>CM065803.1:86474000-87724000 GCA_033398695.1 Orobanche coerulescens | reverse complement strand
GCTTTCCGGCTTCATCAGCACTAATTTGCACGGAAGTGCTCATGGGGGTTGACGATGATTTGTAAGTGTTCATTCCAAATTTGTTGAGAAGCTCCTTGCTGTATTTTTCCTGGTTGATGAAAATACCTGTAGGCAACTGCTTTACCTGCAAACCTAGGAAATGACTAAGTTCCCCATCATACTCATTTCAAATTTACTTTGCATGAGATGAGAGAACCTTTGACATAAAGCAAGGTTAGTTGAACCAAAAATTATATCATCTACATATATTTGCACCATAAGAAGGTCATCACCTTCCTGTATTTTGAACAAGGTCTTGTCCACAGCACCTTTCTCAAATCCATTGTTGGTTAGATAATGGGACAAGGTCTCATACCAGGCTCTAGGGGCTTGTTTAAGTCCATACAGCGCTTTCCTTAGCCTGTATACTAGGTCGATACCGTTTGTGTTGACAAACCCTGGTGGTTGTTCAACATAGACTTCTTCGGCAAGGTCTCCATTCAGGAATGCACTCTTGACTTCCATTTGGTATACAATAAAGCTCTTATGGGCGGCAAAGGCTAAAAATATCCTAATGGCTTCTAGTCTGGCTACAGGGGCGAAGGTTTCATCATAGTCTATGCCTTCTTCCTGACTATAGCCTTGTGCGACTAGTCTGGATTTATTCCTTATAATAAGTCCATTTCGATCCTTTTTGTTTCGAAATGCCCATTTGGTTCCTATAACTGATTGATGTGTAGGTCTGGGTACAAGATACCATACATTGTTTCTTTCGAAACCGTTAAGCTCTTCTTCCATAGATGTTATCCAATGAGAATTATTAAGAGCGTCTATGGTCGAAACAGGTTCGGACTAAGCTAAGAATACATCGATAGTGCACATATTGAGTCTTCTAAGCTCGGATTGAGATTTCTATTCAGGAAACTGTGATATCTCAGTATCAAGTTCTTCTTGTTCACAAAGTACATTTCCTTGTGTACTCTGTATTCTCCTACGAGTAGAAACACCAGCATTTATGTTTCCAATGATCAGCTCTTGCGGGTGATCTCGCAACCATCTTCGGTCGGGTTCTAATTCAGGGTCCCGTACTGTATCGAGAGTTTATGTGGATACAGCTTCAGCTTGTACAGCGTCGGCTTCATCCACGTCGATTCTCACAGCTACGGGGTTGATTTCTAAATCAACGACAGGTTCTATGGGAGTTGGAGGATCCAAGATAGAGAGTTGTTGGATGTTTTGGGTAACATCTTCTACTCCTGTAGGGTCATGGTGAGGTTCATCGAACACTACATGAACTGATTCCTCGATCGTCAGCTTCCTTTTATTAAAGATTCTGTAAGCTTTGCTGACGGAGGAGTATCCTACAAATATTCCTTCATCTGATTTCTCATCAAAGGTTCTAAGTTGGTCCTTCCCATTATTCAACACATAACACCTGCATCCAAAAATGTGAAAATATGAAACTAACGGAGTTTTGTTGTTCCATACCTCATATGCTGTTTTGTTGTGGTGTTTGTTGACGATACAGCGGTTTTGAGTGTAGTATGCTGTATTGGTTGCTTCACCCCAGAAACACTGTGGCAACTTGCTTGCGGCGATCATTGTCCTTGTTGCTTCTTTCAACGTCCTATTCTTTCGCTCGGCAACACCATTTTGTTGAGGTGTACGGGCAGCTGAGTATTCGTGTTGTATCCCATTTTCCGAACATTATTGCTCTATAAAGCGGTTAGTAAATTGTACCTGGCCGGAACGAATGGACACGATACTCAATGCCTTTTCATTTTGCAACTTTCTTAGGAGCTCGGGCAGCTTTGATGTTGTTTCCTTCTTCTTGCTTAGGAAAATTGTCCAAGCATACCTGGAATAATCATCAACAACAACCATGCAGTATTTCTTACTTCCCAAACGTACTGGGTCTACAGGACCGTATAGATCCATATGTAGCATTTCCAACACTCTTTGGGTTGAAAGGTAGGATTTGCTCTTCAGGGTTGACTTGATTTGCTTGCTTTTCTGACATGGTCCGCAGACGCTGTCCTTCTTGAATGACACATTTGGCAATCCTCTAACCATTCCCTGTCTTGAGAGCTTGTTGATCGTCTTGAAGTTTACGTGAGACATCCTCTTGTGCCATAACCAGCTAAGATCTGCAGTGCCTTTGGCAACAAAGCATGGAATTGAGGAGCTCATAGGCTTCCAGTCAGCAATATACATGTTACCTGATCTGCTTCCTGTAAGCACAACTTCTTTGGTCTGGATGTTCTTGACTCTACAGCGATCTATATAGAATTTCACCGAGAACTATTTATCACAGAACTGGCTAATGCTAAGTAGATTGTACTGTAAGCCTTCAACATATGCAACATCGGTGACTTTGAATTTTCTGACAAGTAGGTTTCCTTTCCCTCTTGTTCTTCCTTTAGATTTATCACCGAAACGAACTTTTGGACCATGACCTTCTACAAAATCTGATAGCTTTCTTCTATCTCCGGTCATGTGCCGAGAGCATCCACTATCGAAGTACCAGGTATCCTCCTCTAGAATGTCCTGTAGCAAAGAAATTAAGTTGATTTAGGTCCCCTTTGATTTTTGGGTCCATGATTGTTAGTTCCTCTAGGTACCCAAGTTTTCCTGGCAGCAATTGGTTTACTGTAGGTCATACTCGGTACAGTGTTGCGATATCTACGAGGGACATATCCGTAGTCGCTATAACCATGATAATTATTATGCATGAAAAATTCAGGGTTATTATTATTAATCCAGTACGAGTGCTATCTTAGAGGTGGAGCCATTTTCTTTGGCCTAACAGCTTGCCTTCTGGGTCTCCAGTTGGATTCCCAACGCTGTTGATGATACTGAGCGGGCACTTGCTGTCTCGAGGGATAATGGGGCTCCTGTATCCAATACCTGGGCGTGCTGTACTGATAGTACTTTCGTGCGGGCCTTTGGTAGTTGGATACAGCCTTCCTTCTGAACGGCTTTTGGCGCTGTTGATATGCTCGGGGAGCATGCTGTTGAGTGCGCCTCACAGGTTGGAACGGCTTATGATTCCGATGTCTGGAATAGTATTGCGGGGGCGGAATGGCAGCCTTTCTGCTGCCAGGCAAAGCAGTTCCTTCACGGGACTAGGGGTATCTTTCAATACTGGAATGTGTTCCACACTCTTGACAAACACTGTACTAGTTTTTCCTTTGTTTGAACATGAGCTGTATCCTAAGCCACTTTTATCATGAGCATGTTGCCCAGTGCTCAGAATTTCTTCCATTCTTTTGGACGATTTCTCGAATGATTTCAGAGTGGTCTCAAGTTCAATTTCTCGTTTTTCGAGAGTTGTGACTTTGGCTTGAAGTAGAACCAAATCATTTGTCTTGCTCTCGTTGTGAGTTTTAACCTCACTTAGTTCATGAGCAAGTTTATGATTGCTCTCCATGAGTTTTTCAAAATCGACTTTGCTGGTTTCACAGTCAAGAGACATATTTTCATAATTTATCTTCAGCAAGTCATTTTCATCTTTCAGCTCTAGGTTAGACAGTTGGAGCTGTATATTCTCGTTTTTCAATGTCTCATGGGCCTGTTGAATGTTTTTAAATTCATTCATCATGTTTTCAAAGGTATGAGATGCATTTGATGGAATAGCTGAGGTTGAACTTACCTCATCATCGCTGTCTTCACCTTCAGGAATGTCTTTGGCCATAAAGCACATATATGCTTTATCATCGAACTCATCGTCGGATGAATCACTTTCGGTGACCACCTGAAGACATTCTTCAGATTTGGATGGTGTGGGGGAGGCTTCTGATTCTCCAATCAGGGCCTTGAGCTTGTTTTTCCAAGCACGTCTTCCTTCATCTCTCTCTTGTTGCTCGGCCTCCGGCAACTTTTAAACTTTGGGATGAGGACATTTATTTGCATAATGCCCTGGTTTCCTGCAATTATAGCACAGGTTAGAATTACCGGATGAAGTTTCGGTACTTACCTTTTGGACAGGTTTGGGCCTGTAGGGAGTCTGCTTGATGAACTTTTTGAATTTGTGGATGAGAAGCGCCATTTCATCTTGAGACAGGATGTCGTCGTCACTGTCAGCATTCTTGTGACTAGGCTTCGACGAGCTAGGGATGCTGTGTCGACGACTCGATACAGCGGCTAGTGCTGTGACCTTTGAAGGAGATTCTTCAGCTTTTTCTCTTCTGTCAATATCATACTCAAAATCTTTGAGGTCAGAGAAGAGATCAAAAGTAGTTATTTCATTAAGATTGCAAGACACACGCATAGCTGTGGTCTTAATGTCCCATCGGGCTGGGAGAGATCTGAAAATTTTTAAATTCTTCTCCTTTTGGGTATAAATTTTGCCCAACACTTCAAGTTCACCAACAATACCAGTGAATCTGAGATCAAGTTCCTCAAGTGTCTCAGTTGGTTTCATTTCGAAAGATTCAAATTGCTGAGTAAGTTTTGAAATCTTGTCTTCTTTTGAGAGCTCAGTTCCCTCACAAATCAACTTGAGTTTATCCCAGATTTCCTTGGCTGTTTTGCAGCTCTTTACCTTCGAGAACGTGCCTTTATCAAGAGTGACAAATAACGCATTCTTAGCCACATTGTCAAGGTTGGCTCGCTTTCTTTCATCTGTGGTCCAGTGCTCGCGATCCTTCTCGAGCATCTCAGCATGGGCTTGGCCTTCAATCCTTGCGGCCGTGTTTACCTTCATGATCTTGATAGGGCCATCCTGTATTACAAAAATCATCTCTTCGTGCATTTCTGCAAGATGAGCCTCCATCCTAATTCTCCAATCATCAAATTCGTTAATAGAGAACATATGCACTTTGTTGATCATTGATGTATCCATGTGAAAGTAAGGAAATGAAAGAGACTGTTTTAAAGAGTAAGTGATTTTGGATCTGATTCGGTTAAAAATACGACTGATTCTTTTTAGAATCAACCGCTCCGATACCACTTGTTGGCCACTAAGTATACTGGATACAGCTTGGGAAGTAGTTTAAACAACAAGCTGTACTTATTTTAAATTTGAGTGCGTAGCGGAAGTCTTAGATACAGTAAGTTGCTGTGGATACAGCAACTTGGTGTGCAGTGTATACTTAAATAATCACAGTAATTAAAACAGTAAAAACTGAAGGTAAATAACACAGTATTTAAAGTGGTTCGAGGTAAACCCCTCTACGTCCACTGGTCCTCCACACAGGAGTAAAATGTTTATTATAATTACTACGTACACAACTACGTAATTATAACAATATACAATCAATATATCGTTCACAAAGATTGATATAAAGATCTTAGCTTCAACCGTTCACACAGATTGGTTTGAGCTAAAGCTTGACTGACTTCTTCACACAGAGTTCTGAAGCTTCGTCTTCCTCAGTCCACACAGGGCTGATCTGGGTTTGTTCAAAGTATAGAACAGAGTATGAACAACAACTTTGACTTTATGAGCTTCTAGCTGATGAAGTGTTGTTCAAGATCATGAGCACTGTATATCTCTTTTATCTGAGTTGCAGTAAGCTTGGAGATATATTTTTGCTCTGATGATAACTTTGATAGCTTTGATTGATTTCGGTTTTTGGTAACTGATCTTCAATGCCTTCATGAGATATATATAGTCTCTGAAATATATATCCATTGAGATGTATCCGTTGAGCAAGATTCCGTTCCAACGGGTTTAAAAGCACGATCCGGATTTAGCGAGATTTGAAGATCTGTTGACTGACAGTATTTAAATACTTTATCCTTGAGTATTTAAATACTTCTTTATTCAACGGGACTTGACTTCTCAAGATTCCTTCTTTGTCCTGTTTGAGAGCTGTATGGAAGATAACTGTATTGGTGATTCGAGACAGTTTCCATATTTGGTCTTTATAAGATTGCTTTGCTGTACTGAAGGGTTCCACTATATGCTGGATTCGAGACAGGTCGACACTTCAACCCTTCGATACAGTTTCCTTTACTGTATTGAGGATTGGCATATATGTCAAAACCTCTTATCAACACAATTCGATACAGGGATTGAATATCCCGGCTGTTTCGATACAGGGTTCTTGTTTTTCCAACAGCTACCAAGCCACGAACCTCATATGCTCCCGCAGAACATACCCGAGTGAATAACCCAATGGGAAACCATACCAATTCACATATCACAGTGACAACATTCACACAATCACAACCATACATACGTTCATAGTTGTCCCGGCATCGCACTAGCAAGTTACGAACCTCGGAGCCTCCACGAGACTTACCCAATTGGACAATCCATGACACGTACATCAGATGATCAATCCAGAACCATAAGTTATCCCAGCATCGCGCTAACAAGCCACGAACCTTGGGGTCCCCGCAAGACATGCCCGATGGATAACCCCACAAGTTATCCCCGGCATCGCACTAACAAGCCACGAACCTCGGAGTCCCCGCGAGACATACCCGATTGGATAACCTTATGATCACGCCCGACCCGTACTAGCAAGTACGGATCCCGGAGATTCAACAATCTTACCCGGAGGCACATCACTTACAACGATCACACAATAACAAGCACGTACAATTTACAAACCACAAGGAACATCACCACCTCCTTATAAGGAGTCATAAATCATATCACACGGTATCATATTTTCTCAATACACAATCCTCGGCAATTAATACGGTCTACTATATTCACTAAATATTATTGTAACATCTTCCAACATACGAAACCAACACACATATTCCGAAAACACATTTGTTTACCAAGCATACGAGTTATCTTTTGAAAGACAATATTTATCGAGAACATACCGATCCTTTTAAGGTTCATTTAAACATTCTGATAGCACATAAAATCATTCACCAACAATTACTTCTACGAAACATGAAACGTATGGGCAAGATACTTGCCTCGATACCACAAGCGACGAAACGATGAACGGACAAAGTCGGGTAGCCTTCGAACTTCCAAAAATGACCAAAAATTCGACAGCCCATGAATACTCAGAAAATAATACCAACATGAAACAATAATACTTCGAAAATACAGGGATCATCCTAATTTCTACCCATTGGAGCATTTCGTCGGACATCTCAAAGGCTCACACCAACATAATCGATGAACATAAGAATTTACGAAGTTCATTCCACAAAGCCTCAAGATTAACAAAGGATCTCGAGTATACAACGAAGAACTTACAACAATCTGAGCTAGATCGGCTTAAATCGACCGAAACCTCACAAACCCCCAAAATTCAAGGGTTCAAGTGATCTTACCTCAAATCCTTGGAGAAAATGGTAGATCTTCGATAGATCCTTGCTAGAAGTTGAAAAGAATTGATATCAAAGGGTATCTAGTTGAAATCCTTGTCTTTAACCCCTTGAAATCGCCTAGAAGGCCGGAGGAGAGAAATGGGGATGAAAAATGACGAGAGTTGACCACAACACTAATAGATATACAGGCGCGCATTAGCGCGCGCTAGCGAGTCCAGTTAGCGTGTGCTATCGACCTGGGCCGTAGTCCAAAAACTTCTGTCCAGCCGGGGTAGCGTGCGTTGCGTCCGAATAACGTGCGCTAAGCCCGACGAGATAGCGCGCGCAAGGGCCGACTAGCGTGCGCTACTTGATAGTCTGGCCGAAGTCCAGACTCTACTGCCCCAACTGTCCGGCCAATTAGCGCGCGCTGCCGAAAGGCAATAGCGTGTGCTACACACTCAAACTAGCGTGCGTTAGCCTGATTTCTTAGCATGTGTTAACGGGACTCCAGTCCCAGTCCAGTAGATACTGGACTGCCTCTGGAATGCCAGTTAGCGTGCGCTATACAATAGGTAGCGTGCGCTAACAATGGCACGATAGCGCGCGCTACACCACAAATGGTAGCGTGAAATGAGTCAAAAACACATGCGATGATCTGAAACGGAAATCAAACGCGTGTCAACTCCTGACACGACCATACGTAGCACAACATACCAAAGACATGGATAAAGCCAGTCCGATCATCCGCAGAAAAACTCAACGAAATTGGAATGAAGATCTAGGGTATTTCAAGAGATCGAGTCGAAGATTTTCTCGGATTCAACTCAAGGAAGAAGACCATGATAATTGGATAATTTAATTATCCATGCTTTATTTTTGGTTTTTATTGTTTTGATGTATGGCATGTATGAATGTATGCGTGATATGTTCTGCATGTTAGGACGGGAAAATTAAAAACCTTAAGGCTAAAATAACTAAGTGATTAAATTGATTTATTTTTTTTAAAATAAAATCAAATTGGCCTCCATAATTAATTTAAATTGTGAAGTAATTAGCATGCGCGTTGACATTAAGGTCTTCCTCCATATCGTATGTGCTAATTATAGGTAGTTTTAAATTTCAAAACGATAACATAAGGTAAATATTATTTTTTTATGATAGGACCCTCCATATGTAGGACTATTATTTAAAAGTTAATATTTTAAGGATGTTAAATTATGGTGTTCACTTAAGTGTATTAATTAATAAGCTCCCCATCGGAATCTATGTTAATTAATACATGGCCAAGAGGAACCAACTATTAATTTTACTTGTCATAACGTAAGTTGACTAGATAGTAAAATTAAAGACGTAAAACTCTACTTGAAAAAATATGTGTAAACGTCCACACGATTGTGGCTTGCATATGCGGATTTTTCGAGGTGTTGGTTGCTAGCATATGTATTGTGTTTTGAGGTTTTTCAATATACTTTGCTATGCATTATGTGATGGATGTTTTTAATTTTTATCTCAGATTTCTTCCAATACACTAGCTGTTATTCTCAAAGAAAATAAACTTGATGGCACTAACTTTGCCGATTGGAAAAGAAATATTGATATTGTCCTGACTGCTGAAGGGCATAAATTTGTCTTAACTGAGGAGAGACCTCTGGATCCAAAACCGGATGCCACTCCTGGAGAGTTGGATGAATTCCGAAAATGGAAGATGTTTGATGAGATGGCTCGCTGTTACATTTTGGCTTCACTGACAAATGTATTGCAAAGATCGACGATGGGCACACCATGAAATGATGAAAAATCTCACCGAGATGTTTGGTCATCAGAACCGGGCAGCTAGACAAAATCCAATGAGGGTGCTGATGACAACCCAAATGTCTGAACGGAACCCATTAAGGGATCTTGTTCTAAAAATGATGTCTCATTTGAACGAACTGAGCATACTGGGGGCTACTATCGATGCGGAATCACAGGCCGATATAATCTTGGGCAGCTTACCAAGAAGTTTTGAGCAGTTCCGCATTAACTACAACATGAACCGTAGGACATATACTTTGGCGGAACTTCTGACAGAGCTTCAATATGCTGAAGGTCTCTTTAAACAAGATTATCATCAGATTCTTGCGGCAACCAGTGCTACTTCTTCTAAACCCAAATGGGGAAAGAAGAAAAAGCAGGTTGGCCAGAATCAAGTGGCAACTCTCAAGGTGAAAAGAAAGGCTCTTCACCCCAAGGCGAACAAAAAGCCAAAGGGAAAGTGCTACAAGTGCGGTCAGAAAGGACATTTTAAAGCAGACTGCCCTGCTCTTAAGAAAGGTATGTCTCGTGCACTAGTAGTCAAAACATGTTTGGAAACTTGTTCTTCCACTTCGTGGATAGTTGATTCAGGCTCCACTGATCATGTTTGCTTTGACTCGCATGGTTTTCAGGTAACCAAGCAGCTTAGTGCGGGCGAGATTACCATCAACTGGGGCTATTATTCCAGGCTTATGGCTGTTGCAGTGGGTGTAGTGCAGTTGAAGATTAATGATAAATTATTAGTCCTCAATAATGTATTACTAGTACCGGATTTTAGAATGAATTTAATTTTGGTTTCTAGATTAAAATGCGATGGTTATTCAGTTTCTTTTGATGATGATGCCATTATTAGGAAAAGAAACGGTGAATATATTTGCAAAGATATTTTTAATGATGGACTATATGTCGTTAATACTGCACAAACTCTAATGCATAAATCACTTAACTCTTTGTCTAAACCTAAAAATAGAAAAGAACCTTCAAGCTTAAACCAAACATATCTGTGGCATTTACGGTTAGGGCATGTAAACCTTAGGAGGCTTCAAAGATTGGTAGATGATGGCCCATTGGATGATCTCCAAGTTGAGTCATTTCCAATTTGTGAATCTTGTCTGGAAGGTAAGATGACCAAAAGGGTTTTTAAAACCAAGGGAAAACGTGCTCAGAATGTGCTAGAATTGGTTCATACGGATGTATGTGGTCCAATGAATATCCAGGCGAGGGGTGATTTCGAATACTTCATCACGTTTATAGATGATTATTCGAGATATGGATACATCTATTTGATGCGACGTAAGTCTGAAGCCTTTGACAAGTTCAGAGACTTCAAGGCTGAAATGGAGAAGCATCATCGAAAGAGTATCAAGTCACTACGATCTGATCGTGGTGGTGAATACCTTAGTGGAGAGTTTTTGGATTTCTTGGAAAATGACGGGATTTCGTCCCAGCTCACCGCACCGGGAACTCCAAAACAAAATGGTATGGCTGAAAGAAGGAATAGAACTCTTTTAGAAATGGTTAGATCAATGATGAGTTATTCGGATTTACCTATTTCGTTTTGGGGATACGCCTTAGAAACAGCGGCATACATTCTAAATTGTTGAGTGGGCGTAAGACCAGTCTAGGACATGTTCGGATTTGGGGTACTCCAGCACATGTGCTTGTTGTGCGGCGATTAATACGCCTCAGCGGCGATCGGCACAAGGGCGCGACCAAAGTCAGCATCAAGTAAACCAAGGCAGACTTACCAAGCGAAGATTCTAGATCAAGTACCGAGCGATCGGCATTTAGCGCGATTGTCTCTGGGCACCTAGCGATCGACCCTAGTGCCCGACCAAGGACGACCGCCTTATGCCACATATAAAGCCAAACATCCGTCAAAGTCTACGAATACCGAATCTCGGGATAAAGGCCCACGTGCGGACCTGCAAACAGCGCCGCAGGAAAAGGTTTTTTGACTCCAACCCATAACCAGCTGTGGGTGACAACAGTCTCTCACCTACCGAAAGACCCGTTGAAAGGTCCTAGTTGGGACCTCCCAAGACTGCGACATGAGGCACATGTCGTCTTTCCATTGGTTCGCACATCTGGCTACCAGTAGCAGCTGCGGACTTTAAGGAAACTGACCCACGTGCTAAGACGATCGCCCGCTTAATTTAATACAAGAAAGGCGATCGCCCATCTGGGATTAATACATCCCAATAACCTCCTATTCTATAAATAGGAGACTTCCAGCATTTGGAAACACACGGTCTACACACAGTGAACAATACAGAGAACACTTCATTTTTGTAACAAGAACTCACAGAGCTTTAACTGTGGTTCTTCCGGCAATCATCAGCACTCAAGAGCTAGATAACTAGGGTCATTACACTCATTGTAATTGTACTCTAATATTTGTACTCCAAAGCAGTATTTCAATTAATAATATCTCACGAGAGCATTCAAGCCCGGGATTAACAATCCCAGGAAATCTTGTGTTATTTTTCATTCCATCGGACATGCTCTTGCATTTTGTTTGTTACTCCCCCGTAGCCATATCCAGCAAACCATTCCGAATAATATTTTGGGTAACAACAATTGGCGCTAGAAGAAGGGCATTTACTTTTATTTTCTCTCCGACCGTTTCGAAGAACACTCACTGTTCTCCGGAACATATACTTGAAGAAACACTCATTGTTCTTCAAAGAAAAACCCTCAAAATAATGGCGTCTGCCACCACCTCGAAGAGAGCCACTTTACGATCCGCCAGACGTCTTATTCCGGCCCAAACCGAGTCCCAACCTATGGCGGAAGGCTTCCGCGGTGACGCTAGACTCTCACTCCCACCCCCGAGGGACGGCCCCAGTCTCTCATTCGATCAATTCCAAACCGCGGAACAGACCGAGGAGGCCATGGCCATCCTAAGGGATAGACGGAGAGCATGCAACATGCCCACTATTACTCCATCGGCCATGCACCGTGCGGGCAAGCGAAAGCTCAAGGGGTTATATGTCGAGAAATCATCAGAAAGCCTCAAATCCCAAGAAAAGGCACTCGCAAGGCGGGACAGTTCCGTCTTCAGGCGTCTAGGAAGTGATCCTTCATGGCGACCTGGGCATTCTGGCCCCAGCCATGAGACGTCGGAGTCCGAATCCATCACCAGGAGTTCCGCATACCCAACTCCCAGAAAATAGGCCAGCCATCTGGCTCCCACTCGCCAAAGAATTAAGCTCGGCGGTAGAGACCTCGTCACCTACAACGGAGCCAGGAGATCGGTACATGATCGCCTCGGCTCCCGCTACGAGAGCCAGACTGCGAGCATCCAGGCTATGGCAATGGCCGCAATGCAGCGCCAGCTCGACGATATGAAGGCACTCATAGAAACTGGGGCAGGCGCCAAAAGAAAGGTCGCCGGACCAAGTGAGCCGCTCGAGGTCCAGATCGAGCTTGCTCCCGTGCAACCAAAGATCGCTCCTCCTCAAACACCTCTATATGAGGGGAGATCGGACCCCGAGACTCACTTAAGCAAGTTCCGGATATACATGACTGGATGCGGGGTGTCGGACGCGACGAAATGCAGAATGTTCCCATTAACATTGGGCAATCTTGCCCATAGGTGTTACATCTCATTGCCACCGCGCTCAATCAACTGTTTTGAGAAGGTGGCGAATGACTTCACGTCGTACTTCGCCGCCAAGGTCGCTCAGCCAGAAGGTCCTCACCGCATGATAAAGATTAGGCAGGGGAAAGACGAGTCCGACGAGGATTACATCGACCGGGTAGATGAAATAGTCCTCACCGGCGAGCCCATAAGCGACAAGCTCGCCCTCTACTCGGTCCTAGGGGGATTCGATGGTCTTTCACCCATGTCCAGGCACCTCACAAAGGACATCCCCCGACCTATGCGATCTTCCGCGCCAAGGCCGCCGACTTTCTGGCCAGGCAGAGGTTGCTCACCCTTCGCCTAGGCGAGGGGGTAACCGGAGAAAGAAAGGCGCCATCTCCCATCCCAAAGAAGGTGATCGCCAATCCCCGAAAGGCGGTCGCAAATCCATCTGGTGAGTTCAAGGCCTTCGAGGATGTGGAAGTCCATCTCCTCCGCAACCTCAATATATCTCCGACCCATATTTTCAACGCCATCAAGGGGCGCGAATGGGTAAGCAAGCCAAATCCGATGAGGGATAACTGTCATCTGGACCGCAGTAAATTTTGTGCTTACAACAAAAGTCCCGGCCACAACACCAGCCAATGTCGCGACCTCCTCAGACAACTCTGGAGATTGTTCGAGGAAGGCAAGCTGGACAATTTGGTAACCAAGCCGGAGCCCAAGGCTGAAAAGGATCGGGGGCCGTGATCATCGACAGAACGACGACCGTCAACCTCCCAATATGGTCGCCAGAATCAAGCAAAACGAGTCGAAGTACTCAGATGAGTCGATCCCTCCGATCAACCCCGGCAGCTAGATCAATATGCTCCAATTAGGAGGTGGAAATCTCGGAGGTATGTCCCCGGTTTCCACCATGTCAAATAGAAAACGGAAGGCCGAGCTGAGGGCGTTCGCCGGAGTCCACGTCGTGGTACCCCCAGAGCCAACCATCTCCAAAGAGGTGCTCATCTCCTTCTCCAACAAGGATAAGGAAGGAGTGCAGTGCCCCAAGGAGGATGCCTTGGTGATCTCTGCATGTATCCTCGGGAAAACGGTCGACCGCGTGCTGGTGGACAACGGGAGCTTTTGCAACTTCATATTCAAATCTGCTCTGGACCAGCTCGGCAACCTGACCAAGTTCATCAATCCGTTCGAAACCGTGCTTCAAGGGTTCGGCGATAACACGGTCAAAGTCTATGGAAGGATCAAGCTCTTCGTCGAGCTAGTCCGCTGTTACGATCCTAAGCTTAAGATCACTACAAACCTCAATTTTGTAATCATAGACATGCCCAGCATCTATAATGGGTTCCTAGATCGCCCCTTTCTAGAAACCTTTGAGGCGGTCGCCTCCTCTTTCTTTTATTGTATCAAGTTCCCCACCACCGAAGGGATAGTTGGTACTCTAAAATAAAACCAGCTAATGGCAAAGAAATGTTTGAACTACTCTTGTGTTGTAGCTTTTCCGTTAAATGTTTCTTGCCCTGTTTGTAACACTGGGACGATCGACAATCAACCAATGGAGATCGACGAGCCAAGCACCTCATACCAGCCCGACTAAGAAGACGGCATCTCACATCGATCGTCGGACGACATCGAACCGAGGATCAGCTTCGAGCCAAGCCTTGATGTTGATCCAAGGATCGAGTCCGGCAATCGCTCCAAACGAGAAGCGACTGTCCCCACCGAAGAGTTGGAAAGTATAAAAATTGATCCGGCTCTCCCGGAGCGGGAAGTGCAAATCGGCTCAAGCGTCGATCCCGATTTAAAAGACGATCTGACCAGTTTACTACGAAAGAACATCGGAGTATTTGCCTGGTCGCATCAAGATATGGTCGGCATCAATCCTGAACATGCTGGCCACTAACTGAAGATCGACCTGGCAAGAAAGCCTGTTCACCAGAAACGTAGGAAATTCGGTCCAGAGAAATATACTGCACTAGATGCAGAAGTTAAGAAGCTGCTCGATAACAAACTAATTAGGGTAGCTATCGACGAGCCACAGTGGGTGGCCAATATGTTGCTCGTCAAAAAGGCGAGCGACTCTTAGAGGTTATGCATCAATTTCACCGACCTCAATGCGGCTTGTTCGAAAGATCACTTTCCAATGCCTCATATTGACCACTTGGTCAATAGCACGGCAGGTTGCGAAATGATGTCGTTTATGGACGCCTTCGCCGGATACCATCAGATCCCAATGGCGGAGAAAGACGTAAAACACACGTCATTCCACATGGAAAAAGACGTGTACTTTTGGGTCCGAATTCCGTTCGGTCTGAAAAATACGGGGGCGACCTACCAATGCCTAATCAACGGGATGTTCGCCGATCAAATCGGCAAAACCATGGAGGTGTACATTGACGACATTGTGGTCAAGAGCCTCAAAAAGGAAGATCACCTCAAGGACTTTGCCGAGACATTCGCTATCCTCGAGAGGTTCAACATGAAGCTGAACCCCAAGAAATGTAACTTCGGAGTAAGCTCCGGAAAATTCCTGGGGTACATCGTGAGCCAAAGGGGGATCGAGGCGAACCCCAGAAAGATCAAGGCGATCCTCGACATGTAAGAACCATGGAATGTCAATCAGGTGCAATGCCTCACGGGGTGTTTGGCAGCCCTGAATCGTTTCATTTCACGGCTCGGAGACAAAAGCAAGCCTTTCTTCGCCACTATAAAGAATAAAAATTTTGCATGGACGAAGGAAAGTCAAATGGCGTTCGCCAAGATCAAGGAGAATCTTTCTAACCCCCAAATTTTGGCAAAACTGATCCCCGACAAGAAGCTGTTCCTTTACCTGGCAGCCTCAGAGGTCGCGCCGAGCGCCGTATTAGTGCGAGCAGAGGGGCAAACTCACTTGCCGATCTACTTCGTCAGTCAAGTGCTACACAACGTGGAGACGCGTTACACGCCTCTGGAGAAGCTCGTATATGCACTTGTCATGAGTGTTCGCAAGCTGAGAGCCTATTTCTTCGAACACCAAGTGGAGGTTCTGACGACTCTCCCTCTAAGGCAAGTTTTGCACCAGCCAGACACCATCGGGCGACTCTTCAAGTGGTCACTGGAGATCGCCCAATACGGCGTCACGTACGCTCCTCGCACGGCGATCAAAGGCCAAGCTCTGGCGGATTTCGTAGTGGAATTAACATTCCCGCCTAGCCCGACCCAGATCGGCCGTCCCGCCTGGAAACTGTACGTAGATGGCTCGTCGACCAGCTCACGAGCAGGGGCAGGGATTGTCCTCATCATCCCCGATGGCCAGAGTTTTACAAATGCCGTGCGTTTCGATTTCCAAGCGACCAACAATGAAGCCGAGTACGAAGCCTTAATATACGGGCTCGATCTAGCGCTCGCCATGGGCGTTCGTCGCCTTCACATCTTCATGGACTCCCTCTTGGTCGTGAACCAAGTCAAGGGGGAATATGAGGCGCGCGGCGAACAAATGATCAAATATCAAGAGTTGGTCGCTAAAACGTGCACAAATTTTGAAGAAGTGCTGATCGAGCAAGTCCCGAGAGAGCACAACTCCCAGGCCGATGCTCTATCCAAACTCGCATCGTCGGATGGGGCAGCAGACTTTTCTAACATCCAAATCACTAAGTTGGCGAGATTGGCGATCGACAAAAGCCTGGTCGCCACAGTTGCCATCACCGAAGAGAACTAGATGACTCCATTCATTGACTACTTGAAGGACGGAACGGTCCCCACTGATCGGGTCAAGGCTCGTCAGCTCCAGCTCCAGGCGACCAGATACACCCTCTTGGACGATCGGCTTTACAAGCGAGCTTACAGCCTTCCTCTCTTCAAGTGCATTACACCGGAGGAAGGCCGACTTGTATTAGCCGAAATCTATGATGGGATCTATGGAAATCACGTGGGAGGGCGAGCCCTCATCCACAAGACGACCAGGCAAGGATTTTTCTGGCCTAACCTGCAAAAGGACGCGATCGCCTACGCTCGATCTTGTCATAGGTGTCAAATAATAGGCTCAAACATCAGGCTCTCCCCTGAGCAGCTCACCTCTATATACAGTCCGTGGCCGTTCGCCCAATGGAGCATCGACCTCATCGGTCCTTTGCCGACGGCACCGGGGGGATGTAAATTCGCCATCGTGGGGGTCGATTATTTCACGAAATGGGCAGAGGCCGAACCACTCAACAAGATCGGCCAAGAGCAAGTAATCAAGTTCATTTGAAAGAACATCATCTGCCATTTCGGTCTACCTCAGGCTATCATCTCCGACAACGGAAAGCAGTTCGACGATTTGGAAGTTATGCAATTCTGCGAAAAATGGGGAATTAAAAAGTTGTTCTCGGCCCCTTACAACCGTCAAACAAACGGGCAGGTAAAGGCTGTAAACAAGATCCTCAAGCACACAATAAAAGAAAGACTCGAATCCAAGCAAGGGCGATGACCCGAAATTCAACCGGTGAAACCCCATTCGCCCTCACTTTCAGAACAGAAGCGGTGATCCCATTGGAGATCGCCGTCCTCATCCACCGAACTGCGCAACCAATGACGGCAGACAATGATGTAGCTCGGCGAATCGACTTAGATATGCTTGAACAGCGACGACTGACCTCGGAAATGAAGAACACGATCCACAAAAGAAAATCCGAAAAATTCTTCAATTCAAAGGTCAAGGAGAGACGGTTTTAAGTAGGCGACCTAGTCCTCAAGAAGATCCAGACCCACACGGGAGTGTTTGGTCCGAACTGGGAAGGCCCCTTCAGGATATCCAAATGGCTAACCAAAGGAGCCTACGAGCTCCAACACCCAGACGGCACTCCGGACCAATATACCTGGAACGCCGTTCATTTGAAAAAATACTATCAATAAAAACACCCTGTATTCATATATTCAATGTACAAAGTGCTTAATGAGATTTTCTAGTTCTCCCCAAATGATTCGCTTCGGCAAAGCAAACCAAAGGCTACTGCCTCCAAAAAGAGGATGAATCGCTCGCCCTCTACAGTTCGTCATCTAACATGATGGACCTAGGCAAGCGACCGCCTCCCCCAGCACAACGTATACCGTCGAGGATCGCCATCTAACATGACGATCCAAGGTAGAAAAGTGCCGCCATGGTTCTGGAGGTCGATGGAACCGACAACCCGTCCATACAAGGTTCCTTTTGACGAAGATCGCTTGCCCTTTCGTTTAAATACGAGGCGAGCGTAGCCGAAGGACCCTCCAAAACAGATATGTGGACACGCTCGCCTTCCCTCAAAAGTCCATCATCTAACATGGTGGACCAGGACAATGCGACGCGTCCCTCCCCCTGTCACAACGTATGCCCTCGAAGGTCCATCATCTAACATTTCGGTCCCAGGTAGAAAAGTGCTAACAAGCCATGGTCGCAAAGTCGATTCATCCGACGGCGCCCCGTGCAAGAACTCCTCCAGGCTGAGATCATCCGCCCCATCGCTACATTGAGAGGCAAAATGTAGCCTACGGAGGACCCTCACAATTAAGTGAGTCGCGAGAAGTAGACCACCAGATGGAATGTCGCTCGCGCACAAGACATGGTCGCGAAGGTCGGTTCCATCGAACTCCACGACCGTGCACGGTTCCTCTAGGCCGAGATGGTCGGCCTTCCTCGAGGAATCTGCAAAATTGTAGATTGCATGAACTAAACCAAAGATAGCTCGATAAACGATTTATTTTTGATCCCTTACTTTCACTAAGTAAACAAAAACAAGGGGGAGAGAGGAGCTATACATACGATGATCGGCTTTGTTCAAAAACACATATAACGATCGACCTTGTTCAAATATACATACAACGAGCGACTTTGTTTTGAAAAGTTACCAGTATGAGTTAAGTATATCAATTCATTTGGTGATGGACGTTCGACGACCATACAAACAAGGAATCAGAGAAGGAAAATACTCGTTTCAGAAACTCTTTTCATTTCATTAAAAACACAAGTACAAATCGCCCAAGGGAAAATTACAAAAAGGAGGAGCCTAAAAAAAATTACAAGCAAAAACAAAAATGAAAGCGGACAAGCTCAGGCTGCCCCTGCCTGGCCTTCGCCATCGGCCGCTGGATCGGATCGGCCTTTGCCACCGGTCGCTGGATTGGCGTGCGCTCCCTCGCCGACATCAGGCACTGCCCCCCGTCCTCCGGGGCATCCAGGTGAACGATATTATCGGGAGATAGATACCAGCTCAAGTCGATGCCGAGATACGAGGGGTCCAGGATCGACACGAAGAAGGCAGGCTGCAAAGGGTGCTCAAGCGCATAGGCTTTGAAGTTATCAGCCAAAGGGCCGACCTCGAGCCCTCCCTTCTTAGCGGCGCGGATTGCGTCAGCATATGCAATATAATAGGCAAACTCGCTGACGTACTCCACGTTAAGGAAGGGATCGACCTTGATCGCCTCCAGCTTTCCCCTCAGCCCAGCGATCGTTTGGTTAGCACACTGGAGCTCGGCATCCTCAGCAGCCATCTCTCCCATCGACGACGCCAGTTTGCCGTTCAACTGGTCCAAAACCGCCTTCAGCTCAGTTACCTCCTTCTGTACGGACGCGTGCGACCTGCAGGCGTCCGTCATCTGGTCCTGCATCCGATCGTTCGCCGCCCGGGCCCTTTCGAGACCCTGGCTTGCCTGCTTGGCCGCCTCCACCGAGCTCTTCTCCATCGCAACGAGCCTATCGGTAAGCTCGGCTTTTTGTTTTCGAGCGACCTCGAGGTCCGCCTGAAGAAGGGCCATCGTCGCCGTTTGAAGGGTCAGAGCAAGGGTCGCCTGCATTCCGTCTGCGGATCGCCAGCGCGCGATCGCATCCAGATCGGTCGTCCAAGCCTTTGGTAGGGTGATGGCAGCTCGAGCAATATAGTGACGAATGTCGCAGGCCTCGCGAGGGGCATTGCTCGACAAAAAATCCAGCACCATCAGCGAGTAGTTAGGGTCGGCGCGACGGACCCTGCATCAAGAACAAAAGAGTTAGCATATTTACAACAAGGAAATGTCACAACCCAAAAATGCAATCAAACTCACCTTACGACCTTCTCCGGGTCGCGGCCAAAGAATGGCCTCCCACGAGGGGTCTCGGCGCGAGCGATCGCAGTGGCCTCCAGAAAACTTGACGAAGGCGTAGACCCCTCTGCCATTGGAATCACAGAAAGGGGAGGCACGGCAATCGGCGGCGCCACTGTGGGCGTCTCAGCGGCAACAGAGGACGAAGGCTCCTCCGTCCTCCGCCTCTTGCAATTGAGCTGGAGTTGTCCCTCCTCCCGAGACTCCGGCTCGTCGACGACTGGCTCCACGAGAGGTCTCGCCTCCGGAATAGGATGGATCGGCGCCGCAGGGGCACGACTCATCTTCTTCCCTTGGCGAAGACGACTCATGATCCCGGGGTTCAACATGGAAACTTCTCTCGGTGGCTCGGAGTAGCGGGGGAAGTGGATCTCTGCAAAGAAGACAATCAACCAAAGTCAGTTATAGTTCTCGACCACCGGAAGATCGTCAAGCAAAGGGAGTTCGAGATAAATTTGTACCCGGGACCCTTAAATGGCGGGGAAAACGAAAAAACCGAGCGACCAACCAGTGAGCTTCGTTGTTGATCCAGCAAGCGTCGATACGACTATTTGTAAGACTACGTATTCGCTCCCAGACGATCGCAAAATCAAGAGGTAGATCGCCTGCTGCCGAAACAAGGGTACCTGCAAAAAGAAAGCCAAATTAGATCAGTTCAAGATATATCCGAATGAAGGGAGAGTCAAAACCTTACTCGGATTCCTCTCCCGAAAGCCGGTGGGGATATCCAACTCATTGGTGGGATTGTCACTCGCGACCGATTTCCACGCACCGCCGACCCAAAACCACTTCGTCAAGTCACCCCAGACCTTGTTCGGCACCCCAAGAATCACCCAGCCCGAGCGACCTTGAATGTGGTAGCTACCAACGGAACCCTTCTGAGCCGTCAGCTTAAAGAGATAGTTCATCTCCAGTGCAGAAGGAAGACGGAACAGCTGATGACCGCCAAACAAAGTGAGGGTGCAGACGATCTGCAGCCAGGCGTTCGGCGTCAGTTGGAGCGGCGCCACATTCCAAGAGGTCAACAAGTAGGACACGGCGAATGGCAGTGGGAACCGCAGTCCGGCCCCCATGATCAACCCATTAATGGCGACCATACCCTCAGGAGGTTGGTCGGCACGTTCATTCTCGGCGGGCACATGAAAGGAAACGTCAGAGGGAACATGGAACTCCGCCCTCCAACGAACCAAATCTTTCCTGGTCGCCATGCTTTTAATATTGCCAAGGGTCCACGGGGAGCGGCACGCGGCCTGGAACAGCGATCGCCTTTCAGGATCATGGGGATAGGTGACCGAATACTCGCGGAAATTAAACTTGGGACTTGGCCTAGCCAGTTTCTCCATAAGGTGGGTAAAGTCTGAAAAGGCCATGCCGAACGCACTATTTTGCTCCCAGTACGCTTTCACTGCCGCCTCTTCTTCGGCCAGCGAGCGCTTTCGCTCCGCCTCTGCTGACTTGGCCGCATCAGCTTCGTTAAAAAGTTCCTAAACCTCCGCGGGCTCAATGCCGGCACGAATGGCCTCGACGGCCGTCTCTAAATGGAATTCCAGGGAGGTTGAAGCCCCGGTGGCGGATGTGCTACCCGTCTCAAACACCGTCGGTTTCCCTCCGGACATCTTTAGAAAAAGAAAGGGAAAAAGGAAAGAAGGCTTTTGTTTCTTAGCTAAAGAGTCTAGTCGAATGATGCTCGACAACTCAAATCTTCAGAAGAATCGGGCGTTACTTTTCTTCTAAGGCGAAATGCAAATAAGTTGTACCCCAGAAACCCTATCCCCTTTTATAGGTGAGAGCGGGGGCTTCTGGGCAATTAAATAGAATCTTAGGGGCCGAAGCACAAAGGTCGGAAAAGATCCGCATTTAATGCCGCCCTCAAATCCCGCGTGCGCGTCGTTTCGAGGGCACACCAAACGACAAATCTGACAAACCATCGGACTCCCCCAACAGGAATGCGACACGTGCTCCAGTGATGTTTCAAAGTCCGTTTTCACTTCCCGCTCTTTTCAGCGACCGAGTAGGTCGTCCAAATTTCAAAAATCAAGGGGATGAGTCGCTCGTCGAACTCAAGCGATCGCCAGTAGAGCCACCTCACCCCGTGTCTTTAACATCGGATCGAGCTGGGGGCAATTGTTGTACGGCGATTAATACGCCTCAGCAGCGATCGGCACAAGGGCCGAGCGACCGAAGTCAGCATCAAGTAAACCAAGGCAGACTTACCAAGCGAAGATTCTAGATCAAGTACCGAGCGATCGGAATTTAGCGCGATCGTCTCTGGGCACCTAAAGATCGACCCTAGTGCCCGACCAAGTACGACCGCCTTATGCCACGTGTAAAGCCAAACATCCGTAAAAGTATATGAAGACCGAATCTCGGGATGAAGGCCCACGTGCGGACCGACAAACAGCCCCGCAGGAAAAGGTTTTTTGACTCTAGCCCATAACCAGCTGTGGGTGACAAGGACAGTCTCTCACATACCGACAGACCCGCCGAAAGGTCCTAGGTGGGACCTCCTATAATACCCGATTGTAATTCAGTCATTATCATTCAGTAATCTTCACTCAGTAATTTTCACTCATTATTGATCATTTGTCACTCATATCCAATCATTGTATTCACCGTTCAGAGTAATTGTATCGTGTATCAAACGTCATTCATCATCAATCTAGTTGGAGAATTGTGCCGTGTTTATCATCATTGTCATCTTCATAGTGGGCTGTGTGTGAGGAGTAGCGCACGCTATGGACTCTCCTTAGCGCTCTCTAATTGAGTTCAGGTAGCGCACGCTACCTCTCAACACTAACGCACACTAATGTAGTTCTAGCAAGCAGTCCAGAAGGCACTGGACTGCAGTTGGGTTGTAAGTAGCGCGCGCTAGTAGGTCGGACTAGCGCATGCTATGCAGTCGGTGTAGCGCGTGCTAAGGTCGGATTAGGCAGAGTCCAGTGGCTACTGGACTGATTAGGAATAATTCCTAGTGCACGCTACGAGTATATTAGCGTACGCTAATCGGTGTCTGTAGCGCATGCTAATATTTGTGTGTAGGGCGCGCTACCGCGATCAGATGAGAGAACAGGAGGTTCTGGACTTCATATTGCGTGTCCGGGCGGGGATGTGTGGAATTTTTAGTCGGGCACATGATGGTCATGTGTTGGGTTCACCGACACATTGGACTGTGCACACAGTAACGTACCTCCGTGAGACTAATTAGGTACAAGGACGGGTGTGTCCGGACACTCGTCTTGTGCACTTGCACATACCATTACGGGCGTACTATGATGCCTATGTTCAGCATCATTTCATAATTGAGATATATCATGTTTGTGTTTATTTAACTCTTGAGGATTGTTGTTATGTGTAACTGACCTCGTTGGGGGATGTTGTTTTCAGGTCATGGCAAGGCTAAGGCACGAGAAGAGAACGTTGACAGCGAGGAGTCCCAGTGATACAAGTAGGGGGCCCCAGTCCTTTTCATTCACTCGTGCTTTTTTCATTTTATTTCCGTTGCAGACTTCCGTTTGGATATTCATTTCATTCAGTGTTGTATATTTTATCTTCATTTAAAATATACATGTATTCTGTATTATCTTGGGTGTGTTGTAATGAAACTCCTCATCGGAGTGATTGATGATATAATGTGGTTCGGTACTACAATTATATTATTTAATTCATTAATTTTCAATCGCCTGGTGGGTCCCAGTCGGGGGTCCACGACACTGTAATATACGCCTAGTTTGGGGTGTTACACCTCCCAAGACTGCGACATGAGGCACGTGCCGTCTTTCCATTGGTTCACACATCTGGCTTCCAGCAGCAGCTGCGGACTTTAAGGAAACCGACCCACATGCTAAGACAATCGCCCGCTTAATTTAATACAAGAAAGGCGATCGCCCGTCTGGGATTAAGACATCCCAACAACCTCCTCTTCTATAAATAGGAGACTTCCAGCATTTGGAAACACACAGTCTACACACAGTGAACAATACAGAGAACACTTCATCTTTATAACAAGAACTCACAGAGCTTTAACTCTCGTTCTTCCGGCAATCATCAACACTCAAGAGCTAGATAACTAGGGTCATTACACTCATTGTAATTGTACTCTAACATTAATATTTGTACTCCAAAGCACTATTTCTATTACTAATATCTCGCGAGAGCATTCAAGCTCGGTATTAACAACCCCGACAAATCTTGTGTTATTTTTCATTCCATCGGACGTGCTCTTGCATTTTGTTTGTTACTCACCCGTAGCCATATCCAGCAAACCATTCCGAACAATATTTTGAGTAACAACAGTGCTGAATAAGGAAGCTAATAAGTTGGCATCTCATACAGAAGTGTGAGTGTTTGTAGGATATCCTAAGGGAACGAAGGGTGGCTTGTTCTATAGTCCCCAGGATCATAAGGTCATTGTTAGCACCAATGCCCGATTCCTGGAAGAGGATTATATGATTAGTCACAAGCCCATGATCGAGATAATTCTGGAATAGCTGAGGGGCGAGACTCCGTCTAATATAATCGTACAAGTTCCAACTTACACTGCACCACGTATCGATTCTGAGACTTTACACCAACTCAGGATTTGCCTCATCATAGTGGGAGGGTTGTTCGTCAACCAGAACGATTCATAGGCGTGGGAAGGTCTTCGGAATCAATCCCAGGTGAAGATGAATCAGATCCCTGGACCTACAAGGAGGCAATCCAAGATAAAGATGTTGACTCCTGGCAAGTAGCAATGGAATCAGAAATGGGATCTATGGATTCCAATTAAGTGTGTGAGCTAGTAGAGCTACCTGATGGTGTACAAGCCATTGGGAGTAAATGGGTGTACAAGCGAAAGAAAGGAAGTGACAGGAAGGTTGAAACCTTCAAAGCGAGACTTGTTGCGAAAGGTTACACTCAAAAAGTGTAGGTCACAAGTTGTCCAGGAATAAGTATAGAGGGGGGCTGAATAGACTTATTGAAACTCTTAAACTCTTTTTCACGAAGAGTAAGTTTCTCAGCTGATAGATATGAAAATGACTTAGAGTCGTTTATATTCAATACGTGCGGAAGTCAGCTGATGACGAATACAAGAACAACCAATGAAACACTTAACAATAAATGCAGCAGTTAAAATTTGATGCTATAAAATAGTAAAATACGCAGGCAGTTATAGTGGTCTCAGAGGTGGGGTAATCCTCTACTAATCCACTTTTCTCCAAACCAGTTGGAGATGAATTCACTATAATTGTCAACCAGTGATAAACATTACAGTGATTCAACCAATTACAACAGCTTCCAACCAGTGGAAATCCTTGCCGTTGCAACTCCCTTGGCTGCCTTGCACCTCTTGATCCATGATCCTTGGATGCCTTTACAGTCTTGAACTTCAACCAGTGAAGTACCCCGAACTCAGGATTAAAGACACGAGCTTTTTTCTTCTCTAACTAAGAGCTTCTTCAAATATGAACTTTGAGTACTGCTCTTTTCACAATGCTATAGTTCGCTTTTTGATTGCTTTGAATGCTTTGATTGCTTGAGATTTTGTTCGCACCGTTGTAGCTCAACTTCAAATCTTCGGATATATATAGGTGTTGATCCTTGAGCATTCTTCATAGCCGTTGCAAATCTTGTAACAAATCCGTCCGTTGGAGAAATAGACTTCTTTGTTTATTTTTCTGAACGTTACAAGGCTTGATTCCCATATTTTAATCCATCGTTCGACCGTTGTGAAGACTTTGCATGTGAGGCGCCACATCTTTTGAATATAAAAAGATTAAAGTCTTCAGTGGTAGGTCTGGATGAATTATTTAATTCATATCCTTGCGGGAATCTCTCCAATTTGTCTCTTCACGCTTGCATGTGACTTTCCGTAATATTTGACTATTCAACGCATGCTGATGTGGACTTGGAGTACTTGGCTGATCTCTTATAAATCAAGTTAGCTGATGTACATTCATCTTCTCTGCAGTTTGAACTTCTCTGATGGTGACTGTTTGAGACTCGCCTGATCAGATGACTTGTCTGAAGTCACTTGACTGCTGTCTGGTCAAACATCTCTGATGAATTTTTGTTGACCAGAATTCTCTGACTTGACTCGGCTGTACTTCTCTGATGTACTTAGCTGTACCTTTGTACTTTTCCGATTTGAGCCTAACTTATTTTGGCCTATAGAAGATACTCATTTGGTTCTTCTTTACAATTTGCCAAGTATTAAACTTAACATAATTTGGACTATGGAAGATACTCATTTGGTTCTTCCTTACATTTTTGCCAAGTAATAAACATTTGAATTACAGTAATGACATCATCAAAATCTAACAAGTATTCCTAACAAATTCCCCCTATTTTGATGATGGCAAAACATAAGCAAATTATTCAAATAAACAAGTCTACACTTGAGTGCAAGACACAAACTAAATTCAGTCTAGTTTTGAGACAACTGGGAATTGTCATTCAAAAGACTGTTATATTAATTTTCTCTGAATTGTTTTACAAGTACAATGCTTTCCATGATCAAAACAATTACATGAAAAATTACAAGTACAAAATTTTCATAAAAAAAATGAATACAAACAAATCATCTGCCTCTGCATCTGCCTCTGCGAATAGGCTGCTTGGTAGGTCTGATAGGCTTAGCTCCAATTAGCCTTTTCTTGACAGGGGCAAGACCGTACTTCCTTCTGACAACGAGGGCAGCAAAGTCTTGTTCTTCTTGTGAGGAGAAATTATGCTCGTCGCCATAGATGGCTTTCTACAACACTTAAGGGGGGGTGTTACCTTCTTGGATGTTACCATAGCTATGAAATTTTGGACCTACGACAACGTTCGGGTTATGGTGTTACCAAATCCTGAAATATATGTTACTCTAGCTATAAAAGGTGTAACTCTCAGTAACACCATGAGATGTGTTACCTTAGAGTATTAATAAACAAAATTTTGAATTTTATATAAAATTAATGATTTAATAAATTTTTAACTTTAAAAATAATTAATTTTAATAAAACATTGAATCTATTTTTATAAAAAATTATTCCATCAAATAATGAATTATATATGTTTTTTATAAATAATAAAATATTTTTAATAAATTTAAATTGAAAAAGGTTTTAAAATAAAATACTATTTGAAAATTAATAAATTTTGATTTAAATAATTAAAAAAATTAAAGCTTGTAATAACTATGAATAATTATAAAATAATTAAAATAACAAATTTAATGTCTACATATAATAACAAATTTTAATAAAAATAATGTCGAGTCGCTATGCTGACTAAAATAAATGTCCATTAATTAAGGCAACGACATGACATAGATAAGAGGTAATAACTGCGGCGGAAATAAATTTATAAATTAATATTTCTAATCAAGATTTTCCTGATGTCATTACGCATTATTGTTATTAAGGCCGATTGATGTGATGAATTTAAACTGCCATGTTGTCACCACTTTCGGTCAATTCCTCTAGTAGAAAATGGGAAAACCCTCGCGGTCCTCCATACTGAAACCCCATCGATTCTCCCCCGCTCAGATCGATTTCCCCCTCTGGAAAAATGTTTCACCATCGATGCCGCCGCCTTGATCGCCCGAGATCTACGCCCTGTCTCAGTCCGCCGTCCTCCACCGCTAGCGGGAAGATCACATCTCAGCCGCATCGCCGTCATCCATACAGCGCCGCCGACGTCTGTTAGCCTCCTCAACAACCAGCGCCTTGCCGCTACCACTTTTGCCAGTCTGTTTGTCGAGACCTAAGTCGTCGCCCTGCTCCGACCAGATTTGCTTTCACCTCCCGATGCCGCCGCCTTTGTCCTCCTGTGTAAATCAATTTACACTGTTCAGGTCCCGAATGGATTAGGGAATTGTGACACTTGTACAAAGAATCAGTTTGTTTGATATTTCTAATTGTTAAAGAGTTTACATACATTGTTGTAGGTTGACTATTCCGAATTCTTGCGGTTCTATGGTTTCTTGTCCTTCATTTGCCTGGAAAATGGTCAAAAGACTATAAGTAAGGCAGCTATGATACTTTACTTAAGTTAAACTACACTTTCATCCTACTTTCTTGTACATCTTTGGCATATGGATCTTTTACATTGTCTTTCGCATAAATATTCGTGCTCAGAAGCATTACGGCTTAGAGACTGGTTCTAGCTGGAAGGTTTCGGCTGCTTAATGAGTGGTGTAACTTTGTTGAGGTACCCGTTTGTAAAGCTGCGTATGAAGATGCTTAATTAAGGAAATGAAACTATTCATAAGTTTGAAACGAAGATAAATGCATGAATTGAATTTAGAGCATAGCTGTGATATATCAAGTTTGGAACCAATGGCTCCTTCCCTTTAGAGCTTCTACCTAATTTTCTCTATTGCTTTATTTTTTCCAGTTTTCCGTTTTAGTTTTAGAGAAAGATGATTTCCAGGGCGCTATTTTTGGTGTGAATTGGCTGCCGCATCTGAGGTATAGATTAAATCATTATTGGAAATGGCTTTTGTATTCTATTTGATTATCAACTGTCCGACTTTACTCGTCATTGTTCTTGTAGATGCGTCTTTGGAGTCCTTGATGACGGAACACTATGGCTACTCAACTTAGAGAAAGTATCACATGATATCTCAGTCACCGGAAAATGTCTTGCCACGACAAAGACGGGTTTAAACAATTTTGACTGTTCTTCATTTTCATTGTTGAGTTTATATGTTTTGGGACACAACATTTATCTTTAATTGAAAAACTTTTCACTGGTTGTAATTCTGTAGCATATTAATGAGATAAGTTTGCTGTAGCATATGTCTCCATTTCCTTACTCTTTATGCTTTGGTTACTATTCAGTTGTATTCAAAAGGTGGCCCATGTTGTTCATGAATATTTTAGTGGGATCACATTGATTGAGTTCACTTAACTTGAAGCATAATTATGGAATGGAACTTCAAGTCATATATAGTCTTTGACAACACTTTTATGATTTCAGTCGTCTTGTCAACTTAAACATCCATTCTATTACTTTACTGGATTGTTTATTTGCTTATTATCTGCAACCAGCATTTGATAAATATATTGCATTGCTCTTTGCTTGCTATATGTTAATAGAATGTATTAGTATATTACATCGTTCTTTGCTTGCTATATGTTAATAGAATATATCAGTATATTGTAGTCGCTTGTACTGATTCTATAAAGGCTCCTAGTTCCCTGCTGTACTTTTTCTATTACTATTTTCTTCCCCTATATAACATATTGTAAGCAATGCACCATTTTAATACTGATTTCTTCCTCTGTATAATATATTGTACGCAATGCACCATTGATCAGTTAAATAGCTGTTAAGAATGATAGTCTGAAGGTTGTTTTATAATTCTACATTATATGTTGTCTGCATCAATACCAGTTGTGCAGCAATTTAATTTTGTTACATCATTATCATCATCAACTGCACTTTAATCCCAACTATGTTGGGGTCGGTGGCATGAAAATCATAGTGCCAATTAATTGTTTAAAATTAGTTAACACTAATTCATGCAAAAGATAAAACGGCAACATTTTACGCCGGATGCGCTTCCTATCGCAACCTTCATATGAAGGGGAAATGTGATGAAATTAAAAACTATCAGTATTATAGGTTTTTCTAGTTATATGGAAAAGATCATGAGATAGTGAGGAGTCCAGATAATTGCTATAGTCATGTCAAGTTACGTGATTGATATTGTAAATCAACGTGTACATCATGGAACATGACACTAATTTTATTTTGTTACATAATTAGAAATTCTAGAGTTGCTAGTTGTCATTTCTTTCTTGTTCACCTGATTTGGTTGGTACAAAATGTGTACTGACGATTTTTTAGTTTGTTAATTTAGGGCTGCTTATAAGGGATTCGCGATCGCATACATCTTTGCTATATCTAAATGCTTACAGGGACGGCAGACAAAGAAGGTTAGTTTAAATGCTCCTTTCTTGTGTCATATGCATTTTTGGTTATTTTGAGAGTATGTCCCATTTTCTCGCCTGAAGCGTAATGGTTATAATTCCTCATTTAGGTTGTACATCTCTGCATTGGGCGGCCATTAGGGGTAATTTAGAAGCATGCACTGTTCTGGTGCAGCAGGAAGAAGGAAGATTTGATGATAACAGATAATACTGGCTCGACACTGCACAACTTGCTGCTGATAAAAATCACCGACAAGTTGCATTTCTCGTGCTTCACGGCTGACAGGTCTACGCCATCATCTGATGTGACAAATTATTATCAAAAATGTTAAAGTCTATGGTCTTTTACTCTTTCTACTCTCCATTGACTTAGGCATGGTTGCATATTGTGGTGAATAAGGAAAAACCTTTTGCTTCCAGGTGAATGTTTATTTGATCTGTATATATCTTCATCCACTGTATTTGTATACTTTCCATGATCTTGAATGTCATCCAAAAGAACAATGATTTGCCAGCACATTGATTATGGAGAATTTTTATGTTGCAGAATCTGATATCTAATATGTGATTCTTAAATTGAAAATAAAGAAAGAGAAAAATTAACTTATTACTTATTTCCCTTTAAAGAATGTAGTCATGTACTGTCCCCGAACTTACTGAGGCAGTTTAGCCTCACTCTTGATATGTCGAAATGTTTATTTATGCTTGTTAGACCTGTCCTTTTATAGGTAACAAGGCTATGCAGTCTAAACGTTACGCAGAAGCAGTTGAGCTATATACTTTTGCTGTTGCTTTGTGTGAAGACAATGTTGTTTACCATTGCAACAGGTCATCCAGTTGTTGTTATTTCTAGTGGTCTATTTTTTTTGTATTTGATCTCATTGCTTCAATTTAGCATCTTAAAGAAGGCTGAGTAGGTTCAAATATGTTCCGTAGGTTAAATGTAGTTTTTGAAGCAGAATGTTCAGTTTTTTCTTTCCCATCTCCCAGTGGCACTAGTTGCACTTAAGATGACCCTTATTATCCCCCCCCCCCCCCCCAAAGATAAGAAGCCATCAGTTTGGGGCCTTTAAGATAAAAACTATCACTTAAGGGCCTGAAAAATTGAATTATCAATTAAATACCCATAAATCTAATGCATGTTTGGCGTCTTGCAATATGTAGTTATTTAAATATATTTTCAAAATTATAATCCATAAAATATTATCGGTGAATTTGGTGTGTACTAAAAAAGGAAAGAATAATAATATTAATCAAATATATTCATAATGGTATGAATTGGAAGATCCCTAATGTTAAGGCTGTCTATTTGGAAGCTTAGTAAATATCACTAATTATTGACTCTTCTTTCTTGTTTCATTCTGCAGCTCCCTCGTTCAAAGAAGGTGAAGTTTGTGAATGGACACCAACTCACTCAAATTGGATAATCCTTGGCTAATTGAATAAGTGTTGCACATAATAGTTTCTTAGAGTCTTTTTGTATATTAGTCTTAGACGCCCACTGATGTAATTGGTTAAAAATAACCAAGTTATTTTCTTCTAGTACTTGTACATATGTAGTTGGTTGGTTTTGTGATTGAATATAGTTGTTTTTTATGATGGGATTATGTAGTTGGATGATGTAGTTGGTTTCTGTGAATTGGTTTGTTGGTTTTTTTAATGAGAAATGCTAAATTTAAAATTTACGTTTTTATTTTGTTAAAATGAAGGTGTTACCTTCGGTACTATATATATGTTCCAAATGACTTTCATTTGTAATATCTAGTGTGTTGCAATTGATAATATAGAATATACTAAAAATTGCTGCACAATTGTGGCCCCACCTGTGGGACCACAAAGTAGGCCCACTAACAGGCCCAAGAAAAGTGGGTCCCATCGGTGAGCCCGGCCTGTGGGACCCACAAAATGGGCCCCACATGTGGAACCCACTAAATTAGCTATATATTTTACAAAATTATAAAGTCTATTGCAACACGAATATAATGTTGTAGGGTCCTTAGGATATTGCTGTAGGGTACTTAGGTAACTAATAATTCTATGTTAGCTTAGGATGATCCACATGATGTCTTTGCATCCAAAGGTTACTGCTCACAGAGAAACATAGCTAAAATGTTACCTTTGCCCATTTTGGGTCTGTGGCAACAGAAAATTGGCTCTAAGGTAACACAGTTATGTGGTTGCCGAATGCCATTTATGGCGTAGTAAGCTTCTTTATTTTCCCTTTAAAGTGCCAATTCATCCAGATCACCATTTACCAAGGTGGGAGGATCTTTAAGCCTGAAAGGATGGATCATTGGGTATGGATTGCATTCCTTTGCACGTTTTAGTAGGACAACCCAGAGATTTGGATGTGCTTCCTCCATGAAATTAATAAAAGTCTGCTGTGGGGAGCAATCTTTATCCTGGAGTAACTCCCACATAGGTGCAGCTTCGATAGGAAGTAAATCTTCAACATACCATAACTCTCTGCCTTCCCATTCTAGTGTAGGCTCATCCCCAATTCTGATCCTCCTTCTTTTGACTGTAGGATGATCATCAGTCTGCTCAATTTATGCTTCTCCCTTCCTCTTTCCCGAAGATGTCCCAGATGTGATCATTTGGACATCTTGCTTCTTCTTGGTCCTCAACTCTTGAATTCCTCTTATTTCTCCTGCTTGCTGCCTTCCTCCTGTAACCTCTCTTCCCCCATTTTGCCAGCATCAACCAGGGTGGTCAATTGCTGCTTCATTCTAAGCATCCAGTCAGATATGCCAAAGGGCATTCTGTTGTTTGTAGGAGGAGGTGATTGAGGGATATTTTGCTGCAGCAAGGTGTCAATTTTGGCATTGATCGACTGCATATCAGGAGTGATTTGAGAAGCAAGCAGCTCTCCAACAGTGTCTTTAACAATTTGTCGGTTCAACTCAGTCATCACAGGTGTAATTTGTGATGTCTGTGGAGAGTGCTCGCCTGAGCCTTCGACGCCTGCAGGTAGGTGTGCGGATGACCCACCTGTCTGCAGACTCCTGTCTGCAGCTGGCATACCATAGGGGGTCTGTTATGGGGTCCCCGATCTAGAGTCTTCAGCCAGGTCTGCATCTAGGCTGGTATAGTGGGCAGGTGCCCCAGCCTTGTCTGCAGCTTTCTGGCTCCTTCTCTTTTTCTCCTTCTTCTTTTTCCAACTCCTTCTCTCTTTCTTCCTTTTCTTCCTCTTTATCATTCTCCTTTTCTTTCTCAGCCTCTTTTTCTCCTCCATCCTTACCATCATCATCATCATCATTTTTATCTTCATCTTTATCATCCTTTTTATCATCATCTTTATCATCATTATCTTTTTCATCATCTTCTTTTTATTCTTCATCCTCCTGATCAACTTCTTCTCCTTCTTCTTCTTCATCCATTAATTCCACAGTTTTTTCGACTCCTTCTTCTCCAAATTGTTGTTCAACTAAGATATTTTCTTCATCCTTTTCTTTTTCTACTTCCTCTTCATCTTCTATAATAATAACTCTTTCTTCTTCTCCTTCTTCTACTAACTCCTCTATTCTTACTTCTTTCTCTTCAACTTATTCTTCTCTATCAACAGATCCATCAAGAATACTATACATTATAGTGTGGATAAATTGGTCCATGTGAGTTTTAAAATTGGACATGAACCAATTTTTCTGAAGTAACAAAATAGCGTCTGATTTGTTACAAAAATGCATCAGCGCTTCTTCAGTAGCTTGGGGATACCCCCAGCCACTCACTTCAACAAAGGATTGTAGTTGAGTGAAAGAATCCGATTTAAAAGTTTTCCATTCCTCATAAATGTGAATGAAGGAATGTTTTAGAGAAAGGGGTTTTACCATTTTTAGCTACTCTATGGATAGATTGAAGAGGTTGTTGTCGAGCAGGTTGAAGCTGTAATTTGCCTCAGGTATGTTGATGATCAAGCATGCTTCCTCTTCTTCTGAAATGTACTGGGGAGTGAGAAGAGGGACAATCTGGGTCTCCAGGCTGGCAGGAGCAGGCTGATCCTCCAAATGTGTAGGAGACGTAGCTGCAGGGTTGAAGTATTGCTCTGGCTGCTCCTCTTCAAACTGCAAGCACCTGGGCCTCTTTGGAGATGGTTATGGTGAGGAATGAATGATGGAGGGCTCACCAGGGGCTTGTCCCCTTCTCTTGAAACGAAGAGCAATAGGCGTATTATCCGACTCTGTATCAGACTAGGCTGCAGGTGGGTTGCGGGCTGCAGTCTGGTCGGACTCGTCTGATGATTCAGGGTATTTGTAGGTCCCTGAATCAGACAACTCTTTTAAGATCTGAGCTGCTCTTCTTCTGCTTCCTAGCCCCCTCAATGTCTCTTGGTCTAGATGACCAAGTCTTTTATTGATGTGGAAGGGGTCAGTATTTTCCTTCGCCACACCTAGCTTCTCCAGAATCCAACTAAGCTGCGTTCCGAACGCCAGCTTGGATTTAAACTTCTTATATTAAACAAGCCACTCAGCCTTGTTGACCTCGCGCACCAACTGCCTGTAAATATAATTCGACCAGTCAATTGGTGTGTCTTGGATTAGTGCTCCCAACACCATAAGTTTAGCTGACGACAGTTGGTTGTAGCCGCCGGCCATGCCCATGACTATTTTGTTGGTTATGTCCAACACATAGCGATATTCCCTTTTAATTTCGCTCCTCTTGGCAGTTAGCTTTAGCTTCTCCGGTTGGTCTGCCGCCTTAATCTTCAGCCAAGTATCGGCTGCGCTCTGTCTAAGGGCCTCGACCGCCATGCCGCGATTCTTCATTCCAAATACTTTTCCGACCGTCTCCGGAGATATGTCCACTTGTATTCCGCCGACAGTGCTTCGAATCCCCGATTCAATCACTCGGGCCTCTCAGAAAAATGCAATAACGTCCTCCTTGAACAGGTGCTTGGGACTGATATCCAAAAATGGGTTGATCCCATTCATCTTCATCGTGCGAATGAGGTCTAGCACATCGTTGTTCTCCAGATTCGATTCCAAGAGTCCCTCAAAATCAACAACCAGGGAGAAAATGATATGGTCCTTGACTGCCTTCAGATTTACGCCTTCAAAATAGGATTCCATTTTTGCAAGATAAATTATTTATTAGTGTATTGAGAGTTCGAAGAAATTTCTGCTCTGTAAATTAGGGTTTTCGAAATTTTGGTGAAGGTAAAGTGAAAGGGTTTTTCCATACTTAAAAGGAAAATGAAACGGCGATGTAATTAAATAATCATTTATTTTAATCGGTGGTCCACCTTTTGAGGATTTTTAAAATTCAAATTTAGTACTCGGTGGTCCAGGTTTGAGTTTGAAAATGGACGGTTGGATTTTAATTGGTCACAGTGGAGGTCGATTGAACCTGTGATTGCCACGTGTATTTTAAGCATATAGTATTATGCCACTTGTGATCTAAAAAAATAATATGATACTATTATATAAATAGTAGGTAATAATATAATATTCAGAAGTCGGTTAAGTTTAGAAAACTTAGCTGGTTGACCGTTGACTGTTGACTGCTCTGCATCAGGTGAGTTGACTCCTTTGACTTCTCGCCTGTGGTTTGATCGGCTAGGTTTCTTCGTCTGTCCTTCATCTTCTTGTCTGCATTGGGTAGGTTCTGATTCCTACGATCAGCTAAGTCCGTCCTTCGTCTGATCTGCTTCAGCTAGCTTTTTCTTCTGTACTAGATTCCCAATCTAGTAATCCAAGTTCTCTGGTTAGCTCTAAAAACCTTTCTTCTGGCAAAGGTTTGGTGAAGATATCAGCAATTTGATAGTATGTGCTGACTCTTTCAACTCTTACTCTTTTGTTAAGCACGTGATCTCTAATGAAGTGATGCTTAACATCAATGTGCTTGGTCCTTGAGTGCAAAACTGGGTTGTTGGTTATTGCAATAACACTGTTATTGTCACACCAGATAGGAAATTCATTGGCAATGATGTTGTAGTCCCTTAGTTGTTGTCTGATCCACAAGATCTGGGCACAATAACTACCTGCAGCTAGGTATTCTGACTCTGTGGTGGAGATAGAGTTAGAAACCCGCTTCTTGCTAAACCAGGATATCAGTCTGGTTCCTAGGAATTTGCACGTTCCACTAGTGCTTTTCCTATTAATTGTGCATCCTGCGAAATCTACATCTGAATATCCTGATAACTCGAAGTTATCGTCCTTAGGATACCATAGTCCAACATTGACTGTTGTAATATCTGCATTTTTCTTCTTTTCCCGATATTCCCATTTTGGTGAATTTTTGTTTTCAGCGACTCGCCTGTAACCTTATCGATATTTTGAATCTATTTTATTCTTGGAGTTTCTCCATTTTGACGAGTTTCGGAGATGTATTAATATTATTCTGTTTTATGTCATGTATTATGGCATGGATGTCCGTTTCTCGTAGAACCCGTTCGCTTTTGTATTTTCTTTGGTTTCACGAGTTCGTATAGTTGAGTTAATCATGTTGTGAGTTTCGGTTTGTTAATCCGGCGTTGTATCGCGATTTTTGGACGTTTGGGCTGTTTCGTAATTTTCCCTGAGTTTAGGGTATTCTTGTTATCTTTGTTGTTCCTGAACCTTCGGGCATTCGGAATTACGCTTCATCGTAACGTTTTGATTTCTGACTTAAATCCGTGGTGAGTGTATCCGGTGGTCATGGATACACCTTGTTATTTTCTCTTTTCGATCGTCTCCTCGTCGAGCAGTGTTTCAGACTGGCCTGCTGTCACAGGCCATGTTACGGCCGTAAGCCGTATATGTTACGGCCGTAATAATCGAGAGTTACGGCCGTAAGCTTCCTTCATACGGCCGTAACAAGGCTTCGTTTCTTACCCCCTGGTCCAGTTCCGAGTTACGGGCGTATCATGCTCGAGTTACGGCCGTAAGTATCGATACGGCCGTAATGGTATCTTGATACGGCCGTATGTGTCATTCGTAAATTTTGCCCAGTTTCATTCCTGGAACAGTTACGGCCGTAAGGCAGGTGAGTTACGGCCGTAATGTTCATATGTTACGGCCGTATGTTATGGATGTTACGGCCGTAACACCGGCCAGTATATAAACTGTCAGCAGCCGTATTTTTCCTCATTTCTCACTTCTCTCACTTCTCTTCGCGACGGGAACGACTTGGAGAGCTAGGTTTCGCCCGATTTTCGCCCAAACACCATTGTAGAAGTATATTCAAGCTTCATATCATCAACCTATCACTAATCATTCGTTGTTCATCGTCAAATCAAGGTAAAATTTCCTAGAACCCTATTTTGGGAAAGATTTGGGGGTTTTCATGTTTTCGTCCGATCCGTCCCGTTTTATTAGTTAATTCATGATGAATATGATTAATCTTGTTGGTATTCCTCGTTTCCCTATGATTCATGGTATATTTCGTAGTATCTTTTGTTATCGAGAGGGTTTGGTTGTGGTCCGCCCTCGTTGTTGTTTTCGTACGAATATACATGAATCGTAGGCGGGTTTTCGAGTGTATTCCATTTCCGTAATCGTTTAGAAGTGGTTGTGATTGTGTTATTCGAATCGTTAGGTTCTTTTTCCACCGGTTCCTCGCGGTTGTCCTTGACTCTCCCTTTTCCGTTCGTGTCACCGTCTATTTGATCGAGGCAAGTACCCTTATGAACTTACAATCTTAACGTAGTAGTATTGCATGAGAATGGTGTGTGTGTGTGTATGCTCACTATGGGTTAGACCCGACGGGGTCTCGGTAGGGGTCCACGGAGGGGTGGATCCATGAGCTTGCTTTTAACCACTACGAGTTAGATCCGAAGGGGTGTCGGTAGGGGTCCACGGAGGGGTGGATCCATGGTTAATTGTGGTGCATTTTACAAATGTGATTTGATTATGACATTTCCGGAAATGAGTGTTTTGGAACTATTGTTTTCTTGATTGCATGCATTTACTATATGTGTAAGATGTAAGTTGTTCATTTGGTTACTTGTACTAGCGTAATTGCTAACCCCTCTGGGGACCCGTTTTGGGGAAATTCATTTTATGAATTTCAGGTCAGGTAAAAATTGGAAGTTTTTATTTAAAGTTCGAAAATAAAAAATGAACATTAGATTGAAAATAAAAAATAAAAATCGGATGTTTTTATTTAAAGTTCGAAAATAGAAAATAAAAATTGGATGTTTTTATTTAAAGTTTTGAAAAAAAGTGGAATATTATTTTCCATAAATAAATAAAAACTGAATTATTATATATATTTTTAAAAACCTGCTAGTTTTTATTTTTGTAATTTTTTTACTTTTCATAAAAAACTATTTTATGTTTTTACAAAAAATCTAAAAATAAAAAAAAACAGATTAAATATTAATTCTAAATCTGATCCAGATTTTTTAATTTATTATCTTTTATTTTTGAGCTTTAAATAAAAATATCCGACTTTTAATATTAATATTCTATATTTTTAAAAAAAATAAATTTTCGATTTTTTAATATATATATATATATATATTAAATTATCATATATTTATATAAATTTATAAATATATATATCATATAAATATAACACATAGCAAAAAATATACAAGAAGTTCATGTGGCGGAGTGGTAATATCACACTTCACAAGCAAGAGGTGGTGAGTTCGAAACCCACCAACAACAAAATTTAATGATATTTGTTGTAGGTTGGTGGGGCTTGGTGCGGGGGGCTGGTGCGGGTGGTTGGGGCGAGTGTCTGGGTTGGGGCTGGGTTGGGCTAGCTGGGTTAGCCGCGGTCCGATAAAATTTTAAAATCGCGAAGTTTAACATCGGTTGTCCCAGAACCGATGTTAAATATCGCGATATTAAAATTAACATCGGTTGTTATAACAACCGATGTTAAAATCGAAGTTTAACATCGGTTATTAGAAACCGATGTTAATTTTAACATCACGACATTTAACATTGGTTCCAAAAAAACTGATGTTAAATGTCTGTTTTGTAGTAGTGACCCCTCCGTGGACCCCTACTGAGACCCCATCGGATCTAACCCGTAGTGAGCATACACACACATATAATTTCTCATGCAAAACTGCCAAGTCAAGATTGTAAGTTCATAAGGGTACTTGCCTCGATCAAAAGACGGTGACACGAACGGAAAGGAAGAATCAAACACGACCGCTAGGAACCGGCGAAACCAAACCTAACGATTCGAAGAATACAATCACAACCATTTATAAACGAAAACAGAAATGGAATACACCCGAAAACCCGCCTACGATTCATGTATATTCGTACAAGAACAACAACGAGGGCGGACCACAACCAAACCCTCTCGATTATGCAAATACTACGGAATATACCATGAATCCGTAGGGAAACCAGGAATACCAACAAGATTAATCATATTCATCATGAATTAATCAACATCACGGAACGAATCGAATAATAAAATAGAAAACCCCCAACTTGTCCAAAAGTAGGGCTCTAGAAGATTTACCTAGATTCAATAGGTAGAAGATGATTATGATGACGATAAACTTCACTAGGAACACAATACTCGATCTCCCAAGAATTTCCACGGGCAAAACTTTAAGAATTGCTCGAAACCTCACTTGGAACGCAACTCTCGGTCGGAGGAAGAGAAATGAAGAAAATGCCGAAGTGAAGGTCAACCCAGGTTTATAAAACCTGGTCCTTCGTTACGTATGTTAACATGCCGATGTTAACATACGTTACACACATTACGTACGTAACACTTGAGTGTTAGCATACGTAATGGCTTGGCAGGGCAACCTGTCCAAAACGATGGGTTCGATAGCGTACGCTACGCCGGAGAGTTAGCGTATGCTACAATGGGCTTTACGTACGTAACAACAGGAGTTAACGTATCGGCAGAACAATCTGACCAATCTGCTGAAGGACATAACGTACGTTAGCGCTAAGGTATAATGTACGTTATGAAGGTGCCGATAGCGCACGCAAGAAAGCATGCATAACGCATGTTATGCATGCAGCAGTTCAGCACTGCTGAACAAAGTTGGCTGCACCGGGCGGTCTGAAAACGAGACGCAACACAAGGACAGAACCCAACACGTAGATACGAAATATTCACGATGACGAAGCTGAATGTTGCAGGAGAATACAATTCCGACTACCGGGGAATCCGAAATACGACAAGGAAAGAAAAATTCCCTAAACTTATAAGAAATTACAAAATGGCCCAGACGTCCGAAAATCACGATACGACGTCGGATCAATAAACCGAAACTCACAACACGAACAACTCAACCAAACAAACTCGTGCAACCAAAGAAATTACGAAATCGAACGGGTTCTATGGGAATCGAACGTCCATGCAACAACACATAACATAAGCCGGAATAATATCAAAACATCTCTGAAACTCGTCCAAATGGAGAAACTCCAAGAATAAAATAGATTCAAAATGTCGAAACGGTTACAAGTAAGTCACTAAATATGAAAAATACACCAACAATGAGTATACCGGGAAAAGAAAATGCGGATATTACATTCTACCCCTCTAGAAATAAGTTTCATCCTGAAACTTAAGAAACAAACAACTCGGGGTACCTAGCACGCATGCTATCCTCGGTTTCCCAAGTTGCCTCCTCGATACCATGCCTCGACCACTGCACCTTGACTAAAGGGATGGTCTTATGCCTCAGTCGCTTCTCACAGTGCTCCAAAATCTTCAAGGGGCGCTCCTCGAAGGTAATATCCTCGACGACATCAATCTTGCCATAGTCGATGACGTGACTAGGATCCGGAACATATTTCCTCAGCTGGGAAACATGGAAAACACTATGAACGTGACTCAAGTCCAGAGGTAATGCCAAGCGGTATGCCAATTCACCGACTCTCTCGAGAATCTCAAAGGGCCCAATAAATCTCGGGCTCAACTTTCCCTTCTTCCCGAAGCGGAAAACTCCCCTCGTCAACGACACATTTAGCAAAACATGGTCTCCCACCTCGAACTCCAAAGGTCTATGAAGGACGTCAGCATATGACTTCTGTCGACTCGAAGCAGTCAACATCCTCTCCCGAATCAATTCCACCTTCCGTCTCATCTCTACAATGATATCCGGTTCGGTCCCAACCAAATCGGATGCCTCGTTCCAACAAATTGGCGATCGACATCGCCGCCCATAAAGCGCCTCATATGGTTCCATCCGAATCGATGCGTGCCAACTATTGTTGTACGTGAATTCGATCAACGGTAAATGCTCCTCCCAGTTGCTACTCCAATCGAGAGCACAAGCGCGCAACATATCCTCAAATGTCTGGATAGTGCGCTCCGACTGCCCATCTAACTGAGGATGAAAAGAAGTACTCATACGCAAATGAGTACCCAATGCCTTATGCACCGCCTGACAAAAATGCGATACAAAATGGCATCCGATCCAAAACAATAGACTTCGGAGTACCGTGAAGTCTCACAATCTGCGCAACAAACACCCGAGCCAACTTTTACAGACCCCAAGTATCCTTGATGCCCAGAAAATATGCCGACTTGGTCAGACGATCCACAATCACCCAAACTATGTTCATGCCCGATCTCGATCGTGGCAAACTCGTGATGAAGTCCATCGTAATATCTTCCCATTTCCATTCCGGAACGGGAAGTGACTGCAATAACCCAGCCGGTCGCTAATGCTCGATTTTGACCTGCTGAAAAGTCAAACATCTCGCTACAAACCGTGTGACCTCCTCCTTCATGTCATTCCACCAAAAATTCCTCCTCGGGTCTTTATACATCTTACTCGAACCAGGATGAACGGAGTAAGGCGTAGCATGGGCCTCTCGCAAAATACTCTGTCTCAATTCCAAGTCGTTCGGTACACAAAGACGACTCTGGAATCTCAACACACCATCCTCGTGAATCACAAACCCGGGAGACTTTCCCTTAAGAACATTCTCTCGGATTTGAGTAATCATCGGATCCTCCAATTGCTTCAATTTAATTTCATCGATCAGCAACGACGAAATCTCTAAAGCACAAAGTTTCCCGACATCTCCCGGCAACACAATCTCAACACTCAACTCAATCAAATCCCACTGAAGCTCAGGTCGAGACGTAAGCATCTCGAGCGTCTGTAATGCAAACGCTTTCTGACTCAAGGCATCGGCCACGACCTTCGCCTTGCCCGGATGATAAAGGATTTCGAGGTCATAATCCTTAATCAACTCCAACCACCTCCTATGCCTCATATTCAACTCCCGCTGGGTAAATATATACTTCAGACTTTTATGATTGGTAAAAATATTACATGCGGAGCCAAACAGATAATGACGCCAAATCTTGAGTGCGAAAACAACTGCCGCTAACTCTTAATCGTGAGTAGGGTAGTTAAGCTCATAAGGCCTCAACTATCTCGATGCATATGCAATGGTCTTGCCGTGCTGCATCAAAACGCACCCAAGACCCTGACCCGAAGCATCACTATAAACAGCAAAACACTCGTTGCCACACGGCAATGCTAAAATCAGGGCTGAAGTCAAACGCCTCTTCAGTTCCTCAAAACTCGCCTGTCTCTCATCATTCCAAACGAACGTCTCGGACTTCTAGAGCAATTGTGTATGTGGCCGAGCTAGTTTTGAGAAACCCTCGACGAACCTACGGTAGTAGCCAACCAAGCCCAAGAAACTATGGACCTCCTTCACGTTCTTAGTCAGTGCCCAGTACAATACTACCTCAACCTTCTGTGGATCCACGCGGACCCCCTCAGCTGAAATCACGTGACCCAGAAACATCACTTCCTTCATCCAAAACTAACATTTCGAGAACTTCGCATAGAGTTTCTCGGTCCTCAAAATGTCTAACACTACTGGCAGATGATGAGCGTGCTCCTCCTCGTTCCTCGAATAAATAAGGATATCGTCAATGAAGATGATGACACACTTATCCAAATACTCGATAATGACCATGTTCATCAACTGCATCAACATTGCCGGTGCGTTAGTTAACCCGAAGGGCATGACCACAAACTCGTAATGTTCGTATCTCATCCGAAAAGCTATTTTCGAAACATTGGACTCCTTCACCCGAAGCTGATAGTACCCCGATCTCAAGTCGATCTTCGAGAATACCACAGCTCCCTGCAACTGATCGAACAAGTCATCAATCCTCGGCAAGGGATACATGTTCTTGATGGTCACCTTGTTTAGCTTGCTATAATCGATACACAAATGCAGTGAACCATCCTTCTTCTGCACAAACAGAACTGGTGCGCCCCAAGGCGAAGCGCTTGGTCGAATATATCCCGACTCAATAAGCTCACTAAACTGCTTCTTCAACTCAGCCATCTCTAAAGGGGCCATGCGATACGGTGCCTTCGAAATTGGAGCCGCACCCGGCTCTAACTCGATAGCAAACTCTACCTTACGGTCCGATGGAAACCCCGGTAATTCGTCAGGAAAAACGTTACGAAACTCACTAACAACTGGAATCGATAAAAGCTCGACTCTATCACTCTCTGCCTTCAAGGCGTAGCACCAATATCCAGTACACCCCTTCCGCAGGAGTCTCATCGCCTTCAAAGCGTTAATAACAAACTTCTAGTTTCCCCTCTTTCGCCCTGCGAACGAGTTATCGGTGCCATCCTCGGCTAACATAGTGATGATTCTCGTTCGGTAGTTCATGATCGCAGCATGCTGCTCGACCCAATCATCCCCGAGAATTAAATCCTCACCCTTATTACCCACAAAAATAAGATTAGAGAGCTAATCCCTCTCGCATCTAATCACAGAACAATCTCGGATCTCCCGATTACCAACGATCCTATCACCGCTAGGAAGTATAATGATGAAAGGCTCGCAAGTCGACAAACAATCAATGCTCAAACGGCGCATATATTCCAAAGATACAAATGAATGCGTAGCACCCGAATCAAAAATCACACTGACAGGATGAGACTGGATATGAACGATACCTGTGGCCACGATGGATGCTGGATCATCGGCCCTCCTCATCTCGTAAACTCGTGGATGAGCAGAGCCGACACTGGAAGCTCCCCCTTTGGCGGGCTGACCACGACCTTTCCCTCGACTGACACTCGGCGGAGGCTGAGAAGCAAACGACCCTTGATTCACACTTGGTTCCCTATGCGCTGGGAAGGAAGCCTGGGCACCAAGAATTTTCTCTCTTTCAGCACAGAAAGTAGCCTTGTGGCCCGGATGGCCACACCGATTACACGTCAGCAAAGGGCTCAGACATTTACGACTGATGTGGCTCGGTCGGCCACAGTTAAAACACTTCACATCACGGGAAGGAGTATTGGCAGTCCCGCGGGAACCCCCAGTAGAACGAGCTGGACCACCACCAGCGCAAAAGTTAGCAGACTGAGATTTCTGTTGACCCCCACCCTTGTGGCCCGAAAAATTCCTGGCGGACTTCTGCTTCTTGCGCTCACGAGCCACCTCACTGGCCGTCAAAGACATATCATAAGCAATGGCTCTACTCTGATAATCCTTCAAGGTGGTGCATACGAGCCCAGACATGTAGTCGCGAATCGACAATTTCATCCACCTGGAGAAGTGGAAAATCTTGTCGCTCTCCTCTCTAACCCAGGCCTTCATGAAGCCCAACTCCCGGTTGAAATCAGCAATAGCCTAAGAAATAGGGATATCCCGAGGCTGAGCATCAAAGAAGGCATGGACTCGAGCCTGTTTGACCGGTCACGGGCAATATTCGGTCTCCATCAGGTCCTTAAACTCATCCCATGTAGCAGCGCGATCCCTGGGCTCAACGTCCTCCCACCAGTCAGTAACATCCCCAGTGAGAAAGTACTGGGCAATAGGGACCTTGCGATCCTCGGGACAATTGGTTGCAATAAAGACCTTGGATATCTCCTTGATCCACCCCTCCTAGCCGATCGGGTCTGAAGCTCCTGAAAACTGAGGAGGATGCATCTTGATGACATCCTGTATCCAACGATTTGCTATGCACCGAGCAGCATGGGCTGGATTCGGGTTCTGAACCGCCTGAGCTATTGCTGCCATTTGGTTCACCATTTGTTGCATAACAGCCGCAACACCAAGGTCGGCGCCATCTTGAGTAGAAGCATGGCTATGACGGTCACCGGTACTGCCGGCTCCAGAAGAATACGACGTGGCCGCCTCACCGGCTGCCCCATGTCCCCGTCCGCGTCCACGTCCACGACCACGACCACGACCTCTTCCAGCATCCATACTGATGTTAAATGGGTAGCAAAAGCAATTCGATAATAAGTAAGAGGGGAAAAACATCCACAGCTCAAGAATCGAAAGTACAATACAAGGAATCAGGGAACAGAGTAAGGAAAAACTTACGGACACTGGAAGTACCGGAATAATGGCAGCGTGATGACGATGTGCAAAACGAAACACAACTAGACCCAAATAACCGACAAGCCTAGGTATCTATAAACCTAGTGCTCTGATACCATTTTCTGTAACACCCCTAATATACTCAGGGTATATTATAGCGCCGTGGATCCCTACATGGGACCCACCAGGCTAGGTGACTAAACACACCCATCGACTCGTGGATACAACATAATAACAGCTCGTCATAAAGATGCAAAACAATAATAATCCACCCGGTTCAACCGATCAAATAACATCACAACCACCCGATGAATATATAACAGACGATGAAAAAATAAGAGACGACACAGTTCAATCCGAACGATCAAAAGCCCCTAAGTACTCGAGTACTTCTATTAGTTTACAAATTGACAATCGCTCAAAAGACAGAAAACAATAAAACACCACACATGCACAATCATCACGCACGACCGTCATCCACGTACTGGTCCAGCGCCCGCTCGTACCGAAGAACCTGAACTGACATTCATAAAATGAATTTCCCCAAAACGGGTCCCCAAAGGGGTTAGCAATTACACTAGTACAAGTAACCAAATGAACAACTTACATCTTACACATATAGTCAAAGCATGCAATAATGAAAATATCGGTTGAAACACACATTTCCGGAAACGCCATAATCCAAAACACATTTGTAAAAATGCATCATAATTAACCGTCGATCCACCCCTCCGTGGACCCCTATCGAGACCCAGTCAGATCTAGCCCGTAGTGGTTAAAAGCAAAGCTCATCGATCCATCCCTCCGTGGACCCCTACCGAGATCCCCTCGGATCTAACCCGTAGTGAGCATACATACACACACATAATTTCTCATGAAAAACTACCATGTTAAGATTGTAAGTTCATAAGGGTACTTCCCTCGATCAAAAGACGGTGACACGAACGGAAAGGAAGAATCAAACACGACCGCTAGGAACCAGCGAAACCGAACCTAACAATTCAAAGAATACAATCACAACCATTTCTAAAGAAAAATGGAAATGGAATACACCCGAAAACCCGCCTAAGATTCATGTATATTCGTACAAGAACAACAAGGGCGGACCACAACCAAACCCTCTTGATTACGAAAATACTACGAAATATACCATGAATCCGTAGGGAAACCAAGAATACCAACAAGATTAATCATATTCATCATGAATTAATCAACATCACGGAACGAATCGAACAATAAAATCGAAAATCCCCAATTTGCCCAAAAGTAGGGTTCTAGAAGATTTACCTTGATTCAATAGGTAGAAGAGGATTATGATGACGATAAACTTCACTAGGAACACAATACTCGATCTCCCAAGAATTTCCACGGGCAAAACTTGAAGAATCGCTCGAAACCTCACTTGGAACGCAGTTCTCGGTCGGAGGAAGAGAAACGAAGAAAATGCCGAAGTGAAGGTCAACCCAGGTTTATAAAACCTGGTCCTTCATTACGTATGTTAACATGCCGATGTTAAGGTACGTTACACACATTACGTACGTAACACTTGAGTGTTAACGTACGTAATGGCTTGGCAGGGCAACCTGTCCAAAATGCTGGGTTCGATAGCATACGCTACACCGGAGAGTTAGAGTACGCTACAATGGGTTTTACGTACGTAACAACAGAAGTTAACGTACGTAATGGTTCGGCAGAACAATCTGACCAATCTGCTGAAGGCCATAACGTACGTTAGCGCTGAGGTATAACGTACGTTATGAAGGTGCCGATAGTGCACGCAAGAAAGCATGCATAACGCACGTTATGCATGCAGCAGTTCAGAACTGCTGAACAAAGTTGGCTGCACCGCTCGGTCCGAAAACGAGACGCAACACAAGGACAGAACCCAACACGTAGATACGAAATATTCACGACGATGAAGATGAATGTTGCAGGAGAATACAATTCCGACTACCGGGGAATCCGAAATACGACAAGGAAAGTAAAATTCCCTAAACTTATAGGAAATTACAAAACGGCCCAGACGTCCGAAAATCACGATACGACGTCGGGTCAATAAACCGAAACTCACAACACGAACAACTAAACCAAACGAACTCGTGCAACCAAAGAAATTACGAAATTGAACGGGTTCTACGAGAATCGAACGTCCATGCAACAACACATAACATAAGACGACATAATATCAAAACATCTCCGAAACTCGTCCAAATGGTGAAACTCCAAAAATAAAATAGATTCAAAATGTCGAAATAGTTACAAGTGAGTCGCTAAAAATGAAAAATACACCAACAATGAGAATACCGGGAAAAGAAAAATGCGGATATTACATGTAGAAGTAGTTGTGGTAAATTTTACCAAGGTCTTTTCTCTCGAAGATTGCTTAACAGGGTTTCATATAATATTCTGTATAGATTGCGAGAAATAAATACTAAAACATTCTAATTTATTTTTGGGTTTTTAAGTTAACTAAATTAAAATGCACTATTTTTAATCTAAACTATTTTTATTAAGACAATTTATATTAAGACTATTTATGCTAGACTATTTAAATTAAGACTATTTTTATACTAGTGAAAATGAATCGAACTAAAATGAGTTAGAACTTGATTTGATAAAAACTAGGGGATTATGGGTTCATTAAATTAGTTTTTTAATAAAGTAGATGAATTGATTTACACGGATATACAATAAAAACGAGTGTTTATCGTGTAATCAACTTTTTTACCTTATAACTTTCGTATTCAAAGGGCTTCTTAATTACATTCGTAACCTTAAGATGTTGTTTACAAGATAAACACTTGATGATTGAAAAGATATGTTTCCAATTCACTTAACAATCAATCAAGAAGGTTTTATTAGTAGAAATAGGATATGATCAATCACTATTTAAACCAATTAATCCCTTTTAATCGAGATAATGTAAATCAATCAAATACTTTATATATAACCTAGTAGAAAACCCTTCCCCTAGGAAGAAAGATTAGCCACTCATCGGTTTATACATACTATAATTAACATAGAATTGATTAATATACATAATGTATAAAAACTTGTAATAACTTAGAACTTAATGACAATAGATGAAAACTTACTTGACTACGATGTATCAAAGTGCAAGAAATGATCTCCGAAATACAACTTCGAACTTGATTACAAAAGTTACAAACTCTGAAGTAAGATACTAAGTACTTATTCAAGCACTTTTCAATTACAAAATAGAAGAACAACTTCAAACTATCAGAAATAAAATGGATACAAAAATAAAAGATCTTTTCTAGGAAGATATGTCTTGCTAAAGAAAGGGTATTTCTTAGCAAGAAGAAGAGTGATTTTTGCAATAGATGAAGGTGTCTTTTTATAGGTGATTTTTAAGAATACTATGGATTATTTAATTCAAAAAATGTGTTGTCGTATCTTAATTTTTTATTTGTTTATTTGATTCACACTTCATCCATCATGCATGTCTTGATTTTTCAGATCTTTGACCCTAAATAAAATATATGGTGGTTGAGCTCACAAGAGGCCAAAGATGGAAAATTCAACAAAGGATATGCCTGAAAACGGCGCTGGAAAATGGCCCTGTTTGTGCCGTGTTGTGCGCCGGGTTGTGGTGACTCAGTCTCCACCGGAACATGTGCGAGGACACGACGCAAAATGCCGGCTGTGTACGGCACAAGACATGGCTGAAAGAAACGGCCCTTGTTGCGCCGTATGTGAAACGGCGGACAGAAACGACCCTGTTTGCGCCGTGTTGTATGGTCGTGTTTTCCTTGAAAAATTTCCGGCATTGGATTTTGATCTTGTTTTCTGTCCTTTTTGACATTTCATGTCAGTAATCTGTAAAATGACCATTTTTAGCTCATGTTTTTGTTGGAATATATAACGCAGCGGAAGCGAGATGGGATAATTTGAATATATTTGGTTTTATAAACCAACCAACAAAATTGCGGATATATTTAGGCTTGTCAATTAATTAATTAAACAAACTAATTAACAATTTAAATATACGTATTTATGCAGTAGAATTGGTAATTCATACCTTTGAAGCGAAGTGGTGGAAAGTCCCCTTGGGTAGATCGAACTCCTCCTCGTACTCCTCCTTGATCTTCTTTTATTTCTACCTCGATCTCTTCTAGAGTATATCCCGCCTATGTCCGGATGTCGTATGGTCAATAATCTACCGGACTGCTTGGACTGTGATATGGGTCGGCCGAACCACTTTTCTTCCAAAAATTACCTTACAAATTTTCTCTCTATTTTTCTTGAATATTTGTGTATTTAGAAAAATATCGTGTTAGCTAAATTGTGGAATCCAAGACACAAGTCAAGATCCACAATTAAATACAAAATTAGAGAAAAACCGAAAATTTTTGTGCCAAGAAGAGTATGAAAATCGGACACCCCATGTCCTCCTTTTATAGATGTTTTGGGCTACTCTAGGGACCTTAAGGAGGATAAGGTAAGGACTCCCAATAGATATCATTTTTCCAATATTAGGACTCTTCCTAATATAATGACTCTATTAATATCAACTTAGTCCACTAAAAGGATGATATTGCACTTCCTACCAAAATCCCAAATTATGAAATTTGGCTCCCTTTTGAATTAATTATTTCCCGTGTTTAAGATATTCCATGTCCATTAATTAATTTAAGCTACTCACAGCTTTTAATTATTTAATATATTATACATGAGTATACCCTCGAGCTTTATTATTATATCGGAAAATTAATTCCACCAGCAGGGTTTAATGTAATAATCCTTTCGAGTGCCTCAAGGGACATGATCAACCCGACTGGTCGGGAGATGATTTCTAGCTATAATATTAATTATCATATAAATAATAATATTTCCCAAAATATCGAGCATATTGAGTCAATCATTTTGGCTGTCACCCATGATAAATTAAAGCAATAAATATTATATATATATATATATAATTAAATATTAATCACTAGAATTTAGAAATAATAATTGTCCGAGATGTAAGTTCTTCTTATAGTCAGTACAGAAGAATCTCTCTCACCTCGATCCTATTCAACGTATACCGAATATGCTAATATATGCTAATGGTCAAGACCAAGTGTATATTACAACCTCTCACATAACGGTCTAATATTATATAGGTTGTGAACTAATTATTACTATATAAGGAACCGATAATGTGATCTTCTATGGACACGACACACCACATTATCTACAATATAAAGTAATTTAGGCAACATTTGCATAACCATAGCGTGAATAAATATAAAAAAATGTGACAAATGAATTAAATATTCTCATATATAAAGACCGGGAAATTAGGTAATAGAAGCATAAAGTATGCTTTGATGTATACAACCCTAACAATCTCCCACTTATACTCAAAGCATGCTTTTGAAGTATACTATCTAGACTATGTCTATCTATCTCCCACTTATACTCAAAGCAATGCTGCCATACATCTCAACCCCATTCCTTCCACATTCCCTTCAAATGACTTTGAGGGCAACCCTTTCGTGAAAGGATCAGCTAGGTTGTCTTCAGATGCTATCTTGGAGACAATAATCTTCCCCCTCTTCACAAAATCTCGAATGAGATGATATTTGCGCTTAATATGTTTGCTTGCTTTGTGGGCCCGTGGTTCCTTCGAATTTGCAACAGCACCGGTATTATCACAATAAAGTGTAATACTCCTAGGCAAATTAAGAATCACACCCAAATCCTTTAGGAAGTACTTGAGCATACCGCCTCTTTAGCTGCCTCTGAGGCTGCTACATACTCGGATTCCATGGTAAAATGCGCTATGCATTTCTACTTCACACTCCTCCAACTGATGGCTCCACATCCCAAAGTGAAAACATATCCGTAAGTTGATTACGACTTTTCTTTGTCCGCACTGAAATCTGAGTCGGTGTAACCCAAAGGACAAAGTGTATCCGATTGATATACAAGCATATGCTCCCTAGTCCTTCTCAGGAACTTGAATATATACTTGACAGCAATCCAATGTCCCGGTCCTGGGTTCTACTGATATCTCGCCACCATGCCTACAGCATGACAGATATCAGGCCTAGTGCAAAGCATAGCATACATGAGACTTCCCACTTCCGAAGCATAAGGGACCAGCTTCATGTCATCTATATCCTTCTGTGTCCTAGGACACATAGCCTCAGATAGATGAATTCCATGTCTGTAAGGTAAGAAACCTTTCTTGGAATTCTCCATACTAAACCGCTTTAGCACTGTATCGATATAGGATGCCTAAGATAAGCACAACATCCTTTTTTTTGCGATCTCTAAATATCCTAGTACCAATTATGTGCCCAGATTCTCCCAAATCCTTCATATTGAATTGCTCAGACAGCCATACCCTTACGTCTGATAATACCTTTACATTGTTTCCAATTAGAAGCATATCATGTACGTACAGTACAAGAAACACTAGCACATTTCCATCACACTTTTTGTATACACAAACCTCACTAGGACACTGTTCAAAACCATATGACTGAATGACCTCATCAAATCTCATGTTCCAAGACCTTGATGCTTGCTTGAGACCATAAATGGCTCTTTTGAGCTTGCACACTAAGTGCTCTCCTTCAGCAATGAGTCCCTCAGGTTGGCGCATATAGATTTCCTTATCAAGACTCCCATTCAAGAACGCAGTCTTAACATCCATCTGCCAAATCTCCATATCCAAATGCGCAGCTATAGCTAAGAGAATCAGGATCGAATTAAGCATGGCTACTGGCGAAAAGATCTCATCGTAGTCGATGCCCTCTTTCTGAATGTAACCTTTCACAAAAAGCCTTTATATGAAGGTTTCAACCTTCTGAATGTAGAACCACTTGCTTCCAATGGGTTTTACCCCATTGGGTGGCTCTACTAGCTCCCATACTTGATTAGAATTCATAGATCCCATTTTGGATTCCATTGCTGTTTGCCAGGATTCAGCATCCTTGTCTTGAACTGCCTGCTTGTACGTACATGGATCCGTTTCATCCTGGTCCGGGAAGTGGTCTGAAGATGCTCCCACGCCAATGAAATGATCAGGTTGACGAACAACCCGCGCACTACGATGAGGCGTGTCCTTAGTTTGAGTATCCACAATAGTGTCGATACGTGGTACAATAGGTGTTTGTACAATTAGTATTGTCGAAATCTCGCCCCTAAGTTCCTCTAAAATGACCTCACTCCTAGGCTTGTGGCTTATTACGAAGCCCTCCTCTAAGAACCGGGCATTGGTGCTAACAATGACCTTCTGGTCTTTAGGACTGTAGAATAAGCCACCCTTCGTTCCCTTCGGATATCCTACAAACACTCGTACTTCTGTACGAGATGCCAACTTATCAGCTTCCTTATTCAGCACGTGTCTTTGCGAACTAAATCCGAACATGTCTGGCGGGCTTGCGCCCATTCCACGATTACGTGGGTGTTTTAGGCCCGATTTTGAAGGCACCAAGTTTAGAATGTACGCCGCTGTTTCCAAGGCGTATCCCCAAAACGAAATAGGCAAATCAGAATAACTCATCATTGATCTAACCATCTCTAATAAAGTACGATTCCTTCGTTCAGCAACACCATTTTGTTGTGGTGTACCAGGAGCAGTGAGCTGGGAAGTAATCCCCTCATGTGCCAAGAAATCCAAAAACTCTCCACTAAGATATTCGCCACCACGATCAGATCGTAGTGACTTGATACTCTATCCATGACGCTTCTCCATTTCAGCCTTGAATTCTTTGAACTTATCAAAATATTCAGATTTACGTCGCATCAAATAGATGTGTCCATATCTCGAATAATCATCTATAAACGTGATGAAGTATTCGAAACCACCTTAAGCCTGGATGTTCATTGGACCACATACATCAGTGTGTACCAATTCCAATACATTTTGTGCACGATTTCCTTTGCTTTGGAAAGCCCTTTTAGTCATTTTCCCTTCTATACAGGATTGGAAAATTGGAAACAACTCAACTTGGAGTGAATCCAATGGGCCATCGCTCACCAATCTTTGAATCCTTCTAAGGTTAATATGACACAATCGTAAATGCCACACATATGTTTGATTTATGCTCGAAGGTTCTTTTCTTTTATTAGGATTAGTCAAAGAATTAAGTGATTTATGCAAGGGAGTTGGTGCAGCATTAATAATATAAAGTCCTTCATTATAAGTACTCGTGCAAACATATTCACCATTTCTTTTAATAACTGCATTATCCCCAAAAGAAACTGAATATCTATCAAAACGCAATTTAGAAACTAAAATTACATTCATTATAAAATCAGGTGCTAATAACACATTAATTGGGACTAGAATCTTATCATTAAATTTTAACTGCACGACTCCCACTGCAACAGCCTTCAGCCTGGAATAGTCGCCCCAGCTAATAGTAATCTCATCCGCACTAAGTACTTTGGTTACTTGGAACCCCTGCGAGTCATAACAAACATGATCAGTGGAGCCCGAATCTACTATCCACGAAGTGATAGAACAGGCAGCCAAACATGTTTTTACTACTAGTGCATGGGACGTACCTTTCTGAGGGCAGTCACTCTTGAAATACCCCTTCAGACTGCACTTATAGCATTTGCCCTTCGGCTTTTTGTTTGCCTCGGACTGATGAGCCTTGGATTGAGGAGCCTTGCCCTTAGCTTTAAAGGTTGCCACTTGCTTCTGGCCAACCTGCTTTTTCTTCTTTCCCCATTTGGGTTTTGAAGAACTAGCACCGGTTGCCGCAAGAATTTGATGATAACCATGTTTGAAGAGACCTTCAGCAGATTGAACCTCTGTCAGAAGTTCCGCCAAAGTGTAAGTCCTATGATTTATATTGTAGTTGAGGCGGAACTGCTCAAAGCTTCTTGGCAAGTTGCCCAAGATAATATTGACCTGTGACTCGGCATCGACAGTGGCCCCCAGTATGCTCAGTTCGTTCAAATGAGACAAAATTTTCAGAACATGATCCCTTACTGGAGTCCCTTCAGACATTTGGGTTGTCATCAACACCCTCATTGCATTTTGCCTAGCCGCCCGGTTCTGATGACCAAACATCTCGGTGAGATTTTTCATCATTTCTGTGGCTGAGGCCATCGTCTGATGCTGATGCTGCAATACATTTGTCAATGAAGCCAAAATGTAACAGCGAGTCATCTCATCATACTTTCGGAATTCAACCAACTCTTCAGGAGTGGCATCCGGTTCTAGCTCCAGAGGGCTCTCCTCAGTTAACACAAATTTATGCCCCTCGGCAGTCAGGACAATGTCAGGATTTCTTTTCCAGTCGACAAAGTTAGTGCCATCAAGTTTATTTTCTTTGAGAATAACAGCTAGTGGATTAAAAGACATCTGAGAATAAAATTAAAAACACCATTCATCACATAATAGACACAAAATATATTGAAAAACCTTAAAACACAATATATATGCAGTCAACCAATACCTCGAAAAACCGCACATGCAAGCCACGTTAGTGTGGACGTTTACATATACATTTCTCAAGTAGATTTTAACGTCTTTAATTTTACTATCCAATCAAGATGCGTTTTGACAAGTAAAATTAATAGTTGGTTCCTCTTAGACATGTATTAAATTAACATAGACTCCGATGGGAGCTTATTAATTAATACACCTAAGTGAACACCATAATTTAACAAACCTTATAATATTATTTAATGATAATAGTCCTATAGATGGAGAGGTCCTATCATAAAAAAAAATATTTACCTTTTCGTTATCTCATTAAAGTTTAAAATTAGTGAGCCAATAATCAGCACATCCGATGTGGAGGAAGACTCTAATGTCAACGTGCATGCTAATTATTTTACAATTTAAACCAATTATGGAGGCCAATTTGATTTTGAAAAATCAATTATTAAAATCACTTAGTTATTTTTAAAACTCAAGGTTTTTAATTTTCTCGTCCTAACATGCAAGAAAACATATCACGCATACATCCATACATGCCATTCATCAAAACAGTAAAACCAACAAAAAAATTGGATAATTAAATCCAATTATCATGGCTTTTAATCCTCATTTTGAATAACGAGAAAATTCTTGACTATTTGCTCCCACTGCTTCAAGCATCTCGTCACCTCCTCCCGGTTGGGCCACAAAAAATTGCCAAATTTAGAAACTTTCTTCCATGCAAAATTAATTGCACAAGAAATTTCTAAATTAAAATTATTGTGCTCCAACGGACGCAACAAACGACGGATAAACGAATAGGACCATACACCGAACGAACCAACTCGGACAAGCCTGGCCCCGCTGCCCGACCCGACCCGCGGCCCGGCAGCCTTCCCCTGGCCGACGCGCTGCAGGCCAGACATTCGGCCGAGGCCGCCTGTATTGGCCGAGTCCCGATCGGCAGCAGCCTCGTCTCGGTCGGTTCGTCCGATCAGGACTCCTTTTCGCGTTGGATTTCTTTTCCTTCGGTACTTTGTGTATTCCAATTCGATTATAAGTTTACACCAAATAAAATATATCAAATATACAAAAAAAATTACAAGGAAAAATAAATCCTATTCTACCCGTGGATTTTCTCATGGAAAAAACTTTATACATGCCTCAAAACCGGGTTAAATTACCAAAACGCGTAAATAAATAAAAAAATCACATAGCCATGATAATTGGACCATATTCACCTGCAAGACAATTTCTAGCAAAAATATTCCAAACGTCATACTATATGAATATTTAAATTGCTAGCAAATTAATCACAAATTAATTAAATTGAACAGAACCGAAAGAACGGCTCTGATACTAATTATTGGAATATATAACGCAGTGGAAGCGAGATGGGATAATTTGAATATATTTAGTTTTATAAACTAACCAACAAAATTGCGGATCTATTTAGGCTTGTCAATTAAGTAATTAAACAGACTAATTGACAATTTAAATATACGTATTTACGCAGTAGAATTGGTAATTCATACCTTTGAAGCGAAGTGGTGGGAAGTACCTTGGGTCGATCGAACTCCTCCTCGTACTCCTTCTTGATCTTCTTGTATTTCTACCTCAAGATCTTCTAGAGTATATCCCGCCTATGTCCGGATGTCGTGTGGGCAACAATCTACCGGACTGCTTGGACTGTGATATGGTCGGCCGAACCACTTTTTCTTCCAAAAATTACCTTACAAATTTTTTATCTATTTTTCTTGAATATTTGTGTATTTAGAAAAATATTGTGTTAGCTAAATTGTGGAATCCAAGACACAAGTCAAGATCCAAAATTAAACACAAAATTAGAGAAAAACCGAAAATTTTTATGTCAAGAAGAGTATGAAAATCGGCCACCCCATGTCCTCCTTTTATAGGTGTTTTGGGATACTCTAGTGACCTTAAGGAGGATAAGGTAAGGACTCCCAATAGATATCATCTTTCCAATATTAGGACTCTTCCTAATATAATGACTCTATTAATATCAACTTAGTCCACTAAAAGGTTGATATTGCACTTCCTACCAAAATCCCAAATTACGAAATTGGGCTCTCTTTTGAATTAATTATTTCCCGTGTTTAAGATATTCCATATCCATTAATTAATTTAAGCTACTGACAGCTTTTAATTAATTAATGTGTTATACATGAGTATACCCTCGAGCTTTATTATTATATCGGAAAATTAATTCCACCTGCAGGGTTTAATATAATAATCCTTTCGAGTGCCTCAAGGGACATGATCAACCCGACTGGTTGGGACACAATTTCTAGCTATAATATTAATTATCATATAAATAAAAATATTACCCAAAATATCCAGCATATTGAGTCAATCATTTTGGCTCACACCCATGATAAATCAAAGCAATAAATATTAAATATATATAATTAAATATTAATCACTAGAATTAAGAAATAATAATTGTCCGAGATGTACGTTCTTCTTATAGTCAGTACAAAAATATCTATCTCATCTCGATCCTGTTCAACGTATACCGAATACGCTAATATATACTAATGGTCAAGACCAGCCAATCTCAAGGAACCGATAATGTGATCTTCTGTGTGACACGATACACCACATTATCTACAATATAAAGTAATTTAGACAATATTTGCATAACCAGAGCGTGAATAAATATGCAAAGTATGTGACAAATGAATTAAATATTCTCATATATAAAGGCCGGTAAATTAGGTAATAAAAGCATAAAGTATGCTTTGATGTATACAACCCTAACAGTTTTGACATATCTTTAAAACATCTATTTTTAATCACAAATCAGTATGATTATGCCCGGAAAAGGAATATTTTGTATATGAATTTTTAGATCAATTATGCACTAATCAATGTCGCCTAAGGAACATTAATGCACTAGCTCTGGTTTTGTCAGACGGTACTTCGCCTGCTTTTTCAAAGATAGTATCACTATAGTCCTTGGCGACAAAAGTGGTCTCTATGTCAGAAACCCATCTATGGTGCTCAAGTACTTCTGAGTCCAAGATGTCATATTCAGGACGAGTTGGATCTACCATCTTAAGACAAGAAAAAAGGAAAATGAGTTCTCACAGTATATCATGAGTACTTTCCATAATAAAATTTTCAATAATGTGGAGGGTTATTATTTTTCAGAACCAAGATATGGTCAATAAATTACTTTCGATGCTAATGAGGATTACCAATGAAATCATTTTATCACAGTTCGAGTTGATATAGGCAGCAGAAATAAGTCTTCTAAAATCTACTAGTGATGAAGCCTAATTTTCATGCCATATCTATATATGTATGCAAATATGTGTATATTTATAGATATAGACACATAATCCTAGGAATATATTTATACACGTATTATACAGTCAAGTAGGTCTCTTATGCTGCAAAAAAATTATTCGTTCAACGTGAATTTATTTTAATTCAAGTTGCTTTAAACAATTCACTTTGATTTAATTAAAGTTATTAATATATCATGGTTTAATTGGTTTAATTAGGCATAAATAAATTCGGGTATAATATGCAATCAAAGATATTTAAAAGGCATCTAAAATTGCACATTGCAGATAGTAGGGTTCATATTGTAATATCCGGATTTATTACAGTGTATTTCATCTGTATTCAACCCTGTATTATTTTGGATTGGTGATTTTGATTATTGGAGTATGATATTTCGTGCATTGATATCATTGTACATAAGTATAGAAACATGCAAAATTGCTCAAACAACCTAGTGATAGCGCACGCTAAGAATGTATCTTAACGCGCGCTATCGGGCCATTCATAGCGCACGCTATGAAGGTATGAGTAACGTGCGCTAAGGACTCTATTATTGAGCGGGACAGCTAGCTCATGCGCCAGCGGGACATGGGTCCGGATAAGATTCCCGCTGACGCACCCGGACAAATTCTGAAGTCAACCATTATTAGCGCACGCTAAGGGATGCTTAGTAGCGTGCGCTAACTTGTCTAAATTTCAGAATATTATAAATGGGACAAAGCGCTTGGGCTTTCATTTCCTTCGTCTATACTTCGTCTTTGAGAGTCCAGAGAGCAATAATCTACCTTCTAAACACTTAGAACATGTATGAGTGATCATTGAACGATTGAGTATCACTTGTGAAGTGATCCTTGAAGAGAAGTGACACCTTGGAGGGGCACGTAACCAACCGGAGTCGGATTACACCTTGTGGTTCAGTGATTTCGGCATATTATGGTATGTTCAACCTATCACCAGTCTTAGATTTGGATTTCCAATGGATATGATGATCATGTTAACGGGATATTGAATTTCATTAGTGAATTATTTCAACAACATCATGTTTAGAAGATTGGGATGTCTACAATTACGATATTATAGTTGGAATCCTAAGTACTTCAAATGATGGGAGAAATATTCGGAAGTTAACAATCCGTATGATTTATGTTATCTTTGTGATCATGATTTGGAAAAGATGTTATAAGAACTTAAAGGGAGAATCATCTTAGGAAATATTCTTTCGTATAAGTCGGAATTGTTAGTTCACCACAAGATGAAGTCTGAATATGTATAATGATAGTAGAATCTAATACATCAACCGGAGATCACCAACTTTGCATGAGAATTGTAATCAAGATGGTTTATGGTGTCATGATGATTATACGTATATTTGCATCTTGAAGTTGATATCATACTGGAGATTATTCATAAGAGTAAGAACTTGGTATTCATGGAAGTAACATGAATTATCACGAAGGATTTCATTGTTTCGTTCATGGCAAGAACGATTCTTGCTTTCGTGATGGCGCCATACGAATAGCGCACGCTATGTTATGCGGTTTAACGTGCGCTATCGAGCACTAGTTAGTATGCGCTACGTTTGGTACGTAACGTCGCTAGACCATCGAGCAAGTCGATTGGTGATCGGTGAAATCGACCATGCGTCGTTAGCGTGCGCTAGGCTTTGTTGTTTGCGTGCGCTATCGGACGTAACATGCGCTACAAAGAAGTACTTAGCGTGCGCTAAGCTCTTGAGCGGTGCGGTTTATGAACTTTTGACCGTTAAGCGGGTGTTAAACATTCATACGACGTGAGATAAACTCTATATCATTTCTTTTGCTAAGGTTTGGTCTCGTTACGTGATTGATTGAGGAGGACGATCTTGAGTATTCATTTTCGTGGAAGTATTGTTATTGTCTTCAAATCGAGGCAAGTACCTTAATTGTTTTATGTATTGTTGTTATACATATTGTCATGCATGTATGTCGTTATTGTGTGTCCACCTCGTGTTGGTCCGACGGATCATCGGGGATCTATGCTAGCGTCACTGGATCATCGGACGGGTTTTCCACCACGGGTTGGTCAGCGGGATCATCGTGGGTTCTAGGCGGTGAACGCTGGATCGATGGAATTACCATGTGTATGTATTGATATCATGTTGTGATTATCAGTGGTGTCTGTTATGTTTGTGTTTCTCGTAGGAGAAGACTCGTTGGTATTTTGTCGTTTATGTTATTATTAATCACCGTGAGATATGAATAATATGTTGTGGTACTTGTACTAGCATCGTTGTGCTAACCCCTGCGGGGGTGAACATTTGTTTGTGTTCGGGATCCGGGAGAGCAGGAAACAACCACTGGGCGTATGATGACGAGGGTGCGAGTGATGTCCCGACCGGTTTATTTATCTTTCGTTTATTCGTTATTTCAATAAGTACTCGAGTACGAAGTCGTTTGTGATGATTTGAATTTGGTGATGTAATATTGAGTTCTGTTGGACAATTGTACTATTTACGTATTTTGGTCGAATCGATGTACTGTAATTCCGTTATTTCCATTCGTCGGTACCCTTTTATACTTGTTCAATTCTTCAAGCCTTGTAAATCCTTATGTAAAGGATTTACGGTACTGTAATATTCCCAATATATTGGGGTGTTACGAATATGGTATCGGAGCTAAGATTATGGATATCTTGGCCGTTGGGTTAAAATAGGGTCATTTATGTCTTTTGGGATAACCGGCCGTGAATGACATCAACTGCCTTTGCCTACGTCTTCATGCGAGCAGTGGTTGTAAGTTCCTAAACTCTATCTCGTTCTTTGCATATTGTATCTCTTTATACTCGAATATTAGAACGATGTTGTTTCTGTATATTGAGTATTTATGCTTACGGTATGTTGAGAGGCGGACGTGGGCGTGGTCGCGGTCGTGGGCGCGACGGAGAAATGCCGAAAGGGAAGCGTCGCCTTCTAACCGGGCCGATCATAGCTCGGGCGAGCCGCAGCAGTCTATTAATAATGAACCGAGATCTGCTTTGTACGGATATCCTTCGTCAAGTGGTGAACCGGATGACTCAATTCGCCCGGTGTCGTGGACCGAATGCAAGTGGCGGTGGGACTACGGCGAGGGAGAGAGGCAAGGGATCCCGGATATGGGAAATCGAGGTGACCGGTGGGTGCAAGAAGTGGCGAAGATGCAACCACCCAAATTCGACGGTATTTACGAGACTCCCACAGGATCATTGGTTAAAGGAGCTGGAGAAAATCTTTGCGGAATCAAGCGCCGAGACAATAGGAGAGCCTCTATCGCTCAATATTTTACGATAGGGGAAGCGTCGAATGGTGGGAAGCCATCCGGCTGTAGACCATGATGCCGATTGGGCAGAGTTTAGATTAATGATGGAAGCTCGGTATTGCCCTCGTCTGTGAGGGAAGCCAAAGTTCGGGAGTTTTCTCCGCTCGGCATTACGATGTGCCGGTATCCCGAGCGATCAAGGCGTTTAACCCGGAATGCCATTTGTTCGACATCCGGTGAGCAGATGCGAAATGATGATTCATTTCGACATGAGGATGAAACCGAGAAGTCAGGTACATGTCCGGATTCGAATGTACCACACTCCGCCAATACGAGGATAAGGCGTTGGCATATGAGATCAAGGAAGCGGCCATGGAGAAATTTTGAGAATCGAAAGCAGAAAGTCTCTGGTAATTTTACGAGCACAAGAGCAGTGGGGCCCGTAAGGCCCAGTCATCTTTCCACTCTTTCAAGAAACCTCCGCACCCGGCTAGGAGCGGAAAGAACTTCGGAGCGACATCAACTCTTGCGATGTTACCAGAAATGCTTTAAGCTGCGCCCGAGGCAGGGCACTATCGACAGAATTGCCCCTTCCTGCCGTGACTTGTTTGGCTGTGGGCGAGAGGACATCGGGCGGTGTTTTGTGAAGAGGCTGCAAAGTCTTTTAGAGCCCGTACACCACGGCCGATCGAGAAGGAGGCGGTATTCCACAGACGCGGCAAAGTGTTCGGATGCCTCGGAATTTTGGCCGCGGACGAGGCGAGAGGACAATGGGACCGAAAGGGGACATCGAGTGCGGATCTGCTCCCACGTCATGCGAGATGAGGAGGACAGACGATCGGAGATCTTCTTGTCGCATCAGTCTTGTCCGAGATCCTTTCCCGGCCGATTAGCGTTTTATTCGATACAGGAGCCACACATTCTTTCATATCTTTGTCTTGTGTAAATCGTTTGAATATTTCCGGTTTTCATGCTTGTGAACCTTATGTTGTTGGTTTACCGAGTGGAAAGAGGATTGTCGGAAATTTAGAAACTAGAAATTTCCCTGTATCATTTGGAGGCGAGTGGCTCTCAAACCCGATCGTGATAGAAATGCAAGGAGATGACGATACTCGGAGACGATTGGCTTAATCGATATGGAGCAATTGTGAACTACCGAAGGAGGAATATCTCGCTGATCGGCGACGATGGTTCGAGATTCTGTTTGAGGATGGAAACCGGGAAGCTCGGGAAATTGATCAAGGCGATGAAAAGTCAAATTGTTGAAAGCAGTGTACAGGTATTGGTGTTACGCAATGAAGAAAGAAGGCGAAATTGTGAAACTTTCATCCATTCTGTTGTGAGCGAATTTCCGGATGTGTTTCTGACGAGTTACTGGATTACCTCCACGAAGGGATGTGGAATTTACCATTGGTGGAACCGGAGCTACACCAATTTCCAAGGCGCCGTATCGGATGGCACCTCTTGAAATGTACGAATCAAGAAGCGGTGGAGGAGTTCTTGGACAAGGGCTATATTGACCAAGCGTATCACCACAGGAGCGCCGATTCTTTTCGTCAGAAAGAAGGATGGATCGCTCATTGTGTATTGACTATCGAGAGCTAAACAAGATGACGATTAAGAACAAGTATCCGTTGCCACGGATTGATGATCTATTTGACCAGTTGCAAGTGGCAACCGTATTTTCTAAAATTGATCTGAGATCAGGATATCATCAACTGAGGATTAAAGAGTCTGATGTTCCGAAATCAGCGTTCAGAACTCGCTACGGGCATTATGAGTTTGTAGTGATGCCGTTTGGTCTCACTAACTTTTTTCTTGTATTTATGCAATTGATGAACCGTGTGTTCATTGAATTTTTGGATAAATTTGTGGTCGTGTTTATTGATGACATTCTGGTGTACTCTAAGAGTCCTGAAGAACATGCGCAGCATTTGCGGATTGTATTGGAACTTTTGAGGAACGAACAATTGTACGCCAAACTTTCTAAGTGTGAATTCTGGCTAAAGGAAGTAATGTTCCTCGGCCATGTGGTGTCAGCTAGAGGAGTCCGAGTAGACCCTCAGAAGATCGAAGCAATATTGGATTGGAAGCCTCCAAAGAACGTGAAAGAGGTCCGAAGCTTCTTAGGACTTGCTGGATACTATCGTCGATTCGTGGAAGGGTTTTCTAAAGTCTCCCGCCCACTTACTCGACTTCTGCAGAAAACTCAAAAGTTTGAGTGGAATGAATTATGTCAGATTAGCTTTGATGAGTTAAAGAAGAGATTGACGACGGCACCGATTCTATCACTTCCATGAGGCCGAAGGATTCATAGTTTACTGATGATGCTTGAACCAAGGACTTGGGTGCGTGTTGATGCGGAATGATAAGGTGATCGCTTATGCGTCGCGACAAGCGAAACCTTATGAAGTGAATTACGACACATGATTTGGAGCTAGCGGCGGTGGTTTTGCCTTGAAGATTTGGAGGCATTATCATGCAGGACTCAGCATCGGATCTTTACGGATCTTAAGAGTCTCAAGTATATATTCGATCGGTAAAGAATTGAACATGCGGCAAAGAAGATGGTTGGAACTGATTAATGACTATGAATTGTAGATTAAATATCATACAGTCAAATCGAATGTAGTGTCCGATGAACTTAGCCGCAAAGCTGTCTCTATTCGAGATCTTTGGAGGCCGACCTCCCAACTTAGCCTTCACGAGAGATGATTAGTGAAGTAATTGAAGTATGGTTACAAAGAGTCCAGGGACAGCTGTGCGTGATGGAGATAACTTAATCATTAACCGAAGAAATCAAATCTAGGCAGGCAGATGATCCTCTGATGGTTCGGTTACATGATGAATTGATCGAGGAAAGGCCCCGGATTCATAATTCATGACGATGGAGTTTTGAGATTTGAACCGACTCTGCGTTCTGATGTTGATGTTCAAAGCAGACGATTATGAAGGAGGCTCATAGTTCGCCCTATTCTATCCACCCGGGCACCAGTAAAATGTACAAGGACTTGAAGCGTAACTTGGTGGGGCAACATGAAGAAAGACGTAGCGGACTATGTTTGAAATGCTTGACTTGTCGGCAGGTTAAGATCGAGCATCAACGGCTCTTTGGAATGTTGAAGCCGCTCCCGATTCCTGAATGGAAGTGGGAGGACATATCAATGGACTTCATCACTAATATGCCGAAAACCGGGACGGGGATGAACATGATTTGGGTGATAGTTGATCGTTTAACCAAATCGGCTCATTTTCTAGGCATTAAGGATACGTGGGGACCGAGAGAGGTTGGCTCGAGTCTTTATTTCGGAGATAGTTCGATTGCATGGTACGCCGAAGACCATTGTTTCGATCGAGACGGTCGTTTTGTGTCTCACTTTTGGAAAGCGATTCATAAGGCCTTGGGGACCGAATTGAACTTGATCTGACTTATCACCCTTGATCGGACGGACAATCTGAGAGAACTATACAAACGGTGGAAGACATGCTAAGGGCTTGTGCCTTAGATTGGTCAAACGATTGGGAAGTTCATCTACCGTTGATTGAATTTACCTACAACAATAGTTGGCATGCTTCTATTAAGATAGCACCATTTGAGGCATTATACGGAAGGAGATGCGAGATCGCCCCTATCTTTGGGACGATTCATCGGACTTGATCGAACAGAACCGAGTTGATCGAGCGGACTCGAGAGAAGATAGCCTTAATTCGTGAAAGGCATTGACCGCCCAGTCGCGAAATCTATGCGGACGTACGTCGTCGCCCATTGGAGTTCAATCTGGAGACCATGTACTTTTGAAGGTTTCTCCTACCCGGGAATCTTTCGTTTTGGAAGGAAAGGAAAGCTGAGTCCGAGATATATCGGACCATTTGAGATCCTCGAGAGAGTTGGGGAGTTGGCATACAGATTAGCATTGCCGCCGTCATTGTGCCATGTTCATAACGTGTTCCATGTATCCCAGTTACGGAGGTATATACCAGATCCCAGTCATATCATTGATTTCGGCGAAATCGAAGTCGAACAGGATGGGACGTTTGAAGAAAGACCAGTCAAGATACTCGAGAGTCGAGTTAAGCAACTAAGGAACAAGTCAATCATCTTGGTCAAAGTTCAGTGGTCACGTCATGGAACGGAAGAAGCCACTTGGGAAACAGAAGCTGATATGAAGTCTAGATATCCCGAGTTATTTTCGTCTTGAGTTTGGGACGAAACTCCGGTTTAGTAGGAGAGTATGTAATATCCGGATTTATTACAGTGTATTTCATCTGTATTCAACCCTGTATTATTTTGGATTGGTGATTTTGATTATTGGAGTATGATATTTCGTGCATTGATATCATTGTACATAAGTATAGAAACATGCAAAATTGCTCAAACAACCTAGTGATAGCGCACGCTAAGAATGTATCTTAACGCGCGCTATCGGGCCATTCATAGCGCACGCTATGAAGGTATGAGTAACGTGCGCTAAGGACTCTATTATTGAGCGGGACAGCTAGCTCATGCGCCAGCGGGACATGGGTCCGGATAAGATTCCCGCTGACGCACCCGGACAAATTCTGAAGTCAACCATTATTAGCGCACGCTAAGGGATGCTTAGTAGCGTGCGATAACTTGTCTAAATTTCAGAATATTATAAATGGGACAGCAACCGCTTGGGCTTTCATTTCCTTCGTCTATACTTCGTCTTTGAGAGTCCAGAGAGCAATAATCTACCTTCTAAACACTTAGAACATGTATGAGTGATCATTGAACGATTGAGTATCACTTGTGAAGTGATCCTTGAAGAGAAGTGACACCTTGGAGGGGCACGTAACCAGCGGTCGGATTACACCTAGTGGTTCAGTGATTTCGGCATATTAAGGTATGTTCAACCTATCACCAGTCTTAGATTTGGATTTCCAATGGATATGATGATCATGTTAACGGGATATTGAATTTCATTAGTGAATTATTTCAACAACATCATGTTTAGAAGATTGGGATGTCTATAATTACGATATTATAGTTGGAATCCTAAGTACTTCAAATGATGGGAGAAATATTCGGAAGTTAACAATCCGTATGATTTATGTTATCTTTGTGATCATGATTTGGAAAAGATGTTATAAGAACTTAAAGGGAGAATCATCTTAGGAAATATTCTTTCGTATAAGTCGGAATTGTTAGTTCACCACAAGATGAAGTCTGAATATGTATAATGATAGTAGAATCTAATACATCAACCGGAGATCACCAACTTTGCATGAGAATTGTAATCAAGATGGTTTATGGTGTCATGATGATTATACGTATATTTGCATCTTGAAGTTGATATCATCTTGGAGATTATTCATAAGAGTAAGAACTTGGTATTCATGGAAGTAACATGAATTATCACGAAGGATTTCATTGTTTCGTTCATGGCAAGAAGCGATTCTTGCTCGGTGATAAGCGCCATGCGAATAGCGCACGCTATGTTATGCGATTAACGTGCGCTATCGAGCACTAGTTAGCGTCGCTACGTTTGGTACGTAACGTCGCTAGACCATCGAGCAAGTCGATTGGTAGTCGGTGAAATGCGACCATGCGTCGTTAGCGTGCGCTAGGCTTTGTTGTTTGCGTGCGCTATCGGACGACGTATGCGCTACAAAGAAGTACTTAGCGTGCGCTAAGCTCTTGAGGCGGTGCGGTTTATGAACTTTTGACCGTTAAGCGGGAATTGTTAAACATTCATACGACGTGAGATAAACTCTATATCATTTCTTTTGCTAAGGTTTGGTCTCGTTACGTGATTGATTGAGGAGGACGATCTTGAGTATTCATTTTCGTGGAAGTATTGTTATTGTCTTCAAATCGAGGCAAGTACCTTAATTGTTTTATGTATTGTTGTTATACATATTGTCGTGCATGTATGTCGTTATTGTGTGTCCACCTCGTGTTGGTCAGCGGGATCATCGGGGATCTATGCTAGCGTCTTACTGGATCATCGGATGGGTTTTCCACCACGGGTTGGTCGGCGGGATCATCGTGGGTTCTAGGCGGTGAGCTGGATCGATGGAATTACCATGTGTATGTATTGATATCATGTTGTGATTATCGATTGTGTATGTTATGTTTGAGTTTCTCGTAGGAGAAGACTCGTTGGTATTTGTCGTTTATGTTATTATTAATCACCGTGAGATATGAATAATATGTTGTGGTACTTGTACTAGCATCGTTGTGCTAACCCCTGCGGGAGTGAACATTTTGTTTGTGTTCGGGATCCGGGAGAGCGAGAAACAACCACGGGCGTATGATGACGAGGGTGCGAGTGATGTCGGCCGGGTTTATTTATCTTTCGTTTATTCGTTATTTCAATAAGTACTCGAGTACGAAGTCGTTTGTGATGATTTGAATTTGGTGATGTAATATTGAGTTCTGTTGGACAATTGTACTATTTCTGTATTTTGGTCAGAACTGATGTACTGTAATTCCGTTATTTCCATTCGTCAGTACCCTTTTATACTTGTTCAATTCTTCAAGCCTTGTAAATCCTTATGTAAAGGATTTACGGCGCTGTAATATTCCCGAATATATTGGGGGTGTTACACATATTGGGTACTTTACTTCGTGAATATGGGCAGAAAAATGGACTGAAAAATGGGACTGGCGAGCGGGTCGGGCCGGGTCAGCAACTGGGTTGGGTCTGTGTAAGTAAGCGGGTCGGGTCTAAGGCAGCAATCGGGTCGGGTTCGGGTGCTCCAAAAGCTGGGTCGGGCTGGAAGGCAGGTTGGATAAACGGGTCGAGATCTGGACGAGCGGGCCGACAGGGTTGCAGCGGACGAGTCGTGTGGGTCAAGTGTAATATACGGATAAATTTTTGAGTATTTCATCTGTATTGAACCCTGTATTATTCGAATTTGCAATATCAATAATCGAAGTATGACCTTTCTCGTATTCGTATCCATATGCATGATAATATCAACATGTAAATTTTCACAAGCAAGTACGTGATAACGTACGCTAAGAAGTAAGCTTAACGTACGTTATATGCCAAGGTTAGCGTACGCTACGAATGAATTGTAGCATACGTAAGGTAGCTAATAATGGAGCAAGGCGTATAGCACATGCGCCAGCTGGTCGATGGGTCCGGATAAGATTCCCGCGGATGAACCTGGACAGTTTTGGGGTCAACGGGTGTTAACGTACGCTAAGGTATGTAACTAGCGTACGCTAATGGGTGTTGCTTACGTACGTAACTTGATGGTGTAGCGTACGTAAGCGAGTACAGAACGAGACAGTAAGCTATCATTGGAAGATAGCGTACGCTAAGTAGAACGGGTAGCATATGCTAAAGGGATTACGTACGTTATGCGTGAAGGCTAACGTATGGAAAGTCAGTAACATTATAAATGGGACAGCACCCCATTTCATTTGTCTACATTTTCTTCACTTGTCCTTCACTTCTTTGAAGTCCAGAGAACCTCCCCCTTCTTCATAAATACCCATAGACCATCTATACTTGATCATTGGAGATCGGATATCACTTATGCTTGAGCATTGAGGTGGAGAAACATTTTGGATTGGCACACAAGCAACCAGAGTTGGACTCTACCTATTGTCTCGGTGTTTTCTTCATCTTAAGGTATGTTAATGCTATCTCCAACCTTGGATTCGTGTTCTTAAGGATGTTATAATCACACTACTGAGAATATTAGGTTCCATAGATGATTTATACAACCAAACATCATGTTTAGAGGTTGGGATGATTATGCTTAAGTTATTATTGTTAAGAACATTATAGTTGGAGTCTTATTACGGCAAACGATAAGAGTAGTTTTCTGAGATTGATAATCCGTATCGAATGGTGTTGCCATAATAATCGTAGGCTTGGTATGAATATAACTTTTGCTAAACGAACTTAAGAAAAGGATCATCGAAGGTTGTATCATTTCTTATAAGTTGGATTGGTTAATTAATCTTCACGATGAAGTTTGAATGTATTGATGATAATGGTAACAAGTGTATCAACCTTAGATTACCCGAACTACGTAAGATAATTTGTAATCAAGATTGGAGTATGACATCATGATGATATGCTTATCCTTGAAGTTGGAAGACATTGAACATCATTAGATCATTCAAGTTTGCGTGAGTGTAACATGTATGAAGACAACGTACGTTAAACACTGAGAATTTCGTGCGACGAGTCAGTCGTCTGATCAGGGAGGATACTGTCTGATGTATGTTTAGCGTGCGCTATGCTCTATAGCTTACATATGCTAACGGGCAGACTTAACATACGCTACGTTGGGTACGTAACGTACGTTATATCATCAGATGAGTTAGTCGTCTGATCAGAGAGGAACTATCTAATGCATGATTAGCGTACGCTAGGCTTCGTAGCTTAGGTATGCTATGGTTGGTACGTAACGTATGTTATGCAGATCAGACAGGTTACGTTTTGTTGAACTTTCGGCCGTAATTTAGGATGTTAGATGTTCGTACGATAGTATTCGACGTGAGATGAACTCTATATTATTTCTTTTGTTTAGGTCCGAATGTTACTATGTGATTGATTGAAGGGGCGACCTTCGAGTGTATTGATATTCATCGAAGTTTATTCTTGTCATCAATTCGAGGCAAGTACTTTAATTGTTTTACATATTGATGTTATACATTTTGTCGTGCATATATGTCGTTGTTGTATGTCCACCTCGTGTTGGTCCGATGGGATCATCGGGGGATCTATGCTAGCATGCGATGGATCATCGGACAGGTTTTTCCACTTCGTGTTGGTCTGACGAGATCATCGGGGGATCTAGGCAGTGAACGCTGGATCATCGGAATTATGTGTATGTTGTGATGTCATGTTGTGATTATCATTTGTGTATGATATTTATGAGTAGGAAGAGACTCATTAGTATTTTGTCATTTATGTTAGTATTGTTCTTCGTGAATCGTTGAATAATATGTTGTGGTACTTGTACTAGCATCGTTGTGCTAACCCCTTCGGGGGTGAACATTTGTTTATGTTCAGGATCCAGGAGAGCAGGAAAACAACCACTTTGGGCGCATGACGGCGAGTGCAGTGATGTTCTGGCCGGGTTTAATTATCTGTTGTTGTGTTGTTTTATTAAGTACTCGAGTACATCATCGTTTGTGATGTTGGATTTGGTTATGTATTAATATTCTTCATTTGGACGTCTGTATTTTCAGTGTTGGCCCAGAACTGTTGTATTTTATTTCAGTTACTTTCATATATTGGTATCTGTTATTGTCTGTTCATTTCTCCAGCCTTGTAAATTCTTATGTAAAGGATTTACGGCGCTGTAATATTCCTGAATATATCGGGGGTGTTACAGAATATGGTATCAGAGCTAAGATTATGGATATATTGGCCGTTGGGTTAAAATAGGGGTCGTATATGTCTTTTGAGGTAACCGCCGTGGATGACATCACTGTATGCCTACGTCTTCGTGCGAGCGGTGGTTGTAAGTTCCTAAACTCTATCTCGTTCTTTACATGTGATACCTCTTTATACTTGAACGTTAGAACGATATTGTTACCCATATATTGTGTATTTATGCTTACACTATGTTGAGAGGAGGATGTGGATGTGGTCGCGTTCGCGGACGCGGACGAAGGAATGCTGAGAGAGAAGCTTCACCTTCAAAGCAGGCTAGCCACAGCTCAGGCGAGCCACAAGAGTCTATTAACAATGAACTAGAACCTGATGTTCCCGACATCTTTCGTCAGGTAGTCAACCAGATGACTCAATTTGCTCAAGTTGTGGACCGAATGCAGGTGGCAGTCGGATTGCAATAAGGAGAGAGACAGAAAGGCATCCCAGACTTAAGAAATCGAAGAGACCGATGGCTCCAGGAGGTGGCAAAAATGCATCCGCCAAAGTTTGACGGTTTCTCGGAGACGCCGACGTGGGATCATTGGTTAAAGGAACTAGAGAAAAGTTTTGCCGGGATTAATTGCCCAGACGACCGGAGCGCCTCTATTGCTCAGTACTTTCTGATAGGGGAAGCGTCGGAGTGGTGGGACACCATCCGCCCTATAGATCATGATGCCGACTGGGAGGAATTTAAATTGATGATGGAATCTCAGTACTGTCCCCATCTTCTGAGGGAAGCCAAAGTTCGGGAATTTTTCTCTGCGCAACCATCGGATGTGCCAGTATCTCAGGAGATTAAGACGTTTAACCAGCAGCTGGCATTTGTTCGACACCTGGTCAGGACAGATGCAGAAATGATGATCCATTTCGATATGAGAATGAAACCAGAGATACAGAGGTACATGTCTGATTTTGAATGTACCACTCTCCATATCAGGACAAAGTGTTAACATATGAGATTAAGGAAGCAACGATGGAAATGTTCGCCGAATCCAAGAAATAGAAAGTGTCTGGCAATTTCACGGAACACAAGAGCAGTGGGCCCCGCAAGGCCCAGTCATCTTTTCATTCATTCAAGAAACCTCCGCACCCATCCAAGAGCGGAAAGAACTTTGGAGTAGTATCAGCCACGACGGATGTAACAAGGAAGTGCTTTAACTGTAGTCAGACGGGACACTATCGACGAATTGCCCCCTTCCCGCCGTGACTTGTTATGATTGTGGTCGAGATGGACATCGTGCGGTGTTCTGTGAAGAGGTTGAAAAATATTTTAGAGCTCTTACATCACAACCAGCTCAAAAAGAAGCGAGTGTTCAACAGACGCAGCAGAGTGTCCAGCTACCCCAGAGTTTTGGTCGCGGACGAGGCAGAGGACAGTTCGACCGAAAGGGGACATCGAGTGCCGGATCCATTCCTCCACGCCGATATGAAATGAGGAGGGCATACGATCAGGATGTTGCTTTCGCATCAGGTACCCTTCAGATTCTTTCACAACCAGTTAGCGTTTTATTCGATACAGTGGCTACACATTCATTTATATCTTTGTCTTGTGTAAATCGTTTGAACATTTTTGGTTTTCATAATTGTGAGCCTTATGTTGTGGGTTTACCGAGTGGAGAGAGAATTGTGGGAAACATAGAAACTATATATTTTCCCATATCAATTGAAGGTAGAGATTGGCCCTCAAATCTGATTGTGATAGAAATGCAAGGAGACGACCTGATTCTCGGAGATCATTGGCTTAATCGATATGGAGCTATTGTAAACTACCGGAAGAGGAATATCTCGATGATAGCTGAAGATGGTTCCGAAATATTGTTCGAGGTATGGAGACCAAGAAGCTCAGGAAATATGATCAAAGCAATGAAAGCTATCAAACTGCTAAAACAGGGTTGTACTGGATACTGGTGTTACACAATGAAGAAGAAAGACGGAAAAGTAGAACTTTCATCCATTCCTTTTGTGAACGAATTTCTGGACGTGTTTCCTGACGAATTACCTGGACTACCTCCACGACGAGATGTGGAATTCACCATCGAGCTGGAGCCAGGAGCTACACCTGTAATATCCGGATTTTCAGTATAAATTTTTCGTGTTATTTTATATGAGATATACTGGATATCTTGATGTCTATACAGTATGGATAAAATAAATTGAGGACTGAGACAGTTGCATTTGTACAATTGACGTGTTTGGTTGACAATTATAATTGAGGATATCGTGTATCAGATTGTTTTAATTGTGATATTGGGTATATCATAGGAGAATAATATTGGGTTGAATATATGTATTCAGTATGACGTATGTTCGTATTCTATATGCCGAGACATTGGACAAGAATGGCTGAAAATGGCTAAGTACAGCCACGTTAGTGCACGCTACAATGTATGCCTAGCGCACGCTAAGATGTATACTTAGCGCACGCTACAGTGCATACTTAGCGCAGGCTAAGAGGTTTGAGTTACGTACGCTAAGGAGGACACCTAACGTACGTAAGGTATTCTGGATAAGGTCTGGAAGGTGGCCGACAGGTAGGCCCGGGCTGTGTATTATCGGCATCTAGCGCACGCTAATGCGTTTCTATAGCGCACGCTAATTTCAAATCGGTCAACAGAGAATCTTGGCTTTCGGTGAGTGGACCCGGCTACTTTTGGCGCATGTTTCGATAGTCAACGGATGTTTACTATGAAAGATTAGCGCACGCTAGGCATGAGGCTTAACGCATGCTAATTGTAGATCAATCAAAGGGAATCTTATCCTTGTCAGATGTTGTCGGCATGTGGGGGCACGGGTGGTAGGTGCAGACTGTAGCAAGTCAACTGCGGATAGCATATGCTAAGGTTAAGGACTTGCATGCGCTAAACATAATGGTTATGTACGTTAATGCATGGAAACTACGTACGTAAGTTGATGTACAAAGCAAGACAGTAGCCTCTGGGATGCGATAGCGCACGCTAATGCTGTAGTGCATGCTAAACGTAAGGTTTAGCGCACGCTGGTAATTTGTTTTATAAAAGGGCACAGACGAGTACTGAGAGGCATTTTGTCCATTCTCCTTCCTTCAGTCGATAGAGAGAGCCTTGGGAGGTACTTGAAGTTCCTAAACACTCTGAGATGATGATCTTTAACAAAATTAAGATGGAGAGCATGGATTAAGGCCTTGTTCTTGAAGTTATTCATGATTCTTGGAATGAAGTTCAATTGTTCTTCTTCTTGGTTCGTCCATACAAGGAAATTCTCGTATCCCTTTGATAGTGTTCATTCTTAAAGGATTATTACTTGTGAGGAAGCATGTTGGATTATAATGTGACGATGATATATGAGATTTATTGGAATTGTGATAAGAGAATTAGGATGTTAATCATGATTCTTGTGGTGAATTGTGTTGTTCATCTTCTTGAGATAAGTTGGTTAATCCTTCTCCTCATTTTCGGATGTTGACGTTATTATTGATATCTTCTTCATATGATGATAGTTATGATGGTTTTGTTGCGATTCTTGAGGTTATATGAATTACATGATGAAGAAAGTGATAACATGATGATATATACATCGGATTATGTCGTTTTGAACGTGATTTCATATATTTTATGTTCTTGAAGAACTCTTGAATTATATGATATGATGATGATGTATAGGAGGTGATGGTGTTTTGATATAATATTCGTATAAGAATACGAATATGATTTTCGAGTATGATGATAAGATTGAATTTGGAAAGTTATTGTTAATCTTGGAGTATGATTTCCTTTACAGTCGAATTCGTAGTCGCAAGGTGTTAGTCTATGCTTGGAATGCATGCAACTGTACAGCATTAGCGCACGCTAAGATTACTGGCTAGCGCACGCTAACGAGAGCGACTTAGCGTACGCTAACGGGAGCTACTTAGCGTACGCTAACGGGAGCGACTTAGCGTACGCTAACGGGAGTGACTTAGCGTATGCTACGTTATATGTTTAACGTGCGCTAATTAGGCAGACAGTGCAGTATTTTTGTGTTGTGATTATGAATTCGTGATGGTTTGATTTGGATGGTTCAGACTGTGTTTAATCGAGACATTGTGGAACCGTTGGGTTTTTGATCAGTTATATTGATTGTAAATTATTATTGTCGAGTTGCGGTTGGTATTGCGGTCATGAGTTCATAATTGTTTGAGTTGTATTGTTCTGTTTTTGTATGTGATCGAGGTATTGTTGAGACGCTGAGTTTGTTTGGTTGTCTATACCGGTTATTGATTATTATCGGATATGTTTTCATTTGATTATTGCATTAGGTCACGATAATTGAGCATTGATTATGACCGTTGTGTTGCGGTCGAGGCTGAAGAGTTCATAGATTGCTTTTGGTCGGAGCTGAGGAGCTCGTAGACAAAGGCAACAGATTTTGGTATCCACTTCGTGGTATCGGTATCGAGGCAAGTCTATACTTGTTCAGTTATAATATTTAATGAATGATTTCGCTTCATTTCATTTATAGTTCATATAGCAATGATATTATAAGTGTAAATTGTCGGGATGATGGTTAGTTCGTGGAAAGGATATTGGCTTCGACTTTGAGGTAATTTAAGCATTATTCAGTTATGAGGACAATTAGTATGTTGAGTTGTTGTATATGTTGAGGTTTCGTATAATGAGATTCGTATTGGTTGTTCGATGAGGGATGTTTATCCCGGGACGGTAGTGTTGAGATTGTTGCTCGCATTGGTCATTCTTTGGGGATTGTGATCCCAGGATGTTTGTTTTGGATATTGTTGGTCGTGTCGATCTTTCATTATCCGTCTGTCATTATTCACTTCGGTGAGTATATTGATCCTTATTGGATATGTGATTCTTTTAGTTTCATTGTCATGTTGCATCGTGATATATCTGGAGTCATATCTGCGTGCCGATTGGTTATAGTGTAGGATTTTTAGCCGGGTACATGATGGTTATGCGTGGATGTTTTCGCATTGAACTGTGCACACGAGACGTAGTTCGTGAGGCTAATTAGGTCCATGTCCCACGTATATCCTGGATTCCATATATGGGGTGGACATGTGCACGAACACATTTCCGGATCGGGCATACTATGACGTCCATATTTGAGCCATATTGTTTGGTCGTTCATAGTCCATGTATGATTGGATATGTTCGACGGTTTGCGACTGTTTGTTCATACGCCCGAGGGGTATGTTCGACAGTCGGAGTTATTTCTTTGAGATCCTTTGTTGATCGTGTTTGGAATTTACCTTGTTGAGGGTATTCTCGGTTATTGTTGATCCTTTGTTGATCGTGTTTGGAGTTTACCTTATTGAGGGTATTCTCGGTTATTGTTGATCCTCTGTTGATCGTGTTGGAGTTTATCATGTTGATGGTATTCTCGATTCTTGTTGATCATTCGTTGGTAGTATCGGAGTTATCATGTCAGTGATATTCTCGATCGAGTTATTGGTTGATCAGCGTTATTGATCGTATAAGCATTCGGACTGTACGTTGATGTTTCAGGACTCGTTATCTTTATTTTGTGGTAATTGATCTACATTTATATTGTGTGTTATTGGATTCTATCCAGATTGAGATTTGACTGTGGAATCCGACGGATATGATTTGGCACAGATGGATTATTTCCCACTTATGAGTTATGATGATGTTTTGATGATTTTTTAGTATTGTTGTGATACAGTACAGATGGTTGTAGTTGAGTTCATTTCGTCATTTGAGAATGCGAAATGTGGAATATGTTAAGGATTGATTTGGTATGGATCGCTATGGGTTGGTAAGGTTATGACGGTAAGATTACATTGGTAGTATTCTTACTTTGTTATTATATAGGTATGTAATTATTTATGATGATGTGATCGATAACATTGTTGAATATTGTGGCTGACCCCGTCGTGGGCTTTATTTTAGGTACTCGGATATCGAGCTAGTAGCGGTTGTGAAGGGATGAGCTTCCCGGGTGATACTGGCTGTGGCATGTTTCGGTGAATCTACTATTCTTTCTGGTTGTTTTATTCCGCTGCAAATGTGTATTTTGAACTTTGTTTTTAGCCGCTGCGTGTGTATTTTCAAATTGGTCTTTCGGCGTTTTGCGAACTTGGCTTATTTCGTCAAACCGATTTTCCTAAACTATTTTGTCAGTACGTTTAAGTGGTGACATAGCGTATGTTTTGAAACTGTCGAGATTTGGCATTTCGCCTTGTATTTTTAAATGGTATTTTATGACGGTATTTGAGAACTATATTTTGGTAAATATTCGGGTATTTAAAATATTACCGTCATCGGCCCTTTTGGTGTTTTTGAACGTTTTTGAAATGGTTTTTAGCCTGGTGGGTTCTGGCGCGGGACCCACGGTGCTGTAATATCCCGGATGGTTTTGGGGGTATTACATAAGATGGTATCGGAGCTTGGGTTTTGTGATACCCAAGCGTGTGTGTTATGTGGCTCTACCAGTACGGTAGTAGCGTGGCTTTTTGAAAATGATTTTTCTGACTTTTGAGTCAAACCTATTTTTGGAGGTTCCAAAATTTCTGAGATATTTTCAAACTGCTATTTGTGATATTGGTGTGTGTTGGTATTGTATTGAGACTTCATATGGGGGTCGTGTGCTAGTATCACGGGAGATCATCAGCTTCACGCACCTGTAAGTATACTGTTTTGGTTCTTCATTTGTGGCAACGATTGATTGCTTTTGTGATGAGTTGGAATTTTGGGTTGATCTGTTAATTGTAACTCGATTGCAAGTTTCGAGGACGAAACTTATTTTAAGGGGGGTTGTATGTAATATCCGGATTTTCAGTATAAATTTTTCGCGTTATTTTATCTAAGATATACTGGATAGCTTGGTGTCTATACAGTATGGATAAAATAAATTGAGGACTGAGACAGTTGCATTTGTACAATTGACGTGATTGGTTGACAGTTATAATTGAGGATATCGTGTATCAGATTGTTTTAATTTTGATATCGGGTATATCATAGGAGAATAATATTGGATTGAATATATATATTCAGTATGCCGTATGTTCGTATTCTGTATGCCGAGACATTGGACAAGAATGGCTGAAAATGGCTAAGCACAGCCACGTTAGCGCATGCTACAATGTATGCCTAGCGCACGCTAAGATGTATACTTAGCGCATGCTATAGTCCATACTTAGCGCACGCTAAGAGGTTTGAGTTACGTACTCTAAGGAGGACACCTAACGTACGTAAGGTATTCTGGATAAGGTCCGGAAGGTGGCCGACAGGTAGGCCCAGGCTGTGTATTATCAGCATTTAGCACGCTAATGCGTTTCGGTAGCGCACGCTAATTTCAGATCGGTCAACAGGGAATCTTAGCTTTCGGCGAGTGGACCCAGCTACTTTTGGCGCATGTTCCGATATTCAACGGATGTTTGCTATGAAGGATTAGCACATGCTAGGCATGAGGCTTAACACACGCTAAATGTAGATCGGTCAAAGGGAATCTTATCCTTGTCAGATGCTGTCGGCATGTGGGGGCACGGGTGGTAGGTGCATACTGTAGCAAGTCAACTGCGAATAGCGTACTCTAAGGTTAAGGACTTGCGTGCGCTAGACAGAATGGTTACGTACGTTAATGCATGGACACTACATACGTAAGTTGATGTATGAAGCAAGACAGTAGCCTTTGGGCTGCGATAGCGCACGCTAACAAAGTTAGTTAGCGCACATTAAGGCTGTAGCGCACGCTAAACGTAAGGTTTAGCGCACGCTAGTAATTTGTTTTATAAAAGGGCACAGACGAGTACTGAGAGGCATTTTGTCCATTTTCCTTCCTTCAGTCGATAGAGAGAGCCTTGGGAGGTACTTGAAGTTCCTAAACACTCTGAGATGATGATCTTTAACAAAATTAAGATGGAGAGCATGGATTAAGGCCTTGTTCTTGAAGTTATTCATGATTCATGGAATGAAGTTCACTTGTTCTTCTTCTTGGTTCGTCCATACAAGGTAATTCTCGTATCCCTTTGATAGTGTTCATTTTTAAATGATTATTACTTGTTAGGGAGCATGTTGGATTATAATGTGACGATGATATATGAGATTTATTGGAATTGTGATAAGAGAATTCGGATGTTAATCATGATTCTTGTGGTGAATTATGTTGTTCATCTTCTTGACATAAGTTGGTTAATCCTTCTCCTCATTTTCGGATGCTGATGTTGTTATTGATATCTTCTTCATATGATGACAAATATGATGGTTTTGTTGCGATTCTTGAGTTTATATGAATTGCATGATGAAGAAAGTGATAACATGATGATATATACATCGGATTATGTCGTTTTGAACGTGATTTCGGATATTTCATGTTCTTGAAGAACTCTTGAATTATATGATATGATGATTATGTATAGGAGGTGATGGTGTTTTGGATATGAATATGGAATATTCATATCTAGAACTAAGTATGTGTTTTGATATAATATTTGTATAAGAATACGAATATGATTTTCAAGTATGATGATAAGATTGAATTTGGAAAGTTATTGTTAATATTGGAGTATGATTTCCTTTACATTTGGATTCGTAGTCGCAAGGTGTTAGTCGATACTTGGAATGCATGCAACTGTACAGCATTAGCGCACGCTAAGCTTACTGGCTAGCGCACACTACGTTATATGTTTAACATGCGCTAAGTAGGCAGACAGTGCAGTATTTTCGTGTTGTGATTATGAATTCGTGATGGTTTGATTTGGATGGTTCAGACTATGTTTAATCGAGACATTGTGGAACCGTTGGGTTTTTGATCAGTTATATTGATTGTTAATTATGATTGTCGAGTTGCGGTTGGTATTGCGGTCATGAGTTCATAATTGTTTGAGTTGTATTGTTCGGTTTTGTATGTGATCGAGGTATTGTTGAGCCGCTGAGTTTGTTTGGTTGGTTGTACCGATTATTGATTATTATCGGATGTGTTGTCATTTGATTATTTCATTCACGATAATTGAGCGTTGATTATGTCTGTTGTGTTGCGGTCGAGGCTGAAGAGTTCGTAGATTGATTTTGGTCAGAGCTGAGGAGCTCGTAGACGAAGGCAACGGATTTTGGTATCGACTTCGTGGTATCGGTATCGAGGCAAGTTTATACTTGTTCAGTTATAATATTTAATAAATGATTTCGCTTCATTTCATTTATAGTTCATATAGCAATGATATTATAAGTGTAAATTGTCAGGATGATGGTTTGTTTGTGGAAAGGATATTGGCTTCGGCTTTGAGGTAATTTAAGCATTGTTCAGTTATGAGGACAATTAGTATGTTGAGTTGTTGTATATGTTGAGGTTTCGTATAATGAGATTCGTATTGGTTGTTCAATGAGGGATGTTGATCCCAGGACGGTAGTGTTGAGATTGTTGCTCGCATTGGTCATTCTTCGGGGATTGTGATCCCAGGATGTTTGTTTTGGATATTATTGGTCGTGTCGATATTTCATTATCCGTGTGTCATTGTTCACTTCGGTGAGTCTATTGATCCTTATTGGATATGTGATTCTTTGAGTTTCGTTGTCATGTTGCATCGTGACATATCTGGAGTCATATATGCGTGCCTATTGGTTATTGTGTAGGATTTTTAGTCGGGCACATGATGGTTATGCGTGGATGTTTCCGCATTGAACCATGCACACGAGGCGTAGTTCATGAGGCTAATTAGGTACATGTCCCACGTATATCCTGGATTCCGTATACGGGGTGGACATGTGCACGGACACTTTTCTGGATTGGGCATACTATGACGTCCATATTTGAGCCATATTGTTTGGTCGTTCATAGTCCATGTATGATTGGATATGTTCGATGGTTTGCGACTGGTTGTTCATACGCCCGAGGGGTATGTTCGACAGTCAGAGTTATTTCTTTGAGATCTTTTGTTGATCGTGTTTGGATTTTACCTTGTTGAGGGTATTCTCGGTTATTGTTGATCTTTTGTTGATCGTGTTTGGAGTTTACCTTGTTGAGGGTATTCTCGGTTATTGTTGATCCTTTGTTGATCGTGTTTGGAGTTTACCTTGTTGAGGGTATTCTCGGTTATTATTGATCCTCTGTTGATCGTGTTGGAGTTTATCATGTTGATGGTATTCTCGATTATTGTTGATCATTCGTTGGTAGTATCGGAGTTATCATGTTAGTGATATTCTCGATCGAGTTATTGGTTGATCAGCGTTATTGATCGTATATGTAACACCCTCAAACCGCTTGGGAATATTACAGCGCCGCAGACCCTCTCCGTGAGGATCTACCAGGCTAAAAACAAAAAAAAAAACAATACCTCACATTACAAAAGACCGATTTGGTCTTTTACCACAATACAATACATTAAACATATACAACTCGACTTAAAACTCATACCCACGCAGGGATTGGAATACATCAATATACCCATAAAACGGGAAAACTACACAACGGAGAGCCAAATACTGAGACTCTACCAACATACTCTAGGATTGGCCTTCATGTGATTAGTATTGTCGTCTTCCATCATCCTTCGTATCGATCCTGTGATTCGCTCCCCAACAACTTTGCAAGTACACGGGCCTTGTCTGAGACATCCACCCCCCGAATACTCGGGGGTTAGCAAAACTCCACTGTTTTGCTAGTGCAAGTATAAAACAGAAATACAAGCCATACACAACATACTCCAAGAATATAAAAATCTTGAATATATTTCCCGAGATAATTCACTTAATCAAAACAGTTTGATTTATAAAAGGTAGGAATAGAACCATGAATCTCATACAAAATATTTTACGATCTCGGGAGTTTGAAAACATTTGGAATTAAGGAATTCTCAAGTCTTTCGAAAACACTTGGGGACACGGCCCAAAATCATCTTTCCAAAATACGATTCCAATAATAAAACGCGGATTCACAACCCAATTCACAACACACGGGGTCTAAGACCCAAATCACAAGCCACAGGGTCCACGACCCAAATCACAGAACACAAGGTCCACGACCCAAATCACATAACACATGTTCCTAAGGATTATTCGCGTCCCGTGCTAACAAGCCACGAACCTCAAATGCTCCCGAAGAACATACCCGAGTGAATAACCCAATAGGAAACTATACCCAATCACATGTCCTCGTGACAACAGTCACGAAACCATTCCAAACCACAACCATAAGTTATCCCGGCATCGTGCTAAAAAGCCACGAATCTCGGAGTCCCCGTAAGACATACCCGATGATAACCCCAACAAGTTATCCCGGCATCGGGCTAGCAAGCCCCGAACCTCGGAGTCCCCACAAGACATACCCGGATTGGATAACCCTACGGTCACGCCCGACCCATACTAGCAAGTATGGATCCCGGAGATTCAACAATCCTACCCGGAGGCACATCACTTTCAACAATCACATAACAATGAGCAGAACATCAAACCAATCAACACTTAAACATCACAACCTCCTTTCAAGGGAGTAACAACTAATATCACACACAATACGTTCTTACCGAACAAGTACACATAACATTACGTAATCCCCGGCAAAGGATTACGATCTATTAAACTCACTCAAAGTGAGCATAGCATCTTTCAACATATAAAACCAACACACATATTCCGAGAAACACATATATTCACAAAGTACACGAATTATCGTTGAAAGACAACATTTATCGAGAACATACCGATCCCTTTTTACATTCATTAAACATTGGGTTTCGCATAAAATCATTTATCAATAATTACGCCTACGAAACATGAAACGTATGGACAAGATACTTGCCTCGATATCACGAGCAACCGAACAACGAACGAACACGGTCGGATAGTTCTCGAGCTTCCAAAAACGACCAAGGATTCGGCAATCCCACAAATACTACGAAAATAACATCACCACGAATCAATAACACTAATCGAAATCCGAAACGATCCTAAAAACAACAAAGATCTAAGTGTTCTCAAAGAAATCAAGAATCGTTGATCCGGGCGATAAAATCGATGAATGGTTAACAACATCTGAAGATTACGGTCAAGACAAACAAGAATACACAACCGATCGGATGAGATCGGTTAAGAATCACAAATCCAAGGAAAAACCCCAAATTCAAGAAACTAGGGTTCTAAGAAGAGATTACCTTGATTTGAGCAAAGTAGATGATTAGATGTTGTTAAACACCTACAAATCTGCTCCGAGATGAAGCTTGAGGAAGAAGGTCGCTCAAAATCGCCTCTGGAGCTCGCTCCCGTCGGAAGGAATGAAGAAAAATGAGAAATGACGTAGTGAAGCCTGCTGTCCAGTATTTATACTGGACAATAATTAGCGTGCGCTAACCAGACAGCATTAGCGCGCGCTAACGAGGTCAACGCCTAGAACTTACCGAATAACACTGTTAGCGTGCTCTAGACCCATGAGCGTAGCGCGCGCTAATGGGTCACGAAACCAGTCCAGTGGCCTCTGGATAGAACTGCACCTACCGGGTAGCGTGCGCTAGAAAGAAGAAAGAGCGTGCGCTAAGCAGTCGATAGCATGCGCTAGCTATCGACCTTAGCGTGCGCTAACAAAGCCCCAGTCCCAGTCCAGTAGCTCATGGACTGCCAGTTAGCGTGCGCTACATATTCAGTAGCGTGCGCTAAACACCATGCAGTAGCGTGCGCTATGCCTCAAGCATTAGCGTGCGCTACACCACAAAAACTCAAAAACTCACATAGTTATCTGAAACGCCTCCAAACACCTGTCCCCAACGAGGCACGCCCAAATATGGCACAAAATTCCAACGATGAGGACAATAACAATCCGATAGAACCCCGAAAACTCAACGATTCGGAACAAAAATCTCGGGTATTACATTCTATTGTGCGGCGATTAATACGCCTCGATAGGCGATCAGCATCACGATCAGGGAAGCCAACCATGGAAGACATACTCTGGACAAACGCCCAGAGTTTGGCACAATACAACGACCGTCTTTTGGTACCCAGCGATCGTCTTTTGATATCTGACGATCGTCTTTATTGAGCGAACCAGAGGCGATCGTCTCGTGCCACGTATGGATCCCGCATCCGTCAAAGTCGTCGAAGACCGAATCTTGGACGGTGGCCCACGTGCGGATCTTCAAAAGGCGCCGACAGATAGGACATTTGACCACAACCTGTCACCTACCTCACCTACCGACAAGGCCGCCGAAAGGTACAAAGTGGGTCCTCCCCGGACAGCGACTCAAGACGCGTGCTGGCTTCCCATTGGTTCGCCCAGCAGGCCACCAGCAGCGACCTCGGACCTCAAGGGAACAGGCCCACGTGATGGGACGATCGGCCATCTTATTTTAATATAGAAAATGGCGGTCGCCCGCGATCGCCTGAGGAGTCCCAACTACCTTGTCCCCTATAAATAGAGAACTCACTGCAATGGCCAAAGGGAGGAGAATTTACTGTGAATTCAGTGAAAAATACACACAAAAAGAGAATCAAAGACTCTTTTGGCAACCACTTATACATTCATAGTGAGATTCATACGCATTTATCACATATCCAAGCAAGAACTCACAGATTTACTTATCTGGTTCTTCCGGCAATCTACGCGCTCTAAAGCCTAGATAACTAGAAGTCTTTACACTCCTTGTAATAGATTCTAACATTAATATTTGTACTCGACAGTATATTTATTAATAACATCTCGCGAGAGCATTCAAGCCCAGGATTAACAACCCCGGCAAATCTTGTGTCATCTATTTTCTCACGGAAGTATTCTCGCATTTGTTTGTTACTAGATCATTCCAGCAATACTATCTCCGGATAATATTTTGGGTAACAACAATTGGCGCTAGAAGGAGGGCTTCTAAACCTTCATTTTTATTCCTACCGTCTTGAAGAACACTCACTGTTCTCCAGACATATACTTGAAGAAACACTCACTGTTCTTCAATAGAAAAGCCTTCAGAAAAATGACATATGCAACGACCTCCAAGAGAGCCAACCTAAGATCTGCCGGAAACCTCATTCCGGCCCGTACTGAATCCCAGCCCACGACGGAAGGCGACCGTGGCGATGCTAGGCTCTCACTCCCGCCCCCGAGGGACGGTTTTAGCCTCTCACTCGATCAGTTCCAGACCACGGAACAGATTGAGGAGGCTATAGCCATCCTCAGGGAGCGACAGAAGGCCAATGGCTCGCCCACCATCACTCCGTCCACCGTCCGCCGGGCAAGCAAACGGAAGCTCAAGGGGATCTATGTTGAGAAATCGACAGAAAGCCCCGAGCCACAGGAGAAGGCTCTCGTAAGGTGGGACGATTCCGTCTTGACCGCTTTGAGGCGATCCCTCATGGCGACCCGGGCACTCAGGCCCCAGCCGGGAGACATCGGTATCCGAATCCTTTACCAGGAGTTCGGCATATCCGACTCCCAGGATATAGGTCGGTGAGCGAACCCCTGCTCGCCCGAAGAAGGAATCCACTGGCAGGGAGCTCGTCATTCACCATGGGGCTAGGGGATCGGTACACAATTACCTTGGTTCGCACTCTAAAAGCCAATCGGCGAGCAGTCAAGCGACGGCGATAGCCGCCATGCAACACCAGCTCGACGAGATGAAGGCGCTCCTGGAAAATAGGGCAGGCGCTAGGAGATCGATCATTGGACCAAGCGAACCACTCACGATTCAGATCGAGCTCGCCCCAGTCCAACCAACGATCAATCCCCCACAAACACCTCTATATGAGGGGAGATCGGATCCGGAAACCCACTTGAGCAAATTCCGGATCTACATGACCGGATGTGGAGCATCATATGCGACCAAGTGTCGGATGTTCCCATTAACACTCGGCGACCTCGCCCACAGGTGGTACGTCTCACTACCACCTCGCTCAATCAACTGCTTGGAGAAGCTGGCGAAAGACTTCACGACGTACTTCGCCGCCAAAGTCGCTCGCCCTGAAGGCCCCCACCGCATGATGAAAATCAAGCAGGAGAAGGACGAGTCAGACGAAGATTACATCGACCGGGTAGATGATATAGTCCTCACCGGCGAGCCCATCAGCGACGAGCTCGCTCTCAACTCAGTCATGAGCGGATTCCACAGACGCTCGCCCATGTTCAGGCACCTCACAAAGGATATCCCCCGACCTACTCGGTCTTCCGCGGCAAAGCCACCGATTTCCTAGCCAGGCAGAGGATGCTCTCACTCCGCTTAGACGAGGGACCGTCTGAAGAAGGAAAGGCACCATCCCATGTCCAGAAGAAGGCGGTCGCCAAGCCTAGAAAGGCGGTCGCCAAGCCACCTGGCGAGTTAAAAGCCTTCGAGGATGTAGAGGTCCACCTTCTCCACAACCTCAACTTATCTTCGGCCCACATCTTCAATGCAATCAAGGGTCGCGAGTGGTTTTCCAAACCAAAACCGATAAGGGACCACGGTCATCTAGACCGTAGCAAATTATGTGCCTACCACAAGAGTCCCGGCCACAACACCATCCAATGCCACGACCTCCTCAGACAGCTCTGGCGACTATTTGAGGAAGGTAAACTGGACAGCTTGGTCACCAAGCCAGAACCTAGGACGGAGAGAACCATAGGGCGCGATCGCCGACAAAATGAAAGAACTCCTCCTAATCCGGTCGCCAGAATCGAGCATGAGCCGGAGTACTCTGATGAGTCGGTCCCTCCGATCAACCTTGGCGGTCGGATCAACATGCTTCAAGCAGGAGGTGGAAACCTCGGGGGCCTTTCCCCGGTTTCCACCATGTCAAACAGGAAGCGAAAAGCCGAGCTGAGGGCGTTCGCTGGGGTCCATGTCGTGGTACCTCCGGAGCCGACCATTTCTAAAGACGCACTCATCACCTTCTCTAACAGGGACAGGGAGGGAGTGCAGTGCCCCAAAGAGGATGCACTGGTGATCTCCGCCTGCATCCTTGGGAAGACGGTCGATCGCGTGCTGGTCGACAATGGGAGTTTCTGCAACATCATATTCAAATCCACCCTAGACCAACTCGACAACTTAATCAAATTCATCAAGCCGTTCGACACCGTGCTCCAAGGGTTCGGCGACAACACAGTCCAAGCCTACAGGAGGATCAAGCTCTCCGTCGAGCTAATATGCTTTTATGATCCCAAGGTTAGGATTACTAAGAACCTAAGTTTTGTAATCATAGATAGGCCCAGCATCTATAATGGGTTCCTAGGTCGCCCCTTTTTAGAAACCTTTGAGGCGGTCGCCTCATCTTTATTTTACTGTATCAAATTCCCCACTGCCGATGGGACGGTCGGTACTGTAAGAGGAGATCAGCTAATGGCAAAAAGATGTTTGAGTTACTCCTATGTTTTTACTTCTTTCAATACTTCCCATACTATATGTAACATTGAAGCGATCGACGATCAACCCATGGAGATCGACGAGCCGAGCACATCGTACCAACCCAACTCAGGGGACGCCATCTCTCATCAATCGACGGACGACATCAAGCCAAGGATCGGTTTCGAGCTAAGTCTCGACATCGATCCAAGGACCGAGTCCGGAGATCATACCAAACGAGAGGCGACCGTCCTTGTCGAAGAGTTGGAAAGCATTATGATGGATCCGGTTCATCCAGAACGGGAAGTACAGATCGGCGCAAGCATCGACCACGAATTGAAGGGGGATATGATCAACTTGCTACGTAGGAACATCGGAGTCTTTGCCTGGTCGCATCAATATATGGTTGGCATAAGTCCCGAACACACTTGCCATTATCTGAAGATCGACCGGGCGATGAAGCCTGTTCACCAGAAGCGTAGGAAGTTCGGTCCCGAGAAATACGCGGCGCTCGACATAGAAGTCCAGAAGTTACTCAACAACAAGTTAATCGGAGTAGCCACAGACGAACCACAGTGGGTCGCCAACGCCGTGCTCGTCAAAAAGCCAACTGGCTCCTGGAGGTTATGCATTGACTTCACCGACCTCAACGCGGCATGTCCAAAAGATCACTTTCCGATGCCTCATATTGATCACTTGGTCGATAGTACGGCTGGATGCGAAATGATGTCATTTATGGATGCCTTCGCCGGATATCATCAAATCCCAATGGCAGAGGAAGACATAAAACACACATCTTTCCACACGGAAAAAGACATATACTTTTGGGTCCGAATGCCGTTCGGCTTGAAAAATGCAGGGGCGACCTACCAGCGACTAGTCAACAGAATGTTCGCTAATCAGATCGGCAAGACCATGGAGGTCTACATTGACGATATCGTAGTCAAAAGCCTCAAAAAGGAGGATCATCTCAACGATCTCGCCGAGATGTTCGCCATCCTCGAGAAGTTCAACATGAAACTGAACCCCAAGAAATGCAACTTCGGAGTAGGCTCCGGGAAATTCCTGGGGCACATCGTGAGCCAAAGGGGGATCGAGGCGAACCCCACCAAGATTCAGGCGATCCTCGACATGCAGGAGCCGCGAAACATCAAGCAGGTGCAACGCCTCACAGGTTGTGTAGCCGCCCTCAACCGTTTCATATCACGGCTCGGCGATAAAAGCAAGCCTTTCTTCGCAACCATCAAGAACAAGAATTTCGCATGGACGAAGGAAAGCCAGATAGCGTTCGCCAAAATAAAAGAATATCTATCTAACCCCCAGATCCTGGCAAAGCCAATCCCCGGTGAGAAACTATTCCTTTACCTGGCAGCCTCGGAGGTCGCACTAAGTGCCGTTCTGGTGCGAGCGGAGGGACAAGCCCACTTGCCCATCTATTATGTTAGTCAAGCGCTCCACGACGCTGAAACACGTTATACACCATTGGAGAAGATCGCCTACGCCCTTGTCATGAGTGTTCGTAAGCTGAGGGCTTACTTCTTCGATCATCAAGTGGAAGTCCTAACAACTCTACCTCTAAAGAAAGTCCTACACCGACCGGACACCAATAGGCGACTCCTAAAGTGGTCGCTGGAGATCGCCCAATATGGTATCACTTATGCTCCTCGCATGGCGATCAAGGGCCAAGCTCTGGCGGACTTCGTGGTGGAATTAACTTTCCCTCACAGTCCGACCCAGGTCGGCCGACCTGCCTGGAAACTATATGTGGATGGCTCGGCGACCAATTCGCGAGCAGGGGCAGGGATTGTCCTCATCAGCCCCGACGGTCAAAGTTTCACAAATGCTGTGCGTTTCAGCTTTCGTGAGACCAATAATGAAGCCGAATACGAAGCCTTGGTAGGCGGGCTCGATCTGGCCCTCGCCCTAGATGTTCATCGCCTCCATATCTTCATGGACTCCCTTTTGGTCGTGAACCAAGTCAAGGGAGAATATGAGGCGCGTGGCGAACAGATGGTCAAATACCAAGAGCTGGTCGCCGAAATGTGCACGAAATTTGAAGAAGTGCTAATCGAACAAGTCCCGGGAGAGCACAACTCCCAGGCCGATGCCCTTTCCAAACTAGCATCATCGGATGGGGCAGCCGACTTCTCCAATATCCAAATCACAAAGTCAGCAAGGCCGGAGATCGACAGAAGCCTGGTTACCACGGTCGCCATCGCCGAGGAGAACTGGATGACTCCATTCATCAAATACTTAAAGGACGGTACGGTCCCTGACGACCGTGTTAAAGCTCGCCAACTCCAGCTTCGTGCGACCAGATATACCCTATTGGACGACCGGATTTACAAGCGAGCCTTAAGCCTTCCCCTCCTCAAGTGTATTACACCGGAGGAAGGTCGGCTCGTTTTAGCTGAGATCCATGACGGGATTTGTGGAAACCATGCGGGCGGGCGAGCTCTCATCCATAAGACAACCAGACAAGGGTTTTTTGGCCATCACTTCAGAAGGATGCGATCGCCTATGCCAGATCGTGTCATAGGTGTCAGATAATGGGCCCCAACATTAAACTATCCCCCGAACAGCTCACCTCCATGTATAGCCATTGGCCATTTGCGCAATGGGGCATCGACCTTATAGGTCCCTTGCCGACGGCTCCAGGGGGCTGTAAGTTCTCCATCGTAGGGGTCGACTATTTCACCAAATGGGCTGAGGCCGAACCGCTCAACAAGATCGTCCAAGAGCAAGTGATCAAGTTTATATGGAGAAACGTCGTATGCCGATTCGGTCTGCCCCAGGCCATCATCTCCGATAACGGAAAGCAGTTCGACGGCTTAGAAGTCATGCAATTCTGTGAGAAATAGGGAATCAAAAGATTGTTTTCAGCACCCTATCAACCTCAGAAGAACGGACAGGTAGAGGCTGTGAACAAGATCCTCAAACACACAATTAAAGCGCGACTCGAATCCAGGCAAGGACGATGGGCGAGCGAGCTCCCAGATGTTTTGTGGTCCTACCGAACGACAACCCGTAATTCAACCGGCGAAACCCCATTCGCCCTCGCCTTCGGAACAGAAGCGGTAATTCCTTCGGAAATCGCCGTCCTCAGCCATCAAACCGAACAGGAGATGACGACCGACAACGATGTGGCCCGACGAATCGACCTAGACATGCTCGAAGAACGACGGCTGACCTCAGAAATGAAGAACACAATCCACAAAAGGAGATCCGAGAAGTTATTCAATTCAAAGGTCAAAGAAAGAAGATTTCAAGTGGGCGATCTCGTCCTCAAGAAGATCCAAACCCACACAGGCGTTTTTGGTCCGAACTGGGAGGGACCTTTCAGAGTATCCAGATGGCTAACTAAAGGAGCCTACGAACTGGAACATCCTGACGGTACTCCGGACCAATACCCCTGGAACGCCGTGCATCTGAAAAAATACTACCAGTGATAATTTTGTATTCAATTTCAATGATGTACAAGGAATATAATGAGATTTTTTCCTATCCCATCTATTCTGGCGATCGCCCCACCAGGCATATCGCATACCGCCGACGATCGTTGATCATGACGATCCGAGGTAAAATCAATGCAGCCATGATCGTGGAGGTCGATGGAACCGACAGCTTCGCCCATGCAAGGTTCCTTTGGGCTGAGATCGCCCGCCCTTCGTTTAAATACGAGGCCGGTGTAGCCGAAGGACCCTTCAAAATAATCAGTAGACACGATCGCACGTCCTCAAGGTACATCATCTAACATGGTGAACCCGGACAATGCGACGTGCCACTACCCCCGTCTCAACGTACACCGTCGAGGGTTGCCATCTTCATGGCGGGCCGAGGTGGAAGCAGAGCTGACAAGCCGCGGACGTGGAGTCGAATAAGCCGACGACGCCCCGCGCAAGGACTCCTCCAGACCAAGATCGCCTGCCTTTCGTTTTAACATAAGGCAGGCGTAGCCTAACGGAGGACCCTCACAAAAAGTGAGTCGCGGGATACACAATATCCCTCGCACACAAAGACACGATTGGGGAGGTCGGTCCATCGAACACCCCAACCGTACATGATTCTTCAGAATTGGCAAAACTGAAGATAGCTCGCCAGACAAACTAGTTTTTGTTTCCTTACTTACAATAAGTAAACAAAAACAAGGGGGCAGAGCTGGGTCGAGCTAATCCCAAATACGATCGAACAAAAAGGAACCACGCACGATCGGCTTCGCTCAAACACACGCAGGACGATCGGAGTCGTTCTACAAAAATTACAAGTAAGAATTCCGATTCAAAACATATCAATGCTTTCAACACTCATACAATCGGTCGGATGAACAAAACGTCGAAAGCAATCATACACGTACTTGTAAAAATTGCACGCAAACATTCAAAGGCGATCGTATGTAAAGAGACAGTATGAAAAGAGGAACATTTTATTCATAACGCAACTTTCGTACATTACGGGGCCCGAAGGCATTACAAAAGAAAAACAAAAAAGTACAAGTTACAGAAGAAAACAAAAATGTCCCTCAAGGCCTCGTCGGCTGGTCATCGCCCTCAGGTTGCGGATCGGCTTGGGTCCCCCCATCGGCCTCGGGATGAATGAGTTTACCAGTATACCAACTCAAGTCGATCCCGAAGTCGACAAAGTCAAGGATCGGCAAGGAGAACTCCGGGTGCAGAGGATGCTCGAGGGCATAGGATTTGAAGCTATCCATCAAGGGACCGATCTCGATCCCTGCCTTTTTAGCGGCTCGAACAGTGTCAGCATAGGCCAAGTAATAAGCGAACTCGCCGATGAGCGCAACGTTGAGGTAGGGATCGGCCTCGATCACCTTCAACTGCCCCTTCAACTCCACGGCCGTCTTCTCAGCCTCCGCCAGCTCGACCACCTTGGTGGCATTCTCACCCTTGCACTTCTCCAGATCCTTCTTCGCCGCCTCCAGCTCACCGCTGAGCCGATCCACCGTCGCCTTCAGACCGGCCGCCTCCTCCTACGAAGCCGCATACCTCTGGCGGGTTTCCTTCTCCTGATCACGCGACCGGTCGGCAGCCTCCTTAGAGCGGCTCAGCTCCTGCTTCAATCGGTCAACGTCCTGTTTAGCCCTTTTGGCCGTCTCCGCATACTCCTTCTCCATAGACTGGATCCGGTTGGCAAACTCAATGTTTTTGTTCCGGGTGGCCTCGAGGTCTCTATGGAGACGAGCAGTGGAGGGTCGCCCCTCAAAATCCCTAGCGGCTTGGACGGCCATCGTCGCCGTCTGGAGAGCCAGGGCAAGGGTCTGGAGAGATGGGTCGAGCTAATCCCAAATACGATTGAACAAAAAGGAACCACGCATGATCGGCTTCGCTCAAACACACGCAGGACGATCGGAGTCGTTCGACAAAAATTACAAGTAAGAATTCCGATTCAAAACATATCAATGCTTTCAACACTCAGACAATCGGTCGGATGAACAAAACGTCGAAAGCAATCATACACGTACTTGTAAAAATTGCACGCAAACATTCAAAGGCGATCGTATGTAAAGAGACAGTATGAAAAGAGGAACATTTTATTCATAACGCAAGTTTCGTACATTACGGGGCCCGAAGGCATTACAAAAGGAAAACAAAAAAGTACAAGTTACAGAAGAAAACAAAAATGTCCCTCAAGGCCCCGCCGGCTGGTCATCGCCCTCAGGTTGCGGATCGGCTTGGGTCCCCCCATCGGCCTCGGGATGAATGAGTTTACTAGTATACCAACTCAAGTCGATCCCAAAGTCGACAAAGTCAAGGATCGGCAAGGAGAACTCCGGGTGCAGAGGATGCTCGAAGGCATAGGATTTGAAGCTCTCCATCAAGGGACCGATCTCGATCCCTGCCTTTTTAGCGGCTCGAACAGCGTCAGCATAGGCCAAGTAATAAGCGAACTCGCCGACGAGCGCAACATTGAGGTAGGGATCGGCCTCGATCGCCTTCAACTGCCCCTTTAACTCCACGGCCGTCTTCTCAGCCTCCGCCAGCTCGACCACCTTGGCGGCATTCTCACCCTTGGCCTTCTCCAGATCCTTCTTCGCCGCCTCCAGCTCACCGCTGAGCCGATCCACCGTCGCCTTCAGACCGGCCGCCTCCTCCTGCGAAGCCACATACCTCTGGCTGGTTTCCTTCTCCTGATCACGTGACCGGTCGGCATCCTCCTTAGAGTGGCTCAGCTCCTGCTTCAATCGGTCAACGTCCTGTTTAGCCCTTTTGGCCGTCTCCGCATACTCCTTCTCCATAGACTGGATCCGGTTGGCAAACTCAATGTTTTTGTTCCGGGCGGCCTCGATGTCGCTATGGAGACGAGCAGTGGAGGGTCGCCCCTCAAAATCCCTAGCGGCTTGGATGGCCATCGTCGCCGTCTGGAGAGCCAGGGCAAGGGTCACCTGCATGGCATCTCCAGATCGACGACGAGCGATCGCATCAAGATCGGTCGTCCAGGCCTTGGGCAGAGAGGTGATAGCCTGCTGGATGTAAGTAGGGACGTCGAGAGATGTTTGCGGAGCCTTGCTCGACAAAAAGTCCAGCACCATAGGAGCGACGTCCGGGTCGGCAAGACGAGCCCTGAAGCACAAACCAAAGAAACCAAGGAGTTAGCCTATACCTTACTCAGAATGCCTAACTCAGAAAATTTTGATCCCTTCTTACCTATTGACCAGCTCGGTATCGCGACCAAAATAAGGCTTGCCCCGAGAGGTTTCCGCCTCAGCGATCGCCACCTTCTTCGTAGGGACGCCCGATGACCGGGAGCCGGTCTCAAAGGGCCTAGGGCCTGATCGCTCCGTCATCGGGATGGCAGAAATAGGAGCCGCAGCAACCGGAGGCTCAAGAATGGATACATCCGCCTCAGTAATCGGCAGGGACTCCTCCGACCTCCGCCTCTTGCGGCGCTGAAGTTGTTCCCCTTCCTGAACTACCGGTTCGGCGACCGTCACCTCAGCAGGCCTCGTCACCGGAGCAGGGCGAGACGTCGTCACAGGAACGCGACCAGTCTGCTTACCTAAGTGAAGGCGACCGATGAGTCCCGGGTTTGACATGGCGATCTCTGGCGGTGGCTCGGCAAATCGGGGAAAATGAACCTCTGTCAAAGAAGAGGTACAAATAAGTTAGACAACAACTTAAACAATACGACCTCCTGGAGACGATCGTCAAGCAAGGAAGCACCACTTAAGCTCATACCTGGAACTTTCAAGTGACGAGGGAAGCAAAACAATCGAGCCCCTAACCGATGAGTTTCATTACCAAGCGAGCGAACGTCAATAAAGGAATCCGGCAAGGCACGGATCCACTCCCAAACGATCAAGAAATGGAAAGGAAGGTCGCCGATCGCTGGAACGAGAGGTCCTGAAAAAAGAAAACAAAATTAGATCAGTCCAAGACAAGCTCAATCAAGGGGAGAGTTAAAATCCTTACTCGGATTCCTCTCCCGGAAAGTGGTGGGGATCTCCAACTCCTCATTCGGCCTGTCACTCGATGTCGATCGCCACGCCCCGCCGACCCAGCACCATTTAGCCAGGTCACCCCTGGTCTTGTTCGGCACACCGAGGACCACTCTCCCCATTCGGCCTTGGATATGATTGCCGCCGATCGACCCTTTCTACGCGGCCAGTTTAAACAGATAATTCATCTCCAGCGCAGTAAGGAGGCGGAACAACCGGTGACCGCCAAACAGTGTCAACGTGCAGATGACATGTAGCCAAGCGTTCGGCGTCAGTTGAAGAGGCGCCAAATTCCAGGCGATTAGCAAGTAGGAGACGGCGAATGGCAGAGGAAATCGCAGACCGGCCTCCATAATCATCTCGCTGACGGCAACCATATCCTCGGGCGGTTGATCGGCTTCATTCTCCGAGGGCACGTACAAGGAAACGTCAGAGGGGATGTGATATTTGGCCCTCCAACGGCTCAGGTCTTTCTTGGTCGCCGTACTCCGGATCTTTCCGAGGGTCCACGGAGACGGGACGGCGGCCCGAAAAACCGTCCGCTTCACATGTTCGTAAGGGTGAGCGGCGGAGTAGGCTTCGAAGTCGAATTCCGGACAGGGTCCGGCAATCGCTTCCATCATCTGAGCGAAAGCCACATAGGCAGGGCCGAATCTACTCTCTCGTTCCCAAGCCGCCCGCACCAAATCATCCTCATCCACCTGCGAGCCCCCCTGCTCCGTCGTCGCCGCCGTCCTCGCCACTTCGGCCTCGTTGAAAAGTTCTTCGAGTTATGTGGGTGCAATCCCCGCACGAATTGCTTCAACGTCCGTCTCCATATCCACTCCAACGGGAATCTCCTCCCGTTCAGGCAATGCTGCGGCGGCGGAAGAACTTCCGGTCTCGAAGGTTTTGGATCCTCCCGACATATTAGAAAGTAAAGGGAGAGAGAAGATTAATTTTTCTTACCTAGAGAAAAGAAGGAGATCGGCACAAGAAGCTCCAAAAATTTTTGCAGAGTTTCGGCTATGGATGCAAGGACGCGTAAAGAATGAAAGAGAAGAAGACCTAGCCCTTTTATAGATGGAGGCGGGGGTCTAAGTGCAAATAGGTGAAATCTCGAGGGACGGATCGCAACCGTCATCGTGGGGACGCATTAAATGCTGCCCTCGAATCCCGCGGACGCGTCTTTTCGAGGGCACGCCAGGCGACAAAGTCTGACAATCCGTCGGACTCCCCCAACAATAGCGCGACGCGTGTCCTTGCAACTTTTCGAGAGCCCGCCTTCATTTCCCGCAGCTCCCGACGCAAAAGGAGATCGTCCAGATTTGAATTCAGGTCGGCTGATCGGCTAAACATTGGCGATCGCCAACAGTGCCACCTCACCCCGTGTTTTAAACATCGAGGCGAGCTGGGGGCAATTGTTGTGCGGCGATTAATACGCCTCGATAGGCGATCGGCATCACGATCAGGGAAGCCAACCATGGAAGACATACTCTGGACAAACGCCCAGAGTTCGGCACAATACAGCGACCGTCTTTTGGTACCCAGCGATCGTCTTTTGATATCTGACGATCATCTTTATTGAGCGAACCAGAGGCGATCGTCTCGTGCCACGTATGGATCCAGCATCCGTCAAAGTCGTCGAAGATCGAATCTTGGACGGTGGCCCACGTGCGGATCTTCAAAAGGCGCCGACAGATAGGACATTTGACCACAACCTGTCACCTACCTCACCTACCGATAAGGCCGCCGAAAGGTACAAAGTGGGTCCTCCCCGGACACCGACTCAAAACGCGTGCTGGCTTCCCATTGGTTCGCCCAGCTGGCCACCAGCAGCGACCTCGGACCTCAAGGGAACAGGCCCACGTGACGGGACGATCGGCCATCTTATTTTAATATAAAAAACGGCGGTCGCCCGCGATCGCCTGAGGAGTCCCAACTACCTTGTCCCCTATAAATAGAGAACTCACTGCAATGGCCAAAGGGAGGCGAATTTACTGTGAATTCAGTGCAAAATACACACAAAAAGAGAATCAAAGACTCTTTTGGCAACCACTTATACATTCATAGTGAGATTCATACGCATTTATCACATATCCAAGCAAGAACTCATAGATTTACTTATCTGGTTCTTCCGGCAATCTACGCGCTCTAAAGCCTAGATAACTAGAAGTCTTTACACTCCTTGTAATAGATTCTAACATTAATATTTGTACTCGACAGTATATTTATTAATAACATCTCGCGAGAGCATTCAAGCCCGGGATTAACAACCGCGGCAAATCTTTTGTCATCTATTTTCTCACGGAAGTGTTCTCGCATTTGCTTGTTACTCGATCATTCCAGCAATACTATCTCCGGATAATATTTTGGGTAACAACACATTCTACCCCTCTTAAAAGAAGTTTCGTCCTCGAAACTTGAAACATAGAACGAATGACGCAAAACAAACTCAGATAACATATGATATCCGTTGCCGAAATAACAAAACACAACCAACGAAAATCAATACGGTTGAACAATTCAACAATACATCAATCAAAACACGAGCTATTCGCTGAACCAATACGAAATTCCACAGCCCAAGGGTTGGAAGATCGAACACAAAAAACTAATTTCCTGAACTTAAAGAAATTACGAAGGAGTCCTAACGCTCAACAATCACGAAACGAGATCAACAAAAACCGAACAATCAAACGATTGAATTACAACAATCGAGGCACAAAAGTCGATCAGTCATGTTCGAGTCATGACGAACAATAATACTCAAAACAACAACCCCAAAGTTCACATCTCGACTCAAGATAATATACGATCCGGTGAAGACAACAAGATGTGCATTCACATGAGATCCACAGGAAATGGAATAGCAATTGGAAAGTCACAACGACAAACGGGTTATTCTGAAACAATACCACAACTCGTTTGATCAACAAAAGCACAAGAAAGGAAAAGTTCAGAAAATGTCAACGAACATAAACGAGTCGACAGAGTTGAAAGTACAGAGTTCAAAATCCGATCCACTTCAAATAAAAGAAGTTAATCTCCGGAATTCAAAACAATAGAGCAAGGGAAATAACTCAACATACAACTGATAGACCACGCCCCTCAGGAACTACTCGGAGTCGATCCTGTTATCAATGCTCAAGTCCGTGCCTCGGAAGGCTCGGTAACCATCTCGCAAAACTGAACCCGGTGTCCCTCGAGTCCGCACCCGTAACACGTTACTGGAGGAGAAAGACAATATGCACGAACATGTCCCGCCACATTACAGTTAAAACATCTCCTGGATTTACCAGGAGTCGGAGCAGACGACTTGGAACTCTCAGTTCCACGCATCGAGCGATGGAGCTTCACAACAGAGAGACTACTACGTTGCAAATTAGAAACACCGACTCATGTACTATCCACACGGTCATCGGACTTCCTCTGCTTCTTCGACTCGGGCACACGCTCCGACGATAACGAAGCTAATTCACGGGCTAGTGCTCGATCTTGATAGTCCCTCAACGAAGTGAAATTGAATTTCGACATATACTCACGAATATCCGGCTTCATCCATCTGTCAAAGTGAAGGATCCTCTCTTCCTCGGTTCTCACCCGATCTCGTACATAACTGAGTTGTTTGCTACAATCGATGATAGCCTGCGACACCGATATATCTTGCGGTTCTGCCAAGTAGAATTCGCGAATCCTCTGCTCTCTAATCGGTTTTGGACAGAACTCAGCTTGCATAAATGCTTGGAACTCCGCCCACGTGACATCACGATCACAAGGTTTAACAGCTTCCCACCAATTAGCGGCATCTTTGTCAAGAAGGTCTGAGCGATAGGTACCTTCCGCTCTTCAGGACATCCGACAGCCTCGAAAATCTTTCCCAACTGGAAAATCCAACCATCCCAGCCCAATGCATCCGCAACACCGGCGAATCGAGGGGGATTCATATGAACTACCTCGCGAAGCCATTGATTTACACCGACGTTCTGACTCGCGTCAATGTTACATTGAACCACCTGGGTCAACTGAGTCATCTGAGTCGCTACTTGTTGCAATATAGTAGCAACACCCAAACTAAAATCATTCTCAACGACATTCTCTCGATTCCGCATCTGATCCCCGTGGCCATCAGCACCACGGTTACGACCACGACCTCTGCCCCTCGGCATACTAACAGACAACAACCTATGGCAACGAAAGATCATAACACATAACAAGATATTCACATCTCCGTATTTAATCAAACACCATTCAATCATATACATATTACGATTTAATTCAGGCTAGTGCACAATATACAAACTATTATCCCGACAATCTTCATTTATAATGTCATTGTTATGTGAATTACAAATGCAATGAAATTAAAGTGATTCATTATCTCAAAATCATTTTCTATACGGCTTCCGCGCCGGAACTCACCAAGTTGAAAACCATTTTAAAAAAAACGTTTCCAAATGCCAAAAAGGTCGATGACGGTAATATTTTCCAAATACTCACCAAAAGTCATTTTTCCAAATATCAATTTCCGTCATAAAATACCATTTGAAATTACAAGGCGAAGACGCCAAAACTCGATAGTTTCAAAATATACGTTAAATCACTCGACAAAAGAGTTAGGAAAAAGGGTTAACGAAATAACTCAAATTTACGAACCCAAAAGGTCATTTTAAAACACACACTACCTGGTAAAAGTACCAAAAAAAATCATTTTGAACTTTACACACGCGGCGGACAAGAACACAGTTCAAATTACACATAACCACACACAACAATTGTTATTCCTGAACAACACACATAGAGTATGGTCGCAAATGGTCAGCCTAACAATCGCAAAAGTTAGACCGATAGCCAGAATGCAATTTCCGGGTTTCTGATCAGACCATTTAGTATATGATTTAACAGAGACTTAGCGTGTGCTAGCCATATCACGTTAGCGCGCGCTAGCTATTCCAATCCAGCAACACATTCATGAACATATACCAAGTAATATCAAAAGTCGAAGGTTACAAGTAATCAACAACATACGAATCCAAACGCCAACAATTTACAACCTCACTACATATCTTTTAACCGAAAAGCTGAAGGCGAAAATCACGTCTCAAGTAAATGTTTGGTAGACCTCGTTTAAGCATTTAAAAATAGAATTTTGAAAATTTTCAATGCAAAATGAAAATAAAATATATGTAGTTGAATTCTCAAAATCTTCGGTCTCGAGGTCATCATACGAAAATCAAATCATTTTTTTTCCTCCTCGAAGGATGTTTTTAAATAGAATTTACGTGACTTCCCCAAAACATTTGAAGTTTAAAATACCACATTGATAAACTTTTATTGAGTAACCAATCCAAAATATCACTCCTGTAAAAACGATTTCACACAAAGATGTATACATATATACATACATACTGGTACTACTCTTCATTCCAATACAATACGAGAATCAAACAAGTATAGAGTAAGTTTTCACGAGGCACAATTAAACTCCACATAATAACACTGAATCACATAAACTCGTATAACACGAGACACAACAAAATAGGGGCACTTACATCCACAGATCACACGAAGATGATGGTTGCGCCTCGATACTAATCACGACCGACAACTCAAACGACGCGTCGCGACACCACTCAGTCAGACCAAATCTGACAAGACAAGACCCGACAACACACAGCTCAACCGACAGCCTAGGTTTCCTCAACCTAAGCTCCGATACCATATTCTGTAACACCCCCAAACCGCTTGGGAATATTACAGCGCTGCAGACCCTCTCCGTGAGGATGTAGCAGGCTAAAAACAAAAGAAAAAAACAATACCTCACATTACATGCCGACATGGCTACATAATGAACTGCTAGACCGATTTGGTCTTTTACCACAATACAATACATTAAACATATACAACTCGGCTTAAAAATCATACCCACGCAGGGGTTGGAATACATCAATATACCCATAAAATGGGAAAACTACACAACGGAGAGCCAAATACTGAGACTCTACCAACATACTCTACGATTGACCTTCACGTGATTAGTATCGTCATATTCCATCATCCTTTGTGTCGATCCTGTGATTCGCTCACCAACAACCTGCAAGTACCTGGACGCAATACAGACATCCACCCCCCGAATACTCGGGGGTTAGCAAAACTCCATTGTTTTGCTAGTGTAAGTATAAAATAGAAATACAAGCCATACGCAACATACTCCAAGAATATAAAAATCTTGAATATATTTCCCGAGATAATTCACTTAATCAAAACAGTTTGATTTATAAAAGGTAGGAATAGAACCATGAATCTCATATAAAATATTTTACGATCTCGGGAGTTTGAAAACATTTGGAATTAAGGAATTCTCAAGTCTTTCGAAAACACTTGGGGACACGGCCCAAAATCATCTTTCCAAAATATGATTCCAATAATAAAACGCGGATTCACAACCCAATTCACAACACACGGGGTCTAAGACCCAAATCATAAGCCACAGGGTCCACGACCCAAATCACAGAACACAGGGTCCACGACCCAAATCACATAACACATGTTCCTAAGGATTATTCACGTCCCGTGCTAACAAGCCACGAACCTCAGATGCTCCCGAAGAACATACCCGAGTGAATAACCCAATAGGAAACTATACCCAATCACATGTCCTCGCGACAACAGTCATGAAACCATTCCAAACCAAAACCATAAGTTATCCCGGCATCGCGCTAACAAGCCAAGAACCTCGGAGTCCCCGTAAGACATACCCGATGATAACCCACACAAGTTATCCCGGCATCGGGCTAGCAAGCCCCGAACCTCGGAGTCCCCACAAGACATACCCGGATTGGATAACCCTACGGTCACGCCCGACCCATACTAGCAAGTATGGATCCCGGAGATTCAACAATCCTACCCGGAGGCACATCACTTTCAACAATCACATAACAATGAGCAGAACATCAAAACAATCAACACTTAAACATCACAACCTCCTTTCAAGGGAGTAACAACTAATATCACACACAATACGTTCTTACCGAACAAGTACACATAACATTACGTAATCCCCGGCAAAGGATTACGGTCTATTAAACTCACTCAAAGTGAGCATAGCATCTTTCAACACACAAAGCCAACACACATATTCCGAGAACACATATATTCACGAAGTACACGAATTATCGTTGAAAGACAACATTTATCGAGAACATACCGATCCCTTTTTATGTTCATTAAATATTGGGTTTTGCATAAAATCATTTATCAATAATTACGCCTACGAAACATGAAACGTATGGAAAAGATACTTGCCTCGATATCACGAGCAACCGAACAACGAACGAACACGGTCGGATAGTTCTCGAGCTTCAAAAACCGACCAAGGATTCGGCAATCCTATGAATACTACGAAAATAACATCACCACGAATCAATAACACTAATCGAAATCCGAAACGATCCTAAAAACAACAAGGATCTAAGTGTTCTCAAAAAAATCAAGAATCGTTGATCCGGGCGATAAAATCGATGAACGGTTAACAAAATCTGAAGATTACGGTCAAGACAAACAAGAATACACAACCGATCGGATAAGATCGGTTAAGAATAACAAATCTAAGGAAAAACCCTAAATTCAAGAAACTAGGGTTCTAAGAAGAGATTACCTTGATTTGAGCAAAGTAGATGATTAGATGTTGTTAAACACCTACAAATCCGCTCCGAGATGAAGATTGAGGAAGAAGGTCGTTCAAAATCGCCTCTGGAGCTCGCTCCCATCGGAAGGAATGAAGAAAAATGAGAAATGACGTAGTGAAGCCTGCTGTCCAGTATTTATACTGGACAGTAATTAGCGTGCGCTAACCAGACAGCATTAGCGCGCGTTAACGAGGTCAACGCCCAGAACTTACCGACTAACACTGTTAGCATGCGCTAGACCCATGAGCGTAGCGCGCGCTAATGGGTCACGAAACCAGTCCAGTGGCCTCTGGATAGAACTGCACCTACCGGGTAGCGTGCGCTACAAAGAAGAAAGAGCGTGCGCTAAGCAGTCGATAGCATGCGCTAGCTATCGACCTTAGCGTGTGCTAACAAAGCCCTAGTCCCAGTCCAGTAGCTCCTGGACTGCCAGTTAGCGTGCGCTACACATTCAGTAGCGTGCGCTAAACACCATGTAGTCGCGTGCGCTATGCCTCAAGCATTAGCGTGCGCTACACCACAAAAACTCAAAAAACTCACATAGTGATCCGAAACGCCTCCAAAAACCTATCCCCAATGAGGCACACCCAAATATAGCACAAAATTCCAACGATGAGGACAATAATAATCCGATAGAACCCCGAAAACTCAACGATTCGGAACAAAAATCTCGGGTATTACAGTATAAGCATTCGGATTGTATGTCGATGTTTCAAGACTCGTTATCTTTGTTTTGTGGTAGTTGATACAGTTATATTATGTGTTATTGGATTCTATCCCGATTGAGATTTGACTGTGAAATCCGACGGATAGGATTTGGCACAGATAGATTATTTCCCACTTATGAGCTATGATGATGTTTTGATGATTTTTGAGTATTGTTGCGATACATTATGGATGGTTGTAGTTGAGTTCATTTCGTCATTTGAGAATTTGAAATGTGGAATATGTTAAGGATTGATTTGGTATGGATCGATATGGGTTGGTAAGGTTATGACGGTAAGATTACATTGGTAGTATTCTTACTTTGTTCTTACATTGCTATGTAATTATTTATGTTGATGTGATCGATATCATTGTTGAGTATTGTGGCTGACCCCGTCGTGAGCTTTATTTTAGGTACTCGGAGATCGAGCTAGTAGCGGTCGTGAAGGGATGAGCTTCCGGGGTGATACTGGCTATGGCATGTTTTCGGTGAATCTACTATTCTTTCTGGTTGTTTTATTCCGATGCAAATGTGTATTTTGAACTTTGTTTTTATCCGCTGCGTGTGTATTTTCAAAATGGTCTTTTGGCGTTTTGCGAACTTGGCTTATTCGTCAAACCGATTTTCCTAAACTATTTTGTCAGTACGTTTAAGTAGTGGCTTAGCGTACGTTTTGAAACTGTCGAGATTTGGCATTTCGCCTTGTATTTTCAAATGGTATTTTATGACGGTATTTTAGAACTATGTTTTCGTAAATATTTGGGTATTTAAAATATTACCGTCATCGGCCTTTTTGGCGTTTTGAACGTTTTTGAAATGGTTTTTAGTCTGGTGGGTTCTGGCGCGGGACACACGGTGTTGTAATATACCGGATGGTTTGGGGGGGTGTTACAACACCAATTTCTAAGGCGTTGTATCGTATGGCACCTACTGAAATGTACGAATTGAAGAAGCAACTAGAAGAGTTACTGGACAAAGGCTATATTCAGCCAAGCATTTCACCCTGGGGTGCACCAGGTCTTTTTGTCCGGAAGAAAGATGGATCGCTTTGATTGTGTATTGACTATCAAGAACTGAACAAGATGATGATCAAAAACAAGTATCCGTTACCATGGATTGATGATTTGTTTGACCAGTTCAAGGAGCAACAATATTTTCTAAGATCGATCTGAGATCGGGATATCATCAGTTGAGGATTAGGGAATCTGATGTTCCGAAGTCAGCATTTAGAACTCGCTACGGACATTATGAGTTTGTAGTGATGCCATTTGGTCTCCCTAATGCACCTGCCGTGTTTATGCAATTGGTGAATCGAGTGTTCATAGAGTATTTGGACAAGTTCGTGGTTGTGTTTATTGATGAAATTCTGGTTTATTCTAAGAGCCCGGAAGAGCATGCGCAACACTTACGGATCGTTTTGGACCTCTTGGGAAGCGAACAATTGTATGCCAAATTTTCTAAGTGTGAATTCTGGCTAAAGGAAGTAATGTTCCTCGGTCATGTGGTATCAGCAGAAGGAGTCCGAGTAGATCCCCTGAAAATCGAAGCAGTTATGGATTGGGAGTCTCCTAAGAATGTAAAGGAAGTCAGGAGTTTCTTAGGACTTGCTGGGTATTATCGTCGGTTCGCGGAAGGGTTTTTCAAAATTACCCGCCCACTTACTCGATTACTGCAGAAAACCTAAAAGTTTGAGTGGAACGAGATGTGCCAATCCAGCTTTGATAAATTGAAGAAGAGATTGACGACGGCACCGATTTTAGCACTCCCACGGGGAACTGGAGGATTCGTAGTTTACAGTGACGCGTCAAACCAAGGTCTCGGGTGTGTACTGATGCAGAATGAGAATGTGATCGCCTACGCATCACGACAGTTGAATCCCTATGAAGTAAATTATCCAATGCACGATTTGGAGCTGGCAGCTGTGGTTTTCGCCTTGAAAATTTGGAGACATTATTTGTACAGGACTCACTGTCAGATCTTCACGGATCATAAGAGTCTCAAATACATCTTCAGTCGCGAAGAGTTGAACATGCAGCAGAGGAGATGGATGGAATTGATTAAGGACTATGACTTGGAAATTCTTTATCATCCAGGTAAAGCAAATGTGGTGGCCGATGTACTAAGTTGAAAGCCTATTTCTATTCGAATGTTGGAGACTCTCACCTCCCAGACTAGCATTCAACGGGAATTGATTCGTGAAGGAATTGAAGTATGGTTGCAAAGAGTCCAAGTACAACTGTGTGTGATGGAATTAACTTCATCATTAACCGAGGAAATGAAATCTAAGCAATTAGGTGATCCTTTGATGATTCGATTACGCGATGAAGTGAGCAAAGGAAAGGCCCCAGGATTCCTAATTCATGATGATGGAGTTTTGAGATTCCAGAGCCAACTTTGTGTTCCCGATGTCGATGTCTTGAAGCAGAAAATCATGAGGGAAGCTCATAGTACGCCCGATTCTATCCACCCATGCACTAGTAAGATGTATAAGGATCTGAAGCAGAATTTCTGGTGGGGCAACATGAAGAAATATGTAGCAGATTACGTCTCGAAATGTTTGATTTGTCAGCAGGTTAAGATCGAGCATCAACGACCTGCCGGAATGCTGAAGCCGCTCCCGATTCCTGAGTGGAAGTGGGAGGACATATTGATGGACTTTATCACTAATATGCCGAGATCTAGAACAGGAATGATCATGATTTGGATTATAGTTGACCGTCTAACCAAATCGGCTCATTTTCTGGGCATAAAGGACACTTGGGGACCAGAGAAGTTGACACGAGTATTTATTGCAGAGATAGTCCGATTGCATGGTACACCGAAGATCATTATTTCTGACCGAGATGGTCGCTCTGTGTCTCATTTTTGGAAAGCGGTTCATAAGGCCTTGGGAACCGAATTGAACTTCAGCACAGCTTATCATCCGCAGACGGACGGACAGTCCGAGAGGACTATTCAAACAGTGGAAGACATGCTGATTGCTTGTGCCTTAGATTGGTCGACTGATTAGGAAGTTCATCTATCGTTGATTGAATTCACCTACAACAATAGCTGGCATGCTTCCATTAAGATGGCACCATTTGAAGCATTATATGGGAGGAGGTGCGGATCATGTTGGGACGATTCATCAGACTTGATCGGGACGGAACCGGAGTTGATAGTACAGACGCGAGAGAAGATAGCTTTGATTCGTGAAAGACTGTTGACCGCCCAGAGTCGATAGAAATCTTATGCAGACATACGCCGTCTCCCATTAGAGTTCAGTATTGGAGATCACGTGCTTTTAAAAGTTTCTCCTACTCGGGGAATTTTCTGTTTTGGGAAAAAGGGAAAGCTGAGTCCGAGATATATTAGACCGTTCGAGATTCTTGAAAGAGTTGGAGAGTTAGCATACAGGTTGGCATTACCGCCATCGCTGAGCCATGTTCATAATGTATTCCACGTGGTCCAGTTACGGAAGTTTATACCAGATCCCAATCATATCATTGATTTCGGCGAGATTGAAGTCGCTAAGGATGGCACGTTTGAATATAGACCGATCAAGATACTCGAAAGTCGAGTCAAATAATTGAGAAATAAACCGATCGCTTTGGTTAAGGTTCAGTGGTCGCACCACGGAGTGGAAGAATCCACTTGGGAGACGGAGGATAGCATGAAATCCAGATACCCAGAGTTATTTTAGTCTTGAGTTTCGAGACGAAACTCCTTTTTAGAAGGAGAGTATGTAATATCTGGATAAATTGTTGAGTATTTCATCTGTATTGAACCCTGTATTATTCAAATATGCAATATCAATAATCGAAGTATGACCTTTCTCGTATTCGTATCCATGTGCATGATAATATCAACATGTAAATTTTCACATGCAAGTACGTGATAACGTACGCTAAGAAGTAAGCTTAACATACGTTATATGCTAAGGTTAGCGTATGCTATGAATGAAGCGTAGCGTATGTAAGGCATCCAATAATGGAGCAAGGCAGCTAGCACATGCTCCAGCTGGTTGATGGGTCCGGATAAGATTCCCACGGATGAACCTGGACAGTTTTGGGGTCAACGAGTGTTAACGTATGCTAAGGTATGTAACTAGCGTACGCTAATGGATATTGCTTACGTACGTAACTTGATGGTGTAGCGTACGTAAGCGAGTACAGAACGAGACAGTAAGCTATCATTGGATGATAGCGTACGCTAAGGAGAACGGGTAGCGTACGCTAAAAGGATTATGTACGTTATGCGTGAAGGCTAACGTACGTAAAGTCAGTAACATTATAAATGGGACAGCACCCCATTTCATCTGTCTACGTTTTCTTCACTTGTCCTTCACTTCTTTGAAGTCCAGAGAACCTCCCCCTTCTTCATAAACACCCATAGACCATCTATACTTGATCATTAGAGATCGGATGTCACTTATGCTTGAGCATTGAGGTGGAGAAACATCTTGGATTGGCACACAAGCAACCGGAGTTGGACTCTACCTATTGTCTCGGTGTTTTCTTCATCTTAAGGTATGTTAATGCTATCTCCAACCTTGGATTCGTGTTCTTAAGGATGATATAATCACACTACTGAGAATATTAGGTTCCATAGATGATTTATACAACCAAACATCATGTTTAGAGGTTGGGATGATTATGCTTAAGTTATTATTGTTAAGAACATTATCGTTGGAGTCTTGTTATGGAAAACGATAAGAGTAGTGTTCTGAGATTGATAATCCGTATCGAATGGTGTTGCCATAATAATCGTAGGCTTGGTATGAATATCACTTTTTCTAAACGGACTTAAGAAAAGGATCATCGAAGGAATGAAGTTTGAATGTATTGATGATATTGGAAACAAGTGTATCAACCTTAGATTACCCGAACTACGTAAGAGAATTTGTAATCAAGATTGGAGTATGACATCATGATGATATGCTTATCCTTGAAGTTTGAAGACATTGAACATCATTAGATCATTAAAGTTTGCGTGAGTGTAACATGTATGAAGACAACATACGTTAAACACTGAGAATTTCGTGCGACGAGTCAGTCGTCTGATCAGGGAGGATACTGTCAGATGCATGTTTAGCGTGCGCTAGGCTCTATGGCTTACGTACGCTAACGGGCAAACTTAACGTACATTACGTTGGGTATGTAACGTATGTTATATCATCAGACGAGTCAGTCGTCTGATCAGAGAGGAACTGTCTAATGCATGATTAGCGTACGCTAGGCTTCGTAGCTTACATACGCTAACGAGCATACTTAATGTACGCTATGGTTAGTACATAACGTACGTTATGCAGATCAGACAGGTTATGTTTTGTTGAACTTTTGGCCGTAATTTAGAATGTTAGATGTTCGTACGATAGTTATTCAACATGAGATGAACTCTATATTATTTCTTCTGTTTAGGTCCGAATCTTACTACGTGATTGATCGAAGGGGCGACCTTCGAGTGTATTGATATTCGTCGAAGTTTATTCTTGTCATCAATTCAAGGCAAGTACTTTAAATGTTTTACGTATTTTTTATACATATTGTCGTGCATATATGTCTTTGTTGTTTGTCCACCTCGTGTTGGTCCGACGGGATCATCGGGGGATCTATGCTAGCGTGCGCTGGATCATCGGACCAGTTTTTCCACTTCGTGTTAGTCTGATGGGATCATCGGGGGATCTAGGCAGTGAACGCTGGATCATCGGAATTACCATGTGTATGTTGTGATGTCATGTTGTGATTATCATTTGTGTATGATATTTATGAGTTTCTCGTAGGAAGAGACTCGTTAGTATTTTGTCATTTATGTTAGTATTGTTCTTCGTGAATCGTTGAATAATATGTTGTGGTACTTGTACTAGCATCGTTATGCTAACCCCTTCGGGGGTGAACATTTGTTTATGTTCAGGATCCAGGAGAGCAGGAAAACAACCACTGGAACTGCATGACGACGAGGGTGCAGAGTGATGTTCCGGCCGGATTTAATTGTCTGTTGTTGTGTTGTTTTAATAAGTACTTGAGTACATCGTCGTTTGTGATGATGGATTTGGTTATGTATTAATATTCTTCATTTGGACGTTTATATTTTCAGTGTTGGCCCATAATTGTTGTATTTTATTTCAATTACTTTCATATATTGGTTGTAATATCTACAATTTTGATTTTCAATAATATATTTTTTTCGGCAGAAGTCCGTTTTGACGATTCTCTCATGACCGTTTCGTCATTTTGAGAATATTTAATTTTGCACTTTTTATCATCCGAGTTCGTTACGGTATCATTTTGTTGAGTTCCGTGTTCTTAAGCGGCTTTTCCGCACTTGAGTTCGATTCTTGCGAATCCTGTTCGAAACTACTGTTTCGAGTTTCCTATAAGTCTGTTTAACTTTGTTAGACGTGTTGTGAACTTCGGTTTGGTTATTCGATCACGTATTGTGATTTTCGGGCGTTTTGGGCCATTTTGTAATTTACCCAAAGTTGTGGGTATCCACATTCGTATTTGTTGTCTTGATTGATTTTTGTGTTTATTTGGTCGCGTGTGATTAATTGTCGTGTAGTATTTGATTTCGGATCGATGATGTTGTCCACGAGCATTTCGTCGTGTTTCGTTCCGTGCATTTTCGGAAACTGGATCGTCGGGTCAGGGCGGCTGGGCACTGGCCGGACGGGTGTGGCAGGCACTGTCGGAAGTGCTGGGCACTGGTCGGGCAGACACGGAAGGAACCGGCGTAGCGCGCGCTACTGCCGGAAGGCTGCGCATGCTAGCCCGGCAGGAGTAGCTCACGTTATGCGGTCGGCCAGCGCACGCTATCGGGCTGGGCAGAGAGGTTCCTGAAGTTCTGGGCTCGGGGAGGATTGGCAGGTAACGCACGCTACTGTCGATCATGGCGCGCGCTAACCGTCATGTGTAGTGCACACTGTCGGCCGACTAGCGCACGTTATCTGGCCGAGCAGTTTAGTCCAGAGGGTTCTGGACATGTCGGCTAGCGCGCGCTAACGTCCGCGCAGCGCACGCTATCGGGGTCGGGCAGGCATGTCCTGGTCGGCAGGTTGAGTCATCAGTGCTGGGCTGTGCAGGCCCCGGCCGAGAGTTCTGGGCCGATACTGGCCGATAGCGCACGCTAGTCCGGAAAGCTAGCGCACACTAGGCCGCGCCAGTATAAATATGACTGAGCAGTCATATTTTCACCCGTTCTTCATTTCCATCTTCTCATCTCCGCGGCTGGAGGCTTGGTGATCAAGGAGACATGTTGTCAAGGAATTAATCCACGAAGTTTGGGAGTCCATATCATTGATTAATCATCCTATACCATCCTTTGATCCAGCGAATCAAGGTTAGATTTCCTAGAACCCTACCTTTGGGAAATTTTGGGGTTTTGGGGTTTTTGTCCGATTCGTTCCGAATTGTTGATTAATCCATGATGGATATGATTAATCTTAGTATTATTCATATGTTTAACATTATTTAATCCATTTTTCTTTGCCAGATCAAGGTATATTTCTTGATTTTCCTTCGAGTTGACTTTTTGGGGGATTTGTTCTTGATTTCATTTTTCATTTGATTTTGATAAACCGAATGTTGTTAAATGATGTTGTTAAACATATCCTATGGATTGAACTTCCATATTTCGGTTGGGAATTCGGTTTTCATGTTTTGTCGGGTCGATTCGTGTTCTTGGCCGTTTTGGGGGAAACCCTTAAACTTTCGTCGTTTGTTCTTTGAATTCAACGACCTTAGGTCATGCTATGAATTCATTTTCATTGTTGTTATTGTTGTTCGTATTTTATTGTCGCTGGTTAGCGCTCGGTGGAGTCGGCGGGTTCGTAGTCGGTTCGTGCCAACCTACTTCGATCAGTTCTTCGCGTTTGTGGTTATTCGAGGCAAGTATATTTATCATACATTACGTTTTCTGTGGATTTAGCATTTGGAAATCGACGATACGTACTGAGTGAACATCGATAATTTACTTTTATAGATATCGATATGCTTTTCAATATTTCCTTAAAGATGACTCGTATGATTTCGCGGTTAAATGTGCTTGTCTAAGTATGTGCATTATTGTGAGTATAGGGATACCTTACTTTCGTAGAATATCGTTTTGCGTGATTATGACATTTGTAGTTTTATAGTTTAACCTCTCGTTGAGGCATATGTGGGGGAACGTGTGTTCATTGATGACCATGTGACATGGTGTGGTAAAGGTGGTAACTCCTTTATGAGGAGGTTGTGTCGTTCTGCGAGGTTGGAAAGGTATTTCCTCTCATTGCTATGTTATTGGTACTAACCGCATCATTGAATTCTAGTGTTAATTGTATCCATGTGTTGGATGAACTGGCCATTCTAGTAAGGTACCTCGACTATATATACTGTGATTGATTTTCGAGGCTTGTGGTTTACAACTAGACTGTGATCTTTCGGGTGCGTGAGTTGTGTTCCTTCCACCCGGAGCATTCGACGGGACGTCTGGGGGTCGATACTAAGGGGTACGGCCGAGGAAGTGGACTCGGGTGCGTGTGTGGTCGAACTTCCACCCAGAGCATTCGACGGGGCGTCTGGGGGTCGATACTAAGGGATACGGCCGAGGAAGTGGACTTGGGTGCGTGTGTGGTTGAACTTCCACCCGGAGCGTTCGACGGGGCGTCTGGGGTCGATACTAAGGGGTACGGCCGCGGAAGTGGTTTCCCATCCGGAGCATTCGACGGGGCGTCTGGGGGCCGATGCTAAGGGGCACGGCCGTGGGTTACCAAGTGTGGTTTCCGTGATATTGATGTTTTCGTTAATGATGATATTGTCCGGAGTATCACAATGCTTTGTGCTCGGGGTCGAGAGTCTTGGTGCTTGGCTAGAATGGCATAAGAATAATGTTTTATGTGTAATGTGTCCTTGTAAGTGAATTGAAGTGGATGATCGGGTCGTGGACCCTGTGTTTTGTGACCGGAATGGTTGGGTCGTGGACCCCGTGTTTTGTTAACGGATTTGCATTTTTGAAAAATGAACTTTGGGACTGTGACCCTAAGTGGCTTTCGAGGAATTAAGAACTTTTCAATTTCAAATGTTTTCCAAACTCCCGAGACTTGGGGATGTTTTCAAAGTGCCTACTTGTTTCGTTTCTATTTTCAAGACTTGAACTATTTTAACTAAATAATATATATCTCGGGAAGTCTTTCGTTGTATTCTCGAAATTTGTTGTGTATGGCTCGTCTTTGCATTTTATACTTGTACTAGCAAAACAGTGGAGTTTTGCTAACCCCCGAGTATTCGGGGGGTGGATGTCTGTTCTACGTCCAGGTACATGCAGGTTTTGGGAGCAAAACACAGGATCGGTGCGAAGGATGATGGAAGACAAATGATACTAATCATATGAAGGCCAGTTTTGGATACAGCCGGTCGAAGTTGGTTGCATGGTCTTTTCCGCTGTCGTACTTTTGTTTATGAGTGTATCTTACCCTTGCATGGGTATAAGTCGAGATAGAAATGTATACTTTGATTTTCGTATGTTAGTGATAAAAGACCAAATCGTTCTATTGGTTTGTTATTTTGTTACGTCAGTATGCAATGTAATGTGTTGTTTCGATGTTTAGCCTGGTGGATCCTCACGGAAAGGGTCTGCGACGTGTAATATTCCCGGTTTGATTCTGGGGGTGTTACATTGGTATCTGTTATTATCTGTTCATTTCTTCAGCCTTGTAAATTCTTATGTAAAGGATTTACGGCGCTGTAATATTCCTGAATATATCGGGGGTGTTACATCAAGCTGGGATCCGAATTGTCGATCGGTTTGCACTGTGCAGGTTGGTCAGGACCAGGTCAGAATCTAGAACAATAGGCCGAGCGGGATGTCGTGTGAACTGGAGGTCAGAGTCGAAGCAGGGCTGCGGGCGGTGGTTCTGGAATTCGGATTTTGAAGGAGATCCGATCTGTGCAGGCGAGTTGGAAGACGTCCGGTGGTGACGCGGGAAGAGGGTTGCGATTTGCAGAAGATGGAAGAAGATGGATCGCGGGTGCGACGGGCGGCAGCGGTGGTGGTTCGCGGAAGAAGAGGACCGGTTGGGTTCTGGGGGTCGCGTTCCGATGATCGATCAGGGAAGAAGATGCAGGCCATCGGTTATGGAAGAAAACCGGCGGGTAGGGTTTCTAACAGAATTTTTTTTCGGAGTTTTGCAGAAAAAACAGAAGGGGATTTTCTTGCTCAGTTGGGAACTACGTGCTGATAACGTGTTGAAGTGAAAATAACTGAACAGAAAAATAGGGCAAAAACTGTGTATTATTCCATTGATGACATCCATTTAAATAGGGAGAAATGCATACAAGCAGGCATAACCCTACCCTAACTAGGAAAGCCCGTAAACTAACAGACTTAGGCACACATTTGGTATTATTACTTTAACAGATATGTTTTAATTCATACTAGAAAGTCTAACAACTTGTTATTGTAACACCCCAATTCACAACTGGGACATTACACGCCGTAGAACCCTCGTGAGGTCTACCAGGCTAACACATGACATATAAACCACAATGTAATCCCGAATGATGCACTCAAAAGTAAATAAGGCCGTGGCCTCGGCCAAAACATTTTTAACGTAATACATGAACAGAGGTTAAATACCAATTCATTGCCCACGCAGGCGACTTAAACCAAGCTTCAAAATAGACAGTCTAACTTCAATACTCGACAGTGCAATGACAAAACATAAAAATGCAGACTCGAGCCACATCATCAAGCCAGCCCATCCTTTGCATGCATGTCCCGTGCTTGCTCCTCAGCCCTCCCGGTACCTGAAATGCATAAGACGCATTTCCCCCATTTAAGGGGTTAGCATTCGAATAGCTAGTGCAAGTACACAATTACACAACATTATATACATACATGATTCAACGCAAACAAATCCTTAGGAAAAATCATTTCAAAAATCAATATTCCGGAATATCACATTTACACCAAATCAATATATTATCAAGCTTTCCACATCACAATTATCCACGTTTGGTAACTCGCGACCGTACCCATTAGTATCGGCCCCCAGAGGTCCCGTCGGACCGTCCCCAGGTGAGAAACCACTTCCGCAGCCGTACCCATTAGTATCGGCCCCCAGAGGTCCCGTCGAACCTTCCCCAGGTGGAAGAACATCAATGCACGCACCCAAGTACACTTCCGTAGTCGTACCCATTAGTATCGGCCCCCAGAGGCCCCATGCCATCCCCAGGTGGAAGAGTAACCAACACAATCGTTCAATAAACCAGTTTACATCATTTGCATCAAAACCGTACACACATAATGAAATATAATACATGTACTTGCCTTGGATAATACGACGCAAAGGAAACGACGAAGGAATAGGTTACGGTCCAAAAAATCCTCTCAAATCCGACCCTAACACAATAATGATATACAACCAATCTCAACATCATGAATACGAAGAAATTCATCCTAGTTCTACCCGTTGGGACAATTCATCGGACACCACGAGTGCATAAGGAAATGAAATCGGTCAACGGTGTAATAACGGGATTTCATCCCAACCAATAACAAGAAAACCAAGGGTCACGAGTATACTATCAAAATCTAACAACAACATCGGTTAAATCGGATTAAAATACAAGATCATCACCAAACCCTCCCCAAAATCATACTAGGGTTAAAGGAGTTCTTACCTCTTGAAGATTCAAGCCCTATAATCCGAAGAACACGTGCTAGATCCACAATCCGAGCTACACGATCGAAAGAAGATGAAGAAAAACACACAATCAAATGGTAGATGGAGAAACATCCCCCTCTCAACCCTCTCTCTCTCGTACGGTGGAAGGAAGGAAGAAATGAACTACATCCGCTGAAAAGAAACGCTGATATAGCGCTGACCGCATTGTGTGACGCGGCTCAGCTAAACTGTGTCGCGGCACAGGGCCAAAAATTGCGCCCAATGATCGGCTGACCGCTCGTTGTGCCGCGGCTCATTCGAAGTGTGCCGCGGCCCAGACTCGGCATGGGGCGCGGCCTGCCGGGTGCTGCGCAGCGGCTGATGGGTTTTGGCCGGCAAGTGCCACACGGGTGTGCCGCGGCACTGACTCGGCTGTGTGCCGTGGCGCACAATCCTTGTGCCGCGGCACACGGTACAGTCTGCTCGGCCAGCAACTGGCAATGTGTGTGCCGCGGCGCACAATCCTTGTGCCGCGGCCCACACCCCCCCTTGGGTCCCAAAATGACGAAAAATGATCCGGAAAAAGAATAAAAGCAATAGGAATCGATATTTGGGCAACAATAACATGAAATGGAAGTACGGAACCCCAAAACGATCTGAGGTACACAACCAAATTCGAACAAGGAACAAATTCCCTAAACTTCTAGGAAATTACAAAAACGGCCCAAACATCCGAAAATCACGATACAACGTCGGATTAACAATCCGAAACTCACAACATGCTCTACTCAATCATACGAACTCATGGAAGTAAGAAAATGACGAAATCGAACGAGTTTAACGAGAATCGAATACACATGAGACAAAATATAACACAAGATGAAATTACGTAAAAACATCATCGAGACCCGCCTAAGCGGAGAAACTCCAAGAACAAAATAGGTTCAGAATTCCAAAACAGTGCCAAGCGAGTTGTCCGAAACGAATATACACCAAAAATAGAAATTACTAAAAATAGAAAACGCGGATATTACATTATCTCCCCCTAAAAATAAGTTTCGTCCCGAAACTTACAACATGAATAACTCGGGGTATCTCGACCTCATACTCTCCTCCGTTTCAGACGTGGCTTCCTCGGATCCATGCCTCGACCACTGCACTTTGACCAAAGGAATGGTTTTGTGCCTGAGTTGCTTCACTCGACGCTCTAAGATCTGAATCGGCCTCTACTCGAAGGTAATGTCGGGCCCCAACTCGATCTCTCCAAAATCAATAATATGGCTAGGGTCCGATACGTACTTCCTAAGCTGGGAAACATGAAATACGTTATGCACGTGGCTCATGGACGGCGGGAAGCCTAACCGATACGCAAGCTCTCCAACTCTATCTAAAATCTCGAATGGCCCAATAAACCTCGGACTAAGTTTACCCTTCCGACCGAAGCGGTAAACTCCCCGTGTCGGCGACACCTTAAGCAACATATGGTCTCCCACCTCAAACTCCAACGGTCGGCGATGGGTATCGGCATAAGACTTCTGCCGACTCTGGGCCGTCAACAATCTATCGCGAATCAGGCCAATCTTCTCTCTCGTCTCAACTATCATGTCGGCCTCGGTACCAATCAGCTCGGACGCATCGTTCCAACACAACGGCGATCTACACCTTATCCCATATAATGCCTCAAATGGTGCCATTTTAATCGAGGTGTGCCAACTATTGTTGTACGTGAACTCGATTAATGGCAAGTGCGACTCCCAATCATCCTTCCAATCTAAGGCACAGGCTCTCAACATATCCTCCAACGTCTGGATCGTCCGCTCTGACTGTCCGTCAGTCTGAGGGTGGTAAGACGTACTGAGTCTCAACTCAGTCCCCAAAGCTCGATGAACGGCTTGCCTAAAATGTGATATGAATCGGCCATCACGATCCGAAACAATACTCTTAGGGGTCCCATGTAATCTCACGATCTCCGCAATAAACACTCGTGCAAGCCTCTCTGGCCCCCAAGTGTCCTTAATACTTAGAAAATGAGCTGATTTGGTTAGTCGATCGACAACGACCCAGATCATATTCATTCCAGTCCGAGTCTTAGGCATACCGGTAATGAAATCCATAGAAATATCCTCCCATTTCCACTCCGGGATAGGAAGTGGTCGTAACGACCCAGTCGCCGATGCTCGATCTTAACCCTGTGACAGTCGAAACCTCGACACAAACTCGCTAACGTCTGTCTTCAAATTACTCCACCGGTAGTTGCTCCTCACATCCTTGTACATTTTACTCGTACGGGATGTATGGAGTAAGGTGTAGCATGAGCTTCACTCAAGATCTTGTCTCGGCTCAACAACACTCGGTACACAAAGTCTGCGCGAAACCTCAAAACTCCATCATCGTGAACCGCAAATCCGTGGGCTTTCCCCTTCCTCACATCCTCCTCATTTGGACTAAAACGGATGATCATACTGTTTCGCCTTGATATCATCAGTCAAGGACGAAGTGATCTCCAACGCACATAACTGGCCCTGGACTCTCTGAACCCAAACCTCAATATTTTGGCAAATAAAATCTCGCTGGATCCTACTCTGTGTTGTAAGTACCTCTAACATCTGTAATGCCATCGGCTTCCGGCTCAACACATCAGCCACTACGTTAGCCTTACCCGGATGGTAAAGTATCTCGAGGTCGTAATCTTTAATTAGCTCCAACCACCTGCGCTGTCTCATATTCAACTCTTTCTGACTGAAGATATACTTCAGACTCTTGTGATCCGTAAAAATCTTACAAGACGATCCATAGAGATAATGCCTCCATATCTTTAAGGCGAAAACGACCGCGGCTAACTCCAAATCGTGCGTGGGGTAATTCGCCTCATACGGTTTCAACTGGCGGGACGCATAAGCAATAACTCTATCTCTCTGCATCAAAACGCATCCGAGTTCGAGGCCCGAAGCATCACTGTATACCACGAAATCTTCGTTCGAGGCAATGCTAACACGGGTGCGGTAGTTAGTCGTCTCTTCAACTCTTCAAAACTACTCTGTCTGACTGCGGTCCACTCGAACTTCTGGGTTTTCTGGAGTAACTGAGTGAGTGGTCTAGAGATCTTAGAAAACCCCTCGACAAATCTATGGTAATATCCCGCAAGCCCCAGAAAACTCCTCGCCTCCTTCACATTCTTAAGCGGCTCCCAAGCCAACACTGCCTCTATCTTCTGCGGATCTACCCGAACTCCTTCTGCTGAAATCACATGCCCGAGGAACATCACACTTAGAGAACTTCGCATACAACTGCTCCGCTCTCAAGATGTCTAATACAATCTGGAGATGTAAGGCGTGATCCTCACGACTCCGTGAGTAGATCAGAATGTCATCGATAAAGACGACTACGAATTTATCTAGATACTCAATAAAAACTTTGTTCATTAACTGTATGAACACTGCTGGGGCATTAGTTAGCCCGAAAGGCATAACCACAAACTTGTAATGGCCATATCTCGTCCGAATGGCAGCTTTCGGTATATCGATGTCCCGAATCCTCAACTGGTAGTAACCCGATCGCAAGTCGATCTTCGAAAAGACCGTCGCCCCCTGAAGCTGATCAAACAAGTCGTCGATCCGGGGCAAAGGGTATTTATTTTTGATGGTCAACTTGTTTAATTCTCGATAATCGATGCATAAACGAAGCGACCCATCCATCTTCTTAACAAAGAGTACGGGCGCACCCCAAGGCGATGCGCTCGGTCGAATATACCCTTTATCTAACAATTCTCCCAACTGATTCTTCAGCTCTAACATCTCCGACGGTGCCATACGGTACGGTGCTCGAGATATAGGGGCTGCATTCGGCTCAAGATCGATAGGAAACTCCACCTCTCGCTGTGGTGGTAATCTCGGAAAGTCGTCTGGGAATACGTCGGGATACTCACTAACAACTGGAATTGACGACATGTCAACCCCACCATCCTCCGCCTGCAGAGCGTAACACCAATAGCCGACACAACCCTGGTTCAGAAGTTTCATCGCCTTCAAGGCGCTAATCACACTCCCCGATCTACCCGGCTTACAACCGACGAGGGTATGCTCGGTGCCATCCTCGGCCACTATTGAGATGGTACGAGTCCGATAGTTCATGATAGCACCGTGACGATACAGCCAATCGTCCCCGAGAATCAAATCTTCACCCTTAAGGTCTATAACAATGAGATTCAAGGGCCAATCTCGGCTCCCGATCCTCACTGGGCAATCCCTAACTTCCCGGTCCCCAACCATACGATCCCCGCTAGGCGTACCCACCAAAAACGGTTCACACTCAAACAAGCAGTTAAAGCCAATACGATTTACACAATCCGAAGCAATAAAGGAGTGGGAAGCACCCGAATCAAAAAGCACTGAAACTGGATGAGAAAGGATCTGAGTGGTACCTGACGCCACCAGAACGTCCGCCTCCTCTGTGTGCCTCATCTGATACAATCGGGGGTGAACTGAACCCGAACTCGACGCTGTACGGCGATCCGGCTGACCCCGACCCCTACCACGGCCCGAACTCTGCGGAACATGAGTAGCTGGAGAGCTGTGATCCCTCTGATCGGCAGTGGTAGTCGGAACTCTAGCGGCCCTTGTGGCCCTCTCACAATGAGCTACCCGATGCCCGGTCTGTCCGCAAGTAAAGCAAGCAACTAACGGAAATGGGCAATCCTTCAGACATGGAGCTAGCCGATGTGATTCTTGGAATGAAAATTTTGAGAAAATCAGAAGGAATCAACTTGACACAATCTCACTATGCCGAGAAAGTTCTCAAGAAGTTTAATGCTTTTGATAGTTTGCCGGCTAAGACCCCAATAGATTTAAATGATCACTTGAGCAAAAATCGAGGGGAGCCCGTTGCACAAGAAGAATATGCACGAGTCATTGGGTGTTTAATGTATCTTACAAATTGCATTCGACCCGATTTAGCTTGCGCTGTGAACAAATTGAGTCGTTACACGAGCAATCCAAGCAAGGAGCATTGGAAAGCTCTCGTTAGAGTTTTGAGGTACTTAAAGTATACTCAAAACCTTGGGCTATACTATTCGAGATACCCCGCTCGGGCTGACTGCAATTAAAACAAACTCTCCCGCCAGGTGCCACAGACTGGACCGAACGGTTACCCTGGGATCCACTGGCCTGATGAAACGGCCTCTTCCCTGGTGTAGGATCAGAACGAGACCTCGAAAACTGTCCACCTTTACCGGCCGAGAACCCGCCGGTAGTCTTCTGCTTCTTAGCTTCCGAAACCGACTCTGATTCCGGGACAGCCATCTCGATCGCCAGAGCGCGATCCTGGTATTCCTTCAAAGTGGCACACATGAGCGGTGCCATACTCTGCCTGATATGCGGCTTCATGCGCATATTGAAGTACCGGATTTTATCAGCCTCCGTTCTCACTTGATCCCTTACGAAACCCAACTGCTGATTGTAAGAAATGATGGCCTGAGAAATAGGCACATCCTGAGGTGTAACGGTGAAGAATTCCAAAATTCTGCGCTCCTTGACTGGCGGCGGACAATACTCTGCTTCCATAGCAGCCTTGAATTCCTCCCAAGTAGCTCGACGGTCTCTGGGCACAACGGCCTCCCACCATTCCGCAGCTTCCTTATCCAGGAGGTACTGGGCGATATGTACCCTCCTGTGTTCAGGACAAGCTACGGCATCAAAGGTCCTGGACAACTGAAAGAGCCAATTCTCCCAACCGAGGGAGTCAGAAGCTCCGTAGAAATGAGGAGGGTGCATCTTAGTCACCGTCTGAAGCCATTTACTAGCCTCCTCTTCAGGTGTCGTGGGCGGATTCTGGCGTCCGCCCTGAGCTATCTGAGCAAGCTGAGCTACTAACTGCTGAAGTACGGCAGTAGCCTCGGCGTCGGCATTATTACCCGACGGCACTGAGTGAGAGGCTGAGTCCGCAGAGGACTGAGAAAGTGAGCCATCTTTATTATCAGCACCCCGACCACAGCCTCGGCCGCGTCCCCTAGCTGGTCTACCACGACGACCTCTCAACATACTAGAGGAAGAATGAAAAGGACAAAATTAGAAAGATTCACAATTGACAAAGTTGGTATCACAATTCACAATCCCGAACAACGCAAGAAAATGAATTACAGGAATATAAGAGTTCGAGGAGACTTACAGCCACGGGTCATACAAAAAGACGGTAGCATGATGATATTAGGCTCAACGACTGACTCTAAATGACGCCACTAACAGACCCAAAATTAACCGACAGCCTAGGTATTCAAAACCTAAGCTCCGATACCATAAATGTAATACCCCAATTCACAACTGGGACATTACACGCCGTAGAACCCTCGTGAGGTCTACCAGGCTAACACATGACATATAAACCACAATGTAATCCCGAATGATGCACTCAAAAGTAAATAAGGCCGTGGCCTCGGCCAAAATATTTTTAACGTAATACATGAACAGAGGTTAAATACCAATTCATTGCCCACGCAGGGGACTTAAACCAAGTTTCAAAATAGACAGTCTAACTTCAATACTCGACAGTGCAATGACAAAACATGAAAATGCAGACTCGAGCCACATTATCAAGCCAGCCCATCCTTTGCATGCATGTCCCGTGCTTGCTCCTCAGCCCTCCCGATACCTGAAATGCATAAGACGCAATTCCCCCATTTAAGGGGTTAGCATTCGAATAGCTAGTGCAAGTACACAATTACACAACATTATATACATACACGATTCAACGCAAACAAATCCTTGGAAAAAATCATTTCAAAAATCAATATTCCGGAATATCACATTTACACCAAATCAATATATTATCAAGCTTTCCACATCACAATTATCCACGTTTGGTAACTCGCGACCGTACCCATTAGTATCGGCCCCCAGAGGTCCCGTCGGACCATCCCCAGGTGAGAAACCACTTCCGCGGCCGTACCCATTAGTATCGGCCCCCATAGGTCCCGTCGAACCATCCCCAGGTGGAAGAACATCAACGCACGCACCCAAGTCCAGTTCCGTGGCCGTACCCATTAGTATCGGCCCCCAGAGGCCCCATGCCATCCCCAGGTGGAAGAGTAACCAACACAATCGTTCAATAAATCAGTTTACATCATTCACATCAAAACCGTACACACATAATGAAATATAATACATGTACTTGCCTTGGATAATACGACGCGAAGGAAATGACGAAGGAATAGGTTTCGGTCCGAACAATCCTCTCAAATCCGACCCTAACACAATAATGATATACAACCAATCTCAACATCATGAATACGAAGAAATTCATCTTAGTTCTACCCGTTGGGACAATTCATCGGACACCACGAGTGCATAAGGAAATGAAATCGGTCAACGGTGTAATAACGGGATTTCATCCCAACCAATAACAAGAAAACCAAGGGTCACGAGTATACTATCAAAATCTAACAACAACATCGGTTAAATCGGATTAAAATACAAGATCATCACCAAACCCTCCTCAAAATCATACTAGGGTTAAAGGAGTTCTTACCTCTTGAAGATTCAAGCCCTATAATCCGAAGAACACGTGCTAGATCCACAATCCGAGCTACACGATCGAAAGAAGATGAAGAAAAACACACAATCAAATGGTAGATGGAGAAAAATTCCCCTCTCAACCCTCTCTCTCTCGTACGGTGGAAGGAAGGAAGAAATGAACTGCATCCGCTGAAAAGAAACGCTGATATAGCGCTGACCGCATTGTGTGCCGCGGCTCAGCTAAACTGTGCCGCGTCACAGGGCCAAAAATTGCGCCTAGTGATCGGCTGACCGCTCGTTGTGCCGCGGCCCTGCCGGACTGTGTCGCGGCACGCGGTACAGTAGGTTTTGGCCGGCAAGTGCCACACGGGTGTGCCGCGGCCCGGACAAGTGTGCCGCGGCACTGACTCGGCTGTGTGCCGCGGCGCACAATCCTTGTGCCGCGGCACACGGTACAGTCTGCTCGGCCAGCAACTGGGTAATGTGTGTGCCGCGGCCCACACCCCCCCTCGGGTCCCAAAATGATGAAAAATGATCCGGAAAGAGAATAAAAGCAATAGGAATCGATATTTGGGCAACAATAACACGAAATGGAAGTACGGAACTCCAAAACGATCTGAGGTACACAACCAAAGTCGAACAAGGAACAAATTCCATAAACTTCTAGGAAATTACAAAAACAGCCCAAACATCCGAAAATCACGATACAACGTCGGATTAACAATCCGAAACTCACAACATGCTCTACTCAATCATACGAACTCATGGAAGTAAGAAAATGACAAAATCGAACGAGTTTAACGAGAATCGAATACACATGAGACAAAATATAACACAAGATGAAATTACGTAAAAACATCATCGAGACCCGCCTAAGCGGAGAAACTCCAAGAACAAAATAGGTTCAGAATTCCAAAACAGTGCCAAGCGAGTTGTCCGAAACGAATATACACCAAAAATAGAAATTACTAAAAATAGAAAACGCGGATATTACAGTTATAGGCTTTAAATCAAATGGTAGACACAAAGATTAATGTTAAATTTAACAACGGTTCTGGAAAATTGATGTTAAAATTGCTGGAATAAAAATTCACACCCTACAACACCAACCCGCCCCACCCGCCTCACTCAGCCAGCCCCGCCCAAAACATCCAACCCGCCCCGCCCGCACCTCCAGATAAATCTTTTTTTCGCTGTTCGCGGGATTCGAACCCGCGACCTCCACAAGGTGGAGGTGATGTCAAACTAGTCTCTCAAGTCAATTTTTGATACTTTTGTTGCTTTGCTTTATAAAAATATACAATATATATATATATATATATATATATTAATATTCTCATAATTATATTATATATATATATAAATTATAATTTGTATTATATAATAAATTCAATGACGTTATTAAAATTTTATAATGTATATTAATAATTAAGAAATTATAGCTTTATATATTAATAATATAATGTATGAAAAAATATATTAAATTATATATATATATTAAAAGTTATAATATATACATATATTTTACGAACAATAATGTATATTTTACGAACTATAATGTATATATTATATAATAATTTTGATCATGCTGAAAATAAACTTTATAATGTATATTAAAAATAATGGAAATACATATAATTTTAGGAATTATAATGTATTTATAGAATTATATTTTATATACTAAATATTAATATATATATATATATTATATATTAATAATATTATGTAATAAAAAATATATTACGTTTTGTGTAATGTATTTGTAGAATTATATTATTTATATTAATAATTATATAATCTATATCATATATATATATATTATTTAAAAACTGCAAGATAAAAGAAAGAAAAAAAACATTAAAAAATGGTGTTATTGTATAATTTTAACATTGATTTTTTTAGAACCACTGTTAAATGGGAGCTTTCGCTTCGTAAATGGAACTTTAACATCAGTTCTATTAGGATCGTTGTTAAATGATAATTTTAACATCAGTTTTTCATGGACCCGCTGTTAAAATATTATGAAATTTATAATTTATGCCACCGCATCATTTTTACATCAATTTTTTGGAATCGCTGTTAAATACCGATGTTAAAGGCCTATTTTGTAGTAGTGTATATTTGTATTTGTCACGTTTATATTAGTTATTAGATAAAATTTGTTTCTCATTGATCATTATAAGGTGTACATATTTTACAATTATAATAATTAAAATAATATTTATTCATGAATAGTAGTTATTCAAATGTCCCGAGTGAAATCATTGAGAGGGCCGGACTCGAGTATGAGTTTGATAGATAATCATGTGATTATTATGCGTATGGTATGGATAAAATCTAATGTATATTCATAAGAGAACATAATACTGGACTGACAGCATTAAGATCACTGTATAAAATATCATAAGTGAATCTCAATATATTAGTATGTCAATAAATCCTTGAACCTGAGATTTTCGTAATATCCAACATGATAATCACTATGCCTTGAAGTTATCACGTCATTCATAAAAGGATGACTATAAAGGTTAGAGATCGAGATTAGTAAGAGTCATGTAAAGGGCAATAAATAATAAAGATGGGGATTTGATCTTTTTTTTTTAGAACGAGACATCTGTTGGGGCTCTCAATAAGTAATACTGAAGGAAATACATCACCATGCTTAAATAAAGAGACATCTGATTCAACCAGTTAACTTGAGATCGAGAAACATTTGAACCCAAATAAATACGACAATGATCATGACTTAGTTCAAATATATTATGGCGCGACAAAGAGATTTGACATATTGAATAGTTTTAATGGATAATGAACTTTTATCGTTTTGGTAAATTATAATGTCTTGCTAACTTTTATTACTTAGGTAATGATAATGTCTTGCAAGAATTAATTATGATTTATTATTTAATAAAATTTGCCAATATAATATGCTCTTGAGTCCCACATACGATAACTAAAGAAAATTTAAAAAATCAATTGGTAATAACAATATAATATTGCATATTATAATATAGAAATTAAATAATAGGTAATATAGTAAGTATTATATTATTTAATAGTTGAGGATTAATTAAGCAATTTTTAGAGTTATTAACTTTAGACATTGCTTAGTATATATATTGGACATATGACAAAAGACTGTCACAATAAGAGAATACATGATCCTAATAGAGAGGTGAAATCACCCTCCCCCTTTAGTGACGAAAATCGACCGGCCCTTATTACCAGTAGAAACTGGACATTTCTCTTCCTCTTTTCTTCGTTCATTTTGATCAACAGTGCAATTTTTATGGCAATGAATTGATTATTACATTGATAGTCAATGTTTTTCCTGTGAAATTCACAATTCTAGCAATCCAGCTTGTACCAATTGTTCGTATGTGAATCTCAAAAGATGAAGGTGATTTCATTAGCTTTGTACTGTGCTAGATCTATTACTCAGATTTCCTTAATTCAAATAACTTATATTTAATATAGCAGTTAAATTAATGCTTGAAATTCTTAGTCATAATTATGTCCATTGCGTTTTATCCCGATATGTTGTAATTCATACTAGAAAGTCCAACAACTTGTTCTAGGCATTAAATCAAATGGTAGACACAAAGATTAATGTTAAATCAAACTTGAAGGACTTACCTCCCCAGCTACCAAGTGCCGGGAGATTGTGAAATGCGGATATCAATAAAACACTCATACAGTGCCGAAATACTTTTCTCTTCAGTAAAACTACTCACGAATGTTATATCCATCTATTGCATCTTGACCTGATGCACTCAAGGAAAAAGTTGGAAAATACAATGAGTTTGCTACTCCTTTTAAAAGTATGGAAGATGCTTTCATGAGGTTCATCGTGCTATGGACATTATCGCAAAATAGAACTTGAGTTGATATAGCGGAGGATGCGCGTTCTACTCCTAAAACTCATTCTGGGAAAGAACCATGAAAAAAACATTACTAATGAAATGCTAATGTGCTTTGATTGTTCTATTATTATGTTGATTGTTTGAGTCATTGTACACTGATTTTCTGTTGTCTTTTTCTTTTAAATTTGCTTTACAACCATCCCTGTGTCCATTGCTGACATATTTTTTTTACATTATGGCTACTTGATCGGCTTTAGTAATCAGTATTTATTTCTCTTTTTGCTGAATAATAAGCGGGAAGCTAAATATATATAAAAAGCACAAGGACCAATTGTACTATTTGAAGTATAATGGTGTGAATAGTGTTGTACACATCATCGCCTTAAAATTTGATATAAATGATTATAGAGCGTGTACAGAAAAAATACTACATGACATGGTTAATTTCCTACTTTTACACTATATAGGAGTTAACCGGTTGGGTCCATGATACACCTCCATATAGTGACATGGTTAGTTTTATTGAAAAAACTATAATACTTGTCGCGGTCATTTGACGGTTCCAAGTGCGTTCATTTAATTTGATAAAAATAATTGTACTGGAGTCTCTTATTTCTTTGACAAAGAAATTACAATTTGAGCTTAGTCAAAATAATTCTGTAAGCCATGACGTATATTTTATTTATTTATGGTTCTGCTATAAAATATAAACACCACCCATCCACCACCCATCGCCGCAAGACTCAAAATGCCATTTCCGGTCGGGCTGTGGGTGGGGGTTCTGGGGTGAGGGATTTCGCTTTTTGCTACAAATACCCAAAACACCATTTCCATTTCTTTGTTTTTATTATACTTTGACTGTGCTCAGTTTTCCTCGAAATAGCTCTAGAAATGGCGAAATCACACGAGACAGAGCACCCAATGAAGGGTTTTGGATATGCCGCCAGAGACACTTCTGGAGTTTTTTCTCCTTTCAAGTTCTCAAGAAGGTCTGCATCTGTAACATCAAACTTCTGATTTGTATTTCAATTTTTTTGTTTACCAGTATTTTTCTTTTTGGTGTGCTGGTGGTGTAGGGCAATTGGTGAGCATGATGTGCAGTTTAAAGTTCTTTACTGTGGTGTTTGCCATTCCGAGCTGTTATACTTATTTGTTACAAATTTGTTGGGCGGAAAAAGAAATTAGAACTGGAATACAAAAAAATTACAACTCGAAAAACAAAAACTACAAACTCGGACCGAAATGAAAATACAAAACTCGAAACAGAATTGAAAATACAAGAAAATAAATTATAAAACCGTAAACTAATACCGAGTCGAGGAATATTCTATCCGCAAGACGAAATACGCTCCAGTAGTGCTCTCGGTTTTGACGTATCGCTCCCAAAGATAAAACGGCAATGTCTCGAAGGTAGTAGCACCACAAGACCTACGAGTTCCGGCGAACTTGAACGAGGCGAGGACGAAGCTGATACTATGAACTATGAACTGTATGCTTTATGCTGGAGTTTCGAAAATTGCATGTACAGAAGCAAAGGAATGCATGCCTATTTATAGGTCATTCACACCTGCAGTGGGGTTTAAACACAGCCATTATGGCTGTCATAATACAGGCATTCATGCCTGCATTAAACACAGGAGTTTCGAATTTCAAAAGTTGGCAGGAGTTACAGAATTCAGACCTGCCAATTACTCCTCCTCATAACACCTGGGAGGTTACTTCCGGGTTGGACTGAATTTGAACAGTCAGGATGCATCTGGACTGTATTCAGCTCCTTAACCATTTGACGGATGTAGACATCCTTATGTCCACGGTCCACGGCACGCGGTTCGCGGCTCGCGGCTGCGGCCGAGGCCGATGCGAGGCGGGCGGGCGGCGACGACGGCGCGCGCGTGTGCGCGCGTGTGAGCTTTAAGCCCATACACATGTGCCATTAATTATTATATGCATAAAGGTAACTTCTTTTATACTATAATAATGATGGTTCATTATTCAATGTGGGATTCCATCCCTTATTAATTCACAATTAAGTGACAAACTTTAATTCACTATTTCTCACTCACCGGGAATCGGTTTAGAGAAAGTGAATATACCACGATCATCTACTCGGAAAGTAGATCGATCCTATGATATTTAATTTTTACAAAATAAAATTAAAATCATTAACGATTCCAACAATCCCCCACATGAGTGAAAATAGCCCAAATGCAATATGCAGACTCAAGCTCAGTCCTCAAGAGGCGTTAAAGTATAAGGATAGGTAGTTTGTGACTTTGAACCTTCCATAATTAACATCATCGGGTACACAGGCGGATTAGTGGCTTGATGCTTTGAACTATTCCCCCACGGCGTGCACTGAGACAATGGTGCTAACACTTGAACACCTCAACCTCATCCGTTCTCACGTTTTGTGTCCTTTGCAGGCCTTGGACACCCCTTTGGATTCATAAGTGTATTTCATGAAGCGGCCCCCACTTCTCACTTATATAGGTGATTCTTTACCGAGTATCTTTCCATACTTAACCTCCTCGAGGTCTTTAGGAATCATTAAAAGTCATAGACTTAACCTCACCACTAGGCAAGCTTTCAACACTCAATTGCTCTATAGGGAATAAACTGAGATGAGTGTTTCACATAAACTCTCACAGCTTAGTTCTCCCATTGAACCAAGTTCTTGAGATCTCCAGTCATCTTGGTTGGGTTACCACTATGACAATATTGTGGATTTTAGACCCATTCCCTCTAGCAATTTATCCATTTGATCACGGTTTAACCCTTTGGTTAGCGGATCCGCTAGATTATCCAATGACCTCATATAGTCAATAGAGATAACCCCACTTTTGATCAAATGTATCTCGGTATTATGGCGTCGACGAATATGTCGAGACTTTCCATTACACACGTTACTTCTCGCCCTACCAATAGCAGCTTGGCTATCACAGTGAATCATCACTGCAGGCACTGGCTTGGACCAACATGGAATATCTTCTAGAAAGTTTCTGAGCCATTCGGCTTCTTCACCAGCTTTGTCCAAAGCTATGAATTCCGATTCCATGGTGGATCGGGCTATACACGTTTGTTTCGCGGACTTCCACGAGACAGTTCCACCCTCGATGGCAAACACGTAACCACTTGTAGAAAATGAACTTCTCATATCGGATATCCAATTCGCATCACAGTACCCTTCAAGTACACATATTCTTAGTATCGTTAATCACTTGTATATTGTTACCCATGATTAACATGTCATCTATATAAAGACACACAATAACATAACCGTTATTAGTGTTCTTAATATAAACACATTTATCACACTCATTTATTTTAAAACCATTTGATAACATTACATTATCAAATTTCAAGTGCCACTGTAGTGGAGCTTGTTTCAATCTATATAGAGACTTAACCAGTTTGCATACCTTTTTCTCTTGTCCAGGTACTACAAACCCTTCAGGTTGTTCCATATAGATCTTTTCATCCATATCACCATACAGAAAAGCAGTCTTAATATCCATTTGATGAATCTCAAGATCGTGCACAGCAACAATCGCGAGAAGCAAACGAATAGATGTAATTCTCGTTACAGGTGAATAGGTATCGAAAAAATCGTACCCTTCCTTCTGCCTGAAACCTTTGACTACTAAACGAGCTTTATACTTTTCAATTGAGCCATCAGCTTTGTACTTTCTTTTAAGGATCCATTTGCATCCTAAGGGCTTACAACCTTCAGGTAAATCAACCAAAACCCAAGTTTGGTTTTGTAAAATTGAGTCAATTTCACTCTGAACAGCTTCTTTCGAGAGCAACCCGTCTGGTCTGGCATAAGCTACTTTGATCGATGTTGGTTCTTCATCCAACATGAATACTATGTAGTCAGGTCCAAATGTCTTTGGTGTCCTAACCCTACTACCACGTCTCGGTTCTACATCTTCCAGATTAGATCTCGATCGCTTACGTGACTTTGGATATACATCCATAGGTTTTGAACTTGTTCCTTCATCTTCAACTCTATTGCTAGAATTGTTCTCAACTTTATCATTATCCTTACAAGGATATATGTTTTCAAAGAATGCAGCATTCCTTGATTCAATTGTTGTTCCTACAGACATTTCAGGAACTTCTGACTTGTCGATAACAAACCGATAAGCACTACTGTTCAGTGCATACCCAATAAAGATACAATCGACCGTCTTAGGTCCGATTTTAACTTGTTTAGGTAGAGGTATCTCAACCTTATCCAAACACCCCCACACTTTGAGATATTTGTATGAAGGTTTTCTACCTTTCCACAACTCATAAGGGGTAGTATCCGTACCTTTGTGTGGAATCTTGTTCAATATGTAGTTGGCTGTCAAGACAGCTCCCCCCCACATGTTCTAGGGCAACCCTGAACTAATCAATAAGGCATTCATCATATCTTTAAGTGTTCGATTCTTACGTTCAGCAACGCCATTAGATTGTGGTGCATATGGAGCTGTTATTTGATGAATTATACCACTTTCGTTGCATAATTCCTCAAATGGGGCTACATATTCGCCACCTCTATCGCTTCGAACCATCTTGATATGGCAACCTTTGATTTTCGGCTTCATTCTTGAAGTTCTTAAAAGCTTCAATAGCCTCATGTTTACTTCTCAAAAGATAAAGATAACAATATCTTGTGCAGTCATCAATAAAAGTGATAAAGTACTTCTTACCACCTCTAGTTTGCACAAACTTTAAATCACACACATCTGTATGAATTAATTCAAGGGGTTGTGTGTTTCGTTTTACCGAATGAAACGGAAGTTTCGTCATTTTTGCTTCAATACAAATCTCACATTTGTTTTGAGTATTGACTTCATTTATCTAAGTTTACTAATCTTTTTATAGCATTTAGATTCACATGACCTAATCTACAATGCCATTAATCAGAACACTCAGTCAAGGAAGAGGAAGCAGTAGCATTTTCATTAGCATTACTGGACTTGGTTACATGGCGTTTAGCCAAAGCATTAAGTTTAAAGAGTCCCTCCGTGAGGTAACCCTTACCAAGAAACCTATCAAAAAATTTTTATGATAATTATATCTTACTCAAACACTAGTTTAAACCCCTTTTTACTACTATAGAGCCTGAGATCAAATTCTTCCTCATATCCAGAACATGAAGCACATTCTTCAAGATGAGTGTCTATCCGGACGTAAGTTTGAAATCCACTTCTCCAACTCCGATAATTTCAGATGAAGCTGGATTCCCCATGTTGAGCTTCCTCCTCTCAACAGCTTGATAGTTCTTAAACTGGCTCCTATCGGCACCAACGTACCAACCACCTTGGTTCTCAACGTGGTTGACTTCTTCGGTGACCACAGCAGCAAGGTCATCCTCTTTCCATTCGCCGTTAGATGACACGTTTTTCGGGTAACTATCGCAAGTGCACGATATCGTATCAAGTAGTAAAGTGGACTTTTTGAGTCCGGTTTATCGATCCCACAAGGAAGTTTTGTTATAATATGAATTATACACTATTAGTCTATTTTTATAGATACTAAGATAAGTGAAACACACAATTAAAAAGTTTGGTTTAATAATTGCAAAGAAAATACAATATTAGTTTTAATATTATAAGAAAATAACAAGATAGCAATAATAATAGATTGATTAACGATAAAATGAAATAGTTGGGATTACAAACTTAGTTCGTCATTAGTTATAAAAGATGTATAGGAGATCATAAGATGAATTTACTTATTATATTGTGTAGATTCGATTTTACTTAAAAAGACGGTTTCTCTTTCGAACTATAAAACGCCCCTTACATATTAAATCAATCCACTATATTTCTATGTTGATTGGCTTCAATACATAGCATTAGGATTTATGAAAATAACTCAAAGAATCATCTAAGGACTAGAGGTATATTTCTATCCCTTAGAACAACTTAGAGTGAAGATCATTTGATCTAATCAAACATATTTTCTTTCGAAACATATGAAGACCATAAATATCGTCATTTATTGGCCAAATAAATAAAGATTGTTAAAACAATGAAAATCACACACAATAATAAGTAATTCACAATAGATCTTTATACAAACATAAATAACATGACTAACCTTGTTTATAATCCCAACTAAAGATTACTTAGCCCATGAAGGGTTTATTATACATATTACAAGCTTTTGTGGTCATTATTAGTTGAATCAAGAGAAAGAATTGATCCTAACTCCCTTAGTAGATAAAGGAGATAGAAGCAATAAACTCTGTGAACAACATATGCTATACCACACTTACAAAGATCACTCAAGAACACAAGTGTGTTCTTCACACAAAAAGAAAAGTTTACAAAAAATGAAAAATTATAAGATGAATGATGAATGATGAAGGATCTAAGGGGTCTATTTATACACCTAAAGTCATCTAATAGCTCCAAAACTCCAGCATTATTACATTAGATTGGATCAATGCCAGCCATCCCCTCAATAATACACAAAAATTATAAAAAAATAGACAAATCATAACAATATGTCAAGAGTTACGACCGTAACATTCAGGAGTTACGGTCGTAACTAGGGTGACTTACGGCCGTAACTCCTGAATGTTACGGCCGTAACTTGGCTTCTTAAATTTGCTCACTGGATGCTTTGTGATTCATGCTTGAAATTTCTCAGACTTTGCGTTTTTGCCCGAGATCTTCTTCGGATGATAACTTTTGATATATTACTCTGATTTTGAATCCGGAAAGACTGCCGAATTCGTCTCGGAAAGCCCTACAACATGAATATATCAAAATTCAACAAAGAGAATATTTAATAAACATGTTATTTCTTGAGTAAATCAGTTATTTAATCCGATCATCATCCGATAAAAATAAAATAAAAAAACTAATTAATTAAAAGCAAAAACGAGTAGACTAGCTCAATTATGGGTGAATTTTATCGATACAAACCAAGGATAAGTGTACAAAACTGACACTTATCACACCCCCAAACTTGAATTCTTGCTAGTCCCGAGCAAGACTCTTTATTAATCACACTCCAAAAATAAAAATAAAAATATAACAAAAATAAGAAAATTAATACACACATAAATTAAAAATATAAAAAGAGAAAAGGAGATCAAAATGCCATTAATACATAACAACCATCTTTATACAGTAGATAGAAATGAATCAAGATTCAAAATAAATCTACTAATGTTTTTGAAGTTAAAACACGGTTTTTATTTTGTAATTCCAAATTCAAGGTTTCCCCCCCAAAAGGTTGATTATTTCTTTCCCACTCGTGATACACACGACTCCCTTTAATGGTTGCTCTCGACCACTCGTTTATTTTTCGACTCAATATGAAGAAGAATTTTATTGGCGTCATCAAATATTGTGATTATTCACGAAATTGAGTGTATTGAAATTCAGCCGCTAATTAATTCAAATATACTCATAAACTACATCCCTTTTAGTGATAGCTTTCACACCGTTATTTGCTAACGTGTAGCTCTTTTCACTAACACAATTTCTATCTCTTTTTTTTTTGTTCGTAAAAAAATGATAGCTCTCACACCGTTATTTGCTAACGTGTAGCTCTTTTCACTAATTTTTCTGAGACGGCAGCTACGCACCAACAATGGTTAGTCCTTTATTTTTCGCAAAATTTAAGACCCCCAAAATTAGGCGGTATTCCGCTCAACACTACTCCTTTTCGTCATTTATTTTTTTAGGTGATAGCTTTCACACCGTTATTTGCTAACGTGTAGCTCTTTTCACCAATGACTCCTTTTTTTTTAGGGAATAGAATTTTTGCAGAAAATTATTTTTTAGTTAAGCATGAAAAATCAAAAACTCCACAAACTAAGTAAATTTCAGTTCTATTTTTCATCAACCGATTGATTCTTCTTTTCTCAAGGTAACGAATGACTCGATTTTATATGATAATTACAAGGCTTGAAAAAAGAGATTAAGGCTTAAAAATTTTGGAATATACAATTTTTACCGGTTAAAACAATTTTAGAAGCTTGTATATAGCTAATTTATTGGTGTTATGGCCAGATCTAGAAATCTCATAAATCAAAATACTATATATATATATATATATTAAAAAAATTAAGGTAAATAACCAAAATTGTTCCGGGAAATCCTTCCCGTGTTGGTGTCTTACCTAATACTAGTTGTAGGGGGATAAGAGTTATGGTAGGTTCTAGACTCTTCCATAAGTAGTTGGATACTGTTAGATGTCTTACCTTAACTAGAATCCTATGTATGGAAAGACTCTCTTTGTAAAGCCTATATAAAGGCCCCTCTATTCATTGTTATCAATACAATTGATTGCTGTCTTTACTTTTCTCCTCAAACACGTTATCAGCACGTAGCTCGAACGAAAGAAAAAAAAAAATCGGCCGAGCATCGCCCTAGCCCAGCCATCGTCCGCCGCCGCCGCGCGCCGCTTGCTCTCCCGCCTGCCGCGCACGCCGCCTCGCTCGCCGCCGCGAAGCTCATTGCCGCTTGCTCCGCCTGGGCTGGCCTGCTGCTCGCCGCTCACTTGCCCGCCTCGCCGCTCGCCTGCTGCTCGCCCGCGGCCTCCTCCGCCGCCAAGCTCCGCTGACTCAAGCCCAACGCCCGGCTGCCGCCAAGCTTCCGCTCCAAGCCCGCTGGCCCGCCACCGGACGCCCAAAGACTCTCCGCACCGGACCACCGCCACCGACCGCCTCCGCCGGACCGCCACTACCCAGAGCCGCCGGACCACGCCACCAACTGGCCGCCAAGACTGCCGCCTCCGCCGCGCGATCACCGCTGACCGCCACAAGGACCGGCCGCCGACTGTGCCTGGCCCAAACTTAGTCCGACCTGGGCCCGACTCTCGGACCAAAACCCGAACATCAACTTATCTTCTAAGCCAAAATTGCGCCTCCGGTTTCACGACGTCGCATCGAGTACCAACTAGATCGAAGCACAAGACAGATACAAAGACATACCTAATTTTATAATCGAGGTAACTATCTCACTCCCCTTTTCAATTCTCTCCTTTTGGGAATTTTTCTTTTGGGGACACGGGTTTTGGGTTCTTTATCTCCCACGCTACTTTGCGGTGGATGAGACCGCGAGAGTAGTCGGTTTATCTACGTGTCGAAGAAAACTGTGTGACGGTCCCGGGGAGTCACTAATTGTTGAAAAGTCGATACTTGTGGTTGTTTGCATACACCACGTATCCGGGTGCGATCCGATATCGCCGTTTTTGTCGACTTTATTAAACAACAATTAAGGAAGTAAATCGAGTAACGGTTATGTTACACGCTTTTAAAAGCATCGATTGTGACCGTTTACATTGTCACTGAAAATCCAACAAGACTAACTTCCTCTTGTTTATATCTTGTAGATGGCACAAAGCTCCAATGTTCATCCGGAGTTCGACATCCTTGACCATGCTGGTAAGGAGTACCATAGGTGGGTCTCAGACGTTCGCTTGGCGTTCGTCGGTAAGAGATTTACTACCACCATCTTTCCCTCTAACGAGCCTACCGCTCAAGAACCGAGCGAGGAAACCAAGGCTAATGCAATGATGTACTTGCGTAGACATATACATCCGTTGTTGAAAAAGTGTTATATGAACTTACAAACCCCTAAAGAACTATGGGACACACTCGAACAACGATTTAATAATGTGCATGATCAGCGCTTCCCCGAATTGCAACTTCAGTGGGAGCAAATCCGATTTTTGGATTATGCGAATGTGGAAGCCTATAATCAAGGCATCCTCGATCTTCGCGCTGATCTTGGTTTTGTGGTGTCAAGAAGTCTCGATCAAGATTTGATCGAGAAGACTCTTAACACGTTTCCGTGGGAGCAAGTGTAATTGCTCATCACCGCGTGTTGCCTATGAGGAAGGGAGAATTAAGAACTTTAGTGACCTTATCTCCCACCTCGCGAAAAGAAAGGCACCATGAGATTATTCTCAATAGCAATGCGCGCCCGGTGCACGGCCGATTCCGAAGTAAATCAGCTACCCACAGAAAGCACCACGACAAAATAGAAAAGGCAACGCTACTCGCTTTTGCAAGCACCACGGATGCATGACTCGAGCAAGCAAGGGAAAAGACGAGGTCGCTGCTCCAACGTGTGGAAGAGGCAAGGTGGCTCGGCCACGGACCTAGTGGAACCCAACCACGTGGGCCGCCTCCTGCCGCCGGAATGGAACCACTCCAAGGGAAGGCCGGAATTGCTATACTTGCGGATCGAAGAAGCATACTTACCGCAATTGCAAAGCGCCAAAGAACATCCAAGCTTACTACAAGCACTATAAACAATATTTGGCTCAAGAGTCGAATTACATGGAAGTAGACAATGAGAATACGGAGGTGAACCATATTGAGATCCCTCCTCTCACCATTGCGGACAAAGACCAACATATGGATGTTGCCGACTTTGACTAGTTTTACGCTTTGGTTATGTTTTGTCTTGTTTCTAGTTTCCGAGAACTACTTTGGATTTTCATGAATGTAATAAAGTTGGCTATGATGAATAAAATTCTTTTAATTGCTGTGATTGTGCAAAGATGAATTTTATTTTTCCCTTCGAAAGCATGTTTGGTTTATCACAAAATAATTGCTAGCAACGAATTGCTTGGTTAAAATAAAAATTTGATACATTGGTAAGATTTCATCAAAACTTTTGATCAAGACTAGGCGCATCCTCCTTGGTATTTGTTTATGCTTTGAGAGTTCAAACGGAATCAGTGGTTTTTAAACAGCCTTAGCTGTACCGACATTCCTACTTTCTCTGCAAGTCTACCAAGTTGGAGTTACCGAAAGGATCATTAGTAGAGATATAAATCGTAAACCAAGACGCGTTTTAAAGTATCTAAACGCTCCTATGGCCATATTTCCATAGTATTGTATCAAAAATAATGCCTTTGAAAAAGGTTTAAACCTTGCTCTTTCACTCAACAATAGGGAAATACCAAAACAGCAAATTAAAACGAGCACTGAGATCTGAGTTTAATGATCCAGAAAGTGCACGACCTATGGATAGAAAGATACGGAAGTCTAGTTTCCAGAACAACTGACCGTTCGTCCATAGCCTTCTTAACGAAGAAGTTATTGCTGTTTTAGTGAACAAAGGTCAAGCTGCGCGAAATTATTTCCATGATTGTGCTAACTTTGATCCTAACCAACTTGGTCGAATTTCCCCAAACTCGATGTAAATGAGTTTTCGCTATGTCTCTAAACATAAGACTAATTGAGTTTCATGTCTTATTGTAGATGTCTCGTGGCGAAATTGAGTGCCTTGCTGATAGTGGAACAACCCACACTATTCTTCTAATAGGCAATTATTCAAGGATATTGTGCCATACATATCCTCGGTGACAACAATGATTGGTTCCTCCCAAGTAATTCAAGGGAGGGACTGCTCATTTCTTGCTACCTAATGGTACGCATATTAATGTCACAAATGCTCTCTATGCCCCAAGAGCAAACCGAACCTTGCTAAGTTTTAGGGACATCCGTGCCAACGGTTATCACCTTGATACACATTGTGAGAATGGGACAGAATTTTTGTGTGTTACTCTGGCAGAATGCGGAAGACGCCGCGTTCTCGAGAAACTTATGAGTCTAAGTAGAGGTTTATACCGCACTACAATAAGGGTTATTGAATCCTATGTCGTGAGTCACGAAATGTGTGATTCAAGCATACCAACTATGGCATGACCAACTCGGTCACCACAGACGCGACATGATGATTCGCATTTTGAAAAACTCACATGGTCATCCGTTTTCAAGTCCAGAAAACGATTGGAAGCACCACTCGATATCGGCATTGATGTGAGTGAGCTTGATACCGTATCACCGGGACTAAAGATCGCACGCCCTATTAAGGTTGACGGTGCATCTCTCGTAAATCCCGAGGCTTCCGTGGCAATTTCTAATGCCCATAAATCGTTTTGTAAAGCCTGTTCACTAGCAAAGTTGATACCCTCTCCGTCCTTTGCTAAAGACTCAACACAAAATATTCGCTTCTTACAAAGAATTCAAGGGGACATATGTGGACCTATTCAACCAGAGTGCGGACCATTTAGATATTTTATGGTTCTGGTTGATGCATCGACGCGATGGTCACACGTCGCTCTGCTATCCACAAGAAACGCTGCATTTGCTAAACTCCTAGCACAAATCATCAAGTTACGGGCTAACCACCCCGACTTCCCAATCTCGTCATTAAGATTGGACAATGCCGGAGAGTTTACGTCAAAGTCTTTTGACGACTATTGCATGTCGATTGGGATTGATGTTGAACATCCCGTCCCCCACGTTCATTCGCAGAATGGCCTTGCCGAGGCTATGATTAAGCGGTTACAGCTTATCGCCCGAGCATTGGTATTGCGCACCAACTTGCCGATTTCGCATGGGGTTATGCAATTTTGCATGCGGCTATACTTATTCGCCGACCCACCGCCAATCAACCGTTTAGTGCGTACAGGTTGGTAGCTGGATATGAGCACGATATTTCACACTTACGCATTTTTGGTTGTGCGGTATATGTGCCAATTACGCCTCCACAGCGTACTAAAATGGGTCCGCAAAGACGATTAGGTATATATGTTGGCTATGAATCGCCTAAAATTATCCGCTATTTGGAACCTTTGACAGAGATCTGTTCACCGCAAGATTTGCAGATTGTCACTTTGATGAGACAAACTTCCCGTCGTTAGGGGGAGAGAGGAATCGAGCGATTCCGATTGAACGCCAGAAATTGTCCGGTGTGCTCCTCCTTGCCTCATCAAGATCCCCGCATGCCTCAATCCGAGCTAGAAGTGCAACGTATTCTCGCCTTCGAAAGTTGCGGATTCGATGCCCGCCTTTACCGAGCATCTGCGAAAGTGACAAGATCTACCATTCCCGCCGCGAATGTTCCCGCAAGGTTGGAAGTCCCACTATAGGGCAAGGTTCACCCGCCCAAAGGAATGATGCCACCGGCGTCAACCTTAGTGGTGGACGGCCGCTTGGCCGCTCTTATCCCCGCTCGAAGAGGGGAGGCCGGTGGGTAGAAAGGATACCGAACCTCGAAAGAGAAGAGGAACGGAGGCACAAAATCCTCTCATCATCGACACGGTGACTCCGTCACACGAGATTATCTCTCGACTACGGATATGTCCTCGAATCAACAATGGAACAATCGACGGACGCGTCGAAACTTTGTTGATGTCGAAAATAAAGAAATCTCGATGCAATGTACGAGTGAATACGCATTTATTGACAGGTCGTCCACGCTAGTCGACGATGCTTTTGCCTACTCACGCTCAAGAAATTATTGAAGACGACGACGCCGAGCCGCTCGGTTGCCGAGTGTCAACAACGAGCCGATTGGCGAAATGGAAAGATGCAATGCAGGTGAACTAGACTCAATGGCTAAACGTGAGGTATTTGGCCGTATCGAGCCAATACCCGTGGGCGTTAAACCGATTGGACATAAATGGGTCTTTGTTAAACGCAATGATAAGGATGAGGTCATGCGTTACAAAGCGAGACTAGTTGCCCAAGGCTTCTCGCGGCCACGGCATTGACTACGAGGAGACGTATTCTCCGTTATGGACATCATCACTTTCCGCTACTTAGTCGGTTTGGTAGTGTCCGAAAATCGAACATGCACTTATGGATGTGGTTACACGTATCTTTATGGGGATCTAGATACGGATATCTATATGAAAGTCCCCAAGGGATTTCATGGCCCAAATCAAGTAGCTCTAAACCACGGAGCGCGTACGCTGTGAAATTGCGCTGCTCATCGTATGGCTTAAACCAATCCGGAAGGATGTGGTACAACCGCCTAAGTGAATACTTGGTTGGGAAGGGATACAAGAACAGTGACATCTGTCCATGCATATTCGTGAAAAGAACAGATGCAGGATTCGTGATTGTAGCCGTCTATGTAGATGACATGAATGTCATCGGTACCATAGATGAGGTCAATGAAACGGCCCGCTACCTTAAATCCGAATTCGAGATGAAAGATCCGGGAGTACTCGATCGCTTGGGCTTAGAGCTAGAACATCGAGATGATGGTATACTCATTCATCAGTCTGCCTATGTCCACAAAATACTCAGGCGATTTAGCATGGACAAGGCACATCCTCTTGCTACCCCCATGATTGGTCGAAGTCTGGAAATGAACAAGGATCCGTTTCGTCCTAAAGAGGAGGATGAAGAGGTCCTTGGAGCAGAAACACCGTACCTTAGCGCAATCGGTGCGTTGTTGTATCTGGCTCAATGTACTCGTCCGGACATCGCATTCTCTGTGAATCATTAGCGAGATTTAGCTCCGCTCCCACGATAAGGCATTGGAATGGAGTAAAACACATCTTTCGATACTTGAAAGGCTCCAGGTGACCTTGGATTGTTCTTTCCCTACGCAAAAGAGAGTGATATTCAAAGGAATTGTTGAGGTGAAGACGATGCATACCGACCGTCGATCTTCCTCTCGATATTGCGGCTAAGCATGGTAGCTTGACTACCGGAAGTGCTAATGCGAGCAAGCTTACCCTTATGCAGAGAATCCTAACGACACGTTAGTTGGATTTCTTGATGCCGTTATCTCTCCGACCCGCATAAAGGACGTTCCCAACCGGTTATGTGTTCACCATTGGGAATACGGCGATATCTTGGCGATCTACCAAGGCACTAGTTGCTACTTCCTCGAACCATGCAGAGATAATTGCATTGCACGAATCCGTAAGGGAGTGCATTTGGCTCCGGTCAGTCATAGACCATATACGAGGAACGTGTGGATTAGATCCCACTACAGCAACCCCTACTTGCATCTTTGAGGACAATGCGGCATGCATTGAGCAGATGAAGTTAGGTTTCATAAAGGGTGACAATACCAAGCATATTGCGCCGAAGTTCTTCTATAATCAGCAGCAGCAGAAATTGCTGAATATTGAAGTGAAACAAGTGAGTTCCGATGAGAATATCGCAGACTTGTTCACTAAGTCTCTGCCAAAATCTACATTTGAGAAACATGTGAGAAGCATCGGAATGTATCGATTATCCGAGCTCAACTAAAGATGGCTCGATGGAATGAGCTGTCATGTATACCTCAGGGGGAGTATACTTCACATGATTCTGACATTTGTAGTTGGTGCGTTGCGCTCTTTTTCCTCACCAAAGTCTTTGTTTTTCCCACGGGGTTTTATTTGACTTGGAAAGGTTTTTTACCGAGGCAACACATTGTGCACCATGTTAGTATTAGCGTTCGACACGGGAGTGTTGAAATCCTTCCCGTATTGGTGTCTTACCTAATACTAGTTGTAGGGGATAAGAGTTATGGTAGGTTCTAGACTCTTCCATAAGTAGTTGGATACTGTTAGATGTCTTACCTTAACTAGAATCCTATGTATGGAAAGACTCTCTTTGTAAAGCCTATATAAAGGCCCCTCTATTCATTGTTATCAATACAATTGATTGCTGTCTTTACTTTTCTCCTCAAACAAAAATAATCAAAACACACCAAAATAACAAAACAAACCACCCCCAAACTTGAAAATAAAACTGTCCTCAGTTTTTTAAAAATAAAATAAAATAAAATAAAAATTACAGAAAAAGCAGAATACTCCCTGTTAAGAAAGTTGATGTTTGAGCTAACGCCTTTTAGAATCTGCAAGAGAATAAATATACGAGGCACACAACAGAAGAAAATAAAATATACTCGGAAGTATAACACAATTATTAAGATGCGCATCAAGAAAGTCCGAAGAGTCGCCTTACGCTGCCATCAATGCTTTTATAAAAAACACACAATAAAAATTACAGTAAAAATAACAATACATAAATCGCGAATAGATGCGCGTCAAGAGATCAAGAAGAAACTCCTTAAGCTGCCACCATTTAACACGATTATTACACACGACAGAAATTAAAAATACAAGAGGTCCGATATGGGTTTATCAAAGGGAGAGGAATGAATCCACTTTTCGTTTTCTCACAGTAAAATCTTCCATCCAGACAATTTTAGCTAGAGCTGGATCTGGTTGAGGAACAAATTCATTGAGTTTTTTGATTAGTTCATCTGGTGTTGTTGCAACGACTATGATTCATTTAGCACGCTCGGAAATAAAACCCTTTTCAGCAGAGTAGTCGATGAAAGACAGTAAACCATCAAAGAAACCATTGACATTAAGCACACCTATTGGTTTTTGATGAACATTTAGCTGGGCTCTGGTAACCACTTGAAAAAGTTCCTCAAGGGTGCCAAAACCACCGGGAAGGGTGATAAAGGCGCCAGAATTATTTATCATGTGAGTTATGCGATCTTGCATATTTACAGATCTAAACTCATCTCCAATAGTTGACTGATCGCTAGGATTCGCGTAGTATGATTTTCAAATCCGATCAATTTTAAAATTTGTAAAACCTCGAAGTAATTCCAAGGTGTCGAACCCAAGGGAATTGATGTGTCGAAAATAAAGGAAGTAACTCTACTCAAAATTTGACTGCTATTTAGGAATCCGAAAATTTTGTTTGTTACTAATTATCTAACTTTAAAAATCGAAAAATAAAAATTAAACAAAAGATGAATTATCTAAAGCAAGCAAATAAAGCAAATTAGCAAGATAAAATCACAAGTCTAAAGGTAATTGATCCTAGGGTAGTATCATCTAATTGAGTTCACACAATCCATTCACTTGATTCCTTTTCCCCAAATTTTAATTCAATCCTAGAAATAATCACTCAGCCGATCTAGAATTCCGATCAAGGCAACCTAGAAAGATAGTTAATTTAAACCCTTTTCCCTGAGGCTCAAAGAATTGAAATCACTTAAAAAGCACCAACTTATTTATATATGATTTATCTTTCTCCGCTATGACTAAAGATAAAATCATATTGTGCATCAAGTATTTCCACTAAACAATTACTCCTTCCGGACAAAATAAATTAGCTAACATGCATCGATCAAGGGCCCTTTAATCTAACATGAGATTTAACACAACTTGAACACAAGCCTAGGATGAAAGGTCAAAAGGTAATCAAAGGAACATCATGTGAACATCAATTAAAATTACTAACCCTAGAATCAATCAATGAATTTAGCCAGACATAATTGAAATTAAACAAGAAATTGATGAAGAATGCATATTATTAATATGAAAAGAGAGATTACAACCCTTACGGATGAACTCCGAGTCTTCAATCTCTGAAAAACAATAATAATTCTCCTCCAAAAAGTTCTTGCATCAAAGAAATACATCTTGCTAAAAAGATGTAAAAAAAATGTAAAAGATGATAAAGGATGAAAAGGGCTGGTGAAAGATGATAGATGATGATAAACTAGGTCTCAAGGAAGGTTTTTATAGCTTAAGGGGGTTAAACTCCCGATTAGCCCTAATCTAGGAAATAAAATCTATCCAAAAGAGTCAAAATTCGTCAAAACACGAGAGTCCGCTGGGCAGCCTATCGGACTGGCCTATCGGCCGATAGGCTGGCCGATAGTTTGTTCGTCGATCTCTTCACTCGATAGGGCAGAAACTCCTTTCGGACGAGCCTATCGGCCGATAGGCTGGCCGATAGGTGTGTCTGTCTTTCGCAAAAATCTGTTTCTTCGTCCGTTTGACTCGACTCTCGGTCCTTTGTCTCGTTTTGGGTCCTTTTGGCTCTAAAAACCTGCAAACACACTAAAACCAACCCAAACGCGTAATACGGCTCGACTAATCATAAATAAGCCAAATACGAGCACATTAATCACGAAACGAGATAAAAACCTAGTATAAAATCCTAGAAATAAGTGGTAAAATTACCACTTATCAAACACCCCCCAAACTTAAGCCTTGTTCGTCCCGAACAACAAAAAGAAAAGAAAAAGAATGTCGTGAATCATCGTGCAACTCATAGTATTCAACCTAATCAATACTATCCTGTAATTCTCTCTAAATAATCCGAGTGTCGTAAAAGCGAGCTGCACTCAGAATAATGATTCCGCAAAGTAGTCAAGTTCAGTCCTAATCATTTGTTCATGAAGAAAATCCAGCTCAAAGATTAACAAAACGTGAGTCAAATCGACCGTCAATATGAAAGGCCAAAATAAACAAGCTAGTTCGTCCCGTTACACAGTCTAGTGGCACAATTTTCACGAGTTTCATAACAAATAAACCTCGGTCAGTATTCCCTTATATGTATGTTCAAGAATTTAATTCGAGTTGACCACTAGGTTAGGATCTCGGGATGTTTCATCGGGGTAATCCTAGGGTGGAACTTCCATTCTCATGTATTAGGAAACCGTTTGACGTAAAAGACACTCATGGGGCACATGGATGCTTCTAGTTACTAAGTTCCCGTCTACAGCGGAGAAACAACTCAAATATAAATTTCTGCATGTCCGAATCAAGGTCGCCGTTTTACGCGAGAGTAAACAGCGGGTCACGCGAATACCCCCGGTTACTAACTTCCCTATCATTGGCGCATGTGAAATATCTAAATCACTAGTCTAATCAGAGTCGTCGTTTTACGCGAGGGTAAACAACGGGTCACGCGAATGCCCCCGGTTACTAGACTTCCCTTCATAGAACAACATTATCTCAACTTTTGGGAAAAACTGACCGACTCTAAACTCAATCTAAGTGCCAACACGACTGACGAAACAGGACGACTCACTATCCGGAAGATGTAACCAAACATATTGACGGTGATTTTAAAACAAGTATGTATCGTCTCTTATCTGCCAAGACCTCTACAATCACGAAAAATTTTAGACCTAAATGAATACTATGCAAAACAGAAATAACTGACTACAACTCGACTAAACTCGACCGTTTCTTCAGAGAGAAAAACAGTGTCGTAACATCGGTATCACATAGATAGAAGCACGAAAAATTCACGAATAAAGAAAAACTAAGACACGCAAGGCTATCTAAAAAAATTAAAAAACTACCCAAGCAAGGCATCAAAGCAAACAACGAAAAGCAAATAAAAGCAAACACGAAATCTAAAAAAAACTACTACGACCTAAAAAAAATAGAAACTAGCAAACACACCAAATGAAAATGAACAAAAAAAAAAAAAATCTAAAAACTAAGCAACCAAAAGCTAAATCCACGCAACACCAATATGATAAGCACAAATAAAAACAACGGGCACCAACACAAGGAAATAATGATACAAGGCAAACAAGGTACTCACACGTAAAGAAATTAACAAAGCCGCACTTCTCCCCCAAAACTTATTTCGCATCCCAAAGGAGGAATAAGTTTGAAAAGAGAAAGGAGTGGCTTTGTTAACGGAGTACCTGATCACTGTGGCGGAAATGGCGGGTTTGTCGGCGAGCTCGGATCATAGCGGGCATGTAATTTTCCTCAGCCTATCGGCCGGGCCTGTCGGCCGATAGGCTCGCCCGATAGGATTGACTGTCTCAAAATTTTTTTTTTCAACTTTTGCTGGTTCGCAAACTTGGTCCCGTTTTCGCTTGGATATGGCTATTAAAGACCTGCAAGTATTCAAAACTCGGCGTGCATGGATTAGAACTAAACAAAACTAACAAAGCTACTACGAAACTAGAAACTACAAAAATCACGCAAACGAAAAATCGAAAACAAACGAAAAAAAAAAAATGAACTAATATACATACGTTGGGTTACCTCCCAACAAGTGCTACGTTTAACGTCTTTAGCTAGACGATACCTCATTCATTCCGGGTCTTCGGCGACTACTCCCCTTTGAACGGGTTTGTTGATATCAAGATAGCATACGTCCTTTTCATTAGATCGACTCTCGTTCGCCTCCAACATTCGAACATACTCTGGCAAATCCTCGGAAATTTCATCAACATCGGAATGTGAGTAAATGGAGTGTGAAATGCAATGCTCCAACAAGTCGGTCGGGGGCGGCATAATAGACTCAATTTCAAAACATTCCTCTGGCGCATCGTCGGGCTTCTTCATCGCGTCATAGATGGAAATTTTCAGATTTTGATCATTAACCCGGAAAGTAAGATCACCCTCACGACGCCGATAAGTGCTCTCTCCCGTCGCTAGAAACGGTCTCCCAAAGATCAATGGTTGATTCTCGTCCTCGGGCATATCAAGAACTACGAAATCGGTAGGAAGACTAAGTGTTGGACTCTAACGAGCACATCCTCCACAATTCCCCTCGGATAAGCGATCGACCGGTCCGCCATGAGTAGAGAAATGGTAGTCGGCTTCATCTCCCCAATCTTCAACCTCTTAAAGATGGATAGAGGCATAAGATTGATGCTTGCCCCGAGATCACACAACCCATTACGGAACGTTTGGTCGCCAATCATGCATGTCAAAGTAAAACGTCCCGGATCCTTCTGCTTGAGCGGAAGCTTGTTTTGAATGATAGCGCTACACTCCTCTGTCAAATTTATTGTTTCAAACTTCCCCAACTTCCTCTTGCTTGCCACAGCGTCTTTCAAGAATTTAACGTACCCCGGCATGTCTCTCAAAGCGTCTAGAAGTGGAATGTTGATATTCACCTTTTGAAACATGTCGATAAATCGTTGAAGCTTTTCATCATGTCTCGACTTGGCCAATCGCTGTGTAAATGGAGCTTTTACCTCAAAATCCTTCACATTCGAACTTCCAGGAGCCTTTCGGCCGATAGGGGGGTCGATAGGATCAACTGTCGGCATTCTGTCTGGGTATCGGTTGGGACTCTCGGCCGATAGGCTACCCGATAGGTTCTGCTGTGTTTCATCTGTCTTCTCGTTCTCGGCTCCCGTTTCTAGTACATCCTTGTTTCCAGATTTCTCAACTTCAGACCCATGATTACTGTACCTTGTCCCACTCCGAAGCTCGATTGCGTTGCATTGTTGCGTCTTCGGGTTGGTCTCGGTGCTGCTCGGAAAATGGCCCGGCTTATGAAATCCGGCTTGGGCGTTCGCCATTTGACTCATTTGGGTCTCCATCATCGACATCTGCTTTGTCAAGGCTATCACTGAGTTTCCAATAGATGTCACACTATGCTCGAGAGCCCCGAACCTCTTGTCTACTTTATAAATAAAATCTTTTTGGCTCGCCTCTAATCGTTCCAACATCTCTTCCATCGGTGTCTTAGCAATCGGCTCTTGAATAACCCCATTTTTCACGTTAAATCCCGGTGGTGGCTGGAGAGCATTGTTCGGGTTGGCATAGGAGAAATTAGGGTGGTTTCGATTGTTCGGATAATAGTTCCCCCAATTTCCCCCTTGCCGGAAGTTTCCTCCTTGCACGTAATTCACATCCTCCTTAACTGCAATAGGCTCGTTTAGCTCTTCAAAAACTGAATTGACTCCCAAAGTATTCTTTTTTAGCATCTCAAGTTCTTTTTGTTGTCTTTCAAATTTCGCCTTTAAATCACCGTAGGCGTCCTCGTCACCGGATGGGACCTTTCTTCTCGTCATCTTCCTATCGGTCACCTCCTCGTAATCATTGTTGACCGCTAGCTCAATGAGATTCTTGGCCTCTTCATAATCGTTAGCAAGAAATCCCCCTTTCGATGAATAGTCCAACTCTCTTCTAGCCTTCCTCGTCAAACCCCGATAAAACCGAATATAGATCTCCTCTTTGTCAATTCCATGCTGTGGGCATTTGCGAAGTATCTTCTTAAATCGGATCCATGCCTCGTATAAGTATTCATCCTCATATTGCTCGAATTGCAAGATATCGTTGATTTGTTTTTGCACCTTCGAGGGAGGATAGAACTGTGCTAAGAACAACCGAGTCATCTCTCTCCAAGTACCAATTTCCTTCCGATCTAGGCTCTTGTACCAATCTAGCGCATCGTCTTCTAAGGAGAATCGGAATAGGCGGAGCTTAATGACATCCGGAGGCACTCCGTTTTGCTTGATGGTGGCACATATGTCCAAAAACGACTCAAGGTGAGCATTTGGATCTTCATTAACTCCTCCTCCGTATGTTTGAGACTTCACTGTAGCAATGAGGTACGGCTTAAGCTCGAAGTTGTTGGCATCAATCTTTCCCCAACCTCCTTCTTGATAATCGTCCAGCTTCGGTCGAAAGCGGGCATTCAAAGGGATCTTCTCGGGATGAGCGAGTTCTCGTGGTGGGTCAACAATGCCGGCCATGGTATCAACGAAAGGTATAGAAATAGTCTCGGTTCTCGCTTCTTGCTTCTTCCTCCTCAAAGACTTCTCGATTTCCGGATCCAAAGGAAATAAGTCCTTTCCTTGGGATCTTGTGATCATGCACCGCCTACAAGGAAGAGAAAATAAGATGTGAGGAAACGAGATCGAATATTAATAATAAAAGTAAACAACCTAAAGTAACAATCTCTTCTTTTTCGAATTATCCCCTTAAGTTTCCTATCAATTCCCCGGCAACGGCGCCAAAAATTGATCGCTAGGATTCGCGTAGTATGGTTTTCAAATCCGATCAATTTTAAAATTTGTAAAACCTCGAAGTAATTCCAAGGTGTCGAACCCAAGGGAATTGATGTGTCGAAAATAAAGGAAGTAACTCTACTCAAAATTTGACTGCTATTTAGGAATCCGAAAATTTTGTTTGTTACTAATTATCTAACTTTAAAAATCGAAAAATAAAAATTAAATAAAAGATGAATTATCTAAAGCAAGCAAATAAAGCAAATTAGCAAGATAAAATCACAAGTCTAAAGGTAATTGATCCTAGGGTAGTATCATCTAATTGAGTTCACACAATCCATTCACTTGATTCCTTTTCCCCAAATTTTAATTCAATCCTAGAAATAATCACTCAGCCGATCTAGAATTCCGATCAAGGCAACCTAGAAAGATAGTTAATTTAAACCCTTTTCCCCGCCAGGGCTCAAAGAATTGAAATCACTTAAAAAGCACCAACTTATTTATCTATGATTTATCTTTCTCCGCTAGGTCTTAAGATAAAATCATATTGTGCATCAAGTATTTCCACTAATCAATTACTCCTTCCGGACAAAATCAATTAGCTAACATGCATCGATTAAGGGCCCTTTAATCTAACATGAGATTTAACACAACTTGAACACAAGCCTAGGATGAAAGGTCAAAAGGTAATCAAAGGAACATCATGTGAACATCAATTAAAATTACTAACCCTAGAATCAATCAATGAATTTAGCCAGACATAATTGAAATTAAACAAGAAATTGATGAAGAATGCATATTATTAATATGAAAAGAGAGATTACAACCCTTACGGATGAACTCCGAGTCTTCAATCTCTGAAAAACAATAATAATTCTCCTCCAAAAAGTTCTTGCATCAAAGAAATAAATCTTGCTAAAAAGATGTAAAAAAAATGTAAAAGATGATAAAGGATGAAAAGGGCTGGTGAAAGATGATAGATGATGATAAACTAGGTCTCAAGGAAGGTTTTTATAGCCTAAGGGGGTTAAACTCCCGATTAGCCCTAATCTAGGAAATAAAATCTATCCAAAAGAGTCAAAATTCGTCAAAACACGAGAGTCCGCTGGGCAGCCTATCGGACTGGCCTATCGGCCGATAGGCTGGCCGATAGTTTGTTCGTCGATCTCTTCACTCAATAGGGCAGAAACTCCTTTCGGACGAGCCTATCGGCCGATAGGCTGGCCGATAGGTGTGTCTGTCTTTCGCAAAAATCTGTTTCTTCGTCCGTTTGACTCGACTCTCGGTCCTTTGTCTCGTTTTGGGTCCTTTTGGCTCTAAAAACCTGCAAACACACTAAAACCAACCCAAACGCGTAATACGGCTCGACTAATCATAAATAAGCCAAATACGAGCACATTAATCACGAAACGAGATAAAAACCTAGTATAAAATCCTAGAAATAAGTGGTAAAATTACCACTTATCATTGACCCGGTGATTTTACTTTCAGCCTGAGGTTTTGGGATTATTCCCAACACTCTTACTCCTTCCATATAGGCAGAAGCAGCAGCTCGTCCCATTAATCCTATACTTCCTCCTCCGTAAACTACATGAATGCATTTTTCTCCTAAGGTGCGACCCAAGTTGTGGGCTGCTTCAGCAAAGCATGCCTCTTTTCCATAACTAGCTCCACCAAAAATGCAGACTATTTTTTGTTGAAGATGATGACTCCATTTTTGAAAAGAAAAAATTTTTTTTAGAGAGAAACAGAGAAAAGTGCAAGTTTGAGGGATGAATGAAAGAAACAAGTAGAAAGTTTATTTATAGAAGAAGGTAAAAATTATTTAACAAGTTTGTGATTGCGTTTGATTGTGCTTCAACTACTCAATAGAATAATGAAAGCATTTATCGTGTATCACATTTTTTATTCAGAAAATCTCACCACACGACAAAAATAAAAGATACTTACGCGTATGTACAGTAGTTGTGATTGTGGCTCACATCTTCCTCTGATTTTACGTTCAAAAACGGCCTAAACGCCTTCTATGAGTCGGGGAGAAGCTTCCCATCCAATTTTCTTACAATTTGGCAAACAGGGTCTTTTAACGTCAGATTCCCAAGACGTTGTTCATATTCTGGTTGGAATTTATTCCACAAACATCGAATTCCGTAATGTACGAGTCCACTAGGATGCGTGTCAAGAGAAATTTCGATATTATCTAAATTCTCTTTATTCAGACCATTCTTAATGAACTGAATTTTATCTTCTCTGTTTGTAGATGGAATTCCTAAAGATCGACATTTTAAATTACAGTTCCATCTAGCACATTTATAACAAACAGCTATTATCTTTGCTCGTCGTTTCTTCGCATATGAACTTTTTCCAAGCCCTGGTAAAAATGTAGTCGGTGTTTCTGTGAATTCACCCTCTATTCTTACTTTGGCTTCAATTATGAATCTTATGTCAAAAGGTATGCTTTTATTCATAAGCAACCTCATCCTTTCAAGCCTTGCCTTGTAAATTTTTAAAATTGCATTTTTGCTTAGAAAGGGAAATCTTTTTTCAATTTTAAACAATGTTTCGTCCATGATAAAAAATAAAAATAAAAAGACAATGAAAATAATTGAATAAAATATCTACAAATATCAATTGTTGTGGGAAACTGAAAAATCCGACTTTAATAGTCACGGAGTACCGTTATCCGCCACTTGACCGGACAAACACAATTTAGTACTAAGTTGCAATGTCGAGAAATTTATACCTATAAAAATAGTTTACAATGTAAGATTTCAAATATAACTTATACTTCCCCAGCAACGGCGCCAAAAACTTGACACGTTTTTGGTGTAACTATCGCAAGTGCACGATATCGTATCAAGTAGTAAAGTGGACTTTTTGAGTCTGGTTTATCGATCCCACAAGGAAGTTTTGTTATAATTTGAATTATACACTATTAGTCTATTTTTATAGATACTAAGATAAGTGAAACACACAATTAAAAAGTTTGGTTTAATAATTGCAAAGAAAATGCAATATTAGTTTTAATATTATAAGGAAATAACAAGATAGCAATAATAATAGATTGATTAACGATAAAATGAAATAGTTGGGATTACAAACTTAGTTCGTCATTAGTTATAAAAGATGTATAGGAGATCATAAGATGAATTTACTTATTATATTGTGTAGATTCGATTTTCCTTAAAAAGACGGTTTCTCTTTCGAACTATAAAACGCCCCTTACATATTGAATCAATCCACTATATTTCTATGTTGATTGGCTTCAATACATAGCATTAGGATTTATAAAAATAACTCAGAGAATCATCTAAGGACTAGAGGTATATTTCTATCCCCTAGAACAACTTAGAGTGAAGATCATTTGATCTAATCAAACATATTTTCTTTCGAAACATATGAAGACCATAAATATCGTCATTTATTGGCCAAATAAATAAAGATTGTTAAAACAATGAAAATCACACACAATAATAAGTAATTCACAATAGATCTTTATACAAACATAAATAACATGACTAACCTTGTTTATAATCCCAACTAAAGATTACCTAGCCCATGAAGGGTTTATTATACATATTACAAGCTTTTGTGGTCATTATTAGTTGAATCAAGAGAAAGAATTGATCCTAACTCCCTTAGTAGATAAAGGAGATAGAAGCAATAAACTCTCTGAACAACATATGCTATACCACACTTACAAAGATCACTCAAGAACAAAAGTATGTTCTTCACACAAAAAGAAAAGCTTACAAAAAATGGAAAATTATAAGATGAATGATGAATGATGAAGGATCTAAGGGGTCTATTTATACACCTAAAGTCATCTAGTTGCTCCAAAACTCCAGCATTATTATATTAGATCGGATCAATGCCAGCCATCCCCTCAATAATACACAAAAAGTATAAAAAAATAGACAAATCATAATAATCTGTCAAGAGTTACGGCCGTAACATTCAGGAGTTATGGCCGTAACTAGGGTGACTTACGGCCGTAACTCCTGAATGTTACGGCCGTAACTTGGCTTCGTAAATTTTCTCACTGGATGCTTTGATAGTTAAGTTTTCAACCCAGAATTTCTCAGACTTTGCGTTTTTGCCCCAGATCTTCTTCGGATGATAACTTTTGATATATTACTCTGATTTTGAATCTGGAAAGACTGCCGAATTCGTCTCGGAAAGCCCTACATCATGAATATATCAAAATTCAACAAAGAGAATATTTAATAAATATGTTATTTCTTGAGTAAATCAGTTATTTAATCCGATCATCATCCGATAAAAATAAAATAAAAAAACTAATTAATTAAAAGCAAAAAACGAGTAGACTAGCTCAATTATGGGTGAATTTTATCGATACAAACCAAGGATAAGTGTACAAAACTGACACTTATCATTAGACTCGGCGATGTTGGCAACGTGTTTCTTCTTCTTGTTGGCTTTCGGCTTCCGGCAGTACTTCGCCGCGTGCCCATGTTTACCACAGTTGAAGCAATCGCCATCAAACTTCTTGAATGATTGCTTCCCTTTGCTCTTGTTTTGGACACTTGGGCGAGCTCTTTTATTGGATGGACCGCCACGCTCCAACAGATTGGCCTTAGCATCAATCAGGACTTTTGGTTTGTGGTCATTTTTGCGCACGTCTGACTCGATGCGCAGTTTCACAATCAAGTCTTCAAGAGTCATCTCCTTTCTCTTGTGTTTGAGATAGCTCTTGAAGTCTTTCCAACTGGGGGGCAACTTCTCGATCAAAGTTGCAACAGTGAAAGCGTCCGCAGGACCATACCCTCGGCATTCACATCATGAACGATGAGTTGGAACTCTTGTACTTGTTCCATGACAGGCCTTGAGTCAACCATCTTGTAGTCCAGATACTTGGCGACTACAAACTTCTTTGTACCTGCATCATCACTACGGTACTTCTTTTCAAGTGCTTCCCACATCTCTTTTGATGTGTTTACAACAGAGTATACATTGTACAAACAATCCTCTAAAGAATTCAGAATAAAGTTTTTACAAAGATAGTCTCTATTGTGCCAATTGTCATAGGAAGCTCGGACTGTGAAACTAGTCTCTTGAGCACTTGGCGCCGGTGGCGCATTCCTTAAGGAAGTTCGCAAAGCCCAATGTTGTCAAATAGAACAACATCTTCTGTTGCCACATCTTAAAGTCGGCTCCACCAAACTTTGGCGGCTTCTCGGCGGCAGGCATCATCCTTGGCCCTGAGGTTGTTCCAAAAAAGGAACCACTCGTGTTGAATCCGTAGGCTCCAACACTAGATCCTAACATGGATCCAACGGCACCACTAAAAGTGGAACCTACGGTGCCACTCGAGGTGGATCCACCGGTAGTCAGAAAGGGGTTCGAAAACACCCATGGAGTTGTTGATGAGGTAGTTGAGCTCATCATGCTGGACATGGTTGCGGTAATGGTGTTTGCCACATTCGAAGCGGCGGTCGCGGAGGCAAAGGCAGCAGTGGTGTTGGAGTCGGTGGGAGCAGCGGTCGTCATCTCCAGTTGTAGGATTCAGCAAGTAGATATTTCGTCTTGTGTTTGTTATACTTCTTTGTTACAAACTTGCTGGGCGGAAAAAGAAATTACAACTGGAATACAAAAAATTACAACTCGAAAAACAGAAACTACAAACTCATACCGAAATGAAAATACAAAACTCGAAACAGAATTGAAAATACAAGAAAATAAATTATAAAACCGTAAACTAATGCCGAGTCGAGGAATCCTCTATCCACAAGATGAAATACACCCCAGTAGTGCTCTCGGTTTTGACGTATCGCCCCGAAAGATAAAACAACAACGTCTCAAAGGTAGTAGCACCACAAGACCTACGAGCTCTGGCGAACTTGAACGAGGCGAGGACGAAGCTGATACTATGAACTATAAACTATATGCTTTATGCTGGAGTTTCGAAAATTTCATGTACAGAAGTAAAGGAATGCATGCCTATTTATAGGCCATTCACACCTGCAGGAGGGTTTAAACACAGCTCTTATGGCTGTCATAATACAGGCATTCATGCCTGCATTAAACACAGGAGTTTCGGATTTCAAAAGTTGGCAGGAGTTACAGAATTCAGACCTGCCAATTACTCCTCCTCATAACACCTGGGAGGTTACTTAGGGTTGGATCAATTTGAGCAGTCGGGGCCTTTGTATTCAACTCCTTAACCATTTGACGGATGTACCTAGACATCCTTATGTGCACATACGAGCCCAACTACGTTGTTGAGCTTGTCCAAAAAATTCTTTAAGCTAGCCCAAGGCCTAGCTCACGGCCAAGCCCACGAACAAGCCCAAAGACCAGCCCAAAGACCAATTGCTAAGATCAATATCAAGATCAAGATCAAGGCCAAGGCCAAGGTCCAAGGTCCACGGTCCACGGCACGCGGCTCGCGGCTGCGGCCGAGGCCGAGGCGAGGCGGGCTGCGGCGGCGGCGCGTGCGTGTGCGCGCGTGTGGGATTTAAACCCATACACATGTGCCATTAATTATTAAATGCATAAAGGTAACTCCTTATATACTAGAATAATAATGGTTCATTATTCAATGTGGGATTCCATCCCTTATTACTTCACAATTAAGTGACAAACTTTAATTCACTATTTCTCACTCACCGGGAATCGGTTTACAGAAAGTGAATATACCACGATCATCTACTCGGAATGTCGATCGATCCTATGATATTTAATTTTTACAAAATAAAATTAAAATCCTTAACGATTCCAACAATCCCCCACATGAGTGAAAATAGCCCAAATGCAATATGCAGACTCAAGCTCAGTCCTCAAGAGGTGTTAAAGTATAAGGATAGGTAGTTCGTGACTTTGAACCTTCCATAGTTAACATCATCAGGTATACAGGCAGATTAGTGGATTGATGCTTTGGACTATTCCCCCATGGCGTGCACCGAGACAATGGTGCTAACACTTAAACACTTCAACCTCATCCGTTCTCACGTTTTGTGTCCTTTGCGGGCCTTGGACACCCCTTTGGATTCGTAAGTGTATTTCATGAAGGGGCCCCCACTTCTCACTTATATAGGTGATTCTTTACCGAGTATCTTGCCATACTTAACCTCCTCGAGGTCTTTAGGAATCATTAAAAGTCATAGACTTAACCTCACCACTAGGCAAGCTTTCAACACTCAATTGCTCTATAGGGAATAAACTTAGATGAGTGTTTCACACGAACTCTCACAGCTTAGTTCTCCCATTGAACCAAGTTCTTGAGATCTCCAGTCATCTTGGTTGGGTTACCACTATGACAATATTGTGGATTTTAGACCCATTCCCTCTAGCAATTTATCCATTTGATCACGGTTTAACCCTTTGGTTAGCGTATCCGCTAGATTATCCAATGACCTCACATAGTCAATAGAGATAACCCCACTTTTGATCAAATGTCTCTCGGTATTATGGCGTCGACGAATATGTCGAGACTTTCCATTATACACGTTACTTCTCGCCCTACCAATAGCAGCTTGGCTATCACCGTGAATCATCACTGCAGGCACTGGTTTGGACCAACATGGAATATCTTCTAGAAAGTTTCTGAGCCATTCGGCTTCTTCACCAGCTTTGTCCAAAGCTATGAATTTCGATTCCATGGTGGATCGGGCTATACACGTTTGTTTCGCGGACTTCCACGAGACAGTTCCACCCCCAGTGGCAAACACGTAACCACTTGTAGGAAATGAATTTTTCGTATCGGATATCCAATTCGCATCACAGTACCCTTCAAGTACCTGGGGTAACTCGAATAGTGTAGCCCAAGGTTTTGAGTATACTTTAAGTACCTCAAAACTCTAACGAGAGCTTTCCAATGCTCCTTGCTTGGATTGCTCGTGTAACGACTCAATTTGTTCACAGCGCAAGCTAAATCGGGTCGAGTGCAATTCGTAAGATACATTAAACACCCAATGACTCGTGCATATTCTTCTTGTGCAACGGGCTCCTCTCGATTTTTGCTCAAGTGATTATTTAAATCTATTGGGGTCTTAGCCGGCAAACTATCAAAAGCATTAAACTTCTTGAGAACTTTCTCGGCATAGTGAGATTGTGTCAAGATGATTCCATCTGATTTTCTCAAAATTTTCATTCCAAGAATCACATCGGCTATCCCCATGTCTTTCATGTCAAAATTTCTTTTTAATATGTTCTTAGTATCGTTAATCACTTGTATATTGTTACCCATGATTAATATGTCATCTATATAAAGACACATAATAACATAACCGTTATTAGTGTTCTTAATATAAACACATTTATCACACTCATTTATTTTAAAATCATTTGATAACATTACATTATCAAATTTCAAGTGCCACTGTAGTGGAGCTTGTTTCAATCCATATAGAGACTTAACCAGTTTGCATACTTTTTTCTCTTGTCCAGGTACTACAAACCCTTCAGGTTGTTCCATATAGATCTCTTCATCCAGATCACCGTTCAGAAAAGCTGTCTTAACATCCATTTGATGAATCTCAAGATCGTGCAAAGCAGCAATCGCGAGAAGCACACGAATAGATGTAATTCTCGTTACAGGTGAATAGGTATCGAAAAAATCATACCCTTCCTTCTTCTTGAAACCTTTGACTACTAAACGAGCTTTATACTTGTCAATTGAGCCATCAGCTTTGTACTTTCTTTTAAGGATCCATTTGCATCCTAAGGGCTTACAACCTTCAGGTAAATCAACCAAAACCCAAGTTTAGTTTTGTAAAATTGAGTCAATTTCACTCTAAACAGCTTCTTTCTAGAGCAACCCGTCTGGTCTGGCATAAGCTACTTTGATCGATGTTGGTTCTTCATCCAACATGAATGCTATGTAGTCAGGTCCAAATGTATGGTGTCCTAACCCTACTACCACGTCTCGGTTCTACATCTTCCAGATTAGATCTCGATCTCTTACATGACTTTGGATCTACATCCATAGGTTTTGAACTTGTTCCTTCATCTTCAACTCTATTGCTAGAATTGTTCTCAACTTTATCATTATCCTTACAAGGATATATGTTTTCAAAGAATACAACATTCCTTGATTCAATTGTTGTTCCTACAGACATTTTAGGAACTTCTGACTTATGGATAACAAACCGATAGGCACTACTGTTCAGTGCACACCCAATAAAGATATAATCGACCGTCTTAGGTCCGATTTTAACTTGTTTAGGTAGAGGTACCTCAACCTTAGCCAAACACCCCCACACTTTGAGATATTTGTATGAAGGTTTTCTACCTTTCCACAACTCATAAGGGGTAATATCCTTACCTTTGTGTGGAATCTTGTTCAATATGTAGTTGGCTGTAAAGACAGCTCTCCCCCACATGTTCTAGGGCAACCCTGAACTAATCAATAAGGCATTCATCATATCTTTAAGTGTTCGATTCTTACGTTCAGCAACGCCATTAGATTGTGGTGCATATGGAGCTGTTATTTGATGAATTATACCACTTTCGTTACATAATTCTTCAAACGGGGATACATATTCGCCACCTCTATCGCTTCGAACCATCTTGATATGGCAACCTTTGATTTTCGGCTTCATTCTTGAAGTTCTTAAAAGCTTCAATAGCCTCATCTTTATTTTTCAAAAGATAAAGATAACAATATATTGTGCAGTCATCGATAAAAGTGATAAAGTACTTCTTACCACCTCTAGTTTGCACAAATTTTAAATCACACACATCTGTGTGAATTAATTCAAGGGGTTGTGTGTTTTGTTTTACCGAATGAAACGTAAGTTTTGTCATTTTTGCTTCAACACAAATCTCACATTTGTTTTAAGTATTGACTTCATTTAATTTTAGTAAATCTACAATGCCATAAATCAGAACACTCATTCAAGTAATAGGAAGCAGTAGCATTTGCATTAGCATTACTGGACTTGGTTACATGGCGTTTAGCCAAAGCATTAAGTTTAAAGAGTCCCTCTGTGAGGTAACCCTTACCAAGAAACCTATCAAATTTTTTTATGATAATTCTATCCGACTCAAACACTAGTTTAAACCTCTTTTTAACTAGTATAGAACCTGAGATCAAATTCTCCGGAACATGAAGCACATTCTTCAAGGTGAGTGTCTGTCTGGACGTAAGTTTGAGGTCCACTTCTCCAACTCCGATAATTTCAAATGAAGTTGGATTCCCGATGTTGAGCTTCCTCCCCTCAACAGCTTGATAGTTCTTAAACTGGCTCCTATCGGCACCAATGTGGGCGGTCGCACCGGTGTCGACGTACCAACCACCTTGGTTCTCAACGTGATTGACTTCTTCGTTGACCACAGCAGCAAGGGCATCCTATTTCCATTCTCTGTTAGACTCGGTGATGTTGGCAACGTGTTTCTTCTTCTTGTTGGATTTCGGCTTCCGGCAGTCCTTCGCCGCGTGCCCATGTTTACCATAGTTGAAGCAATCGCCATCAAACTTCTTGACTGGTTGCTTCCCTTTGCTCTTGTTTTGGACACTTGGGAGAGTCCTGTTATTGGAGGGACCGCCATGCTCCAACAGATTGCCCTTAGCATCAATGAGGCCTTTGGTTTGTGGTCATTTTTGCGCACGTCTGACTCGATGCGCAGTTTCACAATCAAGTCTTCAAGAGTCATCTCCTTTATCTTGTGTTTGAGATAGCTCTTGAAGTCTTTCCAACTGGGCGGCAACTTCTCGATCACAGTTGAAACAGTGAAAGCATCCGGCAGGACCTTTCCCTCGACATTGACATCATGAACGATGAGTTGGAACTCTTGTACTTGTTCCATGACAGGCCTTGAGTCAACCATCTTGTAGTCCAGATACTTGGAGACTACAAACTTCTTTGTACCTGCATCATCACTATGGTACTTCTTTTCAAGTGCTTCCCACATCTCTTTTGATGTGTTTATGACAGAGTATACATTGTACAAACTATCCTCTAAAGAATTCAGAATAAAGTTTTTACAAAGATAGTCTCCATTGTGCTAATTGTCATAGGCAGCTCGGACTGTGAAACTAGTCTCTTGAGCACTTGGCGCCGGTGGCGCATCTTTCTTAAGGAAGTTCTCAAAGCCCAATATTGTCAAATAGAACAACATCTTCTGTTGCCACCTCTTAAAGTCGGCTCCACCAAACTTTGGCGGCTTCTCGGCGGCAGGCATCATCCTTGGACCCGAGGTTGTTCCAAAAAAGGAACCACTCGTGTTGAACCCGTAGGATCCAACACTAGATCCTAACATGGATCCAACGGTACCACTAAAAGTGGAACCTACGGTGCCACTCGATGTGGATCCACCGATAGTCAGAAAGGGGTTCGAAAACACCCATGGAGTTGTTGATGAGGTAGTTGAGCTCATCATGCTGGACATGGTTGCGGCAATGGTGTTTGCCACGTTCGAAGCAGCCGTCGCAGAGGCAAAGGCAGCAGTGGTGTTGGAGTCGGTGGGAGCAGCGGTCGTCATCTCCAGTTGTAAGATTCAGCAAGTAGATATTTCGTCTTGCGTTTGTTATACTTCTTTGTTACAAACTTGCTGGGCGGAAAAAGAAATTACAACTGGAATACAAAAAAATTACAACTCGAAAAACAGAAACTACAAACTCGTACCGAAATGAAAATACAAAACTCAAAATAGAATTGAAAATACAAGAAAATAAATTATAAAACCGTAAACTAATACCGAGTCGAGGAATCCTCTATTCGCAAGACGAAATACGCCTCAGTAGTGCTCTCGGTTTTGACGTATCGCCCCCAAAGATAAAACGGCAACGTCTCGAAGGTAGTAGCACCACAAGACCTACGAGCTCCGGCGAACTTGAACGAAGCGAGGACGAAGCTGATACTATGAACTATGAACTGTATGCTTTATGCTGGAGGTTCGAAAATTATATGTACAAAAGGAATGCATGCCTATTTATAGGCCATTCACACCTGCAGGGGGTTTAAACACAGCCCTTATGGCTGTTATAAATACAGGCATTCATGCCTGCATTGAACACAGGAGTTTCGAATTTCAAAAGTTGGCAGGAGTTACTGAGTCGGACACTGCAATTACTCCTCATCATAACACAGGAGGTTACTTCAGGTTGGGTGAATTTGAGCAGTCGGGGCCTTTGGGTATGCTCAGCTCCTTAACCATTTGACGGATGTACCTGGACATCCTTATGTGCACATACGAGCCCAACTACGTTGTTGAGATTGTCCAAAAAATTCTTTAAGCTATCCTAAGGCCTAGCTCACGGCCAAGTCCACGAACAGGCCTAAAGACCAATTGCCAAGATCCAAGATCCAAGATCGGCTGCGGCCGAGGCCGAGGCGAGGCGCGGCGGCGTGCGCGTTTGGGATTTAAGCCCATACATATGTGCCATTAATTATTACATGCATAAAGCTAACTCCTTATATACTAGAATAATGATGGTTCATTATTCAATGTGGGATTCCATCCCTTATTAATTCGCAATTAAGTGACAAACTTTAATTCACTATTTCTCACTCACCGGGAGTCGGTTTAGAGAAAGTGAATATACCACGATCATCTACTCGGAACGTAGATCGATCCTATGATATTGAATTTTTACAAAATAAAATTAAAATCATTAACGATTCCAACACGACCTTCACATGGTCAAGAATGAGTGGGGAATGACACAATATCCTATTGTGCCTGGGTAAAGATTAATTTTTTTCTTTTGTGTGTGTTTTATGTGTGGATTTGTATGTGCTTTTGTTCATTTGAAAAGTGGATTCTTGCATTCTAGATTATTTTGTAAGGGAATAAGATTAACGATAACATAAGTTTTAATAAAACAATATTGTGAACTAATTATCTGAAACAGGCATGCGATCGTAGGCGAAGTAACTGAGATGGGAAGCAAGGTCGAGAAATTAAAGGTTGGTGACAAAGTAAGCGTTGGTTGCTTGGTCGGATCTTGCCACCAATGCGACCAATGTACTAACGATCTCGAAAATTACTGCTCCAAGCAAATACTCGCATACAGTGTACCTTACATTGATGGGTCCATCACTTACGGAGGTTACTCGGATCTGATGAACACTTTGTTATCCGCTGGCCCTAGAATTTTCCCCTCGATATTGGAGCACCACTCCTATGTGCCGGTATTACTACTTACAGCCCGTTGAGGTACTTTGGGCTTGACAAGCTCGGATTGAGTGTTGGCGTTGTAGGTCTCGGTGGGCTTGGTCATGTAGCCGTGAAATTTGCCAAGGCCTTCGGGACTAAGGTGACAGTCATAAGTACATCTTTGAATAAGAAGAAGGAAGCGACCGAAAATCTTGGTGCGGACGATTTTTTGGTTAGCAGTGACCCAAAGCAAATGCAGGTAAATTTTAGCTTGAGACTAGGGCTAATTTTCGAAGGTCCGTATGTTATGTTGCAGCTAACTTGATTTTTGTTCGACATGAGTACAGGCTGCAGCAGGCACCTTGGATGGTATTATTGATACAGTTTCTGCAGTTCATCCTACTTTAACATTACTAAGTTTGTTAAAGCCTCACGGGAAACTTATCTTTGTCGGTGTTCCGGATAAGCCCCTCGAGCTTCCTGTTTTCCCATTGATTATGGGTTAGTATTTCCATCAGATATTGTAGGCCAATAACTAAAACTAGGCTGAGTTTCAACCTATTTTTAAAAATTATGAATATCCCCTTGAGGTTTATGTTTTCTTTAACAGACGCCTGGATAGTTGCAATTTGTAATTTATGAAAGATATAACTGAGATATGTAGTTATCATCCCAATATTTTATAGCTTAAGAAGTTGTTGGGTTGTGGGCTAAGATGAATTAAAAATGATGGCCCAAATACAACTTTACCCAGCAGCCCACCATTAAGTCGGTTAATCTCGGTCGTTGGTTTTTTATATCTGACCTAATATAACCCCCCCCCCCCCCAGAAACCCTACCCTTCATTTTGTGACTTCCGCCTCCATCCCCTTATCTCTCCCGATTTTGTCTCCCTCTCTCCTCGGTCGTTCCTGTTCTTCCGATATGGAACCCCAAACTGTTGGCCTAATTTTCTCTCTTTGTTTGTTATTCCGATACTCCTATAAATATCATTTTCGTGAGAGATAAAAGACATAACAACAAACAAAAATCTGAGAGTGAGCAGCTTACCTTCGATTCTTTTCTCTGTGAAATAAATCGGGAGTTTTGATACTTCGGATTGGGCGATTGATCTGGGTTTGTTGTTTCTGGGTGGTTTTTCGGTTGAACCTGGCTGTGTGCTTTTGTTCGACTCGGTGGTTGCTTCTGGTCTGGACGTGGGTTCATTTGTGGTGCTGGTCGCGGTTACTTTGTGTCCTGGACGTAGGTACCTGAGACAGAGGACTGAGCCGAGGCCAATTTCCGATCGATTCACACCACTGTCACTCCTCGTTTTTTAGATCTTGTTTGATCTGTTTTGGTTTGAATCCTTGAACCTTAATCTGAGTTCTTTGTGTTCTGTTTCTGAGTTTAATTTCGTTTTACTTTGTGTAATTCATTGATATTAAGTTTGTTGTGTAATCCTTAATCCCCGTAACCATAGGATCTTTATTTGCAATTCATTTACTGCTTTATTGTGTAATTTTATGTATTCCAGATAGATACCCTACATGTAACACCCCCAAAACCATCCGGGATATTACAGCGCCGTGGGTCCCGCGCCGGAACCCACCAGGCTAAAAATCGTTTACAAAACCAATTCAAAAACGCCAAAAGGCTGATGACGGTAATATTTTAAATACTCAAATATTTTCAAAAGCATAGTTCTCAAATACCGTCATAAAATACCATTTGAAAATACAAGGCGAAGTGTCAATTCTCGATAGTTAAAAATGTACGTTAAGCTACCACTTAAACGTACCGATAAAATAATTTGGGAAAAAGAGTTTGACGAAAATAACCCAAGTTCGTAAAATGCCCAAAAGGCCATTTTGAAAATATACACACGCAGCGGATAAAAACACGGTTCAAAATACACATTTGCAGCGGAAATGAATAACCGGAAAAGAAATACTCGATACTCCAAAACATGCCACCGCCAGTATCACATCGGGAAGCTCATCCCTTCACGACCGCTACTAGCTCGATCTCCGAGTACCTAAAAATAAAGCCCACGATGGGGTCAACCACAATACTCGATAATGATAACGATCACATCATCATAAATAATTACATACCAATGTAATAATACTGTAAGAATACTACCAATGTAAACTTACCGTCATAACCTTACCAATCCATGGCAATCCATACCAAATCGATCCTTACCATAATTCACATTTCGCATTCTCAAATGATGAAAAGAACTCAACAACAATTATACTGTACTGTATTCAAACAATACCAAGTGTCCTCAAATCGTCCTCATAACTCATAAGTGCGAAAATAATCCAATCTGTGCCAAATCATGTCCGCCGGATTACGCAATCAAATCTCAACCTAGATAAACCAATAATACACAACATATCTGTAGATCAACTACCACATGATAATGATAACAAATCCCGAACATCGACGTACAGTCCGAATGCTCATACAATTAATAACAATGATCAACCAATACATCACTAAGAATATCATCGATATGATGAGTTCCAATATGACCAACCCAAGGTCAAAGTACAACCGAAATTATCATCAACATGATGAATTCCAATACGATCGACAAGGATAAACAATAACCGAGAATACCCTCAACATGGTAAACTCCAAACACGATCAACAAAGATCAACAATAACCGAGAATTCCCTCAACGAGGTAAACTCCAAATGATCAACAAAGGACCAACAATAACCGAGAATTCCCTCAACGAGATAAACTCCAAATGATCAACAAAGGACCAACAATAACCGAGAATACCCTCAACAAGGTAGACTCCAAATGATCAACAAGGACCAACAATAACCGAGAATACCCTCAACAAGGTAGACTCCAAATGATCAACAAAGGACCAACAATAACCGAGAATACCCTCAACAAGGTAGACTCCAAATGATCAACAATAATGGATCTCAAAGAAATAACTCTGGCTGTCGAACATACCCCTCGGGCGTATAAACAACCAGTCGCAAACCGTCGAACATATCCAATCATACATGGAAGTATGAACGACCAAACGGTATGGCTCAAAGATGTACATCACAGTACGCCCGATCCGGAAATGTGTCCGTGCACAAGCCACCCCGGGTATCGATCAAATACACATGCGGTCTTGTACCTAATTAGCCTCACCAACTACGTCTCGTGTGCACGATTCAATGCGGAAATAATATCCACGCATAACCATCATGCGCCTGGCTAAAAATCCTACACAATAACCAATCGGAACGCAGATATGATTCCAGATATGTCACGATGCAACATGACAACGAAACTCAAATAATCACATATCCAATAATGATCAAAAGACTCACCGAAGTGAAACAACAGACTGACAGTGAAAAGTCGACACGACTAATCAATATTCAAGACAATAATCCTGGGATCATCATCCCCGACAAATAATCAACACGATCAATGATCTCAATACAATCAGCCCTGGGATCATCATCCCTCAGCGAAGTAATCAATACGAATCCCAGCATACGAAACATCAACGTACAACATATATACAATAATTCCTCAGAACAATTATCCTCATAACTGAATAATACTAGAATTACCTCAAAGCCGAAGACAATATTCTTTCCACGAGCAACATCCACGAGCGAATACACGATTATTCAAATAATCTCAAATAAGGTACCATCCATTCAATACCAATAAACCTTTATCCCGATACTTATGTCATCACGTTAACTATCCTCGATATCCGATATACTATACCCTTGACCAAAGATAACTCACGTCTTCCTTGAACACAATTAAATCATATACCTTATGATTTAATACAAGCCGAAACGATATACAACTCGTTAACCGACAACTTACCTTTCTAACAACATCGCCATACGAATTATAAATGAAATGAAAACGATACCATTCATCAAATATTATAAATCGAACAAGTATAAACTTGCCTCGATACCGATACCACGAAGCTGTTACCAGAATCCATTGCCTTCGTCTCCGAGCTCCTCAGCCCCGACCAAAAGCAACCTACGAACTCTCCAACCTTGACCGCAACACAACGGCCATAATCAACGCTCAATTATCGCGACCTAATGCAATAATCAAATGACAACATATCCGATAATAATCAATAACCGTATAACCAACCAATCAAACTCAACGGTTCAACAATACCTCGATCATTTACAAAACCGAACAATACAACTCAAACAATTACGAACTCATATCAACAATACAAGCGAAATCCGATAAATCATAATTATCAATCAATAACCGATCAATAACCCAACAGTTCCATAATATCTCGATTAAACACGGTCTTAAACAATCGGTTCAACCCATCACGAATTCATAATCACAACACGAAAATACTACACTGCGCCTACTTAGCGCATTAAACGCATAACGTGGCGTGCGCTAAGTTGTTCCGTTAGCGTGCGCTATCCGGTAAGCTTAGCGTGCGCTAATCTTGTCTGATGGCATGCATTCCAAGCATCGACTAAAACCTTGCGACTACGAATTCGAATGAAAAGGAAATCTTACTCCAAGATTAACAATAACTTTCCAGATCAAAACTCATCATCATGATCCATATCTTATCATACGAACTCAATCACTACAATCAACATAATGTTTAGTTTCAATTATCTTATCCATGTTAATAATCAAACCAACATATATCCTTCCTCTTTGATGATATATATACCAAGAACACTAAAAGTACCATGATTCCATAATCACGTTCATGACAACCATCATAATCCGATATGCTAACATGTAATTAATCACCTAAGTCATATATATATCCGTATATCATCTTAACATCAAATCCGAAATGAAGGGAGACATAAATCGACATATCTCCTGAACACCATTCAAAACCATACAAAACATATCAATATCCGCATACCAACAATAACATCAACGTTACCCGGGAAGCCATCTCGAAATCATACTTATCAACTCATTAATATGATAAGTATCAACTCAAGAACACCAATATTCAATCCCCAAAACGAAATCCAAAGTGAAGATTAATTACCTCTTTGAAGAAAAGGATGGATTATCAAGGTTGAATCTGTTCCCAATCATTTCCAAGCTCCAAATGTTGATAAGGACGCTCAACTCCATCATAATCCAGTATTTGGAACCTCAAGACTCTCTCTATGAACTCCATTCCAAGACTCATTAATAATTTCAAGAACAAAGCTTTGAATCCATGCTCTCCATCTTAATCTCGTTAAAGATCATCATCTCAGAGTGTTTTAGGAACTCAAGTACCTCCCAAAGCTCTCTCTATCGAGTGAAAGGAAAGAAATGGACGAGAATGCTTCATAACACCCGTCTGTCCCCTTTTATAAAGTGTATTACTAGCGTGCGCTAAACCTTATGTTTGGCGTGCGCTACGGCCTTAGCGTGCGCTAACCGACTTTGTTAGCGTGCGCTATCGCAGCCCAGAGGCCACTGGCTTGCCTCGAACATGAGCTTTCGTACGTAATGCCCATGCATTAGCGTACGTATTTCACACTGTTTAGCGTACGCAAGTCCTTACATTTAGCGTGCGCTAATATTAGTTGACTTGCTACAGTCTACGTACCGCATGTGCCCCACATGCCGATCTAACAAGGATAAGATTCCCTTTGACCGATCTACAATTAGCGTGCACTAAGCCTCATGCTTTAGCGTGCGCTAATACTTCAGGACAACAACCGTTGACTTATGAGAACGTGCGCCGAAAGCAGCCGGGTCCACACGCAGATTCCTTCCGATCTGACTGCATTTAGCGTGCGCTGCATTCCACCTCTAGCATGCGCTAACCATGAACGATAGCGTGCGCTATACTTGAACATTAGTGCGCGCTAATCAGGCTATACTTAGCCATTTTCCAGTTCTCCTCGTCCGTCTTGACATATCAAAATACGAACATACTGCATACTGAATACATGTACCGAATCCAATAACATCATCATACGATATATCCAATATCAAAAGTACGATAACTTGATACACGGTATCCTCAAAATAATTGTCGAACCACTACGACAGTTATACGAGTACAAATACAGTTGTCTCAGTTCTCAATTTATTTTATCCATACTGTATAGATACCAAGCCATCCAGTATATCTTAGATAAAATAACGCGAAAAAATCATAGTGAAAATTCAGGTATTACATACTACCCCCCTTAAAATAAGTTTCGTCCTCGAAACTTGCAACCTGCCACCAACAACAGATAAATCCAAAACTTTCCAACTCATCACAAAACAATCAAGTGTCGCCACAAGCGAATAACCAAACCAATATACTTACAGGTGCGTGAAGCCGATGATCTCTCGTGATACTAGCACACGACTCCCACACGAAGTCTCAAAACAATACCAACACACGCCAATATCACAAATAACAATTGGAAAATATCTCAAAAATTTTGGAAACTCCAAAATCGGTTTGACTCAAAAGTCAGAAAAAAAAATCATTTTCAAAAGTCACGCTACTACCGTCCTGGTAGAGCCACATAACACACGCCCGGGTTTCACAAAACCCAAGCTCCAATACCATCTTCTGTAACACCCCCAAAACCATCCGGGATATTACAGCGTCGTGGGTCCCGCGCCGGAACCCACCAGGCTAAAAATTGTTTACAAAACCAATTCAAAAACGCCAAAAGGCTGATGACGGTAATATTTTAAATACTCAAATATTTTCAAAAGCATAGTTCTCAAATACCGTCATAAAATACCATTTGAAAATACAAGGCGAAGTGTCAATTCTCGATAGTTAAAAATGTACGTTAAGCTACCACTTAAACGTACCGATAAAATAATTTGGGCAAAAGAGTTTGACGAAAATAACCCAAGTTCGTAAAATGCCCAAAAGGCCATTTTGAAAATATACACACGCAGCGGATAAAAACACAGTTCAAAATACACATTTGCAGCGGAAATGAATAACCAGAAAAGAAATACTCGATACTCCAAAATATGCCACCGCCAGTATCACATCGGGAAGCTCATCCCTTAACGACCGCTACTAGCTCGATCTCCGAGTACCTAAAAATAAAGCCCATGACGGGGTCAGCCACAATACTCGATAATGATAATGATCACATCATCATAAATAATTACATACCAATGTAAAAATACTGTAAGAATACTACCAATGTAAACTTACCGTCATAACCTTACCAATCCATGGCAATCCATACCAAATCGATCCTTACCATAATTCACATTTCGCATTCTCAAATGACGAAAAGAACTCAACAACAATTATACTGTACTGTATTCAAACAATACCAAGTGTCCTCAAATTGTCCTCATAACTCATAAGTGCGAAAATAATCCAATTTGTGCCAAATCCTGTCCGCCGGATTACGCAATCAAATCTCAACCTAGATAAACCAATAATACACAACATATTTGTAGATCAACTACCACATGATAATGGTAACAAATCCCGAACATCGACGTACAGTCCGAATGCTCATACAATTAATAACAATGATCAACCAATACATCACTGAGAATATCATCGATATGATGAGTTCCAATATGACCAACCCAAGGTCAAAGTACAACCGAAATTATCATCAACATGATGAATTCCAATACGATCGACAAGGATCAACAATAACCGAGAATACCCTCAACATGGTAAACTCCAAACACGATCAACAAAGATCAACAATAACCGAGAATTCCCTCAACGAGGTAAACTCCAAATGATCAACAAAGGACCAATAATAACCGAGAATTACCTCAACGAGATAAACTCCAAATGATCAACAAAGGACCAACAATAACCGAGAATACCCTCAACAAGGTAGACTCCAAATGATCAACAAGGACCAATAATAACCGAGAATACCCTCAACAAGGTAGACTCCAAATGATCAACAAAGGACCAACAATAACCGAGAATACCCTCAACAAGGTAGACTCCAAATGATCAACAATAATGGATCTCAAAGAAATAACTCTGGCTGTCGAACATACCCCTCGGGCGTATAAACAACCAGTCGCAAACCGTCGAACATATCCAATCATACATGGAAGTATAAACGACCAAACGGTATGGCTCAAAGATGGACATCACAGTACGCCCGATCCGGAAATGTGTCCGTGCACAAGCCACCCCGGGTATCGATCAAATACACGTGCGGTCTTGTACCTAATTAGCCTCACCAACTACGTCTCGTGTGCACGGTTCAATGCGGAAATAATATCCACGCATAACCATCATGCGCCTGGCTAAAAATCCTACACAATAACCAATCGGAACGCAGATATGATTCCAGATATGTCACGATGCAACATGACAATGAAACTCAAAGAATCACATATCCAATAAGGATCAAAAGACTCACCGAAGTGAAACAACAGACTGACAGTGAAAAGTCGACACGACTAATCAATATTCAAGACAATAATCCTGGGATCATCATCCCCGACAAATAATCAACACGATCAATGATCTCAATACAATCAGCCCGGGGATCATCATCCCTCAACGAAGTAATTAATACGAATCCCAGCATACGAAACATCAACGTACAACATATACAATAATTCCTCAGAACAATTATCCTCATAACTGAATAATACTAGAATTACCTCAAAGCCGAAGACGATATTCTTTCCACGAGCAACATCCCTGAACGAATACACAGTTATTCGAATAATCTCAAATAAGGTACCATCCATTCAATACCAATAAACCTTTATCCCGATACTTATGTCATCACGTTAACTATCCTCGATATCCGATATACTATACCCTTGACCAAATATAACTCACGTCTTCCTTGAACACAATTAAATCATATACCTTATGATTTAATACAAGCCAGAGCACGATATACAACTCGTTAACCGACAACTTACCTTTCTAACAACATCTCCATACGAATTATAAATGAAATGAAAATGATACCATTCATCAAATATTATAAACTGGACAAGTATAAACTTGCCTCGATACCGATACCACGAAGCTGTTACCAGAATCCATTGCCTTCGTCTCCGAGCTCCTAAGCCCCGACCAAAAGCAACCTATGAACTCTCCAACCTTGACCGCAACACAACGGCCATAATCAACGCTCAATTATCGCGACCTAATGCAATAATCAAATGACAACATATCCGATAATAATCAATAACCGGTATAACCAACCAATCAAACTCAACGGTTCAACAATACCTCGATCATTTACAAAACCGAACAATACAACTCAAACAATTACGAACTCATCAACAATACAAGCCAAAATCCGATAAATCATAATTATCAATCAATAACCGATCAATAACCCAACAGTTCCATAATATCTCGATTAAACACAGTCTTAAGCAATCCAGTTCAACCCATCACGAATTCATAATCACAACACGAAAATACTACACTGTCTGCCTACTTAGCGCGCGTTAAACGCATAACGTAGCGTGCGCTAAGTTGTTCCCGTTAGCGTGCGCTATCCAGTAAGCTTAGCGTGCGCTAATGCCGCATGGCATGCATTCCAAGCATCGACTAACACCTTGCGACTACGAATTCGAATGAAAAGGAAATCTTACTCCAAGATTAACAATAACTTTCCAGATCAAAACTCATCATCATGATCCATATCTTATCATACGAACTCAATCACTACAATCAACATAATGTTTAGTTTCAATTATCTTATCCATGTTAATAATCAAACCAACATGTATCCTTCCTCTTTGATGATATATATACCAAGAACACTAAAAGTACCATGATTCCATAATCACGTTCATGACAACCATCATAATCCGATATGCTAACATGTAATTAATCACCTAAGTCATATATATCCGTATATCATCTTAACATCAAATCCGAAATGAAGGGAGACATAAATCGACATATCTCCTGAACACCATTCAAAACCATACAAAACATATCAATATCCGCATACCAACAATAACATCAACGTTACCCAGGAAGCCATCTCGAAATCATACTTATCAACTCATTAATATGATAAGTATCAACTCAAGAACACCAATATTCAATCCCCAAAACGAAATCCAAAGTGAAGATTAATTACCTCTTTGAAGAAAAGGATGGATTATCAAGGTTGAATCCGTTCCCAATCATTTCCAAGCTCCAAATGTTGATAAGGACGCTCAACTCCATCATAATCCAGTATTTGGAACCTCAAGACTCTCTCTATGAACTCCATTCCAAGACTCATTAATAATTTCAAGAACAAAGCTTTGAATCCATGCTCTCCATCTTAATCTCGTTAAAGATCATCATCTCAGAGTGTTTTAGGAACTCAAGTACCTCCCAAAGCTCTCTCTATTGAGTGAAAGGAAAGAAATGGACGAGAATGCTTCATAACACCCGCCTGTCCCCTTTTATAAAGTGTATTACTAGCGTGCGCTAAACCTTATGTTTGGCGTGCGCTACGGCCTTAGCGTGCGCTAACCGACTTTGTTAGCGTGCGCTATCGCAGCCCAGAGGCCACTGTCTTGCCTCGAACATGAGCTTACGTACGTAATGCCCATGCATTAGCGTACGTATTTCACACTGTTTAGCGTACGCAAGTCCTTACATTTAGCGTGCGCTAATATTAGTTGACTTGCTACAGTCTACGTACCGCATGTGCCCCACATGCCGATCTAACAAGGATAAGATTCCCTTTGACCGATCTACAATTAGCGTGCGCTAAGCCTCATGCTTTAGCGTGCGCTAATACTTCAGGACAACAACCGTTGACTTACGAGAACGTGCGCCGAAAGCAGCCGGGTCCACACGCAGATTTGTAATACCCGCCATTTTTATAATGCAATATTATTATTTTATAATAATATTATAATGCATTTCATGTTATTTAATTCAATCTAAAGAATCATGAACATTTATTTCGACGTATCACAAGTCCTAGCCCGAGTCATTTTTGTCAGTTACATTCTAGTAGTCATTTACGACTAATAATATTAATAATGTATTTTATTTCATTTAATCTCATTTCATTACCGAGTGAGTAATTGTTGTACAATTATTTTCACTACATATACAAGTCAACTTCATGTAATATCATTTAATTCGATCAGATATTTTCATGATATCTCATATGTTCTAAACCCGAATCAATTTCTCAAGTGAATACATTTAATATTAGTCATTTTTAAGTATGATAATTGAAGGTATTATTATTATTAATAATAATATTTATAATAGGAACAATATTAATTTTAACAGTATTAATATTTTTATCTTCATATCATCATTTATATTACTCTCGATATTATTATTATTATTGACGTTATTAACATTACTACTACTGCTATTATTAATTTTATTATTATTATTATTATTACCATGGCCCAATTGTGCTGACCCAGAATCATAATTAAGCCCAAAACTTAAACTCTAACCCTAATCCCATACAGTATAAATATACTGTATCTGCAGTACAGAAATACAGTACACAGAATACACACTTTTCTTCCCAGCCGTCATTCTTCATCATTCAGCAAAAAAAAAAAATATACAACAAAATACAAAAAAAACTTTCGATTCATAGAGGAAGGAGAAGGAGGCAAGAACTCGTCGACCTACTGCCTCGAGAAAACTCTTCTGCTCAGAATCGTTCCAGTCCCCGAACGACCACCTTCGGTTCCTCATCTCCTCCCTTCAGCAAGGTAAAATCATATCCTAGCTTCTCTTGCTCGTCTGCAAATTTCAATTTTGAATACATACTTATTGCTTGAATCAAAACAAATTCAAGCCCTGGAAATTCTATGTTCAGAAACAATCATCGAATCAGAAATCACAAACTAAAATAAATCCGGGCCGCGCCCGAATCCAACCTCGGATTTTCTAACCCATAATCAAAAATCAAAACCCAATAAATTATCGGAACAGTCAAACCCCAAAATCGGGCCAAGCCCGAATATCAATTTGCAACCCGATTCATTTCACCTAAACCGAATCAAACTTCAATTCATACCCAGCCCATGCACTATCACCTTCTTCTCGGCCGCAATGACCGAAATCAGTCTGTCACGGAGCCATCCGCCATATACGGCCGCCCGCTGCAACCACGATCGGACGAACCACGAATCATTCGAACCCCGAACACATGGAAACCATCTCTTCAGGCGAACCACGGCTGCCGTGAGCAGTCCGAATCATTCGTCCCGATTCTTCAGATTTCAATTTCAGAGTCTTAAAATCAAGCCCAGAATTGAAACTTCATTTTGGCCCAAATCTCTCCCACCTTCGATTTCGGTTTTGAGATGTTTGTGTGTGTGCATCTAACTATGTGTGTGTTTCAGTCTTGTGTGTGTGTGTTCTCAAATCGCGGCCGAGAGAGAGAGAGAGGGAGATTAGAGAGAGGCGAGAGGAAGAAGAAGGGCAGTAGGGAAAAAGAAAGAATGAGTTTCTCTCGGCTGAGTCTAGGGATTAGGTTTATATACCCGCGAGAAATTAGGGTTATTCGATTTAGTCCTCATATTTTCCAACAATTTCAATTTAGCCCTCACCTCTTTTATAAATATTCAATTCAGTTCCCATACAGTTTTAATTAATTCGATTCTAATCCAGTCAGCTTTTCAACTCCTACAATTTGACCCCAGTCAATTTTAAAACCTTCACTTCCAGTCCTATTTTGACCCAAACAATAAAATGTTGACTTCCAATTAATATTACTAATTAATCTGAAATTATGCATAAGTATTTTAATTTCAGACATTAATAATGTTAACTCTTCAGTTAATATTAATCAGCAATTATAATTTATTTTCAGTTATTATATAGTGATATTCGTATCCTTTCATTTATTATATAAATAATAAATTGTAAGGATTTTAATTATTATTATTATTATTATTATACGTAGACTTTGTCAAGGATTTACGGGCTTAGGACTGTGAGTCGAGCACATTCATTTCAGTCAGACGTCATCATTTATTCAGGTGGGAATCTTCACTATCACTTTAATTGCTTTGATTGGACTGCATATGTGATATTCATTTCATGTTTATAAATTATGATACACGTTGTAAATCAGGCTCACCTGTATTCGTGTAAGAGGTTATCATGTTGTGTGGGGACACCTGCACAACCCAGTATTCACATATGAACTCGTTTCATGTTATATGTGGTATTGCGTGTATGTTTCATGTTGTGTGGGGACACCTGCTCAACCCAGTATTCACGTTATATGTGGTATTGCGTGTATGTTTCATGTTGTTGCGGGGGCACCTGCGCAACCTCAATATTCGTGTTATGCGTGCTCGATTCATGCTGTACATAATATTGTGAGTATGCATTCATGTTGAGGAAAAATGTGATAATTTATTCATGTTATGTTTTCCATGAGATTGTATATTACTGTGATCAGTGTAATTTCCACGAGCTGAAGGAAGCTCACCCCCACCTTTATTGATCCCGCAGGTTGAACCGAGCCGGATGGACGAAGGAGCGAGCCGATGGAGCATATGAAAAAGAATTTATTAAATGTTGTTTTCTTTATGTCAACTGTTTGAAACTTTTGGGGAAACTTTGACTAGAAATATTAAATTACGATTTATTTTCTTCCGCCGCAAATTTTTACCTCGTATTTATGATGAAATGTTACCTTATTTAAGGGTATTTATTTTCATGTCATTGTAGCGACTCGACTTTATAGGCGAGAATTTTTATATTCTCAAGAAAAATTATTTTTCTCAAAATTTACCTTTATTTATTTTTTCCCAATATTTACCCTAGAAAGTCGGGGCGTTACAAAATTCCTTCCGATCTGACTGCATTTAGCGTGCGCTACATTCCACCTCTAGCGTGCGCTAACCATGAACGATAGCGTGCGCTATACTTGAACATTAGTGCGCGCTAATCAGGCTATACTTAGCCATTTTCCAGTTCTCCTCGTCCGTCTCGACATATCAAAATACGAACATACTGCATACTGAATACATGTACCGAATCCAATAACATCATCATACGATATATCCAATATCAAAAGTACGATAACCTGATACACAGTATCCTCAAAATAATTGTCGAACCACTACGACAGTTATACGAGTACAAATACAGCTGTCTCAGTTCTCAATTTATTTTATCCATACTGTATAGATACCAAGCCATCCAGTATATCTTAGATAAAATAACGCGAAAAAATCATACTGAAAATTCGGGTATTACACTACAGTGGTATCGGAGCCTCTAAAAGGGGTTTCTATTCGGAAGGGCTTACGGATTCTGGCCGAGGGATCCGCTCAGGTATTGCATTTCTTACTCTCTCCTCCTTATTTTCGGTACTGTGGTGTGATGTCCGTTATTTTAGCTTCCGTATGTTTACTTGATCTTGTCTGGGTGACTGTGATTGCTTCGATTTACTATCTTTGTGTTGAGACTATTGTAGTCGCTATCTCCGAGCATACCAAACCCCCTTGCCTGGACCGCAAGTGTTCTTCGGATCTTGTGGGGGCTTCGGGATATGATTCCAGCTCGCTTTATTTTAAAATCTGTTGTGATTTTAGTTTTTGTGATATCTATGTGATACCGTGATTCGATCCCAGCTCGCTTTACTTTAAAATCTGTTGTGATTTTAGAGTGTGTGATATCTGCGTGATACTTAACCGTTATCTCAGTTTCTACATTATTAACAGTACACTGTGTTTCTATTTTAAATCTTGTGTGATTTTTACAAATATTAAAATGGGCTCTTTTACTTCATTTACAATGGCACCTTTCGACGACAAAGGAGATTTTAGAATTTGGCAATAGAAAATGAAATCTATACTTGTCCAACAAAAATGCTTTAAGGCCATTGAAGGTACTTTTCAGTCTGATGTGTCTTCTGAGAAACATGAGGATTGATTGAGTTTGCTCATTCATCTATAATCTTGAACTTGTCTAGTTCTGTGATTAGACGAGTAGGCAAAACTGATAATGCTAAACAGCTTTGGGATAAAGTTGAGGAAACGTTTACTGAAACATCTTTGCCGAATAAATTATTCCTTCTGAAAAGTTTTTTCATTGTAAGCTGGATATTTATGGGGATCACGTTGTTTCGTGTGCGGGTATTGTTGGCATTAAACATCGGCATAACCTTGTGCGTGATGTTCTTGTTGATATATGTTCTCGGTCCGCAAAAGGAGGTGGATATTGGGCTTTATGGAGATATGGACAGATCCTTACGACCGGCTGATATATTACTTTACTCTTGGGATAGTGGGCGTGATGTATGTGTTGATCTTACGGGATCGTCGCCCTTGACGCAATCTGGGATGACTGATTTTATGCCAGGGCGTGCGGTCATTAATGCCGCACAACGTAAACGTGTCAAGTACGATGCTAAATGTGCGGATATTGGATATGGGTTTCTCCCCTTTTCATTTTCTACTTTTGGAGAACTTGAGAAGGATGCAGTAACCTTACTAAAGCGTATTCGATGATTCTCTATGACTCAAGACATTGGGGCACGTGCTGCGTTTCATATTTTTAGCAGCTAGAGGTGTGGAGGCCCAGTTGGTTTCTCGGCTTCCCACTAATTTTTTGTAAACCCTTTGAGTTTTTAATATTTATTAGAACTATTATAATAAAAAAATAATAGTAATAGTAATAATAATAGTAATAGTATTTGTAGTAATAATTATTATAATAATAATAATAATAATAAAAATAATAATAGTAATAACTAATAATAATAGTAGTAATAATAATACTAATAGTAGTAATGGTAATAATACTAATAATAGTAATAATAATACTAATAGTAATAAAATAAATAATAATAATAATAATGGTAATAATAATAACAATAAATAATAAATAGTAATAATAATAACAATAGTAATAATAATAATAGTAATAGTAGTAATAATAATAATAGTAATAGTAATAACAATAATAATAGAATAATAATAATAATAAATAAATAATAATAATAGTAATAATAATAATTGATTGGGGATCAGAGGCATCGAACATGGGTGTCGGAGAGGGGAGAGTCACACGAGAGAAGAAAGGTAAAAAAAATCCATCAAAATCTCGTGTGATGAGCTAAAATTTCTAAAGGATTTTTCTCTTAGAATTTTTAAATAAAAATCCTATAAAATTCATGAGATTTTAAAATATTTAAAAGTCTATGAAATTTTAAATACTTCAGAATTTTTAAGGAGTTTTCAAAATCTGGATTGAATATCTCAAAATTTTGAAGCCCTTTTCAAAATCCAGATTGAATACCTCAAGACTTTTAAAGTCCAAAAAATTCAATAAAATCTTAGTCTATAAAGAATATATTATGTTCTAATTCTTGTCTTGCTTGTACTTCAACACGTTATCAGTACGTGGTCTACCATAAGAGCAAGAGAAATCTGAAATTCCAAAAAAAAAAAAAAAGACAGCGGCCAAAACCCCCTAATTTCCGCCGCGCCGCTCTGATCGGACCAACACATCTCATCACCTCCGTAAATCATCATTCAGCAATTTCAATCACAAATCACCATAACCATTCAAATCCAATCCCGTTTGAAAAAGCCTTCTAGATCGAATCCATCAGATATCCCCAAACCAAACCAGAAACCCGCAACCGAGATTTATGACCAATACCCCCCAACCTACATCCCAAATTCAGAAATCAAAATCTAACACAATAATTACTTCCGGCCAACACCCAGCCGAATTCCCAAACCCACCAGTGTCAGCAAACAATCCCGATTCTGGCTATATGTCCATTGTTAACCGAATAGACCAACCAGTCTAAAACTGCAGCCGTGAACCCAGGTTCGAGCTGGGCCTTGAAGACCGAACCGCGAAAACCCCTTCCATCCCAAATCTGAACAGCCGCAAGCCTGAACCGCCGTCGCTGCACGCTGATGGCTGCGCTCCGCCGCGGGTGTACATGTGCGCTAGGGGTGGTAAGTTCGTGTGGCCACCGATGGGAGGAAGTCATCTCGGGAATGGCTTTTGCTTTATATTCCTTAATTGGGTTTAGGTCCTGATGCGCAGAAAGTTTGAAAGAGAGAGGACACTGAGAGAGGGAGAGGGAGACGAGGCGGTGAAGTGAAGAAAAGAGGAAAAATCTGATTTTTTTTCATCGTGCGTGCGGAGAAGGGTCTGGTCCTTCACGGGAGTAAAAGGGGTGGAAGGGGATCTGGTGCAGTACAGCACCACCCCACCGTCGGATCACACACACCCGTGCCACAAGGCGCGTGATCCGACGGATTCACAGACAAGAGATTGCGCAGATCGCACTGCATCCGAACCCTAAAAGGGGTACGTTATATCCCAACTTATGATTAAATTATTATTATAAGGATTTATGGGCTAGAATTGTTGCGTCGAAAGCTACATCACTTTCAAGTGAAGAATTGTATTTTACCCAGTTTCATTTTGGAGAGGAATCAAATATTTTTCTTTATACCGAGCTTTTAAGCTTACAACTAACTACCCCGAGATAACAAATTCTGGTCCACAAGATCGCTACCAGGTTAAATAACGAGATGTGATCTGGCTCTCGTGCTCTTAAATATCCTCAACTACCGCGCAAGCGAGTCGTCCCCTGTGATTGCTCCATGCCGACTCCTCAAATCCAACCGCAGTTCCCACCGAGATCCGGCCTCCCACACCGCTGTCAGTTTGAAGCTCAATGTTTAATTGTTTCCACTGCATTCTGAGGCTAGGACAACCCTTAGTCAAGGACTAAGGGATCATTGAGCCTTTAGAATTTCAATTCCAAAGTGGTGACATTAGGAATTGAACCCCCGACCTCCAACTAAATTGAAGGTCATGTGGCCAACTGCGCCAAGGCAGTTGGTTTGAATCAAATTTTTTTACTTAGGAGTCAAGAGGACAATCGGAATGCGGAACACGATTTCATCCAAGAAACATTGAATGTATGCCCTAGGAAAGAATCATGTATTTCCTGCAAGGTAATTCGTAAAACCCTACTATTTGCAACATGCGCTATTTTACATGCTTTATTTTATTTTGTTGCATATCTATATTTCATAAATCTGTTATATTTATGTCTAATTAAATCAATTAAAGCATCTGCTACACTAAAACTAATCATAATTACGCCATAAGACTTAGATATCATGTCTAAGACTTATTTTACTGCATTTTTTTGTATATAGATATATTTCTAGGTGTTATATGGCTATATATACACATAATTGTATGTATATATAGATATTGCATGTAGTTAGGCTACATGAGTAGTAGTCCGCAGCGTTCAACCAACTTTTGGGTGCAGATTGCTACAAGGATGCGAGTGCTCGGCCTGCAAGGTGTGGGAGTTTTATCCCTCCAATGTGGGGGATAGCTCCTTGTGGGCACCAGACACTATTCCTCCCACCTAGTGGGCCATTGAGTCACCATGATTTAATTCCTCCACCAATCTCTATCGGATCGGGGGGTGGGGGCCCTGGGGGTGAGGGATTTCGCCTTTTTGCTACAAGGCTACATGAGTAGTTGACTTTATTTGTATAATTTTCTACTACTTACGTAGTACCATGATAATAAAACTTTATGTGTATTCCTAAATCGCATCGAAAAGCATGACCGTGTCTTGGTTCCAAATAATATATTCTCATTATTGAATAATATATCATGGACGAGCGCATGATTGTGTGAAACATATTCGCTTCCTGCTCTTGTTTACGAATATGGCTGATCCAACTCGTTTAAAATTCAACATTTTAGACTCAGAATGACTTGAGTGCCATTAATAAGATTCTGATTTTAATACGTTAGTGCCACACTTTCCGTTCATACAAACGACCAACTGTTTAAAAATGTGAAAGCCAGCACGCTGATGTTTTTAGGCGAAATGTCGATCCTGTTGTGTCGAGATTTATACATCTCAACAGGCGATCAACACAGAGACCGGGCGACCGAGCCAGAGCCAAATAGACCAAGGCAGATTGGCCGATCGAAGGTCCCAGGTCAAGCCCAAGTGCCGAGCGATCGACATCCAAGGCGATCGTCTCTTGGCACCTGGCGATCGACTCTGGTGCTCGGCCAATGACGACCGCCTCATGCCACGCAAAGGCAGCATGTATAGTCGGCGAAGGCCGAAGCCCGAAGTAAGGACCCATGTGTAGATCCGGAACAGGCGCCGCAGAACATGGATCGTTGACCACAACCTGTCAGCATCTACTCACCTACCGACAAACCCGCCGAAAGGTGCAAAGTGGGACCGCCCGGAACAGCGACTCAGGACGCGTGCAGACTTCTCATTGGCTCGCACAACTGTCTGCCAGCCCATGCAGCGGACTCTAAGGCAACCAGCCCACATGCTAAAAGACGATCGCCCCCTTATAATAATACAGGAAAGGCGATCGCCCATCAGGATTAAGTCCCAGATCCTCCTATAAATAGAAGGCGTCCTGCACTTGGATGAAGGTCTGGCTTTTCTTGCAGCTTTCTCTCGACTTTTCTCTCTCAGCCCCTCTTAACCGAAAGATGGTCGGCAGAGACGAAAACAAGAACTCCCTGCAGTTCAAGAACTCAGAGCAACTCTAGTTGTTCCGGCAAGCACTCAACAGCTAGATAAATAGGGTCTTTACATTCCTTGTAACTGTACTCTTTCATTAATATTTGTACTCAAACGTATTCATATTAATAACATCTCGCGGGAGCATTCAAGCCCAGGCCTAACAAACCCGATAAATCTTGTGTTATTTCCATTCCCTCGGATGTGCTCTCGCAAATTTGTTTGCTGCCCATCCATTCCAGCAATATCTATCTCCGGATAATATTTTGGGTAGCAACAATTGACTCTAGAAGGAGGGCATCTAAACCTTTATTTTCATTCCGACCGACCCGAAGAACACTCACTGTTCTCCAGGGCATATACTTGAAGAAACACTCTCTGTTCTTCAAAAGAAAAACCTTCAGAGTCATGACGTCCGCCAACACATTGAAGGGAGCCACTTTCCGATCCGCCGGACGCCTTATTCCGGCTCAATCCGAGCCCCAGCCTACGGCAGAGGGTAGCCGCGGCGATGTGAGACTCTCGATCCCGCACCTGAGGGGTGGCCCCAGCCTTTCGCTCGACCAGTTCCAAACCGCAGAACAAATCGAGGAGGCTATGGCCATCCTAAGGGAGCGACGGAGAGCATTCGACGCGCCCGCATCGGCCATCCGCCGCGCGGGCAAGCAGAAGCTCAAGGGGTTACTTGACGAGCGATCGTCGGGAAGCCCCGACACACGAGCAGAAGCACTCGCGAGGCGGGACAGTTCCGTTTTCAGCCGCCTAGGCAGCGACCCATCATGGCGACCGGGGCACTCTGGCCCCAGCCACGAGACGACGGAGCCCGAATCCGTCACCAGTAGCTTAACTTATCCAACTCCCAGAAGGCAGGCCTACCATCTGGCTCCTCGCCGAAGAAGCGAGATCGGCGGCGACGACCTCATCGCCTACCGTGGAGCTAGGAGATCGGTACACTATCGCCTCGGTTCCCGCTCCGAGATCCAAACCACGAGCTACCAAGCTACGGCGATGGCCGCAATGCCACGCCAGCTCGATGACATGAAGGCGCTCCTGGAATCTAGGACATGCTCCAAGAGAAAGATCGCCGGGCCGAGCGAGCCACTCGCGGTCCACATCGAGCTCGCCCCCGTGCAGCCAAGGATCACTCCTCCTCAAACACCTTTGTACGAGGGGAGATCGGATCCCGAGACACACCTGAGCAAGTTCCGGATCTACATGACCGGATGTGGGGCATCAGACGCGACCAGGTGCCGAATGTTCCCGCTAACGCTGAGCGACTTGGCCCATAGGTGGTACATCTCATTACCACCGCGATCCATCAGTTCCTTTGAACAACTAGCGAACGACTTCACAACGTACTTCGCCGCCAAGGTCGCTCGACCAGAAGGACCCCACCGCATGATGAAAATCAGGCAGGAGGAAGACGAGTCCGACGCAGACTACATCGACCGGGTAGATGAGATTATCCTCAACGACGAGCCCGTAAGCGACGAGATCGCCTTATACTCGGTCCTAGGGGGATTCGATGGTCTTTCGCCTATGTTCAGGCATCTTAGGAAGGACATCCCCCCGACCTACGCAATCTTCCGCGCCAAGGCTGCAGACTTTTTGGCCAGGCGGAGGTTACTTTTTCAACTATGAGCAGTGCGATCGGCGGCCGAATGACGATCATCAGTCTTCCAACCCAATCGCCAGAATCATGCAACATCTCCTAAACTGGAGGACTCGCTCGCCATCTAAAGTTCATCATCTAACATGATGGACTAAGGCACGAGATCGCCTCCCCCGCACAACGTATACCGTCGAGGATCGCCATCCAACTTGACGATCCGAGGTAGAAGAGTGCAGCCATGATCCTGGTAGTCGATGGAACCGACTGCTTCGGCCATGCAAGGTTCCTTTGGGCTGCGATCGCTCGCCCTTCGTTTAAATACGAGGCGGGCGTAGCCGAAGGACTCTCCAAACAAATCAGTGGACATGCTCGCCCGCCCTCAAAGGTTCATCATCTAACTTGGTGGACCCGAACAATGCGACGTGTCCCTACCCCCGTCACAACGTATACCGTCGAGGATTTCCATCTAACATGACGATCTGAGGTAGAAAAGTGCTAACAAGCCGCGGACATTGAGTCGATTAATCCGACGACGTCCCGCGCAAGGACTCCTCCAGACCGATACCGCACGCCCTTCGTTTAAATATGAGGCGGGCGCAGCCTAGCGGAGGACCCTCACAATAAAATGAGTCACGAGACAAACCTACAGTTGGAATGTCGTTCGCGCATAAGACACGGTCATGGAGGTCGGTCCATCGAACTCCACGACTGTGCACAGTTCCTCAACGACGAAACAATCAGCTTTCCACGAGGGATCGGCAAAATCAAAGATTACAGGTACAAGACCGAAGATAGCTCGCCAAATGATCAGTTCGCCCAAAATCCAAGACCAAAGTCCGCACAACGGATCGCCCGTCTTTATCCTCAACGATCGCCAGTAAGAACCACCTCACCCCATGTCTTCAACATCGGAGCAAGCTAGGGGGCAATTGTTGTGTCAAGATTTATACATCTCAACAAGCGATCGGCATAGAGATCGGACGATCGATCCAGAGCCAAATAGATCAAGGCATATTGGCCAATCGAAGGTCCCAGGTCAAGCCCAAGTGCCGAGCATTCGACATCCAAGGCGATCGTCTCTGGTGCTCGGCCAATGACGACCGCCTCATGCCACGCAAAGGCAGCATGTCTAGTCGGCGAAGGCCGAAGCCCGAAGCAAGGACTCATGTGAAGATCCGGAACAGGCGCCGCAGAACATGGATCGTTGACTACAGCCTGTCAGCATCTACTCACCTACCGACAGACCCGCCGAAAGGTGCAAAGTGGGAGCGTCTGGGATAGCGACTCAGGACGCGTGCAGACTTCTCATTGGCTCGCACAGCTGTCTGCCAGCCCATGCAGCGGACTCTAAGGCAACCAGCCCACGTGCTAAAAGACGATCGCCCCCTTGTAATAATACAGGAAAGGCGATCGCCCATCATGATTAAGTCCCATCTCCTCTTATAAATAGAAGGCGTCCTGCACTTGGATGAAGGTCTGGCTTTTCTTGCAGCTTTCTCTCGACTTTTCTCTCTCAGCCCCTCTTAACCGAAAGACGGTCGGCAGAGACGAAAACAAGAACTCCCTGCAGTTCAAGAACTCAGAGCAACTCTAGTTGTTCCGGCAAGCACTCAACAGCTAGATAAATAGGGTCTTTACATTCCTTGTAACTGTACTCTTTCATTAATATTTGTACTCAAACGTATTCGTATTAATAACATCTCGCGAGAGCATTCAAGCCCGGGCCTAACAAATCCGGCAAATCTTGTGTTATTTCTATTCCCTCGGACGTGCTCTCGCAAATTTGTTTGCTGCCCATCCATTCCAGCAATATCTATCTCCGGATAATATTTTGGGTAGCAACAGACCCCAACTTATGATAGGAATATCTTTACTTGAAATTCCCAACGAACTGTAGGATGCCTTTAAGGGCCACAAGGGAATACTATTTCTCGAGTTGACCGTGCAGTAGGACAAAATCCACTTGCGTTATTATGACGAGTCGAAAATTTTAATAAATATATACCCCGCCTTAAGGTTATTTTATTTTGTGAAAAGAAACTCACAGAAGACAACATGGTCGAGAAGAAACTTTCCAATTCTCCTACTTAAGCACTTAGGTTGCGTTTGGTTCGGCGAAATCCGCCGGAATTGGATGGAATTGGAATGGTCAATTCCGTTGACCAAACTCCGTTACGACGTTTAGTTTACCAATGGAATGTAATTGAAATCCAAGTATTCCACCATACGTGGATTTCATCATTCCTTCCTAAAAGGGATGGAATTGAATTCCATTCCATCCATGATTTTCTAAATGACAAAAATACCCTCATTTTATTTTATTTTATTTTTTATTTTTAGTTTATTTTTTAGTTTATTTATTATTTTTATTTTATTTTATTATTATTATTATTATTTTTATTTAATATAATTTAATACATTTAGTTTTTATTTTATTTTTATTTTCATTTTAATTTTATTTTTTAATTTTAATTTTATATTTTATTTAATATAATTTAATACATTTTATTTTATTTTTTATTTAAAGTATTTAATAGTTATTTTATCAAAAAGGATATTTTGGTCATTTGCCGGAAATTCATTCCAATTCCAAAGCTACATTCTGTGAACCAAACAGACAGATTCTAATTCCTTTAACATATTTCATTCCAATTCTGTCAACCAAACATGTGGTCTAACCTGACGACATTCCATTCTAATTCCTTCAAAATTCCAATTCCTTTGACAGATTCCATTCCTTTAGAAATAATTCTGCGAACCAAACACAGCCTTATACTAGTGAATTTGTATATGCTGGAGTACGATTATTCCTGGCCTGCAGGGATGAAGCAAATTCCCGAGGCTAGTAATGGCAAAGTGAAATGTGGAAAGAACCCCGACGAATAGAGGACTGGACGTGCCTATTCCAAACCACATGGAACGAACTCGCATGGTGAAAAGGGATGTGGCAGTCATAGACGTGGTCATGGTCATGTTGGCTATTCCAATCTTCTAATGTAGCAAGAAGAGATGATGCTCCTGACTCCCAAGAAACGAGTTGGTCCCTAGTGTGAGATTGCTACCATTGGTATACGAACTATCATGCAAGCAGATATTTCACAGCTAGTTAGAACAGATATTGAGATTCCAATAAATAGGAGACTCACTAATATAGAGAAACACGATCATGACCTCCCAATGTCTTTTTCACATTTACCGATGACAGTATTGCACCATATGCGCCAAAGTCATTAGACGCCCCCCTCTATGAATAATTTTATCGGTAGACGTTCTAATATTTTTCAATAATGGTCTGATGTATTTTGGTTTCGAGCAAGATATTATTGTTGCTTATGTATACAAGTGATTGGCTTTATTCAAAGCACCAGATATTGTTCCTATGCTTATGGTTCAGAGTTTTTATTACTCGTGTTCTCGTTTGATGAATGAATCGAGGAACACTCGAGTGATAGGCTGATGGTAATAGCCTATAACGTATTAGTGACTACGGTGATTGGATCATCTCACTTCATCCAAGGACGCGGCACCCCCTGGTTCTTGATGCCTAATAGCATTGTTTTACAGTCACCGACACTCTATATGCATTGAGAGTGACTAACTCGAACCTTACAAAGCTTCAAAGATATACGTATCAACGACTTTCATGTGGAAACCTATTGTAAGAATGGAATAGAGTATCTCTATATCATCTCTAATGAATGCGGCCGAAAGCACATCTTAGAGAAACCTACGAGTCAATCAAGTGGATCGTACTCCACTATAATTAGGGTCGTTAAATCCTATGCGAGTACCTATGATGAACTTTGGGACGTGACTCGTCCAGACTTTGGCATGATCGACCGGGGCATCTAAGTCGTGAAATGATGATCCACATTCTTAAGAATACACACGGACATCCTTTCTTGAGCGTGCAAAGTAGAAGCGGACAACGAACCCACATAACGAACTTTATTGGTGTTCCTCAAGCTATATCATCCAAAGCATCGGAGGCATCCGCCCATTCTACACGTTTGACCCTGTCGAATGCACATCATCTCTTGTGTGAAGCCTCCGCTTTAGCCAAAAGTAGGAGCGAGACCTTCCTACGCTAAAGATGTAAAAATTCCATTCTTACATAGGGTTCAAATATATATTTGTGGACCGATTCAACCAGAATGCGGACCATTTAGATGTTTTATGGTTCTAGTTGACATTTCGACATGCTGGTCACATGTCGCCCCCTTGTCCACTAAATATGCTGCTTTTGCAAAGCCTCTAGCACGAATTATGTTTCTGATGATTCGCCATCCTGACCACCATGTTCGGTCTGTGAGACTTGATAATGCTGGTGTAACACCCCAAACTAGGCGGATATTACAGTGCCGTAGATCCCCGACTGGGACCCACCAGGCGAATGAAATTGAATGAATTACACAGGGTAAATGTAGTACCGAACCACATTACAACAATAATTACTCCGATGAGGAGTTTAAGTACAACACACCAGGACAATACCGAATACTAGTGTATTTTATATGAAGATAAAATACACAACACTGAATGAAACGGAGTATCCAAATGAAAGTCTGCAGCGGAAAATAATTGACAATAATATGAATAACTGAAAGGAACGGGGCCCCCTACTAGTATCACTGGGACCACTCGCCGTCAACATGCTATTCCCGTGCTTTTGCCTTGCCATGACCAAAAACAAAATCCCCAACCGGGCCGCCATACGTAACAACAATCCTCAAGGGTTGAAAATACACAATCATGATATATCCGAATTTATGAATTATCCGTCGAAACATACGCAATCAAACATGCTATATGAATCGACTATCGAGACGGCTCAACGGAATGGCGCCACACTACGTCCGGATGGAAATGTGTCCGTGCACAAGCCACCAACGATCAATACACGCGTGGTCTTGTACCTAATCGGGCCTCACGAGCAATCGACTGCGTGTGCACACCCAATGTGAGGCCAACAACCAACACACGACATAAATGTGCCCGACATGAAAATTCTACACATACCAACCGCACGCCAAGATGACCTAATGTCACAATATGACAAAAGTGACAACGACAATGAATAATGACTCACCAAGGTGAATGATGGTGAAATGAATGATAGCTCAATGAAATGATCGGAACCGTCGTTCCTTATGACTGAAGTGATTAATTGACAATGACAAGTTTTGATACGGTTAATACAATGATGAATGAGTTACGATTATGAATGAACAACGACAAAAGGAATGAATATCCTTTTAATCGAGTAAGAATTAACTTACTCAATACCGATGAAGAATGTCCGTCCACGAACAATGTCCTAAATGAAATATCGGTCGCTCGAACAACCTTGAATAACACAATTACCAATAATCCGATCATTACGCAAATCAAAAACGATCATAATCGACTCAAACGTCGATATAACAATATTCGAACTCGAATATATCGAAACCAACTCCAAGATGAGTATTTCAAACCATCAAAACACTTTCAATGATATCAATAATCCATTAGGAATCCATAATTCATGATTACAACAACATCAATCGGAAAATCCCCAATTAACCGAAGTCAACCCCAAGGGTTCTTGAAATAATTCCGAAAATAACCATTAAATCCGTAAGAATATACTTATCCAAGGTAGATAATCCATATCTAACATATTCCAATGATAATCCAAGCTTACACGAAGAAATCGGAAGGAAAACCCAAAAATCCGAAATTCTAGATCCAAGAGATTAATACCTTTGATCCGATGTGATGAAGATGATGAAATGATGATTAATCCGAAAGATGAGTTTGAAGATGATGATTGACGATTACACCTCGAAGAATCCTCTCCGAATCGCTCGAAATCGCCCAAAACTACCGAAGGAATGAAATGAGATGAATAATGACGAACTCTGACTAAACTGTCCAATTTATAGTCACCCGTTAGCGTGCGCTAGCCCTAGTGCATAGCCGGCGCAAACGAGTACTTAGGGAAGTCCCGGACCCACTGTCCGAACACGGTAGCGCGCGCTACGTACCTCTTTGTAGCATGCGCTACGGCCATACTACTAGCGTGCGCTAATATCCATTGTTAGCGTGCGCTAGCGAAATATTTGACGCCCAGTACTGGAGTCCAGAAAACTGTCTGACCTCTGATCTGACCCCGATAGCGTGCGCTACAACCATTGTTTAGCGTGCGCTAATATATCGGTTGCGTACGCTAACAACAATGCATAGCGTGCGCTATGAATTAACCCAAAGGTCCAAAGAGCCACCGGACTCAACCCGATCCGCCTAGCGTGCGCTACTCCACACATATAGCGTGCGCTACTACAACCCGTTAGCGCGCTACTTACCACTCGTAGCGTGCGCTACAATAATCTCACCGCACCCAAGACTTCTGGATCGCAGCGTGGCAACCTTAGCGTGCGCTAAAGCTGAGTGGTAGCGTGCGCTACCTATACCCAATTAGCGTACGCTAAAAGGAGTATGTAGCGTGCGCTACTCCTCACGCACAGCTCGCAACAACAATGACAATGATGATAAACGCGGCACGAAACTCCAATCAGATTAGTGATGAATGACGATTGATACACGATACAATTACTCTGAATGATGAATACCATGACTGAATATGAGTGACAGATGATCAATAATGAGTGAATTTACTGAGTGATAATGACTGAATGATAAATACTGAATGATAATTACTGAATTACAACCGGGTATTACATACACCCCCCTTAAAAGAGTTTCGTCCTCGAAACTAAGGGTAAACAACTCGGGACATGAACTATCCATTACGATCTGCAAACAATAATGTCCAAATAGTTCTCGGGACCAAATCAATCGCACGCCCAAGTCCCCAAGTCTTGACGTCTCGGATCACAATGAACGATTTCCCAAATTATCACGAAGTCTCGGTACGACACCAAGAGGAATGCATCAAACGATCTCAAACTCTCAAGATTCTCAAATACGATCACTATAAGATAGATCAACAATAAATGATCCACAACCACGACACATTAATACGGATTGAGTTATAGTCATCTGAAAGGCAAGGCTATATATCAAATGTACCCAACATCGATATCCTCCATACCATCGATCTCCTCGATCACAATGATTCAACGAAGACCCAAATCTGAACTCACCGCTTAAAATGACCCCGAAAGGTTACCAAAACGAGAGTGACTATGATGAATGATAAATGATTAGAAATCCGACAAGGATCAAGAATAACTCGCCGAGGTGAACTAATAACGAAATGAGTGATAACTCGAATGAAATTATTGGAACCATTGTTCCCCGTGAAGTGAATGATTGGTTGATAAATATAAGTCTTAAAGGGATTGATATATGATGAATGACCTATGCGAATAATTGAACGGCGATGAAATGAATGGTTATCCTATTACCGAGCAAGAATTAACTTGCTCGACACCGGTGATGAATGTCCTGTTGTAACACTGTTAAAGCATACAACAGTTGAACTCGTCGTCTGAGATGAAGATGCTCTCCCAGCACGAATACGACTAGAACGATCTCTTGGACGTCGGAGTCCGATGTCCCTCTGAACTCTTTCCATACCGAGGCAGGAAAGTCACGTGATAATTACAGATCTCGTATGAAGATTGCATTATGATTTTAAGATGGAATGATAACAATGAGCATACACGCTCTAACAAAATGAATGCATTAATAATGCAATAAAACGATCGTCGACATAACGCCGCGATATGAGAAGATCGCATGAAAAAAATCAAGTGAGGTGACAAGCCTATCTGATGAAATTCCTGAAATGATTACCTTGAACAAGTTCACAAGGTTGAAAAATTTGATTCACAAGATCAACAACTGAACCGTGAGATGGACTGGATGGTTAATGAATTAATCGAACAATGAGCTTGACTCCGTGATGAATGAATTAATTGAACAATGAGATTAACTAAGTGGTGAATGAATTGATTGAACAATGAGATTGACTGAGTGATGAATGAATTGACTGAACAATGAGATTAACTGAGTGATGAATGAATTGACTGAACAATGAGATTGACTGAGTGATGAATGAATTGACTGAACAATGAGATTAACTGAGTGATGAATGAATTGACTGAACAATGAGATTGACTGAGTGATGAATGAATTGATTGAACAATGAGATTGACTGAGTGATGAATGAATTGACTGAACAATGAGATTAACTGAGTGATGAATGAATTGACTGAACAATGAGATTGACTGAGTGATGAATGAATTGACTGAACAATGAGATTAACTGAGTGATGAATGAATTGACTGAACAATTCTAGAAAATCCTTCCACAAACCGCTGATAGTAATCGGCTAGTCCGAGAAAGCTTCGGATTTCCTTAACATTTCTCGGAGGTAACCAATCTTGGGTAGCCTCCGTCTACTGGGGATCAACCCGCACTCCATCTGATGAAATTACCTGTCCGAGAAAAATCACTTCGGACATCCAGAAATCACCTTTGGAAAAACTTTCCAAAAAGTTGCTCTCATCTTAACACGTCGAGAACCTGATGAAGATGGACCTCGCGTTCCTCTCGGTCACGAGAAGATCAAAATGTCGTCTATGAAGACAACAACAAACTGATCCAAAAGTCGATGAAAACCTGATTCATTAACTCCATGAATACCGCAGGTGCATTAATCAACCCAACCGGCATAACCGCAAACTCCTAATGACCATAGCGTGTTCGAAATGCCGTCCTCGTGATATCCGACTCTCGAATCCGCAACTGATGATATCCAGATCTTAAGTCGATCTTGGAAAATACTGAAGCTCCCTGAAGTTGATCCAAAAGATCATCGATACTGGGTAGAGGATATTTATCCTAGATCATCATCCTGTTCAACTCCTGGTAATAATACACACACGAACGAACCATACTTCTCTTTGACAGATAACACTGGTGCTCCCCACGGGGGCGCACTCGGTTGGAGATAACCTTCCTCGCACAATTACTCAAGTTGAGTCTCCAACTTCTGCATTTCAGTCGGGGCCATCCGATATGGTGCCTTCGATAACGGGGGCGTATCGAGCTCCAACTCACTCGTGAATTCCACAACTCTATGTGAAGGCAACCAAGTAACCCCTTGGGGAAATACATCGTCAATCGATGTCAATGATACCACGAATGATTGAACACCTCGATTGTCTAAGAACGGCCAAAAGGTGACAATGATATAATGAATGATTGAATATCTCGATTGCCCATGAATGGCCAATCGATGAAAATGATACAATGAATGATTGAATAACTCGATTGCCTATGAACGGCCAATCGATGACAATGATACAATGAATGATTGAATAACTCGATTGCCTATGAACGGCCAATCGATGACAATGATATAATGAATGATTGAATATCTTGATTGCCCATGAACGGCCAATCGATGACAATGATACAATGAATGATTGAATAACTCGATTGCCTATGAACGGCCAATCGATGACAATGATACAATGAATGATTGAATAACTCGATTGCCTATGAACGGCCAATCGATGACAATGATACAATGAATGATTGAATAACTCGATTGCCTATGAACGGACAATCGATGACAATGATACAATGAATGATTGAATAACTCGATTGCCTATGAACGGCCAATCGATGACAATGATACAATGAATGATTGAATAACTCGATTGTGGAATTCCTCTGCTTCCGTCATATTAAAAATTCCTCTGGAACAACGGGGATCACCTCCCTGAAGCACACATTCGACATCCAACGACGGAAATGATAGTGACCATATGCTTACGAACATTGAAAATGATATCGTGACAATCCATTTAAGTGACACTCAATATTATATCGTCCTTAGATAAGTTCACCACGATTAGATCCACTAACCAATCGCGGTCATTAAGCTTACCTTGGTATAATTTCCGAAAATCTTCCATCGTCAGGTACACCGATGGTATGAGGTCCACAAGCAATAGGACTAAGCGAATTAAGTCTATTAAATCATGACTCGAAAATGAATGAATGCGGTGCACCAAGATCAAAAGGTACACACAAAGTTGAAATAAAATTACGAGTATACGAGATCGTTCGGGCCACCGGATCGTTGATCCTCTTCATCACATGAATCGGGACACCTTCGGCCCCGAACCGACGCTCCGTCGATAAATATGAGCTCCACCTTTATTTGCTTCCATTGTCCTAAACGACGCTGACAAAGCAGTCTGATTCTGAATCGCTGATTGTTTCGGGGCCTGAGATGCCACCAGGGCTGCCTTAGAGTCCTTTCGGCAAAAACGGGCCTTATGCCCAGAGTTCCCACAATTATGACATGTGATAGACGGCGTCGTACACCTAGTACTGAAATGGCCCGGCGCCCCACAGTTAAACAGAGATGATGGCCGCCATTGCTCGGGACTGAGATCCCGCAGGATTAGGCGTCGTAGGAGGACGCTCAGAAACGTTAGGACCCGCACGAGGAGTCTTGGAGGTTGACCAACCGCCTTCGGACCGATTACGCTTCGTTGATTTCTTGTAGACAGATGAAGGTTGTTGCTCCGCAATTTCCTTAGCAGCAGGCTTATACGCGAGAGTCTTCTCGATTAACTCGGCCAAAGAGGCGCAATGATGATTAAGCAATTGCATATGGGTCATCATGACCTGCATAAAAGTGAGTGGATCAACCCGAACATCTTCTGATCGAGCCGAATCCTGTGTACGATTTCCTGATAGCGAGTGATTATTTCCCGAGTTTCGGCCCGCACCGCGGCCTCTCCCCGTGCATCCTCTGACATCTCTCTCCATACTGAAGTAGGAAGGTCGCATAATGATTATATTCCCCGCATGAATATCACGTTATGATTATGTCATGAGATGATGAAAATGAGCATATGCGCTATAACACAGTGATTACATGAATGATTAACTGAGGTGACATGATTATCTGATGAAATTCTTGAAATGAGTATCTTGAACAAGTTAACCAGGTTGATGATATGATCTTCCAGATCAATAACTGAGTAATGAAATGAATTGAGTAATTAATGAGTTAACATGATCGTACTGATCATAATGAATGATGAAATGATTTGAGTGATTAATGAGTTAACATGATCGTCCTGATCATGATGAATGATGATGTTTGAGGATTGTTAATTGATGAATGATGAATGAATGATTATTGCCAGAAATTATACCATGGCGTTAGAAACCTTACAGTTCTTTCGGTCTGATTGGCTCGGCATTTGCACAGGTCACACGTGACGCGAAAGTCCAATGATACTAGTCCGATGACGATGATTTCAAATGAGACATGACTCGGAAGGTAGTATTCAAAACCACGCTACGATACCAACTCTGTAACACCCCAAACTAGGCGGATATTACAGTGCCGTAGATCCCCGACTGGGACCCACCAGGCGAATGAAATTGAATGAATTACACAGGGTAAATGTAGTACCGAACCACATTACAACAATAATTACTCCGATGAGGAGTTTAAGTACAACACACCAGGACAATACCGAATACTAGTGTATTTTATATGAAGATAAAATACACAACACTGAATGAAACGGAGTATCCAAATGAAAGTCTGCAGCGGAAAATAATTGACAATAATATGAATAACTGAAAGGAACGGGGCCCCCTACTAGTATCACTGGGACCACTCGCCGTCAACATGCTATTCCCGTGCTTTTGCCTTGCCATGACCTGAAAAACAAAATCCCCAACCGGGGTCAGTTACACAGAACAACAATCCTCAAGGGTTGAAAATACACAATCATGATATATCTGAATTTATGAATTATCCTGTCGAAACATACGTAATCAAACATGCTATATGAATCGACTATCAGTACGGCTCAACGGAATGGCGCCACACTACGTCCGGGATGGAAATGTGTCCGTGCACAAGCCACCAACGATCAATACACGCGTGGTCTTGTACCTAATCAGTCTCACGAGCAATCGACTCGTGTGCACAGTCCAATGTGAGGCCAACAACCAACACACGACATAAATGTGCCCGACATGAAAATTCTACACATACCAACCGGCACGCCAGTATGACCCGGAATGTCACAATATGACAAAAGTGACAACGACAATGAATAATGACTCACCAAGGTTGAATGATGGTGAAATGAATGATAGCTCAATGAAATGATCGGAACCGTCGTTCCTTATGACTGAAGTGATTAATTGACAATGACAAGTTTTGATACGGTTAATACAATGATGAATGAGTTACGATTATGAATGAACAACGACAAAAGGAATGAATATCCTTTTAACCGAGTAAGAATTAACTTACTCAATACCGATGAAGAATGTCCGTCCACGAACAATGTCCTAAATGAAATATCGGTCGCTCGAACAACCTTGAATAACACAATTACCAATAATCCGATCATTACGCAAATCAAAAACGATCATAATCGACTCAAACGTCGATATAACAATATTCGAACTCGAATATATCGAAACCAACTCCAAGATGAGTATTTCAAACCATCAAAACACTTTCAATGATATCAATAATCCATTAGGAATCCATAATTCATGATTACAACAACATCAATCAGAAAATCCCCAATTAATCGAAGTCAACCCCAAGGGTTCTTGAAATAATTCCGAAAATAATCATTAAATCCGTAAGAATATACTTATCCAAGGTAGATAATCCATATCTAACATATTCCAATGATAATCCAAGCTTACACGAAGAAATCGGAAGGAAAACCCAAAAATCCGAAATTCTAGATCCATGAGATTAATACCTTTGATCCGATGTGATGAAGATGATGAAATGATGATTAATCCGAAAGATGAGTTTGAAGATGATGATTGACGATTACACCTCGAAGAATCCTCTCCGAATCGCTCGAAATCGCCCAAAACTACCGAAGGAATGAAATGAGATGAATAATGACGAACTCTGACTAAACTGTCCAATTTATAGTCAGTCCAGGTTAGCGTGCGCTAGCCCTTGTGCATAGCGTGCGCTAACGAGTAATTTGGGTAGTCCAGTACCCACTGTCCGAACACGGTAGCGCGCGCTACGTACCTCTTTGTAGCGTGCGCTACGGCCATACTACTAGCGTGCGCTAATATCCATTGTTAGCGTGCGCTAGCGAAATATTTGACGCCCAGTACTGGAGTCCAGAAAACTGTCTGACCTCTGATCTGACCCCGATAGCGTGCGCTACAACCATTGTTTAGCGTGCGCTAATATATCGGTTGCGTACGCTAACAACAATGCATAGCGTGCGCTATGAATTAACCCGGTGCAGTCCAGTAGCCACTGGACTCAACCTGATCCGTCCCTAGCGCGCGCTACTCCACACATATAGCGTGCGCTACTACAACCCGTTAGCGCGCGCTACTTACCACTCGTAGCGTGCGCTACAAATCTCACTGCATCCGGTACCTTACGGGCTGCGGCAGCAACCTTAGCGTGCGCTAAAGCTGAGTGGTAGCGTGCGCTACCTATACCCAATTAGCGTACGCTAAAAGGAGTATGTAGCGTGCGCTACTCCTCACGCACAGCTCGCAACAACAATGACAATGATGATAAACGCGGCACGAAACTCCAATCAGATTAGTGATGAATGACGATTGATACACGATACAATTACTCTGAATGATGAATACCATGACTGAATATGAGTGACAGATGATCAATAATGAGTGAATTTACTGAGTGATAATGACTGAATGATAAATACTGAATGATAATTACTGAATTACAACCGGGTATTACAGCTGGAGGGTTTACATCTAAAGTACTTGATGAATACTGCATATTGATCGGGAGAGACGAAAAGCATCCCAACCCCCACAAGCATAAGCAAAATGGTCTCGCGGAGGCAACCATCAAACGAATCAGATGGTAGCATGGACATTGGTTATGCACACCAATTTGCCTATTTCTGTCTGGGGTTATGTAGTCTTGCATGCAGCTTTACTTATTCGCTCATTTTAGAATCTTAGCTAACCAAACGATTTATGCGTACCAGTTGGTAACTGAATAGCCCTTTACATTTTGGACTCAGATGAACTTGAGTGTCAATTGTGCATATTTGGTTATGTAGTATTGTGCCTTCTGCACCCCCACAATGCGTGGGTCTTTAGAGACGATTAAGTAGTTACATTGGATACGAATCCCTAATGATTATCTGCTATTTAGAATCTTCGACAGATGATCTTCTTACCGCTCGATTGCGAATTGTTACTTCGATGAGACAACCTTCTCGTCGTTAGGGGGAGGAGAAAAGACGAACGTTCTCAGGGAACGACAGGAATTATCATGGTGTGCCCACACTTTGTCTCATTTTGATCCCAGTATTTCGCTATGTAATAAGTGAAAATTCTCGATCTTCGAAATGTAGCAGATTCGATACCTGATGTACTTACTGATATCGTGAAAATTACGAGATCATATATACCAACTGCAACATGTAAGGTTGAAAGTCCCCGATAAGGGGCGCAACACCGACGAATAGAGTGCTGCCATCGCACATGGTGGATGTGTGATTTAGGCCATAGATCCCTAAAAGAAGAGGTGGAAGCTACATGGTTCGACTAAACTCACCTAAGGAGGAGGTAGAGTAAGACACAAATTTATATATTAGTCATTAATGAACTCGTTTCATGAGATCATACTTGATTTTACTATGTCCATGAGTCGTGACGATGGGGACGCCCCGAAGATTGATATGATTCATAAAATCAAGAAATCTTGATGAATCATGAGAGTGTGGACTGATCATCAACCCACTTTGTGTTAGGGTTGTATAATGCAAATCATACTTTATGCTTGTATTCTTTATTTTCCTGTAACTACATATGAGAATATTAATTACATTTAATCACATGTTTTGCATATTTATTCACGTTATGGTTATGCAAAAGAAATGTCTAAATATTTTATATTGTAGATAATGTGGTGTGTTGGTGTCACACGGAAGATCACATTATTGGTACCTTATAAAATAATATAATAGTTCACAACCTATATAATTATTAGGCAAATTATATAAAAGGTTGTAGTGTATGCTTGAGATTAGTTGGTCTTGACTATTATCATACATTAGCGTATTTGCATACGTTGAACTGGATCGAGGTGAGATAGTGTCTTCTGTACTGACTATAAGAAGAGCGTAAATCTCGGATAATTATTATTTCTTAATTCTAAATATATAAAATTTAATTGTGTATTTATAATACTTATTGCTTTGATTTACCATGGTGAGAGTCAAAATGATCGACTCAATAAGCCTCGTATCTTGGGCAATATATTATTTATATGACAATTATTATTATCACTAGAAATCGTGTCCCGACCGTGCAGGTTGATGCTGTCCCCTTGAGGAGCTCGATAATGATTATTATATTAAACCTTGAAGGTGGATTTAATTCCGATATAATAATAAGGTTTGAGTGGTACTACTCTTGGATAAGATATTAATGAATTAAAGCTGTCAGTAGCTTATAATTAATTAATGGACATTCGATATCTTAAACACGGGAAATAATATATTTAATAAGGAGTCCAATTTCGTAATTTGGGATTTTGGTAGGAAGTGCAATATCAACTTTTTAGTGGACTAAGTTGATATTAATAGATTTATTATATTAGGAAGAGTCCTAATATAGTAAGATGAAATCTATTAGGAGTCCTTCCATAATCCTCCTTAAGATCCCTAGTAGTAGTTCAAGAGCCTATATATAGGACATTAAGGGAGAGGCCAATTTTCCAAGTCTTTTGTGAGGTTGTGTGATCAAATTTTTCCTCTTGTGTTTAATTGTAGATCTAGACTTGTGTATTTGATTCTACAATTTAGATAACACATTAATTTGCTAAGAGTGTTCATAAAATACTAGAAAGCAAAGAAAAATTGAGTGACCACATACAAGAGGAATTTCGGCCGATCCATATAGTTGTCCAAGCAAGATCCGGTAGTTCGTTGCCCACACAACATCCGGGTTAAGACGGAGCATACTCTAGAAGGTTTAAAGGTAGAAATACAAGGTGATCAAGACGAAAGCAACCAATTCGCTTCAAGGGTAATATCCTACGATCTTTAGATCTAGATTAGGATATTTCAATAACCAACATATTTATTTAATAAATAATAAATAATATTTAAATTGCTTAAATAGTCTTAGTAATTAATTAGCATGTCTAAATAGATATTATGCTCGTGGATGCGTAAAACGCAATTATCAAACTTTCCCAAACTTCGCTTCCGCTGCGTTTTATTTCCAACAATTGGTATCGGAGCCGGATTTTTAGGCCTTTTGCTATTTTTTAATTAATTTTGGTGATTAATTGATAGCAATTTAAATATTTATGTATTTTGATGTTGGAATATTTTGCTAGATGTGTTCTTGCATGTAATTTGATCCAATTATCATGGTTTATGTGAATGATTTATTTATTTATTTTTATTATTTATGCAATTGTTGGTTTGGCCCGATTTTGAGGCATGTAATGGTTTTTCCCGTGAGAAAATCCGCGGGTAGTTCTAGGTGTTTTATTTTTCGTGTAATCTTGCTGTAATTCCGATGTATTTTATTTTGTATAAAATTGTAATCGAATTCGAAAAAGATAGGATCACGAAGAAATAGAGCGAGCAAGACTGCCAGGTGTTAGGCGTATGACAAGAATGAGCGAAGCGCCGCGGCAGACACGATCGTCACTGTAGAAAGCGGCACCGAAGCGGTGGCCAGCGGCTGGTCCGGGCAGTTCTGGTTGGTCGGGTTAAATCGATTTTGTCCGATCCGTTTCGCCGCCGTTCGTTGCGTCCGCTGGAGAGTCGGGATTTAAAATTAATTTTCTTATGTAATTAATTTTGCATAAAAGTGAAATTTTAATTTTGGAAATTCACGGTCTGGTCGGGAAGGAGCGACGAGATGGTTGATTCACTGGGAGAGATCGAGTCGAAGATTTTCTCGGATTCAACTCAAGGAAGAAGACCATGATAATTGGATAATTTAATTATCCATGCTTTATTTTTAGTTTTTATTGTTTTGATGTATGACATGTATGAATATATGCGTGAGCTGTTTTCTGCATGTTAGGACGAGAAAATTAAAAACCTTAAGGCTAAAATAACTATGTGATTAAATTGATAAATTTTTAAAAATAAAATCAAATTGGCCTCCATAATTAATTTAAATTGTGAAGTAATTAGCATGCGCGTTGACATTAGGGTCTTCCTCCATATGGGATGTGCTAATTATAGGTTCACTAGTTTTAAATTTCAAAATGATAACATAAGGTAAATATTATTTTTTTATGATAGGACCTCTCCATCTGTAAGACTATTATTTAAAAGATAATATTTTAAGGATGTTAAATTATGGTATTCATTTAGGTGTATTAATTAATAAGCTACCCATCGGAATCTATGTTAAATTAATACATGGCCAAGAGGAACCAACTATTAATTTTACTTGTCATAACGTAAGTTGACTAGATAGTAAAATTAAAGACGTAAAACTCTACTTGAAAACTGTGTGTAAATGTCCACACGATCGTGGATTGCATATCCGGATTTTTCGAGGTGTTGGTTGCTAGCATATATATTGTGTTTTGAGACTTTTCGATATATTTTGCTATGCATTATGTGATGGATGTTTTTAATTTTTATCTCAGATGTCTTTCAATCCACTAGCTATTATTCTCAAGGAAAATAAACTTGATGGCACTAACTTTGCCGATTGGAAAAGAAATCTTGACATTGTCCTGACTGCTGAGGGGCATAAATTTGTCTTAACTGAGGAGAGCCCTCTGGATCCAGAAGCCACTCCTGGAGAGTTGGATGAATTCCGGAAATGGAAGAAGTCTGATGAGATGGCTCGTTGTTACATTTTAGCTTCACTGACAAATGTATTGCAGCATCAGCATCAGACGATGGGCTCAGCCGCGGAAATGATAAAAAACCTCACCGAGATGTTTGGTCATCGGAACCGGGCGACTAGACAAAATGCAATGAGGGTGTTGATGACAACCCAAATGTCTGAAGGGACCTCTGTAAGGGATCATGTTCTGAAAATGATGTCTCATTTGAACGAACTGAGCATACTGGGAGCTACTATCGATGTGGAAACGCAGGTCGATATTATCTTGGGCAGCTTACCAAGAAACTTTGAGCAGTTCCGCCTTAACTACAATATGAACCGTAGGACATATACTTTGGCGGAACTTCTGACAAAGCTTCAATCTGCTGAAGGTCTGTTCAAACAAAGTTATCAGATTCTTGCGGCAACCAGTGTTACTTCTTCCAAACCCAAATGGGGAAAGAAGAAAAAGCAGGTTGGCCAGAAGCAAGTGGCAACTCTCAAGGTGAAAAGCAAGCCTCCTCACCCCGAGGCGAACAAAAACCCAAAGAGAAAGTGCTACAAGTGCGGTTAGAAAGGATATTTTAAAGCGGACTGCCCTGCTCATAAGAAAGGTATGTCTCGTGCACTAGTAGTCAGAACATGTTTGGCAGCTTGTTCTTTCACTTCGTGGATAATTGATTCAGGATCCACTGATCATGTTTGCTTTGACTCGCATGGTTTTCAGGTAACCAAGCAGCTTAGTGCGGGCGTGATTACCATCAAATGGGGCGATTATTCCAGGCTTATCGCTGTTGCAGTGGGAGTCGAGCAGTTGAAGATTAATGATAAATTATTAGTCCTCAATAATGTATTATTAGTACCGGATTTTAGACTGAATTTAATTTCGGTTTCTAAATTAAAATGCGATGGTTATTCAGTTTCTTTTGATGATGATGCCATTATTAGGAAAAGAAACGGTGAACATATTTGCAAAGGTATTTTTAATGATAGACTATATGTCGTTAATACTGCACAAACTCCTCTGTATAAATCACTTAACTCTTTTTCTAAACCTAAAAAGAGAAAAGAACTGTAATACCCGAGATTTCTGTTATGTATTTAGAACTTGTGACATTGTTATTGTTGCACTTTTATCTGAGTATTATTCTCCGTATTTCATAATCCGATGTTGTTGAACGTATGATTTCATGAATGTGATGAAAATTGTGATTCTGTGCATGTAGCGCACGCTATCGACTATGTGTAGCGTACGCTAAGTTGGATCCATAGCGCACGCTGTGCATGACCTTAGCGCGCGCTATACGTAGTCAGCATGATTGAGACGTGGGGTAGGTGAGATCAGGCCGGGGATCTTGGTCGGATTGTGTCGGGATGAACCTGGATGGCTTTCGGGAAAAGCCAAGTCAACGCCTTAGCGCACGCTACTGACATGAGAATAGCGCACGCTAAGTGCTGAGTACAGTGAAGTCAGTGAGCCGTTAGCGCACGCTACGAGCATGGACTAGCGCGCGCTAATAACCATTTCCTATAAATAGGACAACATCCTTTTCGTAATTTCAGTCCTTTCTTCTCCCACATCCGAATCCTTATACTTAGAGTATTACTCTCTACATCCTAACACTTCATATCAGCATCCTAGCTCATGTTGATGATTGTAGATCATTGAGGATTGGTGTTCAAGCCTTCGACGTTGGATTGCTTCGATTTCCTCCTTGTTCTTCATTACTTTGAGGTAGGTGATTCTTCACCAATACTAGTAGTGTTCTAAAGGACGTTTGATCATGTTTTACTAGTCAGTTATTTCGTTTATAATCGAACATCACGTGTTAGAAGGATACTTTTGACGTATCGGCACTTATTCTTCGTATAATCCTTTGAACCTTTTTAGTATATGGACTCCTAAGCATATTATGTATCTTCAAACTGATCATGACCAGTATATGAAGATTACCTAGTTCGTAGGTTTTACGTAAGGAATCATATGTTTTGGGACTTGGAATGAACAGAACTTAGAATATTTTCTTGAAGATCAAGATGAATGATGGTGTAGTAATGATGATACGTATCCTTGTATCTCGTAGTCGTTTAATCCGTATAGAACTTTCACAAACCTTATGAGCATGATATGCACGGGGATGACATGTATTATCACCATAGAATTCATGAGTTCATCACCATTAGATCTAGTTTTCTGCCAGTAGTAATCAGCCATGCACGGTTAGCGCACGCTAACATACGTAAGTTAACGTGCACTATCGGGGATAAGCTAACGCACGCTACGTTGGGTACGTAACGTACGTTATGATATCAGCCGAGTCAGTCGGCTGGTCAGAGAGAACTGTCAGTCCATGGCTAGCGTACGCTAGGCTTTGACGATAGCGTCGCTAGAGCGAGCTTAGCGCACGTTACGTAGAGTACGTAGCGTACGCTAAGTGGTTCAGGCAGATTGTATATTTTGAGCTTTTGGCCGTAGACCGAATTGTTAGGCCATCGTTCGACTTGAGATGATTTGTATATCATTTATTTTGTTAAGGTTCGACCTTGCTACGTTGATCGAAGGAGGCAGCCTTCGAGTGTGTTGAGATCATTGAAGTGTCTCGTTCTTGCCATCTTCGAGGCAAGTATCGTAATATGCTAATATTGGTATTTTGAGCATGCGTGTGATTATTCATGTTGTTGAACATGAGATTTATTACGTTGAATTGTCATGATATTCGTTATCTAGTGTTTGTATGTTCATGTTGATGGACATGGCGATTTGGCATATATGTATGCATGAGTTATGTTTGTGTTTGTTGTGCGATCTATGCTGAGGGCGCTGGATCGGATGTCCACCTCGTGTTGGTCCGACGGGATCATCTTGGGATCTAGGTTGAGGGCGTTGGATCATTGGACGGGTTATTTCCACCTCGTGTTGGTCCGACGGGATCATCTTGGGATCTATGCTGAGGGCGCTGGATCATTGGAATACCCTTGCTGTGTTAATGGAATCTTGTGGATTCGCATTGTCGGATTCCGGTAGTGGAAGTCCATGTGGTGTATCTTGTTATGTATTGTTGATGCATATTTGATTCGTTTAAATGATACTTGTACTAGCATCGTTTTGCTAACCCCTTCGGGGGTGGACATTTGTTTTGATGTTCAGGTAGTCGAGGAGCAGGAAAACGGCCCGCGATCTGACGCGTGGCGGCGAAGGGTTGATGATGTTTGTTGTTGTTGGTGATTTGTTTTCTTGGTTTGATTTCAGTACTCGAGTACGCGTGACTTATTAATATCATTTCGATACGGTTGTATTAATTACTCGTTGAACCAGTTGTACGGTTTTGTAAACTTGAATTTCCGTGATGTTGATGTTCTATATTTACATTTCTTTTAAATTAGCCTTGTAAATCCTTACTTAAAGGGTTTACGACGCTGTAATTATTCCGAATATCTCGGGGTGTTACAGAATATGGTATCGGAGCTAAGATTTATGGATATCTTGGCAGTCGGGTTTTAAGTTGGGTCTGTTTACGTTATTGATTAACGAGTCGTTCGTAACATCTCTGTTCAGCCAAAAGTCGTCATGTGGACCGTGGTTGTAAGTTTCCTAATCTCTTATACTACCGTTTTACTTAATTACTGTTTTGTGTGTATTGACGGGCTTTATTTCGAATACTTTGTCCTGGATATTGAGGAATTTTGTTTACAGTATGTTGAGAGGAGGACGTGGACGCGGATGCGGACGGGGTAACATGAGACAGGAGGATTCCGCAACTACCCCAGAATTATCAGCTAGTCGAACCGATTCCCATTCTGGAGGGCAGCAAGGATCAGCGAATGACGACGCAAATCCTAACATGAATGTTTTATGGATGTTTTATGGAAAATGATTTTTGGGCCGAGACCCAATCGATTTTGAAATAGATTTATAACTCAGGACTTGAGGTCTAGAAGGGTTTTCTACTTTTTAAACTTCTTGTAATGCGGAACGAGATATGGACTGAGACCCTAATGTTTCAAAAGGCTTTTTCTTGTTTTCGAAAACTCCCGAGATTTGTAAAACACTTTACCAATCGTTTACCTATGTTATTTCCGCCTTTCGAGGCTTTGGTTTACTTGTTCAAATGGAACTTCTCGGGAAGTCTTTCGCTGTGTTTGATTTGTTGATTTGTTTCAATATTTTGTCATATCATATTTGAGGTGATCCAGGATGGATTAAGGATTGACATTGCGAGTAGTATGTGGAGGAGGAGTTTTTATCAGAGTCTATATATTGAGATTTTGGAATTTCATCGTGTGGTTTTCCGATGGAATATCAGTGAATTTGGTGACGAGCCGAATTGGTATACAGGAGTATGAATATGGACAAGCAGTTGCATAAATTCCATTTTATTTAATCGTGTGTATTCGAAAAGAATTTTTATCGAGAACTTGGCACTAGCGAGCCGATTTAATTTTTAAAATTGATTTTGTGGTCTTACCAAAATTTATGTTTTGAGCTTTGAAATTTTTGAAAGAACTTTCGAAAATTTGTCTTCTTGACGAGACTATATGACTTCAAACTGGTTCTAAAAACGTGATTGGTATACGTACAAATGTAGTGCATAATGCATATCACGGTGAAGTCCCCAACGAGACTCGTAAGATGTATAAAACATCAATGGTATGATGAAAAGAGGTTCGAACATCAGTGTGGTAGTTTGGTTATCCAGGGATGACCGGTTTCGTGATGATTCTGGATATGGTGGTTGAACTTTTGGTTGTGACCGGATTGCAAGTTTCGAGGACGAAACTTATTTTAAGAGGGATAGTATGTAATATCCGGGAATTTTAAATTGGAATTTTTGTGGAACTAATTATTTTATTTATTTTTTTTATTAGTCGATTAATTATTGATCAGATCGACTCTTGAGATTTTAGAATATAATACTGTTGAGTTATTGATAGCTGATATCTTATGCGACATAAATTAATTAAATAATTGGGCCCCATTTTAAAATTTGGACCAACTCCACCAAAAGATTCCTGGCCGATTGATTAAGAGGGAGAGTATTCATTTTATTGACTTTTGTTTCTCTCTCTCTCCCTCACATTATGTGTCTTTCTCTCTCATATTCCCACCTACCCCGATCGGATGAAGCAATCACCATCACCATTCATCCTTTTCTTCTGCACGATCGGAAGAGCAGCAGCGGCGGTGGAAGGTCCTGGTGGCAACCCCGGGTTGACGTCTTCACGGGGGACTCATTGCTCGAAGCCGGCGGCCGGAGGATATGAGTTTCAGCAAAGGTGAGTCGTGCAGTCAACAACGGCGGGCTGGTTTCTCCGACGACACCAAGCTGCTTCAGCGGCGGCATGACGGCTGTGGCCAGGGCAACGATCTGGCCGGACCTTCAGACGGGTCGGAGCTGTGGGAGCCCAGTCGGGCAGTGGGCTGTTCGGGTTTTGAAGTTCTGGCGAGGTGGGGCTCGGCCGATGGTTTTCATCGTGGACTCCGGTGACCGATTTAGGATTCCGTTTGGTGGCGGTCGGTGGTGGTCCGGTGCAGTTGTGTGTGTGGGTAAACCCAGCTGTGTGTGTATGGTGTGCTGTGTGTGTGTATATATATATAGCAGTATGTGTTGTGTGTGTGTATGTTAATATTATATATATTATATATATATATATATATATATATATAACAGGCATGTGTGTGTTTTTCCGTGTGTGTGTTAATATATATATATATATATATATATATATATTGAGTATGTGTTTGTTTTGTACATATATATATATATATATATGTGTGTGTGTGTGTGTATAGTCATGGTTGCGTGTATGTGTTCGTGTTGAGATTATGGACGGAGAGAACATTAGGCGTAGACGAAGGTTTTGATAATTTGGTCTACGAGCGGTTGAGTGTATTTGGACCTATGGAGTGAGCCGGAGTTCGGAGTGGAATTTGTGTTCGGAGCAATAATCGAGTTGTGGATCCGGGTTAATTACCGTTGGTCGTTTGATCCGATCAATTAATTAAGGGGCGCAATTGAGGTTTGGATTTCACTGGATCGATCGGGTGAGCCGTGTTCGTCGGGACTTTCAGCATCAATTATTGAGGCAAGTTATTACTTGCTCAGTTTATAATATTTAATGAATGGTTTTAATTTCATTCGTTTATAATTCGTATAGCAATGTTTATAAATCGTAATCACAGGAGATTTGAGATTATAGGTTTTATTTGAGTTTTGGGAATTAAATCATAATGTATATGATTTACATTCTTGTTGGCATACTTGGTATCGAGGATACATCATGGTATAGACAAAGGCGTGAATTATTTACCATCCGTGACATTTTGGATCGTCGAATATTCAGAATAATGGTTCGTGATGGTCTGGACATCGAGATTGCTCCCGAAGGACTCAGGGCAAGTACTCTAATCATTTTTGTCATTTCGTGTCGATCATGTTGTGATACATGCATGTATCGTTGTTGTCATGCATTGTGTATCATTGTTATATGCATTTGTGCATTGTTGTTGTATGTCCACCTCGGGTTGGTCCGACGGGATCATCGGGGGATCTATGCTAGCGTGCGCTGGATCAACGGACGGGTTTTCCACCTCGGGTTGGTCTGACGGGATCATCGGGGGATCTAGGCAGTGAACGCTGGATCATCGGATTGCCATGTATTGTTGTTGTGCATATGTATATTATGGGTTTGCCATAAGTATACATTATCGTTATTGTTGTGATCATAATGACGTTGTCATATGAGTATGCATTTGTAGGTCTTGTGTTAGGACCATGTCCGTATATTATGTTGATATAATCTCGGATTAGACTGACGTGATTGTCATGGTATTTCGTATCTTGAGGTATGTTCCGTATTTCCTTGGTACTTATCTTTGATGGACAATCGATTATCGTATTGGAATTGTCGATGTTATCCGATGGATTGAATTGGCCAGGGTTGGTATAATTTCCGTATCGCGAGTTATGATAATATTTTGAGAACCTTGAGTATTGTTGAGATACCGTACAGATATTTCGGTATTATCTTAATGTGTTGTTAAGGATACGAATCATGTATTCTCGTAAAGTTATGACGGTAAGATTACATTAGTCGTATTCTTACTTAGTATTTCCATTGATATGTAATTATTGACGAGATGTGATGGTTATCATTGTTGGATATTATGGTTGACCCCGTCGTGGGCTTTCTTTTTAGGTTCTTGGATTATCAAGCTTGTAGCGGTCGTGGAGAGATGAACTTCCCGGAGGATACTGGCAAGGGCATGTATTTGTGTTTTGAGTTTCTGATCAGTTGTTATATTCCGCTGCTAGAGTATTTTAATTGTTTGTCTTTATCCTCTGCGTGAGTATTTTTAAATGGCCTTTTGGTATCCGGTAACTTAGGTTACTTTGGCAATCATTTTCTAAATCTATTCTGTCGGTACGTGTAAGCGATAGCTTAACGTATGTTTTTAAACTGTTGAGTTTTGGCATTTTGGGCCTTGTGGTTTCAAATGAGATTCTACGACGGTTTTGATAAACGAATTTTATAAAGTCTTCGAATGTTTTAAATAGATAATACCGTCGTTAGCCTCTTGGACGTTTGTAAATATTTGCGAAAATTTTCCTTCAGCCTTGTGGGTTCCATCTCGGGGCCCATGGCGCTGTAATATTCCTGGATGGATCTGGGGGTGTTACAGATTATGGTATCGGAGCTTAGGTTGAGAAAACCTAGGCAGTCGGGTCGAGTTGGGTCGTGCTTTTATCATGTCATTTGAGTTGTCGATTGACAAATAGTAGAGCCGTGGGTTTTTGTTGTTCACTCGGGCTTGTGCATTATGTGATTTACCAGTGTGGTACTGGGTTGTTGTAAACTTTTCTAAATGGTGTTAACGTGTTTCTTCAAATAGAGCTGTGTTACGTTCTCGAGTTGAACTGTGTTTGCAAAACGTGTGTCTTGAAAATATCTGTGTCGAGTATTTTCTAGAGTCGAGACATGTGCCTGTATCATGGGGAACCGTCGGCTTCACGATCTGTAAGTATTTGGATTTTTGAATTTCATCGAGATTTATTGCCGTTCTAAGTTGATATGCTTTGAGATTCAGCAGAATATTATGCATTACAGTATAAGGTGACAGAGTTGGGACAGGATTGACGATCTTGAGAAGTTATGATTTTGGAAATCAATATATCGATAAAGTTTTGGAACGGAGTTGTGCATTTGGAAAAAATATTGTGGATTGTTCAGGAGAACATGTAGTCATGATAATTCATTTTGAGATATATGAACTGTTTTTGAGCATTTGAAAACGATACTTTTCAAAATGAATGTTTTATGGATGTTTTACGGAAAATGATTTTTGGGCCGAGACCCAATCGATTTTGAAATAGATTTATAACTCAGGACTTGAGGTCCAGAATGGTTTTCTACTTTTTAAACTTCTTGTAATGCGGAACGAGATACGGACTGAGACCCTAATGTTTCAAAAGGCTTTTTCTTGTTTTCTAAAACTCCCGAGATTTGTAAAACATTTTACCAATCGTTTACCTATGTTATTTCCGCCTTTCGAGGCTTTGGTTTACTTGTTCAAATGGAACTTCTCGGGAAGTCTTTCGATGTGTTTGATTTGTTGATTTGTTTCAATATTTTGTCATATCATATTTGAGGTGATCCAGGATGGATTAAGGATTGACATTGCGAGTAGTATGTGGAGGAGTTTTTATCAGAGTCTATATATTGAGATTTTGGAATTTCATCGTGTGGTTTTCCGATGGAATATCAGTGAATTTGGTGACGAGCCGAATTGGTATACAGGAGTATGGATATGGACAAGGAGTTGCATAAATTCTATTTTATTTAATCGTGTGTATTCGAAAAGAATTTTTATCGAGAACTTGGCACTAGCGAGCCGATTTAATTTTTAAAATTGATTTTGTGGTCTTACCAAAATTTATGTTTTGAGCTTTGAAATTTTTGAAAGAACTTTCGAAAATTTGTCTTCTTGACGAGACTATATGACTTCAAACTGGTTTTGAAAACGTGATTGGTATACGTACAAATGTAGTGCATAATGCATATCACGGTGAAGTCCCCAATGAGACTCGTAAGATGTATAAAACATCAATGGTATGATGAAAAGAGGTTCGAACATCAGTGTGGTAGTTTGGTTAACCAGGGATGACCGGTTTCGTGATGATTCTGGATATGGTGGTTGAACTTTTGGTTGTGACCGGATTGCAAGTTTCGAGGACGAAACTTATTTTAAGAGGAATAATATGTAATATCCGGGAATTTTAAATTGGAATTTTTGTGGAATTAATTATTTTATTTATTATTTTTATTAGTCGATTAATTATTGATCAGATCGACTCTTGAGATTTTAGAATATAATTCTGTTGAGTTATTGATAGCTGATATCTTATGCGACATAAATTAATTAAATAATTGGGCCCCATTTTAAAATTTGGACCAACTCCACCAAAAGATTCCTGGCCGATTGATTAAGAGGGAGAGTATTCATTTTATTGACTTTTGTTTCTCTCTCTCTCCCTCACATTATGTGTCTCTCTCTCTCATATTCCCACCTACCCCGATCGGATGAAGCAATCACCATCACCATTCATCCTTTTCTTCTACACGATCGGAAGAGCAGCAGCGGCGGTGGAAGGTCCTGGTGACAACCCCGGGTTGACGTCTTCACGGGGGACTCGCTGCTCAGAACCGGTGACTGCCGGAGGATATGAGTTTCAGCAAAGGTGAGTCGTGCAGGTCAACAACGGCGGGTTGGTTTCTCCGACGACACTAACTGTAGCTCGGCAGCGGCATGACGGCTTGTGACCGGAGAAACAACGATCTGGCCGGACCTTCAGACGGGTCGGAGCTGTGGGAGCCCAGTCGGGCAGTGGGCTGTTCGGGTTTTGAAGTTCTGGCGAGGTGGGGCTGTTCCGGTGACCGATTTAGAATTCCGTTTGGTGGCGGTCGGTGGTGGTCCGGTGCAGTTGTGTGTGTGGGTAAACCCAGCTGTGTGTGTATGGTGTGCTGTGTGTGTGTGTATATATATAGCAGTGTGTGTTGTGTGTGTGTATGTTAATATTATATATATATATGTATATATATATATATATATATATATATATAACAGGCATGTGTGTGTGTGTTTTTCCGTGTGTGTGTGTTAATATATATATATATATATATATATGTGTATGTGTGTGTGTGTGTGTGTGTATAGTCATGGTTGCGTGTATGTGTTCGTGTTGAGATTATGGACGGAGAGAACATTAGGCGTAGACGAAGGTTTTGATAATTTGGTCTACGAGCGGTTGAGTGTATTTGGACCTATGGAGTGAGCCGGAGTTCGGAGTGGAATTTGTGTTCGGAGCAATAATCGAGTTGTGGATCCGGGTTAATTACCGTTGGTCGTTTGATCCGATCAATTAATTAAGGGGCGCAATTGAGGTTTGGATTTCAATGGATCGATCGGGTGAGCCGTGTTCGTCGGGACTTTCAGCATCAATTATTGAGGCAAGTTATTACTTGCTCAGTTTATAATATTTAATGAATGGTTTTAATTTCATTCGTTTATAATTCGTATAGCAATGTTTATAAATCGTAATCACATGAGATTTGAGATTATAGGTTGTATTTGAGTTTTGAGAATTAAATCATAATGTATATGATTTACATTCTTGTTGGCATACTTGGTATCGAGGATACATCATGGTATAGACAAAGGCGTGAATTATTTACCATCCGTGACATTTCGGATCGTCGAATATTCAGAATAATGGTTCGTGATGGTCTGGACATCGAGATTGCTCTCGAAGGACTCGGGGCAAGTACTCTAATCATTTTTGTCATTTCGTGTCGATCATGTTGTGATACATGCATGTATCGTTGTTGTCATGCATTGTGTATCATTGTTATATGCATTTGTGCATTGTTGTTGTATGTCCACCTCGGGTTGGTCCGACGGGATCATCGGGGGATCTATGCTAGCGTGCGCTGGATCAACGGACGGATTTTCCACCTCGGGTTGGTCTGACGGGATCATCGGGGGATCTAGGCAGTGAACGCTGGATCATCGGATTGCCATGTATTGTTGTTGTGCATATGTATATTATGGGTTTGCCATAAGTATACATTATCGTTATTGTTGTGATCATAATTGTTAGGAATATGCCCTTGAATGCCACTCAGAGGATGAGAGAGTGAGAGCAATTGTATTGTAATTATGAATATTTTATTTATAAGGCAATTATTATTTCTATATTATTGTATATCACTGGCATTGTGATTTGGTATATAGAATAGTAGTCCTTGCATTTGAGAGTGAACATTCTACTCCTTATAGAGATAAGGAGATAGGCACTAGAAGTGTTTAGAGCTCGAATGCTTAACTAGTTCGCAAGTCGATAAAACTTAACAGGACATTAAGTTTTAATAAGACTTGTATAACTGATGCTAGGACGTGTGCACGTCTTGATAGCATAGTTATAAGTATATTGGTGGGACCAGTATACTCGAACACGACTCATACTCGATTCAGTCACACGGTATTCACTCTCGAAGAGTCGATGACGAATCGAAAGGTTGTGATAGTATCGTGGACCTTTGACTTGAGGGTTCGGTAGAAGATGTATGCGTGACGTTTAGTTTGTCATTAGAGTAGTTAGACTCATTTACTTAATTCTTGAGTCGACCTCGAAGTGCGGACTATACGGGCGAGTAGCGATCTTTGCGTACGCCAAGAAAGGATTCTATCTCTGTTAGTGAGCGGCGAATGTCTATACGGTTAATGGCAAATAAGATCATAAGTCTTTGGCGAAGCATTACGATATAGTCATATTAGATACGCTATTAATCGATCGGTCTTGATTTGCATTAACACATGTATAGAGTTTAGTCACGGTAGGGTTTGACTTTACCGTGACCCTAAGACTTGACCGACATCGATGAAGGGTCTATACGTATAGTATTCACGACATAATGGTTGGAATGATTCGTTCATTCGTTCTCGATCGGGGTTCTGATGCGGCCGCTAAATTTGGCTAAGTCTTTGCACTCATTGGTTCCTCCCAATGCCGGCTGAGACGAACCTACGGAGTCGCGCAATAGGATCATTGATGGATAAATATGAATTAATAATCTCTCTTATAATATTAGATATTAGTGATTTATCGGATAAATCAAATAGCGGTCTTATGAATTGTAAGTAGGTTACTGGGTGATTACTTTAATTCATAAATTATATTTCTTAGAGAAATGTATATATGTGTTTGATATAAATAATTAATTGTATTAATTAATTAGTATAAGCACATTGGAAATAAAACGGATTCGTTTGACGGACATCCGATTCATGAGGGATTCGTTTGACGAACATCTAATACACGAGCCGAATTAACTCGACCCGTTTCTTGGAAGATTCCCTATAAGGCCCCCCCCCTCAACTCTACTTTGTCTCTCTCATTATATTATACACTTGTGGGGTTATGTGAGGTGTAGAGATGCTTTTAAAAGCATCTTCTACATGTGAGGCTAGAAATAATGGTGAAAAGAAAGTCTTTTAATTATAAAGTCTCCTTCTTCCTTCCTCAAGTGTTTAATTTCGTTTTTTTAGAGAGTTTCAAGAGTGAGAAAAAATTTCTACAGCATATGCTTGATCTTAGAGACAAGTTATTAGTAGAAAAGATTGAGAGAAAAAATTCTTACAAGCTTCCCTAGCCGCATTCTTAGAGAAAGGAAGTTTGCTGATTTTTCCGTCAAGTTCCGGCGTGTGAAGTAGAGGCACCTTGCTTTAGGTGCTTGGAACGAAGGGCTCTTCATCATCATCATCATCATACGAAGGTTTTTCAGAGACATCATAGGTATGAGACTTTGATTCCTTGATCTTCGTATTTTTCTTTTCGTATATACGTTACTTGATCGATCCTCTTAGGGATTAGTTTATACTTCATTGCGTTTATTTTCTGTGGAATCCCAACAGTGGTATCGGAGAAAGGTCAAATATATCGTATATACGATCATCTTTGCATTTGGAATGTTATTTGATGATGTTTATGATTTAGAATCACAATAGATATAATCGAAGAAATTTAATCGTTCGTAGTAAGTCAAGTTTCGAATATTTTATGTGAATTATAAATCTGAAAAATTTGATTTTTTTTTTGATTTATAAGTTCTTCATGAAGTTAAGAAACTTTTTCGTTTAGGAAGCGAGTCGAAAAAATGAGAAAAACGGGGGTTAAACACGAATACCGCACGAAGGCAGTGCCGTGGCACCTTGCTGCTTTGCCTGGCCGGCCGAGAGTGACTCGGTAGGCTCTCAGTAGCTCGGCTTGCCGGCGGTGGCCTATAGTGACTCGGTCAGGGCGGTTTTCGGGTTTTCGGCCCGATTTTGAATCGGGCCGTGGGCTGGGCTTGATACCGGATTTTTCGGGACTCCATTTTTGTGTTTATATTTCGTTGTAATAATTTCCGAAATTTAAATTGGATTTAATAAGATTTAATAAAATATTTGGAATATTTTTTTTAGGGAAATTATTAGACGAGAATATTGTTTTGGCCGGATTACTTTGAACGGATTAAAATGACGATTATAAATATTAATTTGATTAATATTGTAGAAATTAAATAAGTTAATTTTTATATTAATTGGATTAATATATTAATTGATTATTTAATTTCATTTACCGTTACATGTTGTATGGAATGCCTTATGTGATGGTGATATAGCTCGTGGACTTAGTTGTTGATTTGTTCGATTCGATATGGTTGTAAAGGCCATTTTGAGCCTATTTATTTTTACTAGAAAATATGTATAAAAGGACGTATTGTTCAATGATGTAATTATTCATATGGCTATGACGAAGACCGAAGACGACCGATCGGAAGGCGAAGAATCAATATCGAATTTTTCTTTTCGTTATTTGGCTTGGCCCAATACTTAGGAAAAAGTCCATGAGCTATATGTTGGTAGTAACTAGGTTGCTATTTATTGTTTTTCATTTTGAATGATTGACAAACCACAAACCGCGCTTATAAACGGATTAATGTGCAAAGTGTAACATATAATCGCGTTAATACTCCCACTTACAAACACTAAGTTATAAAGGTTACGAGGTTTCCTACCCTCCGTCAAACTCATGGAAAATTGAAATTTAAACCGGAATATTATTCTTAGAGTATGTCGGGTAATATTTTTGGGGAAAGTTGATAAATTCCTAGAGTGCATTAGATGCCTTTGGTTGTGACAAATCAAACCCCTATAAACCGTATGGGTTGCCGGGTAAGATTCAATTGTCAGACTAATAGGAGTTGACGGTTTAAACTTAGATAGTTCAGCGAGCCATAGAAACCGAATGGGTTGAGGGCAAGTGAACTAGGGGTAAAAGAAGATCGAATCATCCATTAGATGGATTGGTATTAGACACCACTTTATAAAGAATAATAGAATATAAACCGTATGGGTTGCCCTCTATTAAACTTTGTAAAGAAATCGATCACCACTATGAAGTCACCCAAGACTTAGGATTTAACATGGGAGTGTGTAAATGCCGATAAAATAGTGGGAGCCGAGTTATGAATAAAGAAAGTCCTTAAATTCTTTACTCGGATCATAATTAAACAATCACTAACGAATCTCAAATTATTCTCTGCGATTAACAAAACTCTCAATATGACAATGAACCCACTCGCTATACTACTTGAAAAGAACGTCTGATGGTCCGAACTATGGGTGGCCGGAACTTGAGGATTGTCCTAACTATGGAAATCTTGGGATACGTCTTGGAGGCGGACATCCCGGCTCCTGCAAGAACCCGAGCCAATCGGGAAGATGTCGATGCCCATGAGAAATGGGTAAAGGCGACATAAGAGTGCGAGGGTACATGTTAGGCTCAATGACCAATGAGCTTCAACGTGCCCATGAAAAGATGACGTCACGAGCCATCTTAGCGCACTGGCCGAGCTCTATGGAGAGCATAGCCGAACCGCTAGATATGAGATATCAAAGCAATTATTCGGCGCCGGGATGAAGGAAGGAGAGAAGATTGGGGACCATGTCCTCAAGATGATCTCGATGATTGAGAGATTGGAAGCTCTTGATTTTGAGATGCATGCATCTCTCCAACCGACCTTATCCTGCAGTCACTTCCGACTCCTTTTCCCAATTTGTCATGAACTTCAAGCAATGAGATTGCATGTAACTTAGTGGGCTAATGAACAAACTGACGATTGCCAGTCTCGGATGAAGACAAAGGGAAAGGAAGTTGCACTTGTGATTTCTTCTAAGACTTGGAAGTCCAAGAATAAGAAGAAAAAGAACAAGAAGCGATTAGGTCCGATAGCCAAGATCGACAAGGGAAGGGCAAGGCCCCAATGGTTCAAAAGAGCAAAGGGGCCAAGAAAACGGATGTATGCCTCAAGCTGCGGTGAGCTAGGCCACTCGAAGAGGTATTGTCCAAAGCTTGACCGTAATGCGCCTTCAGTGCGGAACTATTGGTTTTAGAAACAAATTGTTCTGGCGTATATTCTACTTCTTGGATACTTGATTCCGGTGCGAGTTCTCACATTTGTACAATGAATCGGGATCTGGAACGAAGTAGGAAGCTGGATTCGGGGAGGTGATGGTCACCGTCGGAAGTGGGCATAGTGTCGAGGCTTCGATATCGGATCCCTTATATTGGATTTAGAATCGGGTTTTATTCTCACTTTAGATGATGTACTTGTTTTGCCCAAGGGGCACAAGAATATTGTATCAATTCCGGTCATGGACCGAAAGGGATTTCACTTCTTTATTGGAGATGGGTCCTGTCATATTTATTTGAAATAAATTGGTTGGTATCTTGCTACATTATTAAATGGTTTATACCATTTAAATTTAAAGAATAAGACAACGTGAACACTATAACTAGGAAGCGTGGTAGGGATGAAGCGAACCAAGCACTTAAGTGGCATCTTAGACTTGGTCATATCGGTCGGACCAAGGTTCATAAAATGGAGAAAGATGGGCTTACGGGTCCATTGGGATCGATCCCTATCCAACTCGTGAATCTTGCCTTCAAGGCAAAATGACTAAGTTACCCTTCGCAGGACTTTTGAAAGAGCCTTGAAAAACTTGGATTGATCCATACCGACGCGTCGTGGCCCTTTTGAAGTGGCACGAGGCGGCTTTGATTTCATTACATTCACCGATGACCATACCGGTATGGATTCGTGTACTTAATGAAACATAAGTCTAAGCTTTTGATAAATTCAAGGAATTTAAAGCCCTAGTTGAAAATCAAGCAGTAACCGTGTTAAGACTCTTCGGTCGGACCGGGGTGGTGAGTACATGAGTACCGAATTTGATGAGTTCTTAAAAGAACTAGGAATAGTGTCACAATTCACTCCTCCGGCTACTCCACAATTAAATGGTGTATCGGAAAGAAGGAACCGAACCTTGTTGGACATGGTTCGCTCCATGCTTAACTATCTTGATCTACCGATTTATCTGGGGTTACGCGCTCCTTCTGCTTGTGCATATCTTGAGCAGATGTCCTTCCAAATCCGTTCCTAAGACTCCCCATGAGATGTGGAGAGGTAGGAAACCAAGTCTTAATCACATTAGGATTTGGGGATGCCCCGCTTATGTCAAGAAGACTAAAGTAGAGAAATTGGAAACTAGGTGTGAAAGGTCGTTTCATAGGATATCCAGGGATTCCATGGGATATCTATTCTACATGCACGAAGATCATAGGATCATCGTTGCTATACAAGCACACTTCTGGAAGATCGGTTTATTCGGGAAGGAGGGGCGGTAGAAATATTTCTTTGGAAGAAATAAAAGAAACACCAAATGAGACACCTATGCAAGATACAAGAACCGAACCTTCAAATACAAATACAACCTCGCAAGTCTAGTAGAATTTCTCAATTACCGAGAGGTATGGCTATCTGCATCAAGAGGAACCAGGTGTCCATGAGATGACAGAAAGTAGTCAAGAGAAAGATCCTTCTACATACGACCAAGCGATGGTAGACGTTGACTCCACCAAGTGGCAAGAAGCTATGGAAGTGAGATAGACTCAATGCATGCTAATCAGTGCGGACTTTAGTAGATCGTCCTAAAGGCATAGTGCCTATTGGAAACAAATGGATCTATAAGAGAAAGGCTGATGGAGATGGCAAGGTTGATACCTATAAGGCCGGGCTTGTGGCAAAGGGTTATTCCCAAAGAGAAGGAATCGATTACTTGAGACCTTCTACTATAGCTATGATTAAGTCTATTCGCATGATGCTTGCTATAGCAACCCACTTAGATTATGAAATATGGCAAATGGATGTGAAAACGGCATTCCTAAATGGATTCCTCGAGGAGGAGATTTATATGGAACAGCCTAAGGGATTCATATCTCAAACCAATATTCATAAAGTATGCAAACTTCAGCGTGCCATTTATGGACTGAAGCAAGCTTCACGGAGTTGGAATCTTCGTTTTAACGAGACAGTCAAAGAGTTTGATTTTGTCCAAAACGAAGAAGAGCCCTGTATTTACAAGAAGGTTAGTGGGAGAAAAATTGCATTCTTAATACTATATGTAGATGACATTCTACTTATAGGAAATGACGTAGGAATGCTCAGTTCTGTGAAAGCTTGGATTTCTAAAGAGTTCTCAATGAAAGACTTGGGAGAAGCTACCTATATTCTGGGTATTCGTCTCTACCGGGATAGAGCGAAAAGAATGTTAGGTCTTTCCCAAGCCCTCTACATAGAAAAGATCCTGAAGCGATTTAGGATGGAAGATTCTAAAAGAGGGTTTCTACCTATGCAACATGGTGCAAAACTTTCCTTAGAGATGTGTCCTCAAAGTGAGGAAGATAGAAAGGAAATGAGCAAGGTACCTTATGCTTCAGATGAGGTAGCCTTATGTATGCAATGATTTGCACTAGACCGGACATTGCCTATCTTTGTGAGCGTAGTAAGTCGGTTTGATCAAATCCAGACAGAACATTGGGCTTGTAAAGAACATTCTTAAGTACCTTAGGAGGACTAAAGACTTGGTTCTTACATACGGCGGTGGAGAACTAAGAGTGATGGGTTATACGGACTCAGATTTTCGGGGACATGGATGCTCGGATGTCCACATCGGGGTATATCTTTACTCCGAATGGTGGGGCGATTTCTTGGAGAAGTGCCAAGCAAAGTTCGATTGCTATCTCCACATGTCAAGCCGAATATCGGGCGGCCACGGAGGTGCTAAAGAAGCTTTTGGATAAAGAAGTTCACCGAGGAACTTCAAGTGGTTCCTAACGCAGAAGCCCGTGACACTTGTTTCGTGACAACGACGGAGGCTGTTGCACGAGGCTAAGGAGCCTAGGGCTCACCACAACACCAAACATATTACGAGAAAATATCATTTTGTTAGAGAAATGGTTCGGGATGGGAATGTTACAACTGAGAGTAGACACGGAAATAACGTTGCCGATCCGCTTACCAAGCCACTATCTCGAAGGTCTTAGAGAGACATCTGGAGAGTATGGGTATTAGATACCATAGTTTGTGGCATTGAGTGCAAGTGGGAGATTGTTAGGAATATGCCCTCGAATGCCACTCGGAGGATGAGAGAGTGAGAGCAATTGTATTGTAATTATGAATATTATATTTATAAGGCAATTATTATTTCTATATTATTGTATATCATGGCATTGTGATTTGGTATATAGAATAGTAGTCCTTGCATTTGAGAGTGAACATTCTACTCCTTATAGAGATAAGGAGATAGGCACTAGAAGTGTTTAGAGCTCGAATGCTTAACTAGTTCGCAAGTCGATAAAACTTAACAGACATTAAGTTTTAATAAGACTTGTATAAGCGATGCTAGGGCGTGTGCACGTCTTGATAGCATAGTTATAAGTATATTGGTGGGACGGTATACTCGAACACGACTCATACTCGATTCACCACACGGTATTCACTCTCGAAGAGTCGATGACGAATCGAAAGGTTGTGATAGTATACGTGGACCTTTGACTTGAGGGTTCAAGAGAAGATGTGTCCGTGACGTTTAGTTTGTCATTAGAGTAGTTAGACTCATTTGCTTAATTCTTTGAGTCGACCTCGAAGTGCGGACTATACGGGCAGTAGCGATCTTTGCGTACGCCAAGAAAGGATTCTATCTCCTGTTAGTGAGCGGGCGAATGTCTATACGGTTAATGGCAAATAAGATCATAAGTCTTTGGCCAAAGCATTACGATATAGTCATATTATATACGCTATTAATCGTCGGTCTTGATTTGCATTAACACATGTATAGAGTTTAGTCAACGGTAGGGTTTGACTTTACCGTGACCCTAAGACTTGGCCGGGACATCGATGAAGGGTCTATACGTATATAGTATTCACGACATAATGGTTACGGAATGATTCGTTCATTCGTTCTCGATCGGGGTTTACAGTGCGGCCCGCTAAGTGGCTAAGTCTGCCTGCACTCATTGGTTCCTCCCAATGCCGGTGAGACGAACCTACGAGTCGCAATAGGATCATTGATGGATAAATATGAATTAATAATCTCTCTTATAATATTAGATATTAGTGATTTATCGGATAAATCAAATAGCGGTCTTATGAATTGTAAGTAGGTTCTTGGGTGATTACTTTAATTCATAAATTATATTTCTTAGAGAAATGTATATATGTGTTTGATATAAATAATTAATTGTATTAATTAATTAGTATAAACACATTGGAAATAAAACGGATTCGTTTGACGGACATCCGATTCACGAGGGATTCGTTTGTGAACATCGATACACGAGCCGAATTAACTCGACCCGTTTCTTGGAAGATTCCCTATAAGGCCCCCCCCTCAACTCTACTTTGTCTCTCTCATTATATTATACACTTGTGGGGTTATGTGAGGTGTAGAGATGCTTTTAAAAGCATCTTCTACATGTGAGGCTAGAAATAATGGTGAAAAGAAAGTCTTTTAATTATAAAGTCTCCTTCTTCCTTCCTCAAGTGTTTAATTTCGTTTTTTTAGAGAGTTTCAAGAGTGAGAAAAAATTTCTACAGCATATGCTTGATCTTAGAGACAAGTTATTAGTAGAAAAGATCGAGAGAAAAAATTCTTACAAGCTTCCCTAGCCGCATTCTTAGAGAAAGGAAGTTTGCTGATTTTTCCGTCAAGTTCCGGCGTGTGAAGTAGAGGCACCTTGCTTTAGGTGCTTGGAACGAAGGGCTCTTCATCATCATCATCATCATACGAAGGTTTTTCAGAGACATCATAGGTATGAGACTTTGATTCCTTGATCTTCGTATTTTTCTTTTCGTATATACGTTACTTGATCGATCCTCTTAGGGATTCCGTTTATACTTCCGCTGCGTTTATTTTCTGTGGAATCCCAACAATAATGACGTTGTCATATGAGTATGCATTTGTAGGTATTGTGTTAGGACCATGTCTGTATATAATGTTGATATAATCTCGGATTAGACTGACGTGATTGTCATGGTATTTCGTATCTTGAGGTATGTTCCGTATTTCCTTGGTACTTGTCTTTGATGGACAATCGATTATCGTATTGGAATTGTCGATGTTATCCGATTGATTGAATTGGCCAGGGTTGGTATAATTTCCGTATCGCGAGTTATGATAATGTTTTGAGAACCTTGAGTATTGTTGAGATACCGTACAGATATTTCGGTATTATCTTAATGTGTTGTTAAGGATACGAATCGTGTATTCTCGTAAAGTTATGACGGTAAGATTACATTAGTCGTATTCATACTTAGTATTTCCATTGATATGTAATTATTGACGAGATGTGATGGTTATCATTGTTGGATATTATGGCTGACCCCGTCGTGGGCTTTCTTTTTAGGTTCTTGGATTATCAAGCTTGTAGCGGTCGTGGAGAGATGAACTTCCCGGAGGATACTGGCAAGGGCATGTATTTGTGTTTTGAGTTTCTAATCAGTTGTTATATTCCGCTACTAGAGTATTTTAATTGTTTGTCTTTATCCTCTGCGTGAGTATTTTTAAATGGCCTTTTGGTATCCGGTAACTTAGGTTACTTTGGCAATCATTTTCTAAATCTATTCTGTCGGTACGTGTAAGTGATAGCTTAACGTATGTTTTTAAACTGTTGAGTTTTGGCATTTTGGGCCTTGTGGTTTCAAATGAGATTCTACGACGGTTTTGCTAAACGAATTTTATAAAGTCTTCGAATGTTTTAAATAGATAATACCGTCGTTAGCCTCTTGGACGTTTGTAAATATTTGCGAAAATTTTCCTTCAGCCTTGTGGGTTCCATCTCGGGGCCCATGGTGCTGTAATATTCCTGGATGGATCTGGGGGTGTTACAGATTATGGTATCGGAGCTTAGGTTGAGAAAACCTAGGCAGTCGGGTCGAGTTGGGTCGTGCTTTTATCATGTCATTTGAGTTGTCGATTGACAAATAGTAGAGCCGTGGGTTTTTGTTGTTCACTCGGGCTTGTGCATTATGTGATTTACCATTGTGGTACTGGGTTGTTGTAAACTTTTCTAAATGGTGTTAACGTGTTTCTTCAAATAGAGCTGTGTTACGTTCTCGAGTTGAACTGTGTTTGCAAAACGTGTGTCTTGAAAATATCTGTGTCGAGTATTTTCTAGAGTCAAGACATGTGCCAGTATCACGGGGAATCGTCGGCTTCACGATCTGTAAGTATTTGGATTTTTGAATTTCATCGAGATTTATTGCCGTTCTAAGTTGATATGCTTTGAGATTCAGCAGAATATTATGCATTACAGTATAAGGTGACAGAGTTGGGACAGGATTGACGATCTTGAGAAGTTATGATTTTGGAAATCAATATGTCGATTAAGTTTTGGAACGGAGTTGTGCATTTGGGAAAAATATTGTGGATTGTTCAGGAGAACATGTAGTCATGATAATTCATTTTGAGATATATGAACTGTTTTTGAGCATTTGAAAACGATACTTTTCAAAATGAATGTTTTATGGATGTTTTACGGAAAATGATTTTTGGGCCGAGACCCAATCGATTTTGAAATAGATTTATAACTCAGGACTTGAGGTCCAGAAGGGTTTTCTACTTTTTAAACTTCTTGTAATGCGGAGCAGAGATACGGTGAGACCACTAATGTTTCAAAGGCTTTTCTTGTTTTCTAAAACTCCCGAGTTTTGTAAAACACTTTACCAATCGTTTACCTATGTTATTTCCGCCTTTCGAGGCTTTGGTTTACTTGTTCAAATGGAACTTCTCGGGAAGTCTTTATTGTGTTTGATTTGTTGATTTGTTTCAATATTTTGTCATATCATATTTGAGGTGATCCAGGATGGATTAAGGATTGACATTGCGAGTAGTATGTGGAGGAGGAATTTTTATCAGAGTCTATATATTGAGATTTTGGAATTTCATCGTGTGGTTTTCCGATGGAATATCAGTGAATTTGGTGACGAGCCGAATTGGTATACAGGAGTATGGATATGGACAAGCAGTTGCATAAATTCCATTTTATTTAATCGTGTGTATTCGAAAAGAATTTTTATCGAGAACTTGGCACTAGCGAGCCGATTTAATTTTTAAAATTGATTTTGTGGTCTTACCAAAATTTATGTTTTGAGCTTTGAAATTTTTGAAAGAACTTTCGAAAATCTGTCTTCTTGACGAGACTATATGACTTCAAACTGGTTTTGAAAACGTGATTGGTATACGTACAAATGTAGTGCATAATGCATATCACGGTGAAGTCCCCAATGAGACTCGTAAGATGTATAAAACATCAATGGTATGATGAAAAGAGGTTCGAACATCAGTGTGGTAGTTTGGTTATCCAGGGATGACCGGTTTCGTGATGATTCTGGATATGGTGGTTGAACTTTTGGTTGTGACCGGATTACAAGTTTCGAGGACGAAACTTATTTTAAGAGGGATAGTATGTATCCGGGAATTTTAAATTGGAATTTTTGTGGAATTAATTATTTTATTTATTATTTTTATTAGTCGATTAATTATTGATCAGATCGACTCTTGAGATTTTAGAATATAATACTGTTGAGTTATTGATGGCTGATATCTTATGCGACATAAATTAATTAAATAATTGGGCCCCATTTTAAAATTTGGACCAACTCCACCAAAAGATTCCTGGCCGATTGATTAAGAGGGAGAGTATTCATTTTATTGACTTTTGTTTCTCTCTCTCTCCCTCACATTATGTGTCTCTCTCTCTCTCATATTCCCACCTACCCCGATCGGATGAACCAATCACCATCACCATTCATCCTTTTCTTCTACACGATCGGAAGAGCAGCAGCGGCGGTGGAAGGTCCTGGTGACAACCCCGGGTTGACGTCTTCACGGGGGACTCGCTGCTCAGAACCGGTGACTGCCGGAGGATATGAGTTTCAGCAAAGGTGAGTCGTGCAGGTCAACAACGGCGGGCTGGTTTCTCCGACGACACCAACTGCAGCTCGGCAGCGGCATGACGGCCTGTGACCGGAGAAACAACGATCTGGCCGGACCTTCAGACGGGTCGGGCCTGGGAGCCCGGTCAGGCGGTGGGTGTCCGGGTTTTGAAGTTCTGGCGAGGTGGGGCTCGGCCGATGGTTTTCATCGTGGACTCCGGTGACCGATTTAGGATTCCGTTTGGTGGCGGTCGGTGGTGGTCCGGTGCAGTTGTGTGTGTGGGTAAACCCAGCTGTGTGTGTATGGTGTGCTGTGTGTGTGTATATATATAGCAGTGTGTGTTGTGTGTGTGTATGTTAATATTATATATATATATGTGTGTGTATATATATATATAACAGGCATGTGTGTGTGTGTTTTTCCGTGTGTGTGTGTTAATATATATATATATATATATATATATATATATATATATATATATAACAGGCGTGAGTTTGAGTATGTGTTTGTTTTGTACATATAAATATATATATATATATATATATATATGTGTGTGTGTGTGTGTGTGTGTGTGTGTGTGTGTGTAGTCATGGTTGCGTGTATGTGTTCGTGTTGAGATTATGGACGGAGAGAACATTAGGCGTAGACGAAGGTTTTGATAATTTGGTCTACGAGCGGTTGAGTGTATTTGGACCTATGGAGTGAGCCGGAGTTCGGAGTGGAATTTGTGTTCGGAGCAATAATCGAGTTGTGGATCCGGGTTAATTACCGTTGGTCGTTTGATCCGATCAATTAATTAAGGGGCGCAATTGAGGTTTGGATTTCAATGGATCGATCGGGTGAGCCGTGTTCGTCGGGACTTTCAGCATCAATTATTGAGGCAAGTTATTACTTGCTCAGTTTATAATATTTAATGAATTGTTTTAATCTCATTCGTTTATAATTCGTATAGCAATGTTTATAAATCGTAATCACAGGAGATTTGAGATTATAGGTTGTATTTGAGTTTTGGGAATTAAATCATAATGTATATGATTTACATTCTTGTTGGCATACTTGGTATCGAGAATACATCATGGTATAGACAAAGGCGTGAATTATTTACCATCCGTGACATTTCGGATCGTCGAATATTCAGAATAATGGTTCGTGATGGTCTGGACATCGAGATTGCTCTCGAAGGACTCGGGGCAAGTACTCTAATCATTTTTGTCATTTTGTGTCGATCATGTTGTGATACATGCATGTATCGTTGTTGTCATGCATTGTGTATCATTGTTATATGCATTTGTGCATTGTTGTTGTATGTCCACCTCGGGTTGGTCCGACGGGATCATCGGGGGATCTATGCTAGCGTGCGCTGGATCAACGGATGGGTTTTCCACCTCGGGTTGGTCTGACGGGATCATCGGGGATCTAGGCGGTGAGCGGCTGGATCATCGGATTGCCATGTATTGTTGTTGTGCATATGTATATTATGGGTTTGCCATAAGTATACATTATCGTTATTGTTGTGATCATAATGACGTTGTCATATGAGTATGCATTTGTAGGTCTTGTGTTAGGACCATGTCCGTATATTATGTTGATATAATCTCGGATTAGACTGACGTGATTGTCATGGTATTTCGTATCTTGAGGTATGTTCCGTATTTCCTTGGTACTTGTCTTTGATGGACAATCGATTATCGTATTGGAATTGTCGATGTTATCCGATGGATTGAATTGGCCAGGGTTGGTATAATTTCTGTATCGCGAGTTATGATAATGTTTTGAGAACCTTGAGTATTGTTGAGATACCGTACAGATATTTCGGTATTATCTTAATGTGTTGTTAAGGATACGAATCGTGTATTCTCGTAAAGTTATGACGGTAAGATTACATTAGTCGTATTCTTACTTAGTATTTCCATTGATATGTAATTATTGACGAGATGTGATGGTTATCATTGTTGGATATTATGGCTGACCCCGTCGTGGGCTTTCTTTTTAGGTTCTTGGATTATCAAGCTTGTAGCGGTCGTGGAGAGATGAACTTCCCGGAGGATCGGCAAGGGCATGTATTTGTGTTTTGAGTTTCTAATCGGTTGTTATATTCCATTGCTAGAGTATTTTAATTGTTTTTTTTTATCTTTTGCGTGAGTATTTTTAATTGGCCTTTTGGTATCCGGTAACTTAGGTTACTTTGGCAATCATTTTCTAAATCTATTACGTGATGCGTGTAAGTGATAGCTTAACGTATGTTTTTAAAGCTGTTGAGTTTTGGCATTTTGGGCCTTGTGGTTTCAAATGAGATTCTACGGCGGTTTTGCTAAGCGAATTTTATAAAGTCTTGAATGTTTTAAATAGATAATACCGTCGTTAGCCTCTTGGACGTTTGTAAATATTTGCGAAAATTTTCCTTGACCTTGTGGGTTCCATCTCGGGGCCCATGGCGCTGTAATATTCTGGATGGATGCAGGGTGTTACAGATTATGGTATCGGAGCTTAGGTTGAGAAAACCTAGGCAGTCGGGTCGAGTTGGGTCGTGCTTTTATCATGTCATTTGAGTTGTCGATTGACAAATAGTAGAGCCGTGGGTTTTTGTTGTTCACTCGGGCTTGTGCATTATGTGATTTACCAGTGTGGTACTGGGTTGTTGTAAACTTTTCTAAATGGTGTTAACGTGTTTCTTCAAATAGAGCGTATTACGTTCTCGAGTTGAACTGTGTTTGCAAAACGTGTGTCTTGAAAATATCTGTGTCGAGTATTTTCTAGAGTCGAGACATGTGCCAGTATCACGGGGAATCGTCGGCTTCACGATCTGTAAGTATTTGGATTTTTGAATTTCATCGAGATTTATTGCCGTTCTAAGTTGATATGCTTTGAGATTCAGCAGAATATTATGCATTACAGTATAAGGTGACAGAGTTGGGACAGGATTGACGATCTTGAGAAGTTATGATTTTGGAAATCAATATGTCGATTAAGTTTTGGAACGGAGTTGTGCATTTGGGAAAAATATTGTGGATTGTTCAGGAGAACATGTAGTCATGATAATTCATTTTGAGATATATGAACTATTTTTGATCATTTGAAAACGATACTTTTCAAAATGAATGTTTTATGGATGTTTTACGGAAAATGATTTTTGGGCCGAGACCCAATCGATTTTGAAATAGATTTATAACTCAGGACTTGAGGTCCAGAAGGGTTTTCTACTTTTTAAACTTCTTGTAATGCGGAACGAGATACGGACTGAGACCCTAATGTTTCAAAAGGCTTTTTCTTGTTTTCTAAAACTCCCGAGATTTGTAAAACACTTTACCAATCGTTTACCTATGTTATTTCCGCCTTTCGAGGCTTTGGTTTACTTGTTCAAATGGAACTTCTCGGGAAGTCTTTCGCTGTGTTTGATTTGTTGATTTGTTTCAATATTTTGTCATATCATATTTGAGGTGATCCAGGATGGATTAAGGATTGACATTGCGAGTAGTATGTGGAGGAGGAGTTTTTATCAGAGTCTATATAATGAGATTTTGGAATTTCATCGTGTGGTTTTCCGATGGAATATCAGTGAATTTGGTGACGAGCCGAATTGGTATACAGGAGTATGAATATGGACAAGCAGTTGCATAAATTCCATTTTATTTAATCGTGTGTATTCGAAAAGAATTTTTATCGAGAACTTGGCACTAGCGAGCCGATTTAATTTTTAAAATTGATTTTGTGGTCTTACCAAAATTTATGTTTTGAGCTTTGAAATTTTTGAAAGAACTTTCGAAAATTTGTCTTCTTGACGAGACTATATGACTTCAAACTGGTTTTGAAAACGTGATTGGTATACGTACAAATGTAGTGCATAATGCATATCACGGTGAAGTCCCCAATGAGACTCGTAAGATGTATAAAACATCAATGGTATGATGAAAAGAGGTTCGAACATCAGTGTGGTAGTTTGGTTATCCAGGGATGACCGGTTTCGTGATGATTCTGGATATGGTGGTTGAACTTTTGGTTGTGACCGGATTGCAAGTTTCGAGGACGAAACTTATTTTAAGAGGGATAGTATGTAATATCCGGGAATTTTAAATTGGAATTTTTGTGGAATTAATTATTTTATTTATTATTTTTATTAGTCGATTAATTATTGATCAGATCGACTCTTGAGATTTTAGAATATAATACTGTTGAGTTATTGATAGCTGATATCTTATGCGACATAAATTAATTAAATAATTGGGCCCCATTTTAAAATTTGGACCAACTCCACCAAAAGATTCCTGGCCGATTGATTAAGAGGGAGAGTATTCATTTTATTGACTTTTGTTTCTCTCTCTCTCCCTCACATTATGTGTCTCTCTCTCTCTCATATTCCCACCTACCCCGATCGGATGAAGCAATCACCATCACCATTCATCCTTTTCTTCTGCACGATCGGAAGAGCAGCAGCGGCGGTGGAAGGTCCTGGTGACAACCCCGGGTTGACGTCTTCACGGGGGACTCGCTGCTCAGAACCGGCGACCGCCGGAGGATATGAGTTTCAGCAAAGGTGAGTCGTGCAGGTCGACAACGGCGGGCTGGTTTCTCCGACGACACTAACTGTAGCTCGGCAGCGGCATGACGGCCTGTGACCGGAGAAACAACGATCTTGTAACACCCCAAGATATGCAGAGTATATTACAGCGCCGTGGACCCCTACATGGGACCCACCAGGCTACAAACAAGAAAACTCTACTCGACTAACCATCTCGGTTAGCGAGAACACACATTAAAATGCTATGACATAAACAGATACACCCAGAGCAATTGGCGAAATAAGCATAAACCAACAATGTAACAATTTTAAAGTAATGCAATACGGAGTTTGAAAAGAAAAGCCTAAGTACTCGCGAGTACACTCTATAAGTTTATGATTATTAGAACAACCAAATCGAAATGGACGAAAGAAATAGAAAGACCCAAATGCACATGTCAACGACCCTGGCCAACGTCCTCGTACTGTCCAGGTGCCCGCTCGTCCGGATAATCATAACCTGAAATCCATAACAAGAATTTCCCCAAAACGGGTCCCCAAAGGGGTTAGCAATTACGCTAGTACAAGTAATCAAGGCAAACCAATCGCTTACACATTTCATAGTACATGCACCAATATCGTTTCAAAAATCAAAACTAGACATGTCTTTTCCGGAAACAAACAGTCACAATTAATTTGCCTAGGACCGGGACGAAGCCACGAATCCCACTCGAGGCCTCTAAGGACCCTCCCGAGCTGGCCACATTCATAAAACAAATCAAGCACCACACGTCACCTAGGACCGGGACGAAGCCACGAATCCCACTCGAGGCCTCTAAGGACCCTCCCGAGCTGGCTAGCGAAACAAACTCATGAATCCAGGACGAAGCCATAGATTCCCTCGAGGCCCCGTCGGACCCTCCCGAGGTGAGTAAAGCACACACAATATACATTACCATTTCACGTTAAGCATAAAGGTTTCCAAGAATTACTTGCCTTGAATAAGAGACGGCGCAACGAACGGAAGGAAAAACACCGACGGCCGTTAGGAGCCGATAATCACGAACCTAACGATACGAAGAACACAATCACCACCAATTCTAACTAAATACGGAATTGGAAACACCCGAAAACCCGCCTACGATTTATGTGTATTCGTATCAAACAACGACGAGGGCGGATCGCAACCAAACCCTCTCGATTATGTAAATATCACGAAATACATCATGAGTTCGTAGGAGAACAAGAACAATGACGAGATTAATCATAATCAACAAGGATTAATCAACAATACGAAGCAAAACGAACAATACACCCGAAAACCCCCAAATCCTCCAAGGTAGGTTATAAGAGATTTTACCTTGATTCGAAGATGAACGATGGATGATTAGTGATAGGTGGATGGTATGATACTAGAATATGCCCTTACAATGGAGTTTGGATCGAAATCGGACGAACCCTAGCTCCAGTCGTCGCTCCCGTCGCGAAAAGGAAAGGGAGAAGTGAGAAATGAGGAAAAACTGGGCCGCTGCCAGTTTATATACTGGCAGGTGTTACGGCCGTAACACACCCCACATACGGCCGTAACACAGGAAAATTACGGCCGTAACCCGACTCTCTTACGGCCGTAACTGGCCTCTGGAAAGAACTGGGCAAAATTGACGAACGACACATACGGCCGTATCAAGAATACCATTACGGCCGTATCGTTACTTACGGCCGTAACTCGGGCATGATACGCCCGTATCTCGGAACTGGACTAGAGGGGTAAGAAACGAAGCCTTGTTACGGCCGTAACTCTCGATTATTACGGCCGTAACATATACGGTTTACGGCCGTAACATGGCTTTATGACAATGAGGCGGCTGGCTCTTGCTCGACGAGGAGACGATCGAAAAGAGGAAATAACAAGGTGTATCCATGACCACCGGATACACTCCCCACGGATTTAAGTGAGAAAATCAAAACGTTACAATGAAACGTGATTCCGAATGTCCGAAGGTTCAGGAACGACAAAGATAACAAGAATACCCTAAACTTAGGAAAATTACGAAATGGCCCAAACGTTCACAAAACCGCGATATGACGTCGGATTAACAAACCGAAACTCACGATACGAACAACTCAACTATACGAACTCGTGAAACCAAAGGAAGTAGAAAAGCGAACGAGTTCTACGAGAATCGAACGTCCGTGCCATAATACATGACATAAACTGGAATAATATCAAAACATCACCAAGATCATCCCCGATGGAGAAACTCCAAGAATAACATAGATTCAAAATGTCGACATGGTTACAAGCGAGCTATAACGAAAATGAAAATACACTAAAACAGGAATATCAGAAAAAGAAGAAAAAAATGCGGATATTACATTCTACCCCTCTAGAAATAAGTTTCGTCCCTAAACTTAAGAAACAAACAACTCGGGATATCTAGCACGCATGCTATCCTCGGTTTCCCAGGTCGCCTCCTCGACACCATGCCTCGACCACTGCACCTTGACCAAGGGAATGGTTTTATGCCTTAGTCGTTTATCACGGTGCTCCAAAATCTTCAAGGGACGCTCCTCGAAGGTAAAGTCCCCGGCAATATCGATCTCACTATAGTCGATAATATGACTAGGATCCGGGACATATTTCCTTAGCTGGGAAACATGGAAAACACCATGCACGCGACTCAAGGCCGGAGGTAACGCCAAACGGTATGCTAATTCACCGACTCTCTCGAGAATCTCGAAGGGTCCAATAAATCTCGGACTCAGCTTCCCCTTCTTCCCGAAACGGAAAACTCCTCTTGTCGGCGACACCTTCAGCAAAACGTGGTCTCCCACCTCAAATTCTAAAGGTCGACGACGGACATCGGCATATGACTTACGCCGACTGCAGGCGATCAACATCCGTTCCCGAATTAAGTCTATCTTCCGCCTCGTCTCTAAAACGACATCCGGCTCAGTCCCAACCAAATCGGACGCCTCATTCCAACAAATCGGCGATCGACATCGCCGCCCATAAAGCGCCTCGTACGGTGCCATCCGAATCGACGCGTGCCAACTGTTGTTGTACGTGAATTCGATCAATGGCAAATGCTCCTCCCAGTCATTGCTCCAATCGAGAGCACAAGCACGCAACATATCCTCAAATGTCTGGATGGTGCGCTCCGACTGCCCATCTGACTGGGGGTGAAAAGAGGTACTCAAACGCAAACGAGTACCCAACGCCTTATGCACCGCCTGCCAAAAGTGTGATACAAAACGACCATCACGATCCGAAACAATAGACTTCGGAGTACCGTGAAGCCTCACAATCTGTGCGATAAATATACGGGCCAACTTATCCGGGCCCCAAGTGTCCTTGATGCCCAGAAAATGTGCCGACTTGGTCAGACAATCAACAATCACCCAAACCATATTCATGCCCGATCTCGATCTCGGCAAACTCGTAATGAAATCCATCGATACATCTTCCCATTTCCATTCCGGAATGGGAAGTGACTGCAATAACTTGACGATGTCGATGCTCGATTTTGACCTGCTGACAAGTCAAACATTTTGCTACAAACTGCGCGACCTCCTCCTTCATATCATTCCACCAGAAATTCCTCCTCAGGTCCTTATACATCTTACTCGAACCAGGATGTACGGAGTAAGGTGTAGCATGGGCCTCGCGCAGAATACTCTGTCTCAACTCTAAGTCGTTCGGTACACAAAGCCGACTCTGGAATCTCAAAACACCATCCTCATGGATTACAAAGCCGGGAGACTTTCCCTTAAGAATGTTCTCTCGGATTTGAGTAATCATCGGATCCTCCAACTGCTTCAGCTTAATTTCATCGATCAAAGACGACGAAATCTCTAAAGCACAAAGTTGCCCGACAGTCCCAGGCAACAAAACCTCAATATCTAACTCGATCAAAGTCCGCCGAAGCTCAGACTGAGACGTAAGGACCTCAAGCGTTCGCAACGCAATCGGTTTCCGGCTCAAAGCGACGGCCACGACGTTCGCCTTGCCCGGATGATAAAGGATTTCAAGGTCATAATCCTTAATCAGCTCTAACCACCTCCTCTGCCTCATATTCAACTCCCGCTGAGTAAATATGTATTTCAGACTTTTATGATCGGTAAAAATCTGACATGCAGAGCCGAAAAGATAGTGACGCCAAATCTTGAGTGCAAAAACGACTGCCGCTAACTCCAAATCATGAGTAGGGTAGTTAAGCTCATACGGCCTCAACTGTCTCGACGCAAAGGCAATGGTCTTGCCATGCTGCATCAATACGCACCCAAGACCCTGGCCCGAAGCATCGCTATAAACGGCAAAACCCTCGTTGCCGCACGGCAACGCCAAAACCGGGGCTGAAGTCAAACGCCTCTTGACTCCTCAAAACTCGATGCCTCTCGTCATTCCCAGACGAACTTCTCGGACTTATGGAGCAAGCGTGTAAGTGGCGAGCCGATTCGAAACCCTCGGCGAACCTACGGTAGTAGCCAAAACCGAAACTACGAATCTCCTTCACATTCTTGGGCGGTGCCCAATCCAATACTGCCTCTATCTTCTGTGGATCCACACGAACCCCCTCGGCTGAAATCACGTGACCTAGAAACATCACCTCCTTCAGCCAGAACTCACATTTCGAGAACTTCGCATAGAGTTGCTCGGCCCTCAAAATGTCTAACACCACCCGCAAATGATGGGCATGCTCTTCCTCGTTCCTAGAATAAATAAGAATATCGTCAATGAAGACGACGACACACTTATCCAAATACTCGATAAAGACTTTGTTCATCAACTTCATGAACACCGCCGGCGCATTAGTTAATCCGAAAGGCATGACTACAAACTCATAATGTCCGTATCTCGTCCGAAAAGCTGTTTTCGGCACATCGGACTCCCTCACCCGGAGCTGATAGTACCCCGATTTCAAATCAATCTTCGAGAATACCGCAGCTCCCTGCAACTGGTCGAACAAGTCATCAATTCTCGGCAAAGGATACTTGTTCTTGATGGTCACCTTATTTAGTTCGCGATAGTCGATACACAAACGTAGTGAACCATCCTTCTTCCGCACAAACAGGACCGGTGCGCCCCAGGGCGAGGCGCTCGGTCGAACATACCCCGACTCAAGAAGCTCACTCAGCTGCTTCTTCAACTCTGACATCTCTGAAGGTGCCATGCGATACGGCGCCTTCGAAATAGGAGCCGCGCCTGGCTTTAACTCTATAGCAAACTCGACCTCACGATCCGGTGGCAATCCCGGTAACTCGTCAGGAAATACATCAGGAAACCCACTAACGACTGGAATCGACGAAAGCTCGACCCCACCATTATCAGCCTTCAAGGCGTAACACCAATAACCAGTACACCCCTTTCGCAGGAGTTTCATCGCCTTCAAGGCGTTAATAACGAACTTCTGGTTTCTCTTTCGCCCCGCAAAAGAATGTTCGGTGCCGTCTTCGGCTAGCATGGTAATGATCCTCGTGCGGTAGTTCATGATCGCACCATGCCGCTCTAGCCAATCATCCCCGAGAATCAAATCCTCACCCTCGATACCCACAACAATAAGATTAGAGAGCCAAGCCCTCTCACAAATAGACACAGAACAGTCCCGGACTTCTCGATCACCGACAATTCTATCACCGCTAGGAAGTTTAACGATGAAAGGCTCGCAAGGTGACAAGCAGTCGAGAGTCAAACGGCGTACACACTCTAGAGAAATGAATGAATGCGTAGCACCCGAATCAAAAAGCACACTGACAGGATGAGAATGGATATGAGCGGTACACATCGTCACGATGCTTCTTTGGATCATCGGCCCTCCTCATCTCATAGATACGCGGTGGCGGGCGACACCTGGAAGCTCCCCTCTAGCGTGCTGACCCGACCCCTACCTCGGCCGGCACTTGGTGGAAGCGGCGGAGCAAATGAGCCACTGGTTCACACTCGGCTCCATAGGTCTTTGGGTGAGAAGAGCAGGCGCCCAAAGCTGTGCGAGTTTCGCAAAAAGAAGCTTTGTGGCGGCCCGACCACAAGTATGACAAGTCAAGGGTGGACGAAGACAATCCCGGTTCACGTGGCACAGCTTGCCACGGTTAAAGCATCTGGGGTCCCGGGCGATGGTTCGGTGGCACTCCAAAAGCTCCCAGAGAAACGAGCCGAACCGCCCGTAGAAATATTTGCGGCTGAGATTTCTGCTGGCCTCCACTCTTAGGACCGGAAAAATTTCCGACCGACTTACGCTTCTTGCTCTCACGAGCCAAATCGCTAGCCGTCACCGACATATCATAAGCAAGAGCTCGACTCGATAATCCTTCAAGGTAGTGCAGACGAGCCGGACATATAGTCCCGAATGGGCAGTTTCATCCTCCTGGAAAAATGGAAAATTTTGTCGCTCTCTTCGACAACTTGGGTCTTCACATAACCCGACTCCTTGTTAAAGTCGGCAATGGCACGAGATACGGGAATATCCGTGGTTGAGCATCATAGAAAGCATGCACTCGAGCACATCTAACCGGCCACGGACAATATTCGGTCTCCATCAATTCTTGAAATTCGGCCCATGAAGCCACATGATCTTTGGGACCAACGGCCTCCCACCAATCCGTAGCATCTCCGTGAGAAAATATTGAGCAATAGGGACCTTACGGTCCTCGGGGCGATTGGTAGCAGTGAAGACTTTGGATATCTCCTTGATCCACCCTTCCCGGCCGATCGGGTCCGAAGCTCCCGGCGAGGAGGATGCATCTTGATGACATCCTGAAGCCAGCGATCCGTTCCGCCCCGATTAGCATGGGCCTGATCGGGGTTCTGGACCACCTGAGCTATAGCCGCCATCTGGTTAACCATTTGCTGCATAACAGCCGCAATACCAAGATCGGCGCGCTCCTGAGAAGAAGCATGACTATGACGGTCACCGGTACTGCCGGCTCCCGAAGAATGTGATGTGGCCGCCCCACCGGCTGCCCCACGTCCTCGGCCGCGTCCACGACCACGACCACGACCACGACCACGACCACGGTTCCCTCCGGCATCCATACTGGTGTTAAGAGATAACAGAAGTATATTGATGATGAGTAAGGGAGGAAAAAGCAACTACAATTCGAAAAGCGGAAACACAATGTAAGAAAGCAAAGGACCGAGTAAGAAAACTTACGAGCACTGGAAGTACCTAGATGCTGGCAGCGGTGTGACAATGTGCAAAACAAAACATGACTAGACCCAAATAACCAACAAGCCTAGGTATCCATAAACCTAGTGCTCTGATACCATTTTCTGTAACACCCCAAGATATTCAGAGTATATTACAGCGCCGTGGACCCCTACATGGGACCCACCAGGCTACAAACAAGAAAACTCTACTCGACTAACCATCTCGGTTAGCGAGAACACACATTAAAATGCTATGACATAAACAGATACACCCAGAGCAATTGGCGAAATAAGCATAAACCAACAATGTAACAATTTTAAAGTAATGCAATACGGAGTTTGAAAAGAAAAGCCTAAGTACTCGCGAGTACACTCTATAAGTTTATGATTATTAGAACAACCAAATCGAAATGGACGAAAGAAATAGAAAGACCCGAATGCACATGTCAACGACCACAGCGGCGTCCTCGTCTTGTCCAGTGCCGCTCGTCCGGATAATCATAACCTGAAATCCATAACAAGAATTTTCCCAAAACGGGTCCGCAAAGGGGTTAGCAATTACGCTAGTACAAGTAATCAAGGCAAACCAATCGCTTACACATTTCATAGTACATGCACCAATATCGTTTCAAAAATCAAAACTAGACATGTCTTTTCCGGAAACAAACAGTCACAATTAATTTGCCTAGGACCAGGACGAAGCCACGAATCCCACTCGAGGCCTCTAAGGACCCTCCCGAGCTGGCCACATTCATAAAACAAATCAAGCACCACACGTCACCTAGGACCGGGACGAAGCCACGAATCCCACTCGAGGCCTCTAAGGACCCTCCCGAGCTGGCTAGCGAAACAAACTCATGAATCCAGGACGAAGCCATAGATTCCCTCGAGGCCCCGTCGGACCCTCCCGAGGTGAGTAAAGCACACACAATATACATTACCATTTCACGTTAAGCATAAAGGTTTCCAAGAATTACTTGCCTTGAATAAGAGACGGCGCAACGAACGGAAGGAAAAACACCGACGGCCGTTAGGAGCCGATAATCACGAACCTAACGATACGAAGAACACAATCACCACCAATTCTAACTAAATACGGAATTGGAAATACCCGAAAACCCGCCTACGATTTATGTGTATTCGTATCAAACAACGACGAGGGCGGATCGCAACCAAACCCTCTCGATTATGTAAATATCACGAAATAAATCATGTGTTCGTAGGAGAACAAGAACAATGACGAGATTAATCATAATCAACAAGGATTAATCAACAATACGAAGCAAAACGAACAATACACCCGAAAACCCCCAAATCCTCCAAGGTAGGTTATAAGAGATTTTACCTTGATTCGAAGATGAACGATGGATGATTAGTGATAGGTGGATGGTATGATACTAGAATATGCCCTTACAATGGAGTTTGGATCGAAATCGGACGAACCCTAGCTCCAGTCGTCGCTCCCGTCGCGAAAAGGAAAGAGAGAAGTGAGAAATGAGGAAAAGCGGGCTGCGCCGGTTTATATCTTGGCAGTGTTACGGCCGTAACACACCCCACATACGGCCGTAACACAGGAACATTACGGCCGTAACCCGACTCTCTTACGGCCGTAACTGGCCTCTGGAAAGAACTGGGCAAAATTGACGAACGACACATACGGCCGTATCAAGAATACCATTGCGGCCGTATCGTTACTTACGGCCGTAACTCGGGCATGATACGCCCGTATCTCGGAACTGGACTAGAGGGGTAAGAAACGAAGCCTTGTTACGGCCGTATGAAGGAAGCTTACGGCCGTAACTCTCGATTATTACGGCCGTAACATATACAGTTTACGGCCGTAACATGGCCTATGACAGCAGGCCGGCCTGAAACACTGCTCGACGAGGAGACGATCGAAAAGAGGAAATAACAAGGTGTATCCATGACCACCGGATACACTCCCCACGGATTTAAGTGAGAAAATCAAAATGTTACAATGAAACGTGATTCTGAATGTCCGAAGGTTCAGGAACGACAAAGATAACAAGAATACCCTAAACTTAGGAAAATTACGAAATGGCCCAAACGTTCACAAAACCGCGATATGACGTCGGATTAACAAACCGAAACTCACGATACGAACAACTCAACTATACAAACTCGTGAAACCAAAGGAAGTAGAAAAGCGAACGAGTTCTACGAGAATCGAACGTCCGTGCCATAATACATGGCATAAAACGGAATAATATCAAAACATCACCAAGATCATCCCCGATGGAGAAACTCCAAGAATAACATAGATTCAAAATGTCGACATGGTTACAAGCGAGCTATAACGAAAATGAAAATACACTAAAACAGGAATATCAGAAAAAGAAGAAAAAAATGCGGATATTACAGATCTGGCCGGACCTTGAGGCCGGGTCGGGCGTGGGAGCCCGATCAGGCGATGGGGCATTCGAGTTTTGAAGTTCTGGCGAGGTGGGGCTCGGCCGATGGTTTTCATCGTGGACTCCGGTGACCGATTTAGGATTCCGTTTGGTGGCGGTCGGTGGTGGTCCGGTGCAGTTGTGTGTGTGGGTAAACCCAGCTGTGTGTGTATGGTGTGCTGTGTGTGTGTATATATATATAGCAGTGTGTGTTGTGTGTGTATGTTAATATTATATATATATATATATGTATATATATATATATAAATAACAGGCATGTGTGTGTGTGTTTTTCCGTGTGTGTGTGTTAATATATATATATATATATATATATATATATATATATATAAAATAGGCGTGAGTTTGAGTATGTGTTTGTTTTGTACATACATACATACATACATATATATATATATATATATGTGTGTGTGTGTGTGTGTGTGTGTGTGTGTGTGTGTGTGTGTGTATAGTCATGGTTGCGTGTATGTGTTCGTGTTGAGATTATGGACGGAGAGAACATTAGGCGTAGACGAAGGTTTTGATAATTTGGTCTACGAGCGGTTGAGTGTATTTGGACCTATGGAGTGAGCCGGAGTTCGGAGTGGAATTTGTGTTCGGAGCAATAATGGAGTTGTGGATCCGGGTTAATTACCGTTGGTCGTTTGATCCGATCAATTAATTAAGGGGCACAATTGAGGTTTGGATTTCAATGGATCGATCGGGTGAGCCGTGTTCGTCGGGACTTTCAGCATCAATTATTGAGGCAAGTTATTACTTGCTCAGTTTATTTAATGAATGGTTTTAATTTCATTCGTTTATAATTCGTATAGCAATGTTTATAACTCGTAATCACAGGAGATTTGAAATTATAGGTTGTATTTGAGTTTTGGGAATTAAATCATAATGTATATGATTTACATTCTTGTTGGCATACTTGCTATCGAGGATACATCATGGTATAGACAAAGGTGTGAATTATTTACCATTCGTGACATTTCGGATCGTCGAATATTCAGAATAATGGTTCGTGATGGTCTGGACATCGAGATTACTCTCGAAGGACTCGGGGCAAGTACTCTAATCATTTTTGTCATTTCGTATCGATCATGTTGTGATACATGCATGTATCGTTGTTGTCATGCATTGTGTATCATTGTTATATGCATTTGTGCATTGTTGTTGTATGTCCACCTCGGGTTGGTCCGACGGGATCATCGGGGGATCTATGCTAGCGTGCGCTGGATCAACGGATGGGTTTTCCACCTCGGGTTGGTCTGACGGGATCATCGGGGGATCTAGGCAGTGAACGCTGGATCATCGGATTGCCATGTATTGTTGTTGTGCATATGTATATTATGGGTTTGCCATAAGTATACATTATCGTTATTGTTGTGATCATAATGACGTTGTCATATGAGTATGCATTTGTAGGTCTTGTGTTAGGACCATGTCCGTATATTATGTTGATATAATCTCGGATTAGACTGGCGTGATTGTCATGGTATTTCGTATCTTGAGGTATGTTCCGTATTTCCTTGGTACTTGTCTTTGATGGACAATCGATTATCGTATTGGAATTGTCGATGTTATCCGATGGATTGAATTGGCCAGGGTTGGTATAATTTCCGTATCGCGAGTTATGATAATGTTTTGAGAACCTTGAGTATTGTTGAGATACCGTACAAATATTTCGGTATTATCTTAATGTGTTGTTAAGGATATGAATCGTGTATTCTCATAAAGTTATGACGGTAAGATTACACTAGTCGTATTCTTACTTAGTATTTCCATTGATATGTAATTATTGACGAGATGTGATGGTTATCATTGTTGGATATTATGGCTGACCCCGTCGTGGGCTTTCTTTTTAGGTTCTTGGATTATCAAGCTTGTAGCGGTCGTGGAGAGATGAACTTCCCGGAGGATACTGGCAAGGGCATGTATTTGTGTTTTGAGTTTCTAATCAGTTGTTATATTCCGCTGCTAGAGTATTTTAATTGTTTGTCTTTATCCTCTGCGTGAGTATTTTTAAATGGCCTTTTGGTATCCGGTAACTTAGGTTACTTTGGCAATCATTTTCTAAATCTATTCTGTCGGTACGTGTAAGCGATAGCTTAACATATGTTTTTAAACTGTTGAGTTTTGGCATTTTGGGCCTTGTGGTTTCAAATGAGATTCTACGACGGTTTTGATAAACGAATTTTATAAAGTCTTCGAATGTTTTAAATAGATAATACCGTCATTAGCCTCTTGGACGTTTGTAAATATTTGCGAAAATTTTCCTTCAGCCTTGTGGGTTCCATCTCGGGGCCCACAGCGTTGTAATATTCCTGGATGGATCTAGGGGTGTTACACCCGCAAGGGCCAGTCTTCCTTTTTTTCGGCTAGGAAACCTCCACAACCTTCTAGAGGCGGAAAGAAGTTCCGAACTACATCAGCAGTTTCGGACGCATCAAAGAAATGCTACAATTGTGGTCGAGCAGGGCATATTCGACGTGACTGCCCCACATCTTCTGTGACTTGTTACGATTGTGGACAAGAAGGGCACCGTGCGGCCTTTTGTGGAGCTGCTACTAGATCTTTTGGTACTCGCACTCCAGCACCAGTTCCGAAGGAGACAAGTGTGAACCAGACGCAGCAGAGTGGATTTCAGCAGCAGAACGTTGGGAAGAGAGAGACATCAAGTCTTTGAGTGCATTCCTCGCGCTTATGCGAGATGAGAAATCGGCGATCGAACAACTGCTGTTGCATCAGGCACGATTCAGATCCTTTTGCAACCAGTTAGTGTTTTATTCGATTCCGGAGCTACAAATTCTTTCGTATCATTGAACTGTGTAAATCGTTTAAAAATCTCGTGCTTATTTGATTGTGAACCATATGTTGTGGGTTTGCCGAGTGGAGAGAGAATTGTGGGAACCCTAGAGGCTAGAGATTTTCCAGTGTCTATAGGAGGGAGAGATTGGCCATCGAATCTTATTGTAGTTGACATCTACGGTGACGATTTAATTCTCGGAGACGATTGGCTGAACCGTTATGGAGCTATTCTGAATTACCGAGAGAGTCATTTCTATCATTGCTGATGACGGATATGAACACTTATTCCGAGGATGGAGACCGGGAAGCTCGGGAAAATTGATCAAAGCAATGAAAGCCGTGAAATTACTGAAGCAAGGATGTCATGGACTTTGGTGTTATGCCATGAGTAAAGAGGAAGGAGTAGAGCTCTCGTCTATTTCAGTTGTGAATGTGTTCTCAGATGTATTTCCTGACGAACTACCTGGGTTACCTCCGCAGAGAGAAGTGGAATTCACTATCGAATTAGAGCCTGGAGCAGCTCCTATTTCCAGAGCACCATACCGCATGGCGCCAACCGAGATGTATGAACTCAAGAAGCAACCGGAGGAATTGTTACAGAAGGGTTATATTCAACCTAGCGTTTCTTCTTGGGGAGCGCCCGTTCTCTTTGTCCGGAAGAAAGACGGATCCCTCCGATTGTGTATTGATTACAGGGAGCTCAACAAGATGACGATCAAAAATAAGTATCCTATACCTCGGATCGACGACTTGTTTGATCAACTGCAAGGGGCAAGGGTATTATCGAAGATTGACTTGCGATCAGGATACCATCAGTTGAGAATTAAGGAATCGGATATACCGAAGTCTGCTTTCAGGTCCCGGTACAGGCATTATGAATTTGTAGTGATGCCGTTTGGACTTACCAATGCTCCTGCGGTATTCATGAAATTGATGAATCGGGTATTCTTGGAATACTTGGATAAATTTGTGGTCGTCTTCATTGATGACATCTTGATATATTCGAAGGACGCAGAGGAGCATGCCGAACATTTGCGTGTAGTTTTGAGCACCTTGAGGAAGGAACAGCTGTATGCAAAGCTTTCTAAATGTGAGTTCTGGCTTAGGGAAGTAACTTTCCTTGGGCATGTGATATCAGCTGACGGAGTTCAGGTGGACCCGAAGAAAGTCGAAGCAATCTTGGAATGGGAAGCTCCTAATAACGTGAAAGAAGTTCGGAGTTTCTTAGGACTTGCTGGATATTATCGCCGCTTTGTAGAGGGATTTTCCAAAATTGCTCATCCGCTCACTCAATTTATTCTGAGAAAACTCAAAAGTTTAAGTGGGATGAGAAATGCCAGTGGTTTTGATGAACTTAAGAAAGAGACGGCAGCACCTATATTAGCATTACGGATGGGCGATGGATTCATGGTGTACAACGACGCTTCAAATCAGGGTCTGGTATGTGTGTTGATGCAAAGAGATAAGGTGATTGCCTATGCTTCTCGGCAGTTGAAACCATACGAGGTTAATTACCCGACTCATGATCTGGAGCTAGCAACTGTAGTCTTTGCTTTGAAAATTTGGAGACATTATTTGTACGGCACTCATTGTCGGATCTTTACCGATCATAAGAGCCTCAAGTACATTTTCAGTCAGAAAGAATTAAACATGAGGCAGAGAAGGTAGCTGGAATTGATCAAGGATTACGACTTGGAGATTCTCTATCATCCGGGGAAAGCAAACGTAGTAGCCGATGCTTTGAGCCATAAACCTGTTTCTCTTCGAGTGTTGGAAGCACTTACATCCCAAACTAGTATTCAACGGGAACTGATCCGCGAGGGAATTGAAGTATGGGCACCAGGAATCCAAGGGCAACTATATGTGATGGAACTGACTTCATCACTAGTCGAGAAGATCAAATCTAAGCAGTTGGACAATAATCTGATCCTTCGATTATGTGATGAAGTAAAGAAAGGAAAACCCCAGGATTCGTGATACAAGATGATGGAGTTCTGAGATTTCAGAGTCGACTTTGCATTCCCGATGATGATGATTTGAGACGGACTATTCTGAAGGAAGCTCACAGTAGCGCCTATTCTATTCACCCAGGCGTGATAAGATGTATAAGAATTCAAAACAAAATTTACGGTGGGGAATATGAAGAAGGGCGTGGCATGCGTTTGAAGTGCTTGACTTGTCGGCAAGTTAAGATTGAACATCGGCACTGCTTAGGAATGTTAAGGCCACTTCCGATCCCTGAATGGAAGTGGGAGGACATCTCAATGGATTTCATCACCAGTATGCCAAGGACTAGAACGGGAATGAACATGATTTGGGTTATAGTTGATCGACTAACCAAGTCGGCTCATTTTCTAGGACTTATAGATACATGGGGACCCGAGAGATTGGCGCGAGTATTTATTGCGGAGATAGTCAGATTGCATGGGACGCCGAAGACCATTATTTTGGATCGAGATGGTCGCTTCGTGTCACATTTCTGGAAGGCAGTTCACAGGGCTTTGGGGACTGAGCTCCACTTTAGCACAGCTTATCATCCCCAAACAGACGGTCAGTCCGAAAGGACTATACAAACCGTAGAAGATATGCTTAGAGCTTGTGCATTGGATTGGTCAACTGATTGGGAAGTTCACTTGCCCTTGATCGAGTTCACCTATAACAATAGTTGGCATGCTTCTATTAAGATGTCACCATTTGAAGCTTTGTACGGGAGAAGATGCCGATCACCCTTGTGCTGGAATGATTCTTCGGATTTGATCGGGACGGAACCGGAATTGATAATTCAGACTCAAGAGAAGATAGCTTTGATTCGAGAAAGACTGTTGACTGCCCAGAGTCGACAAAAGTCTTATGCAGACGTACGTCGTCTTCCTCTAGAGTTCGACGTTGGGGAACATGTACTATTGAAGGTGTCTCTTACACGAGGGATTTTCCGTTTTGGGAAAAAGGGTAAGCTAAGTCCGAGATATATCGGACCATTCGAGATCCTCGAGAGAGTTGGAGATTTAGCATACAGGTTGGCCTTACCGCCATCGCTGAGTCATGTTCACATTGTGTTTCACGTATCCCAATTGCGGAAGTATGTACCGGACCCCAGTCATGTCATTGATTTCGATGAGATCGCGATAGCTAATGATGGCACCTTCGAAGAGAGACCAATCAAGATACTTGAGAGTCGGATCAAACAGTTGAGGAATAAACCAATACACTTGGTTAAAGTACAATGGTCACGACACGGAGTCGAAGAGGCCACTTGGGAAACAGAGGACAGTATGAAGACTAGATATCCGGAGTTGTTTTCATCTTAAGTTTCGGGACGAAACCTCTTTTTAGGAAGGAAGGATGTAATACCTGAGATTTCTGTTATGTATTTAGAACTTGTGACATTGTTATTGTTGCACTTTTATCTGAGTATTATTCTCCGTATTTCATAATCCGATGTTGTTGAACGTATGATTTCATGAATGTGATGAAAATTGTGATTCTGCGCATGTAGCGCACGCTATCGACTATGTGTAGCGTACGCTAAGTTGGATCCATAGCGCCGCAGCGTGCATGACCTTAGCGCGCTATCGTAGTCGGCATGATTGAGGCGTGGGGTAGGTGAGATCGGGTAGGGATCTTGGTCGGTGTGTCGGGATGAACACAGGCGGCTTTCGGGAAAAGCCAAGTCAACGCCTTAGCGCACGCTACTGACATGAGAATAGCGCACGCTAAGTGCTGAGTACAGTGAAGTCAGTGAGCCGTTAGCGCACGCTACGAGCATGGAGTAGCGCGCGCTAATAACCATTTCCTATAAATAGGACAACATCCTTTTCGTAATTTCAGTCCTTTATTCTCCCACATCCGAATCCTTATACTTAGAGTATTACTCTCTACATCCTAACACTTCATATCAGCATCCTAGCTCGTGTTGAAGATTGTAGATCATTGAGGATTGGTGTTCAAGCCTTCGACGTTGGATTGCTTCGATTTCCTCCTTGTTCTTCATTACTTTGAGGTAGGTGATTCTTCACCAATACTAGTAGTGTTCTAAAGGACGTTTGATCATGTTTTACTAGTCAGTTATTTCGTTTGTAATCGAACATCACGTGTTAGAAGGATACTTTTGACGTATCAGCCCTTATTCTTCGTATAATCCTTTGAACCTTTTTAGTATATGGACTCCTAAGCATATTATGTATCTTCAAACCGATCATGACCAGTATATGAAGATTACCTAGTTCGTAGGTTTTACGTAAGGAATCATATGTTTTGGGACTTGGAATGAACGGAACTTAGAATATTTTCTTGAAGATCAAGATGAATGATGGTGTAGTAATGATGATACGTATCCTTGTATCTCGTAGTCGTTTAATCCGTATAGAACTTTCACAAACCTTATGAGCATGATATGCACGGGGATGACATGTATTATCACCATAGAATTCATGAGTTCATCACCATTAGATCTAGTTTTACGCCGGTGTAATCGCCATGCGGTTAGCGCACGCTAACATACGTAAGTTAACGTGCGCTATCGGGGATAAGCTAACGCCGCGCTACGTTGGGTGCGTAACGTGCGTTATGATATCAGTGAGTCGATCGGTGATCGAGAAGCTGTCGATCCATGGCTAGCGTCGCTAGGCTTTGGCGATAGCGTCGCTAACAGCGAGCTTAGCGCACATTACGTAGAGTACGTAGCGTACGCTAAGTGGTTCAGGCAGATTGTATATTTTGAGCTTTTGGCCGTAGACCGAATTGTTAGGCCATCATTCGACTTGAGATGATTTGTATATCATTTCTTTTGTTAAGGTTCGAGCTTGCTACGTTGATCGAAGGAGGCGGCCTTCGAGTGTGTTGAGATCATTGAAGTGTCTCGTTCTTGCCATCTTCGAGGCAAGTATCGTAATATGCTAATATTGGTATTTTGAGCATGCGTGTGATTATTCATGTTGTTGAACATGAGATTTATTACGTTGAATTATCATGATATTTGTTATCTAGTGTTTGTATGTTCATGTTGATGGACATGGCGATTTGGCATATATGTATGCATGAGTTATGTTTGTGTTTGTTGTGCGATCTATTCTTAGGGAGCTGGATCGGATGTCCACCTCGTGTTGGTCCGACAGGATCATCTTGGGATCTAGGTGAGTCATTTGGATCATTGGACGGGTTATTTCCACCTCGTGTTGGTCCGACGGGATCATCTTGGGATCTATGCTGAGGGCGTTGGATCATTGGAATACCCTTGCTGTGTTAATGGAATCTTGTGGATTCGCATTGTCGGATTCCGGTAGTGGAAGTCCGTGTGGTGTATCTTGTTATGTATTGTTGATGCATATTTGATTCGTTTAAATGATACTTGTACTAGCATCGTTTTGCTAACCCCTTAGGGGGTGGACATTTGTTTTGATGTTCAGGTAGTCGGAGGCGGAAAGCGACCCGCGATGTGACGTGACGACGAAGGGGTTCAGTGATGTTTGTTGTTGTTGGTGATTTGTTTTCTTGGTTTGATTTCAATACTCGAGTACGTGTGTCTTATTAATATCATTTCGATATGGTTGTATTAATTACTCATTGAACCAGTTGTACGGTTTTGTAAACTTGAATTTCCATGATGTTGATGTTCTATATTTACATTTCTTTTAAATTAGCCTTGTAAATCCTTACTTAAAGGGTTTACGGCGCTGTAATTATTCCGAATATCTCGGGGTGTTACAAGAACCTTCAAGCATAAACCAAACATATATGTGGCATTTATGGTTAGGGCATGTAAACCTTGGGAGGATTCAAAGATTGGTAGATAATGGCATATTGGATGATCTCCAAGTTGAGTCATTTCCAATTTGTGAATCCTGTCTGGAAGGTAAGATGACCAAAAGGGTTTTTAAAACCAAGGGAAATCGTGCTCAGAATGTGGTAGAATTGGTTCATGAGGATGTATGTGGTCCAATGAATATCCAGGCTAGGGGTGGTTTCGAATACTTCATCACGTTTATAGATGATTATTCGAGATATGGATACATCTATTTGACGCGACGTAAGTCTGAATCCTTTGACAAGCTTAGAGACTTCAAGGCTGAAACGGAGAAGCGTCATGGAAAGAGTATCAAGTCACTACGATCTGATCGTGGTAGCGAATACCTTAGTGGAGAGTTTTTTGATTTCTTGGCAAAGGAGGGGATTTCGTCCCAGCTCACCGCGCCGGGAACTCCATAACAAAATGGTGTTGCTGAAATAAGGAATAGTACTCTTTTAGAAATGGTTATGTCAATGATGAGTTATTCAGATTTACCTATTTCGTTTTGGGGATACGTCTGAGAAACAGCAGCGTACATTATAAACATGGTGCCTTCGAAATCAGTTCCAAAAACACCCACAGAACTGTGGAGTGGGCGTAAGCCCAGTCTAGGACATGTTCGGATTTGGGGTACTCCAGCACATGTGCTGAATAAGGAAGCTGATAAGTTGGCATCTCGTACAGAAGTGTGAGTGTTTGTAGGATATCCTAAGGAAATGAAGGGTCGCTTGTTCTATAGTCTCCAGGATCAGAAGGTCATTGTTAGCACTAATGCCCGATTCCTGGAAGAGGATTATATGATTAGTCATAAGCCCATGACCGAGATAATTCTGGAAGAGCTGAGGGCTGAGACTGCGTCTATACCAATCGTACATGCACCAACTAACACTGCACCACATATCGATCCTGAGACTTTTACACCAACTCAGGATTTGCCTCGTCGTAGTGGGAGGGTTGTTCGTCAGCCGGAACGATTCATAGGCGTGGGAAAGTCTTCGGACTCAATCCCAGGCGAAGATGAATTAGATCCCTGGACCTACAAGGAGGCGATCCAAGATAAAGATGCTGACTCCTGGAAAGTAGCAATGGAATCAGAAATGGGATCTATGGATTCCAATCAAGTGTGGGAGCTAGTAGATCTACCTGATGGTGTACAAGCCATTGGGAGTAAATGGGTCTACAAGTGAAAGAAAGGAGGTGATGGGAAGATTGAAACCTTCAAAGCGATGCTTGTTGCGAAAGGTTACACTCAGAAAGAGCGTATCGATTATGATGAAACCTTTTTGCCGGTAGACATGCTTAAGTCAATCCGGATTCTTTAGGCTATAGCTGCGCATTTGGATCTGGAGATTTGGCAAATTGATGTCAAGACTGCATTCTTGAATGGGAGTCTAGACAAGGAAATCTATATGCGCCAACTAAAGGGATTCATTGCTGAAGGAGAAGAGCACTTGGTGTGCAAGCTTAAGAGATCCATTTATGGACTTAAGCAAGCATATAGATCTTGGAACACTAATTTTGATGAGGTTGTCCAGTCATATGGATTCGTCCAATGTCCGAGTGAGAGTTGTGTGTATAAGAAATGCGATGGAAACGTGTTGGTGTTTCTTGTACTGTATGTAGACGATATCCTTCTGATTAGAAACAACGTGAAGGAATTGTCGGACGTACGGGTATGGCTATCTGAGCATTTCAATATAAAGGATCAGGGAGAAGCAGGACACATCCTTGGAATCAGAATCTTTCGTGATCGGAAGAAAAGAATGATGTGCTTATCCCAGGCATCCTATATCGATACAGTGCTAAAGTGGTTTAGCATGGAGAATTCCAAGAAAGGTTTTCTACCTTACAGACATGGAATTCAACTATCTAAGGATATGTGTCCCAAGACACAAAAGGAGATAGATGACATGAAGATGGTCCCTTATGCATCTGTTGTGGGAAGCCTCATGTATGTTATGCTTTGCACTAGACCAGATATCTGTCATGCCGTAGGCATGGCTGCTAAATATCAGTCAAACCCAGGACCAGGACACTGGATTGCTGTTAAGCACATACTCGAGCACCTGAGAAGGACTAGGGAGTACATGCTTGTATATCAATTAGATGCCCTGTGTCCAGTGGGTTACACTGACTCAGATTTTTCATCGGACAAAGAAAAGTCCAAGTCTACTTCGGGTTATGTGTTTAGCCTGGGAGGTGGAGCCATTAGTTGGAGGAGTGTGAAGCAGAAATGCATCTCGGGCTCTACTATGGAAGCCGAGTACGTGGCAGCCTCTAAGGCAGCCAAAGAGGCGGTGTGGTTCAAGTACTTCCTGCAGGACTTAGATGTGATTCCCGATTTCCCGAAGGGTATTACTCTTTATTGTGATAATACTGGTGCGGTCGCAAATTCGAGGGAACCACGATCCCACAAGGCAAGTAAACATATCAACCGCAAGTACCACATCATACGAAACTTTGTAAAGGAAGGAAACGTAGTTGTAGACAGGGTTGCATCGGAAGATAATCTTGCCGATCCTTTCACGAAAGGCCTACTCTCAAAAGTTTTTAAAAGGCATGTGGAAGGAAAGAGATTATGGTGTATGACAGCATTGCTTTGAGTATAAGTGGGAGAAATGAGAGACTATGTAATAGAGTAGTATACTTAAAAGCATGCTTTGAGTATAAGTGGGAGATTGTTAGGGTTGTATACTGCAAATCATACTTTATGCTTGTATTACCTTATTTCCTTGTAACTACCTATGAGAATATTAATTACATTTAATCACATGTTTTGCATATTTATTCACGTTATGGTTATGCAAATGAAATGTCTAAATATTTTATATTGTAGATAATGTGGTATGTTGGTGACACACGGAAGATCACATTATCGGTACCTTATAAAATAATATAATAGTTCATAACCTATATAATTATTAGACAAATTATATAAAAGGTTGTAGTGTATGCTTGAGATTAGTTGGTCTTGACTATTAGCATACATTAGTGTATTTGAATACGTTGAACTGGATCGAGGTGAGATAGTGTCTTCTGTACTGACGGTAAGAAGAGTGTAAATCTCGGATAATTATTATTTCTTAATTCTAAGTATATAATATTTAATTGTGTATTTATAATACTTAGTGCTTTGATTTACCATGGGTGAGAGTCAAAATGATCGACTCAATAAGCCTCGTATCTTGGGCAATAATATTATATATATGACAGTTATTATTATTACTAGAAATCGTCTCCCGGCTCGTGCGGGTTAATGATGTCCCCTTGAGGAGCTCGATAATGATTATTATATTAAACCCTACAGGTGGATTTGATTTCGATAAAATAATAAGGTTCGAGTGGTACTACTCTTGGATAAGATATTAATTAATTAAAGCTGTCAGTAACTTATAATTAATTAATAGACATTCGATATCTTAAACACGGAAAATAATATATATAATAAGGCGCCCAATTTCGTAATTTGAGATTTTGGTAGGAAGTGCATTATCAACCTTTTAGTGGACTAAGTTGATATTAATGGATTCATTATATTAGGAAGAGTCCTAATATGGTAAGATGAAATCTATTAGGAGTCCTTCCATAATCCTTCTTAAGATCCCTAGTAGTAGTCCAAGAGCCTATATATAGGACATTAAGGGGGATGCCGATTTTCCAAGTCTTTTGTGAGGTTGTGTGATCAAATTTTTCATCTTGTGTTTAATTGTTGATCTAGACTTGTGTCTTTGATTCTACAATTTAGATAACACACTAATTTGCTAAGAGTGTTCATAAAATACTAGAAAGCAAAGAAAAATTGAGTGACCACATACAAGAGAAATTTTGGCCGATCCATATAGTTGTCCAAGCAAGATCCGGCAGCTCATTGCCAACACAACGTCCGGGTTAAGACGGATCATACTCTAGAAGGTCTAAAGGTAGAAATACAAGGTGATCAAGACAAAAGCAACCAATTCGCTTCCAAGGTAATATCCTATGATCTTTAGATCTAGATTAGGATATTTCAATAACCAACATATTTATTTAATAAATAATAAATAATATTTAAATTGCTTAATTAGTCTTAGTAATTAATTAATTAGCATGCCTAAATAGTTTTTATGCTCGTGGATGCATAAAATGCAATTATCAAACTTTTCCAAACTTTGGTTCCGCTGCATTTTATTTCCAACACTTTGATGTTCTATCATTGCTCAAAGCATAGAGCAAGACTATGTCGAACGTCGCTCTGTTGTATGATATCAACATTGAGTTGATTGGCCTTAAAGGATAAAACATTCCATGCAGAACTAGATTCTTTGACAAAGAGGCAGGTAATTGGCAGGTAGTGCTTACCTCACCAAGTGTAAATCTTGTAGGACATAAACCAAACTTTTTTCAGTAAGTGTAATGAGAAGAATGAAGTCATGAAGTACAAGACTCGAAGGTGTAACACCCCAAAAATGACGGCTATTACAGTGCCGTTGACCCCTACCGGGACCCACCAAGCAATATAAAAACATAATTTAACCATCCCATAATTGTGATACCGAACCACAATATAAGTTATAGCCCCGAATAGGAGCTATATATATATATATATATATATATATATCAACTTACACAACAGTACACAGGATGCACATCCGGTATAAATCATATGGAGATGGAGTATACCTAACTCAATAATAATACATTCATCCAAATTTATATAAATCGAAAAAGACATAAAATTTCACAGATTATACATAACCGACAAAAGACTCGGGCCCCCTGAACTAGCATCATTCAATACCCTTCGCCGCCATCGTGCTCTTCCTGTGCCTTGCCCTTTCCTCGCCCTGAAATACAAGTATTTCGCCCAAACCACAGGGTCAGTTGTACATGATAATAATTCTCATGACATTATACAATTCATATACATATGGATCTCAACCGACTACTGAACATACCCCTCGAGCGTAAAAACAGTCAGTCCCAAACTGTCGGACATATCCAATCATACACGGAATATGAACGACCAAACAATATGGCTCAAGACGTACGTCACAGTACGCCCGATCCAGAAATGTGTCCGCGCACATATCCACCCCGTATATGGAATCCAGGATATACATGGGAGGATATACCTAATTAGCCTCACGATCTACGTCTCGTGTGCACGGTCCCATGCGGAAACATCCACGCATGACCATCAAGTGCCCGGCTAAAAATCCTACACATAACCAATCGGCACGCAGATATGACTCCAGAGATGTCACGATGCAACATGACAACGAAACTCAACAAATTACACATTTATCCAAGAATCGAAAGACTCACCGAAGGGACAACAAGACTCAACGAGACCAACGGTATTTCGGGAATACAATCTCACCACAAAACTATAATACGATCAAGAACAACACTATATCATGAGTCATAGATTCATAGAGCATTACTTATACACGAAACGTACAATATTCACAAGAATTCAACTATCATTATAACCAAGCAAGATAACTTGCCTCAATTCCGTAGACGAATAATCCTTCTTTGAACGAACAAACGGATGGTATCCTCGTCTAATAATACTCACTTGAACAAGCAACCTTGAATGAAACGTAATTCATTCAACAACATATTCATATGATAATGATATTAATTCATAGAAAAACAACATCCGTAACTTTACCCGAATAGTTCAACTATCATAACGAACATTTTATCGTTTCAATTACGAATTATCATATACCAAGTTCATTAGTTTCGCCCATATTTACGTCTTCTACCACACAAGGATCATTGAAAAAGAATTCGCCCATTAATTCTAACATTAACGCCAATCATCGTTGTTGTCTTCCTAAGAACACTATCAATGTGATAGTATGATGATCAACACACTCTTAAATTATCAACACATCCGATTAACTTTGAATATGTTAAAAGTATAGTTGCATTTATCAATATCATTTATGATATCCCAACGACTATGTTAAGCCAAACTAGAAACGAAATTATAACCTTAGGTTTTCTGAACAATAATAAAATCATCCTAATTTTCATCATTCGTCAAGTTCTTCCCAAGGTAGATTAATACCTAACACGGTGCTCTAATACATCCTAGGACATCAATTCATCGAGTCTAATGTAAATACAATGACACTTATGATTATCACCACCCTAAGGATGCCAATAAATCTGGCCAGATGTGTAGGACTTATGATAAATATGATTATTATCATTGAACATCAAGAACATCTTCATTTTAAACCTTAATCGCTATATTATTCAATAAGTATTTAAAAAGCTTAGCCACAATCATATTCTCTTTGATGAATTCCAGTCTAGGTGTAATATTCCATTTCAACACCATCATTATTATGAACATATAGAGCATAAGTGTATAACATACCTCAAGAAATGAAGAACAACTACCAAAGCCACAAGAATGCAATCCAACTACAAGAACACTCCCCAAACTTCCAAATCAATAAGCTCTAAATCCAAGTGATGAAGCTCGAACACAAGTTTGGAGGGGCAAAAAGTGATTTAATAGGGCAGGGGATAGGTTTTCATATGGAGAGATCGAGTTAGGATCATGCAAAATGAAAGACAAGTCATGCCTTTATAATCTGCATTTATCATTACGTACGCTATCGCCAAAGCTTAGCGTACGTTAAGCACATTACGTACGTAACCCTACGGACGTTACATACGCAATGAATCCCCATAGGTACTGCCTCAAATCACATAAACTATTACGTACGTTGTCAAATTAACATACGTAAGGATCACACACATTACGTACGCTAACATGTAGCCATTACGCACGTAATGGCCGTTGACTAGGCTGTCACAATCGGATCACCAACCCCTGTCACCCACCGAAAGGCGAGATGCTGACTGATACACCACATTACGTATGTTAACATAAAAATGTTACGTACGTAATGTTACACACATAGCGTGCGTAAAGTTAACATTGTAGCGTACGCTAAGGGCAACACATAGTCAAAAAATGAAATTCTCCAAACAACATCTAACAATCAACTATAGAGTGAACGAAAAAGATAAACAATTCGATTTATCATATCTCAACAATATACTCATTACGATAAATACGGATATGGTACGACAATACTCGAATTATCCGAAAGATACAACAGTAAAGACGAGCGTTCAGACGGATATTACATACTCCCCCCTTAAAAGGAGTTTTGTCCCCGAAACTAAGGGGTAAACAACTCGGGATACCTCTCTCACATGATGTTCTCAGTTTCCCACATAGCCTCCTCGATTCCGTGTCTCGACCATTGAATGTTCAATAAGGGATCGTCTTGTTCCTCAACTGTTTGATCCTCCTCTCGAGTATCCGCACAGGACGTTCTTCATACGAACGGTCGTCGGCTATCTCGACCTCTTCGAATCGAATAATGTGGCTTGGGTCAGAAACTTATTTCCTCAACTGGGATACATGAAATACGTTGTGAATCCGACTCAAAGCTGGTGGTAACGCCAGATGATAGGCTAGATCGCCTACACGTTCCAAAATCTCAAACGGACCAATATACCTCGGGCTCAGCTTGCCTCTCTTCCCAAAACGAGAAACACCTCGAGTGTGGGACACTTTTACCAGTACATGATCACCAACCTCGAACTCGAGTGGTCGTCGACGATTATCTGCATACGATTTCTGGTGGCTCTGAGCCGTTAATAGACGACTCTTAATCAGGACAACCTTCTCAAAAGTTGTTAGCAACATGCCAGGCTCCGTACCAAGGGATTCAGATGAGTCGTCCCAACACAAAGGGGACCTACAACGGCGGCCATACAATTCCTCATAAGGTTCCATCTTAATCGAAGCATGCCAACTGTTATTATAGGTGAATTCTACTAACGGTAGTTGGGCTTCCCAGTCATACTTGCAATCGAGAGCACACTCCCTCAACATATCCTCAAGTGTTTGAATAGTCCTCTCAGACTGAGCATCGGTCTAAGGATGAAATGTCGTACTTAAGTTCAACTGCGTACCTATCGCACGATGAACTGCCTTCCAGAAATGCGACACAAACCGTCCGTCACGATTTGATACAATACTCTTGGGGGTACCATGCAGCCTCACAATCTCTTTACTGAACAACTGGGTCAACCTCTCGGGACCCCACGTATCCTTAATCTACAAGAAGTGGGCTGATTTGATCAGACGATCCACAATCACCCAAATCGTATTCATACCTCGGCGACTCGTCGGCAAGCTAGTAATAAAATCCATCGATATGTCCTCCCATTTCCACTCGGGAATTGGGAGTGGTTTCAGCATGCCTGCTGGTCGCTGATGTTCAATCTTGACCTGCTGACAGGTCAAACATCTCGAAACGAATTCTGCAACTTCCCGTTTCATATTACTCCACCAGTAATATAGCTTCAAATCCTTATACATTTTGTTCGACCCGGGTGAATGGAGTATGGGGTAGCATGGGCCCCCTTCAGAATAGTGTTCCTCAACTCTTCATCCGCCGGTACACATACTCGATTCTTGAAGCGTATCAGTCTGACCTCATGAATCACAAACCCAAGGGCTTTCCCTGATCTACTTCTCCCCAAATTCTAAATAACAATGGGTCCATCACCTGTTTTGTCCTGATTATATCGTCAAGAGACGATGAAATCTCAAGCGTGCAAAGTTGTCCCTGAGCACACTGTAACCAAATCTCAATCTCCGGCCTCATGAACTCTAATTGCAATTCTCTCTGAACAGTCAAGCGGGCGAGTATCTGCTCCTGTACTGTTTTACGACTCAAGGTGTCGGCAATCACATTAGCTTTGCCCGGATGATAAAGGATCTCGATATCATAGTCTTTGATTAGCTCTAACCACCTTCTTGTTGCGATATTTCTTAAACGCAAGTGCACGTTATCGTATACAAGTAATAAAGTGATGAGTGAGTATCGTTCCCACGAGGACTGAATCACTAACTACCGATTTTTATGTATTCTAGTTTTATTTAAACAATCGAACTTTGGGTTTGCAGTTAATTACTAAAAGAATTAATAAAAGACTAAACAGTAAAAATGATCACTTGAAGAAAGAGAATCAAATGATGAATAAGTCTAGGATTCTGAATCCACCTCGGTTTATCCGAATTTACTCTCGATTATCTGAAGTTAATGATTTTCCCAATTTATTGAAGGCGAAGATTGCTAACATACTCTATCGCCTCTCCCGAGGTCAATAGATTTTTCTAAAGGCGAATAACGCACTCTATCCCTAGGTGAATTAATTCGTCAATAGGCAAAAAGCATAAAATCTCCAAAAGGCCACGTAGTTCCTATGAGTATATTCCTATCTCACAAGATAAAACGGTCCTCACCAATAGTTCCTCACCAACTCTCCTCTCCCGATTCGAATTGAATGATTAAAACAATACAACTATTGGCCAGATAATTGAAAGCATTAAACACGATTGGGAAAACTAAACAAAAAGGGAATTAAATAGATAATCTCAAGCAAATCCGTCAAATCATAGGTTTCATCAAAATCCTAGATTAGGGTTTTAGCCTGACATGCTAAATAATGAAAATACAGAATTAATAAATAAAAGCATGAAAATCAAACCCAGATGAAGAGCTCGGATTCCTCCGTTCTTCTGGCTTCCGCCCTCTGCCTTTGATCTCTTCTGCTTCTCTCGTCTGCGATAATCTTCTGTGTTCCTCCTTTTCCCCAGCCTCCAGGATGATTAATTAGGGTCTTAAACCCTTATTTATAGCTCTCACAGTCTCCAAATCGCGTCCGTTTGAGTAGGTCGAGAACTGGATTCAAAACGGCTCAAATCCGCGCGGAGCACACCAAAACCGCCTTGTGTGCCGCGGCTCACTTAATCTGTGCCGCGGCACATGGCGTCGTGTTAAAAGGCGCGTGACTATCTTCGGGCCGCGGCTCACTGGGTATGCCGCGGCACAGTACGATACTCAGTGCCGTGGTTGCCTTCCCTGTCTGCGGCCCACTTGCCTTGTGCCGCGGCCCACGGCCAAAATTCGTCGTTTTCGCCCGTTTTGCCTCGTTTTAGCTTCCAGACTACAATCTCCTGTCAAACATACAAGAATAAGACATTAAAAGCTCATTTATGCAATTTGACTCGCCAAAATAATACTAAATAATGATAAATAAGCGTATAAAAATACGCCTAACAAATACCCCCAAACTTGAGCCTTTGCTTGTCCTCAAGCAAAAAGAATTAATTTCAACAAAAGAATATCGTGTATAATCGTGCAACTCATAGTGCTCAACCTAATCAATACTATCCTGAAATTCTCTCTAAATAATACGAGTATCGTAGTAGCGAGCTACACTCAGAATACTGATTCCACAAAGTAACCAAGTTCAGTCCTAATCACTCGTTCATGAAGAAAATCCAGCTCAAAGATTAACAAATGTGAATCTAATCGACCGTTAATATGAAAGGTTAAAATAAACGAGCTAATTCGCCTCGTTTCACAGTCTAATGGCAAAATTTTCACGAGTTTCATAAAAAATAACCCTCGGACAGTATTCCCTTATATATATATATATGCTTAAGAAATTGATTCGAGTTGACCACTAGGTTTGGATCTCGGGATGTTTCATCGGGATAATCCTAGGGTGGAACTTCCATTCTCATGTATTGGGAAACCGTTTGACGTAAAAGATACTCATGGGGCACATGGATGCTTCTAGTTACTAAGTTCCCATCCACAGCGGAGAAACAACTCTAATAGCTATTCCCGCATGTCCGAATCAAGGTCGCTGTTTTACGCGAGAGTAAACAACGGGTCACACGAGTACCCCCGGTTACTAGGCTCCCTATCATCGGCTCATGTGAAATTTCTAAACCACTAGTCTAATCAGGGTCGTCGTTTTATGCAAGAGTAAACAAAGGGTCACGTGAATACCCCCGGTTACTAGACTTCCCATCATAGAACAAAAATATCTCGACTTTTGGGAAAAACTGACCGACTCTAAACTCAATCTAAGTGCCAACACGACTTATGTAACTGGACGATTAGCTAACCGAAAACTGTAACCAAACGTATCGACGGTGATTTTAAAACACGTACGTATCCTCTCTTATCTGCTAAGGTCTCTACAAAAAACGAAAAAATTTCGGACCTAAATGAAGACTTAGCAGAAACAGAAATCACTGACTACAACTCGACTAAAACTCGACCGTTTCTTCAGAGAGAAAAACAGTGTCGTAACATCAGTATCACACAAATAGAAGCACGAAAAATTCACGAATAATAGTAAAATCATGACAAGCAAGGCTATCGATGAAAAAATAACTAGAAATAACAAAAAAAGTGCAACGAAATAAGTACAGCAGTAAATGTAGCAACAGAAATAGCCCCCCCAAACTTAGGACGTACATTGACCTCAATGGACAAAATATAATATGCAATAAAAGTGAAAGGTCAACTACTCCCCTCCAGTCCTCTCACGAGCTGGTGTCGGCATCATCCGGTGAGCTTGCATGCTTCTCGACTACATTATGCGGAGCGTGAATAAATGAGCTTGCATCATCAAAGAGGAAGTTAAGTACGAGCTCTCAAGTTTAACATGATGTGAGGGTTGGGGACAATGTAATTCGATAAAATGATTCGTTGCATATAATTTGAAAATGCTTGGCTTACCAATTTTTCATTGCTGCAATTTATCAAACACTAGGTATGCACAAGTTAAAATGAAGAACAAGAATTTTAATGGTTAACTCCAAATCCCAAAAACAATAACACAGATAATAGCCATGAATAACGACAACTAACATCACCAATTCGTTCATAATTACCAATTCCATCACAATCAAATACCAAATTCCCCATATTCCAACTCCAATTTAGAGAAAACATTGAAGAAAAACCAGTAACATATAACTTCAATTCACTTTTCAAATCATGTATCACTTATGATTAAGAGATCGAGATTTACCTGAAGAATTTGAGAAGAATACTAAGAGAAGGGTATCGACCGACCTCATTGTGCGAAGGAAGGAAGGAAGGAAGGGACCTTGTGTTGGCCGATCAAATGCATGAAATATACCTGGGCATTCTCATATTGCGACGGGGGCCGCGGCACAACATAAGTGAGCCGCGGACCAGAGTACAGTCGGCCTGGGGCTTTTTTGTAATACCGCCGGGTGCCGCGGCTCAGTCTACGCGTGCCGCGGCTCATTGTGTTAGTGTGCCGCTGCTCATTTGGCCCGTGCCGCGGCACAGAGTACAGTCTCCTGGGCGTTTCTTAAACATTTGGTGTGCCGCGGCTCAAATAATATGTGCCGCGGCTCAGTGACCTGGTGTGCCACGGCTCAGTAATGTTGTGCCGCGGCACATAGTACAGTTTGTTTGGCCTTGTTCCATCAACTGGTGCGTGCCGCGGCTCACCATTATTGTGCCGCGGCCCATCATTGATTTCCTCCTCTGGGGTGATTCCTGCACAGAATTTTTAAACGAAAACATCAAGACGAGAGGGATAGACGGATCAAAGAAAAATGACGACACATAAAGACTTTAAAAATGCAAGAAAACAATAAAAAAATCTACAACTAATACTCGGGTTGCCTCCCGAGAAGCGCTAAGTTTATAGTCTTCAGCCGGACCTATTTAAACATTAGTTCGCTTTTCGCAACCTCCATTTGATCTCCGCCCCGTTCATCGAGCCGTTAATATGTTTTTTAAAATTTGACCATCGGTCATTAACGATTCGATTTTCGGTTCGGACACCCAATGTTGGTTGCGGAAAGGTTTTGACAAGAGCAACTTTTCGAAACACCCGTTTTTCTCATGACTAGACGTCCGTTTGACTTCCGGCTTATTTTCCTCTTTCACGAACGAACTTATGACAGCAGCAGATTTTTCCGATTGTGGCTGGTCAGATGGCGATGATTGCATGTTCACATGCTTGAGAGATGCGACTCGTTCTACATCTTTCTTAAAAGTCGGACCATCTGAAACAGAATCTGAATTTTTCGGCGGACGATTTTTTCGGTGTCTTTCTTTCGCAACGGCCTCCACACTTTCACTTTGTGAGCTCTTATCAACACCTCCCGGACATGAAAAGGATTTGAATACTTGGAACGTAACATGCTCGTCTTGAACCCGCAGAGTTAATTCCCCTTTTTCCACGTCTATAAGAGTTCTGCCGGTCGCTAAAAATGGTCGTCCCAAGATAATCGGGATATCTTGATCTTCCTCCATGTCGAGAACAATAAAATCCGCTGGAAAGATATATTTATCCACTTTTACTAACACGTCCTCAATCACTCCCCTTGGATGCTTAATAGATCGATCCGCTAATTGCAAGGAGACCGTCGTCGGCTTTGCTTCTCCAACTCCCAGCTTTTTGAAAATAGACAGAGGCATGAGGTTAATACTAGCACCGAGATCGCACAACGCCTTATTAAAAGAGAGATTCCCCATGGTGCACGGTATGTTGAAACTTCCCGGATCTTTCAATTTTGGTGGAAGCTTCTTCTGAAGAATAGCGATGCACTCCTCCGTTAAGGCGACTGTCTCAAACTCTTCGAGTTTTCTTTTCTTTGACAAGATCTCTTTCATGAATTTAACGTAGCTTGGCATTTGTTCCAACGCGTCGGCAAATGGAATGTTAATATGAAGCTTCTTGAACACGTCGAGGAACTTAGAGAATTGCTTGTCCGCCTTTTTCTGCTGTAATCTCTGCGGAAACGGGACGGATGGTACATATGCTTTCGGATTATCTGGAAACGTTATCGAGGATCTCCAATCTTGTGGTTCCTCCGTCGCTAAATTTTTCTTCTCCTCAATTTCATTCCTCTTTTCACTTCTCTCGGGCTGGTCACACACCTCCTTCTCGCTTCTCAAACTGATTGCATTTAGACTTTCTCTAGGATTTGTCTCGGTCGTACTTGGCAATGCTCCCTATGGGCGGGCTGTCAACACGTTAGCAATCTGGCCCAGTTGAACTTCCAAGTTGCGAATGGAGGCGGAATGATTTTGCAATGTTGCTTCAGTACGAGTCATGAATTGACTCGTATTCGCTGCCAATTTCGCAATTGCTTCCTCGAGAGAAACTTTTGGAACGGGAGGAGGCTGCTGTTGCTTTTGAGTGAACGGAGGCTGGTTCGAGTTCTGTCCGTTTCTCCACGAGAAGTTTGTATGATTACGCCATCCCGGATTATATGTGTTGGAGTACAGATTATTTTGCTGGTTTTCGTTTCCTATGAACTGAGCTTGTTCAATTTGGGGCTGCTCGAACGGGTTTCCGACTTGACACTCCGCGCTAGGGTGAGATCCGTTACACCAATTGCAAGACTCAATGGTAACGGGGGAAGGAGCATGCGAAAATGCTTGAAGCTGCTGCGTTAAGGCGGCGACTTGAGCTGACAATGTAGATATCGGGTCATTACTCGAAATTTCCATAACTCGCTTCGGCGTTATTCGTTCGGATGGCCATTGATAAGCATTAGCGGCCAAAGCTTCCAACAACGAGTGTGCTTCAGCCATCGTCTTTCCCATCAAAGCCCCACCGGCGGCTGCATCCACGAGAGTGCGTGTAGAGGCACTCAAACCATTGTAGAACGTCTGAATCTGAAGCCAGTCCGGAAGGCCGTGATGTGGGCATCTCCGTAACAAATCTTTGTATCGCTCCCACACATCGTGAAGCGACTCCATATCATACTGACGAAAGGTAGTGATCTCGTTTCTCAGTCTCTCCGTCTTAGAAGGTGGGAAGAATTTAGCAAGGAAGGCTTGCGCTAACTCTGCCCATGTCGTGATCGAGCCCGGCGGTAAGGAATTCAGCCAAAATTTCGCTTTATCCCTCAAAGAGAAAGGGAAAAGCCGTAATCGGATAGCATCGTCGGTGACACCATTGCTCTTGAACGTGTCACAAATCTCGAGAAAAGAAGCAATATGTGCATTGGGGTCATCATTCGGCAATCCACAAAACTGGCTAGCCTGCACCATTTGAATGATCGCAGGCTTGATTTCGAAGTTGTTCGCCTGAATGGTGGGATGCCGAATCCCCGAAAAGTTTGCGTTAATTTGTGGCATAGCATAATCTCGAAGTGCCATTTCCGGTTGAGCTTGCTGCACAATATTATTTCCTCCGTGATTTTCGATATTATCGGCCATGTTGACTTTCGCTGGTAACTGTCGTTTCTCCTTCTTGTTTCTTCGAAGAGTGCGCTCGACTTCGGTATCCAAAGGTAGTAGGCCTTCGTTACCGAATTTTCTCATGCACTACGCGAAAGATCCTGAAAGGAAGAACGAATAAAATAAAATAAAATACACGAAAATAAATAAAACAAAATGTTCAAACTAAGACTAGAAATACTGAAATCGATATTAGCAAAAATTTCAGTCCCCGGCAATGGCGCCAAAAACTTGTTGCGATATTTCTTAAACGCAAGTGCACGTTATCGTATACAAGTAATAAAGTGATGAGTGAGTATCGTTCCCACGAGGACTGAATCACTAACTACCGATTTTTATGTATTCTAGTTTTATTTGAACAATCAAACTTTGGGTTTGCAGTTAATTACTAAAAGAATTAATAAAAGACTAAACAGTAAAAACGATCACTTGAAGAAAGAGAATCAAATGATGAATAAGTCTAGGATTCTGAATCCACCTCGGTTTATCCGAATTTACTCTCGATTATCTGAAGTTAATGATTTTCCTAATTTATTGAAGGCGAAGATTGCTAACATACTCTACCGCCTCCGCCGAGGTCAATAGATTTTTCTAAAGGCGAATAACGCACTCTATCCCTAGGTGAATTAATTCGTCAATAGGCAAAAAGCATAAAATCTCCAAAAGGCCACGTAGTTCCTATGAGTATATTCCTATCTCACAAGATAAAATGGTCCTCACCAATAGTTCCTCACCAACTCTCCTCTCCCGATTCGAATTGAATTATTAAAACAATACAACTATTGGCCAGATAATTGAAAGCATTAAACACGATTGGGAAAACTCAACAAAAAGGGAATTAAATAGATAATCTCAAGCAAATCCGTCAAAACATAGGTTTCATCAAAATCCTAGATTAGGGTTTTAGCCTGACATGCTAAATAATGAAAATACAGAATTAATAAATAAAAGCATGAAAATCAAATGCAGATGAAGAGCTCGGATTCCTCCGTTCTTCTGGCTTCCGCCCTCCGCCTTTGATCTCTTCTGCTTCTCTCGTCTGCGATAATCTTCTGTGTTCCTCCTTTTCCCCAGCCTCCAGGATGATTAATTAGGGTCTTAAACCCTTATTTATAGCTCTCACAGTCTCCAAATCGCGTCCGTGTGAGTAGGTCGAGAACTGGCTTCAAAACGGCCCAAATCCACGTGGAGCACACCAAAACCGCCTTGTGTGCCGCGGCTCACTTAGTCTGTGCTGCGGCACATGGCATCCAGGTTAAAAACTGGGCGCTGTGACTTTCTTCTGGGCCGCGGCTCACCTGGACTGTGCCGCGGCACAGAGTACAGATTACTCTGGTGCCTGCTGGTTGCCTTCCTGTGCCGCGGCCCACTTGCCTTGTGCCGCGGCCCACGGCCAAAATTCACCGCTTTCGCCCGTTTTGCCTAGTTTTTGCTTCCAGACTAAAATCTCCTGTCAAACATACAATAATTAGGGTCTTAAACCCTTATTTATAGCTCTCACAGTCTCCAAATCGCGTCCGTGTGAGTAGGTCGAGAACTGGCTTCAAAACGGCCCAAATCCGCGCGGAGCACACCATCGCCTTGTGTGCGGCTCACTCACTTAATGCCGCGGCACATGGCGTCGAGTTAAAATCAAGGCGCGTGACTTTCTTACGGGCGCGACTCACTCAGGTATCTGCGGCCTGAGTACAGATTACTCTGGTGCCCGCTGGTTGCCTTCCTGTGCCGCGGCCCACTTGCCTTGTGCCGCGGCCCACGGCCAAAATTCGCCGTTTTCGCCCGTTTTGCCTTGTTTTAGCTTCCAGACTACAATCTCCTGTCAAACATACAAGAATAAGACATTAAAAGCTCATTTATGCAATTTTACTCGCCAAAATAATACTAAATAATGATAAATAAGCGTATAAAAATACGCCTAACACTTCTCTTCCTCATGTTCAACTCCTTCTGTGTAAAAATGTACTTCAGGCTCTTGTGATCAGTAACACCACGGCTGCTAGCTCTAGATCATGGGTCGGGTAGTTGACCTCGTAAGGTCGCAACTGTCTCGATGCATAGGCAATAACTTTCCCGTTCTGCATTAATACGCATCCAAGGCCCTGTCTCGACGCATTACTATACACCACGAATCCTTCCGTTCCTTTTGGTAGAACCAAAACTGGTGCTGAAATCAATCGACTCTTGAGTTCATCAAAACTCTGCTGACATGCCTCCGACCACAAATACTTCTTATCCTTCCTCAACAGGTTAGTCATCAGTTGAGCAATCTTGGAAAAACCTTCCACAAACAGTCGGTAATAGCCTGCTAGACCCAGAAAGCTGCGAACTTCCTTCACGTTCTTTGGAGGTAGCCAGTCTCGGATAGCTTCTGTCTTATGTGGGTCTACTCTCACCCCATCGGCCGATATTACATGTCCAAGAAAAATAACCTGAGGCATCTAGAACTCACATTTGGAAAATTTTCCGTAGAGCTGTTCCCGCCTCAACGCATCGAGAACCTGACGGAGGTGATACTCGTGCTCTTCATTGTGATGAGAGTAAATCAGAATGTCGTCAATAAAAACGACTACAAAACGATCTAGATAATTAATAAAAACTCGATTCATCAACTCCATGAATACTGCCGGCGCATTAGTCAGTCCGAATGACATCACTACGAACTCATAATGCCCATAACGAGTACGGAAAGCTGTCTTCGGGATGTCAGACTCTCGAATCCTCAACTGATGATATCCGGATCTTAGTCGATCTTGGAAAATACAGCGGATCCTTGGAGTTGATCCGGCAAGTCATCAATACGAGGCAATGGATATTTGTTCTTGATTGTTACCCTGTTCAGTTCACGGTAATCAATACACAAACGCATAGATCCGTCTTTCTTCCGTACAAGTAACACCGGCGCTCCCCAAGGGGACGCACTAGGTCGAATATAGCCCTTTTCAGTCAACTCCTCAAGCTGGCTCTTCAACTCCTGCATATCGTTCGGTGCCATACAATACGATGCTTCCGAAAGCGGGGACGTTCGTGGCTCCAGCTCAACGGTGAACTCTACCTCCCGATGTGGGGGTAAGCCTGGCAACTCATCCGGAAATACATCTGGGTAGTATCGAACTACCAGAATATCGGCTAACTCAACTGGTCAATCGGTTGTCTTGGTCATGTAGCACCAATAACCAACACACCCCTGATTAAACAGTTTCACTATTTTCATTGCGCTGATGACTCTCCCTGAATGACTGGGATTATCACCCTGAAAAATGCACTCAACACCATCATCAGATGTGACGGTCACTATCTGCTTGCGGACGCTAAGTATGGCATCACGACGATCCATCCAACCGATACCCAAGATCACATCATCTTTAGGTATATCGACCACAATCAAGTCTGACAATCACTCACGGTCGTTCATGCGAATCTAACAGTTATGCACTTCACGATTCCCAACAATTCTTCTACCATATGGTAGACCAATCACATAGGGTTCACAATCGGTAACATGATCTAATTGCAAACGACTCAAACAAGAAGCAGATAAAAAGGAGTGTGAAGCACCAGTATCAAAAAGGACACAAACGGGATGAGAGTGGATCTCGAGAGTACCTTCAATCATGCTGGCTTCGGGATCGTCGAACTTCTTCATCTCGTAGACTCTGGGTTTTTCAACTCCGGTACCAGGTGTACCAGCTTGATTTCCACGGCCCATCCCTTTCTTTGCCCCGGTAGTCTGATAAGAAGCGGACGGAGGTACACGATCCTGAACAAAAGACTGTATTGGAGCAAGAGATGCTACTGGGGCATGCCGGGGTCCAACCCTGCAATAACGAGCACGATGCCCATTCTTCCTACAAGTATGGCACGCGACGGCCGGCTTCGGACATTTGGAGCTAATGTGTCCCTGGTCCCCACAGTTATAGCACACATTAGATGAGCTGACCGCTCGAGAGTGTGATCCGGTCAGCTTCGATGCCATAGGTGGACGCTCAGAAGGATTCGGTACAGACCGTGGCTTCCTGAACGTCCCTCGGTTACTGTCTACCTGGGTCTGGTTCCTGGATCTCTTGTTGGAGGACTAAGGCTGCTTCTTGGAAATCTCTTTTGCGGTAAGTTCGTATTCCAGAGCTTTCTCGATAAAGTCCGGTAGGGTCGTAGAGTGGTGGTTAAGCAACTGCATCCTCATCCGGGGTTTAAGCCTCTTAAGGAAATATTTGATCTTATCAGCTTCCATACGGACAACTGACGTAGCAAACAGAAGAAGTGTCTGGAATTTCTCGGCAATAGCTAACACATCCTCGTCCTCAGATGGATCGGGGTTCAACAACTTTGACAATTTGGCCTCACGGAGTGGTGTGGGATAGTAACGATTCAACATGAGATTCTTGAATTCTTCCCAAGTACTCACGCCGTCAGCAAGTCTCACAGAAAGCCACCAAGTATGGGTGCTCTTACTAAGGTAGTAAGCCGCAACAGCAACTCGATTCTCTTCTGGGCACTCCACCATCTCGAACAGTTTCTCGAAATGCTCTATCCAATGTACAATATCAGCAGGCTCAGAAGAGCCTTCAAAGGTCGTAGGTCGCTGTCGCGATATGTTGCTAACGATCCGGCTCACGACGGCGGAGGCTACTATCCCTGCTGTTGGCCAGTAGTAGTATCCCTATGCATAACTTCCATCATCTGACCCATTTGGGTCATCTGGGCCATCATGCCCTGCATAATGACATAAGTGTCTACATGGGCACATTCATGCCCTTCGGCGTGGTGGGACTGGCTCCTAGTAGGTGAATCACTCTCCGCCGAGCTTTATTCCACACTCGAACGCGTGCTAGCGCGTGGCCTCGGGATTCGGCCCCTTCCGTGGCCTCGACCCCCTCTACCACGACCCCTCAAATTACGTTCCGTACCGAAAGAATCAAACAATAATCGTAAGCACGGTTCAATATACATCTTTACGGCCAGATTACAAATTTATGCTAAGTTAATAGCAACAATGGAACTACATATTTCGAGAAAACAGTTCATAATGAATTATCGGCACTGCCTGTGCCACACAAAATATTATATCAACATCAAGTCGATCACATACCCAATTTAGAATTTTCCTCAGAAAATCAAACCGATGAATCCTACCACAGATTCTTGAAATGCCAAGATCAACAAAGAGATCGATTCATCATCAATATTATGCCAGTAATTAAATCATGGCTCATGAGAAACATACATGTTGGCCACTAAGTATATTAGATACAGCTTGGAAAGTGTTTTAAACAACAAGCTGTACTGATTTTAAATCTGAGTGCATAGCGGAAGTCTTAAATAGTTAGTTGTTGTGGATACAACAACTCGATGTGCAGTGTATACTTAAATAATCACAGTTTAATAAAACAAGTAAGGCAGAAGGTAAATAACACACTATTTAAAGTGGTTCGAGGTAAACCCCTCTACGTCCACTGGTCCTCCACACAGGAGTAAAAAGTTTATTATAATTACTGCGTACACAACTACGTAATTATAACAAGACACAATCAATATATCGTTCACACAGATTGATATAAAGATCTTAGCTTCAACCGTTCACACAGATTGGTTTGAGCTAACACTTTGACTAGCTTCTTCACACACAGTTCTGAAGCTTCGTCTTCTTCGATGTAATTCCTTCACACACAGTTCCGGAGTAACAAAGATTACTCAGTCCACACATGGCTGATTTGGGTTTGTTCAAGGATAGAACAAGGTATGAACAACAACTTTGACTTTCTGAGCTTCTAGCTGATGATGTGTTGTTCACGATTTGAGCACTGTATATCTCTTTGTATCTGAATAGCAGTGAGCTTTGGAGATATGTTTTGCTCTGATTTATATGATAACTTCGTAAGCTTTTGATAACATTGGTATTGGTTTTTGGTGACTGATCTTCAACGCCTTGAGGAGAGATATATAGTCTCTGAAATATATCCGTTGGAGATCTATCCGTTGGGCAAGATTCTGTGACAACAGATATTCAACTAAGATCCGGATATTGCAGGATTTGAAGATCTTCTGACTTACAGTATTTAAATACTTTATCCTTTAGTATTTAAATACTTATTTATCAACGGGACTTGACTTTTTGTGAAGACTGAAGATTCCTTCTTGTCCTGTTGAGAGCTGTATGGAAGGATTACGTACCGACAATTCGAGACAGCTTCCATACTTAGTCTTTATGAGACTTCTTTGCTTTACTGAAAGATATGCTGGATCTACGAGAGGTCTTCGATACAGGTTGACACTATAGATCAGCTTTTCGATACAGTTCGCTTACTGTATGCAGGATTGGTCATATTGTCAAAACATACTGACACTTCGATCGTCTGAGGCGGACATCGATCTGATAATTATTGTCCCAACAATTTCGATACCGGGTATTGTTATCCTAACAATTTCAGATAGAGGTTGTTATCCCAACAATTTCCCCCTTTTTGACAATTTTCCAAGACTTAAAATCTTTCAAGCCTTCTTGATGATGCCAAAACCTTCTTCATGAAGCGAATAACTTTCTTGATGACTTCGGGCAGATTTCTTTGTCTTCTGTCGAATGATCTGGCTTTCAGCAACTTAGTCTAATTTATGAAGTGCTCGCAGGCAAGTTCGATACAGCTAAGAGTTTTTACAACATAAGCTTATGATTGGCTCACAGACACAATCTTACAATGTATTCTAGATGCATACAACTGAATTTATGAACCGTTCGCAGACAAGTTCGTACAGCTATGATTTCTAAACAAGTTTCTATACTTATGATTGTTATCCCAATAATTTAAGTTATGTAATCATACATTAACACAGTAGATTACGAGTTGTAATCTTTCAAGACAGGCAAACATTTTTATTGATATTCAAAATAGAGTACAAGGATTGTTGTTCTGAAAGAAAAATTACCAACAAAAATACAAGGATTTAAGCTCCTATAATCAGAATGTCTCCATGGCCTTTTCTCTGGATCATGCTCGGTTCCACGCCACCAGTGTTGTAGGGAATCATTGCCTCGATCTAAGTAGATTGCTCTACCATCGTATGATCTGTCGAAGGCAAGAATCCAATCTTCTGGATGGGTGATCCGATCTCCTCTTCTATGCTTGGATTTCATTTCTTGTTGGAGAGGAATCTTTCCTTCTTCTAACAACTTCGTAAATTTGTCTGCAGCCTCCGCTAATGTTTTATAACCTTTGAAGATGGAAGATTCCCTGACGAGTTTTGCAAAATATCTCATCAGTTCATTTTTCCTCCATTACTTCACTTCTTCAGCAGTGGGATGGCGGTTGGTTGGCAGACGAATTTCAGAAGGCCTTACGATCAAGGTTTGCCAGGGGACATAGGGATCATGGAACTCAGGTCGAGAACCTGAAATCCTGAAACTTTGAGAGGGTGGAGCTAATTTATTCAGCTCTGCGGTAATGCTGTCTTGAGCAGCATTAAATTCCCTTTCATGCTGGAGCCTTGTTCTCCTCGCTGCTTCTCTCGCTTCTTCCCCCTTTTTGGCGTCATCAAGACGTCCTAGGATCTCCAGAGCAGCATCCTGTTTCGTCTCAATGTTTGTCATTCTCTCGACAAGGGTGGAGAGCACCTGCGACATATCTTTGATATTTTTGTCGTGGGCTCGAAGCTGGGAAGTTTTTTCGATCATGGCAGCTGCTGTCTTGGCCTCAGATATGCGAGTTTTATATTCCTCGTCTTTCAGGAGTTGCTCTTGTTTTTCTTGCAGATTCTTCAGGGCTTGCTTGAAGACTTCTGGCAAAACAGTGAAGGCTTCGACTACTCGAGAGACTTCATGCTGTAATCCAGTCATCTCCTCAATAGCAGATGTGTGCATCCAATTCAGAGTTTTTTCTACTGAGTACAAGGCATTAACTATATCCTGTATAAAGACGGTTTGAAGGCCAAGAGCACGCAATCGCTCTTTCCTAGCATCAGTGAGGGGAGAATCCGGCTTGGCGAAGTCCTCGACTCCATTCAACCTTCTCAAATTCACGTTAGGACGTGAAGTGAGTTGGATATCCTCAGGTATAGTACCGTCGTCGGATTCCAAGGTTGATGGGGCAGGAGCAGCAGTTTCGGGTTCAACAGCATGGGGCGCGACATCCTCCTGTGTCGAAGGGATTTCTGCAGACATAGATACAGGAGGGACTGATTCCTCCTGTTGTCTCTCAGCAACTTCTTCTTCTTCTTCTTCTTCTTCTTCTTCTGCAGCAGGCTCGGGTGCCTGTTTCGAAATATTTTCTTCTTCCTCCGCGACAGGAGGTACTGATTCCTCCTGCTCGGGAATAATATCTGGCTATTGCGAGGGGGGCTCATGGCGGCATGATGTCCCTTCACCATTTTGTTGAACTTGGGGGACTTCTCTTTCGTGAGCCTCCTGACGGCTCATTCTCAGACCTGCCTGAAAGACATCGTCGTCGTCGTCTGAGTCGTGGTCTTCTTTTGGATTTTCGGGAGATTCCTCGGACTTATCTTTTCCTTTTCTTCTGGCATCAAACTTATGCAAGAGATGTCTTTCAATCAATTCTTTGTAGTATAGATTATTCCATTGGATCAGGGATTCAACTTCTGTGGAGTCCGTCACTTCCAACACGAATCTTTCTTCATTTCTCCACTCGCTCCAGTTGTATAAAGTATCGTACGGAGCTAGCCTGTATCTTTTCCATTGAAGAAATTTTTCATATGCCTGCTCAATTTGCACAGGGAGAAGGGTTTTGTTGATAATAGTGTCCGGGGAGGGACTTCGTACAACGTCTGAGTCCGCTGTAGCGAGGGGTTCCTCTACAGGTGTGGGATCCTGTATGGAAGAGGGGTTCCTTACAGGGGATGGTACCCCGAAGGAATGTGGATCTTGTACGGGTGTGGAATCCCGCATAGGAGAGTTAGCTGTTGGATCCAAAGGGGCAGCCGACTCGCTAGAGTCTTCCAAGTTGGCAGATGTCCGATCATCCGTCTTAGCCGCCAAAGGCTTGGGTTCTACTGTCGATATAGTAGCGGGCACCTCTTCCACAGGGGTTGGGCACTGGGTAGTTCATCAGTGGGTTGCGCCACTAAAGGAGCATCCTCGGAGGTTTTTGTGGATTTAACTTTAGAAAGCCTCCTTAGCTTCTTTTTCGGCTTCTCAGCAGCAATAGGTGTCTTGATGTGAGATCTCTTTCTTTTCCTTGAAGATTCCACACTCTGGGACTTAGGAGAAACGTCCCTTGGATCTTCAGAATTCGGTAGGTTCTGGATGAAAGGCCTGTTTGCAATCAGAATACTTTGATTGTAGGCAGTGGGCTTGATTCCTCCGAAGAATATCCGGGAACTTATCTTCTTTGCACCAGCGGATTGAGGAAGTCCGCACTTCATCAAAATGTGGTTTATAAATAAACCAAATGATTTCTTCTGAGTAGCAGGTTTGGACACTTCCTCCTGCAAGCGTTTCAGAATAATTTGACACCAATTGACCTTTTCACAGGTCATAATAGCCACCATCATTCTAAACCTAAGATTAGTGCACATCTCAAATGCACCAGTGCGATTTTCAATGATGCGACAACAAAAATCATGCAGATAAACAAACGGTAAGCAAAAGTTTTTCTTATGGCAGGTGGTGTGAACCACTTCAACCATAGTCAAACCGGTGAACAAGCCATAATATTGATTCAACAACTCTTGAGACCCAAATGTCTCAAGTTCCTCCATGGTCAGGCCTTCAGAGGGTAGCCTGTAAATGTTTTTGAGAAGATCTTGGTCGATGCAGATCTCCACTCCATGAATGATTGTTGTGATGTCAGCAACATGTCCTCCTAGGGCTAGAGGCAGAAAACGAACCACTACGTTGAGGTAGAATTCCTCAACAAGGTGAACGTCATATTTGTCTGTGGTGTGGCTCCCAAGGCGGTAGAGGCCTTGTTGACGGAGTCTGGTGATGACGACTTCCATCGTATGGACGTCATCAGTCTCAGCATGGATGCGCTCGATGACGACAGATCGGGTGAAGATCCGTCCATCGATGAAGTTCAGAGACTTCTTGAGAGCGGGAGAAGATGTCTGAGTAGCCATTGGTGATTCTTAAGAAAAGATGAAAAAGATTAAGTGAAATTTGCAGTAAAACGCAAAAAGACTTGAAGGCTGTATTTGCTTGAGTGCTCTCAGAATATCCAGAAGGCGTAAAGTGTCTCAAATGGCAATTACAGTCCTTTTATAGTGAGCGGCAAAGAAGGGTTTTTCAGAGAACGAATGGTCAGATTTAAGGGATGGGAACCGACTTTTGAAATGGACGGTCACGATGGACTGAGTGTAACTAGTGAATTTTAAAATAGGAGCGGGTCCCACTTTTGACATTTGTTATTACCCTCGATGCCTGAAACGGCGGTATTAAACATTAAACCATTTGAAAACATCGCGGCTTTTGAGATTCAGTTGTCCAGATGTCGTGTAAAGCAATTAATGTAAATGACGTTTGACATGAAAAATAGGGCACGTGGACAAAAATTATTTTAAAATGAAATATTATATTATAATATATATACTGAATCGAAATCCTATAGTATGTGCTGTATCCGCGACGATACAGCGTTCCCCCTTAAAAGGTACATATAGGTTTTAATTTCATACAACAACTTTTGGATTAATGCTGAATTCATGGGTCATACTGTATTCCCCCTTAATTATTGCATACGTCAGCTGTAGAATGATTCATATATCTTTGTTCCCTACAGTGCTGTATTGAAGGCTCTGAGTGTACAGATAATTAATGGTGGATACTGTATTCTTGGGTCTTACAGCATTCCCCCTCAATTGTTGAGTAAAAACAGTAAATACTTACAGGGAGTCCGGCTGTAGCAATCCCAATTCTTGTCTAAGCATGTTGAATCTTGCTGTGTCGAGAGGCTTGGTGAAGATGTCGGCCAACTGAATATCTGTATGAACCTTTTCGAGCCGAACGTCCTTGTTCTCGACATGATTCCTTATGAAATGATGCTTCATGTTGATATGCTTAGTGCGCGATCGCATGAGATTGTGCGTGATTGCATTGCACTCGTGCTATCACACATGATTGGCGTTTCCTTGGCTTCAATTCCATAATCGACAATTGTTGCCGCATCGAAGGATTCGCATACAAGAACTACTTAATCATAGTATTCGATTCATGTGGAAAGTGAGTTTGCAATTGCTTCTTCAACCAAGAAACAAGTCTAGGTCCAATAAAGTGACAAGTTCCACTTGTACTCTTCCTATCTAGCTTGCGACCTCCGAGATCCGAGTCAGTATCCAACTAAATCGAATCCGCCTTCTTTAGGATACCACAGTCCTACATCGACTGTTCCTTTAATGTACTTCAGGATTCGTTTAGCTGTATTGAAGTGTGATTCCTTAGGTGCTACTTGATACTCGCACACACTCCTACAACAAACTGGATATCGGGCCTGCTAGCCGTTAGGTACAGGAGAGAGCCAATAAGCTTCCTGTAGAGTGATTGGTCAACCGGCTTTCCGGCTTCATCAGCACTAATTTGCACGGAAGTGCTGATGGGGGTTGACGATGATTTGGAAGTGTTCATTCCAAATTTGTTGAGAAGCTCATTGCTGTATTTTTCCTGATTGATGAAAATACCTGTAGGCAATTGCTTTACCTGCAAACCTAGGAAATAACTAAGTTCTTCCATCATACTCATTTCAAATTTAGTTTGCATGAGATGAGAGAACCTTTGACATAAAGCAAGGTTAGTTGAACCAAAAATTATATCATCTACATAGATTTGCACCATTAGAAGGTCATCGCCTTCCTGTATTTTGAACAAGGTCTTATCCATAACACCTTTCTCAAATCCATTATCGGTTAGATACTGGGACAGGGTCTCATACCATGCTCTAGGGGCTTGCTTAAGTCCATACAGTGCTTTCCTAAGCCTGTATACTAGGTCGATGCCGTCTGTGTTGGCAAACCCCGGTGGTTGTTCAACATAAACTTCTTCGGCAAGGTCTCCATTTAGGAATGCACTCTTGACGTTCATTTGGTATACAATAAAGCTCTTACTAAAAATATCCTAATGGCTTCTAGTCTGGCTACAGGGGCAAACGTTTTATCGTAGTCTATGCCTTCTTCCTGTCTATAGCCCTGTGCGACTAGTTTTGATTTATTCCTTATGATTAGTCCATTTCGATCCTTCTTGTTTCTAAATACCCATTTGGTTCCTATAACCGATTGATGCGTAGGTCTGGGTACAAGATACCATACATTGTTTCTTTCAAAACCGTTGAGCTCTTCTTCCATAGATGTTATCCAATGAGAGTTATTAAGAGCGTCTATGGTAGAAACAGGTTCGGACTGGGCTAAGAATACAGCAATAGTGCATATGTTGAGTCTTCTAAGCTCTGATTGAGATTTCCATTCAGAAAATGGTGATATCTCAGTATATAGTTCTTCTTGTGCACACAGTACATTTCCTTGTGTACTTTGTATTCTCCTACGAGTAGAAACACCAGCATCAATGTTTCCAATGATCAGCTCTTGCAGGTGATCTCTCAACCATCTTCGGTCGGGTTCTAATTCAGGGTCCCGTACTGTATCGAGAGTTTCTGTAGATACAGCTTCATCTTGTACAGCATCAGCTTCATCTACGTCGATTCTTACAGCTGTGGGGTTGATTTCTAGGTCAACAACAGGTTCTATGGGAGTTGGAGGATCTAAGATGGAAAGATGTTGTATGTTCTGAGTAACACCTTCTACTCTTGTAGGGTAATGGTGAGGTTCGTAGAACACTACATGAACTGATTCCTCGATCGTCAGCTTCCTATTATTAAAGATCCTGTAAGCTTTGCTGATGGAGGAGTATCCTACAAAAATTCCTTCACCTGACTTCTCATCGAAGGTTCTAAGTTGATCCTTCCCATTATTCAACACATAACACCTGCATCCAAAAATGTGAAATATGAAACTAACGGAGTTTTGTTGTTCCATACCTCGTATGCTGTTTTGTTGTGGTGCTTGTTGATGATACAGCGGTTTTGAGTGTAGCATGTTGTATTGGTTGCTTCACCCCAGAAATGCTGTGGCAACTTGCTTGCGGCAATCATTATCCTTGTTGCTTCTTTCAACGTCCTATTCTTTCGCTCGGCAACACCATTTTGTTGAGGTGTACGGGCAGCTGAGTATTCGTGTTGTATCCCATTCTCTGAACAGTATTGCTCTATAAAGCGGTTAGTGAATTCTGTACCTCTGTCGGAACGAATGGACACGATACTCAATGCTTTTTCATTTTGAAGCTTTCTCAGGAGCTCGGGCAGCTTTGATGTTGTTTCCTTCTTCTTGCTTAGGAAAATTGTCGAAGCATACCTGGATTAATCATCAAAAACAACAAGACAGTATTTCTTACCTCCCAAACTTACTGGGTCTACAGGACCGTAGAGATCCATGTGTAGCATCTCCAACACTCTTTGGGTTGAAAGGTAGGATTTGCTCTTCAGGGTTGACTTAATTTGCTTGCCTTTCTGACATGGTCCGCAGACGCTGTCCTTTTTGAATGACACGTTCGGCAATCCTCTTACCATTCCCTATCTTGAGAGCTTGTTGGTCGTCTTGAAGTTGACGTGAGACATCCTCTTGTGCCATAACCAGCTTAGATCTGCAGTGCCTTTGGCAACAAAGCATGGAATTGAGGAGCTCATAGGCTTCCAGTCAGCAATATACATGTTACCTGATATGCTTCCTGTACGCACAACTTCTTTGGTCTGGATGTTCTTGACTCTACAGCGATCTATATAGAATTTCACCGAGAACTGTTTATCACAGAACTGACTAATACTAAGTAGATTGTACTGTAAGCCTTCAACATATGCAACATCGGTGACTTTGAATTTTCCGACAAGAAGGTTTTCTTTCTCTCTTGTTCTTTATTTAGATTTATCACCGAAGCGAACTTTTGGACCGCGACCTTCTACGAAGTCTGATAGCTTGCTTCTATCTCCGGTCATGTGCCGAGAGCATCTACTATCAAAGTACCAGGTGTCCTCCTCTAGGATGTCCTGTATGCAAAGAGATTAAGTAGATTTAGGTCCCCTTTAATTGTTAGGTCCATGAATGTTAGTGCCTTTAGGTACCCAAATTTTCCTGACAGCAATTGGTTTACTGTAGGTCACATTTGGTACAGTGTTGCGATATCTACGTGGGGCACGTAAAATTCAGGGTTATTATTATTATTATTAGTCCAGTACGAGTGCCGTCTTGGAGGTGGAGCCATTTTCTTTGGCCTAACAGCTTGCCTTCTGGGTCTCCAGTTGGATTCCCAACGCTGTTGTTGATACTGAGCGGACACCTGCTGTCTCGAGGAATAATGGGGCTCCTGTATCCAATACTTCGGCGTGCTGTACTGATAGTACTGCCGTGCGGGCCTTTGGTATTTGGATACAGCCTTCCTTCTGAACGGCTGTTGGCGCTGTTGATATGCTCGGGGAGCATACTGTTGAGTGCGCCTTTCAGGTCTGAATGGCTGGTGATTCAGCTGTTTCGAGTATGATTGAGGTGGCGGAATGGCAGCCTTTGTTGTTCGCTGTGCAACAGGTTCCTTCACAGGACTCAAAGTTTCTTTCGATACAGGAATGGGTTCCACACCCCTGACAAACACTGTACTAGTTTTCCCTTTATTTGAACATGAGATGTATCCTAAGCCACTTTTATCATGAGCATGTTGCCCAGTGCTTAGAATTTCTTCCATTCTTTTGGACGATTTCTCGAACGATTTCATAATAGTCTCAAGTTCATCTTCTCGCTTTTCTAGAGATTTGACTTTGGCTTGAAGTAGAACCAAATCATTTGTCTTGCTCTCATTGTGAGTTTTAACCTCACTTAGTTCATGAGCAAGTTGATGATTTCTCTCCATGAGTTTTTCATAATCGATTTTGCTGGTTTCACAAGCAATAGACATATTTTCATAATTTATTTTCAGCAAGTCATTTTCATCTTTCAGCTCTAGGTTAAACAATTGGAGCTATATATTCTCATTTTTCAATGTCTCATGGGCCATTTTGATTGTTTTTAAACTCATTCATCTTGTTTTCAAAAGTATGAGATGCATTTACTGGAATAGCTGAGGTTGATCTTACCTCATCGTCGCTATCTTCACCTTCCGGAATGTCCTTGGCCATAAAGCACATATATGCTTTATCATCGAACTCATCGTCAGATGAATCACTTTCAGACCACCTGAAGACATTCTTCTGATTTGGATGGTGTGGGGGACGCTTCTGATTCTTCAATCAGGGCCTTGAGCTTGTTTTTCCAAGCACGTGTTCGTTCATCCCTCTCTTGTTGCTCGGCTTCTGGCAACCTTTGGACTTTGGGATGAGGATATTTGTTTGCATAATGCCCTGGTTTCCTGCAATTATAGCACAGGTTAGCATCACCGGATGAAGTTTCGGTACTTACCTTGTGGACAGGTTTGGGCCTTTAGGGAGTCTTTCCAGACTGCTTGATGAACTTTTTGAATTTGTGCATGAGAAGCGCCATTTCATCTTGAGACAGGATGTCGTCGTCACTGTCAGCATTCTTGTGACTAGGCTTCGACGAGCTGGGCATGCTATGTAGACGGTTCGATACAGCGGCTAGTGCTGTAACCTTTGAAGGAGATTCTTCAGCTTTCTCTCTTCTGTCAATATCATACTCAAAAGCTTTGAGGTCAGAGAATAGATCAAAAGTAGATATTTCATTAAGATTGCAAGACACACGCATAGCTGTGGTCTTAATGTCCCATCGGGCAGGGAGAGATCTGAAAACTTTTAAATTCTTCTCCTTTTGGGTATAAATTTTGCCCAAAGGTTCAAGTTCACCAACAATACCAGTGAATCTGAGGTCAAGTTCCTCAAGTGTCTCAGTTGGTTTCATTTCAAAAGATTCAAATTGCTGAGTCGGTTTTGAAATTTTCTTTTCTTTTGTGAGCTCAGTTCCCTCACAAATCAACTTCAGTTTATCCCAGATTTCCTTGGCTGTTTTACAGCTCTTTACCTTCGAGAACGTGCCTTTATCAAGAGTGACAAATAACGCATTCTTAGCCACATTGTCGAGATTGGCGCGCTTTATTTCATCTGTGGTCCATTGCTCGCGTTCCTTCTCGAGCATCTCAGCATGGACTTGGCCTTCAACCCTCGCGGCTGTGTTAACCTTCATGATCTTGATGGGGCCATCCTGTATAACAAAAATAATCTCTTCGTGCATTGCTGCAAGATGAGCCTCCATCCTAATTCTCCAATCATCAAATTCGTTAATAGCGAACATAGGCACTTTGTTGATCATAGATGTATCCATGTGAGAATAAAGGAATGAAAAAGACTGTTTTAAAAAATAAGTGATTTGGATCTGATTCGGTTAAAAATACGACTGATTCTTTTTAGAATCAACCTCTCTGATACCACTTGTTGGCCATTGAGTATACTAGATACAACTTGGAAAGTGTTTTAAACAATAAGCTGTACTGATTTTAAATCTGAGTGCATAGCGGAAGTCTTAAATAGTTACTTGTTGTGGATACAACAACTCGATGTGCAGTGTATACTTAAATAATCACAGTTTAATAAAACAAGTAAGGCAGAAGGTAAATAACACAGTATTTAAAGTGGTTCGAGGTAAACCCCTCTACATCCACTGGTCCTCCACACAAGAGTAAAAAGTTTATTATAATTACTGCGTACACAATTACATAATTATAACAACACACAATCAATATATCATTCACACAGATTGATATAAAGATCTTAGCTTCAACCGTTCACACAGATTGGTTTGAGCTAACACTTTGACTGGCTTCTTCACACACAGTTCTGAAGCTTCGTCTTCTTCGACGCAATTCCTTCACACACAGTTCCGGAGTAGCAAAGATTACTCAGTCCACACAGGGCTGATCTGGGTTTGTTCAAGGATAGAACAAGGTATGAACAATAGCTTTGACTTTCTGAGCTTCTAGCTGATGATGTGTTGTTCACGATTTGAGCACTGTATATCTCTTTGTATCTGAATAGCAGTGAGCTTTGGAGATATTTTTTGCTCTGATGTATATGATAACTTCATAAGCTTTTGATAACGTTGGTATTGGTTTTTGATAACTTATCTTCAACGCCTTGAGGAGATATATATAGTCTCTGAAATATATCCATTGGAGATCTATCCGTTGGGCAAGATTCTGTGACAACAGATATTCAACTGAGATCCGGATATTGCTGGATTTGAAGATCTTCTGACTTACAGTATTTAAATACTTTATCCTTTAGTATTTAAATACTTCTTTATCAATGGGACTTGAATTTTAGTGAAGACTGAAGATTCCTTCTTGTCCTGTTGAGAACTGTATGGAAGGATTACGTGTTGACAATTCGAGACAGCTTCCATACTTAGTCTTTATGAGACTTCTTTGTTGTACTCAAAGATATGCTGGATCTACGAGAGGTCTTCGATACAGGTTGACACTATAGATTAGCTTTTCGATACAGTTCGCTTACTGTATGCAGGATTGGTTATATTGTCAAAACATACTGACACTTCGATCGATACAGGGCAGCATCGATACAGTAATTGTTGTCCCAACAATTTCAATACCGGGTATTGTTATCCTAACAATTTCAGATAGAGGTTGTTATCCCAACAATACCGTATTCGGCGGGTCAGGCGCTTGCACAGGTCACACGTGGCACGAAGTTTTCTTGATGCTAGTTCAATCCACAATGACTCAAAAAGAAAAAACCTGGCTCTATGATACCATCATCTGTAACACCCCAAAATTGGCAGCTATTACAGTGTCGTGGACCCCCACCGGGACCCACCAGGCGATATCAAAACATAATTTAACCATCCCATAATTTTGATACCGAACCACAATATAAGTCATAGCCCCGAATAGGAGCTTATACCATATATATATATATATATATATATATAAATCTCAGTTGCTTTCCTCTGGTCTCCCAACTTCTTCAATGTTTCTTGGTCCACGTGACCAAGTCTTTTGCTTCCATGAAAGGTATCTGCAGCTCCTTTTGGCCTTCCCGAGGAACTTCAAGATCCAATTGATCTGAGTTCCATAAGCCAGCTTTTGCTTGAATTTCTTCTCATCCTCATTCCAGCTAGCTTTGTTAACTTCCCGGACTAAGTGCCTGTAGATGTAGTCAGACCAGTTAATCCTATGCTGTTGATTAGAGCTCCCATCACTGTGTACTTGGCGGATGACAATTGATCATAGCTGCCTGCCATCCCTATGACGGTTTTGTTTGTGATGTCAAGAACATACTTGTATTCCTTTTTAAGGCCGCCTCTCTTTGTCATAAGTTTGACCTTAGTTGGCTCATGTGGTAACTTGATCTCATACCACGTTTCGGTTGCACTTTGCTTTAGTGCTTCAACGGCAATGCCTCTGTTCTCCATGTTGAAGGCGTCGGTGATGGTTTGGGGTGTGATATTTATTTCTTCTCCAAGAATTGAGCTCATGATACAGTGCTCGGTGACCTGTGCTTCCTTGTAGAAGCAAATAACGGCTTCCTTGAATAGCTGCTTAGGATTGATGTCCAGAAAATGGTCGATACCATTCTTTTTCATCCTCCGAATTACATGACTCATTTCTCCCGTGTTGTTAGATTCCAGTAATCCCTCGAAATCGACGACGATGCTGAATATTATTTGTTCCTTCACCATCTTGAGATTAACTCCTTCGAAGTACTTGGTGGAGTCCGTTTCTGCAAGAATAAGCTTTTCGATTTGAGTGCAGTAAATATTCAAGAGTTTTTCTGCTTTTGAAAAAATTAGGGTTCTTAGAGCTTTGAAGACGATAAAGTTTTCTGATATAATTTCCACCATCTTATATACCCAGTTGAAAAGATCTTTTGAATTTTAATAATTAAATAATCAAGCAGCAGTCCGATTTTTGATAAATAAAGAATAGCGGCTGAAGTTGATTTGATGTCGTGGAGGTAGTGTGATCATGTGTTTTTTCACATGTAAATAAATAATAATATAATAATTATAAGTCAGTCTAAGAGTGAGAAACTTATCTGGTTGACCGTTTGACTTCTGATGCAGCTGTGATTTTAATTTCAGGGGACTTTTCTGTCCGTGCTCTGGTCAGCTAGCTTTCCTTCGTCTTCTGCATCAGGTGAGGTATGTCGCATGTGGTTGGTATCAGCTAACTTTCTCGTCTATCCTTTGGATCCTCGTCTGGTCTGCTCAGGCGACTTCCTTGTCTGCTCTGATCAGGTGGCTTTTTTTCGTCTGGTCTCCGCATCAGGTAGATTTCTGGACAGGTGACTTTTCCTTTGTATTTTTTTCAACTAAGCATAAGATTCCTGACACGCTTTTAGTGTAACTATTGCAAGTGCACGATATCGTATCAAGTAGTAAAGTGGACTTTTTGAGTCCGGTTTATCGATCCCACAAGGAAGTTTTGTTATAATTTGAATTATACACTATTAGTCTATTTTTATAGATACTAAGATGAGTGAAACACATAATTTAAAGAGTTTGGTTTAATTGTTGCAAAGTAAATGCAATAATAGTTCTAAATTTTAAAGAAATAAAAATATTGTAATAATAATAGATTGATTAAATGATAAAATGAAATAGTTGGGATTACAAACTTAGTCCGTCATTAGTTATAAAAGATGTATTGGAGATCATAAGATGAATTTACTTATTATGTTGTGTAGATTCGATTTTCCTTAAAAAGACGGTTTCTCTTTCGAACTATAAAACGCCCCTTACATATTGAATCAATCCATTATATTTCTATGTTGATTGGCTTCAATACATAGCATTAGGATTTATGAAAATAACTCAAAGAATCATCTAAGGACTAGGGGTATATTTCTATCCCCTAGAACAACTTAGAGTGAAGATCATTTGATCTAATCAAACATATTTTCTTTCGAAACATATGAAGACCATAAATATCGTCATTTATTGGCCAAATAAATAAAGATTGTTAAAACAATGAAAATCACACACAATAATAAGTAATTCACAATAGATCTTTATACAAATATAAATAACATGACTAACCTTGTTTATAATCCCAACTAAAGATTACTTAGCCCATGAAGGGTTTATTACACGTATTACAAGCTTGTGTGGTAATTATTAGTTGAATCAAGAGAAAGAATTGATCCTAACTCCCTTAGTAGATAAAGGAGATAGAAACAATAAACTCTCTGAACAACATATGTTATACCACACTTACAAAGATCACTCAAGAACACAAGTGTGTTCTTCACACAAAAAGAAAAGTTTACAAGAAAAATGGAAAATTATAAGATGAATGATGAATGATGAAGGATCTATGGGGTCTATTTATACACCTAAAGTCATCTAATAGCTCCAAAACTCCAGCACTATTACATTAGATCGGATCAATGCCAGCCATCCCCTCAATAATACACCAAAAGTATAAAAAATTAGACAAATCATAGCAATCTGTCAAGAGTTACGGCCGTAACATTCAGGAGTTACAGCCGTAACAAGGGTGACTTACGGCCGTAACTCCTGAATGTTACGGCCGTAACATGGCTTCGTAAATTTGCTCATTTGAAGCTTGGATAGTTACGTTTTCGGCCCAGAATTTCTCAGACTTTGCGTTTTTGCCCAGATCTTCTTCGGATGATAACTTTTGATATATAACTCTGATTTTGAATCCGGAAAGACTGCCGAATTCGTCTCGGAAAGACCTACAACATGAATATATCAAAATTCAATAAAGAGAATATTTATTAAACATGTTGTTTCTTGAGTAATTCAGTTATTTAATCCGATCATCATCCGATAAAAATAAAATTATTAAAACTAATAAATTAAAAGAAAAAAACGAGTAGACTAGCTCAATTATGGGTGAATTTTATCGATACAAACCATGGATAAGTGTACAAAGCGACACTTATCACACCCCAAACTTGAATTCTTTCTAGTGCCGATCAAGACTCTTTATTATTCACACTCCTAAAATAAAAAAAATAAAACTAAAATAAGAAAATTAATACACACATAAATTAAAATATAAAAAGAGAAAAGGAGATCATAATGCCATTAATAAACAACAACTACTTTATACAGTAGATAGAAATGAATCAAGATTCAAAATAAATCTACTAATGTTTTTGAAGTTAAAACACGGTTTTTATTTTGTAATTCCAAAATGTAAGGTTTCCCCCCAATAGGTTGATTATTTCTTTCCCACTCGTGATACACACGACTCCCTTTAATGGTTGCTCTCGATCACTCGTTTATTTCTTGACTCAATATGAAGAAGAATTTTATTAGTCATCAAATATTGTGATTTTCACAAAATTGAGTGTATTGAAATTCACCGCTAATTAATTCAAATCTGCTCATAAACTACATCCCTTTTAGTGATAGCTTTCACCGTTATTTGCTAACGTGTAGCTCTTTTCACTAACACAATTTCTATCTCATTATTTTCTCTTTTTTTTTGTAAAAGGTGATAGCTTTCACACCGTTATTTGCTAACGTGTAGCTCTTTTCACCAATTTTTCGAGACGGCGACTACGCACCAACAATGGTTAGTCCTTTATTTTTCGCAAAATTTAAGACTTCCAAAATTAGGCATTTATTCTTTGCTCAACACTTCTCCTTTTCGTCATTTATTTTTTTAGGTGATAGCTTTCACACCGTTATTTGCTAACGTGTAGCTCTTTTCACCAATGACTCCTTTTTTAGGGAATAGAATTTTTGCGAGAAAATCATTTTTAGTTAAGCATGAAAAATCAAAACTCCACAAATTAAGTAAATTTCGCTTTATTTTTCATCAACCAATTGATTCTTCTTTTCTCAAGGTAACGAATGACTCGATTTTAATATGATAATTACAAGGCTTGGAAAGAGAGATTAAGGCTCAAAATTTTTTGGAATATACAATTTTTTTTTACCGGTTAAAACGATTTTAGAAGCTTGTATATATCTAATTTATTGGTGTTATGGCCAGATCTAGAAATCTCAAAAATCAAAATACTATATATATATATATATATTCACTAAACCTAATCAATGCCAAATAATAAAAACATACCACACACTACACTAATCAAAACATACCACGATCAAAATCAAAATAAACATCATAGTTCAAAAACCACAAAATAAACACCAAAGTACGAAAACACCCCCAAACTTATAAGTAAAATTGTCCTCAGTTTTTTAAAAAAAATAGAAGCAAATGAGAAAACAGAAAACTCCCTGAAATTTTAGCTTTGTGATCCTCCAGGTGTGTCGTCAGGGATGTTTAGAAAACAGAAAAGCTTTTCAAAGCACTTCTCCGTTTCTAATTGCCGCTCGATTATTTCATTCTGATTTCTCAAAATTTCAGCCTGGGATGTTTCTAATCCCTGAACTCTTTCAAGCAAATTTTCCTCAAAAGGCGTCAACTCATAATCGGCATCCTCCTCGGCCTCATATTCCTCCTCCTCGCTACTATCCTCTTCCGGTTCCAAACGTGCCCGTTTGCTTCTCAACTGAGTACTTCGAAAAATACTACTCCGGCCATTCAGTCGATCCCCATGTGTTAAAATATCACCCCCTGCCGAAATTTTTACTCTCTGGCTCCTGCAAATACTGGTGATAAGGCAGGGGTATGGCATCTTCTGCCTAGTCGGGACCATGCCGGCATAGTGACAAATAGTAGTGTAAATGTGAGTACCCAAATCCATTTTTACCCCTCGGTGGATAGCAAATAAACCTCGCAGGTGGCCAATGGAAACCGTCGTCAGAGTCGAAGTTGGGTAAATACTCCCGGCTGCCCACATCCATAAATACCAAGCATCATCCATTAGGTCTGTAACACCCCCAGAATACGTCCGGAAATGTTACACGCCGTAGGCCCTTCCCACAAGGATCTACCAGGCTAAACTCCACTAGACTACACAATGATCGACCGACCGGGGTCAATCTAAATACAACGCAGACCGACAAGGTCATTAAACAATTCAGAAACTAATAAATTTAATATCTCCATGACAAAGAATAAACTTTCACACAAAAAGGGATGACAACTCCATTTAATAAAGGAAAACCTACACCCGTGCAAGGGTGAGTACTCAACCAAATGGAAAGTACCGACCCCGATGGAGTAAATGCAAAAGACTCTGACTCTTGTGTGATTAGCATCGTCGTCTTCCATCTCCTTCCAAGCTAATCCCGTGACTGCTCCCGAGCTGCCAAAACTCGAGCGCATAACAGCACCCACCCCGAAAACTCGGGGTTAGCAACGGAATTTTGCTAGTGCAAGTACATAATATACAAGATATACGAACAATAACAACACAAAATTCAACCATCGTGAAGCCTTAACACAAACCATACATTCCCAAAGTCAACACGGATAGCACTCGTATACACAAGGTGAAAAATAATCACATAGTCATATTCTCTATATGGAACATAACGCCAATCAAACTTTGGACGAGCCCAAGGAGTCAAAAGATTAAGTTCGAAAATCCATTTTTATAAAAGGAAAAGTATTTTGATAAGATAGTTTAAAAATATTATTAATGACTCGGGCCGTCTTGGGATTTTGGAAATTGAATGGGAATACCTTTAGAAAATAATTTCAAAAGCTCTAGGGTCCTCGACCCAATTTATAGAACACTGTCACTAACGAAATCATTATAACATCTCACGGGGTTCTCAAACCAATCAAAATAACATCATCACGAGATCAATCATCTCAACATTTCACAAGGTCCTCGACCCAAATCACAGAATAGCACCACAATACAATCGAAGGCACAAGCTTTCATTCGACATATCCTGCTCAAGACCCCCGATTAATTAACCCTCGGAGATTTCGTCAAACCTCCTTGGTTAATTAACCCTGATACCAACGCTTCAAAAACAAGTTGAAACAAACTTTTCAAAAACGCGAATCGCGGTCTATATCAAGACAAACGTTTAAGAGAGAGTTTGAAAGATTTTAGATACGAACATCGTTCGGTAACGGGGTCTTAGCTATCACTCAAATACCCGTAACCAATAAGCCTGCCAGGCGCCTCCCTTGCGCACCTGTGTACCGGCGTTCACTTCCATCATGTTGGCCGCTCATTGAACATGTCACCGCACCGGCGTCACTCCCGCAAGAGCCGCCCCTTGCGCGCGCATTAGGTGACATCGGCGTTCACCACCCATATGGAGCCGCACATTGCGGATACACCGTGCCGGAGTGCACGCCCCGCCCTCAGAGGTTCCCGGATACGACGTTTCTCACAACAAGTATCCACATTATCACAAACATCAAGCACATGGACAAACGTCACAACAATTTTCAACTCGGTACATCAAGTTACATAATTTTCTCCGCCAGTCCATAACCACACAAATAAACAATAACACGCACGTTATCAATCAAACTCAATCACAATAAGCCTTCAAGCATAACCAATCAACACCGCACATATATCCCTATATTGCGACTCAACCGAATATATATATATATATATGTATATATATATATAACCTTACTATATTATAAGAGTAAATATAGTTTACCCATCAATCCAAGTCGAGTACGTCATCTAGTGTTAGTATTCATCACTCGTCATTCACCAATATAGGCGCTTATATCAATATATGTATATACATACATATATTTAACATATAAATATATGTACATATATAAAACTAGATATATATATACATACACACACATATATATATATACACACATTTATACATCCGTATAAATTCATACACTACGAAAACAATGATTTCACGCAGTTACAATTCGTATATCAAGGTACTTGCCTTGGAAATCTCTCACGAATACTTCAGAAAATGCGGTTGATTGGAGAAATCCGGAACTCCAATGAAAACGGCGATCGGAAAGGCTCAACACTAGATTTTTGTGGGGAATTCGTCCCTAGTATCCTATCATCAAATAAACAACAAATCACACGAGGAAAACATCACAAAACGACCAATTTTCTCTCTGCGGCATTTTCCCGGACACCTTGAAGGCGTCAAACGAAAGTTCATATAAACGACGAATCGGAAATGGTAAAACCGTGGAAAGATGATGAAAATGATAGAATACTACTTAATCTACAATTATCCATCAGAAATATGAGTTAAAACGATCAAATCGGACAAAATCAACTAAAACCCCAAAACTAGATTTCTAGGAAATCGACGGTCAGTAGATCGAAGGATGTTATAGAGCGATGATTGATGATATGAACCTCCAAACTTCATGGATTTATTGTCCAACAACATCTATACATGATTAGCACAACGTAAGCCTCGGAAGAAGAAGAGAAGTGAGAAATGGGTGAAGAAAAGCGCCGGGCCTTAAATAGCCATTGCCGGCCGGGTTACGTCGTAATCGCCATGGATTACGACGTAACCGCCATGGCGAACTCCTGCTCGAAAATGCCGAACGTTACGTGCGTTACCGGCCAGGGCCTTACGTGCGTAATCGCCTTACATACGTATCACGGTCACTACCGCGCGTTACTCGGCGAGTGGCTGGCGAGCATGCGGCCGGGACCAACTCCGACGGCCCGAACGACCCGAAACCCAAACCTGAGTGCGAAGCGAAGATACGGTTCTGAAGTACTCGCAAAGACGAATCCGAGCACTAAGAGAACACACGATTCCGACCACCCGAAGGCTCGAAATTCGACAACGGAAAGTAATTACCCCAAACTTTGGGAAATTACGAAAATGGCCCAAAACGCCCGAAAATCACGATACGTGATCGAATAACCAAACCGAAGCTTGCAACATGAATAATAACATTAAATGAACTTACAAGAAAGTCGAAACAACGCTTTGGACGAGATTCGCAAGAATCGAACTCAAGTGCGGAAAAACCGCTAAAAGCACGGAACTCAACAAAAGCGACACCGAAACGAACTCGGATGACAAAAGTGCAAAATTAATCATTCTCAGAATGACGAAACGGTCATGAGCGAGTCGTCAAAATGGACTTCCGCCGAAAAAAAGAAATTACCGGAAATCGAAATCACGGGTATTACATTCTACCCTCTTTAAAAGAAGTTTCGTCCCGAAACTTAAAATAGAGAGCGATGGAACAACAGTTTCAAACAAAATTTGCAAGAATCAAATTCGGATGTGAAAAGGCCACAGTAATCCACGAGATTTAGCAAAAATGACCAAATTCGTTCGGAGGACGGTAGGCTAAGTAAAACAAGGTGGTTTAAAATCGTCGAGGGGATCACAATTGAATTACCAACAATGAAAGGTCACACAATACTGAAAATATCAAGAAAAGTACGGGTAATACATTCCCACATACGAAAAAAATATTACGACCCCGAAACTTAGAACAACAAGAGTTGGAAACGTAAAGCAATGAAACGAAATACGATCGAAGTCACGATTGTTTGAAACAACAACGATTAAGACATAGTACAAAATCTTCATCCTCCCATGCTAGGATCTTGAAGTAAACATAGGGTTTGGGACACTTCCGATCACTAGCTCTGCTCTCTCTCGGGCGGCATTCTTTGCCAATTCGAAAGCTGTCTCACGGTGTTTCTCCGATGACCTTCACACCCACACCGGTAACAAGTCAAGTGTGGCGAGGGACGATTTGCACGAACATGTCCCAGCGATTCTGATTGAAACATCTTCTCTTCTTCTGAGTCACCGTCTTTGGTTTGGGATTTCAGCGTTCACTCCCGACCGCGAAGATGACGCTTTCGAACAACGTGAGGGCTTTGGAGCCTTAGAAACCTCACCTCCCAGAAATTTACCCGATACCCTCCGTCTCTTAGCTTCGCTCGTGGGCTCGAAAACGGAGGAGATTTCATAGGATATCGTTTGATCTCGATACTCCTTCACTGTAGCATGGATAGTTGTCGTACGAACCACCTTGTCGTTTCCACTTCCGTCATCACACTTACGTCCGCCAAGGCTCGACATACTAATACAGATAGTACCATTCAGCATTATCAAATAATCAGTCGTACAGTATACCACCCTTATCAACACAAGGTTTAGTTAACATCTATAGAATAACGGTAATATCGTAAAGCATAGAGTTTTATGAAGTTAACTCCGGTCCTTCGACTAGGATGATCATTATATATATATGTGCTTAATGAAAACAAATTTTTGAAAAAGAGAGCGAGTCACGTTACGCCCAAAGCTTGTAAATACTGTCCTTTATTTCAGAAGAGGAAGTTTATACAACGACTCTAAAATTTATTTTCGAGTGATGTATAAAAGAAAATTGGAAATGAATTGTAACTAATTTGAAGTATTTCAAAAGTGTTGAGTCCCAAATACCACAATTTTGAAAATCTACCCTCTCCTACCAAAACGTTTATTTTGAAAGAATTTTCCACCGAGATACGTGACGAATTGACATGACGACATTAAATCATGGCTTTCCATAACGTTAGAAAATTTCAAAGCACCACTTTAAAATATTCGTGATACTACAGCCGTGGGCCGTGCATCGAACCCACTGTGCTAAAAATCATTTAAAAAAATGTTCAAAATGCCAAAAAGGCCGATGTCGGTAATATTCTCAAATACTCACAAAAGTCATTTATAAAATATCAAATACCATCATGAGAATACAATCAAAACGCAAAATCAAAATATCAAAACTCGGTTTGCAAGACACCAAGAGCCATCTCAAAATATTCACGCATGGATAAATTTAACATTCATAAATTTATTCTAATAAAGTGCAAGAACAAATAAATATGCTCGACTTTCAAGCATATTACATAACCATTTTTACTCGGACCGCATACGCATGTTACATCTTAAAACAATAATATCACCGACAAGTTCCAATTCCTAGTTCACATTAAACATATTAGCACAATATAATCAAATACGTATATAAGGGGACTTACGATCGGGAGGCTTACCATCACGGATTGCCTAAGATGATGTCGGAACCACGATACTAATCACAACTCGATGCGCGCGACTTACACCGGACATGGACTTGACCCAACGGCCTAGGTTTTTCGCAAACCTAAGCTCGATACCATAATTGTAACACCCCGAATACCTCGGAAATGTTACACGCCGTAGGCCCTTCTCACAAGGATCTACCAAAGCTAAACTCCACTAGACTACACAATGATCGACCGACCGGGTCAATCTAAATACAACGCAGACCGACAAGGTCATTAAACAATTCGAAACTAATAAATTTAATATCTCCATGACAAAGAATAAACTTTCACACAAAAAGGGATGACAACTCCATTTAATAAAGGAAAACCTACACCCGTGCAAGGGTGAGTACTCAACCAAATGGAAAATACCGACCCGATGGAGTAAATGCAAAAGACTCGACTCTTGTGTGATTAGCATCGCTGCCTTCCATCTCCTTCCAAGCTAATCCCGTGATCGCTCCCGAGCCGCCAAAACTGAGCGCATAACAGCACCCACCCCGAAAACTCGGGGTTAGCAAGCGGAATTTTGCTAGTGCAAGTACATAATATACAAGATATACGAACAATAACAACACAAAATTCAACCATCGTGAAGCCTTAACACAAACCATACATTCCCAAAGTCAACACGATAGCACTCGTATACACAAGGTGAAAAATAATCACATAGTCATATTCTCTATATGGAACATAACGCTAATCAAACTTTGGACGAGCCCAAGGAGTCAAAAGATTAATTTCAAAATCCATTTTTATAAAAGGAAAAGTATTTTGATAAGATAGTTTAAAAATATTATTAATGACTCGCCGTCTTGGGATTTTGGAAATTGAATGGGAATACCTTTAGAAAATAATTTCAAAGCTCTCGGGTCCTCGACCCAATTTATAGAACACTTGTCACTAACGAAATCATTATAACATCTCACGGGGTTCTCAAACCAATCAAAATAACATCATCACGAGATCAATCATCTCAACATTTCACGGGGTCCTCGACCCAAATTACGAATAGCACCACAATACAATCGAAGGCACAAGCTCTCATTCGACATATCCTGCTCAAGACCCCGATTAATTAACCCTCGGAGATTTCACAAACCTCCTTGGTTAATTAACCCCGATACCAACGCTTCAAAACAAGTTGAAACAAACTTTTCAAAACGCGAATCGCGGTCTATATCAAGACAAACGTTTAAGAGAGAGTTTGAAAGATTTTAGATACGAACATCGTTCGTAACGGGTCTTAGCTATCACTCAAATACCGTAACCAATAAGCTCCGGGCGCCTCCCTTGCGCACTGTGTACCGGCGTTCACTTCCATCATGTTGGCCGCTCATTGAACATGTCACCGCACCGCGTCACTCCGCAAGAGCCGCCCCTTGCGCGCGCATTAGGTGACATCGGCATTCACCACCTATATGGAGCCGCACATTGCGGATACACCAGCCGGAGTGCACGCCCGCCCTCGAGAGGTTCCGGATACGACGTTTCTCACAACAAGTATCCACATTATCACAAACATCAAGCACATGGACAAACGTCACAACAATTTTCAACTCGGTACATCAAGTTACACAATTTTCTCCTTGATCCATAACTACACAAATAAACAATAACACGCACGTTATCAATCAAACTCAATCACAATAAGCCTTCAAGCATAACCAATCAACACCGCACATATATCCCTATATTGCGACTCAACCGAATATATATATATATATATATATGTATATATATATATAACCTTACTATATTATAAGAGTAAATATAGTTTACCCATCAATCCAAGTCGAGTACGTCATCTAGTGTTAGTATTCATCACTCGTCATTCACCAATATAGGCGCTTATATCAATATATGTATATACATACATATATTTAACATATAAATATATATACATATATAAAACTAGATATATATATACATACACACATATATATATACACACATTTATACATCCGTATAAATTCATACACTTCGACAACAATGATTTCACGCAGTTACAATTCGTATATCAAGGTACTTGCCTTGGAAATCTCTCACGAATACTTCAGAAAATGCGGTTGATTGGAGAAATCCGAACTCCAATGAAAACGGCGATCGGAAAGGCTCAACACTAGATTTTTGTGGGGAATTCGTCCCTAGTATCCTATCATCAAATAAACAACAAATCACACGAGGAAAACATCGCAAAACGACCAATTTTCTCTCTGCGGCATTTTCCCGGACACCTTGAAGGCGTCAAACGAAAGTTCATATAAACGATTTAATCGGAAATGGTAAAACCGTGGAAAGATGATGAAAATGATAGACTACTACTTAATCTACAATTATCCATCAGTAATATTAGTTAAAACGATCAAATCGGAAAAACTCAACTAAAACCCCAACACCAAGATTTCTAGGAAATCTGACCAGATTCGGTAGATCGATGGATGTTATAGAATCGATGATTGATGATATGAACCTCCAAACTTCATGGATTTATTGTCCAACAACATCTATACATGATTAGCACAACGTAAGCCTCGGAAGAGAAGAAGAGAAGTGAGAAATGGTCAAGAAAACGCCGCCAGCCTTAAATAGGCCATTGCCGTAGGGTTACGTGACGTAGCCACGCATGGCTTACGTCGAATCGCCATGGCCGAACTCCTGCTGGAAAATGCCGGAACGTTACGTGCGTTACGGCCGGGGCCTTACGTGCGTAATCGGCCTTACGTGCGTAATCGCCGGTCACTACCGCGCGTTACTCGGCCGGTGGCTCGCCCGAGCATGCCGGCCATGACTCGTAGGGACCAACTCCGACGGCCCGAACGACCCGAAACCCGAACTGAGTGCGAAAGCGAAGATACGGTTCTGAAGTACTCGCAAAGACGAATCCGAGCACTAAGAGAACACACGATTCCGACCACCCGAAGGCTCGAAATTCGACAACGGAAAGTAATTACCCCAAACTTTGGGAAATTACGAAAATGGCCCAAAACGCCCGAAAATCACGATACGTGATCGAATAACCAAACCGAAGCTTGAAACATGAATAATAACATTAAATGAACTTACAAGAAAGTCGAAACAACAGTTTCGGACGAGATTCGCAAGAATCGAACTCAAGTGCGGAAAAACCGCTAAAAAGCACGGAACTCAACAAAACGATACCGAAACGAACTCGGATGACAAAAAGTGCAAAATTAATCATTCTCAGAATGACGAAACGGTCATGAGAGAGTCGTCAAAATGGACTTCCGCCGAAAAAAAGAAATTACCGGAAATCGAAATCACGGGTATTACAAGGTCCGCCTGGTTGTATCGGGGTTTGATCATCCCAATACTGTCATGCAACTCGCTCACTAACGCCCAGCGTAAAACTCTATCATCCGGTACCTCTTCATTAGGTAAGATAGAAATGTCAACCGCGTTAGTACAATTAACCCCCAAATACTTGTTAATGACATCCGGTGAAAAATTAATCGATTTCCCATTCACAGTAGTCTGATGATAAGTAGGCGACCCTACCTGCCCAATGGACTTGTTGAAAGAATTGTAAAAGTTTAGGGTCAAGGTCGGGTTACCATTTGGGAGATCGGAAACGAACTTTTCCCAACCGTTGTCTAAGAATTTTTGGATGAAAGGGGTAGTGATTGTGTCTCTATCCGCATCAACAATGAAATCATCAAGATTGAACAATCTTTCCTTAATGCACTTTGTGTTTTGATTTCTTTGTGGCGGTGCCGGACCTTGAGATGACGAACCGACCTTTTCTTTTCCTTTTGATGATTTCTTCGGTGCCATACCTCAAATTAAACAAAATCAAATTCCTTTTCATCACACGACTATAATCATCAAGCAAAACCAATAAAAACATAAAAAAAATTCAAAGATTTTCGTTGTGGCATTTCGTCGGACACCTTGAGTTCATAGTTTTTTAACAAGTTTTTTTCATTCAAACTCAAATCCATAAAGCCACCACAAATCAATGAATCAAATAACAACACAAATATCAACAATACTAACAAATGAACAAGATTTAATCAACGAATCATACGGGAATAAGAATCGAAAAACAAATATGAAGAGAAAAACTAAAAACTAAAACTCAAGAATATATAAATTGAAACAAGGATTGAAAGAGAACCTGATGATTATGTGTCAATGTTGATAAGTTAATGAATTGTATTGAGGAATTTGAGTTTTTTAGAAAGTAGGGATTGATAGGGGAAAAAAAATCGCACTCCCTGCCGCTCAGTGACTCGTCTGTTTTGTGAATGTGTTGCAAAGTCCGTTTTTTTTAATACAGACGAGTAGTTACGGCCGTAAGATGCATTAGTTTTTCTAACAGGTTCTTTAGTTATGGCCGTATCTTTCCAGACTTACGGCCGTATGATGGTTTCGTTTTTTTTTTTTTTAAGAAAATTATAATTATTATATGTGTGAGAATAATGAAAGAAAGACTCCCTGGATTTTATGAACGATCTGATCCTTGCTCTTGTTGTTGAATCCTTCCGTGTTACCCCCAAACTTATTTGCGAAATAATAGAGATTGGGTTGCCTCCCAATAAGTGCTTTGTTTAACGTCCTTAGCTTGACTTCTCGTCAGATTAATTAGGTATTTCCAGCATTATGATTGACTTTGCTGTCGAGAATTCTCCTCCCAGATATGGCTTTAACCGTTGACCGTTTACTTTGAAACTCCCGTCGGTTGTATTATATATCTCCACAGCTCCATGAGAAAACACCTCTTTAATCGTGCAAGGGCCTGTCCATCGTGATCGCAGTTTACCCGGAAACAGACGCAGTCGTGCATTAAAAAGCAGAACTTGGTCTCCTATTTTAAAATCTCTTCTTAGAATTCTGTTGTCATGCCATCTTTTTGTTTTTTCTTTGTAGATTTTGGCATTTTCATATGAGTCGAGTCGGATTTCATCCAACTCATTTAAGCTATGACAACCTTTTCTTTCCACCCACTGCTCGTCAAAGTTTAATTTTTAATAGCCCAAAAGCTCGATGTTCAAGTTCTCTTTGGCGGTGTGACAGCTTTTCCAAAAACTGCATTTAAATGGAGACATGCCTATCGGTGTCTTATAGGCTGTTCTGTAAGCCCAGAGCGCATCATCCAGCTTTTTCGACCAATCTTTCCGAGATGAGTCGACTGTTATCTCAAGTATACGTTTCAATTCACGATTGGAAACTTTGACTTGTCCACTGGTTTGTGGGTGATAAGAGGTAGTGACACGGTGTTTTACTCCGAATTTGGTCAATAAAGCCTTAACCTGGTGATTACAGAAATGAGATCCGCCATCACTGATAATAACTCTCGGAGTTCCGAAGCGAGTGAATATATTTTTCTTTAGAAAATTTACCACGACCTTAGCTTCGTTTGTTGGTAATGCAACAACATCCACCCATTTGGATACGTAGTCTACAACTACAAGGATGTATTCATTAGATAAAGATGATGGAAAGGGTCCCATGAAATCAATTCCCCAAACGTCGAAGATTTCAACTTCAAGGATGAAATTCATTGGCATTTCATTTCTTTTTGACATGTTTCCATGTCTTTGGCACCGGTCACACTTCGAGACAAGTGTATGTGCATCTTTGAACAGAGTGGGCCAATAGAATCCTACTTCAAGAATTTTTGCTGCTGTTTTTGAACCCCCAAAATGTCCTCCATAGTGAGAGGAATGACATCTTTCTAATACCTTCTCCATTTCTTCTTCCGGTATGCATCTTCGGATGATTTGATCAGGTCCTTGTCTGAACAACAGAGGATCTTCCCAGTAATAGTATTTCAACTCGAAGAAGAATTTTTTCTTTTGATGATGGGAAAAATTTGGGTGAATTATTCCACTAACAAGGAAATTAACGATGTCAGCATACCATGGTGCATTTTGTTTTTCCTGGATATTAGAGATTTGGAACAGTTGTTCATCTGGAAATACTTCATTTATTTCCTTCTCTTGAGCATTGTTTTGGTCGAGTCTAGAGAGATGATCCGCCACTTGGTTTTCTGTTCCCTTTCTGTCTCTGATTTCTATGTCGAATTCTTGCATAAGTAGAACCCATCGGATTAGCCTTGACTTTGCATCTTGCTTTGTCATTAAATATTTCAAAGCTGAATGATCAGTGTAGACTATGACCTTTGATCCCAATAAGTAGGATCGAAATTTGTCAAAGGCATAAACCACTGCAAGCATCTCTTTTCGGTTGTTGTGTAGTTCGGTTGAGCATCATTCATAGTCCCGCTAGCATAATGGATCACTTGCATCATTTTGTCCTTCTTCGCCCAAGATGGCCCCTACGGCATAATCACTTGCATCGCACATTAAAATGAAAGGAATAGTCCAATCTGGAGAAATGATGATTGGAGCTGATGTAAGCTTATCCTTCAAAGTTGCAAAGGCCACGTGGCATTTATTTGTGAAAAGGAATGGTGTATCTTTCTCAAGCAAAGAACAGAGAGGTTTTGCTATTTTTGAGAAATCTTTTATAAACCTCCGATAGAATCCTGCATGTCCGAGAAAACTCCTTACTCCTTTCACCGAAATTGGTGGAGAAAGTTTTGCAATCACTTGGATCTTTGCCTTATCGACTTCAATTCCATGTTGTGAGATTCTATGGCCAAGTACGATTCCTTCCTGGACCATGAAGTGACATTTCTCCCAATTGAGAACTAGATTTGTGTCTTCACATCTTTCCAAGACCATGCCTAAGTGAATTAGGCATTTATCAAATGAATCTCCGAAAACCGAGGAATCGTCCATGAAAACTTCAATGAATTTTTCAACCATGTCTGAGAATATTGACATCATGCATCTTTGAAATGTGGCTGGAGCATTGCACAATCCGAATGGGATACAAACCATGGATAAGTGTACAAAACTGACACTTATCGGAGCCCAGGGTCATCTCCTTGGGCGATTTATTCAACGATTGCTTGTCGAAGAAAATAACTCTTGATTCTTGTCATCGGAAACCACACCTGAATTTCTTAATTCAGTTAAGGTTCTTGATCTTTCGACCAAATGGAGTTCAACGATATTTATCTCTTGGCGATATTACGCGACGCATTACACAGCGTATAGGAGTTCATGGGACATTCCGATCCAGAAGCAGGTGTTGATTGGCTCCACGTATCATGACATGAGTGGACATGAGTGGACATCTAAAAATAGTGCCGAAATGATCCGTGCTTCGTTTTCTTTATTTGATTACCCATGGGCTCCGATATCACATTCTATCGCAAGTGATACACCAAGAGAAAAACTTGACACGCTTTTAGTGTAACTATCGCAAGTGCACGATATCGTATCAAGTAGTAAAGTGGACTTTTTGAGTCCGGTTTATCGATCCCACAAGGAAGTTTTGTTATAATTTGAATTATACACTATTAGTCTATTTTTATAGATACTAAGATGAGTGAAACACACAATTTAAAGAGTTTGGTTTAATTGTTGCAAAGCAAATGCAATAATAGTTCTAAAATTTTAAAGAAATAAAAATATTGTAATAATAATAGATTGATTAAATGATAAAATGAAATAGTTGGGATTACAAACTTAGTTCGTCATTAGTTATAAAAGCTGTATTGGAGATCATAAGATGAATTTACTTATTATGTTGTGTAGATTCGATTTTCCTTAAAAAGACGGTTTCTCTTTCGAACTATAAAACGCCCCTTACATATTGAATCAATCCACTATATTTCTATGTTGATTGGCTTCAATACATAGCATTAGGATTTATGAAAATAACTCAAAGAATCATCTAAGGACTAGGGGTATATTTCTATCCCCTAGAACTGTAATACCCGAGATTTCTTTTATGTAATTGGAACTTGTGATATTGTAATGATTGTACTTTTGTCTGAGTACTATTCTCCGTATTTCATAATCCGATGTTGTCGAGCGTTTAATTTCGTGTTTGTGATTTAAAGATTGTAATTCTGCGCATGTAGCGCACGCTATCGGCTATGTTTAGCGTGCGCTAACGTGGATTCATAGCGCACGCTACAGAGGGTCATTAGCGCACGCTATGCGTGGTCAATTTGATTGAGACGTGCGGTAGGTGAGATCTGGCCGGGGGACCCCTGTCGGATCGTGTCGGGATGATCCTGGACGGCTTTCAGGAAAAGCCGAGTCAACGCCTTAGCGCACACTACAGGTATGTGCATAGCGCGTGCTAAGTGCTGAGTACAGATAAGTCAGTGAGCCGTTAGCGCACGCTACGAGCAGGGTCTAGCGCGCGCTAATAGCCATTTCTTATAAATAGGACAACATCCTATTCGTGATTTCAGTTCTTTCTTCTCCCATTACCCGAATTCTTAAACTTAGAACATAACTTCCTTCATCCTAAACACTTCATATCAACATCCTAGTTCGTGATTGAAGATCGTATATCATGGGAGATTGGTGTTCAAAGCCTTCGGTGTTGGATTGCTTCAATTTCCTCCGTGTTCTTCACTACCTTGAGGTAGGTGATTCTTCACCAATACTAGTAGTGTTCTATAGGATGTTGATCATGTTCATCTAGTCAGTTAGATTCGTTATTAGTCGTACATCATGTGTTAGAAGGATATTTTCGATGTTTCGACACTTATTCATCGTATGATCCATTGAACCTTTTAGTATGTGGATTCCTGAGCATGTTATGTATCTTCAAAACCAATCGACCAGTATATGAAGATTACCTAGTTCGTAGGTTTTACGTAAGGAATCATATGTTTTGGGACTTGGAATAATCGGAACTTAGAATATTTCTTGAAGATCTTGGATGAGGTATGATGTTGAGATAATTATCCGTATATTTGTATCTCATAATCATAGAACTTCCACAAACCTTATTAGCATGATATGCCCGAGGGTAAATTGTATTATCACCATAGAGTTCATGAAATTCACCACCTTTCAACCCAGTTTTTCCGTTAGCAGTATTCTGCCATGCAAGATTAGCGCACGCTAACATATGTGAGTTAACGTGCGCTATCGGGGTTCACTTAACGAACAATACATACGTAGCGTGCGTTATGTATCAGCCGGTTCAAAATGTCAGTTCGTGGCTAGCGCACGCTAGTCTTACACGATAGCATACGCTAACAGGCCGGCTTAGCGCACGTTACGTAGAGTACATAGCGCACGCTAAGCAGTCCAGGCAGATTGTTTATTTTGAGCTTTTCGGCCGTAGACCGAATTGTTAGGCCATCGTTTGACTTGAGATGATTTGTATATCATTCCTTTTGTTAAGGTTCGGGCTTGTTACGTTGATCGAAGGAGGCGGCCTTCGAGTGTGTCGAGATCATTGAAGTGTTTCGTCCTTGCCATTTTCGAGGCAAGTATCATATGTCGAGTTCAATTTATATTGAAACTTTGATCATGCTTGTGGTTTTGTTCATATTGTTGAATATGAGATGTATTTCTGAAAATTCTCGTGATATTCGTTGTTATTTGTTCGTATTGATGAACATATTGAAATGCATATGTGTATGCATAGTCGATTGATGGTATAAATGATCCGAGGGGATCATGAGGATCTATGCTGAGGGCGCTGGATCGAATGTCCACCATGCGTTGGTCCGACGGGATCATCATGGGGATCTATGCTGAGGGCACTGGATCGTTGGACGGGTTTTCCACCATGCGTTGGTCCGACGGGATCATCATGGGGATCTATACCAAGGGCGCTGGATCGCTGGATTACCCTGTATTGTGTTGATGGAATCGTGAGGATTCGCATCGTTGGATTCCGATGGCGGAAGTCCGTTTTGCATGTTTTATGATGCATTGATGATTTATTGTATGATGATACTTGTACTAGCATTGTTTTGCTAACCCCTTCGAGGGTGGACATTGTTTTGATGTTCAGGTAGCCGAGGAGCGGGGAGGCAACCACAAGCATCGGCTGGACGATGAAATGGCTCAGTGATGTGGTTGATGTTATTGTTATTGTGATCTGTCTTCTTGGTTCGTTTAGTACTCGAGTACGTCTGTTTTAATAAGGTCATTTCGATATGGTTGTATAAGTTAACTCATTTGATCGGTTGAATCAAATCTGTATTTGAACTTCAGTTGTTCGATTGTATTATTTTTACACTTCTTTTAAATTTAGCCTTGTAAATCCTTATCTAAAGGGTTTACGGCGCTGTAATTATTCCGAATATCTCGGGGTGTTACAGAATATGGTATCGGAGCTAAGATTCATGGATATCTTGGCAGTCGGGTTAGTTGGGTCTGTTTACGTTATTTGATTATTGGTCGTTCGTAACATCAATGCTGAGCCAGCATCGTCGTGTGGACCGTGGTTGTAAGTTTCCTAATCTCGAATACTACCATTTTATTTAATTCATGTCTTGTAAACATTGATGGATGTACTTTGAGAAAGTTTGCCCTGGATATTGAGTATTTATGTTTACAGTATGTTGAGAGGAGGTCGTGGACGCGGACGCGGTCGTGGACGCGGACGTGGAAATGCGAGGCAAGAAGAGTCGGTATCTACCCCAGAGATAACCGCTAGTCGAACGGATTCCCATTCCGGGGGACAGCAGGGATAGGCAAATAATAATGCAGATCCTAACGTGCCGGTAGTGCTTCAGCAGGTGGTTGCCCAGATAAACCAGTTTGCTCAAGTTGTGGATCGCATGCAGACGGCGATGGGACAGCAGCATAACGTGGATAATCGGGGAGATAAATGGCTTACCGAAGTGGTAAAATTGCATCCTCCGAAATTTGATGGTTCGACTGAGACGCTTTCTTAGGATCACTGGCTGAAGGAATTAGAGAAGATTTTTGCGAGGATTAACTGTCCCACCGATAGGAAGGTTCCGGTCGCCCAGTATCTTCTGATAGGGGAGGCTTTCGACTGGTGGGAGGCCATTCGACCGGAGGAGCACAATGTTGACTGGACGGAATTCAAATTGATGATGGAAGCGCAGTATTGTCCTCGCCCAGTTAGAGAGTCCCAAATTCGAGAGTTTTTCTCACCGCAGAATTCAGAAGCATCTGTGACGGACGTGATTAAGACTTTTAATCACCAGCTGACTTATGTGCGCCACTTGGTCAGGACCGAGGCAGAGAAGATTTTTCATTTTGACATGCGAATGAAGCCGGAAATTCAGCAGTATATGTCCGGATTTGATTGTACCACCTTGCGGCAGTATCAGGACAAGGCGTTGGCCTATGATATGAAGGAAGCAGCAGTAGAGAAATCGACGGAAGCAAAGAAACAGAAGGTGTCTGGCAACTTCACGTAGGATAAGAGTAGCGGGCCTCGCAGGGGTCAGTCCTCTTTTCATTCATCCAGGAGACCTCCGCATCCTTCTCGAGGTGGAAAGAAGTTCCGGGCAGCACCAACTGTTTCAGACGCAGGGAAGAAGTGTTACAACTGTGGCAAAGCGGGACATGTTCGACGTGATTGTTTCGCGCCTGCTGTGACCTGTTTCGAGTGTGGACAGGAAGGACATCGCGCAACCTTTTGTGGGAATGCGACCCGATCTTTTGGTACTCGCACTCCAGCTCCAGTTCCGAAGGAGACGAGTGTGAATCAGACGCAGCAGAGTGGATTTCAGCAGCAGAACGTTGGGAAGAGAGAGACATCCAGTGCTGGGTCCGTTCCTCCGCGCCTGTACGAAATGAGGAAATCTGAGGATCCGAACACAGCTGTTGCATTAGGTACGATTCAGATCCTTTTGCAACCAGTTAGTGTCTTGTTCGATTCGGGAGCTACGCATTCTTTTATATCTTTGAACTGTGTTAATCGTTTGAAAATCTCGTGCTTGTATAACTGTGAACCTTATGTTGTGGGATTACCGAGCGGAGAGAAAATTGTGGGAACCCTAGAAGCTAGGGATTTCCCAGTATCTATAGAAGGAAGAGATTGGCCATCGAATCTTATTGTAGTTGACATCTACGGTGACGATTTAATTCTCGGAGATGATTGGCTCAACCGTTATGGAGCTGTTCTGAATTACCGAGAGAGAGTCATTTCCATCATTGCAGATGACGGATCTGAACACTTATTCCGAGGATGGAGACCAGGAAGCTCGGGAAAATTGATCAAGGCAATGAAAGCCGTGAAATTACTGAAGCAGGGATGTCACGGACTTTGGTGCTATGCCATGAGGAAAGAGGAAGGAGTAGCGCTCTCGTCTATTTCAGTTGTGAATGAGTTCTCAGATGTATTTTCTGACGAACTACCTGGGTTACCTCCGTAGAGGGGAGTGGAATTCACTATCGAATTAGAGCCTGGAGCAGCTCCTATTTCCAGGGCACCATACCGCATGGCGCCAACCGAGATGTATGAACTCAAGAAGCAACTGGAGGAATTGTTACAGAAGGGCTATATCCAACCTAGTGTTTCTCCTTGGGGAGCGCCCGTTCTCTTTGTCCGGAAGAAAGACGGATCCCTCCGACTGTGTATTGATTACAGGGAACTCAACAAGATGACAATCAAGAATAAGTATCCTATACCTCGGATCGACGACTTGTTTGATCAACTGCAAGGGGCAAGGGTATTCTCGAAGATTGACTTGCGATCGGGATACCACCAGTTGAGAATTAAGGAGTCAGATATACCGAAATCTGCTTTCAGATCTCGGTACGGGCATTATGAATTTGTAGTAATGCCATTTGGACTTAGCAATGCTCCTGCGGTATTCATGCAATTGATGAATCGGGTATTCTTGGAATACTTGGATAAATTTGTGGTCGTCTTCATTGACGACATCCTGATATATTCGAGGGACGCAGAGGAACATGCTGAACATTTACGTGTGGTTTTGAGCACCTTGAGGAAGGAACAGCTGTATGCAAAACTTTCAAAATGCAAGTTCTGGCTTAAGGAAGTAACCTTCCTTGGACATGTGATATCAGCCGACGGAGTTCAGGTGGACCCGAAGAAAGTCGAAGCAATCTTGGAATGGGAAGCTCCTAAAAACGTGAAAGAAGTCCGAAGCTTCTTAGGACTTGCTCGATATTATCGCCGCTTTGTAGAGGGATTTTCCAAAATTGCTCGTCCACTCACTCAGCTGTTACAGAAAACTCAAAAGTTCACGTGGAATGAGAAGTGCCAGGCTGGTTTTGACGAACTTAAGAGGAGACTGACGACAGCACCTATATTAGCGCTGCTAGAGGGAACTGATGGATTCATGGTATACAGCGACGCTTCAAATCAGGGTTTGGGTTGTGTGTTGATGCAGAAGGATAAAGTGATTGCTTATGCTTCTCGGCAATTGAAACCGTACGAGGTTAATTACCCGACTCATGATCTGGAGCTAGCAGCTGTGGTCTTTGCCTTGAAAATTTGGCGACATTATTTGTACGGCACTCATTGTCAGATCTTTACAGATCATAAGAGCCTCAAGTACATCTTCAGTCAGAAAGAATTAAACATGAGGCAGAGAAGGTGGCTGGAATTGATCAAGGACTACGACTTGGAGATTCTCTATCATCCGAGGAAAGCAAACGTAGTAGCCGATGCTTTGAGCCGTAAACCTGTTTCTCTTCGAGTGTTGGAAGAACTTACGTTCCAAACCAGTATTCAACGAGAACTGATCCGCGAAGGGATTGAAGTATGGGCACTAGGAATCCAAGGGCAACTTTGTGTGATGGAACTGACTTCATCACTAGTCGAGGAGATCAAGTCTAAACAATTGAACGATTATCTGATCCTTCGATTATGTGATGAAGTAAAGAAGGGAAAAGCCCCAGGATTCGTGATACAAGACGATGGAGTTCTGAGATTTCAGAGTCGACTTTGCGTTCCCGAGGATGATGATTTGAGATGGACAATTTTGAAGGAAGCTCATAGCGCGCACTATTCTATTCACCCAGGCAGTAGTAAGATGTATAAGGATTTAAAGCAAAACTTCTGGTGGGGGAATATGAAGAAGGACGTAGCAGAGTACGTTTCGAAGTGTTTGACTTGTCAGCAGGTTAAGATTGAACATCAGCGACCTGCCGGAATGTTAAAGCCGCTTCCGATCCTCGAATGGAAGTGGGAGGACATCTCGATGGATTTCGTCACCAGTATGCCAAGGACTAGAACGGGAATGAACATGATTTGGGTTGTAGTTGATCGACTAACCAAGTCGGCTCATTTCCTGGGAATTAAAGATACCTGGGGACCCGAGAGGTTGGCACGAGTATTTATTGCGGAGATAGTCAGATTGCATGGGACGCCGAGGACCATTATTTCGGATCGAGATGGTCGCTTCGTGTCACACTTCTGGAAAGCAGTTCACAGGGCTTTGGGGACTGAGCTCAACTTTAGCACATCTTATCATCCCCAAACGGACGGTCAGTCCGAAAGGACTATTCAAACTGTAGAAGACATGCTTAGAGCCTGTGCTTTGGATTGGTCAACTGATTGGGAAGTTCATTTGCCATTAGTTGAATTCACCTACAATAATAGTTGGCATGCTTCAATTAAGATGGCACCATTTGAAGCTTTGTACGGGAGAAGATGCCGATCACCCCTATGTTGGGATGATTCTTCGGATTTGATCGGTACGGAACCGGAATTGATTATTCAGACTCAAGAGAAGATAGCTTTGATTCGAGAGAGACTGTTGACTGCCCAGAGTCGACAGAAGTCTTATGCAGATGTACGTCGTCGCCCTCTAGAGTTCGACGTTGGGGACCATGTACTATTGAAGGTGTCTCCTACACGAGGGATTTTCCGTTTTGGGAGGAGAGGCAAGCTTAGTCCGAGATATATCGGACCATTCGATATCCTCGCGAGAGTTGGAGATTTAGCATACAGGTTGGCCTTACCGCCATCGCTGAGTCACGTTCACAATGTGTTTCACGTATCCCAATTGCGGAAGTATGTACCGGACCCCAGTCACGTCATTGATTTTGATGAGATCGAGATAGCTAATGATGGCACCTTCGAAGAGAGGCCAATCAAGATACTTGAGAGCCGGATCAAACAATTGAGGAATAAACCAATACACTTGGTTAAAGTACAATGGTCACGACATGGAGTCGAAGAGGCCACTTAGGAAACGGAGGACAGTATGAAGACTAGATATCCGGAGTTGTTTTCATCTTAAGTTTCGGGACGAAACTTCTTTTTAGGGAGGAAGGATATAATACCCGAGATTTCTGTTATGTAATTGGAACTTGTGATATTGTAATGATTGTACTTTTATCTTAGTACTATTCTCCGTATTTCATAATCCGATGTTGTCGAGCGTTTAATTTCATGTTTGTGATTTAAAGATTGTAATTCTGCGCATGTAGCGCACGCTATCGGCTATGTTTAGCGTGCGCTAACGTGGATTCATAGCGCACGCTACAAAGGGTCATTAGCGCACGCTATACGTGGTCAATTTGATTGAGACGTGCGGTAGGTGAGATCTGGACGGGGGACCCCTGTCGGATCGTGTCGGGATGAACCTGGACGGCTTTCGGGAAAAGCCGAGCCAATGCCTTAGCGCACGCTACAGGTATGTGCATAGCGCGCGCTAAGTGCTGAGTACAGATAAGTCAGTGATCCGTTAGCGCACGCTACGAGCAGGGTCTAGCGCGCGCTAATAGCCATTTCTTATAAATAGGACAACATCCTATTCGTGATTTCAGTTCTTTCTTCTCCCATTACCCGAATTCTTACACTTAGAACATAACTTCCTTCATCTTAAACACTTCATATCAACATCCTAGTTCGTGATTGAAGATCGTATATCATTGGAGATTGGTGTTCAAAGCCTTTGGTGTTGGATTGCTTCAATTTCCTCCGTGTTCTTCACTACCTTGAGGTAGGTGATTCTTCACCAATACTAGTAGTGTTCTATAGGATGTTGATCATGTTCATCTAGTCAGTTAGATTCGTTATTAGTCGTACATCATGTGTTAGAAGGATATTTTTGACGTTTCGACACTTATTCATCGTATGATCCATTGAACCTTTTAGTATGTGGATTCCTGAGCATGTTATGTATCTTCAAAACCAATCGACCAGTATATGAAGATTACCTAGTTCGTATGTTTTACGTAAGGAATCATATGTTTTGGGACTTGGAATAATCGGAACTTAGAATATTTCTTGAAGATCTTGGATGAGTTATGATGTTGAGATAATTATCCGTATATTTGTATCTCATAATCATAGAACTTCCACAAACCTTATTAGCATGATATGCCCGAGGGTAAATTGTATTATCACCATAGAGTTCATGAAATTCACCACCTTTCAACCCAGTTTTTCCGTTAGCAGTATTCTGCCATGCAAGATTAGCGCACGCTAACATATGTGAGTTAACGTGCGCTATCGGGGTTCAGTTAACGCACAATACATACGTAGCGTGCGTTATGTATCAGCCGGTTCAAAATGTCAGTTCGTGGCTAGCGCACGCTAGTCTTACACGATAGCGTACGCTAACAGGCCGGCTTAGCGCACGTTACGTAGAGTACGTAGCGCACGCTAAGCAGTCCAGGCAGATTGTTTATTTTGAGCTTTTCGGCCGTAGACCGAATTGTTAGGCCATCGTTCGACTTGAGATGATTTGTATATCATTCCTTTTGTTAAGGTTTGGGCTTGTTACGTTGATCGAAGGAGGCGGCCTTCGAGTGTGTCGAGATCATTGAAGTGTTTCGTCCTTGCCATTTTCGAGGCAAGTATCATATGTCGAGTTCAATTTATATTGAAACTTTGATCATGCTTGTGGTTTTGTTCATATTGTTGAATATGATATGTATTTCTGAAAATTCTCGTGATATTCGTTGTTATTTGTTCGTATTGATGAACATATTGAAATGCATATGTGTATGCATAGTCGATTGATGGTATAAATGATCCGAGGGGATCATGAGGATCTATGCTGAGGGCGCTGGATCGAATGTCCACCATGCGTTGGTCCGACGGGATCATCATGGGGATCTATGCTGAGGGCGCTGGATCGTTGGACGGGTTTTCCACCATGCGTTGGTCCGACGGGATCATCATGGGTATCTATACCAAGGGAGCGGGCTCTTTGGATTACCCTGTATTGTGTTGATGGAATCGTGAGGATTCGCATCGTTGGATTCCGGTGGCGGAAGTCCGTTTTGCATGTTTTATGATGCATTGATGATTTATTGTATGATGATACTTGTACTAGCATTGTTTTGCTAACCCCTTCGGGGGTGGACATTGTTTTGATGTTCAGGTAGCCGAGGAGCGGGGAGGCAACCACAGTACCGACAGGACGATGAAATGGCTCAGTGATGTGGTTGATGTTATTGTTATTGTGATCTGTCTTCTTGGTTCGTTTAGTACTCGAGTACGTCTGTTTTAATAAGGTCATTTCGATATGGTTGTATAAGTTAACTCATTTGATCGGTTGAATCAAATCTGTATTTGAACTTCAGTTGTTCGATTGGATTATTTTTACACTTCTTTTAAATTTAGCCTTGTAAATCCTTATCTAAAGGGTTTACAGCGCTGTAATTATTCCGAATATCTCGGGGTGTTACAAGAACAACTTAGAGTGAAGATCATTTGATCTAATCAAACATATTTTCTTTCGAAATATATGAAGACCATAAATATCGTCATTTATTGGCCAAATAAATAAAGATTGTTAAAACAATGAAAATCACACACAATAATAAGTAATTCACAATAGATCTTTATACAAATATAAATAACATGACTAACCTTGTTTATAATCCCAACTAAAGATTACTTAGCCCATGAAGGGTTTATTACACATATTACAAGCTTGTGTGGTCATTATTAGTTGAATCAAGAGAAAGAATTGATCCTAACTCCCTTAGTAGATAAAGGAGATAGAAACAATAAACTCTCTGAACAACATATGTTATACCACACTTACAAAGATCACTCAAGAACACAAGTGTGTTCTTCACACAAAAAGAAAAGTTTACAAGAAAATGGAAAATTATAAGATGAATGATGAATGATGAAGGATCTAAGGGGTCTATTTATACACCTAAAGTCATCTAATAGCTCCAAAACTCCAGCATTATTACATTAGATCGGATCAATGCCACCATCCCCTCAGAATACACAAAAGTATAAAAATTAGACAAATCATAGCACTGTCAAGAGTTACGGCCGTAACATTCGGGAGTTACGGCCGTAACAAGGGTGACTTACGGCCGTAACTCCTGAATGTTACGGCCGTAACATGGCTTCGTAAATTTGCTCATTTGAAGCTTTGATAGTTACGTTTTCAGCCCAGAATTTCTCAGACTTTGCGTTTTTGCCCCAGATCTTCTTCGGATGATAACTTTTGATATATAACTCTGATTTTGAATCCGGAAAGATTGCCGAATTCGTCTCGGAAAGCCCTACAACATGAATATATCAAAATTCAATAAAGAGAATATTTATTAAACATGTTGTTTCTTGAGTAATTCATTTATTTAATCCGATCATCATCCGATAAAAATAAAATTATTAAAACTAATAAATTAAAAGCAAAAAACGAGTAGACTAGCTCAATTATGGGTGAATTTTATCGATACAAACCATGGATAAGTGTACAAAACTGACACTTATCACACCCCCAAACTTGAATTCTTGCTAGTCCCGAGCAAGACTCTTTATTATTCACACTCCAAAAATAAAATAAAAAATAAAACAAAAATAAGAAAATTAATACACACATAAATTAAAATATAAAAAGAGAAAAGGAGATCAAAATGCCATTAATAAACAACAACCAGCTTTATACAGTAGATAGAAATGAATCAAGATTCAAAATAAATCTACTAATGTTTTTGAAGTTAAAACACGGTTTTTATTTTGTAATTCCAAAATGTAAGGTTTCCCCCCAATAGGTTGATTATTTCTTTCCCACTCGTGATACACACGACTCCCTTTAATGGTTGCTCTCGATCACTCGTTTATTTTTTGACTCAATATGAAGAAGAATTTTATTGGCGTCATCAAATATTGTGATTTTCACAAAATTGAGTGTATTGAAATTCAGCTGCTAATTAATTCAAATCTGCTCATAAACTACATCCCTTTTAGTGATAGCTTTCACACCGTTATTTGCTAACGTGTATCTCTTTTCACTAACACAATTTCTATCTCATTATTTTTCTCTTTTTTTTTTTGTAAAAAGGTGATAGCTTTCACACCGTTATTTGCTAACGTGTAGCTCTTTTCACCAATTTTTCTGAGACGGCAGCTACGCACCAACAATGGTTAGTCCTTTATTTTTCGCAAAATTTAAGACTTCCAAAATTAGGCAGCTGTTGCTGCTCAACACTTCTCCTTTTCGTCATTTATTTTTTTAGGTGATAGCTTTCACACCGTTATTTGCTAACGTGTAGCTCTTTTCACCAATGACTCCTTTTTTTTTTTTGCAGAAAATCATTTTTTAGTTAAGCATGAAAAATCAAAAACTCCACAAATTAAGTAAATTTCAGTTTTATGTTTCATCAACCAATTGATTCTTCTTTTCTCAAGGTAACGAATGACTCGATTTTATATGATAATTACAAGGCTTGGAAAGAGAGATTAAGGCTCAAAAATTTTTGGAATATACAATTTTTTTTTTTACCGGTTAAAACGATTTTAAAAGCTTGTATATAGCTAACTTATTGGTGTTATGGCCAGATCTAGAAATCTCAAAAATCAAAATACTATAAATATATATATATATATATATTTAATAAAAAAAATTAAGGCAAATAACCAAATCAATCAAAACACACCAAAATTACAACACACCAAAATACTAAAACAAACCACCCCCAAACTTGAAAATAAAACTGTCCTCAGTTTTTTAAAAAAAATAAAATAAAAATCAATGCAGAAAAACAGAATACTCCCTGTTAAGAAAGTTGATGTCTGAACTAATGCCTTTTAGAATCTGCAAGAGAATAAATATACGAGGCACACAACAAAAGAAAATAAAATATACTCGTAAGTATAACACAATTTTTAAGATGCGCACCAAGAAAGTCCGAAGAGTCGCCTTACGCTGCCATCAAAGTTTTTATAAAAAACACACAATAAACATTACAGTAATAAAATAACAATACATAAATCGCTAATTGATGCGCGTCAAGAGATCAAGAAGAAACTCCTTAAGCTGCCACCATTTAGCACGATTATTACACACGACAGAAAGTAAAAATACAAGAGGTTCGACATGGGTTATCAAAGGGAGAGGAATGAATCCACTTTTCGTTTTCTCACGGTAAAATCTTCTACCCAGACAATTTTAGCTAGAGCTGGATCTGGTTGAGGAACAAATTCATTGAGTTTTTTGATTAGTTCTTCTGGTGTTGTTGCAACGACTATGATTCGTTTTGCACGCTCGGAAATAAATCCCTTTTCAGCAGAGTAGTCGATGAAAGACAGTAAACCATCAAAGAAACCATTGACATTAAGCACACCTATTGGTTTTTGATGAACATTTAGCTGGGCTTTGGTAACCACAAGAAAAAGTTCATCAAGGGTGCCAAAACCACCGGGAAGGGTGATAAAGGCGCCAGAATTATTTATCATGTGAGTTATGCGATCTTGCATATTCACAGATCTAAACTCATCTCCAATAGTTGACCCGGTGATTTTACTTTCAGCCAGAGGTTTTGGGATTATTCCCAACACTCTTACTCCTTCCATATAGGCAGAATCAGCAGCTTGTCCCATTAATCCTAGACTTCCTCCTCCGTAAACTACATGAATGCATTTTTCTCCTAAGGTACGACCCAAGTTGTGGGCTGCTTCAGTAAAGCATGCCTCTTTTCCAGAATTAGCTCCACCAAAAATGCATACTGTGTTAAATTTTTTTGTTGAAGATGATGACTCCATTTTTGAAAAGAAATTTTTTTTTAGAGAGAAACAGAAAAAAGTGCAAGTTTGAGGGATGAACAAGTTTGAGGGATGAATGAAAGAAACCAGTAGAAAGTTTATTTATAGAAGAAAAAGAAGGTAAAAATTGTTTAACAAGTTTGTGATTGCGTTTGATTGTGCTTCAACTACTCAATAGAATAATGAAAGCTTTTATCGCGTATCACATTTTTTTATTCAGAAAATCTCACCACACGATAAAAATAAAAGATACATACGCGTATGTACAGTAGTTGTGATTGTGGCTCACATCTTCCTCTGATTTTACGTTCAGAAACGGCCTAAGCGCCTTCTATGAGTCAGGGAGAAGCTTCCCATCCAATTTTCTTACAAATTGGCAAACAGGGTCTTTTAACGTCAGATTTCCAAGACGTTGTTCATATTCTGGTTTGAATTTATTCAACAAACATTGAATTCCGTAATATACAAGTCCACTAGGATGCGTGTCAAGTTTTTGGCGCCGTTGCCGGGGAAGTATCAGGTCCCATTTTAGATGTCCACTCATCTCCTTGGGCGATTTATTCAACAAGTTCTTGTGAAGAACTATCTCTTGTCTCTAGCCATACCGATTCTGGAACTAAAATGGAGGAATTTGATTTCTTCTGGTCTCACTTGGCTACCGCCATTGATGGAGTTTTTGACAGTTCTTGTCAATGGGATGACGAAAATTTACCTGTGCCGCCACCGCCGTCTTCCCCAGTTTTGGCAGCCCTGATTGTCGCTAGTACAGCAGTACCGGATCGAGATCCAGCTTCCCATGTCTCACAACCACCATGCCACACGACCGCCGCCACGATGGACCACCAGTCATCCACCATAATCCACATCCCCACGACCATACTTCCTGAAATCCATGATTATGATGGGTCACCTATTTTTGATAAAGATGAAGAACAGTGCTATATTTATCCAGTGGTTCCTGTTTATGATACCGAGCCTAAAGACGAGCCTTTCCAATATTTTGATGTGAAAGACGATTACGAGGCAATTTTCTTCATTCTTGAAATTGCATCCGGTGAGTTCAACCACGATGATAAAGGCTTTGCCTCGCAAAATAATTATCATTTTTATGTTAATCATGATAGTTATTTTGTCGGTTGCCCTTTGAAATATCCATTCGTTTATCACCTCAAAGTTCTGCGCCACACTCGAACGTCCGATATTTTTGGGCTTATTATCTGTTTGGTGACTTTCTTTTATCCCTTTGGAGATGAGATCAATGCCGATTCGAGGACGAATCGCTTTAAAGGGGGAGGGGATGATACGAAATTGAGTAGTCCAAATAAAGAAAACGAAGCACGAATCGACATAAATGGCCTTACGACACGTCCTGCACACACAACGATATTTTTAGGCGAGAAAACGGACATAAGACGTAAAAAGAATGTCCAACCTACCGGAAAATGTCCAACCGGCCGGAAAATATCCAGCCTACCGGAAAATGTCGTCGCCTGCCGGAAAATTCCGAGCACTGCCGGCCGAACCCGACCGTGTCGTCTGACACGGCCCGTGCCGCACTCGTCCGGAAATGCAAAAGTCACTGCCCACAGGACTCGACCGTGTTGTCTGGCACGGTCGAGTCGAACTCTTCCGGATAAGTCGTATCATACTGCCCAAACGACCCGACTGTGTTCCAGGACACGATCGGGCCCACGCCGAATGTCCTTGTCAGCGCCGCGCCCGTGCCGAGTCACTGTCGGACGAGTCGCTATCGGACGTCCTGTCGCGCCGCGACCGGGCGATCGGACACGGCCGAGTCACCGCCGGCAGATGCGCGGCGCCGTGTCAGCGACACGGCCGTGTCGGCGGCCACCACTTTTTTTTTATTGCTGATTTTTGTGTGTTTTGTCTTCTCTTTTCCTTTCTTTACTCTTTTAGAGATTGTGTTCCCATGTTTTATGATGTATGTTTCTTTTTCTTATTTTATTTGATTTGTTTTGATTATTCAAACATTTTATAAATCTTTGAATTATTTTATTTTTTGTTTGATTCCTTAAGTTGAAGACTTCACTCCTATAAGTAGTCTTCACTTAGCCTTGTAAAATGGAGAATAATGTATTATGAATGTTGAAGTATAAGAATACACATTGTGTTTTCTATTCTTGGTGAATGATTTTCATCGAACCTTGATTTTTATTCGACGCGTTTTCGAATATTAATCCGATTGATCCTCAATAGGTCTTGGGAAGAAATCACCTTATCGAATTATAGGTCTAATTCGATAAACCCTTGTTCTTGATCGTTCAAGTCTTCTTGATCGATATTATCACTTTTCTCGATATTACTTCCATTTTTCATTTGTTCGAATTTTCATTGTCATATTCGATATTACTCCCACAAAATACATCCAAAAAAACCCTAATCGTAAAAAGCCTTCCGCTACGATATTCCTACATATACTCCGACCGATACGTATTCGCCTCTCCCGGAGAATTCGTATCATAAGTGGTATCGGAGCCCAGGTATCATGACATGGGTAATTATCGTTTCGGCACCCTTAAATGAGACTTGGACTTGGATGATTATAAGTATCGATCCTATCATACTTGACACCCTTAGATGATTCCGTTGCCCAGGTCTCCCAACCGTTTTTGCATATAAATCGCGATTAGGGTGAATTTGGTATCATCCCCTCCCCCTTCTTATAATCCCAACTAAGTTTGTAACTAACTGACACTTGACACGCTTTTAGTGTAACTATCGCAAGTGCACGATATCGTATCAAGTAGTAAAGTGGACTTTTTGAGTCCGGTTTATCGATCCCACAAGGAAGTTTTGTTATAATTTGAATTATACACAATTAGTCTATTTTTATAGATACTAAGATGAGTGAAACACACAATTTAAAGAGTTTGGTTTAATTGTTGCAAAGTAAATGCAATAATAGTTCTAAAATTTTAAAGAAATAAAAATATTGTAATAATAATAGATTGATTAAATGATAAAATGAAATAGTTGGGATTACAAACTTAGTTCGTCATTAGTTATAAAAGACGTATTGGAGATCATAAGATGAATTTACTTATTATGTTGTGTAGATTCAATTTTCCTTAAAAAGACGGTTTCTCTTTCTAACTATAAAACGCCCCTTACATATTGAATCAATCCACTATATTTCTATGTTGATTGGCTTCAATACATAGCATTAGGATTTATGAAAATAACTCAAAGAATCATCTAAGGACTAGGGGTATATTTCTATCCCCTAGAACAACTTAGAGTGAAGATCATTTGATCTAATCAAACATATTTTCTTTCGAAACATATGAAGACCATAAATATCGTCATTTATTGGCCAAATAAATAAAGATTCTTAAAACAATGAAAATCACACACAATAATAAGTAATTCACAATAGATCTTTATACAAATATAAATAACATGACTAACCTTGTTTATAATCCCAACTAAAGATTACTTAGCCCATGAAGGGTTTATTACACATATTACAAGCTTGTGTGGTCATTATTAGTTGAATCAAGAGAAAGAATTGATCCTAACTCCCTTAGTAGATAAAGGAGATAGAAACAATAAACTCTCTGAACAACATATGTTATACCACACTTACAAAGATCACTCAAGAACACAAGTGTGTTCTTCACACAAAAAGAAAAGTTTACAAGAAAAATGGAAAATTATAAGTGTAATATCCGCATTTTTCCCTTCTCTTATTATTCTCATTTTAGTGCTTTAATAGCTCGCTTGTAATCGTATTGTCATTTTGAGGACATTTGATATTGAACTTTTTGTCGTTCGAGCTTGATTCGGACTCGGTTTACTCGATTTGATGTTTCATGTTGTTATTTCGCATATTATCGTAATCGTCGTTCGGAACCGCCGTTTCGGGGTTGCCGAAGATCGATCTCATGTTATTGTGGGCGTTGTGAGCTTTTGTTGGTGTTTCGACCATGTTTCGTACATTTCGCATGTTTGGACCGTTTTGTAAATTTCCCAAACTTTTGGGAAATTTACGTTTGATGTTGTTTTTCCGAACCTTTGAGTGGTCGGGAATATGTTTTCCTTCGGCACTTAAGTTCGTCGTTTCAGGCCTCTTACGTCCGTACCATCGTGAATTGTTCACTGTTGTATTTCGATTCTTTTTCGGTACCTCCCTCTTTCATTTCTGCCCTGTGCTCCACAGAAAGGAATGTTACGTACGTAACACCCTTTTTGGTTACGTACGTAACGTCGTAGTGTAATTCAGTTCAGGCGTTTCTGCCTTTTTGGTTACGTACGTAACACCCTTTTTGGTTACGTACGTAACGCCCCAGTGTATATGAGTTCAGGCAATTCTGCCTTTTTGGTTACGTACGTAGGGCCCTTATGGCTTACGTACGTAATACGGCTTACGTACGTTAGCATGTGGTGGCTAACGTACGTAACGAGGCCTGGGTTTATAAACCCAGGGGTTGACCGATTTCGGCCATTTTCACTCCTTCTCCTCCCCATCCGACTCCTAGGCGATCTCCTTGGTATTTCCGGCAATTTGAAGCTTGATAACTCCTAGCCATCATCTTCTTCGAGTTTTTGGAGCATAGTATCAACCTCTAATCGTGTTCTTCGTCATTATTCAAGGTAAACTCCTAAAACCTTGTTTTGGGTAATTGAAGGGGATTTTCATGTTTCGTCCGATTCGTTCCGTATGTTAGATTAATTCATGATGTACATGATTAATCTTGTTGATTTCGTTGGTTACCCTACGGATTCATGGTATATTGCGTAGTAATTTTGTAATCGAGAGGGTTTGGTTGTGGTCCGCCCTCGTCGTTGTTTCTATACGAATATACATGAATCGTAGGCGGGTTTTCGGGTGTATTCCAATTCTGTATTCATTTAGGATTGGTCGTGATTGTGTTCTTCGTATCGTTAGGTTCGTGATTATCGGCTCCTATCGGTCACCGGTGTTTTTCCTTCCGTTCGTTGCGTCGTTATTATTCAAGGCAAGTATTTTTGGAAACCTTTATGCTTAACGTGGAATGGTAATGTATTTTGTGTGTGATTTGCTCACCTCGTGTTGGTCCGACGGGATCAAGGAGGGAATCGAAAGGGTTGAGTCCTCGATTCATGAGTTTGTTTAGCTAGCCAGCACGGGAGGGTCCTTAGAGGCCTCGTGCGGGAATCTATGATATTACTCTATTCCCAAGGCAATGCATGTGCGTGTTTTGTTTTGTAATATAGCCAGCGCGGGAGGGTCCTTAGAGGCCTCGTGCAGGAATCTATGATATTACTCTGTTCCCAAGGCAAATTGTTTGACTGTTTGTTTCCGGAAAAGACATGTCTGGTTTTTGTTTTTGAAATGATATTGGTGCATGTACTATGAAATGTGTAAGCGATTGGTTTGCCTTGATTACTTGTACTAGCGTAATTGCTAACCCCTCTGGGGACCCGTTTTGGGGAAATTCTTGTTATGGATTTCAGGTTATGATCATCCGGACGAGCGAGCACTGGGACAGTACGAGGATGTTGGCCGGGGTCGTTGACATGTGCACTCGAGTCTACTTATTTCTTTTGTCCACTTCGATATGGTTGTTTACTATATTTATAAACTGATAGACCGTACTCACGAGTACTTAGGCTTTTCAATTCAAATCCCGTGTTGTATCATTTTAAATTGCTACATTGTCGACTGTTGCTTATTTCGCCGGTTACTCCGGGCGTACCTTTATATGTTATATTATTTAAATGTGTGTTCTCGCTAACCGAGATGGTTAGTCGAGGGGTGTTTTCTAGTTGTAGCCTGGTGGGTCCCATGTAGGGGTCCACGGCGCTGTAATATACTCCGAATATCTCGGGGGTGTTACAGAAATGGTATCAGAGCTCTAGGTTTATGGATACCTAGGCTTGTTGGTTATTTGGGTCTAGTCGTGTTTTGTTTTGCACATTGTCACACCGCTGCCAGCATCTCGGTACTTCCAGCGCTCGTAAGTTTTCTTATTCGGTCTTTTGTCTTCTTGCATAGTATTTCCGCTTTTCGAATCGTGATTATCTTTTCCTCCCTTACTCATCATCAATATACTTCTGTTATCTCTTAACACCAGTATGGATGCCGGAGGAAACCGTGGTCGTGGTCGTGGACGCGGCCGAGGACGTGGGGCAGGCGGTGGGGCGGCCACGTCGCATTCTTCGGGAGCCGCGATCGGTGACCGTCACGATCATGCTTCTTCCCGGAGCGCGCCGATCTTGGTATTGCGGCCGCAGGCAAATGGTTAACCAGATGGCGGCTATAGCTCAGGTGGTCCAGAACCCCGATCAGGCCCATGCTAATCGGGGCGGAGCGGATCGCTGGCTTCAGGATGTCATCAAGATGCATCCTCCTCAGTTTTCGGGGGCTTCAGACCCGATCGGCTGGGAAGGGTGGATCAAGGAGATATCCAAAGTCTTCACTGCTACTAACTGCCCCGAGGACCGTAAGGTCCCTATTGCTCAATACTTTCTCACGGGAGACGCCACGGATTGGTGGGAGGCCGTTGGTCCCAAAGATCATGTTGCTTCGTGGGCCGAGTTTCAGGAGTTGATGGAGACTGAGTATTGTCCGTGGCCGGTCAGACAGGCTCGAGTGCATGCTTTCTATGATGCTCAACCACGGGATATCCCCGTATCTCAGGCCATTGCCGACTTTAACAAGGAGTTGGGTTACGTGAAGACCCAAGTTGTCGCTGAGAGAGACAAAATTTTCCATTTTTCCAGGAGAATGAAGCTGCCCATTCGGGACTACATGTTTGGACTCGTCTGCACTACCTTGAAGGATTATCAGAGTAGGGCCCTCGCTTATGATATGTCAGTGACGGCGAGTGATTTGGCTCGTGAGAGCAAGAAGCAGAAGTCGGTCGGAAATTTTTCTGGTCCCAAGAGTGGGGGCCAGCAGAAATCTCAGGCTGCAAATATTTCTACAGGCGGTTCGGCTCATTTCTCTGGGAGCTTTCGGGGTGCCGCCGGAACCTCCGCTCGTGAGCCCACATGTTTTAACTGTGGTGCGCATGGCCATAGGAGCCGACAGTGTTCTCGTCCAAAGTTTACCTGTCATACTTGTGGACAGCTAGGCCACAAGGCCCCTTTTTGTGAGCAGATCAAACAGCTTCGCGGTGCCCGTTCTTCTCACCCAGCACCTATGGAGCCGAGTGTGAACCAGGGCTCGTTTGCTCTGCCGCCTCCACCGAGTGCCGGCTGAGGTAGGGGTTGGGGTCAGCCTGCTAGGGGTGGAGCTTCCAGTGTCGGCTCCGCCCAGCCGCGTATATACGAGATAAGGAGGGCCGATGACCCAGCAGCTACTGTGGCGACAGGTACCGTTCATATCCATTCTCATCCTGTCGGTGTGCTTTGTGATTCGGGTACCACGCATTCATTCATTTCTCTAGAGTGTGTACGCCGTTTGAGTCTCGACTGCTTGTCACCTTGCGAGCCTTTCATCGTTAAACTTCCTAGCGGTGATAGAATTGTCGGTGATCGAGAGGTCCGAGACTGCTCTGTGTTTATTTGTGAGAGAGCTTGGCTCTCTAATCTTATTGTCGTTAATATTGAGGGTGAGAATTTGATTCTCGGGGATGATTGGCTCGAGCGGCATGGCGCAATCATGAACTACCGCATGAGGATCATCACCATGTTAGCCGAGGATGGCACCGAGCACTCCTTCGCGGGGCGAAGGAGGGGAAATCAGAAATTTGTCATTAATGCCTTGAAGGCGATGAGTCTCCTGCGAAAGGGGTGTACTGGCTATTGGTGCTACGCCTTGCAGGCGGAGAGTGGCGGAGTCAAGCTTTCGTCGATTCCAATCGTTAGCGAGTTTCCTGATGTATTTCCTGACGAGTTACCGGGATTGCCACCGGATCGTGAGGTCGAGTTTGCTATAGAGTTAGAGCCGGGCGCGGCTCCTATTTCGAAGGCGCCCTATCGCATGGCACCCTCAGAGATGTCCGAGTTGAAGAAGCAGTTGAGTGAGCTTCTTGAGTCAGGGTATGTTCGACCGAGCGCCTCGCCTTGGGGCGCACCGGTCCTGTTCGTGCGGAAGAAGGATGACTCACTACGTTTGTGTATCGACTATCGCGAACTAAACAAGGTGACCATCAAGAACAAGTATCCTTTGCCGAGAATTGATGACTTGTTCGACCAGTTGCATGGAGCTACGGTATTCTCGAAGATTGATTTGAAATCCGGGTACTATCAGCTCCAGGTGAGAGAATCCGATGTGCCGAAAACAGCTTTTCGGATGAGATATGGACATTATGAGTTCGTGGTTATGCCTTTTGGGTTAACGAATGCGCCGGCGGTGTTCATGCAGTTGATGAACAAAGTTTTTATCGAGTATTTGGATAAGTGTGTCGTCGTCTTTATTGACGATATTCTTATTTATTCAAGGAATGAAGAAGAGCATGCCCATCATTTGCGGGTAGTATTAGACATTTTGAGGATCGAGCAACTCTATGCAAAGTTCTCGAAATGCGAGTTCTGGCTGAAGGAAGTGATGTTTTTAGGTCACGTGATTTCAGCCGAGGGGGTTCGTGTGGATCCGCAGAAGATTGAGGCAGTGTTGGATTGGGCACCGCCCAAGAATGTGAAGGAGCTCCATAGTTTCTTGGGTTTGGCTGGCTACTACCGTAGGTTCGTCGAGGGTTTCTCGAAACTAGCTCGGCCACTTACGTAGTTGCTCCAGAAATCCGAGAAGTTCGTCTGGAATGTCGAGAGGTAGTTGAGTTTTGAGGAACTGAAGAAGCGTTTGACTTCAGCCCCGGTCTTGGCGTTGCCATGTGGCAACGAGGGTTTTGCCGTTTATAGCGATGCTTCGGGTCAGGGTCTTGGGTGTGTATTGATGCAGCACGGCAAGACCATTGCCTATGCGTCGAGACAGTTGAGGCCGTATGAGCTGAACTACCCTACTCATGATTTGGAGTTAGCGGCAGTTGTTTTTGCGCTAAAGATTTGGCGTCACTATCTTTTTGGCTCTGCATGTCAGATTTTTACCGATCATAAAAGTCTGAAATACATATTTACTCAGCGGGAGTTGAATATGAGGCAGAGGAGGTGGTTAGAGTTGATTAAGGATTATGACCTCGAAATTCTTTATCATCCGGGCAAGGCGAACGTCGTGGCCGATGCCTTGAGTCGGAAACCGGTCGCGTTGCGAACGCTTGAGATCCTTACGCCTCAGTCTGAGCTTCGGCGGGCTTTGATCAAGTTAGATGTTGAAGTTTTGTTGCCTGGTGCCGTCGGGCAACTTCGTGCTTTAGAGATTTCGTCGTCCTTGATCGACGAAATTAAGCTGAAGCAGTTAGAGGAGCCGATGATTACTCAAATCCGAGAGAACGTTCTTAAGGGAAAGTCTCCTGGGTTTGTGATTCACGACGATGGTGTTTTGAGATTCCAGAGTCGGCTTTGTGTGCCGAACGATCCAGAATTGCGACAGAGTATTTTGCGTGAGGCCCATTCTACACCCTATTCTGTTCATCCTGGTTCGAGTAAGATGTACAAGGACCTGAGGAGGAACTTATGGTGGAATGATATGAAGGAGGAGGTCGCGCAATTTGTAGCAAAATGTTTGACTTGTCAGCAGGTCAAAATTGAGCATCAGCGACCGGCTGGGTTATTGCAGCCACTTTCCGTTCCGGAATGGAAATGGGAAGATATATCGATGGATTTTGTTACGAGTTTGCCGAGATCGAGGTCGGGCATGAATATGGTGTGGGTGGTTGTTGATCGTCTGACCAAGTCGGCACATTTTCTGGGCATCAAGGACACTTGGGGCCCGGAGAAGTTGGCTCGTGTGTTTATCGCGCAGATTGTGAGACTTCACGGTACTCCGAAGTCTATTGTTTCGGATCGTGATGGCCGTTTTGTATCGCACTTTTGGCAGGCGGTGCATAAGGCGTTGGGTACCCATTTGCATTTGAGTACCTCTTTTCATCCCCAGTCAGATGGACAGTCGGAACGCACTATCCAGACATTCGAGGACATGTTGCGTGCTTGTGCTCTCGACTGGAGTAGTGACTGGGAGGAGCACTTGCCATTGATCGAATTCACGTACAACAATAGTTGGCACGCGTCGATCCGGATGGCACCATATGAGGCGCTCTACGGGCGGCGCTGTCGATCGCCGATTTGTTGAAATGAAGCGTCCGATTTGGTCGGGACCGAACCGGATATTGTCCTAGAGACGAGGCGGAAGGTGGATTTGATTTGGGAACGGATGTTGACTGCCCAGAGTCGACAGAAGTCGTATGCCGACGTCCGTCGTCGACCTTTGGAATTCGAGGTGGGAGACCACGTTTTGCTAAAGGTGTCGCCGACGAAGGGAGTTTTTCGTTTCGGGAAGAAAGGGAAGTTGAGTCCGAGATTTATTGGACCCTTTGAGATTCTCGAGCGAGTCGGTGAGTTGGCATACCGTTTGGTGTTACCCCCGGCCTTGAGTCATGTTCATAGCGTTTTTCATGTTTCCCAGCTGAGGAAATATGTTCCGAATCCTAGTCACATCATCGACTTTGGCGAGGTCGAGATTGCCGAAGATTTTACCTTCGAGGAGCGTCCCTTAAAGATTTTGGAACACCGTGAGAAGCGACTGAGGCATAAGATCATTCCTTTGGTCAAAGTGCAGTGGTCGAAACATGGTGTCGAGGAGGCGACTTGGGAAACCGAGGATAGCATGCGTGCTAAGTATCCCGAGTTGTTTATTTCTTAAGTTTCGGGACGAAACTTGTTTTTAGAGGGGTAAAATGTAATATCCGCATTTTTCCCTTCTCTTATTATTCTCATTTTAGTGCTTTAATAGCTCGCTTGTAATCGTATTGTCATTTTGAGGACATTTGATATTGAACTTTTTGTCGTTCGAGCTTGATTCGGACTCGGTTTACTCGATTTGATGTTTCATGTTGTTATTTCGCATATTATCGTAATCGCTGCTCGAACCGCCGTTTCGGGGTTGCCGAAAATCGATCTCATGTTATTGTGGGCGTTGTGAGCTTTTGTTGGTGTTTCGACCATGTTTCGTACATTTCGCATGTTTGGACCGTTTTGTAAATTTCCCAAACTTTTGGGAAATTTACGTTTGATGTTGTTTTTCCGAACCTTTGAGTGGTCGGGAATATGTTTTCCTTCGGCACTTAAGTTCGTCGTTTCAGGCCCCTTACGTCCGTACCATCGTGAATTGTTCACCGTTGTATTTCGATTCTTTTTCGGTACCTCCCTCTTTCATTTCTGGCCTGTGCTCCACAGAAAGGAATGTTACGTACGTAACACCCTTTTTGGTTACGTACGTAACATCCTAGTGTAATTCAGTTCAGGCATTTCTGCCTTTTTGGTTACGTACGTAACACCCTTTTTGGTTACGTACGTAACGCCCCAGTGTATATCAGTTCAGGCAATTCTGCCTTTTTGGTTACGTACGTAAGGCCCTTATGGCTTACGTACGTAATACGGCTTACGTACGTTAGCATGTGGTGGCTAACGTACGTAACGAGGCCTGGGTTTATAAACCCAGGGGTTGACCGATTTCGGCCATTTTCACTCCTTCTCCTCCCCATCCGACTCCTAGGCGATCTCCTTGGTATTTCCGGCGATTTGAAGCTTGATAACTCCTAGCCATCATCTTCTTCGATTTTTTGGAGCATAGTATCAACCTCTAATCGTGTTCTTCGTCATTATTCAAGGTAAACTCCTAAAACCTTGTTTTGGGTAATTGAAGGGGATTTTCATGTTTCGTCCGATTCGTTCCGTATGTTAGATTAATTCATGATGTACATGATTAATCTTGTTGATTTCGTTGGTTACCTTACGGATTCATGGTATATTGCGTAGTAATTTTGTAATCGAGAGGGTTTGGTTGTGGTCCGCCCTCGTCGTTGTTTCTATACGAATATACATGAATCGTAGGCGGGTTTTCGGGTGTATTCCAATTCCGTATTCATTTAGGATTGGTCGTGATTGTGTTCTTCGTATCGTTAGGTTCCTGATTATCGGCTCCTATCGGTCACCAGTGTTTTTCCTTCCGTTCGTTGCGTCGTTATTATTCAAGGCAAGTATTTTTGGAAACCTTTATGCTTAACGTGGAATGGTAATGTATTTTGTGTGTGATTTGCTCACCTCGTGTTGGTCCGACGGGATCAAGGAGGGAATCGAAAGGGTTGAGTCCTCGATTCATGAGTTTGTTTAGCTAGCCAGCGCGGGAGGGTCCTTAGAGGCCTCGTGCGGGAATCTATGATATTACTCTGTTCCCAAGACGATGCATGTGCGTGTTTTGTTTTGTAATATAGCCAGCGCGGGAGGGTCCTTAGAGGCCTCGTGCGGGAATCTATGATATTACTCTGTTCCCAAGGCAAATTGTTTGACTGTTTGTTTCCGGAAAAGACATGTCTGGTTTTGGTTTTTGAAATGATATTGGTGCATGTACTATGAAATGTGTAAGTGATTGGTTTGCCTTGATTACTTGTACTAGCGTAATTGCTAACCCCTCTGGGGACCCGTTTTGGGGAAATTCTTGTTACGGATTTCAGGTTATGATCATCCGGACGAGCGAGCACTGGGACAGTACGAGGATGTTGGCTGGGGTCGTTGACATGTGCACTCGAGTCTACTTATTTCTTTTGTCCACTTCGATATGGTTGTTTACTATATTTATAAACTGATAGACCGTACTCGCGAGTACTTAGGCTTTTCAATTCAAATCCCGTGTTGTATCATTTTAAATTGCTACATTGTCGACTGTTGCTTATTTCGCCAGTTACTCCGGGCGTACCTTTATATGTTATATTATTTAAATGTGTGTTCTCGCTGACCGAGATGGTTAGTCGAGGGGTGTTTTCTAGTTGTAGCCTGGTGGGTCCCATGTAGGGGTCCACGGCGCTGTAATATACTCCGAATATCTCGGGGGTGTTACAATAAGATGAATGATGAATGATGAAGGATCTAAGGGGTCTATTTATACACCTAAAGTCATCTAATAGCTCCAAAACTCCAGCATTATTACATTAGATCGGATCAATGCCAGCCATCCCCTCAATAATACACCAAAAGTATAAAAAATTAGACAAATCATAGCAATCTGTCAAGAGTTACGGCCGTAACATTCAGGAGTTACGGCCGTAACAAGGGTGACTTACGGACGTAACTCCTGAATGTTACGGCCGTAACATGGCTTCGTAAATTTGCTCATTTGAAGCTTCGATAGTTACGTTTTCAGCCCATAATTTCTCAGACTTTGCGTTTTTGCCCCAGATCTTCTTCGGATGATAACTTTTGATATATAACTCTGATTTTGAATCCGGAAAGATTGCCGAATTTATCTCGGAAAGCCCTACAACATGAATATATCAAAATTCAATAAAGAGAATATTTATTAAACATGTTGTTTCTTGAGTAATTCAGTTATTTAATCCGATCATCATCCGATAAAAATAAAATTATTAAAACTAATAAATTAAAAGCAAAAAACGAGTAGACTAGCTCAATTATGGGTGAATTTTATCGATACAAACCATGGATAAGTGTACAAAACTGACACTTATCACACCCCCAAACTTGAATTCTTGCTAGTCCCGAGCAAGACTCTTTATTATTCACACTCCAAAAATAAAATAAAAAATAAAACAAAAATAAGAAAATTAATACACACATAAATTAAAATATAAAAAGAGAAAAGGAGATCAAAATGCCATTAATAAACAACAACTTGACTTTATACAGTAGATAGAAATGAATCAAGATTCAAAATAAATCTACTAATGTTTTTGAAGTTAAAACACGGTTTTTATTTTGTAATTCCAAAATGTAAGGTTTCCCCCCAATAGGTTGATTATTTCTTTCCCACTCGTGATACACACGACTCCCTTTAGTGGTTGCTCTCGATCACTCGTTTATTTTTTGACTCAATATGAAGAAGAATTTTATTGGCGTCATCAAATATTGTGATTTTCACAAAATTGAGTGTATTGAAATTCAGCTGCTAATTAATTCAAATCTGCTCATAAACTATATCCCTTTTAGTGATAGCTTTCACACCGTTATTTGCTAACGTGTAGCTCTTTTCACTAACACAATTTCTATCTCATTATTTTTCTCTTTTTTTTTGTAAAAAGGTGATAGCTTTCACACCGTTATTTGCTAACGTGTAGCTCTTTTCACCAATTTTTCTGAGACGGCAGCTACGCACCAACAATAGTTAGTCCTTTATTTTTCGCAAAATTTAAGACTTCCAAAATTAGGCAGCTGTTGCTGCTCAACACTTCTCCTTTTCGTCATTTATTTTTTTAGGTGATAGCTTTCACACCGTTATTTTCTAACGTGTAGAAATTTTCACCAATGACTCCTTTTTTTTAGGGAATAGAATTTTTGCAGAAAATCATTTTTTAGTTAAGCATGAAAAATCAAAAACTCCACAAATTAAGTAAATTTCAGTTTTATTTTTCATCAACTAATTGATTCTTCTTTTCTCAAGGTAACGAATCACTACGCCATAAATGGCCTTTGGCAACCACATTACTGTGTTACCTTAGACCCAGTTTTCAGTTGCCATAGACCCAAAATTGGCAAAGGTAACACTTTAGCTAAGTTGCTCTGTGAGCAGTAGCCTTTGGACTCAAAGGCGACACGATGAGTAGCCTATGCTAACATAGAGTTACTTGTTACCAAAGAACTCTACAGCAACGTCATGAGGATCCTACAGCAACATCAGTTTTGTGTTGCAACAGACTTTATGATTTTACAAAATATAAAGAAAATCAGGTGGGCCCCACCTAATGGGCCCTGTCGGTGGGCCCCACTGTAATACCCGAGATTTCTGATATGTATTTGGAACTTGTGATATTGTAATCGTTGTACTTGATCTGAGTATTATTCTCCGTATTTCATAATCCGATGTTGTCGAGCGTATGATTTCATGAATGTGATTTAAAAATTGTAATTCTGCGCATGTAGCCCACGCTATCGGCTATGTGTAGCGCACGCTAACATGGATTCATAGCGCACGCTACAAAGGAACATTAGCGCACGCTATGCGTGGTCAATTTGATTGAGACGTGCGGTAGGTGAGATCTGGCCGGGGACCCCTGTCGGATTGTGTCGGGATGAACCTGGACGGCTTTCGGGAAAAGCCAAGTCAACGCCTTAGCGCACGCTACAGGCATGTGCATAGCGCGCGCTAAGCGTTGTGTACAGTTAAGTCAGTGAGCCGTTAGCGCACGCTACGAGCAGGGACTAGCGCGCGCTAATAACCATTTCTTATAAATAGGACAACATCCTATTCGTGATTTCAGTTCTTTCTTCTCCCATACCCGAATTCTTACACTTAGAACATAACTTCCTTCATCCTAAACACTTCATATCAACATCCTAGCTCGTGATTAAAGATCGTATATCGTTGGAGATTGGTGTTCAAGCCTTCGGTGTTGGATTGCTTCGATTTCCTCCGTGTTCTTCACTACTTTGAGGTAGGTGATTATTCACCGATATTAGTAATGTTCTTAAGGACGTTTGATCATGTTTTGATATCCAGTTATTTCGTTTATAATCGGTCATCACATGTTAGAAGGATACTTTTGACGTATCGGCACTATTTATCATATGAACCCTTGAACCTTTTTAGTAATTGGACTCCTAGCATTTTCAAACCGATTTGTGATCAGTAGATGGAGATTTTCAAGTTCTTATGCGTTTATATAGAAGGATCGTACGTTATGAGACTTATATCGGATTGAACTCAGAATATACCTTGAAGATCTAAGATGAACTATGGTGTTGTGATGATTATACGTATCTTTGCATCGCGTGGTCATTTAGTACATATAGAACTTTCACAAACCTTATTAGCATGATATGCTCGAGGATGACTGGTTTTATCACCATAGAATTTATGAGTTCATCACCATTCAATCCAGTTTTCTGTCTGTAGTAATCTGCCATGCAAGGTTAGCGCACGCTAACATACATAAGTTAACGTGCGCTATCGGGGATAAGTTAACGCACGATACGTACGTAACATACGTTATGATGTCAGCCGAGTCAAACTGTCAGTCCGTGGCTAGCGTACGCTAGGCTTATACGATAGCGTACGCTAACAGGCAGGCTTAGCGCACGTTACGTAGAGTACGTAGCACACGCTAAGCAGTCCAGGCAGATTTTTTATTTTGAGCTTTTGGGCCGTAGACCGAATTGTTAGGCCATCGTTCGACTTGAGATGATTTGTATATCATTCCTTTTGTTAAGGTTCGAGCTTGCTACGTTGATCGAAGGAGGCGGCCTTGAGATCATTGAAGTATTTCGTTCTTGCCATCTTCGAGGCAAGTATCGTAATATATTAATATTGGTATTTTTAGCATGCGTGTGATTTTTCATGTTGTTGAACATGAGATTTATTTCGTTGAATTGTCATGATATTCGTTATCTAGTGTTTGTATGTTCATGTTGATTGACATAATGATTTGGCATATGTGTATGCATGAGTTGTGTTTGTGTACGTTGTACGATCTATGCTGAGGGCGCTGGATCGGATGTCCACCTCGTGTTGGTCCGACGGGATCATCTTGGGATCTAGGCTGAGGGCGTTGGATCATTGGACGGGTTATTTCCACCTCGTGTTGGTCCGATGGGATCATCTTGGGATCTATGGTGAGGGCGCTGGATCATTGGAATACCCATGCTGTGTTAATGGAATCTCGTGGATTCGTATTGTCGGATTCCGGTAGCGGAAGTCCGTGTGGTGTATCTTGTTATGTATTGTTGATGCATATTCGAATTGTTTAATATGATACTTGTACTAGCATCGTTTTGCTAACCCCTTCGGGGGTGGACATTTGTTTTGATGTTCAGGTAGCCGAGGAGCAGGAAACCACAAGATCGACGTGACGACGAAGGGGTTCAGTGATGTTTGTTGTTGTTGGTGATTTGTTTTCTTGTTTTGAGTTCAGTACTCGAGTACGCGTGTCGTATTAAAATTATTTCGATATGGTTGTATTAATTACTCGTTGAACCAGTTGTTCGGTTTTGCAAACTTGATTTTCCGATGATGATGATGTCTTATATTTACCTTTCTTTTAAATTAGCCTTGTAAATCCTTACTTAAAGGGTTTACGGCGCTGTAATTATTCCGAATATCTCGGGGTGTTACAGAATATGGTATCGGAGCTAAGATTTATGGATTTCTTGGCAGTCGGGTTTTAAGTTGGGTCTGTTTACGTTATTGATTTACGAGTCGTTCGTAACATCACTGTTCAGCCAAAAGTCGTCATGTGGACCGTGGTTGTAAGTCTCCTAATCTCTTATACTACCGTTTTACTTAATTACTGTTTTGTGAGTATTGACGGACTTTATTTCAAAACTTTGTCCTGGATATTGAGGAATTGTGTTTACGTATGTTGAGAGGAGGACGTGGACGCGACGCAATGTGGACGCGACGGGTAACATGAGACAGAGGATTCCGCAACTACCCCTAATTATCGGCTAGTCAAACCGATTCCCATTCTCGAGGGCGGCAAGGATCGGCGAATGACGACGCAAATCCTAACATGCCGGAGTGCTTCAACAGTGGTGGCGCAGATAAACCGGGCCGCCTGTAGTCGACCGCATGCAGACGGCGATGGGACAACAAAGACCACGAGGATAACCGGGCAGAGAGATGGCTTGCTGAGGTGGTCAAATTGCACCCGCCAAAATTTGACGGAGCTGCGGAGGCAATTACTTGGGATCACTGGCTCAAGGAGTTAGAGAAGATTTTCGCGGGTCTTAACTGTCCCGAGGACCGGAAGGTTCCCATTGCCCAGTATTTTCTGACTGGGGAGGCCTTTGATTGGTGGGAAGCTATCCGACCCGAGAATCATAATGCGGACTGGACGGAATTCAAATTAATGATGGAAGCACAGTATTGTCCTCGTCCAGTTAGAGAGGCAAAGATCCGAGAGTTTTTCTCACCACAGAGTTCGGAAGCATCTGTGACAGATGTAATCAAAACTTTTAATCATCAGATGACTTGTGTGCGACACTTGGTCAGAACGGAGGCGGAAAAGATTTTTCATTTCGATATGCGGATGAAGCCGGAGATTCAGCAGTACATATCCGGATTCGAGTGTACTACGTTGCGACAATATCAAGACAAAGCACTGGCCTACGACATGAAAGAGGCAGCGGTGGAGAAATCAGTGGAGGCAAAGAAGCAGAAGGTGACCGAAGACTTTTCAGAAAACAAGAGTGGTGGGCCCCGCAAGGGCCAGTCTTCCTTTTATTCGGCTAGGAAACCTCCACATCCTTCCAGAGGTGGGAAGAAGTTCCGGACTACATCAGCAGTTCCGGACGCATCAAAGAAATGCTACAACTGTGGTCGAGCAGGGCATATTCGACGTGATTGCCCCGCGTCTTCTATGACTTGTTACGATTGTGGACAAGAAGGGCACCGTGCGGCCTTCTGTGGAGTTGCTACTAGATCTTTTGGTACTCGCACTCCAGCGCCAGTGTCGAAGGAGACAAGTGTGAACCAGACGCAGCAGAGTGGATTTCAGCAGCAGAACGTCGGGAAGAGAGAGACATCCAGTGCTGGGTCCGTTCCTCCGCGCCTGTACGAGATGAGGACATCTGACGATCAGAACACTGCTGTTGCATCAGGTACGATTCAGATCCTTTTGCAACCAGTTAGTGTTTTATTCGATTCCGGAGCTACACATTCTTTTGTATCATTGAACTGTGTAAATCGTTTAAAAATCTCGTGCTTATCTGATTGTGAACCATATGTTGTGGGTTTGCCGAGTGGAGAGAAAATTGTGGGAACCCTAGAGGCTAGAGATTTTCCAGTGTCTATAGGAGGGAGAGATTGGCCATCGAATCTTATTGTAGTTGACATATACGGTGATGATTTAATTCTCGGAGACGATTGGCTCAACCGTTATGGAGCTATTCTGAATTACCGAGAGAGAGTCATTTCTATCATTGCTGATGACGGATCTGAACACTTATTCTGAGGATGGAGACCAGGAAGCTCGGGAAAATTGATCAAAGCAATGAAAGCCGTGAAATTACTGAAGCAAGGATGTCACGGACTTTGGTGCTATGCCATGAGGAAAGAGGAAGGAGTAGAGCTCTCGTCTATTTCAGTTGTGAATGAGTTCTCAGATGTATTTCCTAACGAACTACATGGGTTACCTCCGCAGAGAGAAGTGGAATTCACTATTGAATTAGAGCCTGGAGCAGCTCCTATTTCCAGAGCACCATACCGCATGGCGCCAACCGAGATGTATGAACTCAAGAAGCAACTGGAGGAATTGTTACATAAGGGCTATATTCAACCTAGCGTTTCTCCTTGGGGAGCGCCCGTTCTCTTTGTCCGGAAGAAAGACGGATCCCTCCGACTGTGTATTGATTACAGGGAGCTCAATAAGATGACGATCAAGAATAAGTATCCTCTACCTCGGATCGACGACTTGTTTGATCAACTGCAAGGGGCAAGGGTATTCTCGAAGATTAACTTGCGATCAGGATACCACCAGTTGAGAATTAAGGAATCGGATATACAAAAGTTTGCTTTCAGGTCCCGGTACGGGCATTATGAATTCGTAGTGATGCCGTTTGGACTTACCAATGCTCCTGCGGTGTTCATGCAATTGATGAATCGGGTATTCTTGGAATACTTGGATAAATTTGTGGTCGTCTTCATTGATGACATCTTGATATATTCGAGGGACGCAGAGGAGCATGCCGAACATTTGCGTGTGGTTTTGAGCACTTTGAGGAAGGAACAGGTGTATGCAAAGCTTTCTAAATGTGAGTTCTGGCTCAGGGAGGTAACTTTCCTCGGGCATGTGATATCAGCTGACGGAGTTCAGGTGGACCCGAAGAAAGTCGAAGCAATCTTGGAATGGGAGGCTCCTATTAACGTGAAAGAAGTCCGGAGTTTCTTAGGACTTGCTGGTTATTATCGCCGCTTTGTAGAAGGATTTTCCAAGATTTCTCGTCCGCTCACTCAGCTGTTACAGAAAACTCAAAAGTTTAAGTGGGACGAGAAATGCCAGGCTGGTTTTGATGGGCTTAAGAAGAGACTAACGACAGCACCTATATTAGCATTACCAGATGGAACTAATGGGTTCATGGTGTACAGCGACGCTTCAAATCAGGGTCTGGGATGTGTGTTGATGCAAAGAGATAAGGTGATTGCCTGTGCTTCTCGGCAGTTGAAACCATACGAGGTTAACTACCCGACTCATGATCTGGAGTTAGCAGCTGTGGTCTTCGCATTGAAAATTTGGAGACATTATTTGTACGGCACTCATTCTCAGATCTTTACCGATCATAAGAGCCTCAAGTACATTTTCAGTCAGAAAGAATTAAACATGAGGCAGAGAAGGTGGCTGGAATTGATCAAGGATTACGACTTGGAGATTCTCTATCATCCGGGGAAAGTAAACGTAGTAGCCGATGCATTGAGCCGTAAACCTATTTCTCTTCGAGTGTTGGAAGCACTTACATCCCAAACCAGTATTCAACGAGAACTGATCCGCGAGGGGATTGAAGTATGGGCACCAGGAATCCAAGGGCAACTTTATGTGATGGAACTGACTTCATCACTAGTCGAGGAGATCAAGTCTAAGCAGTTGAACGATTCTCTGATCCTTCGATTATGTGACGAAGTAAAGAAAGAAAAAGCCCCAGGATTCGTGTTACAAGACGATGGAGTTCTGAAATTTCAGAGTCGACTTTGCGTTCCCGATGATGATGATCTGAGACGGACTATTCTGAAGGAAGCTCACAGCGCGCCTTATTCTATTCACCCGGGCAGCAATAAGATGTATAAGGATTTAAAACAAAACTTATGGTGGGGGAATATGAAGAAGGACGTAGCAGAGTATGTTTCGAGGTGCTTGACTTGTCAGCAAGTTAAGATTGAACATCAGCGACCTGCCGGAATGTTAAAGCCGCTTCCAATCCCTGAATGGAAGTGGGAGGACATCTCGATGGATTTCATCACCAGTATGCCAAGGACTAGAACGGGAATGAACATGATTTGGGTTGTAGTTGATCGACTAACCAAGTCGGCTCATTTCCTAGGAATTAAAGATACATGGGGACCCGAGAGATTGGCACGAGTATTTATTGCGGAGATAGTCAGATTGCATGGGACGCCGAAGACCATTATTTCGGATCGAGATGGTCGCCGTCGCACTCGAAAGGCTTCACGTGGCTTTGGGATCGAGCTCAACTTTAGTACGGCTTATCATCCCCAAACGGACGGCCATCCAAAGGACTATACAAACAGTAGAAGACATGCTTAGAGCTTGTGCATTAGATTGGTCAACTGATTGGGAAGTTCACTTGCCCTTGATCGAGTTCACCTATAATAATAGTTGGCATGCTTCTATTAAGATGGCACCATTTGAAGCTTTGTACGGGAGAAGATGCCGATCACCCCTGTGTTGGGATGATTCTTCGGATTTGATCGGAACGGAACCAGAATTGATAATTCAGACTCAAGAGAAGATAGCTTTGATTCGAGAAAGACTGTTGATGCCCAGAGTCGACAAAATTCTTACGCAGACGTACGTCGTCGTCCTCTAGAGTTCGACGTTGGGGAACATGTGCTATTGAAGGTGTCTCCTACACGAGGGATTTTCCGTTTTGGGAGGAGAGGCAAGCTTAGTCCAAGATATATCAGACCATTCGAGATCCTCGAGAGTTGGAGATTTAGCATACAGGTTGGCCTTACCGCCATCGCTGAGTCACGTTCACAATGTGTTTCACGTATCCCAACTGCGGAAGTATGTACCGGACCCCAGTCACGTCATTGATTTCGACGAGATCGAGATAGCTAATGATGGCACCTTCGAAGAGAGACCAATCAAGATACTTGAGAGTTGGATCAAACAATTGAGGAATAAACCAATACACTTGGTTAAATTACAATGGTCACGACACGGAGTCGAAGAGGCCACTTGGGAAACGGAGGACAGTATGAAGGCTAGATATCCAGAGTTGTTTTCATCTTAAGTTTCGGGACGAAACTTCTTTTTAGGGAGGAAGGATGTAATACCCGAGATTTCTGATATGTATTTGGAACTTGTGATATTGTAATCGTTGTACTTGATCTGAGTATTATTCTCCGTATTTCATAATCTGATGTTGTCGAGCGTATGATTTCATGTATGTGATTTAAAAATTGTGATTCTGCGCATGTAGCGCACGCTATCGGCTATGGGTAGCACACGCTAACATGGATTCATAGCGCACGCTACAAAGGAACATTAGCGCACGCTATGCGTGGTCAATTTGATTGAGACATGCGGTAGGTGAGATCTGGCCGGGGACCCCTGTCGGATTGTGTCGGGATGAACTTGGACGAATTTCGGGAAAAGCCAAGTCAACGCCTTAGCGCACGCTACAGGCATGTGCATAGCGCGCGCTAAGCATTGAGTACAGTTAAGTCAGTGAGCCGTTAGCGCACGCTACGAGCAGGGACTAGCGCGCGCTAATAGCCATTTCTTATAAATAGGACAGCATCCTATTCGTGATTTCAGTTCTTTCTTCTCCCATACCCGAATTCTTACACTTAGAACATAACTTCCTTCATCCTAAACACTTCATATCAACATCCTAGCTCGTGATTGAAGATCGTATATCGTTGGATATTGGTGTTCAAGCCTTCGGTGTTAGATTGCTTCGATTTCCTCCGTGTTCTTCACTACTTTGAGGTAGGTGATTCTTCACCGATATTAGTAATGTTTTTAAGGACGTTTGATCATGTTTTGATAGCCAGTTATTTCGTTTATAATCGGTCATCACATGTTAGAAGGATACTTTTGACGTATCGGCACTATTTATCGTATGAACCCTTGAACCTTTTTAGTAATTGGACTCCTAGCATTTTCAAACCCATTTGTGATCAGTAGATGGAGATTTTCAAGTTCTTATGCGTTTATATAGAAGGATCGTACGTTTTGAGACTTATATCGGATTGAACTCAGAATATACCTTGAAGATCTAAGATGAACTATGGTGTTGTGATGATTATACGTATCTTTGCATCGCGTGGTCATTTAGTACGTATAGAACTTTCACAAACCTTATTAGCATGATATGCTCGAGGATGACTGGTTTTATCACCATAGAATTTATGAGTTCATCACCATTCAATCCAGTTTTTTGTCTGTAGTAATCTGCCATGCAAGGTTAGCGCACGCTAACATACGTAAGTTTACGTGCGCTATCGGGGATAAGTTAACGCACGATACGTACGAAACGTACGTTATGATGTTAGCCGAGTCAAACTGTCAGTCCGTGGCTAGCGTACGCTAGGCTTATATGATAGCGTACGCTAACAGGCAGGCTTAGCGCACGTTACATAGAGTACGTAGCGCACGCTAAGCAGTCCAGGCAGATTTTTTATTTTGAGCTTTTGGGCCGTAGACCGAATTGTTAGGCCATCGTTCGACTTGAGATGATTTGTATATCATTCCTTTTGTTAAGGTTCGAGCTTGCTACGTTGATCGAAGGAGGCGGCCTTCGAGTGTGTTGAGATCATTGAAGTATTTCGTTCTTGCCATCTTCGAGGCAAGTATCGTAATATATTAATATTGGTATTTTTAGCATGCGTGTGATTTTTCATGTTGTTGAACATGAGATTTATTTTGTTAAATTGTCATGATATTCGTTATCTAGTGTTTGTATGTTCATGTTGATGGACATAATGATTTGGCATATGTGTATGCATGAGTTGTGTTTGTGTACGTTGTACGATCTATGCTGAGGGCGCTGGATCGGATGTCCACCTCGTGTTGGTCCGACGGGATCATCTTGGGATCTAGGCTGAGGGCGTTGGATCATTGGACGGGTTATTTCCACCTCGTGTTGGTCCGACGGGATCATCTTGGGATCTATGCTGAGGGCGCTGGATCATTGGAATACCCATGCTGTGTTAATGGAATCTTGTGGATTCGCATTTTCGGATTCCGGTAGCGGAAGTCCGTGTGGTGTATCTTGTTATGTATTGTTGATGCATATTCGAATTGTTTAATATGATACTTGTACTAGCATCGTTTTGCTAACCCCTTCGGGAGTGGACATTTGTTTTGATGTTCAGGTAGCCGAGGAGCAGGGAAATGACCACGATCTGACGTGACGACGAAGGGGTTCAGTGATGTTTGTTGTTGTTGGTGATTTGTTTTCTTGTTTTGAGTTCAGTACTCGAGTACGCGTGTCGTATTAAAATTATTTCGATATGGTTGTATTAATTACTCGTTGAACCAGTTGTTCGGTTTTGCAAACTTGAATTTCCGATGATGATGATGTCTTATATTTACCTTTCTTTTAAATTAGCCTTGTAAATCCTTACTTAAAGGGTTTACGGCGCTGTAATTATTCCGAATATCTCGGGGTGTTACACCCACCTTAGCGGGGCCCACATGTGGGCCCACGGGTAGGGCCCGCTGTCTGGGGTCCACTATCCGGGGTCCACTTTGTGGGGCCCACAAAATATGCAAACATTAGTTAGTCTACTGTAACACCTATTTTACCAAAGGCAACACCCTGTGTGTTGCCAATGCAAGGCATTGGTAACATATATATTATACCTAAGGTAACACCTTAGTTTAACAAAATAAAAATATAAAATTTAAATATTGCATTTCCCATTAAAAATACCAACAAATCAATTCAAAAAAACATCCAATCATAAAACCACCAACTACTTTAGTTCAAAACTAAAACTACATCATCCACCAATTACATCAACCCATATCCGCCAACTCCAACATTAAGTACTAGAACAAAAATATAACATAAACGCCATAAAAGAACCAACACACTAGTTCAAAAGGTACAAAGATATGAAAGTGGATGTCTAAGCGCTGGGGCCGCCGGTCATGGGAGTATCATCTCCTAATGTGTCGCTAGAAATTGTGGCACAAATTTCACCAAAATTAATTTGTAAGGTGGGGTTTGCTTCATCCGATTCCATCAAGTCCTGATGATGGCTTGAGTTTGGTCTTAATTGTAGCCTACAAAGTAAACCAACATCAATATATGAAAATAATTAGTCGACAGAGGAAGATAAAATATGGATTCAAGGAATTGACTAAAAAAACAATTACTTACAATTCTGAACTTCATCACTTCAGGATTAGTTTGGTATTTGCGTCCAGGCTTGCGCTTTCAAGTTTTAGCAAAAACTTGTGCATCACATAGCGTATCACCTGACTTATTTTCCTAGCAAAAAAACAAAATTCAAATCACCTAGTATTATATATGTTCATATCAATTATTTTGATATGAGAAATATATGTTCATATATATGCGCACAACATATTTTTACACAAATAAACACATTGAGTGTTTTTTCTAGTTTTTGTGTGTGACAGAGGGAGAGAGAGAGAGAGAGAGAGAGAGAGAGAGAGAGAGAGAGAGAGAGAGAGAGAGAGAGAAAATCAAAGAAACTTTTTTATGGCGACACTTACGGTTCGGACATTTGGCCTGCACGGGATTATTATAGAAGAATCAAGAAACGCCAAAAACACGTGAACCCACATAATCCATTTTTATTACATAACGGAATGAAAATCAAGCATGGCAACAAGGAAAACCTTACCTGAAAAACTACTCCAAAAGATCCTCGCCTCTACAACACGCTCCGCCATGTAATCGATTGTCGATAACCAAAGAATGAAATCTATTAACAAAACTTGTTAACAAGCTTACTAAATTTAGCATAGTGCAATAAATTTCTAATCATCGAATTTCACTGTTTGGTGTCTGCTTTCGCCACCAATTGTTGTCACAATTATATGACCAGCTCTGTTCCATTACCATCAACAACAAATGGTTTAATATCCTATGAAGTATTATAACATTTACCACGTCAATACAAAGAATGAACAATACTAAACTATTCACTCAAGAATCGTATGAGATACTGAAGATAAGATACCATACCTTATCATCCTTGAGCTTCAGGTCGTTCAACTCATCTGGCAGCCTATCCAAACCACCAGTTTTTTTACTAGTATCCCTTACACCAGATGGAGGAGATATATATTGAGGTCATTCTTCTCTTACTGTCGAGGAAGATGCAGGGTTTTTTTACATCAATCCAAAACAACCTAATCTGCAATAAATTCAAGTGAAAGTTATGAAATTGCGTTCATGAAATCACAAACTGCAATCAATTCATGAAAATGGATCAGCCTGAATTAGTTTAGAAGAATTATAGCAGAAGATAATATAATCTTCTAGGAAATCCATTGTGAAGTCAACTAAATAGTGCCAGTTCTTTTGTTTATAAGGTCCTAGTAAAATTATCAAACTAAACTTGCATTGATGTAATTTTGCAACCAATCACGGACTGGAGCCACATAAAAACAAAAGAATAAGACAAATTAAAAATAACCATTAATAACTAGCAACTGCAATTAAAACAACTGCATCAGCATTTACAACAAAATACCAAAAACAAACACATCCCATCTGTTTACTTTAATGATCATCAATATATAGAAATATAAGAGCATAAACCTAACTTCATTAATATCACAGTTCCTTGTCACAATCAAACAAAACCACACATCATCTCAAAATGGTAGAAAAAACAAAAAAAAAAGACGTAACCATTAATTAAACACTAAAAAACAGATTCAAGCTCAGTATACCACTGATGCAACTAAATCGCCGGCATAACCCCTTTCCTTCCAATACAGTAATAATCTATCGCATACATTTAAAGGTCAAATCGCGGCAAAAAATCTCTGTTGGTAAATTCGTGTTCGGGAAAACTTGTCGGTCGAAAACCAAATTATATGGTGTAGAATTCCAGCGTGCATCAACATTGTAAAATTCTCACAATTCCAGCGTGCAATTTTAGGAGATATCCAAATACATGTAGAGTTTAAATTCCAAACTCACCTAAACCGGAACCCGCTGCCACCACTGGTCGTGAGATGCCGCCGCATCGCCTGAAGCTGATGTCGCCGCTGTCATATGGCACGGGTCAGAATCCGACGGAAATCCCTTCTGCTCTACCACCACCATCCAATCTCAGTCCAGTCGCGATCGATGAGTGTGTGTGTACTGTCAGCCCGAGAGTGTGAGTGTGTGTGTGTGATTTTACCATCGGCCGAGGAGATTTTGAGAGAGAGAGAGAGAGAGAAGGGGAAGAGGGTCGAGAGGTAGGAGAGAAGTGGGAGAAATGAGATAGCGGCCGATCGGTTGTTTGGGTTTTTTATACCTTTAGTTTTTAGGTTTATTCAATTAAGTCCTCAATTTTCCCTAATCCTTCAATTTAACTCCAAACACTTCTAATTATTCCGATTTAACCCATAAAACGTATAATACCTTCAAATCCAGTCCTATTTTGACCCAATACATTTATAATGTTAACTCTTCAATTAATATTAATAATCCGTTCAATTTTATGCAATATTTTTTTTTCATTTTCAGTCATTATATCATAGTATTTTATAATGATTAAATTTATTATTATATGTAGATATTAATTTGTTATTTTAATTATTTTGTAATTATTCATAGTTATTACAAACTTTTATTTTTTTAATAATTTTTTAAATTATTTAAGTCAAAATTTATTAATTTTTAAATACTACTTTATTTTAAAACCTTTTCAATTTAAATTTATTAAAAATATTATATTATTTATAAAAAAAATATATATATATATATAATTCATTGTTTGATAGAATAATTTTTTATAAAAATAGATTCGATGTTTTATTAAAATTAATTATTTTTAAAGTTAAAAATTTATTAAATCATTAATTTTATATAAAATTCAAAATTTTGTTTATTAATACTCTAAGGTAACACATCGCATGGTGTTACTAAGAGTTACACCTTTTATAGCTAGAGTAACATATATTTCAGGATTTGGTAACATCATAACCCGAACGTTGTGGTAGGTCCAAAATTTCATAGCTATGGTAACATCCAAGAAGGTAACACCCCCCCCCCTTAAGTGTTGTAGAAAGCCATCTATGGCGTAGTGAATGACTCGATTTTATATGATAATGACAAGGCTTGGAAAGAGAGATTAAGGCTCAAAAATTTTTGGAATATACAATTTTTTTTTACCGGTTAAAACGATTTTAGAAGCTTGTATATAGCTAATTTATTGGTGTTATGGCCAGATCTAGAAATCTCAAAAATCAAAATACTATAAATATATATATATATATATAATAAAAAAAAAATTAAGGCAAATAACCAAATCATTCAAAACACACCAAAATTACAACACACCAAAATACTAAAACAAACCACCTCCAAACTTGAAAATAAAACTGTCCTCAGTTTTTTAAAAAAAATAAAATAAAAATCAATGCAGAAAAACAGAATACTCCCTGTTAAGAAAGTTGATGTCTGAACTAACGCCTTTTAGAATCTGCAAGAGAATAAATATAGGAGGCACACAACAAAAGAAAATAAAATATACTCATAAGTATAACACAATTTTTAAGATGCGCATCAAGAAAGTCCGAAGAGTCGCCTTACGCTGCCATCAAAGTTTTTATAAAAAACACACAATAAACATTACAGTAATAAAATAACAATACATAAATCGCGAATTGATGCGCGTCAAGAGATCAAGAAGAAACTCCTTAAGCTGCCACCATTTAGCACGATTATTACACACGACAGAAAGTAAAAATACAAGAGGTTCGACATGGGTTATCAAAGGGAGAGGAATAAATCCACTTTTCGTTTTCTCACGGTAAAATCTTCTACCCAGACAATTTTAGCTAGAGCTGGATCTGGTTGAGGAACAAATTCATTGAGTTTTTTGATTAGTTCTTCTGGTGTTGTTGCAACGACTATGATTCGTTTTGCACGCCTAAATAAAGCCCTTTTCAGCAGAGTAGTCGATGAAAGACAGTAAACCATCAAAGAAACCATTGACATTAAGCACACCTATTGGTTTTTGATGAACATTTAGCTGGGCTCTGGTAACCACATGAAAAAGTTCCTCAAGGGTGCCAAAACGATGGGCTCAAAAGGATTTCTTTATAATACTAGGATTTTAGAAATCCTTGAGGAATGATACTTGGATGATTATAAGTATCATTTCGGCCCATGATATGGTATTACCTCGCCTCAAAACCATAGTCCGAATAAAGAAAACGAAGCAAGGATCGACGTAAATGACCTTACAACACGTCATGCACGTACGACAATATTTTTAGGCGAGAAAACGGACACAAGCCGGAAAATAACACAACCTGCCGGAAAATGTCGTCGCCTGTCGGAAAATGTCGAGCCTGCCGGAAAATATCGCACCTGCCGGAAAATGCCGAGCACTGCCGACCGGACCCGACCGTGTCGTCCGACACAGCCCGTGCCGAACTCGTCCGAAAATGCAAAAGTCACTGCCCACAGGACTCGACCGTGTTGTCTGGAACGGTCGAGTCGAACTCTTCCGGATAAACCAAAACCGACTGCCCAGACAACCCGACCGTGTTCCAGGACACGATCGGGCCCACGCCGAACGTCCTTGTCAGCGCCGTGTCCGTGCCGAGTCACTGTCGGACGAGTCGCTGTCGGACGTCCCTGTCGCGCCGCGACCGTGTCAGTCGGACACGGTCGAGTCACTGCCGACCAGATGCGCGCCGCGGCCGTGTCAAGCGACACGGCCCGTGTCCGGCAGCTAGCCAACTTTTTTTTATTGCTGATTTTTGTGTGTTTTGTCTTCTCTTTTCCTTTCTTTACTCTTTTAGGGATTGTGTTCCCATGTTTTGTGATGTATGTTTCTTTTTCTTATTTTATTTGATTTGTTTTGATTATTCAAAGATTTTGTAATCTTTGAATTATTTTCTTTAACTTTTAGGTAGACTTGAGGTTTGCTATATATAGCTTGTATAAGCATTGTAAGATGAGAGAGTATTATGAATTTGAATGTGAAAGAATACACTTTGTGTTTCTATCCTTGGTAAATGATTTTTACCGAAACTTGATTTTTATTCGACGCGTTTTCGAATATTAATCCGATTGATTCTCAATAGGTCTTGGGAAGAAACCACCTTATCGAATTATAGGTCTAATTCGATAAACCCTTGTTCTTGATCGTTCAAGACTTCTTGATCGATATTATCACTTTTCCCGATATTGCTTCCATTTTCCATTTGTTCGAATTTTCATCATCATATTCGATATTACTCCCACAAAATACATCCAAAAACCCCCTAATCATAAAAAGACTTCCGCTACGATATTCCTACATACACTCCGAACGATACGTATCTGCCCCCTCCGGGAGAATTCGCATCATAAGTGTGATAAGTGTCAGTTTTGTACACTTATCCATGGTTTGTATCGATAAAATTCACCCATAATTGAGCTAGTCTACTCTTTTTTTGCTTTTAATTTATTAGTTTTAATAATTTTATTTTTATCGGATGATGATCGGATTAAATAACTGAATTACTCAAGAAACAACATGTTTAATAAATATTCTCTTTATTGAATTTTGATATATTCATGTTGTCGGGCTTTTCGAGACGAATTCGGCAGTCTTTCCGGATTCAAAATCAGAGTTATATATCAAAAGTTATCATCCGAAGAAGATCTGGGCAAAAACGCAAAGTCTGAGAAATTCTGGGCCGAAAACGTAACTATCCAAGCTTCAAATGAGCAAATTTACGAAGCCATGTTACGGACGTAACATTCAGGAGTTACGGCCGTAAGTCACCCTTGTTACGGCCGTAACTCCTGAATGTTACGGCCGTAACTCTTGATAGATTGCTATGATTTGTCTAATTTTTTATACTTTTGTTGTAGTATTGAGGGGATGGCTGGCATTGATCCGATCTAATGTAATAATTCTGGAGTTTTGGAGCTATTAGATGACTTTAGGTGTATAAATAGACCCTTTAGATCCTTCATCATTCATCATTCATCTTATAATTTTCCATTTTTCTTGTAAACTTTTCTTTTTGTGTGAAGAACACACTTGTGTTCTTGAGTGATCTTTGTAAGTGTGGTATAACATATGTTGTTCAGAGAGTTTATTGTTACTATCTCCTTTATCTACTAAGGGAGTTAGGATCAATTCTTTCTCTTGATTCAACTAATAATGACCACACAAGCTTGTAATATGTGTAATAAACCCTTCATGGGCTAAGTAATCTTTAGTTGAGATTATAAACAAGGTTAGTCATGTTATTTATATTTGTATAAAGATCTATTGTGAATTACTTATTATTGTGTGTGATTTTCATTGTTTTAACAATCTTTATTTATTTGGCCAATAAATGACGATATTTATGGTCTTCATATGTTTCGAAAGAAAATATGTTTGATTAGATCAAATGATCTTCACTCTAAGTTGTTCTAGGGGATAGAAATATACCCCTAGTCCTTAGATGATTCTTTGAGTTATTTTCATAAATCTTAATGCTATGTATTGAAGCCAATCAACAGAGAAATATAGTGGATTGATTCAATATGTAAGGGGCGTTTTATAGTTCGAAAGAGAAACCGTCTTTTTAAGGAAAATCGAATCTACACAACATAATAAGTAAATTCATCTTATGATCTCCAATACATCTTTTATAACTAATGACGAACTAAGTTTGTAATCCCAACTATTTCATTTTATCATTTAATCAATCTATTATTATTACAATATTTTTATTTCTTTAAAATTTTAGAACTATTATTGCATTTACTTTGCAACAATTAAACCAAACTCTTTAAATTGTGTGTTTCACTCATCTTAGTATCTATAAAAATAGACTAATAGTGTATAATTCAAATTATAACAAAACTTCCTTGTGGGATCGATAAACCGGACTCAAAAAGTCCACTTTACTACTTGATACGATATTGTGCACTTGCGATAGTTACATTAAAAGCGTGTCAAGTTTTTGGTGCCGTTGCCGGGGAAGTATAAGTTATATTTGAAAAATTACATTATTAACTATTGTTATAAATACAACTTTTTGTTTGTTGTAGATTCTCTTGTCTATGCGAAGGACGTACAATCGTGATTTAGTTTCACTAGATCCCGAGATCGAAGCCACATTCAGAAGAAGGCGAAGAGAACAAAAGAAAAACATTATTTCTTCACCATCAATAGCGGACGAACTAAATCCACGTCTCCCCCAAGGAAATGATAACGAAAGAATTCCTCCGGTGGGGGGAATACCTAATGTTCAAAACATTCAACATCAACAATATCCTATTGTTAAATAGATGAAGACAACATGCTCTTTGGGGAATTCATGAACCCCCCATCTTTGAGCGTTCAATCAAGTGTAATCTATCCACCATTTGGAGTGGACAATTTTCAAATTCGCCCAGATGTCATCAATCTCTTCTCCAACAACAACTCATTCTATGGAAGAACCGACGAAAATCCATATCTCCATATTAACCGTTTTGTGGAAATATGTGGAAATTTCAAATATCGAAATGTAAATGATGAGGCGATCAAAATGAGACTTTTCGTGCACACTTTGAAGGACAGAGCAAGAGAGTGGCTAGATACTTTCCCACCACGAAGCATAACAAATTGGCCCGAATTTGTCCAAAAATTCACCACTAAATACTTTCCACCAATAAAAGTGGCGAAACTCAAATACGAAATCTCTACATTTCGTCAACAAGATTCAGAATCATTCCACAAAGCATGGGAGAGATACAAAGATATGCTACGAAAATGTCCTAACCATGGTTTCAATTTGGGAGCACAAGTCAATTACTTCTATTCTAGAATTTTACCTTCATGCCGAGCCAATGTCGATTCATCATCAAATGGCTCACTCGGAAACAAAACTATGAAAGAGGCTTATAATCTTTTTGAGGTTATAAGTGAACAAAGTGCAAGATGGCCAGACAGAAATATCCAAAAGAAACCAAATGGTGTTTTTGAAGTGGATTCTTATTCACTTATGTTGGCAAAAATTGAATCTCTATCAAAGAAAGTCGAGGAAATGTCTTTTTCAACTCCTCAATCTGTGAAAACGGTGCAAACTCCACAAATTTCAGCTTTTTCATGTGAAATTTGTGGAGCAACTCACAACAGCACTATCTGTCCCTTAGTGCAACAAGAGCAGTCAACACCACCACTGTAACAAGTGGCGTATGCTCGAGAATTTCCAAAGGCAAGCATACAATCCTTACGGGCCAACATACAATCCAGGGTACAAAAATCATCCAAATTTTTCTTATGCAAACAACAACAATGTGTTGAATCCAACGCATCAAGAAAAGAAGCCCGGATGGGAAGAAGCAATCACAAAGCTAGCTGAACAACAACTGAAGTATCAACAACGAAATGATGCTTCAATTAAAAATCTGGAGACACAAGTTGGCCAAATGGCCAAAATACTTTCAGAAAGATCTCATGGCATGTTACCTAGCAATACCGAGGTAAATCCAAGGGAAAATGTACAAGCTATCACAACAAGAAGTGGAGTGCAGTTGCCCGAAATTTCTATGGAAAACCATCTGGAAAAACAAAAAAATAAACAAAATCAAGAATCATAAAAAGAATCTGGTACAGGACCTTCATCTCAAAAAGGTCCAATTGCTACAAAATCTTAAGTTCCACCTATCCCATTTTCTCAACGGTTGAAGAATCACAAGCTCGATGCTCAATTCGGGAAATTCTTGGAAATCTTCAAAACACATCAACATTCCTTTTGCCGATGCTCTAGCACAAATGCCAAGCTATGCCAAATTTATGAAAGATATTCTTTCCAACAAACGAAGGCTTGAAGAATACGAAACTTTCATGCTAACAGAGGAATGTAGCGCAATACTACAAAAGAAGTTGCCACCCAAGCTAAAAGATCCGGGAACTTTCACAATCCCGTGTACTATTGGTGAAGTGAATTTTGGCAAAGCTCTTTGTGATTTAGGGGCAAGTATCAACTTGATGCCCCTGTCAATTTTCAACAAATTGAACTTGGGAGAAGCAAAAGCAACAACAGTTGCACTACAATTAGCCGATCGGTCAATCAAATATCCACGTGGGATAGTTGAAGATGTGCTCGTCAAAGTTTATAAATTCATATTTCCAGCAGATTTTATCATCCTCGACATGGAAGAAGATCAGGATATTCCCATTATTTTGGGACGACCATTTCTCGCAACCGGACGTGCTCTTATTGACGTCTATGAAGGAAAGCTAATTCTCAGAGTGGAAGACGAACATGTCATCTTCGATGTCTTAAAAACTTTGAATCAACCCTCCACAGATGAGTATTGTCTAAAAATAGACACAATTGAAGCCATGGTGAACAAGTCTTTAGGGAAAATTCTATCTAAAGATCCTCTTGAGACATGTATAGCAAATTCTCTAACAAGCATGGAAGAAGAATATCACTTGGCCGAAACAGTTAACTATCTAGAAGCACTACCAACCTTAAGAAAGCATTCACATTTTGAAGAATTGGGGACAAGCTCCGCTAAACCCCTCCCTTCTTTACAAGAAGCTCCAACACTTGATCTCAAACCTCTACCCACACATTTGAGATACGCTTACTTGGGCGTTTCCTCAACACTTCCGGTCATCATATCTAACATATTGACCAAACTTGAAGAAGGGAAATTACTAAGGGTATTGAGAAATCACAAAAGAGCAATTGGATGGACTATTGCAGACATTAGAGGAATAAGCCCCTCTATATGCACTCACAAAATTTTGATGGAAGATGACTGCAAACCTTCAATTCAGCATCAACGACGTTTGAATCCAAACATGAAGGAAATTGTGAAGGCAGAGATTCTTAAATTACTTGACGCAGGAATCATTTATCCAATCTCAGATAGTCCATGGGTGAGACCTGTACATATGGTGTCAAAAAGAGTGGAATCACGATCATAGAAAACGAGCACAATGAACTTATACCAACACGACCGATCACGGGATGGAGAATGTGCATTGACAGGAAACTAAACAAGACAACAAGAAAAGATCATTTTCCACTCCCATTTATTGATCGATGCTAGATAGATTGGCGGGACAATCTTACTACATGCTTTCTCGACGGCTATTCAGTGGTACAACCAAATCGTAATAGCCCCGTAAGACCAAGAGAAAACAACATTCACATGCCCTTATGGAACATTTGCCTATAGAAGAATCCCATTCGGATTGTGCAATGCTCCACCACATTTCAAAGATGCATGATGTCAATATTCTCGCATGGTTGAAAAATTCATTGAAGTTTTCATGGACGATTTCTCGGTTTTCGGAGATTCATTTGATAAATGCCTAATTCACTTAGGCATGGTCTTGGAAAGATGTGAAGACACAAATCTAGTTCTCAATTGGGAGAAATGTCACTTCATGGTCCAGAAGGAATCGTACTTGGCCATAGAATCTCACAACATGGAATTGAAGTCGATAAGGCAAAGATCCAAGTGATTGCAAAACTTCCTCCACCAATTTCGTGAAAGGAGTAAGGAGTTTTCTCGGACATGCAGGATTCTATCGGAGGTTTATAAAAGATTTCTCAAAAATAGCAAAACCTATCTGTTCTTTGCTTGAGAAAGATACACCATTCCTTTTCACAAATGAATGCCACGTGGCCTTTGCAACTTTGAAGGATAAGCTTACATCACTCCAATCATCATTTCTCCGTTGGACTATTCCTTTCATTTTAATGTGCGATGCAAGTGATTATGCCGTAGGGGCCGTCTTGGGCCGTAAGAAGGACAAAATGATGCAAGTGATCCATTATGCTAGCAGACTATGAATGATGCTCAATGAACTACACAACAACTGAAAAAGAGATGCTTGCAGTGGTTTATGCCTTTGACAAATTTCGATCCTACTTATTGGGATCAAAGGTCATAGTCTACACTGATCATTCAGCTTTGAAATATTTAATGACAAAGCAAGATGCAAAGTCAAGGCTAATCCTATGGGATCTACTTATGCAAGAATTCGACATAGAAATCAGAGACAGAAAGGGAACAGAAAACCAAGTGGCGGATCATCTCTCTAGACTCGACCAAAACAATGCTCAATAGAAGGAAATAAATGAAGTATTTCCGCATGAACAACTGTTCCAAATCTCTAATATCCAGGAAAAACAAAATGCACCATGGTATGCTGACATCGTTAATTTCCTTGTTAGTGGAATAATTCACCCAAATTTTTACCATCATCAAAAGAAAAAATTCTTGTCCGAGTTGAAATACTATTACTGGGAAGATCCTCTGTTGTTCAGACGAGGACCTGATCAAATCATCCGGAGATGCATACCGGAAGAAGAAATGGAGAAGGTATTAGAAAGATGTCATTCCTCTCACTATGGAGGACATTTTGGGGGTTCAAAAACAGCAGCAAAAATTCTTGAAGCAGGATTTTATTGGCCCACTCTGTTCAAAGATGCACATACACTTGTCTCGAAGTGTGACCGGTGCTAAAGACATGGAAACATGTCAAAAAGAAATGAAATGCCAATGAATTTCATCTTTGAAGTTGAAATCTTCGACGTTTGGGGAATTGATTTCATGGGACCCTTTCCATCATCTTTCTCTAATGAATACATCCTTGTAGCTGTAGACTACGTATCAAATGGGTGGAGGCTGTTGCATTACCAACAAACGAAGCTAAGGTCATGGTAAATTTTCTAAAGAAAAATATATTCACTCGCTTCGGAACTCCGAGAGTTATTATTAGTGATGGCGGATCTCATTTCTGCAATCACTAGGTTAAGGCTTTATTGACCAAATTCGGAGTAAAACACCGTGTCGCTACCTCTTATCACCCACAAACCAGTGGACAAGTCGAAGTTTCCAATCGTGAACTGAAACGTATACTTGAGATGACAGTCGACTCATCTCGGAAAGATTGGTCGAAAAAGCTGGATGATGCGCTCTGGGCTTACGTAATGTACTATAAGACACCGATAGGCATGTCTCCATTTCGTCTGTTTTTGGAAAAGCTCACACCGCCAAGAGAACTTGAACATCGAGCTTCTGGGCTATTAAAAAATTAAACTTTGACGAACAGTTGGCTGGAAAGAAAAGGTTGCTGCATTTAAATGAGTTGGATGAAATCCGACTCGACTCATATGAAAATGCCAAAATCTACAAAGAAAAAACAAAAAGATTGTAACATCCCCAGATCGAACCGGGAATATTACACGCCGCAGACCCTCTCCGCGAGGATCCACCAGGCTAGACATCTAAGCAACACATTACATTACATACCGACGAATCAAAATAACGAACCAATACACCGATTTGGTCTTTCGACACTGACTTACAAATAAAAATACATAAACTCATCCTGACTCATACCCACGCAAGGGTAAAATACTTGCTACAACGAATAATAGGACAGCGGAAAAGACAATACGATGGACTCCAACTAACTGAACCCAAAACTGGCCTTCGTGTGATTAGTATCATTCGTCTTTCATCATCCCTCGTGCCGATCCTGCGTCTTGCTCCCGAAAACCTGCATGTACCTGGACACAATACAGATATCCACCCCCCGATTACTCGGGGGTTAGCAAAACTCCACTGTTTCGCTAGTGCAAGTATAAAGTGCAAATACGAGCCATACACAACATATTCCGAGAATACAACGAAAGACTTCCCAAGGTATATTTAGTTAAAAATAGTTCAAGTCTTGAAAGTAGAAACGATGTAAGTAAGCACTTTGAAAACACTTCCAAATCTCGGGAGTTTTGAAAACATTTAAAATTGAAACGTTCTTAATTCCTCGAAAGTCATTTAGGGTCACAGCCCCAAAGTTCTTTTTCCAAAATGCAAATCCGTTAACAAAACGCGGGGTCCACAACCCAACCATTACGGTCACAAAACACAGGGTCCACGACCCGATCATCCACTTCAATTCACTTACAAGGACACATTACACATAACACATTATTCCTATGCCATTCTAGCCAAGCACCAAGACTCGATATATCATGTCTCTCGACCCCGAGCGTAAAGCATTGTGATACTCCGGACAATATCACAATTAATCATCAAAACATCAACATCAATATCACAGAAACCACACTTGGTAACCCGTGGTCGTACCCATTAGTATCAGCCCCCAGAGGCCCCGTCGGACCGTCCCCAGGTGGGAAACCACTTCCGCGGCCGTACCCATTAGTATCGGCCCCCAGAGGTCCCGTCGAACCGTCCCCAGGTGGAAGAACATCAACACACGCACCCAAGTTCACTTCCGTGGCCGTACCCATTAGTATCGGCCCCCAGAGGCCACATGCCATCCCCAGGTGGAAGAACAACAACATACGCACCCAAGTCCACTTCCGTGGACGTACCCATTAGTATCGGCCCCCAGAGGCCACACGCCATCCCCAGGTGGAAGAGTAACAACTCAGATTACAAAACCAAGACTCTCAAAGGTCAAACACACAAAATATATATAGTCGAGGTACCTTGCTAGAATGGCCAAATTATCCAACACGTACTCACGACCCATAACTATATCAATTCACATGGAAGCACAAGATCTCAACAGCAGCGAACGACACAACCAATATCACAAAAACTCAATATATTCATCCATAACCACGGACTCCAAGCACATAATTTTGACAAGAGAATTACACTTTACATTCACCGACGCCATAATCATACATAATGACATCACACGAAAGTAAGGTGATCCTATACTCGAAACTAGCACACATAATCAACTAAGCATATTAATTCCCGACCCACACGGGTCACCTTTACGAAAACCATGATGGTAAATATACCGATTCTTTTGAAAAATGATTATAAATATTTATTTGGCACATATCGACATTTAGCAACCATTATATCCATAAAACACGTAATGTATGGGCAAGATACTTGTCTCGAATAAGAACAACGCAGAGAATCGACCGAAGTAGGTTGGCCCGAACCGACTACGAAACCGCCGACTCCACCGAACGCCAACTCACGTTCATAAACTACGAAGGACAATAATAACAATGAAATGAATTCCATAACACGACTCAAAGCCGTTGAATTCAAAGAACGAATGATGAAAGTTCAAGGATTTCCCCCCAAAACGGCCAAGAACACGATTCGTTCCGTCAAATCACGAAAACGGAAATTCCAAGTTGAAATATGGATATACAATCCATAGAATATGTTTAACAACATCATTTAACCATAATAGATCCATCGAAAACGGATGAAAAACGAGATCGGGAACAAATCCCCCGAAAAGTCAATTCGAAGGAAATCAAGAAATATACTTCGATTCGACGAAGAACAATGGATTAAATGATGTTAAACACAAGAATACTACCAAGATTAATCATACCCATCATGAATTAATCAACAACACGGAACGAATCGGATTTAAAATGCAAAAACCCCCAAATTCACGAAATTAGGGTTCTAAGGAAGATTACCTTGATTCGCTGGATCAAAGGTTGATAACGGATGATTGATTGATGTTATGAACTCAAGAACTTCATGGATTTGTTGTTAAACAACATGGCTTCGTCACCCATGAATCGCCAGCCGCGGACGGAGAAGGAAGGAAATGAAAAACGAAGGGAAAAGTGGCTGGTCTGTCATATATATATCGGCCGGAACTAGCGTGCGCTAGCCTTCCGGACTAGCGTGCGCTTATCGGCCGACTGCCGAGCACTCTCGGCCATGGCCCGCATGACCCGGCACCACCGACCACCCCGCCGACCATGACTCGCCCACCCGACTCCCGCTAGCGTGTGCTACGGAAGCTCGCGCGCTTAATTGGCCCAAAGAGCCACTGGACTAACAAACTTACCCAGGTAACGTACGCTAGTCGGCCGGCAGCGTGCGCTACCCCTTCCGGTTAGCTTGCGCTACGACCGACAGTAGCGTGCGCTACCTGCCGATCCTGACCGAGTCAAGAACCTCAGAATCCCTCTGCCCAGCCCCGATAGCGTACGTTAGGCCACCCGATAGCATGCGCTACACCTGCCGGTTAGCGCGCGCAGCCTTCCAGCAGTAGCGTGCGCTACGACGGTTCCTGCCGCACCTGTCCGGCCGGTGCCTGCAATCGTCCGGCCAGTCCCGCAACTGTCCGGCCAAGACCACCACTGTGGCTCGGCGACCCGATTTCCAAACGCATTTAACGAACACGACGAAAAGTTCGCGGACAACATCAACGGCCCGAAATGAAAACATAATACCATAATTAGTCATACGCGACCAAGAAACGGGTCGAGACAACAATTACAGATACGGATACCCGTAACATTCAAGAAATTACAAAATGGCCCAAAACGCCCGGAAATCACGATACGTGATCGAATAACCAAACCGAAGTTCAAAACACGTCTAACAAAGTTAAACGGACTTACGGGAAACTCGAAACAGCAGTTTCGACAAGATTCGCAAGAACCGAACTCAAGTGCGGAAAAGTCGTTAAAAAGCACGGAACTCAACAAAACGACTCCGAAACGAACCCGGATGTCAAAAAGTGTAGAATTAATCATTCTCAGAATGATGAAACGGTCATGAGCGAGTCGTCAAAATGGACATCGGCCGAAAAAAGAAATTTACCGGAAATCGAAAATTGCGGATATTACATTCTACCCTCCTTAAAAGAAGTTTCGTCCCGAAACTTAAAACAAGTAGGGGAAAGAAATATTCCGCCAGGAAAAACTCAACAAGATACACAAGAATGCGTAACTAACGCCCAACGGCGAAATGTTACAAACAACGCAAAGGAATAAACGGCGTGAAAACACGCTCCACGGCGACCAGCACAACGTCGCCGTTAGGGATATAATAAAACCAACAAATAACAAGCGTCATCAAACGGATAATATATCCAAGTCAATTATCCGAAAATCACAAAACACAACGAACGAAAATCAATATGATTGACCAACCCAACGGTACATCAATCAAAACGCGAGCCAACCGCTGAACAAATGCGGAATCCCATCGCCCAAGGGATGGAAGATCGAAAAAGAGACTAATTTCCCGAACTTGGAAAGGTCACAACGATATATAGATCAATTTGGGACAATATCAGAACTCGCTCGAATGACAAAGGTGAGAAACGACACCAGGTCAGAAGCATCAACGAACACAGTCGAGTCGATACGGTTGGACGAAACAGAAGATAAACAAAGAAAAAATGTGGGTATTACATCATATCACATAAGGTAACCAGTAACAACTCGAAAAGAAAATCCACGAGGTATCCTTTTAAAGGAAATCTTTTGAAAATCCTTGGATTTGTATGCTATTTAAAATAAACTTTAAAGGTACTTTTGGTACCTCGGTTTGTTTCATCAAAACTTGTAATCAACATACTTTAACCGTCTCATTTGAAATCATTTGAAGTCATCATGCCTCTACGTATCATCATCGCCATTAAGAACTAACAAGTTAACCATGCAAGATCATCAAATCATTCTTACATACTCTAACATTTCCGAATCCGAGTTTGAACTTTACATCGAGTGAGATTTCTCATCTTTCACTATATATTTTTGAAAATAAAGATCGCATTGGTTTTTGAAATAAAATATTTTTATGGTGTGAAAGATTTTTGAAATCATTCACTCGAATTAGTTGAAAATGCAACAATACGTTAAAATCATTTTCGAAAATTCTCCCAACACTTCACAACCATCAACGACGGTAATATTTTACAAAATGTTCAAGGTACTTTAAAACAACTCTTTCAAATACCGTCGAGGTTTTATTTGAGAATCCTAGGCCGGCTCGAAAATTTCAAACAATTTCCAAAGTTCATACGAAGCCGCCGGCTAATCACACTTGCGCAAACTTATGAAAGTTTTAGAAAGGCGTGTTCGAACACACTCGCGGCAGACATAATTTATCCATTTGCCGAACTCAATCAATTATCACTTAGTGCAACGAAAAGAATCATAACGCACATTCATACCAAACAGTTTGTCATTACTTGACAACACACATAGAATACAGTCCCGGGTGTTTGACTGCTAAGGTTAGGCCTAACGGCTAAAAGAAATGTAGTTCCCTAGCCTCTGTCCGGACTGACTAACGCGAGCTACAACACATATTTAGCGTGCGCTACCCATGCTGCATTAGCGCGCGCTAGCCTTACACTTAGCGTGCGCTAACGGTTCTATTTTAGCAACATGATTGCGAACATATACACGACATTACTGGAATCGAAGGTCACAAATAAACAACAACAATATTCGAATCTCGAAGCCATCGATTCACATAATTACAACACATCATGAGCAACCATCAAAAGGCGATTGTCATTCAAAACCGAAAAGTCAAAAACAAGGGTCACGTCTTGAGTATATTTTGTAGAACTCATTTGAGTTCAAAACTCGTGTCTTGAAAACTTATAGTACACAGTGGAAAAGAATTATTAATAATTCGAGTTTTCAGAACTTTCAGCCTTGAGGTCAACATACGAAAATCAACTTTTTCCTCCCTTGGAGGACATTTTAAAAATTTTACGTGACTCCCCGAAAGGATTCGAAAACTTAAAATTCCAAGGTTTATACAAAGATACATTCAGCATTATCATTCTACATTTTAGCGCAAGACGGGAATCAACAAATATATGTCACTTACTCACGATGCACCTTCAAATACTAACTACATAACACAGAATCACACAGGCTCGTATAGCTCGTGGTACAACCTGTAGTAGGGAGACTTACATCTACAGATCGCACGAAGATGATGGTTGCACCCTGATACTAATCACGGCCGACATTCCAAACGACGCATCGCGACACGACTCAGGCAGACAAAATCTGACAATACAAGACTCCACAACACATAACTCGACCCGACAGCCTAGGTTTCCTCAACCTAGGCTCTGATACCATAATTGTAACATCCCCAGATCGAACCGGGAATATTACACGCCGCAGACCCTCTCCGCGAGGATCCACCAGGCTAGACATCTAAGCAACACATTACATTACATACCGACGAATCAAAATAACGAACCAATACACCGATTTGGTCTTTCGACACTGACTTACAAATAAAAATACATAAACTCATCCTGACTCATACCCACGCAAGGGTAAAATACTTGCTACAACGAATAATAGGACAGCGGAAAAGACAATACGATGGACTCCAACTAACTGAACCCAAAACTGGCCTTCGTGTGATTAGTATCATTCGTCTTTCATCATCCCTCGTGCCGATCCTGTGTCTTGCTCCCGAAAACCTGCATGTACCTGGACACAATACAGATATCCACCCCCCGATTACTCGGGGGTTAGCAAAACTCCACTGTTTCGCTAGTGCAAGTATAAAGTGCAAATACGAGCCATACACAACATATTCCGAGAATACAATGAAAGACTTCCCAAGGTATATTTAGTTAAAATAGTTCAAGTCTTGAAAGTAGAAACGATGTAAGTAAGCACTTTGAAAACACTTCCAAATCTCGGGAGTTTTGAAAACATTTGAAATTGAAACGTTCTTAATTCCTCGAAAGTCATTTAGGGTCACAGCCCCAAAGTTCTTTTTCCAAAATGCAAATTCGTTAACAAAACGCGGGGTCCACAACCCAACCATTACGGTCACAAAACACAGGGTCCACGACCCGATCATCCACTTCAATTCACTTACAAGGACACATTATACATAACACATTATTCCTATGCCATTCTAGCCAAGCACCAAGACTCGATATATCATGTCTCTCGACCCCGAGCGTAAAGCATTGTGATACTCCGGACAATATCACAATTAATCATCAAAACATCAACATCAATATCACAGAAACCACACTTGGTAACCCGTGGCCGTACCCATTAGTATCGGCCCCCAGAGGCCCCGTCGGACCGTCCCCAGGTGGGAAACCACTTCCGCGGCCGTACCCATTAGTATCGGCCCCCAGAGGTCCCGTCGAACCGTCCCCAGGTGGAAAAACATCAACACACGCACCCAAGTTCACTTCCGTGGCCGTACCCATTAGTATCGGCCCCCAGAGGCCACATGCCATCCCCAGGTGGAAGAACAACAACATACGCATCCAAGTCCACTTCCGTGGCCGTACCCATTAGTATCGGCCCCCAGAGGCCACACGCCATCCCCAGGTGGAAGAGTAACAACTCAGATTACAAAACCAAGACTCTCAAAGGTCAAACACACAAAATATATATAGTCGAGGTACCTTGCTAGAATGGCCAAATTATCCAACACGTACTCACGACCCATAACTATATCAATTCACATGGAAGCACAAGATCTCAACAGCACCGAACGACACAACCAATATCACAAAAACTCAATATATTCATCCATAACCACGGGACTCCAAGCACATAATTTTGACAAGAGAATTACACTTTACATTCACCGACGCCATAATCATACATAATGACATCACACGAAAGTAAGGTGATCCTATACTCGAAACTAGCACACATAATCAACTAAGCATATTAATTCCCGACCCACACGGGTCACCTTTACGAAAACCATGATGGTAAATATACCGATTCTTTTCAAAAATGATTATAAATATTTATTTGGCACATATCGACATTTAGCAACCATTATATCCACAAAACACGTAATGTATGGGCAAGATACTTGCCTCGAATAAGAACAACACGGAGAATCGACCGAAGTAGGTTGGCCCGAACCGACTACGAAACCGCCGACTCCACCGAACACCAACTCACGTTCATAAACTACGAAGGACAATAATAACAATGAAATGAATTCCATAACACGACTCAAAGCCGTTGAATTCAAAGAACGAATGACGAAAGTTCAAGGATTTCCCCCCAAAACGGCCAAGAACACGATTCGTTCCGTCAAATCACGAAAACGGAAATTCCAAGTTGAAATATGGATATACAATCCATAGAATATGTTTAACAACATCATTTAACCATAATCGATCCATCGAAAACGGATGAAAAACGAGATCGGGGACAAATCCCCCGAAAAGTCAATTCGAAGGAAATCAAGAAATATACTTTGATTCGACGAAGAACAATGGATTAAATGATGTTAAATACGAGAATACTACCAAGATTAATCATACCCATCATGAATTAATCAACAACACGGAACGAATCGGACGAAAATGCAAAAACCCCCAAATTCACGAAATTAGGGTTCTAAGGAAGATTACCTTGATTCGCTGGATCAAAGGTTGATAACGGATGATTGATTGATGTTATGAACTCAAGAACTTCATGGATTTGTTGTTAAACAACATGGCTTCGTCACCCATGAATCGCCAGCCGCGGACGGAGAAGGAAGGAAATGAAAAACGAAGGGAAAAGTGGTGAGTCTGTCATATATATCTTGGGCGGAACTAGCGTCGCTAGCCTTCCCGGACTAGCGTGCGCTATCGGCGATCGCCGAGCACTCTCGGACATGGCCCGCATGACCCGGCACCACCGACCAGTGCCACCATGACTCGTCCACCCGACTCCGCTAGCGTGTGCTACGGAAGCTTGCGCGCGCTAGCCGACTGTCCAAAGAGCCACCGGACTAACAAACTTACCCTGTAACGTCGCTAGTCGGCGTGGCGCTACCCTGCCGGTTAGCGTGCGCTACGACCCGACGATGGCGTGCGCTACTGCCGATCCTGACCGAGTCGAACCTCGAATCCCTCGCCTGTGCCGGGCGATGGCGTCGCTAGGCCACCGATAAGCGTGCGCTACACTGCCGCGGCAGCGCCTTCCGGCAGAGCGTGCGCTCGCGGTTCTGCACTGTCGGCCGGTGCCATGTCGTCGGCGATCCATAGCAACCGTCCGATGCACCGACCACGGTGGCTCGGCGACCCGATTTCCAAAACGTCACGGAACGAACACGGCGAAAAGTTCGCGGACAACATCAACGGCCCGAAATGAAAACATAATACCATAATTAGTCATACGCGACCAAGAAACGGGTCGAGACAAGCTTAGATACGGATACCCGTAACTTTCAAGAAATTACAAAATGGCCCAAAACGCCCGGAAATCACGATACGTGATCGAATAACCAAACCGAAGTTCACAATACGTCTAACAAAGTTAAACGGACTTACGGGAAACTCGAAACAGCAGTTTCGAACGAGATTCGCAAGAACCGAACTCAAGTGCGGAAAAGTCGTTAAAAAGCACGGAACTCAACAAAACGACTCCGAAACGAACCCGAATGTCAAAAAGTGTAGAATTAATCATTCTCAGAATGATGAAACGGTCATGAGCGAGTCGTCAAAACGGACTTCGGCTGAAAAAAGAAATTTACCGGAAATCGAAAATTGCGGATATTACAAAGATGGCATGACAACAAAATTCTAAGAAGAGATTTTAAAACAGGAGACCAAGTTCTGCTTTTTAATGCACGACTGCGTCTGTTTCCGGGTAAACTGCGATCACGATGGACAGGCCCTTACATGATCAAAGAGGTGTTTTCTCATGGAGCTGTGGAGATTTATAATACAACCGACGGGAGTTTCAAAGTAAACGGTCAACGGTTAAAGCCATATCTGGGAGGAGAATTCTCGACAGCAAAGTCAATCATAATGCTGGAAATACCTAATTAATCTGACGAGAAGTCAAGCTAAGGACGTTAAACAAAGCGCTTATTGGGAGGCAACCCAATCTCTATTATTTCGCAAATAAGTTTGGGGGCAACACGGAAGGATTCAACAACAAGAGAAAGGATCAGATCGTTCATAAAATCCAGGGAGTCTTTCTTTCATTATTCTCACACATATAATAATTATAATTATCTAAAAAAAAAAAATAAATATATATATATATATATATATATATATATATATATATATATATATATATATATATATACGGCCGTATCAAAATAATACGGCCATAAGTAGTATCATGATTTTTAACGAATGGTTTATACGGCCGTAACTCCTACATGTTACGGCCGTATCTTAAAACAGGTTCCAAAAAAAAAAAACGAAACCATCATACGGCCGTAAGTCTGGAAAGATACGGCCGTAACTAAAGAACCTGTTAGAAAAACGAATGCATCTTACGGCCGTAACTTGGATATGTTACGGCCGTAACTACTCGTCTGTATTAAAAAAAACGGACTTTGCAACACATTCACAAAACAGACGAGTCACTGAGCGGCCGGGAGTGCGATTTTTTTTCCCCTATCAATCCCTACTTTCTAAAAACTCAAATTCCTCAATACAATTCATTAACTTATCAACATTAACACATAATCATCAGGTTCTCTTTCAATCCTTGTTTCAATTTATATATTCTTGAGTTTTAGTTTTTAGTTTTTCTCTTCATATTTGTTTTTCGATTCTTATTCCCGTATGATTCGTTGATTAAATCTTGTTCATTTGTTAGTATTGTTGATATTTGTGTTGTTATTTGATTCATTGATTTGTGGTGGTTTTATGGATTTGAGTTTGAATGAAAAAACTTGTTAAAAAACTATGAACTCAAGGTGTCCGACGAAATGCCACAACGAAAATCTTTGAATTTTTATTATGTTTTTATTGGTTTTGCTTGATGATTATAGTCGTGTGATGAAAAGGAATTTGATTTTGTTTAATTTCAAGTATGGCACCGAAGAAATCATCAAAAGGAAAAGAAAAGGTCGGTTCGTCATCTCAAGGTCCGGCACCGCCACAAAGAAATCAAAACACAAAGTGCATTAAGGAAAGATTGTTCAATCTTGATGATTTCATTGGCGATGCGGATAGAGACACAATCACTACCCCTTTCATCCAAAAATTCTTAGACAACGGCTGGGAAAAGTTCGTTTCTGATCTCCCAAATGGTAACCCGACCTTGACCCTAAACTTTTACAATTCTTTCAACAAGTCCATTGGGCAGGTAGGGTCGCCTACTTATCATCAGACTACTGTGAATGGGAAATCGATTAATTTTTCACTGGATGTCATTAACAAGTATTTGGGGTTAATTGTACTAACGCGGTTGACATTTCTATCTTACCTAATGAAGAGGTACCGGATGATAGAGTTTTACGCTGGGCGTTAGTGAGCGAGTTGCATGACAGTATTGGGATGACCAAACCCCGATACAACCAGGCGGACCTAATGGATGATGCTTGGTATTTATGGATGTGGGCAGTAGGAGTATTTACCCGACTTCGACTGACGACGGTTTCCATTGGCCACTGCGAGGTTTATTTGCTATCCGAGGGTAAAAATGGATTTGGGTACTCCCATTTACACTACTATTTGTCACTATGCCGGCATGGTCCCGACTAGGCGAAGATGCCATACCCGCCTTATCACCGGTATTTGCAAGAGCCGAGAGTAAAAATTTCGGCGGGTGTGATATTTTAACACATGGGGATCGTTGAACGGCCGGAGTAGTATTTTGAAGTACTCGGTTGAGAAGCAAACGGGCACATTTGGAACGGAAGAGGATAGTAGCGAGGAGGAGGAATATGAGGCCGAGGAGGATGCGGTTAGGAGTTACGCCTTTTGAGGAAAATTTGCTTGAAAGAGTTCGGGGATTAGAAACATCCCAGTGAAATTTTGAGAAATCGAATGAAATAATCGGCGGTAATTAGAAACGGAGAAGTGCTTTGAAAAGCTTTTCCGTTTTCTAAACATCCTGACGACACACGGAGGATCACAAAGCTAAAATTTCAGGAGTTTTTGTTTTCTCATTTGCTTCTATTTTTAAAAAGCGAGACAGTTTTACTTATAAGTTTGGGGGTGTTTTCGTACTTTGGTGTTTATTTTGTGGTTTTTGAACTATGATGTTTATTTTGATTTTGATCGTGGTATGTTTTGATTAGTGTAGTGTGTGGTATGTTTTTATTATTTGGCATTGATTAGGTTTAGTGAATATATATATATATATATATATATATATATATTTATAGTATTTTGATTTTTGAGATTTCAAGATCTGGCCATAACACCAATAAATTAGCTATATACAAGCTTCTATAATCGTTTTAACCGGTAAAAAAAATTGTATATTCCAAAAAATTTTGAGCCTTAATCTCTCTTTCCAAGCCTTGTAATTATCATATAAAATCGAGTCATTCGTTACCTTGAGAAAAGAAGAATCAATTGGTTGATGAAAAATAAAACTGAAATTTACTTAATTTGTGGAGTTTTTGATTTTTCATGCTTAACTAAAAAATGATTTTCTGCAAAAATTCTATTCCCTAAAAAAAAAAAAGAAGTCATTGGTGAAAAGAGCTACACGTTAGCAAATAACGGTGTGAAAGCTATCACCTAAAAAAATGAATGACGAAAAGGAGAAGTGTTGAGCAGCAACAGCTGCCTAATTTTGGAAGTCTTAAATTTTGCGAAAAATAAAGGACTAACCATTGTTGGTGCGTAGCTGCTGTCTCAGAAAAATTGGTGAAAAGAGCTAGACGTTAGCAAATAACGGTGTGAAAGCTATCACCTTTTTACAAAAAAAAGAGAAAAATAATGAGATAGAAATTGTGTTAGTGAAAAGAGCTACACGTTAGCAAATAACGGTGTGAAAGCTATCACTAAAAGGGATGTAGTTTATGAGCAGAATTGAATTAATTAGCAGCTGAATTTCAATACAATCAATTTTGTGAAAATCACAATATTTGATGACGCCAATAAAATTCTTCTTCATATTGAGTCAAAAAATAAACGAGTGATCGAGAGCAACCATTAAAGGGAGTCGTGTGTATCACGAGTGGGAAAGAAATAATCAACCTATTGGGGGGAAACCTTATATTTTGGAATTACAAAATTAAAACCGTGTTTTAACTTCAAAAACATTAGTAGATTTATTTTGAATCTTGATTCATTTCTATCTACTGTATAAAGCTGGTTGTTGTTTATTAATGGCATTTTGATCTCCTTTTCTCTTTTTATATTTTAATTTATGTGTGTATTAATTTTCTTATTTTTGTTTTATTTTTTTATTTTATTTTTGAAGTGTGAATAATAAAGAGTCTTGCTCGGGACTAGCAAGAATTCAAGTTTGGGAGTGTGATAAGTGTCAGTTTTGTACACTTATCTATGGTTTGTATCGATAAAATTCACCCATAATTGAGCTAGTCTACTCGTTTTTTGCTTTTAATTTATTAGTTTTAATAATTTTATTTTTATCGGATGATGATCGGATTAAATAACTGAATTACTCAAGAAACAACATATTTAATAAATATTCTCTTTATTGAATTTTGATATATTCATGTTGTAGGGCTTTCTCAGACGAATTCGGTAGTCTTTCCGGATTCAAAATCAGAGTTATATATCAAAAGTTATCATCCGAAGAAGATCTGGGCAAAAATGCAAAGTCTGAGAAATTCTGGGCCGAAAACGTAACTATCCAAGCTTCAAATGAGCAAATTTACGAAGCCATGTTACGGCCGTAACATTCAGGAGTTACGGCCGTAAGTCACCCTTGTTACTGCCGTAACTCCTGAATGTTACGGCCGTAACTCTTGACAATTGCTATGATTTGTCTAATTTTTATACTTTTGGTGTATTATTGAGGGGATGGCTGGCATTGATCCGATCTAATGTAATAATGCTGGAGTTTTGGAGCTATTAGATGACTTTAGGTGTATAAATAGACCCTTAGATTCTTCATCATTCATCATTCATCTTATAATTTTCCATTTTTTTGTAAACTTTTCTTTTTGTGTGAAGAACACACTTGTGTTCTTGAGTGATCTTTGTAAGTGTGGTATAACATATGTTGTTCGAGAGTTTATTGTTTCTATCTCCTTTATCTACTAAGGGAGTTAGGATCAATTCTTTCTCTTGATTCAACTAATAATGACCACACAAGCTTGTAATATGTGTAATAAACCCTTCATGGGCTAAGTAATCTTTAGTTGGGATTATAAACAAGGTTAGTCATGTTATTTATATTTGTATAAAGATCTATTGTGAATTACTTATTATTGTGTGTGATTTTCATTGTTTTAACAATCTTTATTTATTTGGCCAATAAATGACGATATTTATGGTCTTCATATGTTTCGAAAGAAAATATGTTTGATTAGATCAAATGATCTTCACTCTAAGTTGTTCTAGGGGATAGAAATATACCCCTAGTCCTTAGATGATTCTTTGAGTTATTTTCATAAATCCTAATGCTATGTATTGAAGCCAATCAATATAGAAATATAGTGGATTGATTCAATATGTAAGGGGCGTTTTATAGTTCGAAAGAGAAACCGTCATTTTAAGGAAAATCGAATCTACACAACATAATAAGTAAATTCATCTTATGATCTCCAATACATCTTTTATAACTAATGACGAACTAAGTTTGTAATCCCAACTATTTCATTTTATCATTTAATCAATCTATTATTATTAAAATATTTTTATTTCTTTAAAATTTTAGAACTATTGTTGCATTTACTTTGCAACAATTAAACCAAACTCTTTAAATTGTGTGTTTCACTCATCTTAGTATCTATAAAAATAGACTAATAGTGTATAATTCAAATTATAACAAAGCTTCCTTGTGGGATTGATAAACCGGACTCAAAAAGTCCACTTTACTACTTGATACGATATCGTGCACTTGCGATAGTTACACTAAAAGCGTGTCAAGTTTTTGGTTGCCGGGGATTGTGCAAACCATGGATAAAATCCTAGTTTTTAGGCGAAATTTTTTATGAAGCAAACCATGGGCTCAATTCCGTGTCTCCTATTTTTGATGAAGATGAAGAAAGGTGTTATATTTACCCAGTGGTTCCTGTTTATAATACCGAACTTAAAGACGAGCCTTCCCAATGTTTTGATGTGAAAGGTGATTCCGAGGCAATTTTCTTGGTTCTTGAAATTGCATCCAATGAATTCAACCACGATGATAAAGATTTTGCCTCACAGAATAGTAATTATTATTATTTTATTAATAATGATAGTTATTTTGTTGGTGATACTCGAGGGGCCCCCACTACCTATCGTCTCAAGATTTTGGGCCATGTACGTACTACGGACATTTTCGAGATTAAGTACTTAGAGGCTTTAATTAATTATCTTGATGACGAAGGAAGTTCGGAATTGAGGACAATTCCCTTTAAAGGGGGAGGGGATGATACGGAATTGACTAGTCCGAATAAAGAAAACGAAGCAAGGATCGACGTAAATGACCTTACAACACGTCATGCACGTACGGTAACATTTTTAGGCGAGAAAACGGACACAAGCCGGAAAATAACACAACCTGCCGGAAAATGTCGTCGCCTGCCGGAAAATGTCGAGCCTGCCGGAAAATATCGCACCTGCCGGAAAATGCCGAGCACTGCCGACCGGACCCGACCGTGTCGTCCGACACGGCCCGTGCCGCACTCGTCCGGAAATGCAAAAGTCACTGCCCACAGGACTCGACCGTGTTGTCTGGAATGGTCGAGTCGAACTCTTCCGGATAAACCAAAATCGATCGTTGCCGACGACCGGCCGTGTTCGAGACACGATCGGGCCCCTGCCGAACGTCCTTGTCGGCCGCGCCCGTGCCGAGTCACTATCGGACGAGTCGGCTCGGACGTCCTGTCGCGCGCGGCCGTGTCGATCGGACACGGTCAGTCGCTTCACAGATGCGCGCTGCGGCCGTGTCAAGCGACACGGCCCGTGTCCGGCAGCCAGCTGTAATATCCGCAATTTTCGATTTCCGGTAATTTCTTTTTGTCAGCGGAAGTCCATTTTGACGACTCGCTCGTGACCGTTTCGTCATTCTGAGAATGATTAATTCTGCACTTTTTGACATCCGAGTTCGTTTCGGTGTCGTTTTGTTGAGTTCCGTGCTTTTTAGCGACTTTTCCGCGCTTGAGTTCGATTCTTGCGAATCTCGTTCGAAACTGCTGTTTCGAGTTTCCTGTAAGTCCGTTTAACTTTGTTAGATGTGTTGTGAACTTCTGTTTGGTTATTCGATCACGTATCGTGATTTCCGGGTACTTTGGGCCATTTTGTAATTTCTTGAAAGTTACGGGTATCCGTATCTGTAATTGTTGTCTCGACCCGTTTCTTGGTCGCGTATGACTAATTATGGTATTATGTTTTCATTCCGGGTCGTTGATGTTATCCGCGAACTTTTCGTCGTGTTCGTTAAAATGCGTTTTGAAATCGGTCGCCGAGCCACAGTGGTCGGTGCATGGCCGGACGGTTCTTGAGGATGGCCGGACGATTGCGGGCACCGGACGGACAGTGCGGAAGGAACCGGCGTAGCGCACGCCACGGCCGGAAGAAAGCGCGCGCTAACCGGCGGTATAGCGCAGCTAGCTTGGTCGACCAACGCACGCCATCTATCGGATGACGGTGGGGTTTTGGGGTTACGGACTCGGGAAGGATCGGCGGTAGCGCACGCTACGCCGGCGTAGCGCGCGCTAGTCGGCGGCGTAGCGCCGCAGCTGTCGGCCGGCTAGCGTCGTTACTGGCCGGGCGATTGATCAGAGGTTACGGGCGGATCGGCTAGCGCACGCTAGCGTCCACGCAGCCCAGCGCTTCGCTTGATCGGGCGGCGAGATCCGGCCCGTGATTGAGTCTTGATGCGGGGCCTTGCGGGCGCCGGCCGAGGGTTATCGGCCGAGGCTGCCCGTTAGCGCGCGCTAGTCCGGAAGGTGTAGCGCACGCTAGGCCGTGCCTGTATAAATATGACAGAGTAGCCATATTTTCACCCGTTTTTCATTTCCATCTTTTCCTCTCCGCGGCTGGAGACTTGGCGATCCAGGAGACATGTTGTCAAGCAACTAATCCACGAAGATTGGGAGTTCATAGCATTGATTAATCCCTCCATAAACTCCTTTGATCCAGCGAATCAAGGTGAGATTTCCTAGAACCCTATTTTGGGAAAATTTGGGGGTTTTGCGTTTTTGTCTGATTCGTTCCGTGTTGTTGATTAATACACGATGGGTATGATTAATCTTGGTAGTATTCTTGTGTTTAACATCATTTAATCCATTGTTCTTCGTCGAATCGAAGTATATTTCTTGATTTCCTTCGAATTGACTTTTTGGGGGATTTGTCCTCGATCTCGTTTTTCATCCGTTTTCGATGGATCGATTATGGTTAAATAATGTTGTTAAACATATTCTATGGATTGTATATCCATATTTCAACTTGGAATTCCATTTTCGTGATTTGAAGGAACGAATCGTGTTCTTGGCCGTTTTGGGGGAAATCCTTGAACCTTCGTCATTTGTTCTTTGAATTCAGCGGCTTTGGGTCGTACTTTGGAATTCATTTTCATTGTTATTGTTTTCGTTCGTAGTTTATTGTTGTGGATTGTCGTTCGGTGGAGTCGGCGAGTTCATAGTCAGTTCGTGCTAACCTACTTCGACCGATTCTCCGCGTTGTGGTTATTCGAGGCAAGTACCTTGCCCATACTTTTCTTATTTTATGGATATGATGATCGATGATCGTCTTGGTGTGTTTGTTTGGTTGTTTGAAATGAAGTTTCAAAAGATTTCGACTAGCCTCGTTAAAGGCTCACTTTCAAAACGCGTGTGTTTTGTAAATTGTGTGGGTTGTAAGTGACTATGTGAATCCTTTGGATATATTTGGTGTTGATGTTGCGCTTGATAATGCATGTGTACGTGTATTGCTTATTTCCGTCGTGTTATGGTTGACGTGCGTGTTGTTATTTATTCGTGTGGTCGTGGACTGACGGATGAATTATGTGAATTGGTGTATCGATTTGACAATTATTACAACGATTGACTGTTTGCTTGATGTTTGTGATAATATGGATACTTGTTGTGAGAAACGTCGTATCCGGGAACCTCTGAGGGCGGGGCGTGCACTCCGGCCTGGTGTATGCTGCAATGTGCGGCTCCATATGGGTGGTGAACGCCGGTGTTACCTAATGCGCGCAAGGCGGCTCTTGCGGGAGTGACGCCGGTGCGGTGACATGTTCAATGAGCGGCCAACATGATGGAAGTGAACGCCGGTACACAGGTGCGCAAGGGAGGCGCCTGGCAGGCTTATTGGTTACGGGTATTTGAGTGATAGCTAAGACCCCGTTACCGAACGAAGTTCGTATCTCAAATTCTTTCAACTCACTTTTAAATGTTTGTCTTGATATAGACCGCGATTCGTGTTTTTGAAGCTTGTTTCAACTTGTTTTTAAAGCATTGGTATCAGGGTTAGTTAACCAAGGAGGTTTGACGAAATCTCTGAGGGTTAATTAATCGGGGGTCTTGAGCAGGATATGTCGAATGAGAGATTGTACCTTTGATTGTATTGTGGTGCTATTCTGTGTTTTGGGTCAAGGACCCTGTGGAATGTTGAGATGATTGATCTCGTGTTGATATTATTTGGATTTGGGTCGAGAACCCCGTGTGATGTTGAGATGTTTGATCTCGTATCGGTATTATTTGGTTTCGGGTCGAGAATCCCGTGGAAATATTTGTGAAGACTCGTTTGTGTTGATTGAGTGGTTTTCTTGCAAAATTGTTTTCTATTCAAACTCTCGATGGCATTTTTAAATTGTTTTATAAATGGTTTCCCTTTATTTGTGATTTTTCGGTTTTGATACCAAACTCATGCCTCGGGAAGTACTTTTCATTACGTTTGGATTTTTGAGGATTCCTGGTTATCGTTATTCGTGAAATGTGAATTGTATGGCTCGTATTTGCACTTTGTTCTTGCACTAGCAAAACAGTGGAGTTTTGCTAACCCCCGAGTATTCGGGGGGTGGATGTCTGTTTTTGCATTCAGGTTTGGGAGCATAACACAGGGCCGGCACGGAGGATGATGAAAGATGAACGATACTAATCACACGAGGATAAGTTGATGTCGTATTGGTCTAGTTGTATTTTCTTCTCCGCTGTAGTATCTTTTCCCCGTTGTACGGGAGTTTATTGTATTTTGACCCCTGCGTGGGTATGTGTTGGAATTGAGTTGTATGCTATTATCGAAAGACCAGATCGGTCTACTGAGTCATTTTAGCCTTAAAGGCGATGTTTAGATGTTTGTCTGTCGGGTCAGTGGTGTCTGTTGAGTTTTGTCTTGTCGGATTTTATCTGACTGAGTCGTGTCGCGACGCGTCGTTTGAGTTTGTTGGTCTTGATTAGTATCGTGGGGCGATCATCATCTTCGTGCGACCTGTGGAAGTAAGTCTCCCTTCTTTGTGTTGTGCCTCGTGTGACACGAGCTATTTTTATGATTATTTGCTAAGTGGTGGAATCCTTATGTGGATTTTGATTTCACGATATGTATTTAGTCGACTCTCGTATTTGATTTATACGAGGAGTGTCGTCGCTTGTGATGTCTTTTTATTGTTGTTTTTGTCCGTTGCTGATGGTTTTCGAATCGATTTGCATGTTTTACAAATTCTATTGTGGAAGCTTTGTGCTTATACGCGTTCGACTTGTTCACTAACCAGTGTGGGAGGGTCCTTAGAGGCCTCGAATGGGGTCGGTGGTTTTGTTCTAAATGTGGTATTTTCTCGTTTATTTCCGTTTAAACACATGTATTGTCTTGATTTTAAATGTTTTGATGCGTGTACTAGGAGTTGTTTTAGTGAACGTCGATATGTGTGAGTTTGGGCATTCTGGCCTATTGGATTTTTGAAAACCTTGAGTATCTTAGAAAAATAAATTTCGAGACATACTTTTCAAATGAGTTATTTTCTTGTGGTACATCCTAGGTGCCACAATATATTTCAAAAAATTTCTACTTTGAGGACCAAAATGCTTTGAGATATTTTCAATGTTTTAGAAACATTTTTATTTAGACCCGAGGGTCGAATATTCTGAAAGTTTTCACTAAGAGAAAGTGTCCTCATTTTTATCAAATGCGAAATGGTTCTCCAATGTCTCGATAACGATGTTTCACGTTTGTACTTTTTGAAAGGTGATACTCAAGATCAACCGGTGTTCTTCTAAATTATTTTCAAAATGAGGTTTTCGTTTTTAAAACCTATCCATTCTCGTTTGAGGACTGGGTATGTATGTATGATGTTCGCATTTTCATTTTGATGTTTGCTCCCGAGTATGATCGAGTTGGCGGCGTGAGCGTTGAGTTGTTTTCCAGACATTTGTTGTGTTAGCCCTCCGTGAGAGGTGGAATGTTGGTGTTGAATGTTGCCATCTCGTGGTGATTTCTGCGTTATCGCGCATGTGCGAGCTGTTAGAGCTTGGTTTGGTATGACCGTGTGCATCGGTGATCGTTACGTTATGTGTCGGTTGTTTAATGTCTTGTTACCTTGCTCCTGTTTTTATGAATTTCGTGGACGAGGTCGGAGGTAATACCCGTACTATTTTGACTTCGGTATTTTCTCTTTCTCCAGTGTATCGATTCGCTCATGTTCGTTGATACTTTATGAACTTGTTCTGTATTTCGATTTCATCGTCCGAGCGAGATGTGATCTTATTGTGGGTCGATCTGGTTATCGATGTGACTTTTTCGGGTTCAGTTCGATTCTTGTGAACCTTGTTCGGGAGTGACATCATTGGGTTCTATTAGTTCTTTTATTCGAAGTGGATCGGATTTGGAACTCTTGTGTTTTCGACTCTGTCAACTCATTATGTTCGTTGACATTTCTGAGCTTGTCCTGCCCCTTGCTTTTGTTGATCGAATGAGTGTGGTATTGTTTTGGAATAACTCGTTTGTCGCTGTGACTTTTCAATCACTATTCCCTTTCCTGTGGATCTTATGGGAATGCATGTCTTGTAGTTCTCGCCAGATCATTCTGGGAGTTGTTGTTTGAATTTTATTATCCTTCGTGTTTCGGACATGATTGTTCGATCTTTGTTGTCTCGATCGTTTGCTTGTTCGGTTTTTGTTCTCGTTTCGTGATTGTTTAGCGTTCAGGCTCCTTCGTAATTTCCTTAAGTTCGGGAAATTGGTCTCGTTTTTGATCTTCCAACCCTTGGGTGGTGGAATTCCGTATTTGTTCAGCGATTGGCTCGCGTTTTGATTGATGTACCGTTGGGTCGGTCAATCATATTGATTTTCGTTCGTTGTGTTTTGTAATTGTTCGGATAATTGACTTGATTATATTATCCATTTGATGACGCTTGTCACTTGTTGGTTTTATTATATCCCTAACGGCGACGTTGTGTTGGTCGTCGTGGAGCGTGTTTTCACATCGTATATTCCGTTGCGTTGTTTGTAACGTTTCGCCGTTGGGCATTAGTTACGCATTTCTTGCATATCTCGTTGAGTTTTCCTGGCAGGATATTGCTTCTCCCGACTTGTTTTAAGTTTCGGGACGAAACTTCTTTTAAGGAGGGTAGAATGTAATATCCGAAATTTTCGATTTCCGGTAATTTCTTTTTGTCAGCGGAAGTCCATTTTGACGACTCGCTCGTGACCGTTTCGTCATTCTGAGAATGATTAATTCTGCACTTTTTGACATCCGAGTTCGTTTCGGTGTCGTTTTGTTGAGTTCCGTGCTTTTTAGCGACTTTTCCGCGCTTGAGTTCGATTCTTGCGAATCTCGTTCGAAACTGCTGTTTCGAGTTTCCTGTAAGTCCGTTTAACTTTGTTAGACGTGTTGTGAACTTCTGTTTGGTTATTCAATCACGTATCGTGATTTCCGGGTGTTTTGGGCCATTTTGTAATTTCTTGAAAGTTACGGGTATTCGTATCTGTAATTGTTGTCTCGACCCGTTTCTTGGTCGCGTATGACTAATTATGGTATTATGTTTTCATTCTGGGTCGTTGATGTTATCCGCAAACTTTTCGTCGTGTTCGTTCCGTACGTTTTCGGAAATCGGGTCGTCGAGCCACAGTGGTCGCATCTTGCCGGACGATTCTGGGATCGCCGGACGATTGCGGGCACCGGCCGGACAGGTGCGGCAGGAACCGGCGTAGCGCACGCTACGGCCGGAAGGCTGCGCGCGCTAACCAGCAGGTATAGCGCACGCTAGCTTGGTCGACCAACGCATGCTATCGGACCGAACAATGGGGTTTCTGGGGTTCACGACTCGGGAAGGATCGGCAGGTAGCGCACGCTACGCCGAGCGTAGCGCGCGCTAGTCGGCAGGCCTAGCGCACGCTGTCGGTCGGCTAGCATACGTTACCTGGCCGGGCAGTTCAGTCCAGAGGGTTCTGGACAGATCGGCTAGCGCACGCTAGCGTCCGCGCAGCGCGCGCTATCGCGGTCGGGCAGGCAGGATCCGGTCGGCAGATTGAGTCTTCAGTACAGGGCCTTGCGGGCGCCGACCGAGGGTTATCGGCCGAGGCTGCCCGTTAGCGCGCGCTAGTCCGGAAGGTGTAGCGCACGCTAGGCCGTGCCTGTATAAATATGACAGAGTAGCCATATTTTCACCCGTTTTTCATTTCCATCTTTTCCTCTCCGCGGCTGGAGACTTGGCGATCCAGGAGACATGTTGTCAAGCAAATAATCCACGAAGATTGGGAGTTCATAGCATCGATTAATCCCTCTATAAACTCCTTTGATCCAGCGAATCAAGGTGAGATTTCCTAGAACCCTATTTTGGGAAAATTTGGGGTTTTTGCGTTTTTGTCCGATTCGTTCCGTGTTGTTGATTAATACACGATGGGTATGATTAATCTTGGTAGTATTCTTGTGTTTAACATCATTTAATCCATTGTTCTTCGTCGAATCGAAGTATATTTCTTGATTTCCTTCGAATTGACTTTTTGGGGGATTTGTCCTCGATCTCGTTTTTCATCCGTTTTCGATGGATCGATTATGGTTAAATAATGTTGTTAAACATATTCTATGGATTGTATATCCATATTTTAACTTGGAATTCCGTTTTCGTGATTTGAAGGAACGAATTGTATTCTTGGCCGTTTTGGGGGAAATCCTTGAACCTTCGTCATTTGTTCTTTGAATTCAACGGCTTTGGGTCGTACTTTGGAATTCATTTTCGTTGTTATTGTTTTTGTTCGTAGTTCATTGTTGTGGATTGTCGTTCGGTGGAGTCGGCGAGTTCATAGTCGGTTCGTGCCAACCTACTTCGGCCGATTCTCCGCGTTGTGGTTATTCGAGGCAAGTACCTTGCCCATACTTTTCTTATTTTATGGATATGATGATCGGTGATCATCTTGGTGTGTTTGTTTGGTTGTTTGAAATGAAGTTTCAAAAGATTTCGGCTAGCCTCGTTAAAGGCTCACTTTCAAAACGCGTGTGTTTTGTAAATTGTGTGGGTTGTAAGTGACTATGTGAATCCTTTGGATATATTTGGTGTTGATGTTGCGCTTGATAATGCGTGTGTACGTGTATTGCTTATTTCCGTCGTGTTATGGTTGACGTGCGTGTTGTTATTTATTCGTGTGGTCGTGGACTGACGGATGAATTATGTGAATTGGTGTATCGATTTGATAATTATTACAACGATTGACTGTTTGCTTGATGTTTGTGATAATGTGGATACTTGTTGTGAGAAACGTCGTAACCGGGAACCTCTAAGGGCGGGGCGTGCACTCCGGCCTGGTGTATGCTGCAATGTGCGGCTCCATATGGGTGGTGAACGCCGGTGTTACCTAATGCGCGCGCAAGGGGCGGCTCTTGCGGGAGTGAACGCCGGTACACAGGTGCGCAAGGGAGGCGCCTGGAAGGCTTATTGGTTACGGGTATTTGAGTGATAGCTAAGACCCCGTTACCGAACGATGTTCATATCTCAAATTCTTTCAACTCACTTTTAAATGTTTGTCTTGATATAGACCGCGATTCGTGTTTTTGAAGCTTGTTTCAACTTGTTTTTAAAGCATTGGTATCAGGGTTAGTTAACCAAGGAGGTTTGACGAAATCTCCGAGGGTTAATTAATCGGGGGTCTTGAGCAGGATATGTCGAATGAGAGATTGTACCTTTGATTGTATTGTGGTGCTATTCTGTGTTTTGGGTCAAGGACCCTGTGGAATGTTGAGATGATTGATCTCGTGTTGATATTATTTGGATTTGGGTCGAGAACCCCGTGTGATGTTGAGATGTTTGATCTCGTATCGGTATTATTTGGTTTCGGGTCGAGAATCCCGTGGAAATATTTGTGAAGACTCGTTTGTGTTGATTGAGTGGTTTTCTTGCAAAATTGTTTTCTATTCAAACTCTCGATGGCATTTTTAAATTGTTTTATAAATGGTTTCCCTTTATTTGTGATTTTTCGGTTTTGAGAAATGTTTACCAAACTCATGCCTCGGGAAGTACTTTTCATTACGTTTGGATTTTTGAGGATTCCTGGTTATCGTTATTCGTGAAATGTTAATTGTATGGCTCGTATTTGCACTTTGTTCTTGCACTAGCAAAACAGTGGAGTTTTGCTAACCCCCGAGTATTCGGGGGGTGGATGTCTGTTTTTTGCATTCAGGTTTGGGAGCATAACACAGGGCCGGCACGGAGGATGATGAAAGATGAACGATACTAATCACACGAGGATAAGTTGATGTCGTATTGGTCCAGTTGTATTTTCTTCTCCGCTGTAGTATCTTTTCCCCGTTGTACGGGAGTTTATTGTATTTTGACCCCTGCGTGGGTATGTGTTGGAATTGAGTTGTATGCTATTATCGAAAGACCAGATCGGTCTACTGAGTCATTTTAGCCTTAAAGGCGATGTTTAGATGTTTGTTTTTAGTCATCAGCCTGGTAGATCCTCGAGGAGAGGTTCTACGGCGTGTAATATCCCTGAGCGGATTAGGGGTGTTACACCAACCAACTTTTTTTTTATTGCTGATTTTTGTGTGTTTTGTCTTCTCTTTTCCTTTCTTTACTCTTTTAGGGATTGTGTTCCCATGTTTTGTGATGTATCTTTCTTTTTCTTATTTTATTTGATTTGTTTTGATTATTCAAAGATTTTGTAATCTTTGAATTATTTTCTTTAACTTTTAGGTAGACTTGAGGTTTGCTATATATAGCTTGTATAAGCATTGTAAGATGAGAGAGTATTATGAATTTGAATGTGAAAGAATACACTTTGTATTTCTATCCTTGGTAAATGATTTTTACCGAAACTTGATTTTTATTCGACGCGTTTTCGAATATTAATCCGATTGATTCTCAATAGGTCTTGGGAAGAAATCACCTTATCGAATTATAGGTCTAATTCAATAAACCCTTGTTCTTGATCGTTCAAGACTTCTTGATCGATATTATCACTTTTCCCGATATTGCTTCCATTTTCCATTTGTTCGAATTTTCATCGTCATATTCGATATTACTCCCACAAAATACATCCAAAACCCCCTAATCATAAAAAGACTTCCGCTACGATATTCCTGCATACACTCCGAACGATACGTATACGTCCCCTCCGGGAGAATTCGCATCATAAGTGGTATCGGAGCCCAGGGTCATCTCCTTGGGCGATTTTCTTCAACGATTTCTTGTGAAGAACTATCTCTTGATTCTTGTTATGGATTTTTCCGATCTCGATTTCTTGATCAAACTCCGTGATGCACAGAAACGGCTTACTGGAGCAACATATGCAAGAAAGTCGCAGAGACGACGCCAATGATATTGATTTCTTGGCTAAATTCCGCAGCATACCGGAGTTCCACAGATCTAGTAATCCAGATGCGTGCATGGATTGGCTCCATGCTTGTGAGGAGCATGCGGACTTCAAGGCTGCCCCAATCAACCGCCGCGTTTCGCTGGTGACAAAGCGCCTCCGCGGTAGCGCCGCCTTCTGGTGGCAAAAATTGAAACAGTCCCGTTCACAACAACGTAAGCCTAAAATTACAGATTGGCAAAAATTCAGAATATATTTCAAGCGAAGGTTCAAAGCAGCATCTTATCACCAGTCGTTGTTTCCCCACCACCAATCCTTCGACGCCCCGCCGCCAACCTTTGATCAAAGATTTTTTTTTCATCGAAGAATTTCCAGCGAAGTTTTTTTTGACGATGTCCCTACCACCATTTTTAATGAAGTAGACAAGACAGAGTTTTCAACGAAGAAGATGAGTTGAGCCGTGTCTCCCTAGTCGACGAACCTGGATCTTGCTACTTTGAGCATGGGTCAGTTGGTTGTGTTGGCCAAATTGACCAAAACGGACCAAATTATTTTAATGATGAGGAGCCTTTTAGTGTCATGGAAATTGGGTCGGATTATGAAGGGCCACCGGTCTTTGATGCAGAACCAGTTGACGAAGAGGAGTCCGTAATTGATTCCGCGTTTCCCATTTTTGATGGTGAACCCGATGTGGAATTATCAGTGTTTTCAATTCTGGAGGATGAACCCGATGAGAAATTAACCGTACGTCCCATGATATTGGTATTACCGGGCGTGTCAAACTGACACTTACTCCCCCTTCATGGGCTAATTAATCAAAAACTTGACACGCTTTTAGTGTAACTATCGCAAGTGCACGATATCGTATCAAGTAGTAAAGTGGACTTTTTGAGTCCGGTTTATCGATCCCACAAAGAAGTTTTGTTATAATTTGAATTATACACTATTAGTCTATTTTTATAGATACTAAGATGAGTGAAACACACAATTTAAAGAGTTTGGTTTAATTGTTGCAAAGTAAATGCAATAATAGTTCTAAAATTTTAAAGAAATAAAAATATTGTAATAATAATAGATTGATTAAATGATAAAATGAAATAGTTGGGATTACAAACTTAGTTCGTCATTGGTTATAAAAGATGTATTGGAGATCATAAGATGAATTTACTTATTATGTTGTGTAGATTCGATTTTCCTTAAAAAGACGGTTTCTCTTCGAACTATAAACGCCCTTACATATTGAATCAATCCACTATATTTCTATGTTGATTGGCTTCAATACATAGCATTAGGATTTATGAAAATAACTCAAAGAATCATCTAAGGACTAGGGTATATTTCTATCCCTAGAACAACTTAGAGTGAAGATCATTTGATCTAATCAAACATATTTTCTTTGAAACATATGAAGACCATAAATATCGTCATTTATTGGCCAAATAAATAAAGATTGTTAAAACAATGAAAATCACACACAATAATAAGTAATTCACAATAGATCTTTATACAAATATAAATAACATGACTAACCTTGTTTATAATCCCAACTAAAGATTACTTAGCCCATGAAGGGTTTATTACACATATTACAAGCTTGTGTGCTCATTATTAGTTGAATCAAGAGAAAGAATTGATCCTAACTCCCTTAGTAGATAAAGGAGATAGAAACAATAAACTCTCTGAACAACATATGTTATACCACACTTACAAAGATCACTCAAGAACACAAGTGTGTTCTTCACACAAAAAGAAAAGTTTACAAGAAAAATGGAAAATTATAAGATGAATGATGAATGATAAAGGATCTAAGGGGTCTATTTATACACCTAAAGTCGTCTAATAGCTCCAAAACTCCAGCATTATTACATTAGATCGGATCAATGCCAGCCATCCCCTCAATAATACACCAAAAGTATAAAAAATTAGACAAATCATAGCAATCTGTCAAGAGTTACGGCCATAACATTCAGGAGTTACGGCCGTTGTAACACCCCGAGATATTCGGAATAATTACAGCGCCGTAAACCCTTTAAGTAAGGATTTACAAGGCTGATTTAAAAGAAATGTAAATATAAGACATCGATACTACGGAAATTCAAGTTTACAAAACCGTACAACTGGTTCAACGAGTAATTAATACAACCATATCGAAATGATATTAATACGACACGCGTACTCGAGTACTGAAATCAAAACAAGAAAACAAATCACCAACAACAACAAACCTCACTGAACCCCTTCGTCGTCACGTCGGTATTGTGGCTGTTTCCCTGCTGCTCGCCTACCTGAACATCAAAACAAATGTCCACCCCCGAAGGGTTAGCAAAACGATGCTAGTACAAGTATCATATTAAACAATTCGAATAAGCATCAACAATACATAACAAGATACACCACACGGACTTCCGCTACCGGAATCCGACAATGCGAATCCACAAGATTCCATTAACACGGCAAGGGTATTCCAATAATCCAGCGCCCTCAGCCTAGATCCCAAGATGATCCCGTCGGACCAACACGAGGTGGACATCCGATCCAGCGCCCTCAGCATAGATCGTACAACGTACACAAACACAACTCATGCATACACATATGCCAAATCATTATGTTCATCAACATGAACATACAAACACTAGATAACGAATATCATGACAATTCAACATAATAAATCTCATGTTCAACAACATGAAAAATCACACGCATGCTCAAAATACCAATATTAATACATTACGATACTTGCCTCGAAGATGGCAAGAACGAAATACTTCAATGATCTCAACACACTCGAAGGCCGCCTCCTTCGATCAACGTATCAAGCTCGAACCTTAACAAAAGGAATGATATACAAATCATCTCAGGTCGAACGATGGCCTAACAATTCGGTCTACGGCCCAAAAGCTCAAAATATGCAGTCTGCCTGAACCACTTAGCGTACGCTACGTACTCTACGTAGCGTGCGCTAAGCCTGCCTGTTAGCGTACGCTATCGTCTAAGCCTAGCGTACGCTAGCCATGGGCTGACAGTTCTCTCTGATCAGCCGACTGACTCGGCTGATATCATAACGTACGTTACGTACCAAACGTAGCGTGCGTTAACTTATCCCCGATAGCGCACGTTAACTAACGTATGTTAGCATGCGCTAACCGTGCATGGCAGATTACTACTGACAGAAAACTGGAGCTAATGGTGATGAACTCATGAATTCTATGGTGATAATACAAGTCATTCCCGAGCATATCATGCTAATAAGGTTTGTGGAAGTTCTATACGTACTGAATGACTATGAGATACAAAGATACGGATAATCATCCCCACACCATAATTCATCTTAGATCTTCAAGAAAATATTCCAAGTTCCGTTCGTCCTACGTTCCAAAACGCATGATTCCAATATGTAAAACGTAACAATCTAGGTAATATCCGTTTACTGATCACAAATCGGTTTGAAAATGCTTAGGAGTCCACAAACTAAAAATGTTCAAGGTTACATATGATATATAGAGCCGATACGCCAAAAGTATCCTTCTAATGTAATATCCGCATTTTTTCTTTCCCTTGTAATTGTATTTCCGGTGTAATTCTCGATTGTAGTGACCCTCGTGTATCCTTCAGTGTAACTTTTCCGTCATCTTTTGATCTGATTCTCGTAATTGTTGTGCGGAACCGCCGTTTCGGGGTTGCCGTGGATTCATTCTATGCTATGATGCGTTTTAAGGTGTTCCGTTTGATGTTTCGTTCATATTCCGGCATTTTGGGGTCGTTTATATTCTATATCTAGCGCACGCTAAATTTCCTGTATAGCGCACGCTAGAAATCCATTAGTAGCGCACGCTACGTTTAATTCGTAGCGCACGCTAACGATTTAGCCCTGGGAGTGGCAGTTCAGCTCCCAGGCCTCTGGACTATCGGAATAGCGCACGCTATTTCGTCTAGCGCACGCTAATGTCGGGAGACTAGCGCACGTTAAGTTGTTCGATGGCGCGCTAGTGTGGCCCGATCTTGGGCGGTTACTGCGAACTCAATCGGATGCTAGTTAGCGCACGCTACGCTGGTATAGGTAGCGCACGCTAACGGGTCGTGAGTTTTGGGCATCGCTCCGGACTCGACCGATGTTCGGGTAGCGCACGCTATTGGTCGATAGCGCGCGCTACCGAGAGGTTATTAGCGCACGCTACGCATGTATGGTAGCGCACGCTAACGGCCAAAACTCCGACTTACGGATCGGGACGCTAACAGGAGGGTTTGTTATCCTATCCCGTTAGCGCACGCTAACCTTGAGGTTTTAGCGTGCGCTAACACTCCCTGGCTATATAAACCAGGGAGTTGACCGAGATAATCATAATTCCCCTTTTCTTCCTCTCTCCGCGGCGAAGGCGATTCCGAGGCGTTTTCTTGGCGATTTCTTCCTCCAATCATCTCATCCATCATCCTTCTTGAGTTCTTGGAGTATTATATCAACATCAACATGAATCATTCGTCCTAATCCACGGTAAATCTCTTAGAACCCTACTTTTGGGTAATTTGGGGGTTTTGAGATTTTCTTCCGATCCGTTTCGTTTTGTTGATGGATTCAAGATGAATATGATTAATCTTGTTGGTATTCTTAGTTTCCCTACGGATTCATGGTATATTTCGTGATTTTTACGGAATCGAGAGGGTTTGGTTGTGGTCCGCCCTCGTTGTTGTTTATATACGAATATACATGAATCGTAGGCGGGTTTTCGGGTGTATTCCATTTCCATAATCGTTTAGAAGTGGTTGTGATTGTGCTATTCAAATCGTTAGGTTCATTTTCGTCGGTTCCTCGCGGTCGTGCTTGATTCTCCGTTTCGTTCGTGTCATCGTCTATTTAATCGAGGCAAGTATCCTTATGAACTTACAATCTTGACATAGTAGTTTTGTATGAGAAATTGTGTGTGTGTGTATGCTCACTACGGGTTAGACTCGACGGGGTCTCGGTAGGGGTTCACGAAGGGGTGGATCCGCGAGCTTACTTTTAACCACTACGGGTTAGATCCGACGGGGTCTCGGTAGGGGTCCACGGAGGGGTGGATCCACGGTTAATTGTGGTGCATTTTTACAAATGTGGTTTGATCATTGGCATTTCCGGAAATGAGTGTTTTGGAAACTAAGATTTCTTGATGGCATGCATTACTATATGTGTAAGATGTAAATTGTTCATTTGGTTACTTGTACTAGCGTAATTGCTAGCCCCTCTGGGGACCCGTTTTGGGGAAATTCGTTTTATGAATTTCGTGTCGTTCATCGAGACGAGCAATGCCTGGACGATTACGGATGATGGCCGTGCGTGATGATTGTGCACGAGTGACGTTTTAGTGTCTTTTACCTTTTCGTCTTTTGTGGTTTTGAACTAATAGTTGTACTCGAGTACTTAAGGGGTTCTTGTTCGATTGGATTGTATTGTTGCTTATTATGTTGTGTTGGACGATGATGTTATATTGACCGGTTGAACCGGGTGGATTGTTTTGTTTTACGTATTTATGACATGGTATTGTTCGCTGTTTATGTGAGTCGATGAGTATGATGTCGTTTCACCTGGTGGGTCCCATATAGGGATTCACTACCGTAATATACCTCGAATATATTGAGGGTGTTACAGAAAATGGTATCGGAGCACTAGGTTTATGGATACCTAGGCTTGTCGGTTTATTGGGTCTTGTGGTGTTTTGTTATGCACATCATCGTCACGCCATGATTCCTAGACTACCAAAGGTCCGTAAGTTTTCCTTCCTCTGTTCATTAATTCCTTGTATCGTACCCTTGATTCTCGACTTGTAATTGTTCTTTTCTTGTACCGATCCTCGTATGGCTTTTGCTATTTATTTAACTCCGGTATGGATGCCGGAAGAGGTCGTGGTCGCGGTCGTGGTCGTGGACGCGGCCGGGACGTGGGGCGGCCGGTGGGGCGGCCACGTCACGATCTTGAGCCGGCGATCGGGCGGCCGTCATAGCCATGCTTCTTCTCGGAGCGTGCCGATCTTGGTATTGCGGCCGTTATGCAACAAATGGTGAACCAAATGGCGGCAATAGCTCAGGCGGTTCGAACCCGGATCAAGCCCATGCTAATCGGGCGGAGCGGACCGTTGGCTCCAAGATGTCATCAAGATGCATCCTCCTCGTTTGGGAGCTTCAGACCCGGTTGGGTGGGAAGGGTGGATCAAGGAGATGTCTAAGGTCTTCGTTGCCACTAATCGTCCCGAAGACCGTAGAGTTCCTATTGCTCAATACTTTCTCACCGGGACGCTACGGACCGGTGGGAGGCCGTTGGGCCCAAAGACCATGCCGCTTCGTGGGCTGAGTTTCAAGAGTTGATGGAGATGAATATTGCCGTGGCGATCGGACGAGGCTCGGGTACATGCTTTTATGATGCTCAACCGCGGGATATCCCGTAGCTCAAGCTATTGCTGATTTTAATAAAGAGTTGGGTTATGTGAAGACCCAAGTTGTCGAGAGAGCGACAAAATTTTCCATTTCTCCAGACGGATGAAGTCGTCGATTCGGGACTATATGTCGGGGCTCGTATGCACTACATTGAAGGATTATCGAGTAGGGCCCTTGCTTACGATATATGCAGTGGCGAGTGAGGCGGCCCGCGAGAGTAAGCGAAGTCCACGGAATTTTCGGGCCACAAGGTGGGGGTCGGCGAAATTTGATCTGCTAACTTTTCATTGGTGGTGGCCCGGCTCGATCTATTAGGTTTCCCCGCAGTGCGGTGCCCCTTCTCGAGAGGTGAAGTGTTTTAAGCGTGGCCGGCCGAGCCACATCGGCCAATTGCCGAGTCCTTTGTTGATATGTAATCGGTGTGGCCAAGGGCCACAAGGCGGCTTTCTGTGCCGAGAGGGAGAGAATTGTGGGTGCCGGACTTCCATCCAGCGCCTAGGGAACCAAGTGTGAATCGGGGATCGTTTGCTCCTCAATCTCCGCCGAGTGCTAGTCGGGAGAGGTCGGGTCAGCCCTCTAAGGGGGAGCTTCCGGTGTCGGATCAGCCCACCCGCGTGTCTATGAGATGCGGAAAGCCGATGATCCAGGCTACGTGGCGGCAGTACCGTTTATATTCTTTCTCATCTGTCGGTGTGCTTTTCGATTACGGTGCTACGCATTCGTTCATATCTTTGGATTGTGTCGCCGTTTGAGTCTCGATTTGATGCCTTGTGAACCCTTCATCGTTAAGCTTCCTAGCGGTGATAGGATCGTTGGCGATCGGGAGGTTCGAGGCTGCTACGTAGTTATTTGTGAGAGGACTTGGCCCTCTAATCTTATTGTTGTGAATATTGAGGGTGAGGATTTGATTCTCGGGGATGATTGGCTCGAGCGGCATGGTGCAATCATGAACTACCGCACGAGGATCATCACCATGTTAGCCGAGGATGGCACCGAGCACTCTTTTGCCAGGCGAAAGAGGGGAACGAGTCGTTATTAACGCCTTGAAGGCGATGAGACTCCTGCGAAAGGGGTGTACCGGCTATTGGTGCTACGCCTTGAAGGCGGAGAGTGGTGGAGTCGAGCTTTCGTCGATTCCAATCGTTAATGAGTTTCCTGATGTTTTTCCTAACGAGTTACCGGGATTGCCACCAGATCGTGAGGTCGAGTTCACTATAGAGTTAGAGCCGGGAGCGGCTCCTATTTCGAAGGCGCCCTCTCGCACGGCACCTTCAGAGATGGCAGAGTTGAAGAAGCAGTTGAGTGAGCTTCTTGAGTCGGGGTATGTTCGACCGAGCACCTCGCCTTGGGGCACACCGGTCCTGTTTGTGCGGAAGAAGGATGGTTCACTACGTTTGTGTATCGACTATCGCGAACTAAACAAGGTGACCATCAAGAACAAGTATCCTTTGCCGAGAATTGATGACTTGTTCGATTCTGAGGCTGCGGTATTCTCGAAAATTGATTTGAAATCGGGGTACTATCAGCTCCGGGTGAGAGAGTCCGATGTGCCGAAGACAGCTTTTCGGACGAGATACGGACATTATGAGTTTGTAGTTATGCCCTTCGGGTTAACTAATGCGCCGGCGGTGTTCATGCAGTTGATGAACAAAGTCTTTATCGAGTATTTGGATAAGTGTGTCGTCGTCTTCATTGACGATATTCTTATTTATTCGAGGAACGAGGAAGAGCATGCCCATCATTTGCGGATAGTGTTAGACATTTTGAGGGCCGAGCAACTCTATGCAAAGTTCTCGAAATGTGAGTTCTGGCTGAAGGAAGTGATGTTTTTAGGTCACGTGATTTCAGTCGAGGGGGTTCGTGTGGATCCGCAGAAGATTGAGGCCGTATTGGATTGGACACCGCCCAAGAATGTGAAGGAGCTCCGTAGTTTCTTGGGTTTGGCTGGCTACTACCGTAGGTTCGTCGAGGGCTTCTCGAAACTGGCTCGACCACTTACACAGTTGCTCCGGAAATCCGAGAAGTTCGTCTGGAATGACGAGAGGCAGTCGAGTTTTGAGGAACTGAAGAAGCGTTTGACTTCAGCCCCGGTTTTGGCGTTGCCATGTGGCAATGAGGGTTTCGCCGTTTATAGCGATGCTTCGGGTCAGGGTCTTGGGTGCGTATTGATGCAGCACGGCAAGACCATTGCCTATGCATCGAGACAATTGAGGCCGTATGGGTTGAACTACCCTACTCATGATCTAGAGTTAGCGGCAGTCGTTTTTGCGCTCAAGATTTGGCGTCACTATCTTTTCGGCTCTGCATGTCAGATTTTTACCGATCATAAAAGTCTGAAATACATATTTACTCAGCGGGAGTTGAATATGAGGCAGAGGAGGTGGTTAGAGTTGATTAAGGATTATGACCTCGAAATCCTTTATCATCCGGGCAAAGCGAACGTCGTGGCCGACGCCTTGAGTCGGAAACCGATTGCATTGCGATCGCTTGAGATCCTTACATCTTAGTCCGAGCTTCGGCGAGCTTTAATCGAGTTAGATGTTGAGGTTCTGTTGCCGGGAACTGTCGGACAATTTCGTGCTTTGGAAATTTCGTCGTCTTTGATCGATGAGATTAAGATGAAGCAGTCAGAGGATCCGATGATTACTCAAATCCGGGAGAATGTTCTTAAGGGAAAGTCTCCTGGGTTTGTGATTCACGAGGATGGTATTTTGAGATTCCAGAGTTGGCTTTGTGTGCCGAACGACTCAGAGTTGAGGCAAAGTATTTTACGGGAGGCCCATGCTACACCTTATTCCGTTCATCCTGGTTCGAGTAAGATGTACAAGGACCTGAGGAGAAATTTCTGGTGGAATGATATGAAGGATGAGGTCGCACAGTTTGTAGCGAGATGTTTGACTTGTCAGCAGGTCAAGATCGAGCATCAGCGACCGGGTTATTGCGATCACTTCGTTCGGAATGGAAATGGGAAGATATATCGATGGATTTCGTTACGAGTTTGCCGAGATCGAGGTCGGGCATGAATATGGTATGGGTGATTGTTGATCGCCTGACCAAGTCGGCACATTTTCTGGGCATCAAGGACACTTGGGGCCCGGAGAAGTTAGCTCGTGTGTTTATTGCGCAGATCGTGAGACTTCACGGTACTCCGAAGTCTATTGTTTCGGATCGTGACGGCCGTTTTGTATCACACTTCCGGGCGGTGCATAAGGCGTTGGGTACCGGTTGCGTTTGAGTACCTCTTTTCATCCCAGCATGGGCGATGGACGGACGCACTATCCGGACGTTCGAGGACTTGTTGCGTGCCTGTGCTCTCGATTGGAGTAGTGACCGGGAGGAACATTTGCCGATCGAATTCACGTATAACAATAGTTGGCATGCGTCGATTCGGATGGCACCGCATCTGAGGCACTTTATGGGCGGCGATGTCGATCACCTATTTGTTGGAATGAGGCGTCCGATTTGGTGGGACCGAGCCGGATGTCGCTTTAGAGACGAGGCGGAAGATAGAATTAATTCGGGAACGGATGTTGGCGCCCGAGTCGGCGAAGTCGTATGCCGACGTCCGTCGTCGACCTTTGGAATTCAAGGTGGGAGATCACGTTTTGCTAAAGGTGTCGCCGACGAAGGGAGTTTTTCGGTTCGGGAAGAAAGGGAAGTTGAGTCTGCGATTTATCGGCCCCTTTGAGATCCTCGAGCGAGTAGGTGGGCTGGCATACCGTTTGGCGTTACCTCCGGCCTTGAGTCATGTTCATAGTGTTTTCCATGTTTCCCAGTTGAGGAAATATGTCCCGGATCCTAGCCACATCATCGATTATGGTGAGATTGATGTCGCCGAATATGTTACTTTCGAAGAGCGCCCTTTGAAGATTTTGGAGCATCGTGAGAAACGATTGAGGCATAAGACCATACCTTTGGTCAAGGTGCAGTGGTCGAGACACGGTGTCGAGGAGGCAACTTGGGAAACCGAGGATAGCATGCGTGCTAGGTACCCCGAGTTGTTTGTTTCTTAAGTTTCGGGACGAAACTTATTTTTAGAGGGGTAGAATGTAATATCCGCATTTTTTCTTTCCCTTGTAATTGTATTTCCGGTGTAATTCTCGATTGTAGTGACCCTCGTGTATCCTTCAGTGTAACTTTTCCGTCATCTTTTGATCTGATTCTCGTAATTGTTGTGCGGAACCGTCGTTTCGGGGTTGCCGTGGATTCATTCTATGCTATGATGCGTTTTAAGGTGTTCCGTTTGATGTTTCGTTCATATTCCGGCATTTTGGGGTCGTTTATATTCTATATCTAGCGCACGCTAAATTTCCTGTATAGCGCACGCTAGAAATCCATTAGTAGCGCACGCTACGTTTAATTCGTAGCGCACGCTAACGATTTAGCCCTGGGAGTGGCAGTTCAGCTCCCAGGCCTCTGGACTATCGGAATAGCGCACGCTATTTCATCTAGCGCACGCTAATGTCGGGAGACTAGCGCACGTTAAGTTGTTCAGTAGCGCGCGCTAGTGTGACTGTCCAGTACTGGGCAGTTTACTACTGAACTCAATCAGATGCTAGTTAGCGCACGCTACGCTGGTATAGGTAGCGCACGCTAACGGGTCAGGTGAGTTTTGGGCATCGCTCTTGGACTCGACTGATGTTCAGGTAGCGCACGCTATTGGTCGATAGCGCGCGCTACCGAGAGGTTATTAGCGCACGCTACGCATGTATGGTAGCGCACGCTAACGGCCAAAAACCTGACTTCTGGACTGGGACGCTAACAGGAGGGTTTGTTATCCTATCCCGTTAGCGCACGCTAACCTTGAGGTTTTAACGTGCGCTAACACTCCCTGGCTATATAAACCAGGGAGTTGACCGAGATAATCATAATTCCCCTTTTCTTCCTCTCTCCGCGGCGAAGGCGATTCCGAGGCGTTTTCTTGGCGATTTCTTCCTCCAATCATCTCATCCATCATCCTTCTTGAGTTCTTGGAGTATTATATCAACATCAACACGAATCATTCGTCCTAATCCACGGTAAATCTCTTAGAACCCTACTTTTGGGTAATTTGGGGGTTTTGGGATTTTCTTCCGATCCGTTTCGTTTTGTTGATGGATTCAAGATGAATATGATTAATCTTGTTGGTATTCTTAGTTTCCCTACGGATTCATGGTATATTTCGTGATTTTTACAGAATCGAGAGGGTTTGGTTGTGGTCCGCCCTCGTTGTTGTTTATATACGAATATACATGAATCGTAGGCGGTTTTCAGTGTATTCCATTTCCATAATCGTTTAGAAGTGGTTGTGATTGTGCTATTCAAATCGTTAGGTTCATTTTCGTCGGTTCCTCGCGGTCGTGCTTGATTCTCCGTTTCGTTCGTGTCATCGTCTATTTAATCGAGGCAAGTATCCTTATGAACTTACAATCTTGACATAGTAGTTTTGTATGAGAAATTGTGTGTGTGTGTATGCTCACTACGGGTTAGACTCGACGGGGTCTCGGTAGGGGTTCACGAAGGGGTGGATCCGCGAGCTTGCTTTTAACCACTACGGGTTAGATCCGACGGGGTCTCGGTAGGGGTCCACGGAGGGGTGGATCCACGGTTAATTGTGGTGCATTTTTGCAAATGTGGTTTGATCATTGGCATTTCCGGAAATGAGTGTTTTGGAAACTAAGATTTCTTGATGGCATGCATTACTATATGTGTAAGATGTAAATTGTTCATTTGGTTACTTGTACTAGCGTAATTGCTAACCCCTCTGGGGACCCGTTTTGGGGAAATTCGTTTTATGAATTTCAGGTCAGGTTCATCGAGACGAGCGGGCGCTGGACCAGTACACGGATGATGGCCGTGCGTGATGATTGTGCACGAGTGACGTTTTAGTGTCTTTTACCTTTTCGTCTTTTGTGGTTTTGAACTAATAGTTGTACTCGAGTACTTAAGGGGTTCTTGTTCGATTGGATTGTATTGTTGCTTATTATGTTGTGTTGGACGATGATGTTATATTGACCGGTTGAACCGGGTGGATTGTTCTGTTTTACGTCTTTATGACATGGTATTGTTCTGTCGTTTATGTGAGTCGATGAGTATGATGCTGTTCAGCCTGGTGGGTCCCATATAGGGATTCACGGCGCTGTAATATACCTCGAATATATTGAGGGTCTTACATCTAACATGTGATGATCGATTATAAACGAAATAACTGGCTATCAAAACATGATCAAACGTCCTTAAGAACACTACTAATATTGGTGAAGAATCACCTACCTCAAAATAGTGAAGAACACGGAGGAAATCGAAGCAATCCAACGTCGAAGGCTCGAACACCAATCCTCAATGATCTACAATCTTCAATCACGAGCTAGGATGCTGATATGAAGTGTTTAGGATGTAGGAAGTTATACTCTAAGTATAAGAATTCGGATGTGGGAGAAGAAAGGACTGAAAATACGAAAAGGATGCTGTCCTATTTATAGGAAATGATTATTAGCGCGCGCGCTAGCCCCTGCTCGTAGCGTGCGCTAACGGCTACTAACTTTACTGTACTCGGCACTTAGCGCGCGCTATGCACATGCCTGTAGCGTGCGCTAAGGCGTTGACTTGGCTTTTCCTGAAAGCCATCCAGGTTCATCTCGACACAATCCGACAAGGGTCCCCGGCCTGATCTCACCTACCGCACGTCTCAATCAAATTGACCACGCATAGCGTGCGCTAATGTTCCCCTGTAGCGTGCGCTATGGATCCATGTTAGCGTACGCTACACATAGCCGATAGCGTGCGCTACATGTGCAGAATTACAATTTTTAAATCACATACATGAAATCATACGCTCGACAACATCAGATTATGAAATACGGAGAATAATACTCAGATCAAGTACAACAATTACAATATCACAAGTTCCAAATACATATTAGAAATCTCGGGTATTACATCCTTCCTCCCTAAAAAGAAGTTTCGTCCCGAAACTTTAGATGAAAACAACTCTGGATATCTAGCCTTCATACTGTCCTCCGTTTCCCAAGTGGCCTCTTCGACTCCGTGTCGTGACCATTGTACTTTAACCAAGTGTATTGGTTTATTCCTCAATTGTTTGATCCGACTCTCAAGTATCTTGATTGGTCTCTCTTCGAAGGTGCCATCATGAGCTATCTCGATCTCGTCGAAATCAATGACGTGACTGGGGTCCGGTACATACTTCCGCAATTGGGATACATGAAACACATTGTGAACGTGACTCAGCGATGGCGGTAAGGCCAACCTGTATGCTAAATCTCCAACCCTCTCGAGGATCTCGAATGGTCCGATATATCTTGGACTAAGCTTGCCTCTCCTCCCAAAACGGAAAATCCCTCGTGTAGGAGACACCTTCAATAGCACATGGTCCCCAGCGTCGAACTCTAGAGGGCGACGACGTACATCTGCATAAGACTTCTGTCGACTCTGGGCAGTCAACAGTCTTTCTCGAATCAAAGCTATCTTCTCTTGAGTCTGAATAATCAATTCCGGTTCCGTTCCGATCAAATCCGAAGAATCATCCCAACACAGGGGTGATCGGCATCTTCTCCCGTACAAAGCTTCAAATGGTGCCATCTTAATAGAAGCATGCCAACTATTATTATAGGTGAACTCGATCAAGGGCAAGTGAACTTCCCAATCAGTTGACCAATCTAATGCACAAGCTCTAAGCATGTCTTCTACTGTTTGTATAGTCCTTTCGGACTGACCATCCATTTGGGGATGATAAGCCATGCTAAAGTTGAGCTCAGTCCCCAACGCCCTGTGAACTTCTTTCCAGAAGTGCGACACGAAGCGACCATCTCGATCCGAAATAATGGTCTTCGACGTCCCATGCAATCTGACTATCTCCGCAATAAATACTCGCGCCAATCTCTCGGGTCCCCATGTATCTTTAATCCCTAGGAAATGAGCCGACTTGGTTAGTCGATCAACTACAACCCAAATCATGTTCATTCCCGTTCTAGTCCTTGGCATACTGGTGATGAAATCCATCGAGATGTCCTCCCACTTCCATTCAGGGATCGGAAGCGGTTTTAACATTCCGGCAGGTCGCTGATATTCAATCTTAACCTGCTGATAAGTCAAACACTTCGAAACGTACTCTGCTACGTCCTTCTTCATATTCCCCCACCAGAAATTTTGTTTTAAATCCTTATACATCTTACTGTTGCCGGGTGAATAGAATAGGGTGCGCTGTGAGCTTCCTTCAGAATAGTCCGTCTCAAATCATCATCGGGAACGCAAAGTCGACTCTGAAATCTCAGAACTCCATCATCTTGTATCACGAACCCTGGGGCTTTTCCTTTCTTTACTTCATCACATAATCGAAGGATCAGAGAATCGTCCAACTGCTTAGACTTGATCTCCTCGACTAGTGATGAAGTCAGTTCCATCACAAAAAGTTGCCCTTGGATTCCTGGTGCCCATACTTCAATCCCTTCGCGGATCAGTTCTCGTTGAATGCTGGTTTGGGACGTAAGAGCTTCCAACATTCAAAGAGAAACAGGTTTACGGCTCAATGCATCGGCTACTACGTTTGCTTTACCCGGATGATAGAGAATCTCCAAGTCGTAATCCTTGATCAATTACAGCCACCTTCACTGCCTCATGTTTAAGTCTTTCTGACTGAAAATGTACTTGAGGCTCTTATGATCGGTAAAGATCTGACAATGAGTGCCGTACAAATAATGTCTCCAAATTTTCAACGCAAAGACTACAGCTGCTAACTCCAGATCATGAGTCGGGTAATTTACTTCGTACGGTTTCAACTGCCGAGAAGCATAGGCAATTACCTTATCCTTTTGCATCAACACACATCCTGACCACGATTTGAAGCGTCGCTGTAAACCATGAATCCATCAGTTCCATCTGGCAATGCTAAAATAGGTGCTGTCGTCAGTCTCTTCTTAAGTTCATCAAAACCAGCCTGGCATTTCTCATCTCACTTAAACTTTTGAGTTTTCTGTAACAGCTGAGTGAGCGGACGAGAGATCTTGGAAAATCCCTCTACGAAGTGGCGATAATATCCAGCAAGTCCTAAGAAACTCCGGACTTTTTTCACGTTAATAGGAGCCTCCCATTCCAAGATTGCTTCGACTTTCTTCGGGTCCACCTGAACTCCGTCAGCTGATATCACATGCCTGAGGAAAGTTACCTCCCTGAGCCAGAACTCGCATTTAGAAAGCTTTGCATACAGCTGTTCCTTCCTCAAAGTGCTCAAAACCACACGCAAATGTTCGGCATGCTCCTCCGCGTCCCTCGAATATATCAAGATGTCATCAATGAAGACGACCACAAATTTATCCAAGTATTCCAAGAATACCCGATTCATCAATTGCATGAATACCGCAGGAGCATTGGTAAGTCCAAATGGCATTACTACAAATTCATAATGCCCGTACCGGGATTTGAAAGCAGATTTTGGTATATCCGATTCCTTAATTCTCAACTGGTGGTATCCTGATCGCAAGTCAATCTTCGAGAATACCCTTGCCCCTTGCAGTTGATCAAACAAGTCGTCGATCCGAGGTATAGGGTACTTATTCTTGATCGTCATCTTGTTGAGCTCCCTGTAATCAGTACACAGTCGGAGGGATCCGTATTTCTTCCGAACAAAGAGAACGGGCGCTCCCCAAGGAGAAACGCTAGGTTGAATATAGCCCTTCTGTAACAATTCCTCCAGTTGTTTCTTGATTTCATACATCTCGGTTGGCGCCATGCGGTATGGTGCTCTGGAAATAGGAGCTGCTCCAGGCTCTAATTCGATAGTGAATTCCACTTCTCTCTGCGGAGGTAACCCAGGTAGTTCGTCAGGAAATACATCTGAAACTCATTGACCACTGAAATAGACGAGAGCTCTACTCCTTCCTCTTTCCTCATGGCATAACACCAAAGTCCGTGACATCCCTGCTTCAGAAATTTCACGGATTTCATTGCTTTGATCAATTTTCCAGAGCTTCCTGGTCTCCATCCTTGGAATAAGTGTTCATATCCGTCATCAGCAATGATAGAAATGACTCTCTCTCAGTAATTCAGAATAGCTCCATAACGGTTGAGCCAATCGTCTCCGAGAATTAAATCGTCACCGTAGATGTCAACTACAATAAGATTCGATGGCCAATCCCTCCCTCCTATAGACACTGGAAAATCTCTAGCCTCTAGGGTTCCCACAATTCTCTCTCCACTCGGCAAACCCACAACATATGGTTCACAATCATATAAGCACGAGATTTTTAAACGATTTACACAGTTCAAACCCACGAAAAGTCTCATTTTGATCGCCTCGTCATTTACATTTGGATATTTGAAATTTCCACATATTTCCAAAAAACGGTTAATATGGAGATATGGATTTTCGTCGGTTCTTCCATAGAATGAGTTGTTGTTGGAGAAGAGATTGATGACATCTGGGCGAATTTGAAAATTGTCCACTCCAAATGGTGGATAGATTACACTTGATTGAACGCTCAAAGATGGGGGGTTCATGAATTCCCCAAAGAGCATGTTGTCTTCATCTATTTCCTAAGACAATAGGATATTGTTGATGTTGAATGTTTTGAACATTAGGTATTCCCCCCACCGGAGGAATTCTTTCGTTATCATTTCCTTGGGGGAGACGTGGATTTAGTTCGTCCGCCATTGATGGTGAAGAAATAATGTTTTTCTTTTGTTCTCTTCGCCTTCTTCTGAATGTGGCTTCGATCTCGGGATCTAGTGAAACTAAATCGCGATTGTACGTCCTTCGCATAGACAAGAGAATCTACAACAAAGAAAAAGTTGTATTTATAACAATAGTTAATAATGTAATTTTTCAAATATAACTTATACTTCCCCGGCAACGGCGCCAAAAACTTGACACGCTTTTAGTGTAACTATCGCAAGTGCACGATATCGTATCAAGTAGTAAAGTGGACTTTTTGAGTCCGGTTTATCGATCCCACAAGGAAGTTTTGTTATAATTTGAATTATACACTATTAGTCTATTTTTATAGATACTAAGATGAGTGAAACACACAATTTAAAGAGTTTGGTTTAATTGTTGCAAAGTAAATGCAACAATAGTTCTAAAATTTTAAAGAAATAAAAATATTGTAATAATAATAGATTGATTAAATGATAAAATGAAATAGTTGGGATTACAAACTTAGTTCGTCATTAGTTATAAAAGATGTATTGGAGATCATAAGATGAATTTACTTATTATGTTGTGTAGATTCGATTTTCCTTAAAAAGACGGTTTCTCTTTCGAACTATAAACGCCCCTTACATATTGAATCAATCCACTATATTTCTATGTTGATTGGCTTCAATACATAGCATTAGGATTTATGAAAATAACTCAAAGAATCATCTAAGGACTAGGGGTATATTTCTATCCCCTAGAACAACTTAGAGTGAAGATCATTTGATCTAATCAAACATATATTCTTTGAAACATATGAAGACCATAAATATCGTCATTTATTGGCCAAATAAATAAAGATTGTTAAAACAATGAAAATCACACACAATAATAAGTAATTCACAATAGATCTTTATACAAATATAAATAACATGACTAACCTTGTTTATAATCCCAACTAAAGATTACTTAGCCCATGAAGGGTTTATTACACATATTACAAGCTTGTGTGGTCATTATTAGTTGAATCAAGAGAAAGAATTGATCCTAACTCCCTTAGTAGATAAAGGAGATAGAAACAATAAACTCTCTGAACAACATATGTTATACCACACTTACAAAGATCACTCAAGAACACAAGTGTGTTCTTCACACAAAAAGAAAAGTTTACAAGAAAAATGGAAAATTATAAGATGAATGATGAATGATGAAGGATCTAAGGGGTCTATTTATACACCTAAAATCATCTAATAGCTCCAAAACTCCAGCATTATTACATTAGATCGGATCAATGCCAGCCATCCCCTCAATAATATACCAAAAGTATAAAAAAATTAGACAAATCATAGCAATCTGTCAAGAGTTACGGCCGTAACATTCATGAGTTACGGTAATAAAGTGCACGTCATCGTTTACAAGTAATAAAGTGATAAGTTGAGTATCGTTCCCACGAGGACTGAATCTCTAACTACCGATTTTTGTGTATTCCAATTTTATTTGAACAATCGAATTTGGGTTTTTGCAATTAATAACTAAAAGAATTACTAAGTGACTAAACAGTAGAAAACAATAGCTTGAATAAAAGAAATCAAATGATGAATAAGTCTAGGATTCTGAATCCACCTCGGTTTATCCGAATTTACTCTCGATTATCCGTAATAAATAATTTTCCCAATTTATTGAAGGCGGAGATTGCTAATATATTCTACCGCCTCTCCCGAGGTCAATAAATTTATCTAAAGGCGAATAACGCACTCTATCCCTAGGTGAATTAATTCGTCAATAGGCGAAAAGCATAAAATCTCCCAAAGGCCACGTAGTTCCTATGAGTATATTCCTATCTCACAGAATAAAACGGTCCTCACCAATAGTTCCTCACCAATTCTCCTCTCCCGATTTGAATTGAATGATTAAATCAATACAACTATTGGCCAGATAATTGCAAGCATTAAACACAATTAGGAAAACTCAACAAAAAGGTAATTAATTGGATAATCTCAAGCAATTCGTCAAAACATAGGTTTCATCAAAACCCTAAATTAGGGCTTTAGCCTGACATACTGATAATTGAAAATACAGAATAGATAAATGAAAGCATAAAGATCAAATGCAGATGAAGCTCGGATTCCTCCGTTCTTCAGCTTCCGCCCTCTGCCTTTGAAGTCTTCTGCTTCCCTCTTCTTCTGCCGTCTCCAAGCTTAAGCTCCAAAAGATAAAAGATCCAAAGATAATTTATTAGGGTCTTAAACCCTATTTATAGCTCAGCACATCCTCCAAATCGCGTCCGTATCAGTAGGTCGAAAACTGGCTTCGAAACGGCCCTAATCCGTGCGGTCATGCAAAAACCGCCAAGTGTGCCGCGGCGCACTAAATCTGTGCCGCGGCACAGGGCCTTCAGCTGGATGCCTGGGCGTCCTTAATTTCTTCTGTGCCGCGGCTCACCTGAGCTGTGCCGCGGCACAGAGTACAGTTTACTCTGCCCTTGGCTGGTTGTCTTCCTGTGCCGCGGCCCTGCTTCCTTGTGCCGCGGCTCATAGCCCAGATTTGCCGTTTTCGCCCGTTTTGCCTCGTTTTAGCTTCTGGACTTCAATTTCCTGTCAATCATATAAAATTATGGCATAAAAGGCTCATTTAGACAATTTCACTCTCCGAAATAATACAAAATAATGACAAATAAGCGTATAAAAATACGCCTAACAAATACCCCCAAACTTAAGCCTTTGCTTGTCCTCAAGCAAAAAGAATTAAATTCAATAAAAGAATGTCGTGAATCATCGTGCAACTCATAGTGTTCAACCTAATCAATACTATCCTGTAATTCTCTCTAAATAATACGAGTGTCATAATAGCGAGCTGCACTCAGAATAATGATTCCGCAAAGTAATCAAGTTCAGTCCTAATCATTCGTTCATGAAGAAAATCCAGCTCAAAGATTAACAAAACGTGAGTCAAATCGACCGTCAATATGAAAGGCTAAAATAAACAAGATAGTTCGTCCCGTTCCACAGTCTAGTGGCACAATTTTCACGAGTTTTATAACAAATAAACCTCGGACAGTATTCCCTTATATATATGTTCAAGAATTTGATTCGAGTTGACCACTAGGTTAGGATCTCGGGATGTTTCATCGGGATAATCCTAGGGTGGAACTTCCATTCTCATGTATTGAGAAACCGTTTGACGTAAAAGACACTCATGGGGCACATGGATGCTTCTAGTTACTAAGTTCCCATCTACAGCGGAGAAACAACTCGAATATATAATTTCCGTATGTCCAAATCAAGGTCGCCGTTTTACGCGAGAGTAAACAGCGGGTCACGCGAATACCCCCGGTTACTAGGGTCACTATCATTGGCACATGCGAAATCTCTAAATCACTAATCAGGGTCGTCGTTTTACGCAAGAGTAAACAACGGGTCACGCGAATACCCCCGGTTACTAGACTTCCCCTCATAGAACAACATTATCTCGACTATTAGGAAAAACTGACCGACTCTAAACTCAATCTAGGTGCCAACACGACTAATGTAACTGGACGACTAACTAACCGAAAAATGTAACCAACGTATCGACGGTGATTTTAAAACAAGTATGTATCCTCTCTTATCCGCCAAGACCTCTACAATCACGAAAAAATTTCGGACCTAAATGAATACTAAGCAGAACAGAAATTACTGACTACAACGCGACTAAAACTCGACCGTTTCTTCAGAGAGAAAAACAGTGTCGTAACATCAGTATCACACAAATAGAAGCACGAAAATTCCACGAATAGAGAAAAACTAAGACAAGCAAGGCTATCGAAAAAAATTAACACAAAGTAATGCAAAGTGCAACAAAATCAGTACAGCAATGAATGTAGCGACGAAAAGTAAATCCCCCCCCCCAAACTTAGGACGTACATTGACCTCAATGGACGAAATATGATATGCAATAAAAGTAAAAGGTCAAGTACTCCCCTCCAGTCCGCTCAGGAGCTGGTGCCGGCATCATCCGGTGAGCTTGCACACTTCTTGACAAATTTTCATTGCTGCAATTTATCAAACACTTTGTGTGCACCAGTTAAAATGAAGAACAAAAATATTGATGGTTAAATCCAAATCCCAAAAATAATAACACAGATAATAATCCTGAATAACGACAACAATCATCACCAATTCGTTCATAAATATCAATTCCTTCACAATCAATAATCAAAATCCCCAAATTCCAACTCCATTTTCGATAACTTTAAGAACAACTAGCCATTTATAACCACCATTCTTTTCAAATCGAGTATCACTTATGACTAAGAAATCAAGAATTACCTGAAGAATTGAGAAGGAGACTCAGAGAATGGTATCTACTGACCTCATTGTGCGAAGGAAGGAAGGAAGGGAGGGAAGAAGGTACCTTGTGCAGGCCGATCGATTGTATGAGCCCTACCTGGTTGTTCTTATTTTGCGACGGGGGCCGCGGCACAATATAAGTGAGCCGCGGACCAAAGTACAGTAGGCCTGGGACATTTTGTAATACCGCCGGGTGCCGCGGCTCAGACTTCGTGTGCCGCGGCTCAGTGTGTTAGTGTGCCGCGGTTCATTTTCCGCGTGTCGCGGCACAAAGTACAGTCTCTTGGGCATTTCTCGGCCATTTGATGTGCCGCGGCTCAGGATTAGTGTGCCGCGGCTCAGTGACCTAGTGTGCCGCGGCTCAGTTAGATCGTGCCGCGGCACGAGTGCTGATTTGATCGGCCATTTTCATCAATTTGGATTCCTGGCGTCCTTAATTTCTTACGTACGCGGCTCACTGGTGTGCCGCGGCACAGAGTAGGTCACTTTATTACTTGTAAACGATATCGTATTTTTATACGCTTATTTATCATTATTTTGTATTATTTTGGAGAGTGAATTTGATAAAATGAGCCTTTAATGCCTTAATTTTGTATATTTGTCAGGAAATTGAAGTCCGGAAGCTAAAACGAGGCAAAACGGGCAAAAACGGCAAATCTGGACTATGAGCCGCGGCACAAGGAAGCAGGGCCGCGGCACAGGAAGGCACCCAGCCAAAGGCAGAGTAAATTGTACTCTGTGCCGCGGCACAGCCCAGGTGAGCCGCGGCACAGAAGAAATTAAGGACGCCTAGGCATCCAGCTGAAGGCCCTGTGCCGCGGCACAGATTTAGTGCGCCGCGGCACACTTGGCAGTTTTTGTATGTCCGCGCGGATTTTGGGCGTTTGAAGCCGTTTCGACCTCTTGATACGGACGCGATTTGGAGGATGTCTTGAGCTATAAATAGGGTTTAAGACCCTAATTAATTTTTCTTTGGATCTTTGATCTTTTGGAGCTTAAGCTTGGAGACGGCGAGAAGAAGAGGAAGCGGAAGACTTCAAGGGCGGAGGCGGAAGGCGAAGAACGGAGGAATCCGAGCTTCATCTGCGTTTGATTTTTATGCTTTCATTTATCTATTCTGTATTTTCAATTATCAGTATGTCAGGCTAAAGCCATAATCTAGGGTTTTGATGAAACCTATGTTTTGACGAATTGCTTGAGATTATCCAATTAATTACCTTTTTGTTGAGTTTTCCCAATTGTGTTTAATGCTTGCAATTATCTGGCCAATAGTTGTATTGATTTAATCATTCAATTCGAATCGGGAGAGGAGATTTGGTGAGGAACTATTGGTGAGGACCGTTTTATTCTGTGAGATAGGAATATACTCATAGGAACTACGTGGCCTTTGGGAGATTTTATGCTTTTCGCCTATTGACGAATTAATTTACCTAGGGATAGAGTGCGTTATTCGCCTTTAGATAAATCTACTGACCTCGGGAGAGGTGGTAGAATATATTAGCAATCTCCGCCTTCAATAAATTGGGAAAATTATTTATTACGGATAATCGAGAGTAAATTCGGATAAACCGAGGTGGATTCAGAATCCTAGACTTATTCATCATTTGATTTCTTTTATTCAAGCTATCGTTTTCTACTGTTTAGTCGCTTAGTAATTCTTTTAGTTATTAATTGCAAAAACCCAAATTCGATTGTTCAAATAAAATTGGAATACATAAAAATCGGTAGTTAGATATTCAGTCCTCGTGGGAACGATACTCTACTTATCACTTTATTACTTGTAAACGATGACGTGCACTTGCGTGTAAGAAATATCGCAACAAGTTTTTGGCGCCGTTGCCGGGGATTGAAATTTTCTAATATCGATTTAAGTATTTCTAGTCTTAATTTGAACGTTTTATTTTTATTTTTGTGTATTTAATTTCGTTTATTTGTTTTTCCTTCCAGGACCTTTCGTGTAGTGCATGAGAAAACTCGGTAACGAAGGCCTACTACCTTTGGATACCGAGCTCGAGCGCACTCTAAGAAGGAACAAGAAGGAGAAAAGAGAGTTGCAGACGACGGTCAACATGGCCGAGAATATCGAAGTACAAGGAGGAGATAACCATGTGCGGCAAGTTCAACCGGAACTAGCTCTTCCAGATTATGCCATGCCGCAGATCAATGCTAATTTTTCGGGAATTCGGCGTCCCACTATCCAAGCCAATAATTTTGAGATCAAGCCCGCTATTATTCAGATGGTGGCGAGCGAATTTTGTGGACTGCCGAATGACGACCCGAATGCCCATATTGCTTCTTTCCTTGAGATATGCGACACGTTCAAGACTAATGGTGTCACCGACGATGCCATCCGATTGAGGCTTTTCCATTTCTCTTTGAGGGATAAAGCGAAATTTTGGTTAAATTCCTTACCGCCGGGGTCGATTACAACATGGGGAGAGTTGGCGCAAGCCTTCCTTGCCAAATTCTTCCCACCTTCTAAGACGGCGAGGTTGAGAAACGAAATAACCACCTTTGGTCAGTACGATATGGAATCGCTCCACGAGGCGTGGGAGCGATATAAAGATTTGTTACGAAGATGCCCTCATCACGGCCTTCCTGATTGGCTTCAGATTCAGACGTTCTATACTGGTTTGAGTGCTTCTACACGCACTCTCATGGATGCGGCCGCTGGTGGGGCCTTGATGGGAAAGACTATGGCCGAGGCACACTTGCTTTTGGAAGCTATGGCCGCAAACGCATACCAATGGCCATCGGAAAGATTGACACCGAAGAGAGTTATGGAAGTTTCTAGCAATGATCCGATTTCCACATTGTCTGCTCAAGTCGCCGCCTTGACCCAACAGCTCCAAGCATTTTCACACGCACCTTCCCCCGTTACCATAGAGACATGCAATTGGTGTAACGGATCACACCCGAGCGCGGAGTGTCAAGTTGGAAACCCGTTCGAGCAACATCAGATGGAGCAGGCTCAATTCGTGGGAAATGGAAATCGGCAGAATAACCCGTACTCCAACACTTATAATCCGGGGTGGCGCAATCATCCCAACTTTTCGTGGAGAAACGGACAGAACTCAAACCAGCCCTCGTTCGCTCAGAATCAACAGCAGCCCCCTCCCGCTCCCAAAGTTTCTCTCGAGGAAGCACTTGCAAAATTGGTGGCAAATACGAGTCAATTTATGACCCGTACTGAAGCGACATTGGAAAATCATTCCGCTTCCATTCGGAACTTGGAGGTCCAGCTGGGCCAAATTGCTAATGTGTTGACAGCTCGCCCGGAGGGAGCATTGCCGAGTACAACAGAGACAAATCCTAGAGAGAGTCTAAATGCAATCAGCTTGAGAAGCGGGAAAGAGGTGCTGGATCAGCCCAAGCGGTGTGAAAAGAAGAAGGAAATTGAGGAAAAGAATGATTTAGAGCCAAAGGAGTCGCAAGATTTGAAACCTTCAATAACGTTGCCGGATAACCCAAAGACATGTGTGCCCCCCGTCCCGTTTCCGCAGAGATTACAACAGAAAAAGGCAGACAAACAATTCTCTAAGTTCCTTGACGTGTTCAAAAAGCTTCACATAAACATTCCGTTCGCCGACGCGTTGGAACAAATGCCGAGCTACGCTAAATTCATGAAAGAGATATTGTCGAAGAAAAGAAAACTTGAGGAGTTTGAAACTGTCGCCTTGACGGAGGAATGCAGCGCAATTCTTCAAAGGAAGCTCCCACCAAAATTGAAAGATCCGGGAAGCTTCAACATACCGTGCACCATGGGGAATCGCTCTTTTAATAAGGCACTGTGCAATCTCGGTGCTAGTATTAACCTCATGCCTTTGTCCATTTTTAAGAAGCTGGATATTGGGGAAGCCAGGCCGACAACAATCTCCTTACAATTGGCGGATCGATCGATTAAGTATCCGAGGGGAGTGATTGAGGATGTATTAGTCAAAGTTGATAAGTTCATCTTTCCGGCCGATTTCATTGTACTCGACATGGAGGAAGATGAAGATATTCCAATCATCTTGGGACGACCATTTTTAGCGACGGGCCGAACCCTTATAGACGTGGAAAAAGGGGAGTTAACTCTGAGGGTCCAAGACGAGCAAGTTACTTTTCAAGTATTCAAATCGTTTCCATGTCCCGGAAGTGTTGATAAAAGGTCACAAATTGAAAGTGTAGATGTCGTTGAAAGAGGAAAGCACCAAAAAATTCGTCGGTTGGAAAATTCAGATGTTGTGTTAAATGGTCCAATTTTTAAGAAGGATGTAGAACAAATAGCATTTCTCGAGCATGCGGACAAATCTGCTGCAGTCTTGGGTGCGTTCGTGAAGGAGGAGAGTAAGCCGGAAGCCCAGCGGACATATAGTCATGGAAAAAACGGGTGTTTCGGGAAGTTGTTCACGTCGAAACCATTCCGCAAACAACATTTGATGACCGAACCGAAAGTCGAATCGCTAACGACCAATGGTCATAATTTTAACAAATATATGAACGGTTCGATGAACGGGGCAGAAACTAAATGGAGTTTGCGAAAAGCGAACTAATGTTTTCCAATAGGTCCGGCTGAAGACTATAAACTTAGCGCTTCTCGGGAGGCAACCCGAGTTCGTAGTTGTATATTTTTGCGTTTCTTTATTTTTCTTGAATCCTTGATTTTTATTTTTCTTCATTTTTGTGCTTCAATTTGCTTCTGCCTCTCGCTTTTAACGTGTTCTTCTCAAAATTCTGTGCAGAAAAGTCCCAGGGAAGAAACTGAAGTGTGAGCCGCGGCACAAGTATTGTGAGCCGCGACACACACAAATCGAAGGAGATGAGCTAAACCCACTGTACCTTGTGCCGCGGCACGGCATAAATAAGCTGCGGCACACTTGAGCACTGAGCCGCGGCACACGACAACACGAGAAAACAGGTAAAAGGGACTGTACCCTGTGCCGCGGCTCACTTTAGCTGTGCCGCGGCACACTATGCGGAATCTGAAAGGCCCAGGTAGCATATAACACGCATTCGGCCGGCATTTCCAGGTACGCCTTCTTCCCTTCTCTTTCCCTCCCCAGCGCGCGAATCGGCCGAAAAAATCTTTCAATTTTTTCTTGCGATTTCTTCTTGCACTCTTCACAAAACCAAAAGGTATGTTCCAATCTTTAATCTCTACTTGTTTATGGTTTAGATTTGAAGTTGTTTATGCTTTGGATGGACTGAACATGTTATTTTCCTTCAAAAAGTTCTAGGATGGTTTAGGGGATAGCATAGTAGTTTTAATCGAATTTTCATGGTTAAATCGGAATATGAATGAATTAAGTGCGTTGTGTTGATGATGAATGAATTGTGTTTCTGTTCTTGGGGGTTGAATCGAGCTATAGCCATGTTTATTCTTCAAGTAAACTCGTGCCCTCAAGGTGTTTGATAAATTGCTTAAGTGAAAAATTTTCTTTGTTAAAGCAATCTTTTGAATCTTCGTGCAACGTGTTCGTTCTGAATTTACAGCAAGCCCAACCCTTACGTCCGGTTTAGACGTTTAAGTCCAATTTCATCCTTCTCTCACGAATGTGCTATTTTGTTAAATTCGGGATTTCTGGCTGGACATTCTTAGCCGAGTGTAGATCATTATTATTATTGTTTGCGTAAATAAACCCTCATGTTGTACTTTTCAGGACTGATTATGGAGAGAACAAAGAAACTGAGCAAGAGAGCTAGGACCCAGTCATCCCCCACTCGAGGGGAGACCTCTCGTAGTCGGGCCGAGTCGGAGGGGCACCAGTTTTCGGACCCTGAAATTCACAAGATCTTCAATGAAAAGATCCGGCCACGACCGCTTATTCCAGAGAGGGTATTTACTCCAGCTCCTCAGGACGGAGAATTGCTTACCATGATTGATGAGATGGGGTGGGCCAGATTTGCTGCACCTCCCGAGCCAGCGGTTATCTCGATTGTGCAGGAGTTCTACGCCAAGCTTCTTTGAAGCACATTCGGGCGGGACATACGTTGCCATCATTAGAGTCTCGGACTCGGAGTCGATGTCCGAGGTGTTACGATTGATTTCTCCACATTTGCTATTCGGAGGTCAGTTTGGGCTTAGGTGGTTGATGAGTCGGCTATGACCGAGTGATGACCCGGCCTTACGAAGGAGACCTGCTCGAGACTATTGCACACCCAATTCCGGCCCAGCGGCGCGCATGAGTTCTTCCACCTTCCACTTCAAGAGCTCGCGCCTCGGCCCGGCTCGGGCGTGCACGGCTTTATTTTATCTGCGCACGCATTGACCCCACCTCCCGGATCGATCTTGTCTTTCTCTCCGTGCCGGACACTTTATGCTATCACTTAGGGCTGCGTTTGATGTGGCCCCCATCCTGGTCCGATCTATCTTCCGGTGTATCGAGGGGCCAAGACGGGGTTGAAGCACCCCTCTCTCATCTGCGCTTTGTGCCGGCAGTCGGGGCTGACGTGGTCAGACGATGAGCCGATGCTTGCCCCCCAGGCCCCGATCGACCACCGCATCATATCACACTTTGACCAGTGGGGAGGAGCGCCGGCGCACGCTCGGGGGAGAGGATTTCTGCTAGAGGAGGCCCACGAGGGATCCCAGAACCTCTTTTCTTTGACACATGGAGATGCCGGCCCGCCGCCCGACAGAGCGAGGTTGCAGGAGTTGTTTGATGGGCTGAGGGAGGATCTGAGGAGAGAGAGAGAGGAGCTGAGAGAGGAGACGAGGAGAGAGAGAGAGGATATGAGAGAGGATCTGAGGAGAGAGAGAGATGAGCTGAGGAGAGAGAGGGAGAGTTTGATGGCTGCCATGCGAGAGGAGCAGCGGACGGAGCGGGAGAGCGTTATTGCTGCCGTCAGAGCCGAGATGCGAGCGAGCCCGCCGGGCCCGACGAGAGGCGAGGCGTCAGGCTGCGAGGATGCTTATCATCGGGAGCACCTTGCCGCATGGGACGGCCCATATCATGCATCCCGACGGGCCATTTATTGCACTCCGCCGGCCACACCACCCTCCTCACCGGATGATGCGGCACCCGGCTCGTGAGCGGGGGAGGAGTACTTGACCTTTTACTTTTATTGCATATCATTTTTTTTGTCCATTGAGGTCAATGTACGTCCTAAGTTTGGGGGGGGGTTTACTTTTCGTCGCTACATTCATTGATGTACTGATTTTGTTACACTTTTCATTGCTTTGCGTTATTTTTTTTTTTCGATAGCCTTGCTTGTCTTAATTTTTCTCTATTCGTGAATTTTTCGTGCTTCTATTTGTGTGATACTGATGTTACGACACTGTTTTTCTCTCTGAAGAAACGGTCGAGTTCTAGTCGCATTGTAGTCAGTAATTTCTCTTCTGCTTAGTATTCATTTAGGTCCGAAATTTTTTCGTGATTGTAGAGGTCTTGGAAGATAAGAGAGGATACATACTTGTTTTAAAATCACCGTCAATACGTTTGGTTACATTTTTCGGTTAGTTAGTCGTCCAGTTATATTAGTCGTGTTGGCACTTAGATTGAGTTTAGAGTCGGTCAGTTTTTCCCAAAAGTCGAGTTAATGTTGTTCTATGAAGGGAAGTCTAGTAACCGGGGGCATTCGCGTGACCCGCTGTTTACTCTCGCGTAAAACGATGACCCTAATTAGACTAGTGATTTAGAGGTTTCACATGTGCCGATGTTGGGGAGCCTAGTAACCGGGGGTATTCGCGTGACCCGTTGTTTACTCTCGCGTAAAACAGCGACCTTGATTCGGACATGCGGAAATTATATATTCGAGTTGTTTCTCCGCTGTAGACGGAAACTTAGTAACTAGAAGCATCCATGTGCCCCATGAGTGTCTTTTACGTCAAACGGTTTCCCAATACATGAGAATGGAAGTTCCACCCTAGGATTATCCCGATGAAACATCCCGACATCCTAACCTAGTGGTCAACTCGAATCAAATTCTTGAACATATATATAAGGGAATACTGTCCGAGGTTTATTTGTTATGAAATTCGTGAAAATTGTGCCACTAGACTGTGGAACGGGACGAACTAGCTTGTTTATTTTAGCCTTTCATATTGACGGTCGATTTGACTCACGTTTTGTTAATCTTTGAGCTGGATTTTCTTTATGAACGAGTGATTAGGACTGAACTTGATTACTTTGCGGAATCATTATTCTGAGTGCAGCTCGCTATTATGACACTCGTATTATTTAGAGAGAATTACAGGATAGTATTGATTAGGTTGAACACTATGAGTTGCACGATGATTCACGACATTCTTTTATTGAAATTAATTCTTTTTGCTTGAGGACAAGCAAAGGCTTAAGTTTGGGGGTATTTGTTAGGCGTATTTTTATACGCTTATTTATCATTATTTTGTATTATTTTGGAGAGTGAATTTGATAAAATGAGCCTTTAATGCCTTAATTTTGTATATTTGTCAGGAAATTGAAGTCCGGAAGCTAAAACGAGGCAAAACGGGCGAAAACGGCAAATCTGGACTATGAGCCGCGGCACAAGGAAGCAGGGCCATGGCACAGGAAGACACCCAGCCAAAGGCAGAGTAAAGCAGTACTCTGTGCCGCGGCCACGGCCAGTGAGCCGCGACACGAAGAAATTAAGGACGCCCGTGCATCGGTGAAGGCCACGTGTGCGGCACGATTTAGTGCGCCGCGCACACTTGGCGGTTTTTGTATGTCGCGCGGATTTTGGGCGTTTGAAGCTTGATTTCGACCTCGATACGGACGCGATTTGGAGGATGTCTGAGCTATAAATAGGGTTTAAGACCTAATTAATTTTATGTTTGGATCTTTGATCTTTTGGAGCTTAAGCTTGGAGACGGCGGAAGAAGAGGGAAGCGAGAAGACTTCAGGCAGAGGCGGAAGGCAAGACGGAGGAATCGAGCTTCATCTGCGTTTGATTTTTATGCTTTCATTTATCTATTCTGTATTTTCAATTATCGTATGTCGAGGCTAAAGCCCTAATCTAGGGTTTTGATGAAACCTATGTTTTGACGAATTGCTTGAGATTATCCAATTAATTACCTTTTTGTTGAGTTTTCCCAATTGTGTTTAATACTTGCAATTATCTGGCCAATAGTTGTATTGATTTAATCATTCAATTCGAATCGGGAGAGGAGATTTGGTGAGGAACTATTGGTGAGGACCGTTTTATTCTGTGAGATAGGAATATACTCATAGGAACTACGTGGCCTTTGGGAGATTTTATGCTTTTCGCCTATTGACGAATTAATTCACCTAGGGATAGAGTGCGTTATTCGCCTTTAGATAAATCTACTGACCTCGGGAGAGGTGGTAGAATATATTAGCAATCTCCGCCTTCAATAAATTGGGAAAATTATTTATTACGGATAATCGAGAGTAAATTCGGATAAACCGAGGTGGATTCAGAATCCTAGACTTATTCATCATTTGATTTCTTTTATTCAAGCTATCGTTTTCTACTGTTTAGTCGCTTAGTAATTCTTTTAGTTATTAATTGCAAAAACCCAAATTCGATTGTTCAAATAAAATTGGAATACATAAAAATCGGTAGTTAGAGAGATTCAGTCCTCGTGGGAACGATACTCTACTTATCACTTTATTACTTGTAAACGATGATGTGCACTTGCGTGTAAGAAATATCGCAACACGTAACAAGGGTGACTTACGGCCGTAACTCCTGAATGTTACGGCCGTAACATGGCTTCGTAAATTTGCTCATTTGAAGCTTGGATAGTTACGTTTTCGGCCCAGAATTTCTCAGACTTTGCGTTTTTGCCCAGATCTTCTTCGGATGATAACTTTTGATATATAACTCTGATATTGAATCCGGAAAGACTGCCGAATTCGTCTCGGAAAGCCCTACAACATGATTATATAAAAATTCAATAAAGATAATATTTATTAAACATGTTTTTTCTTGAGTAATTCAGTTATTTAATCCGATCATCATCCGATAAAAATAAAATTATGAAAACTAATAAATTAAAAGCAAAAAACGAGTAGACTAGCTCAATTATGGGTGAATTTTATCGATACAAACCATGGATAAGTGTACAAAACTGACACTTATCAATTCCCAATCTAGTAATCCAAGATTCCTGCTAAGTTCTAGACATCTTTCTTCTGGTAAGGGCTTAGTGAATATGTCAGCAATTTGATACTCTGTGCTGACTCTTTCCACTTTTACTCTCTTGTTAAGCACATGGTCTCTGATAAAGTGATGTTTGACATCTATGTGCTTTGTTCTTGAGTACATAACTGGATTGTTTGTTATTGCAATTGCACTGTTGTCACACATATTGGAACTTCATTTGCTACGATGTTGTAGTCCCTTAGATGTTGTCTGATCTAGAGAATTTGAGCACAACAGCTACCTGCAGCTAAGTATTCTGACTCAGTTGTGGATATTGAGTTAGATACTTGCTTCTTGCTGAACCATGAAATAAGTCTGGTTCCTAGGATCTGGCATGTTCCACTGGTGCTTTTTCTATCAATCTTGCATCCTGCAAAGTCTGCATCTGAATATCCTGAGAGTTCAAAGTTGTCATCCTTGGGATACCATAATTCAACATTTATTGTGGATTTAAGATATCTAATTATCCTCTTAGCTGCTTCATGGTGAGACTGCTTCGGCTTGGATTGGAATCTGGCACACACTCCTACTGTATATGAAATATCTGGTCTGCTTGCAGTGAGGTATAAAAGTGATCCAATTAGTCCTCTATAGTGTGTTGGATCCACTGTAATACCTCCTTCATCTTCATCAAGGTGTAGGGATGTGCTCATGGGAACTCTTAGTGATTTGGCTGAGTCTATGCCGGGTCTTTTGATCAAGTACCTTGTATATTTTGCTTGGTTGATGATGATTCCATTGTCAACTTGTTTGACTTGTAAACCAAGAAAGAAATTTAGCTTTCCCATCATACTCATCTCAAATTCTCCTTGCATGAGAGTTGAGAATTTTTCACATAGCTCTGGGTTGGTTGAGCCAAATATGATATCATCCACATATATATGAACAAGTAATACGTGGTCTTCATGTTCTACTCTGAAGAGTGTCTTGTCTACATTTCCTTTGCTGAATCCATTCTTCTCCAGAAACACAGATAGTGTCTCATACCATGCTCTTGGTGCTTGCTTGAATCCATATAGAGCTTACAAAAGCTTGTATACTTTGTCTCTTTTGACAAGTCCGGGGGATTGCTCCACATAGACTTATTCTTCTAGTACTCCATTGAGAAATGCACTTTTTATGTCAATTTGATAGACTTCAAAATCTTTGAATGCTCCATAGGCAAGGAATAGTCTGATAGCCTCTAATCTTGCTACAAGTGCATATGTTTCATAAAAATCTATTCCTTCACATTGAGCATATCCTTTTGGAACGAGTGGCGTTATTCCTAACAACAGTTCCATCTTCATCACATTTGTTTTTATACACCCACTTGATGCCTATGACTTTCTTGTGATCTGGTCTGTCTGTTAGTTCCCAGACATTGTTCCTCTCCATTTGGTTGAGCTCTTCTTGCATTCCAATTATCCATGAGTAGTCCTCCAGTGCTTTTTCAGTTATCTTGGGTTCCATTTGAGACATGAGACATGAGACATGATACATGAGAATGTAGCCATTCCTGTTGGTTCTGTAGATTGTCTGGTTCTAACTCCATCAGTTAGGTTTCCAATGATTTGTTGGATCGGATGATCTCTGAGCCATTTGTGGATATCATTTTTAGGGTTTGTTCCCCCTGTTGAGTTGCTTTGATGAACTTCGTCTCTCTCTGCATCAGCTTGGTTCTGGCCTTCTTGAACTGCAACTGGATCAGCTACGGTCTTGTCTGCAGATGGGAATCATGTTTGCTCTGCAGGTGTGTGTTTGTCAGCTGCAGTTGGATCTTCATTAGCTGTAGTTGGATCAGCTAGGTTTTGGGATCCTATCTTCAGGCTGATCTCCAGTTGGGTCTTCAGGTGAGTCCATCATTCCTGTGTCATGGATGGTAACTTCTTCTAGGGTGGCGAATTTGAGCTTTTTCTCAATTGATTCCACCTGTTTTATGTACTCAATAGTAGACTCATCAAACACAACATGAGGTGTTTCTTCCATAACTAATCTTCTTTTATTGAATACTTTTATGCCTTGCTTATTTGTGAGTATCCCATAAAGAGACCATCATCAGTTTTAGCATCAAAGGCATTCAGTTGGGTTTTACCATTGTTGTGGATGAAACACTTACAACCAAATATATGAAAGTATGCAACAGTTGGTGTTCTGCTATTCCAAACCTCGTAGGGAGTTTTGCCATTTCTCCCTACAATCATACTCCTGTTCTGGGTATGGCATGCTGTGTTGACAACTTCAGCCCAGAACCTCTTTGGCAGGTCAGCTTCTGCAATCATTGACCTGGCAGCTTCCTTCAAGGTTCTGTTTCTTCTTTCAGCAACATCATTTTGCTGTGGCATTCTTGCGGCAGAGACTTCATGCTGGATTCTATTTTGATCACTATATTCAGTGATTGCCTTTTTGAGAAATTCTCCACCTCTGTCTGATCTGATCTTGATGACGGAGAGGGATTTCTCATTCTGAATCTTCCTCATCAGCTCAAGAAGCTTTGTTAGTGTTTCACTCTTTTTATAGAGAAAAACAACCCATGTATATCTCGAGTAGTCATCCACTACTACTAAGGCATGCTTCCTTCCACTCAATGTCTTTGGCTTGATGGGGCCACAGAGATCCATATGAAGTGGGTCTAATACTCTGGTGGTGAGAGTGGTAGGGTTTACTGATTTAAATGATGCTCTGGTTTGCTTTCCCTTCTGACATGCATCATAGAGGGCTTCTTTCTTGAACTTCTTCTGGAAGTCCTCTGACTAACTTTTGAGAGCTTATCTTATTGATGGTTTTGAAGTTCAGGTGACATAATCTCTTGTGCCAGAGCCATCCATTCTCAGCAACTATTTTTGATAGGAAACAAGTGTTTGGAGTGCCTGTATTCCAATCTATCATGTAAACGTCTCTTCTTATGAATCCTTGTAGCTTCACTTCTCCATATAGGATACCAATCACCATGCATTTTTAAATAGTGAAGACTACTAGGTTCTTTTTATCACAGAATTGACTTATGCTCAATAGGTTGTATTTGAGTCCTTTGACATAATGTACTTTAGATATGGTTATGTTTCCTCTGTGCAACTCTGGAAATCCTTTTGTCTGATCTCTAGAGGTATCTCCAAAAGTTACATCTGAGCCTCTTTATTTGATGTAGTTTGAGAGCACCTTCTTATTCCCTGTCATGTGCCTTTAGCATCCAGAGTCTACAAACCATTCTTCACCTCCTCCTATTGAACTTGAGGTGACATGGTAGTAGTCTTTGCACCTTTTCTGCAATCAGTCAAGCAGAGATTTAGGTACCCAAATTTGTGTGGGTCCTTTGGGGTTAGTAGGCTTCCTGGATAATTGGTTTCTCCTTGGGTTATAAAAATTATGTTGATTGCCTCTATAAGGTGTGTGCTGTCTAGGTCTTTTTCCTTGTTTAGGGCTGTATACTGGATATGCCTCATAAAATCTCTGGTGTAGGCCATTTCTAAATCTTGGCTGAGACCATTTATCAAATCTTTGGGGTATCCACACATGTTCATTTTGAAGGTTTGGATAATCTTGAGGTTTCCACTTACCTCCCATTTTGAAATCTGTTTTTGGGGAGTCTTTGATAATAGTTGGAATAATGTTTTGGTTGTTGCTTCTGCCTTGGCCATTGCCTAGTATCCTGTATAGGTGGTTGCCTTGTAAACCTTGGCTGCTGCCTAAACTTTTGACTGGGTTGCTGTCTATTTTGAAATATGGGTTTGTTTATAGGCTCAGCAGTCGGGACATAAGTTTCTCCCTTGACAAAAGTAGTTTTAGAACTAGAGGGAGTGTTGAGGTCATATCCAAGGCATGATCTTAAATAAAGTGGCCTCTTGTTTATACACAATTCATCCAGGGTTATAGATGCCTTTAAGGATGTTATTTCCTTAGCTTGTGTTTTACTTAGCTGTGTCAGTTTAGCAAACTCAGATTTGACATGAGCAAGTGCAACTGATTTATCACGGTTTAAAATAGTTAGCCTTTTAATCTCAGATGTGGTATTATCAGCTGAGTCTAATTTGTTTTCAGCCTGTTTTTTAAATTCATATTTAATTTTAGTTAACTCTAGGCTTAGTTTTTCAAAATTATTTTTCAGCTGCCTATTCTCATCTTGCAGTTGTGTTTTCTCAGTTGTCACCATCAAGTGTGCAGATTTTAATTTTTCAAAGTCTTTGAGGAGCTGATTGACAGATTCATGTAAGTCAATATCTTGAGGCATGTCTGAGCTGTCATTCTTTGAAATTGAGGGTTTAGATGTTATCTTTTCATCAGCTAAGTTGGCTATCAGACAGTTGTAGTCTTCATCATCATCGGAGAATAATCCACTGCTAGATTCTACTCTTTCTTGGTCTCCTCCAATGAAAGCTTTCCTTTTGTCCTCCTTTCTGCCCACATCTTTCTTGTCGTCATCCTTCTTGAGTTCTGGACAGTTAAACTGGATGTGTCCTGTTTTGTGGTAGTTGTAGCATTCCACCTTCCAGTTGCCAGCCTTCTGGTTCAGCCTTGGATTGTCCTTGTAATTCTTCTTGTACTTGGAATAGTTCTTCCTGAAGTTGCTGAATCTCTGCATGATGAAAGCCATCTGTTCTTCAAAATTCAGAGGGCTGGGGGGACTGACTTCAGCTAGGCTCTTTGCAGATGATTCTGCTGCAAATGCTATCACTTTTTCATCTAGTTGGTTAGATGATGAACAGGGCAGCTCAAACTCGTAGGCCTTTAGATAAGAAAACAGCTCCTGGATCTTTATTTTGTTGAGATCCTTTGATTCTATCATGGCCACAGCTTTCATGCTCCATTCAGGGTTGAGAGATCTTAAAACTTTTAGAGCCATCTCCCTGTTACCATATGTCTTTCCAAGGAAGGTTATTTCATTGATAATCTTAGTGAATCTTGTGTCCATCTGGTCAATTGTTTCTCTAGTCTTCATCTTGAAATTGTCAAAAATTTTAGTAGCAATTGACAACTTATTCTCCTTGATCAGCTCGGTTCCCTCACACATTACAGCTAATGTGTCCTAGATTTCTTTGACATTCTTACAATTCTTAATCTTGACCATGGTTGCCTTGTCAAGAGTCTGATATAGCATATCTCTGGCCCGGTTATCAAGATTGGCCAGCTTCCTTTCTTCAGGAGACATCTCGGTTCTCTTCTTGGGAATCTTCTCTGGCTTCACAGCAGCAACTTCTTCTGGTGTGTTGTCCTTCTCAAATATGAATGGTCCATCCTCAATTACACACCACATGTCATCATGAATGGATGACAGATGAGCCTCCATTATTATTTTCCAAAGATCATATTCATCCACAGAAAATATAGATAATCTAGAGTGCATGTGCTGCATGTGTTCTATTATAATATGAGAGATTAAAATATATACTCAAGTATATAGATCATGTTCTGTAAAATTGAACCTACCTCTCTGATACCACTTGTAGGTCACAAGTCGTCAGGAATAAGTCTAGAGAGGTGTGAATAGACTTATTAAAACTCTTTTCCTTAACCAGGTGAGTTTCTTCAGCTGTATAATATGCAACTAATAAACCTTAGCTGCAGATGAGTAGTGCGGAAGCATAGCTGGTAGCACTGCATGTGACTTATATCAACTGCATGTGACTTATGTCAACTGTAAAGACTAGACAATGCGGAAGACAGTTGACTGATAAATAGAACAATAAATATAAATGCAGCAGTTAAGTATGATGAATGCAGTAAAAAACACAAGCACTTATACTGTAACACCCCAAACTAGGTGGATATTACATTGCCGTGGACCCCCGACTGGGACCCACCAGGCAGATAAAAATTAATAAATTACACAATAAAAATGTAGTACCGAACCACATTACATCATTAATTACTCCGATGAGGAGTTTCAAATACAACACACTCAGGGAACACTGAATACATGTATATTTTATATGAAGATAAAATATACAACACTGAACAAATGACAATCCAAAAGGAAGTGCAGCTCAAAATACATAACAAGGAAACATGAATGAAATGAAGAGACTAGGGCCCCCTACTAGTATCACTGGGACTCCTCGCCGTCAACGTTCTCTTCCCGTGCTTTTACCTTGCCATGACCTAAAAACAATATACCCAACGGGGTCAGTTAGACAGAACAACAATCCTCAAGAGTTGAACAATATACAATAATCACATATCTTAGTTATGAAATCCAGCTGAAGAGGGGCATCATAGTACGCCCGTAATGGTATGTGCAAGTGCACAAGACGAGTGTCCGTACACACCCGCCCTTGTGCCTAATTAGTCTCACGGAGGTACGTTACCGTGTACACAGTACATTGTGTCGGTGAACCCGATCACATGACTATCAAGTGCCCGACTAAAAATTCCACACATCCCCACCCGGCCACGCAATATGAACCCAGAAGGCCACAAGAACAAAAGTGACCAATGAACATTAATGAATAATAATCCGACAAGGGTCAAGAATGACTCGCGGAGATGAATCAACAATGAAATGAATGGTAGCTCATTGAAATGATTGGAAATGTCGTTCCTCATGAATTGAATGATTAATTGATAATTACAAGTCTCGACATGAATGATATATTATGAGTGAATTACATGTATGAATGGACAACAACATAAGGAATGAATATCCCTTTAACCGAGTAAGAATTAACTTACACAACACCGGTGATGAAATGTCTTCTCACGAACAAACGTCTCTAATGGAGAGTACCGGTCGCTCGAACAACCTTGAATAACATAATTTCCAATAAACGCTCAATATACGTATCAATCACAATTATAACCAACTCAAACATCGATACAACAACAATCAAACTCATTGGGGCATTCTAACGAATACGTTGTGAACATTCTTCCGTTGATTACAACTATTCCCCAAAAATATATCGAAAACCAACCTCCAAAAGTAATTCAATCCAACAAAACTTCATTAATGACATCAATGATCCAATAGGAAACCAGAGTCAAACCCCCAAGTGTTCTTGAATAATTCCCCAAATATTCATCAAATCCGCAATATACACCAATAAATTCGTAGGAATACATGTATTCAAGGTATATAATCTATATCAAACATCTTACAACATCATAGCAAGCTTAAACGAAGAGATTGGAAGGAAAACACTCGAACTCCGAAATTCTAGATTCAAGAATGATTACCTTGATTTGATGTGTTGGAGAGGATAAGGTGATGATTAATCCGATTTAGAAGCTTGAAGATGATGATAGGTGAGTGCAGCTCCAAAAGATCTCCCCAAATCGCTCGAAATCGCCCGAGAATGCCGAAAAACGAAAGGAGGAGTGAAAATGACGAACTCGACTGGACTATCCAATTTATACTGGTCCAGTTTAGCGCACGCTGTGTCCTAATATGTAGCGTGCGCTAGCGGGTTAACCGGACAGTCCAGTGAGCTCTGACTGCCTCGTTAGCGTACGCTACGAACTTGATAGCGTGCGCCAACGTCTTCCTGATAGCGTGCGTTAATCAAAAATGTTAGCGTGCGCTAACTGATGTCTGATGCCCAGTAACTGAAGTCAAGAACCTACTGTCCTGTGGCCTGATTGAGCCTTAGCGCGCGCTACCCAAATATTAGTGTGCGCTACCAACTAACCCTTGCGTACGCTAAGCACACTCTTAGCTATGCTACGAATTATTTCAACTCAGTCCAGTACCCACAGGACTGTCTGTTCCAATACGCTAACGCGCGCTGATGGATCCCGATAGCATGCACTACACACAACCTTTAACGTACGTTATACTCCAATTGTAACGTGTGTTACGAACCTCACTAATCCAGTGCAGTGCCTTCTGGGTTGTCTGTCCAAATGCATTAGCGTGCATTAATACTAAGAGGTTAGTGTGCGCTACCTGTACTCAATTAGCGCGCGCCAAAAAGAGTATGTAGCATGCGCTACTCTTCACGCACACTCCATCACAAAGACGACGATTAAGATAAACTCGGTTCAAATTTCAAACAAGGTAGAAAGACGAATGATAACTGATCCAGGATTCTAAGTACATCAAACAGTGAACACAATGAACAAACATGAATGATGAATGATTATTACTGAGTGAAATATTACTGAATGAAAATTAACTGAATGATAATGAATGAATTTACAATCGGGTATTACATACTCCCACCCATAAAAATAGTTTCTTCCTCGAAACTAAGGGTCAAACAAATCGGGATAACTCTCTCGCATACTATCCTCAGTTTCCCAAGTAGCCTCTTCGACTCCATGTCTAGACCACTGAATCTTAACCAAAGGAATCGTCTTGTTCCTCAACTGCTTGATTCGCCGCTCTAAGATTCGTACAGGACGCTCCTCATACGTATGATCATCCGCGATCTAAATTTCGTCAAACTAAAGTATGTGACTAGGGTCGGCAATATACTTTCGCAACTGAGAGACATGAAACACGTTATGAACACGGCTCAACTCCGGAGGTAAAGCCAATCGATAAGCTAGATCGCCCACTCGATCCAAAATCTCAAATGGTCCAATGAATCTTGGACTCAATTTTCCCCGCTTCCCGAAATGGAAAATACCTCGACTCGGGGATACCTTGACCAAAACGTGATCACCTGTCTCAAACTCCAAGGGTCGACAACGGTTATCGGCATATGATTTTTGTCGACTCTGAGCGATCAAAAAACGACTCCTGATCAAAGCTACCTTCTCGCGGGCGGCTATAATCATATCGGGCTCAGTGCCGACTGATTCTGATAAGTAATCCCAGCATAGGGGAGATCGACAATGACGACCGTATAAGGCCTCATAAGGTGCCATATGAATCGAAGCGTGCCAACTGTTATTATACGTGAATTCGATCAACGGTAGTTGGGCTTCCCAATCGTCTTTCCAATTGAGGACATATGCTCTCAACATGTCCTCCAACATCTGAATAGTTCTCTCTTATTGTCCGTCAGACTGAGGGTGAAAAGATGTGCTGAAGTTGAGCTGAGTTCCCATGGCACGATGAACTGATTTCCAAAAATCTGACACGAATCGCCCGTCACGATCAGAAACGATACTCTTAGGAGTACCGTGCAATCTCATGATCTCTTTGATGAATAACTGGGCAAGTCTCTCGGGACCCCACGTATCCTTAATCTCCAGGAAATGAGCTGACTTAGTTAAATGGTCCACAATCACCCAAATTGTATTCATGCCCCGCCGACTCGTCGGCCAACTCATGATGAAATCTATTGAAATATCCTCCCACTTCCATCTGGGATAGAAAGCAGTTTCATCATGCCCGCCGGTCGCTGATGTTCTATCTTGACTTGCTGGCAGGTGAGACATCTCGAAACAAACTCGGCGACTTCGCGCTTCATGTTACTCCACCAGTAATTTTGTTTCAAGTTTTTGTACATCTTGCTAGACCCCGGATGAATAGAATAAGGGGTAGCATGGGCCTCTCTCAAAATCGAGTTTTTTAACTCGTCATCTGCCGGAACACATAACCGGTTCTTGAATTGCAAAAATCCATCATCGTGGACTATAAATCCAGGGGCTTCTCCTGAGTCACATCATCTCGAATGCGCAACAAAAATGGGTCTGAACCCTGTTTTAGTCTGATCGCCTCCTCAAGTGGCGATGAAATCTCCAGCATGCAAATCTGTCCTTGTACACGCTGTAACCAAACCTCGATCTCATGCTTAAGGAATTCCTGCAGGAGTTCCTTCTGAACAGTTGAACGAGCAAGCATATGCTCCTGAACAGACTTACGGCTCAAGGCATCGGCGACAACATTCGCCTTACCCGGGTGATAATGTATCTCGAGTTCCTTCTGAATAGTTAAACGAGCAAGCATCTGCTCCTGAACGGACTTACGGCTCAAGGCATCGACGACAACATTCACCTTACTCGGGTGATACTGTATCTCGATATCATAGTCCTTAATCAGTTCTAACCACCGTCTCTGACGCATATTTAACTCCTTCTGAGTAAATATATACGTCAAGATCTTATGATCGGTGAAAAACTGACAAGTGATGCCATAAAGATAATGACGCCAAATCTTCAATGCGAATACCACGGCCGCTAGTTCCAGGTCGTGGATCGGGTAGTTGACCTCATAAGGCCTCAGTTTCCGCGAGGCATAAGCAATCACCTTCCCGTTCTGCATTAGTACACATCCGAGACCCTGCCCGGACGTGTCACTATAAACTACGAATCCCTCCGTCTCTTACGGTAAGGAAAGGACAGGCGCTGAAATTAAACGGCTCTTAAGTTCCTCAAAACTCCGCTGACACGCGTCAGTCCACGCGTATTTCTTATCCTTCCACAAAAGGTTCGTCATGGGTTGAGCGATTTTAGAAAATCCCTCGAGAAAGCTTCGGATTTCCTTAACATTCTTCGGAGGTTGCCAATCTCGGATAGCCTCCATCTTCTGAGGGTCGACACGTACTCCGTCTACTGAAATTACATGTCCGAGAAACGTCACCTCGGACATCCTGAATTCACACTTGGAAAACTTCCCATAGAGCTGATCTCGTCTCAACACGTCGAGAACCTGATGAAGGTGAAATTCGTGCTCCTCTCGGTCACGAGAATAAATCAAAATGTCATCTATGAATACAACCATGAACTGATCCAAATAGCTGATGAAAACTCGATTCATTAATTCTATGAATACCGCAGGTGCATTAGTTAATCCAAACGGCATCACTACAAACTCGTAGTGCCCATAGCGTGTTCGAAACGCCGTCCTTGCGATATCCGACTCTCGAATTCACAACTGATGATACCCAGATCTTAAATCGATATTGGGAAATACTGAAGCTCCCTGAAGTTGATCCAAAAGATCATCGATGCGGGGTAGGGGATATTTATTCTTGATTGTCACCCTGTTCAGTTCTCGATAATCAATACACAAGCGAAAAGAGCCATCTTTCTTCTTGAAAATTAACACTGGTGCTCCCCACGGGGACGCACTCGGCCAGATATAACCCTTCTCGGTCAGTTCCTCCAGCTGATTCTTCAGTTCCTGCATTTCAGTCGGGGCCATACGATATGGTGCCTTTGATATTGGAGATGTACAAGGCTCCAACTCAATCGTGAATTCCACATCTCTCTGCGGAGGCAAACCAGGTAGTGCGTCTGGAAATACATCGGCGTATTCCCTCACTACTGGAATGTCCACCAATGACACTGATGATTTATCGGTTTTGGTCATATAGCACCAATAATCAACACACCCCTGATTGAGTAATTTTACCGCTTTCATTACATTGATAACCTTTCCGGAGCAGCTAGGGTTACTCCCCTGAAATACATATTCAACTCCATCGTCTGAAACAATAGTGACTATACGCTTACGGACACTAAGGATGGCATCGTGACGATCCATCCAATCAATACCCTAAATGACGTCGTCTCTAGGTAAATCCACCACGATCAGGTCTGCCAACCAATCACAGCCATGAAACTGAATCGGACAATTCTTAATCTCACGATCTCCGATAATTCTCCTACCGTCGGGTATTCCAATGATATAAGGCTCACAATTAGTAGCACTATCCAGATGAAGTCTACTCAAGTATGACTCGGAAATGAATGAATGCGATGCACCAGTATCAAAAAGGGTACACACAGGTTGAGGTAAAATTTCGAGTGTACATGAGATCATTCGGGCCTCTGGATCATCAGTTCTCTTCATTTCATAAATTCGGGGCTTGCAAGCTATTGACCCGGATGCTCCTGTCTGATAGCTGTGGGATCCGCCTTTGTTAGATCCCGTCGTCTTAAACGACACGGAATGAGTGGATTGATTCTGAATTGTTGACTGCTTCGGGGCCTGAGATGTCGCCGGAGTGGGTTTGGAGTCTGTTCGGTAGAAACGGGCCTTATGCCCCGCAATTCCACATTTATTACATGTAAGGGTCGGCTTCGGACACTTAGTACTGAAATGACCATGTTCTCCACAGTTGTAGCGGGTGATGGCCGAACTTCCCGCTCGGGACTGAGATTCGGCGGATTTAGGCGCCATAAGGGGTCGATCAGAAAAAGTAGATCCCGCACGAGGCTTCTTGAAGGTTGCCTGGCCGCCTCCGGACTGATTACGATTCTTTGATTTCTTGCCGGAAGATGAAGTCTGATTCTTAGAAATTTCCTTAGCAGTAAGCTCATAAGCAAGAGCTTTCTCGATGAATTCGGCCAAAGTAGTGCAATGATGATTAAGCAATTGGGAGTGCAGCTCGAAAAGATCTCTCCAAATCGCCCGAAATCGCCCGAGAATGCCGAAGAACGAAATGAGGAGTGAAAATGACGAACTGGACTGGACTGTCCAATTTATCAATGTCGGACAATTTGTGCGAATTTGATTTTTTTAAAGTCAAACACAACAACCAAGTATTGTAAGAACTTATATTTGATTATGTAGATTTTACAAGTTTTCATATATTTGGGTAATTCATTAATATAATCAATATGTATTTTACCATCATATTTCTCAAAATGTAATTTGGCTGATTATTAAGTTGGCCAAATAAATATTTTTTATTAGAAAATTAATTTGGCTAACTTATTGACGTTTAACTTAATTTATGTATCAACATATAACAATTTGATCAAATTTAAATTTTTTGAAGTCGGACGTAACAACCAATTATTCTAACAACTTAAATTTAATTATTTAGATGTTATATATTTTAGTAGATTTGAGAAATCAGTGCATATAACTATATAGATTTGCGAGGGAACACGTGCTAAAATTATTTTTTAATTGACTTTGAGACGGGTATAGGTATATAATATCTGAATGGGTTTTAGATGGCTGAAGCCTAGCTGTATTGTTTCGAGTATCACTATGTGGGTTTGAGATAAAAACTCGTAGTAAATTCACCTTTAAGTCAGATATGAGATATCAGACGAGTAGATTTATATAAATTATAAATGAGTTCGAGTGGCTCAATCCCTGCCTCATCTTTTTGATTTTTGGTTGTGTTCTGCCGCGGTGAGGAACTCCGAATGACTAAGACTAACTAATAAATTGGCAAGTTTTTTGCATTAATAAATTTGATTAAAAAATATAATTTAATTATATATATAATACCGTTATCCATCCGGAGCACCATGTTAACTCTCTCACATGTGGTATTTTTTATATTCTTTTATCCCATCTTGATTTTAAATGACATTTCACTCAATGAATAACTAAATAAATATTTAACATAAATGTGAATTTTAGCCATAATTATTTTACACTACCACGTTAATTTGGTCATCTATTGAGTTGGTCAAAATGAATTATATTATTCTTACTAGAAAATTAAATCTGCAAAGTATTAGTTAAACTTCATTGGCCCAAATATGTACATATTTATTTTTAATATATAATTTATATATGCATAAATATTATTTTTGTATTTTTATATCTTTTTAATAAACTCGATTCTCTTCAATTACAAATAAATATATAAAGTATCTAATAGCAATATGGATTCGAAGTACCACGTAACCCTCTCTCCTACATGAAGTTTTTTATTTTTTATTATTATTTAACTAAAATCTTGAATCCCTCATCAAAGTGTAGGTATATAAATTTTAAAGGATTTTGAAGATTAATAATTCTAAAATTATACTAGGAATTTAATTTTTAATCTTTTGTCATTTATAATATTTATTCTTAACATTTACTTTACGATGTTTGAGTTTTCAGTGAGATGAATTAACCAATTACTATAGCAATTTATGTTTAGTTATTTAAATTATATAAATTTAAATACGTTGAGTAATTAGCGGATATTATATAGGGCTGGGATATAAATGGGTAATAAAGTCATATTTTAATCGAATTTGATAAATATGGGTATAAAGATTTTAAACAAATTTGAATATTTGTACCATACTTTCATTATTTCATGTGTTACTATATGAGTTTTGAACAGAAATAAGTAGTAAAATTATCTTTCAATTGGGTTTATGACGAGTAAAAGTACATAAATTCTAAAGAAGTTCGGGTCGTGAATCCTATACTCATATTTTTGTTTATTGGTGTGTTCTGCTGCGGTATGATTGTAAGTGGCTGAACCCTAACAAATTATTAAATTATTTTTAATTTTTACTTATAAATTACAATATAAAATAATTATCCGTCGAGTTCCGACGGGCTATACACTAGCATGTATATGATATTAATAGTCGATGGATATATTTTTGAAACAAGATATATGGTATGACTATCTTGGTACTTTGTAACGGACAACTTTTATTCTCAACGACATTTAGTGCTTGAATGTAAATTATTTGGGTTATATTCTATAAAATATAGTTGAATTATCTAAATACGATTATAGATACATAGTTTGACGAATGGATTATGGTCTTAAAATATTGTTAGGAATGTAAATAACGGGTTAAACTTTGGAGAATAGAACATGAAAAACGAATCAAAAAGTAAAAGAATTTATATTATTTTATACATATGTCGTGATTTTATACGAATAGGTTAGGACTTTGTGAATATGGTTTGCATTTTCCAATTATGCAAAACAATCTTCACTAATTTGGAGACTAATTTCTTAATAAATCAAATTTATTCTGGTGATTCAAAATCTTGATTTGATTAGAAGCTAGTGTATAGACCGTCGAAACTCGACGGGTAATCACTTTATATGGTAATTTATAAGTAAAAATTTAAAACTATTGTAATACTTTGTTAGAGTTCAGTCATTTGGAATTATAACGCAGTGGAACACACAAATAAATAGAAATGACGAGGAAAGGATTCAGCCACCCAAACTTATTTAGAATTTATGTACTTGCACTCGTCCTAAACTCGATTGAAAGAAGATTTTACTACATATTTCAGTTCAAAATTCGTATAGTAACACATGAAACAATGAGATTATTGTTCAGCCACTCCGACTCATTTACAATCTATATACTCGTAGTCATCATAAATTCGATTAAAAGATGACTTTATTACCCATTTATATCACAAACCCTATATAATATCCTCTTTACTCAGCATATTTAAAATTATACAATTTAAATAACTAAACATAATTAAATTGCTATAGTAGTCGGTTAATCCATCTCAATGAAAACTCAAACATTATAAACTAAAGTTAAGAATAAATTTTATAAATGACAAAAGATTAAAATTAAATTCCTATTATAAGTTTAGAATTATACAGTCTTCAAGAATTATTTACAATTTATATATGGGACTCAAAATATTAGATAAATAAAAAAAATCATGTAGGCGAGAGAGTTTATGTGGTACTCTGAATCCGTATTGATATAGATACCAACTCTGTAACACCCCAAACTAGGTGGATATTACATTGCCGTGGACCCCCGACTGGGACTCACCAGGCGGATGAAAATTAATAAATTACACAATACAAATGTAGTACCGAACCACATTACATCATCAATAACTCCGATTAGGAGTTTCAAATACAACACACCCAGGGAACACTGAATACATGTATATTTTATATGAAGATAAAATATACAACACTGAACAAATGGCAATCCAAAAGGAAGTGCAGCGGAAAATATATAACAAGGAAACATGAATGAAATGAAGAGACTAGGGCCCCTTACTAGTATCACTGGGACTCCTCGCTGTCAACGTTCGCTTCCCGTGCTTTTGCCTTGCCATGACCTAAAAACAATATCCCTAACGGGGTCAATTACACAGATGAACAATCCTCAAGAGTTGAACAATATACAACAATCACATATCTTAGTTATGAAATCCAGTTGAAGAGGGGCATCATAGTACGCCCGTAATGGTATGTGCAAGTGCACAAGACGAGTGTCCGGACACAACCGCCCTTGTGCCTAATTAGTCTCACGGAGGTACGTTACCATGTGCACAGTCCATTGTGTCGGTGAACCCGATCACATGACTATCAAGTGCCCGACTAAAAATTCCACACATCCCCACCCGGCCACGCAATATGAACCCAGAAGGCCACAAGAACAAAAGTGACCAATGAACATTAATGAATAATAATCCGACAAGGGTCAAGAATGACTCACCGAGATGAATCAACAATGAAATGAATGGTAGCTCATTGAAATGATTGGAACCGTCGTTCCTCGTGAATTGAATGATTAATTGATAATTACAAGTCTCGACATGAATGATATATTATTAGTGAATTACATGTATGAATGAACAACAACATAAGGAATGAATATCCCTTTAATCGACTAAGAATTAACTTATACAACACGGGTGATGAAATGTCTTCTTACGAACAAACGTCTCTAATGGAGAGTATCGGTCGCTCGAACAATCTTGAATAACATAATTACCAATAAATGCTCAATATACATATCAATCACGATTATAACCAACTCAAACGTCGATACAACGACAATCAAACTCATTGGGGCATTCTAACGAATACGTTGTGAACATTCTTCTGTTGATTACAACTATTCCCCAAAAATATATCGAAAACCAACCTCCAAAAGTAATTCAATCCAGCAAAACTTCATTAATGACATCAATGATCCAATAGGAAATCACAACTCAAGGTTACGACAACATCAATCGGAAACCCCCAAAATATCCAAAGTCAAACCCCCAAGGGTTCTTGAATAATTCCCCAAATATTCATCAAATCCGCAATATACACCAATAAATTCGTAGGAATACATGTATTCAAGGTAGATAATCCATATCTAACATCTTACAATATCATAGCAAGCTTATACGAAGAGATCGGAAGGAAAACACTCGAACTCCGAAATTCTAGATTCAAGAATGATTACCTTGATTTTATGTGTTGGAGAGGATAAGGTGATGATTAATCCGACTTAGAAGCTTGAAGATGATGATAGGTGAGTGCAGCTCGAAAAGATCTCTCCAAATAGCCCGAAATCGCCCGAGAATGCCGAAAAACGAAATGAGGAGTGAAAATGATGAACTGGACTGGACTGTCCAATTTATATTGGTCCAGTTTAGCGCACGCTATGTCCTGATATGTAGCGTGCGCTAGCGGATTAACCGGATAGTCCAGTGAGCTCTGACTGCCTCGTTAGCATACGCTACGAACATGGTAGCGTGCGCTAACGTCTTCCCGATAGCGTGCGTTAATCCAAAATGTTAGCATGCGCTAACTGATGTTTGATTCCCAGTAACTGAAGTCCAGAACCTACTGTCCTCTGGCCTGATTGAGCCTTAGCGCGCGCTACCCAAATATTAGCGTGCGCTACCAACTAACCCTTGCGTACGCTATGCACACTCTTAGCGTACGCTACGAATGATTTCAACTCAGTCCAGTACCCACTGGACTGTCTGTTCCAATATGCTAGCGCGCGCTGATGGATCCCGATAGCGTGTGCTACACACAACATTTAACATACGTTATACTCCAATTGTAACGTGCGTTACGAACCTCACTAATCCAGTCCAGTGCCTTCTGGGCTGTCTGTCCAAATGCATTAGCGTGCGTTAATACTAAGAGGTTAGGGTGCGCTACCTGTACTCAATTAGCGTGCACTAAAATGAGTACGTAGCGTGCGCTACTCCTCACGCACAGTCCATCACAAAGATGACGATAAAGATAAACTCAGCTCAAATCTCAAACAAGGTAGAAAGACGAATGATAATTGATCCAGGATTCTAAGTACATCAAACAGTGAACACGATGAACAAACATGTATGATGAATGATTATTACTGAGTGAAATATTACTGAATGAAAATTAACTGAATGATAATGAATGAATTTACAATCGGGTATTACATATAGTGGTTTCAGAAGTGGGGTAATCCTCTACTAATCCACTTTTTTCCAAACCAGTTGGAGATGAACTCACTATAACTTTCAACCAGTGATAAACGTTACAATGATTCAAACCAGTTATAACAGCTTCCAACCAGTGGAAACTCGTGGCCGTTTCAACTCCCTTAACTGCCTAGAACCTCTTGATCAAAAACTCGTGGATGCCTCAACAACTCTCGAGCTGTCTATCACCTTCCAATCAAGAACCCGTGGATGCCTTATCAGTTGCGAAACTTCTGAAACCTCGTTCACAAAAGTACCTCGTACTCAACTTTAAAGACAAGAGTGTTTGTCTTCTCTAACTTCAAGAGCTTCTCAGAATATGATCTTGGAAACTTTGCTCTTCACGATGCTATCTCTCTTGATAGATTTGATTGCTTTGTTTGCTTAGATTGCTTGTAAGTATTGTTCACATCATACTTTGCTCATTCTGATCTGCAGATATTTATAGTACGAATCTTGAGCTTCTTTTCAGAGTTGTTACATCACTGTAACAAATTGGTCCGTTGGAGAGTGGACTTCTTTGTTTATCTTATCATTTCATTGCACGGTTTGATTCCCTTTTAAATTCCGACCGTTGGAAGGATTTCTTTTGGTCGTGCTGCTTTTCTTGATTTGTATATTCATAAGTCTTCATAATGCGGATCTCAAGGAATATTTTATTCCTAATTTTTCGGGAATCTTTCCGGTTTGTCTCCTTACGTCTGCATGTGAATTTCCATTATTGTTGACTTTTGAACGCTTGCTGACGTGGACTGAGTTTCTTAAACTTGGCTGATATCTTGTCTGAGAACTCATCTAATATCTTTTGATCAAACCTGCCAGATGTGCGATCAACCCTCTCTGATGTAAAACTTCTCTGTGTAGAAGTTCTCTGAGATAAAGTCCTCTGACCTGACTGAAGTTATCTGACCTGATAGATATTCTCTGATCTGATGGTCAACCTTCAGCTGATACTTGTTTTGACCAGACCTCGTCTGATAACTCGTCTGCTGTTAGGCTTTAGTCAAACCTCTATGATATTCTTGTTTGACCAATACTTGTCTGATGTATCGCCTTCCTCAGAACTTAACTGCAGCTGGGTTTTGGTCAAACCTCTCTGATGTTTGCGTTGACCAAAAACTCGTCTGATAATGAACTTGCTTGTGAACTTCTCTAATATATTGGTAGTTATAAACTTAGTCGATTTTCCTACTGATCAACACTTGACCAGGACTTGGTCTAAATTTTAAGGCCTATAGAAGATACTCATTTGATTCTTCTTTACAATGTCAAGTATTTAGAACATACATTTGAATAAATCACAATACATGGATAACATCATCAAAATCTAACAAGTATTCCTAACACCTTAGTCACTTTTACTTCAACATAAATTTCACACCTTTGTTTTGAGTCAAATTTTTACATTTGGCGTCAAAATTAACTTTACCAATCTTTTTATGGATATTAAGCTAACATGGCCTAATCTAACATGCCACAAATCACATAACTCAACCATGCAGTGAAAAGCAATATTCTTATTAATATTAGTAGAGGGCGAATAACCATTACATTCTGAACAATATCCTTTCAAGGTGACCTTTCCTAGATAATTGTTCATTCTTAGACAACACAAACCTAGCAGATTCAAAAACTAGTCTAAACACATGTCAAATAAGCAAGCATCCCGAGACGAGGTTTTTCCTGATATCTAGGAAATGCAATTCGTCCCTCAAGGTAATCTCTTTCCCATACGTCATCTTGATCACCACTCTTCCAACTCCAGCACATTGGCAATCAAAGAATTCCACATATGAAGGATCCGATCGACCATTGGGTATTTCAATAACACCTCTTGATCAGAGCAAACATGACAAGTTGCGCCTGTGTTAACGAACCATTACCTTGAGTTGTCCACGAGACTAGATTTGAAGACATTGTGCATAAGTCCAAGTTGGGCATTTCATCGATCACCAGATTAGTCCATTGTTTTTCGAAAGAGCACATCAGTCCTTTTTCATCTGTCCAGTTTTGCCACAGTTGTGACTGCTACCTTCAAATTTCTTGATTTTATTTTGGGTAAACTAGTCTTTGTGGTTTCTAGCTTTGTTCTTGTGTTATTTGTTCGAACCTCTCTCGGCCAATTTCACCTTTGCCTCTATCGATGTTTTCCCAAACTTAGTAGCTGATTTTTTATTGACCTCTTATGCGGAGATTCACTATCAAGTCCTCCAAACTCATCAGATTTTGCTTGTGCTTGAGGTAGTTCTTGAAATATCTTCAAGTTGGTAGTAGCTTCTCAATGGTAGAAGCTACTTGGAAATTTTCACAAAGGTGCATGTCCTTGGCCAATTTCAGCTCTTGGAGTTGATCCATGACTGTCTTAGAATCCATCATCACAAACTCCAGGAAATGCCGGATAATATATTTCTTAGTACATATGTCTTCAACCTTGTACTTTTTTCATTAAAGATGTAATACATGCATAGATAGTTCCATTGACCACATGCCTCAAAGGCAGCCCTTCAATCCATGTCAGTATCATCCTTGATTACAACTAGGGGACGATCCCTCAAGTAACAATCTATACCCCAACGTGGTCAGAAGAAAGGTTATCTTTTGTTGCCATGTGCAAAAATTTAGCCCACAAAACATTTTTTGATCGCTCGGCATGTGCAGCAACAGATGCAAAAATAGGAGAAGAGAAAAAAGTCTTGTAGTCTGAGAACCAATCTATTTAGAATATTAGCCCATTGAGACTACTTGCATTAAAGCAGTCGTGGCAGCGACGGCGGCAGATCTAGCAGCAGAGGTGGTGATAGAGGCAGCGGAGGTGGTGGATAATCAGATCAAGATTCAGTTGATTGTCATTAGTTCAAATTACAATAAGAATCTTAAACTATTGGGAATACAAAAATAATTGGATACACGGGGGAAATTTGAACTAAACAGCACATCTAGTAAACTAAGAAAGCAATAAGTTGTCAAGAAAGAAATAGTTGAGGCGAGCGAACTCTTTCTTTAATTTTCTTATTGCCCTATACAGCACCTCACAGTCTATACCAATGAACCTCCCAAGATACAACAACTTATTGGATCAGAGCTTCTAAATAAATCACATTGGCGAACGAGTCCTGGCCCGACAACTCAGAAACATACCCTAAGATTCTTATATGAATATGCAAGAATTTTGAGTACAGGGAGATGCATGATTTGCATTGTGCTATTAGGCGCAATTTTTCTCTATATAGGGGGTTGTATTTATAGGTGCGGTTTTTTTTACTCACACTGTTGGGACAACAACCTCTATCTGAAATTGTTGGGATAACAATACCCGGTATTGAAATTGTTGAGACAACAAATCACTGTATCGATGCTGCCCTATATCGATCGTAGTGTCAGTATGTTTTGACAATATGCCAATCTAGCATACAGTAAGCAAAATGTATCGAAAAGCTGATCAATAGTGTCAACTTGTATCGAAGACCTCTCGTAGATCCAGCATATTGATCATACAGCAGAGTCCCGCAAAGCTAAAGTATGGAAGTTGTCTCGAATCGTCAATACAGTGATCCTTCCATACAGCTCTCAACAGGACAAGAAGGAATCTTCAGTATTCGCTAGAAGTCAAGTCCCATTGATAAAGAAGTATTTAAATACTAAAGGATAAAGTATTTAAATACTGTAAGTCAGAAGATCTTCACAATCCCGCAATATTCGGATCTCAATCAAAAGTCTATTGTCACAGAATCTTGCTCAACGGATAGATTTCAAACAGATATATTTCAGAGACTATATATATCCCCTCAAGGCTTTGAAGATTAGTTACCAAAAACTCAGGAAGTTATTATCATATACATCAGAGCAAAATATATCTCCCAAGCTTTATGCTATTCAGATATAAGTGATATACAGTGCTCAAAACTTTAAACAACACATCATCAGCTTATAGCACAGAAAGTCATAGTTGTTGTTCAACCCTGTTCTATCTTTGAACAAACCCAGATCAGCCCTGTGTGGACTGAGTAATCTTTGCTACTCCGGAACTGTGTGTGAAGGAATTGCATCGAAGAAGACAAAGCTTCAGAACTGTGTGTGAAGAAGCCAATCAAAGTGTTAGCTCAAACCAATCCGTGTGAACGGTTGAAGCTAAGATCTTTATATCAATCTGTGTGAACGATATATTGATTAAGTGTTGTTATAATTACATAGTTGTGTACGCAGTAATTATAATAAACTTTTTACTCCTTTGTGGAGCACCAGTGGACGTAGAAGGGTTTACCTCGAACCACTTTAAATATTATTTTATTTACCTTCTGCCTTTATTGTTTTAATTACTGTGATTATTTAAGTATACACTGCACATCGAGTTGCTGTATTCACAACAACTTACTGTATTTAAGACTTCCGCTACACACTCAGATTTAAAATCGTATAGCTTGTAGTTTAAAACACTTTCCAAGCTGTATCCAGTATACTTAGTGGCCAACAAGTGGTATCGGAGCAGTTGATTCTAAAAAGAATCACTCGTATTTTTAACCGAATCAGATCCAAATCACTTATTTTTAAAACAGTCTTTTTCATTCCTTTATTCTCACATGGATACATCTATGATCAACAAAGTGCCTATGTTCTCTATTAACGAATTTGATGGTTGGAGAATCAGGATGGAGGCTCATCTTGCAGCAATGCACGAAGAAATGATTTTTGTTATACATAATGGCCACATCAAGATCATGAAGGTAAACACGGCTGCAAGGATTGGAGGCCAAGCCCATGCTGAGATGCTCGAGAAGGAGCGCGAACAATGGACCACGGATGAAAGAAAGCGCGCCAATCTCGACAGTGTGGCTAAGAACGCATTATTTGTCACTCTTGACAAAGGCACGTTCTCAAGGGTAAAGAGCTGTAAAACAGCCAAGGAAATCTGGGATAAACTCAAGTTGATTTGTGAGGGAACTGAGCTCTCAAAAGAAAACAAAATTTCAAAACTGACTGAGCAATTTGAATCTTTTGAAATGAAACCAATTGAGACACTTAAGGAACTTGACCTCAGATTCACTGGTATTGTTGGTGAACTTGAAGTTTTGGGCAAAACTTATACCCAAAAGGAGAAGAATTTAAAAAATTTCAGATCTCTCCCAGCCCGATGGGACATTAAGACCACAGCTATGCGTGTGTCGTGTAATTTAAATGAAATATCTACTTTTGATCTCTTCTCTGACCTCAAAGCTTTTGAGTATGATATTGACAGAAGAGAGAAAGCTGAAGAATCTCCTTCAAAGGTTACAGCACTAGCCGCTGTATCGAATCGTCGACACAGCATGCCCAGCTCGTCGAAGCCTAGTCATAAGAATGCTGACAGTGACGGCGACATCCTGTCTCAAGATGAAATGGCGCTTCTCATGCATAAGTTCAAGAAGTTCATCAAGCAATCGGGAAAAACTTCCTACAGGCCCAAACCTGTCCACAAGGTAAGTACCGAAACTTCATCCGGTGATGCTAACCTGTGTTATAATCGCTGGAAACCAGGGCATTATGCAAACAAATGTCCTCATCCCAAAGTTCAAAGGTTGCCAGAAGCCGAGCAACAAGAGAGGGATGAACGAAGACGTGCTTGGAAAAACAAGCTCAAGACCCTGCTTGGAGAATCAGAAGCCTCCCCCGCACCATCCAAATCCTAAGAATATCTTCAGGTGGTCACTGAAAGTGATTCATCTGACGATGAGTTCGATGATAAAGCATATATGTGCTTTATGGCCAAGGACATTCCGGAAGATGAAGATAGCGACGATGAGGTAAGCTCAACCTCAGCTATTCTAGTAAATGCATCTCATACTTTTGAAAACATGATGAATGAGTTTAAAAACATTCAAAAGGCCCATGAGACATTGAAAAATGAGAATATACAACTCCAACTGTCTAACCTAGAGCTGAAATATGAAAATGACTTGCTGAAAATAAATTATGAAAATATGCCTATTGATTGTGAAACCAAAAAGGTCGAACATGAAACACTCATGGAGAGCAATCATCAACTTGCTCATGAACTAAGTGAGGTTAAAACTCACAATGAGAGCAATACAAATGATTTTATTCTACTTCAAGCCAAAGTCAAAACTCTCGAAAAACGAGAAGATGAACTTGAGACCATTCTGAAATCTTTCGAGAAATCATCCAAAAGAATGGAAGAAATTCTAAGCACTGGGCAACATGCTCATGATAAAAATGGCTTAGGATACAACTCATATTCAAACAAAGGGAAAACTAGTACAGTGTTTGTCACGGGTGTGGAACCCATTCCTGTGTCGAAAGAAACTTCGAGTCCTGTGAAGGAACCTGTTGCACAACGAACAGCAAAGGCTGCCATTCTGCCACCTCAATCATACTCCAGACAGCGGAATCACCAGCCATTCAGACGTGAAAGTCGCACTCAATAGCATGCTCACGAGCATATCAACAGCGCCAACAGCCGTTCAGAAGGAAGGCTGTATCGGCATTACTATCAGTACAGCACGCCTAGGTATTGGATACAAGAGCCACGTTATTCCTCGAGAAAACAGGTGTCCGCATAGTATCAACAACAGCGTTGGGAATCCAACTGGAGACCCAGAAGGCAAGCTGTTAGGCCAAAGAAAATGGCTCCACCTCCAAGACGGCACTCGTACTGGACTAATAATAATAACCCTGAATTTTACATGCATAACAATTATTATGGTTATAGCGACTATGTTTATGCCCCACGTAGATACCGCAACACTGTACCGAATGTGACCTACAGTAAACCAATTGCTGTCAGGAAAATTTAGGTACCTAAAGGCACTAACATTCATGGACCCAAAAATCAAAGGGGACCTAAATCTACCTAATCTCTTTGCATACAGGACATCCTAGAGGAGGACACCTGGTACTTCGATAGTGGATGCTCTCGGCACATGACCAGAGATAGAAGCAAGCTGTCAGGTTTCGTAGAAGGTCGCGGTCCAAAAGTGCGCTTCGGTGGTAAATCTAAAGGAAGAACAAGAGGGAAAGGAAACCTTTTTGTAGGAAAATTCAAAGTCACCGATGTTGCATATGTTGAAGGCTTACAGTACAATCTACTTAGTATTAGCCAGTTTTGTGATAAACAGTTCTCGGTGAAATTCTATATAGATCGTTGTAGAGTCAAGAACATCCAGACCAAAGAAGTTGTGCTTACAGGAAGCAGATCAGGTAACATGTATATTGCTGACTGGAAGCCTATGAGCTCCTCAATTCCATGCTTTGTTGCCAAAGGCACTGCAGATCTAAGCTGGTTATGGCACACGAGGATGTCTCACGTCAACTTATAGACGATCAACAAGCTCTCAAGATAGGTAATGGTAAGAGGATTGCCAAACGTGTCATTCAAAAAGGACAGCGTCTGCGGACCATGTCAGAAAGGCAAGCAAACCAAGTCCACCCTGAAGAGCAAATCCTACCATTCAACCCAAAGAGTGTTGGAGATGCTACACATGGATCTCTACGGTCCTGTAGACCCGGTAAGTTTGGGAGGTAAGAAATACTGTCTTTCGTTGTTGATGATTACTCCAGGTATGCTTAGACAATCTTCTTAAGCAAGAAGAAGGAAACAACATCAAAGCTGCCCGAGCTCCTGAGAAAGCTTCAAAATGAAAAGGCATTGAGTATCGTGTCCATTCGTTCCGACAGAGGTACAGAATTTACTAACCACTTTATAGAGCAGTACTGTTCGGAAAATGGGATACAGCACGAATACTCAGCTGCCCGTACACCTCAACAAAATGGTGTTGCCGAGCGAAAGAATAGGATGCTGAAAGAAGCAACAAGGACAATGATTGCTGCAAGCAAGTTGCCACAGCGTTTCTAGGGTGAAGCAACCAATACAGCATGCTACGCTCAAAACCGCTGTATCGTCAACAAGCACCACAACAAAATATCATACGAGGTATGGAACAACAAAACTCCGTTAGTTTCATATTTTCACATTTTTGGATGCAGGTGCTATGTGTTGAATAATGGGAAGGGTCAACTTAGAACCTTCGATGAGAAGTCAGATGAAGGAATATTTGTAGGATATTCCTCCGTCAGCAAAGCTTACAGGATCTTTAATAAAAGGAAGCTGACGATCGAGGAATCAGTTCATGTAGTGTTCGACGAACCTCACCATGACCCTACTTGAGTAGAAGCTGTTACCCAGAACATCCAACAACTCTCCATATTAGATCCTCCAACTCCCATAGAACCTGTTTTTGACCTAGAAATCAACCCCGCAGCTGTAAGAATCGACGTAGATGAAGCCGATGCTGTATAAGCTGAAGCTGTATCTACATAAACTCTCGATACAGTACGGGACCCTGAATTAGAACCCGACCGAAGATGGATGAGAGATCACCCGCAAGGGCTGATCATTGGAAACATTGATGCTGGTGTTTCTACTCGTAGGAGAATACAGAGTACACAAGGAAATATACTGTGTGCACAAGAAGAACTAGATACTGAGATATCACCATTCCCTGAATGGAAATATCAATCCGAGATTAGAAGACTCAATATGTGCACTATTGCTGTATTCTTAGCCCAGTCCGAACGTATTTCTACCATAGACGCTCTTAATAATTCTCATTGGATAACATCTATGGAAGAAGAGCTTAACGGTTTCTAAAGAAACAATGTATCGTATCTTGTACCCAGACCTACGCATCAATCAGTTATAGGAACCAAATGGATATTTACAAACAAGAAGGATCGAAATGGACTAATCATAAGGAATAAATCCAGACTAGTCGCACAAGGCTATAGACAGGAAGAAGGCATAGACTACGATGAAACGTTTACCCCTGTAGCCAGACTAGAAGCCATTAGGATATTTTTAGCCTTTGTCGCCCATAAGAGTTTTATTGTATACCAAATGGACGTCAAGAGTGCATTCCTAAATGGAGACCTTGCCGAAGAAGTTTATGTTGAACAACCACCAGGGTTTGCCAACACAGACGGCATCGACCTAGTATACAAGCTTAGGAAAGTACTGTATGGACTTAAGCAAGCCCCTAGAGCATGGTATGAGACCCTGTCCCAGTATCTAACCGATAATGGATTTGAGAAAGGTGCTGTGGATAAGACCTTGTTCAAAATACAGGAAGGCGATGACCTTCTAATGGTGCAAATCTATGTAGATGATATAATTTTTGGTTCAACTAACCTTGCTTTATGTCAAAGGTTCTCTCATCTCATGCAAACTAAATTTGAAATGAGTATGATGGGAGAACTTAGTTATTTCCTAGGTTTGCAGGTAAAGCAATTGCCAACAGGTATTTTCATCAACCAGGAAAAATACAGCAAGGAGCTTCTCAACAAATTTGGAATGAACACTTCCAAATCATCGTCAACCCCCATGAGCACTTCCGTGCAAATTAGTGCTGATGAAGCCGGAAAGCCGGTTGACCAATCACTCTACAGGAAGCTTATTGGCTCTCTCCTGTACCTAACGGCTAGCAGGCCCGATATCCAGTTTGTTGTAGGAGTGTGTGTGAGATATCAAGTAGCACCTAAGGAATCACACTTCAATACAGCTAAACGAATCCTGAAGTACATTAAAGGAACAGTCGATGTAGGACTGTGGTATCCTAAAGAAGGCGGATTCGATTTAGTTGGACACAGCGACTCGGATCTCGGAGGCTGCAAGCTAGATAAGAAGAGTAAAAGTGGAACTTGTCACTTTCTTGGACCTAGACTTGTCTCTTGGTTCAGTAAGAAGCAATTGACAAACTCACTTTCCATGGCTGAATCGTAATACTATGCTGCTGGAAGTTGCTGTATGTAGATCCTTTGGATACAGCAACAGTTGTCAGATTATGGGATTGAAGCCAAGGAAACACCAATCATGTGTGATAGCACGAGTGCAATTGCAATAACGCACAACCCTGTATTGCACTCGCGCACTAAGCATATCAACATGAAGCATCATTTCATAAGGAATCATGTCGAGAACAAGGATGTTCGGCTTGAAAAGGTTCCTACAGATATTCAGTTGGCCGACATCTTCACCAAGCCTCTCGACACAACAAGATTCAACATGCTTCGACAAGAATTGGGATTGCTACAGCCTGACTCCCTGTAAATATTTATTGTTTTTACTCAACAATTGAGGGGGAATGCTGTAAGACCCAAGAATACAGTATCCACCATTAATTATCTGTACACTCAGAGCCTTCAATACAGCACTGTAGGGAACAAAGCAATATGAATCAACCGACAGCTGACGTGTGCAATAATTAAGGGGGAATACAGTATGACCCATGAATACAGCATTAATCCAAAAGTTGTTGTATGGAATTGAAACATATATGTACCTTTTAAGGGGGAACACTGTATCGTCGCGGATACAGTACATACTATAGGATTTCGATTCAGTATATATATTATATTGTAATATTTCCTTTTAAAAATAATTTTTGTCCACGTGCCCTGTTTTCATGTCAAACGTCATTTACATTAAATGCCTTACACGACATCTGGACAATTGAATCTCAAAAGCCGCGATGCTTTCAAATTGTTTAATATTTAATGCCGCCATTTCAGGCATCGAGGGTAATAACAAATGTCAGAAGTGGGACCCACTCCTATTTTAAAATTCACTGGATAAGTGTACCAGTTATACTAAGTCCATCGTGACCGTTCATTTCAAACGCCAGTTCCCATCCCTTAAATCTGGCCATTCGTTCTCTGAAAACTCTTCTTCGCCGCCTACTATAAAAGGACTTCAATTTCCATTTGAGACTCTTTATGCTTTCTGCAAATTTTAAGAGCACTCAAGTAAATCAGCCTACAAGTCTTTCTGTGTTTATTGCATACTCTTCTTGAATCTTTTTCATCTTTTCTTGAGATTCATCAATGGCGTCTGCTCAGACCTCTACCACCGCCCTCAAGAAATCTCTGAACTTCATCGATGGACGGATCTTCACCCGATCTGTCGTCATCGAGCGCATTCATGCTGAAACTGATGATGTCGATACGATGGAAGTCGTTATCACCAGAATCCGTCAACAAGGCCTATACCGCCTTGGGAGCCACACCGCTGAAAGTTATGACGTTCACCTTGTTGAGGAATTCTACCTCAACGCCGTGGTTCGTTTTCTGCCTCTAGCCCTAGGAGGACATGTTGCTGATATCACAGCAGTCATTCACGGAGTGGAGATCTGCATCGACCGAGATCTTCTCAAAAATATTTACAGGGTACCCTCTGAAGGCCTGACCATGGAAGAACTTGAGACATTTGGGTCTCAAGAGTTGCTGACTCAATATTATGGCTTGTTCACCGGTTTGACTACAGTTGAAGTGGTTCACACCACATGTCATAAGAAAAATTTTTGCTTACCTTTTGTTTATTTGCATCATTGAAAATCGCACTGGTGCATTCGAGATGTGCACAAATCTTAGGTTTAGAATGATGGTAGCTATTATGACCCGTGAAAAGGTCAATTGGTGTCAAATTATTCTGAAACGCGTGCAGGAAGAAGTTTCCAAACCTGCTACTCAGAAGAAATCATTTGGTTTATTCTTAAACCACATTTTGATGAAGTGCGGAATTCCACAATCCGCAAATGCAAGGAAAATAAGTTCCCGGATATTCTTGGGAGGAGTCAAACCCACTGCCTACAAACAAAGTATTCTGATCGCAGACAGGCCTTTTATCCGGAACCTACCGATTTCTGAAGATCCAAGGGACGTTTCTCCTAAGTCCCAAAGTGTGGAATCTTCAAAGAAACGAAAGATATCTCACAGCAAGACACTAGTTGCTACTGAGAAGCCGAAAAAGAAACTAAGGAGGCTTTCTAAAGTCAAAGCCACAAAAACCTATGAGGATGCTTCTATTGTGGCGCAACCCACTGTTGAATTACCCCAGGGCCCAACCCCTGTGGAAGAGATGCCCGTTACTGTATCGACAGTAAATCCCGAGCCTTTGGTGGCAACGACGGATAAGAGGACATTTGCCAACTTGGAAGACTCTAGCGAGTAGGTTGCCCCTACGGAGCCAAATGCTACCTCTCCTATACGGGATTCCACACCCGTACAGGATCCACCTTCCTTTGGGTTACCATCCCCTGTAAGGAATCCCTCTTCCATACAGGATCCCACACCTGTAGAGGAACCACTCGCTACAGTGGACTCAGACGTTGTACGAAGTCCCTCCCCGGACACTATTATCAATAAAACCCTTCTCTCTGTGCAAATTGAACAGGCCTATGAAAAATTTCTTCAATGGAAGAGCTATAGGATAGCTCCGTACGATACCGTATACAACTGGAGCGAGTGGAGAAATGAAGAAAGATTCGTGTTGGAAGTGACGGACTCACAAGAAGTTGAAGCCCTGATCCAATGGGATAATCTTTGCTGCAAAGAGTTGATTGAAAGCCATCTTTTGCACAAATCAAATGCCAGAAGGAAAGGAAATGATAAGTCCGAGGAATCTCCCATAAGTTCAAAAGAAGACCACGACTCAGACGACGACGACGATGCCTTTCAGGCAGGTCTGACCGTGAGGAGGCTCACGAAAGAGAAGTCCCTCAAGTTCAACAAAATGATGAAGGGACATCAAGCCGCAATGAGCCCCCCTCGCAACAGCCAGATATTATTCCCGAACAGGAGGAATCAGTCCCTCTTGTCGCGGAGGATCAACCATCCGTTTCGGAACAGGCACCCGAGCGTGCTGTCGCTGAGAGACAACATGAGGAATCAGTCCCTCCTGTATCTATGTCTGCAGAAATCCCTTCGACACAGGAGGATGTCGCACCCCCTGCTGCCGAACCCGAAACTGCTGCTCCTGCCCCATCAATCGTGGAATCCGACGACGGTACTACATTTGAGGATGTCCAACTCACTTCACGCCCTAACGTGAACTTGAGAAGGTTGAATGGAGTCGAGGACTTCGCCAAGCCGGATTCTCCCCGCATTGCAGCTAGGAAAGAGCGATTACGTGCTCTTGGCCTTCAAACCGTCTTTATCCAGGATGCAGTTAATGCCTTGTACTCAGTAGAAAAAGCTCTAAATTGGATGCACACATATGCTGTTGAAGAAATGACTGGATTACAGCATGAAGTCTCCCGAGTTGTGGAAGCCTTCACTGTCTTGCCAGAAGTCTTCAACGAAGCCCTGAGCAATCTACAAGAGAAGCAAGAAAAGATCTTGAGAGAAGAGGAATCTAAAACTCGCATATCTGAGGCCAAGACAGCATCTGCCATGATCGATACCGGTTCTCAGCTTCGAGCCCACGACAAAAGTAATAAAGATATGTCGCAGGTGCTCTCCTCCCTGGTCGAGAGAATTTCAAATATTGAGACGAAACAGGATGCCGCTCTGGAAATCCTAGGACGTCTTGATGACGCCAAAAAGGGGGAAGAAGCGAGAGAAGCCGCGAGGAGAACGAGGCTCCAGCATGAAAGAGAATTTAATGCTGCTCAAGACAGCATTACAGCAGAGCTAAATAAATTGGCTACACCCACTCAAAGCTACAGGATTTCAGGTTCTCGACCTGAGTTCCATGATCCCAGCGTCCCATGGCAAACCATGATCCAAAGGCCTTCTGAAATTCGTCTGCCAACCAACCGCCATCCCACTGCTGAAGAAGTGAAGCAATGGAGGAAAAATGAACTGATGAGATATTTTGCAAAACTCGTCAGGGAATCCGCCATCTTCAAAGGATATAAAACATTAGCGGATGTTGCAGACAAATTTACAAAGATGTTAGAAGAAGGAAAGCTTCCTCTCCAACAAGAAATGAAGTCCAAGCATAGAAGAGGAGATCGGATCACCCACCCAGAGGACTGGATTCTCGCCTTCGACAAATCATACGATGGCAGAGCAATCTACTTAGATCGAGGCAATGATTCCCTACAGCACTGGTGGCGTGGAACCGAGAATGATCCCAAGAAAAGGCCATGGAGACACTCGGATTATAGGAGTTAAAATCCTTGTATTTTTGTTTGTATTTTTTCTTTCAAAACAGCAATCCTTGTACTCTATTTTGAATATCAGTAAAATATTTGCTTGTCTTGAAAGATTACAACTCGTAATCTACTGTGTTAACGTATGATTACGTAACTTAAATTTACTTGCTGAAATTAATCACAAATATAGAAACTTGTTTAAAAATTAAGCTGTACGAACTTGTCTGCGAACAGTTCATAGATTCAGTTGTATGCATCTATAATACATTGTAAGATTGTGCCTGCGCGCCAATCATAAGCTTAAAACTGTAGAAATCTCTTAGCTGTATCGAACTCGCCTGCGATCAGTTCATAAATTAGACTAAGTTGCTGAAAGCCAGATCATTCGACAGAAGACCAAGATATCTGCCCGAAGTCATCAAGAAGGTTATTCGCTTCATGAAGAAGGTTTTGGCATCATCAAGAAGGCTTGAAAGATTTAAGTCTTGGCAAATTGTCAAAAAGGGGGAAATTGTTGGGATAACATCCTCTATCTGAAATTATTGGGATAACAATACCCGGTATCGAAATTGTTGAGACAACAAATCACTATATCGATGCTGCCCTGTATCGATCGTAGTGTCAGTATGTTTTGACAATATGCCAATCTAGCATACAGTAAGCAAACTGTATCGAAAATCTGATCAATAGTGTCAACCTGTATCGAAGACCTCTCGTAGATCCAACATATTGATCATACAGCAGAGTCCCGCAAAGCTAAAGTATGGAAGCTGTCTTGAATCGTCAGTACAGTGATCCTTCCATACAGCTCTCAACAGGACAAGAAGGAATCTTCAGTATTCGCTAGAAGTCAAGTCCCGTTGATAAAAAAGTATTTAAATACTAAGGGATAAAGTATTTAAATACTGTAAGTCAGAAGATCTTCACAATCCCGCAATATCCGGATCTCAGTCAAAAGACAGAATCTTGCTCAACAGATAGATTTCAAACGGATATATTTCAGAGACTATATATACCCTCAAGGCTTTGAAGAATAGTTATCAAAAACTTACGAAGTTATTATCATATACATCAGAGCAAAACATATCTCCTAAGCTTTCTGCTATTCAGATATAAGAGATATACAGTGCTCAAAACTTTGAACAACACATCATCATCTTATAGCCCAGAAAGTCATAGCTGTTGTTCAACCCTGTTCTATCTTTGAACAAACCCAGATCAGTCCTGTGTGGACTGAGTAATCTTTTCTACTCCGGAACTGTGTGTGAAGGAATTGCATCGAAGAAGACGAAGCTTCAGAACTGTGTGTGAAGAAGCCAGTCAAAGTGTTAGCTCAAACCAATCTGTGTGAACGGTTGAAGCTAAGATCTTTATATCAATCTGTTTGAACGATATATTGATTAAGTGTTGTTATAATTACGTAGTTGTGTACGCAGTAATTATAATAAACTTTTTACTCCTGTGTGGAGGACCAGTGGACGTAGAGGGGGTTACTTCGAACCACTTTAAATATTGTGTTATTTACCTTCTGCCTTTATTGTTTTAATTACTGTGATTATTTAAGTATACACTGCACATCGAGTTGCTGTATCCACAGCAACTTACTGTATTTAAGACTTCCGCTACGCACTCAGATTTAAAATCATACAGCTTGTAGTTTAAAACACTTTCCAAGCTGTATCTAGTATACTTAGTGGCCAACACACACAACCAACTTAGTGGTGTTGGTGGGATTTGAACCCATGACCTTTGGCCACTGAGCTCACTATTCAACCACTAGGTCATCCCAACTGGGATTTATTTATAGGCGCAGGTTAAGTCAAAGAGAGTAGAATCCCAAGTAAACTGAGATTCCTTGACTTGCTTCTGCAGTCTGAAAGGTTCTAGAATGGGAGGAGCCTCAAACTTAATTATTCTTGGAGAATAATTAAATTAGGAACAAACCGGCCCCCGTTCCACGGGACAGTCCATGAGTCACGGTTGTGCCGCATCAGCCCAGTTTGGCTAGGGCCAAGGTCGAGCTGAGACCAGATCGGACCACGCCGCACCAGCTTGTAGGGGCCAAGGCCGAACCGAGACTGGGTCAGGATAAGTCGAGCCGATTCGGGCCTTCGGAAGGCCGATCAGTCGGCCAAACGGAAGAACGAATGCGCGCGAATGTGTATGTGCCCCCTTCCACCTAGGCTCTTCTACAAGAGTTTTGTACTCTCTCTTATTCAAGTTCTTACTATAAGGTGCCTCCCACAAGGAAAATTTCCTATGTGGGGTTCCACTCCTTCCAAATGAGTGTACTTTCTTTAACAAATTTTACTCGAAGTCTCAACCTTTAAGCATTAATTTCTCACTTATCTGATCTTGGATTTGTGAAAGAAAAACAAGATAATCTACTCGGAACAAAGAATCCGTTTATGGCGCTCATTTTCAATTTTGACGAAACGCCAAATTTGAAAACTCTAAACAATAACTTATTTGTTTCCAAAAATCCCAACATCAAATGACTTCAATAGTGAATATACATATAGATATGGTACTCATACGAGTACTTTAACACTTTCCTTTAGTTTAATGATAGGTTAGGATTTATAATTATTTGAGGATAATTTTGGGTATGTAGTTTCTATTGTGGTATGAAAAAATGTCTTAACCGTTTTATAACATATAAAGAGTTATTGTCCAAAGTTTTTGAGTAGGCTACATGGACCAACAACATGAGTCGCATAGAATCGCCCGTATGAACAATGATTCTTCTCTAACTTACATACCACATTTTTAGTTAAAAATCAAGTTGGAAATACATCAATAACAATCAGAGTTGGGAATGAAACATATTGGTAATGCCCTAAACATGACCAACTTAATTGTAAACCCTTATTATCAAATTTCCGGGTACGCTACTTGTGATTAAAATTGAATTGTGCTAATGGATGTCAACTACTCTATATTTTAGGAGAATGATTGGATGTCACTGATGAGTAACTTATGTAAGTATTGATGTCGAGTGTGATGGACATTTAAAAGTAAAAGATACTGATGATAGGTGTGGTGGATATTAAATGATGTGACTGTGACTGTTTACTTTGATTGTGTGTATTAATGACATATTATTCTTCTAAATAATCAATTTTTGGGTGAAATGTTACACTTTTAGTGGGACGGAAAGAGTATATAACCTACACTCTAGTAAAAAGGGAGACTAGGTACAAATGATTCCTGTAACCATTTTCTTCTTTCAAGTCTCAACATAACATAAACTTCATATACTTGCCGTCAAAATCTAACAAATTTCTTTGACAACAAAATACTGGCAATATTTTCTAGTTCAATAACATTGCAACACCCACCGGTAGAGTATACAAAGAAATACAGACATGTTTTAATAGGGAAGGACTAGCCTGCTAAAAGAACAATACCCCGATTCTACAGGCGTGACATGGGTAAAATGTTCGGAGTATAATTTATCAGAAAAGGATAGTCGGTATACCCCACGACAGGATCATGAGTATAAAAAGTAGCCCGAACATACCTATTCAAAGGTGCATTAACCTTCAATCTCATAACCAAATCCGGGTTCGAAATAAATAGCCGCCCATACGCCACCAAATCAGCGTCACCTTTAGCCACAGCTTCAATCCCCAGCTGTCTCGTAAATCCACCACTACAAATAAACGTACCTTTATAAGCCCTTCGCCATGTTCCCACCATTCGAGCCTCCTCATCCGCACTCCCGTGCCTGCCCGACTCCGTCTGCCCGTAGGCCGTGTACCGAGGCTGAGTCACGTGCAGATAAGTGAGCTTCGAGTTACAGTCTGCTTGAAATTTGTTGAGCTTATCGATTACCGCTAAGCCTAGGCTTAGTGGGTCCGAGTCCACGGCATCTAGATGATCGATTGCGGGCGAGATTCTGACACCAACTCGGGCAGCACCAACAGCGGAAACTACTGATCGTACAACTTGCATGATGAGTTTGACCCGGTTCTGGAGGTGTCCACCGTAATCATCTGTACGCTTGTTAATCCCGTCTTTCATGAATTGATCCAGTAGGTAACCGTGAGCTGCGTGTATCTCGACGCCATCAAACCCTGTTTAAAGTTGTTGCATCAGTGGGCACTGAGAACTTTGAGCAAGATACTTAATGTCTTATTTATACTTCAGTTGTTCACCTATTTCTCTAATAAACAAACAAAACAAAAGATTATGTCATCACATGAAACAAAACTGACCTGCTTCAACGGCATTAATGGCTGCCTGGCGATATTGCTCTACCAGCTCAGGGACTTCATAGGTGTCCAATTTACGTGGCTTAGGATAAATACCATAACTTCCATCAGGCAATAACACTCTCCACCTCTTGGATATTGGCTTGTCCGTAGAGGATACTGGGGCTATTCCACCAGGCTGAAGCGCTGTTTGCAATCCCCAAGAACTCATTAGTTAGGTTTGAGAAGTAACGCTTAGTTCTCGAGTTTTAGTAAAGGAAAGAAAAGAAAAAAAAAAGTTGGGAGAGAAAAAAAGAGAAAGAAAAGTGAAAGAAAAATGTATTTTGTGTTCCCGAGTTTGAAGAAATTGAAAGGAAAATTAACCATTTTGTTCTTTTCTATCCCAATCCTTCCAAATCGGAAGGAAATTTAGGAGGGAAAGTTTTCCTTTCATTTCTTTCCGTTTCTTTTCATTAAAAAACTCAGGAACACCAAATATTTTTTCTTTCTTCTTATTTCCATTCATTTCCCTTCTTTTCTCTCGTTAAGTTAAATTATTCGGGAACCAAGCGTAAATAAAACTGTTGTTACCCAAAATATTATTCGGAAGGATTTGCTGGAATGGATGAGTAACAAACAAAATGCGAGAGCACGTCCGTGGGAATGTAAATAACACAAGATTTGCCGGGGTTGTTAGTCTCGGGCTTGAATGCTCTCGCGAGATATTATTAATATGAATACTTGAGAGTACAAATATTAATGTTTGAGTACAATTACAATGAGTGTAAAGACCCTAGTTATCTAGCTCTTGAGTGCTGATGATTGCCGGAAGAACCAGAGTTGATGCTCTGTGAGTTCTTGTAACAAAGATGAAGTGCTGTAGTCAACTGCGAGAAATCGACTGTCTCTCACTGTGTGAATTTAGCTGAACTCTCGTACGAAAACAACTTTATGAACCTTGAATGAAAACAACAGTCTGTGAACCTTTTTGCAGTTGCTGGAGGTTTTCTATTTATAGGAGTCAAGGTAGCTGGGCGATTGCCTTTACTGTATTAAATAAGCGGGCGATCGTCTTTAGCACATGGGTTGGTCTCCTTAAAGTCCGCAACTGCTGCTGGTAGCCGGATGTGCGAACCAATGAGAAGACAACACGCGTCCTATGTCGCTGTCTTGGGAGGTCCCACCTAGGACCTTTCGGTGGGTCTGTCGGTAGGTGAGACTGTCCTCGTCGTTGACAGCTGTTGATGGGCTGGAGTCAAAGATCCTTATTCTGTGGCGCCATTCGCGGATCTGCACGTGGGTCTTCACTCCGAGATCCGGTCTTCGTAGATTATGACGGATGATGGCCTTACACGTGGCATGATGCGGTCGTCTTTAGTCGGGCACTAGGGTCGATCGCTAGGTGCCCAAAGACGATCACACTGAATGCCGATCGCTCGGTACTTGGTCTGCCTTGGATTATTTGATGCTGGCTTGGTCGCTCGGCCCTTATGCCGATCGCCGCTGAGGCGCGTAAATCGATGCACAACAATTGCCCCCCAGCTCGTTTCGATGTTGAAGACGTGGGGTGAGGTGGTTTTTCTAGCGATCGCTTGACATAGACGAGCGACTCAGCATTTTATGGAATAGACGATCGTCTCTCAAGCGGACTGATTTTGAATTTGGACGACCTATTCGATCGTTGCAATGAGCGGGAAATGACAGCGATTTTGAAAACGTCACCGGGGCACGTGTCGGGCTCCTGTTGGGGGAGTCCGATGGTTTTGTCAGGCTGTCCTTCGGCGTGCCCTCGAAACGGCGCGCACGCGGGATTCGAGGGCAGCATTAAATGCGGTCTTATCTGACAGTTGCACTTCGATCCTCGGGACTTCGCTTATTTGCCCAGAAGACCCTGCTCTTGCCTATAAAAAAGACTGGGGTTACAAGGTAAAAATTTTTATGCATTTCCGTCTGAGAAGAAGACAGGGCCAATTTCCCTCGAAGCTTTGTGTGACGATCGTCGTTCGACTCAGACTTCTTAGGTAAGAACAAAAAACTTCTTCTCCCTCCTTTCTCTTTGAATATGTCCGGAGGGAGACCAGATGTGTATGAGGCGGGAAGTACCTCCGTCATCGGGGTTTCGACCGCCCGGGATGAACTTTCTGTGGAGTTCCATGTGGACACCGCCGTCGAGGCCATCCGCGCCGGGATTGAGCCCGCGGAAGTCGAAGAACTTTTTAATGAGGCTGACGCGGCGGAGGCCGAGCGGATCCGTTCACTGAAACAGGAGGAGATGGATGCGACAGCGCAATGGGAGCAGAATAGCGCGTTCGGAAAGGCCTTCACAGATTTTGCCGAACTCATGGAGAGATTGGCCGGCCCACTCCCCAAATTTAACTTTACTGAATACTCGATCGCCCATCCTTATGAACCTGGAAGGCGGACGTTGTTCCGGGCTGCTCGCCGCTTTCCGTGGACCCTTGGCCAGATCGGGAGCTCGGAGACCAGGAAGGATCTGGACCGTTGGAGGGCGAGGTTCCATGTTCCTTCTGATGTTTACCTCCACGTGCCCGCCGAGAACGAGCGAGCCGATCAACCTCCCGAGGGCATGGTCGCCGTCAACGAGGCGATAATGGAGGCCGGACTGCGATTCCCGTTGTCGTTTGCTGTCTCACTACCTGCTGACCGCCTGGAACGGGGCGCCGCTTCAATTGACGCCGAACGCCTGGCTGCAGATCGTCTGCACCCTTACTTTGTTTGGTGGCCATCGGCTGTATCGTCTTCCTTCGCCGTTGGAGATGAACCATCTCTTCAAATTGACGGTTCAAAAAGGCTCTGTCGGCGGCTACCACATCCAAGGTCGCTCAGGCCGGGTAATTCTTGGGGTGCCGAACAAAGTAAGGAGCGATCCATCGAAGTGGTTCTGGGTCGGCGGTGCGTGGAAGTCGGCATCGAGCGACAACCCAACCGACGAGTTGGATATTCCCACCGGCTTTCGGGAGAGGAGTCCGAGTAAGGATTTAGACTCTCTCTTTGTTCAGATATATTCTGAACTGATCTGATTTTGGCCTTCTTTTTGCAGGTGTCATTGTTCCGGCGGCAGGCGACCTCGCTTTTGATTTCGCGATCGTCTGGGAGAAGATATGGAGTCTTCCTGACGACCATATAGACGCACGCCGAATCAACAACGAAGCCTGTTGGTTGGCTGCTCGGCTATTTCGCTACCCTCGCCATCTAAAGGTTCCAGGTACAAACTTTCACGATCTTCTATGACATGTCGATCGTCTTGATTGAGGAAGATTACTAACTTGGTCGATTGCTTTCTTTCGCAGAAATTCACTTCCCTTGTTTCCCAGAGCCCCCTGCTGTGGTCGCCATGTCTAATCCGGGGATCATGAGCCGCCTTCTTCAAGGGAAGAAGGTGAGTCGAGCTCCTGCTGCTCCGCCCCGACCGATCCCGGAGGCAACACCTCTTCAGGAGCCGGTCGTCGAAGAACAGGAGCCTCAAGAGGAGGGTCAACTTCGGCTCAACCGCAAGAAATGGAGGACTGAGGATCCCTCGGCCCCTGCCACTGCCGACGAGCCGCCGATTTCCATGCCTCCGCTTTCCGCGGTTTCTCTAGTGGAGGGGTCCACGCCATCTTCGGCTTTCCTTTAGGTCATGGCGACCGCTGAGGCCGAGACTCTGCGTGGCAGGCCGTTCTTCTGGTAAGCCTGGTCGCTCTTCTGGGTTATGACATTTCCTTTGTTGGAAATATACTAACTCTGCTGCTCCTTGTGCAGGATCCGCCACTCCGACCCGAACTGCACGCCGATGGTGTTGGACTTCCTGTCAAGCAAAGTTCCTCGCGAGCCCAGCGATGTCCCTTCTTACATTGCTCGGGCTACCGCCTCCTTGCCGAAGGCCTGGACGACCGATCTGGATGCGATCACGCGCCGGCGATCTGCTGACGCGATGCAGGCTACTTACGCGCTGGCCCTTCAGACGGCAACGATAGCTGCTCAGGCCGTGAGGGACTATGAGGGGCGGCCGTCCACCGCTCGTCTCCATGCGGACCTTGAAGCCGCACGGAAACAAAACATTGAGTTTGCCGATAGGCTCGCAGCCATGGAGAAGAGCTCCGTGGAGGCGGCTAAGCAAGCGAGGCAGGATCTTGATCGGGCGCAGGCGGCGACTGACCGGATGCGGGACCAGATGACGGAAGCCCGCAGGTCGCACGCGGCCGTGCAGGAGGAGGCTGACCAGCTGAAGGTGACCGTCGCCCGACTGACCAGTGAGCTGGCGTCCTCGAAGGAAGAGGTGGCCGCCAAAGCTGCCGAGCTCGAGGACGTGAGCCAAACAGTTGCGGAGCTGAGGGGAAAGCTGAAGGCGACTGAGGCCGATCCCTTCCTTAACGTGGAGTATGTCAGCGAATTTGCCTACTATATGGCTTATGCTGATGCTATCTGCGCCGCTAAGAAGGGAGGGCTCGAGGTTGGCCCTTTGGCTGAAAATTTTAAAGCTTATGCGCTTGAGCACCCTCTGCAGCCAGCCTTCACCGTGCTGATCCTTGACCTTTCTGCAGATTATGGTATCGATTTGAGCTAGCACCCGATGCCGGACAACCTTGTTCATCCGGGTGCCGCGGAGGATGGGGGTTCAGAGCCTGCTGCTGGCGATGGAGCGAGCATCGATCCCTGAGATTTTCTCGCTTTTTACTTGTAATTTTTATAGCTTTCGCTGTGTTTTGCCTTCGAGCGCTTATACACATATTTCAAATGAAATGGAATAATATGTTTGCTTCTGATTTCACACTTATATGATCATCTTTCTGAATCCTTTGCATGACTTTATACAAGTGTTTGAGGAACGATCGTCATACAAAGTCGATCGTTGCACATGTATCTGAACAATGCCGATCGTCGTAAGTGTATTTGAGCAAAGACGATCGTCGTATATATAGCTCCGCTCTTCCCCCTTGTTTTTTTTTACTTAGTGAAAGTGAGGGAACGAAAATAAATCGTTTAGCGAGCGGTCTTCAATTTTGCAGATTCCTCGAGGAAGGCCGACCATCCCGGCCTAGAGGAACCGTGCACAATCGTGGAGTTCGATGGAACCGACCTCCGCGACTATGTCTTGTGCGCGAGCGACATTCCGTCTGATGGCCAACTTCTCGCGACTCACTTAATTGTGAGGGTCCTCCGTAGGCTACGCCCACCTCGTATTTAAACGAAGGGCGAGCGATCTCAGCCTGAAGGAGTCCTTGCACGGGGCGTGGTCGGATTAATCGACTCCACGACCGCGGCTTGTTAGCACTTTTCTACCTCGGATCGTCATGTTAGATGGCGATCCTCGACGGTATATGTTGTGACGGGGAGGGACGCGTCGCATTATCCGGATCCACCATGTTAGATGATGGACCTTTGAGGGCGGGCGAGCGTGTCCACAGATCTATTTTAGAGGGTCCTTTGGCTACGCCCGCCTCGTATTTAAATGAAGGGCGAGCGATCTCTACCCAATGGAACCTTGCATGGTCGCAAAGATCGGTTCCATCGACCTCCACAACCATGTCGGCACTTTTCTACCTTGGACCGTCATGTTAGAAGGCGATCCTCGACGGTATACGTTGTGCAAGGGGAGACGATCGCTTGCCTAGGTCCTTCATGTTGATGACGAACTTTAGAGGGCGAGCGAGTCATCCTCTGATTTGTTTTGGAGGGTCCTTCGGCTATGCCCGCCTCGTATTTAAACGAAGGGCGAGCGATCTCTGCCCAAAGGAACCTTGCATGGACGGGTCGTCGGTTTCATCGACCTCCGCGACCATGGCGGCACTCTTCTACCTCGGACTGTCATGTTAGATGGCGATCCTCGACGGTTTACGTTGTGCTGGGGGAGACGATCGCTTGCCTAGGTCCATCATGTTAGATGACGAACTTTAGAGGGCGAGCGAGTCATCCTCTTTTTCGAGGCGTTGTTCAGGCAGTAGCCTTTGATTTGACATGGTGGGAATCGAGAAAAGACCTCCGAGGTTCCCACCTCTTGATTGAAACATATAGATCCGGCTGTCGAAGTTGATCGGGGGGTCGACACGTATAAGTCTTCCGGCCTGTCACGTTCGACTCGGGCGACCGGTTTGGGTGATTGACGGAGCTTCAGCTAAGCAATTAAACTGTCCAGCTTGCCCTCTTCGAACAATCTCCAGAGTTGTCTGAGGAGGTCGCGGCATTAGTTGGTGCTGTGACCGGGACTTTTGTGGTAAGCACAAAATTTATTGTGGTCCAGATAACCATTGTCCCTTATCGCCTTTGGCTTGCTTAGCGGTTCGCGCCCCTTGATGGCGTAAAAAATATGGGCCGGAGTTCGGTTGAAGTTGTGGAGGAGATGGGCTTCCACCTCCTCGAAGGCCTTGCAATCACCGGGTGGCTTGGCGACCGCCTTGTTGGACTTGGCGATCTCCGTATTTTGGATGGGAGGCGGCGTCCCCTCGCCTAGGCGAAGGGTGAGCAGCCTCTGCCTGGCCAGAAAATCGGCAACCTTAGCGTGGAAGGTCGCGTAGGTTGGGGGGATGTCCTTCGTGAGGTGCCTGAACATGGGTGAATGACCATAGAATCCCCCCAGGACCGAGTAGAGGGCGAGCTCATCGCTAATGGGCTCGCTGGTGAGGACTATTTCATCCACCCGGTCGATGTAATCTGCATCGGACTCGTCTTCCCCCTGCCTGATTTTCATCATGCGGTGGGGACCTTCTGGTCTAGCGACCTTGGCGGCAAAGTATGACGTGAAGTCGCTCGCCAGTTTCTCAAAAGAGTTAATAGAGCGCGGTGGCAATGAGATGTACCGCCTATGGACAAGATTGCCCAATGTTAATGGAAACATTCGGCATCTCGTCGCGTCTGATGCCCCGCATCCGGTCATATAGATCCGGAACTTGCTTAGGTGAGTCTCGGGGTCCGATCTCCCCTCATACAAAGGCGTTTGAGGAGGAGCGATCTTTGGTTGCACGGGGGCAAGCTCGATCTGGACCACGAGTGGCTCACTCGGTCCGGTGACCTTTCTCCTGGCGTCTGCCCCAGTTTCCATGAGCGCTTTCATCTCGTCGAGCTGGCGTTGCATAGCGGCCATCGCCGTGGCCTGGCTGCTCGCAGCCTGGTGCTCGGAGCGGGAGCCGAGGTGATCAAGTACTGATCCCCTGGCTCCGCTGTAGATGATGTATTTGCTGCGGGGCTCGATTCCTCGACGAATGGGAGCCAAACGGCCGAACTGTTTTTGCTTGGGAGTTGGATATGCCGAACTCCTGGTGACGGATTCAGATTCCGTCGTCTCGTGGCTGGGGCTAGAATGCCCCGGTCGCCACGATGGATCGCTTCCTAGGCGGCTGAAGACGAAACCGTCCCGCCTCGCGAGTGCTTTTTCCCGTGAATCGGGGCTTTCTAGCGATTGCTTGACAAGTAACTCCTTGAGCTTCCGTTTCCCCGCGCGGCGGATGGCAGAGGGGGTTATAGCGGGCGCTTCGCATGCCCTCCGTCGCTCCCATAGGATGCCCATGGCCTCCTCGATCTGTTCTGCGGTTTGGAACTGGTCGAGTGAGAGGCTGGGGCCGTCCCTCGGTGGCGGGATTGAGAGTCTTGCGTCGCCGCGACTACCCTCCGCTGTAGGTTGGGACTCGGCTCGGGCCGGAATAAGACGTCCGGCGGATCGGAGAGTGGCTCTCTTCGATGTAGTGGCAGACGCCATCCTTCTGAAGGTTTTTCTTTGAAGAACAGTGAGTGTTTCTTCATGTATATGTTTCGGAGAACAGTGAGTGTTCTTCGAAACGGTCGGAATAAAAATGAGGGTAATCTTCTAGCGCCAATTGTTGTTAACCAAAATATTATTCAGAAGGGTTTGCTGGAATGGATGAGTAACAAACAAAATGCGAGAGCACGTCCGTGGAAATGTAAATAACACAAGATTTGCCGGGGTTGTTAGTCTCGAGCTTGAATGCTCTCGCGAGATATTAATAATATGAATACTTGGGAGTACAAATATTAATGTTAGAGTACAATTACAATGAGTGTAAAGACCCTAGTTATCTAGCTCTTGAGTGTTGATGATTGCCGGAAGAACCAGAGTTGATGCTCTGTGAGTTCTTGTAACAAAGATGAAGTGCTGTAGTCAACTGCGAGAAATCGACTGTCTCTCACTGTGTGAATTTAGCTGAACTCTCGTATGAAAACAACTTTCTGAACCTTGAATGAAAACAACAGTCTGTGAACCTTTTTCCAGTTGCTGGAGGTTTTCTATTTATAGGAGTCAAGGTAGCTGGGCGATCGCCTTTACTGTATTAAATAAACGGGCGATCGTCTTTAGCACATGGGTTGGTCTTCTTAAAGTCCGCAACTGCTGCTGGTAGCCGGATGTGCGAACCAATGAGAAGGCAACACGCGTCCTATGTCTCTGTCTTGGGAGGTCCCACCTAGGACCTTTCGGCGGGTCTGTCAGTAGGTGAGACTGTCCTCGTCGTTGACAGCTGTTGATGGGCTGGAGTCAAAGATCCTTATTCTGCGGCGCCATTCGCGGATCTGCACGTGGGTCTTCACTCCGAGATCCGGTCTTTGTAGATTACGACGGATGATGGCCTTACACGTGGCATGATGCGGTCGTCTTTAGTCGGGCACTAGGGTCGATCGCTAGGTGCCCAAAGACGATCGCACTGAATGTCGATCGCTCGGTACTTGGTCTGCCTTGGATTATTTGATACTGGCTTGGTCGCTCGATCCTTATGCCGATCGTCGCTGAGGCGTGTAAATCGACGCACAACAAAAACCAAATGAGTGCAGGAATCATCATCATTTAAGCAGGCAAAGTAGCCAGGCCCAGCCCTGACCCATGGCTGTGATGGCTTCAGCCATGGGCAGCAAGGCCCATAAGGTATCAAATCTTTCAAGCCTTTAGGGTGCCTTTGGTACGCAAACTACATGGGACGGGAGGGGACAAAAAAATAGTCCCATGTTTGGTATGCCATGGGACAAAAATGACATAGGATAACATGGGACAAAATGTTAGTTTCATGGGACAAAATATGTAATTTTTTGTTCCACCATAAAAGGTGGAACAAGATGGGACTAAAATAGAGATTACCCTTTTACCCTCTAATACACATGTGATCAAATATCAAACCCTAATAAAATTGTGGCCTCCATCTCAGACTCATCCTCTTCATCGGCTCCATCTCTCAACCCATCCCCTCCATCGCTGCATCTCTCCAGTGCAATAGCTCCATCTCTCGACTGCAATCGCTCCATCTCTCGACTTCTACATAGGTAATGTCTTCGATTTCATGTCCCGTTTACTGATTTCATGCTTCTTGATGGTGTCGATTTCATGCTTTGGAAAACAGTGTGTCGATTTCTTGATGTTGGGAAATGGTGTCGATTTCATGCTTTGGAAAATAGTGTCGATTTCTCAATGTTGTTACTGATTCCGTCAATTTCTTGATGTTGCTACTTATTCTTGTCATAAATCTGGATGAACTAGGATTCTTCTTTGATCTGGATGAACTAGGTAACGGTGAAATGGGATATTTAATTTGAGATAAATATTTAATTTGATCTGCATGAACTAGGTAAGGGTGAAATAGGATTCTTCTTTGATCTGGATGAACTAAGTACGGGTGAAATGTAGGGCTGGGATAGTTCGGTTTCTTGAAAAAAAAGTAAGGAACCGAAGTTCCAAATATGTTATGTAATTCGGGTTCGGTTCCTGACTTTTTTCTGCAGGAACCGAACTTCTAGGAACCGAAGTAATTTTACCAAAAAACCGAAAAAACCGAACCGAAATTTACAGTTCAAAATTTTCAAAAATAACCGAAAAACCCGAAATAAATTTTGTTAGGTTGGGTTTTTTTTAATTTATATAGTGTATAGAAAGTAGAAACATCTAAAATAAAATAATTGTGGGTAGTACGGTTAGCATGGGTTTTAATTTTGTGTTCGGGTATAATGAGTTTTAATTTTTTGTTCGGTTATTGTCACTAATTTCGGGTAGTACGGTTATTGAAAATTTAAAATTACAATAACCGAATCCGAACCCGAAATTTATTGCAGGACCCGAACCCGAAATTTATAGATAATTTTTTTCTTAAAACCCGAATCGAACCAAACCGAAATGTCAATTTCGGTTCGGATCTTCGGTTATTCGGGTCCTAAGTCCCAGCCCTAGTGAAATGTCATAAATCACCAAAAATAAAAACCAAATATATATTTGAAAAATAATGATAACCTGTTAATTCGACCTAACCCTCCCAACCCACAAAGGTTAAAGTTAAGTTGAGTTATACTTTGTAAAAATTCCTGTTAAACTTGAATGTTTAAACCTTGGATGATGGTATTTTTGTGTGGAAATGTTTAAACCTTAGATGATGGTAAACTTGAATGTTTAAACCTTGAACGTTTGAATGGTTTTAAATTACAAATTATATACAATTGTTGTGTGAAAATATTTATAAATCATGTATATATATTTAAAAAATAGCATAAATATTATAGATAAAGTTACTCAAATAAATTTTGGTTGATTTGTGTCATTTATAATCATTATATGATATAAAATAACATTAGACAGCGCTTAAGGGCAATCTGGTCATTTTAACAGTTTTGTCCTGTCCTGTCCAGTTTACCAAACGCAAAACAGACAATTAGTCCTGTCCTGTTCTAGTCGTACCAAACGTAGGACAGACAATTATGTCTGTCCTGTCCTGTCCTGTCCCGTCCCGTTATGTCCTGTCCCATCCATTCTGCGTACCAAACGCTACCTTAGGTATTATTACAGTTAGGGGTGTTCAAAAATACCCGACCCGAACTACCCGGCCCAATTACCCGATGACCCGAATTAAATATTCCGGGTATTTTTAAAATTTTTTAATTTTTTCCGGGCCGGGTACCCTACCCGGAAAAAAGTCATATAATCGGGTCGGGTACCCGACCCGGAAAAAAGTCATATAATCGGGCCGGGTCATGGGCCGACTTGTTGTCTAAACTCGGGTACCCGAAAATCCGATTATTTTTTAATAGTTATTTTTTTTATAAATTTAATTATTTAATTTGTAATTATATGAAACTTTATCTTTCAAATAATATGAATTATATTTAATATGAGAATTCATGTATTTTCAGTAATGGTATTTATTCTCACTAGTTTGGAAATTTACAAGAAGATAAAATCTTTAAATAAAAAATAATATATTCTTTCATATATATAATTGAATATTGAATTAAGCATAATTATATAATAATAAAATGATATATATATATATATATATATAAAAATTTAGTTAGTTTTGAAATTTACTTATTGTACGAAAAATATTTATAATGTATTTAGTACTCGGGGAATTAATTTATATAATAAATTCTAAAATAAATTTATATTAAAATTACAAATTATTTATAAAAATTTGAAATTAGTTGTATTAAATTTTGGGCTGGGTACCCTATGACCCGACCCGAAAAAATAGGGTACTCGCTTTTTTCATTACCCTATGTACACGGGCCGAATTTTTCATTACCCGCATAACCGGGTACCCGAAAAACCGGGTACCCGGTTATGAACACCCCTAATTACAGGTTCATACTTCATTCCAGCCGAAGAATTTTTTTTGACCGTTTTCTAAGCCTAATAGGCTGCAACGTGCGTACCAAAGCCATCAGCCCATCAGTCCATCACGATTCTGAAATCACCGTTCACGAAACCATCAAATCGGTATTCTCTTGCTTCAAAAAACGCACGAAGACATCATTTTAGGTGATATATTTTATGTTTTATTATACGGGATTTTGGTTTATATCCCGTTATATCGTTTTTGTTTTAATTTAATAAAGATTCGGTGTGGGGATGAGCCGTCTAACTTGACTAAGTTCCAAACCCCTTTCAAATAATTCATTTACGTAATAAAAGTGCATTTTTCTAGACTTTCGTCATGGGCATCCGAAATCTCAGGACCGACCCTGAAAGTAGCTGTGGAAGCCATCTTGATTCGACTTAATTTTATCTTCAACACTTAGCAACACGTAAATCAATACCAACCACTAACCATATTTCTATATTTCTATAATTCATGTGTCTCTATAAAACAGAAAAATGCCAAAGATATGGAAATCAGAAAGGGGAAAAAAATTAAGAAACACATTTATATATTTAAAATTTGACATTTCATATTGATGGCGGATATTCCAATTTTTTAGTACCAAATGATGCAAAAACAACTTCTTCTTGAAATGAGTAGTCAAATACTTTGTCTAGAAAAACCAGAGGATGTTAATCTGTAATTTCTTAGAACACTGGGAATAATACGCCTATTTTATTTTGGGTAATCGGCCTATTTTTCTAAAATATAAGGGGTAATATGACTATTTAATTTACATAATGGGGAAAACGACTTATTTTGTAAAATATAGGGGGTAATTCGCCATTCACCCGCTCTTATAGGATGTCAGGATTTAAGTTGTACCGCTTAGGTACTTATTTTCAAGATTATTTTATAAAATTGCTTTGAAGGCTTGTGGTAGACAGCTTAATTATGTGTTTTTCATTCATTCATAAATTCATTATACTCCAGCATACGACCATCTATTTACATGCAATATTTCTGGAAAACATCATGTTGTCTCAGCATGTGAGATCAAGGCCATTGCATTTTGTGGTCAAAAGATATCAAAGAGAATCTAGAATGCCTCTCTTTATAGGCAAGTTTGGAGGTGCTGCGATTTGCATCATTAATTATTTACCGGAGGGAATTTATCACGCCCTATGTGGGTGTATCTAATTCACCCACTACACTCGTGTGAGAATCGGCTTTTCTTCTAAAGGATTCAAGGTTATTCTCAGGAAATCTTCATAATCATACGTGACGCATTTCATTGTATGGAATTTATCGAGCAGCGTCAACATCATATCAAGTGCATTTCAAAGTCAATTATGTCTCACATCAATGAGCTTTAACCTTGAGCGAAAAATATAATTCTTAATTGAACAAATTTGTTCTAATTGTCGTAATGTAATGTGTACTTGTCTTGGTTCAGTTCTTGCATAAATTTCTTCAACCACAACATATATATACATTATTGAGTTACTACAATGTATTCTCTTTCTCTGATATGGATAGTGCCACACATTTTTGAAGTTTCTACTGCTAAGAGATTACTGCTTTAGCTTGTTGCTCGAGGTTTTCATTCTAAAGATCTTTTTGGGTGGTCGTAAGTCTTTTTCTGTAGACGTATTCTCTATACCTTTCATCAGCTTATCGATCTTGCAGTCATCATGACCTTCAATCATCATATCGTCTACATATAAATGTAGAACGATAAAATCACCCGTAAATTAATATCTTAAAGAACACAGTGATCTAAGATAGTTCGTTTATAGTCATGACTTGACATGGATGAGTAAAACATTGTAGTACCAGCTTGGAGCTACAAGCTCTTCTTCAACCTGTATACAAGGTTTTAGTTTCCTTGGCCTTTAAATCCCCCTGTTGTTCTATTTAAATTTCGTCGTTCAAGGCTCCATGAAGAAATCCAATCTTCAAAAGCTAAGTTGTCAATCTCGAGATCCAGGTTGGCACTAAATTCACGAACGACTCTAATTGATGACATCTTCAGCTTTTATGAGGAAATTTCATCAAAATTAACCCATTTTTCTGATTGAAACCATTTAACAACCAGCCTTTTCCTGTAAAGATTATGGCTTCCAACCATTTATATTGTTGGTTGTTGGATATGGCTTCTGCAAAACTCTCTGATTATCCATTGTCTATGAACATCACATCCTTGTGAGGGCTATATTTGGTACAAGGTTCTCTTTATCTGGTGTCCCCTCAACAGTATCTTATGGCGCTGGTAGTTCTTGGCTCATCACCAATAATACATCAAGTTGCTTGTATACATCTCCCCGTGATACTCAAAGATAGGTGGAGAAATTGGATTTATTCCATTAGGAACATATAAACATACTTAGGTTCCTTTACTTTCTTGACATCATCAATTGTTTGATCTTCCAGAATATATAGCATATATACTTCGGATAACTTTTTTATTGGTCGGGTCTCGAGGATGGTATCTAATTTCTTGGGCTCCATTTGGGCATGGTCTTACGGGATTTGGACACTAAAAAATATAAAACCTTTTAAAATCCAGATCATAAACCCTACCTATTTATCTACCTAATTAAAAGTAAAAAACATAAACATCCTTCACCTAATTTTTTAAATGCAGATTGCACAAGGTATTACTGTAGGAAGGTTATCCAAATGCATACCATTTATGGCTTGAGAGGTTGCATATATGGCGTACAGATGCTGCAGCATTTGATGGGACTAACAGATGGGTGATCCACCACGAGATTGTACAAGGAATATGTATTAACTTCAAAGAGAATAAGTTAACTGGACTGAGAGTTTAAGAGGAGAATTCAAAAGGGTGAAGTGACAATGGTTAACCGAGAGTTTAAGAGGAGAATTCAAAAGGGTGAAGTGACAATGGCATTGAAGACGGGGTCAAAGAAAGTAGAAGGATCAGATAGTATACCTATTGAAGTTTGGAGGTGTTTGGGGGAGAGAGGGATTGAATGGGTAACTATGCTTTTCAATAAGATTTGGAGATGCCATCAGCATGGAGGAAAAGTATTCTCGTCCCTTTGTATAAGAACAAAGGTGATGTGCAAGATTGTTCTAATTATCGCAGAATTAAACTAATGAGTTATTCCATGAAGTTGTGGGAACGAGTGATTGAACAAAGGATCAGGAAATGTGTGAAGATAATGGAAAATCAGTTCGGATTTATGCATGGAAGATCGACCATGGAAGCAATTTATCTTATCCGGCAGTTGATGGAATATTATCGCGATAAAAAGAAAGATCTACATATGGTTTTTATTAATTTAAAGAAGGCATATGATAAAGTACCAAGGGAAGTACTTTGGTGGGCCTTAGCAAAGAAGGGTGTATCGCGGAAATATATTGACATTATAAAGGACATGTATGAGGGAACTAGTATAAGTGTACGTACTAATGCTGGGAGGGCAGAAGAATTCCCTATTACGATTGGGGTGCATCAAGGATCTGCTCTTAGTCCTTTTTTCTTTACCATAGTCATGGACGAATTGACAAGAGAAATTCAAAATGACGTTCCGGGTGTATGATGTTCGCAGATGATATTGTGTTGATTAATGAAACGAAGGTTGGAGTGCAACAGAAATTGGAACCCTAAAGGGATACTTTGGAAGCTCGAGGCTTTAGGCTGAGCAGAAGTAAGACTGAATATATGGAGTGTAGGTTTAGCGAAAACAGTGATAGAGAGGCGAGGATGATCACATTTGATGGAAAAGTTGTTCATGGATCCACTTTCTTTCGGGATCTTGGATCTATTATCCAAAAGGATGGAGAGCTAGATGGCGATGTGGCTCACAGAATAAAGGCAGGGTGGTTGAAGTGGAAGAGTGCCACAGGGGTTTTATGTGATTCTGACATGCCTCATAGATTAAAGGGTAAATTTTACCGCACGGCAATTAGGCCTGCACTGTTATATGGCACCGGGTGTTGGGCTATAAAATAATGTCACGTTCTAACGATGAATGTGGCGGATATGCGTATGCTACGATGGATGTGTGGTCATATAAAAAAGGATCGGCTCAGAAATGAGGTGATTAGAGAGAAGGTAAGAGTTGCGTCTATAGAAGACAAGATGATGGAGAATCGATTAGGATGGTTTGGTCATGTGAGATGCCCCAGTGAGGTGGCTAAAAAGTTGGGGAACAAGTAATATTGTGAAAGGTAGAGGAAGACCCAAGAAAACTTGGATAAAGATGATTGAAAATGATATGTGGTTTCTTAGAATTGGAGAAAGTATGGCGATGGAGAGGCAAATGTGTCGGGAAGGATTACGGATGGTGGATGGAATCTGATTCATTTTTTTTATCTGTATTTTGTTCCTATTTTCTTTTATTTCATGTTATCTTTTAATTTATTTTTCAGGATTATTCATTTTTTTTTCTTTTTTTTAACATTCATTCTCTTTTTTTTATTTGCTTTTTTCTCTACATTTTTCTCTCTTTTTTTCCTTCTATGTTATTTATGTAACGATCATTGACGGTTTCAAAGTTTGATTCATGTTAGCCGACCACAAATTATTTTGGGACTAAAGCTTAGATGTTGTTGTTGTTTCGCGTGGTGGTCCCAGATGGGGATTCATGGCACTATGACAAAAAGAAGAAGACCCGTGGCCCAGTGAAGAGCCTAGCTCTTGACAACAAACGTTAAAAAAAATGGTTGCCACGAGATACTAGTAGATGTCAAGTCTGGAGAACCCTTTTTGTCGTTTGTTGCTTGCACGGTATATAATCGTAATGTTGAGTTTGTCATACGAGAGATGATCATCTGGGCTGAGTGGAATGATGTGCCACCAGTGCGTGAAGAATGCATTAAAGAATGACATTGATAAGTTTACATTTTAATTATGAAGGGTGTATTTTGTATTTCACATTGAAATTAATTTTGTAATATATATTTTATATTTAGGTCAATCGTAGGTCAAGTCACCTAGTAAGCAACTTTAGTAATGTGGTTGAATAAATATTTGTGAAATTTTGTATGATTGTTTAATATTTATAAATGTGTTTTATAAGTACAAGCTTTAAAAGAATGAGCTACACATGTTTTGCTTGGCGCTGGGGTAATACCCACGAGGCTACTCTCGAAAATTCAAGTATTGGGAGTACGAGTGGAAGTGGTTATGAGCCTATTTCTGCAACCCAAGCTATATGGTATGTAATCGATAAATAAATAAATCATTATTGTTTAAAGACATGTAACGTGAATGAAACTTACTTGTGGTAATTTTTATTTATTGTCAAATTAATATTACATGTTCTATGTGTAGACGAGCAGTTAAACCAAAATGGCTAACTATAAGGGTCTGACACAGCACCACAACCTAGATTTACGATCGTAAGTGAAGGTTTTGCATGCGGACACTTCTTTCAACATGATGGAAAATGTGTTTGTCTATGTGTCTCAGAAGGCATATTTGAGCCGTCCAGTTGAATATGTAAGTCGTGAATGTATCATAAATTAAATATTTTAATATTTTCTATGAATATGTTTCTCTAATCTTTATAAATATTCAGTTACTTAGTTTCTTCTAACTTAATGAGGAGGGACTAAAATTCAATCAATTCATCATACTCTTCAGAGAGTAGATTAAAACAGAAGAGAACAACTCAGCAGCGGAATTGGAATTAAAACACAACAACTTAAATTGAGGAAGAAGAAGAAAAAGAAAAAGTGAGACTGAATATATGGAGTGTAGGTTTAGCGAAAACGGTGATAAAGAGGCGAGGATGATCATATTTGATGAAAAAGTTGTTCATGGATCCACTTTCTTTCGGTATCTTGGATCTATTATCCAAAAGGATGGAGAGCTAGATGGCGATGTGGCTCACAGAATAAAGGCATGGTGGTTGAAGTGGAAAAGTGTCACAGGGGTTTTATGTGATCCTTAAATGCCTCATAGATTAAAGGGTAAATTTTACCGCACGGCAATTAGGCCTGCACTGTTATATGGCACCGAGTGTTGGGCTGTAAAACAGTGTCACATTCAAAAGATGAATGTAGCGGAGATGCGTATGCTACAATGGATGTGTGGTCATACAAAAAAGGATCGGCTCGGAAATGAGGTGATTACAGAGAAGGTAAGGCCCTGTTTAGTTCAGGAAAATTATTCCACTTTTCCAGAATAATATTCTAGAATACAAGAGAATTTGGAAAATATGTTCACAAACAGTTCATTTGGAATAATTTGGAATAGGCGGTATTCCAATATTCCATTTTTCTGGAAAACAAGTCAAAATTTGGAAAACAATCTCAGCTTGTTTTCCAAATTTGAACCGGAGTATTCCAAAAATTTGAAATAATGGAATACCGCGTATTCCAAATTAGAAAACTGGACTGTTTCTGAACATGTTTTCTCTAATTTTCCATATTTTTCTGAAAACGGAATATTTTGTAATACTCTTGAAAAATTTAGAATAGAATAATGGAATAATTTTCCTGAACTAAACAGGGCCTAAGAGTTGCGTCTATAGAAGACAAGATGATGGAGAATCGATTATGATGGTTTGGTCATGTGAGAAGAAGACATGTTGTGCCCCAATGAGGAGGCTAGAAAGTTGGAGAACAAGTAATATTGTGAAAGGTAGAGGAAGACACAAGAAAACTTGGATAAAGATGATTGAAAATAATATGCGGTTTCTTGGAATTGGAAAAAGTATGGCGATGGAGAGGAAAATGTGGCGGGAATGAATACGGATGGTGGATGGAATCTGATACGTTTTTTTATCTGTATTTTGTTCCTATTTTCTTTTATTTCATGTTATCTTTTAATTTATTTTTCAGGATTTTTCATTTTTTTTTTCTTTTTTCTAACATTCATTCTTTTTTTTTCTATTTGCTTTTTTCTCTACTTTTTTCCCTCTTTTTTTCCTTTTATGTTATATATGTAACGATCATTGATGGTTTCAAAGTTTGATTCATGTTAGCCGACGACAAATCATTTTGGGATTAAGGCTTAGATGTTGTTGTTGTTGTTTCGCTTGGTGGTCCCAGATGGGGATTCATGGCACTATGACAAAATGAAGAAGACCCGTGGCCCAATGAAGAGCTAGCTCTTGACAACAAACGTTAAAAAAACATGGATGCCACGAGATACTAGTAGATGTCAAGTCTGGAGAACCCTTTTTGTCTTATGATGCTTGCACGGTATATAATCGTACTGTTGAGTTTGTCATACGAGAGATGGATCATCTGGGCTGGGTGGAATGATGTGCCACAGTGCGTGAAGAATGCATTAAAGAATGATACTGATAAGTTTACATTTTAATTATGAAGGGTGTATTTTGTATTTCACATTGAAATTAATTTTGTAATATATATTTTATATTTATGTCAATTGTAGGTCAAGTCACCTAGTAAGCAACTTTAGTAATGTGGTTGAGTAAATATTTGTGAAATTTTGTGTGACTGTTTAATATTTATAAATGTGTTTTATAAGTACAAGCTTTAAAAGAATGATCTACACATGTTTTGGTTGGCGCTGGGGTAATACCCACGAGGCTGCTCTCGAAAATTCAAGTATTGGGAGTACGAGTGGAAGTGGTTATGAGCCTATTTTAGCAACCCAAGCTATATGGTATGTAATCGAAAAATAAATAATTCATTGTGCAAGTGTTGTTTAAAGACATGTAACGTGAATGGAACTTACTTGTGGTAATTTTTATTTATTGTCAAATGAATATTACATGTTCTATGTGTAGACGAGCAGTTAAACCAAAATAGCTAACTATAAAGGTCTGACGGAGCACCACAACCTAGATTTACGATCGTAAGTGAAGGTTTTGCATGCGGACACTTCTTTAGACATGATGGAAAATGTGTTTGTCTATGTGTCTCAGAAGGCACATTTGAGCCGTCCAGTTGAATATGTAAGTCGTGAATGTATCCTAAAGTAAATATTTTAATATTTTCTATGAATATGTTTCTCTAATCTTTATAAATATTCAGTTATTTAGTTTCTTCTAACTTAATGAGGAGGGGTTCTGGGAGGAGTCCCAGATGACAAAAATTGTGAGGGAGGAGTATCTGGATTTAGACCATATCGGTCACGATTTAGTCATCCGAGACATCGATCAGGTCGATCCCTATGTTAAGGCGAGGGTGTGGGTTAACATTTATGGTAAAATTGACTAATTTCGTCAATTTGGAAAGCCATCCGTCTAAACCTAATTTCGAATCACTAATTAAGACCTAATGACGACGACGCCTCAAGTAACCCTAAAAATCGACCTAATATAACCCTAATCCGACATGTATAAATAAGACTCTCCTATTGAGTCTCATATACACTTTTTCTCAGCTCTCTGTCTTTCTAACAAACCCAGAATTCTCTAGCGATTTGGCTTACATTTCTGTGCCTAGATTCGTAAGTGTCCCTTTGGATTATCCTAGGCTGAATTTCTTGTAACCCGGGCATAAGGTAGAAATATCAGTTCGAAAAGTGTTTACACGATCCATTGGAAATCCGGATCTCCATCTTAAACCCTAATACCCCAACAATCGAACTGATATTTCTTATTTTCTGGAGATGGCTGAATCAATCCGCGAGATGACTACGAAGTTCAACAAACTGGACAAGTTCGAAGGCAACGATTTCAGGCGCTGGCAGAAGAAGATGCACTTCATGCTGACTACTCTGAAGGCGGAGTATGTGCTGAGTACTCCCAGACCGGAGGTGGTTGAAAACGAGACATTGGAGGAAACCAGGAAGAGGAGCAAGTGGGACAACGATGACTACATCTGCAGAGGTCACATATTGAACGGTATGTCTGATTCTTTATTCGATATCCATGGTGATGCTAAGAGTGCGAAAGAATTGTGGGACACCGTTGAATCAAAATACATCGTTGAGGATGCTTCGAGTAAGAAGTTTCTGGTTAGCGATTTTAATGCTTATAAGATGGTTGATTCAAGGTTTGTCATAGAACAATACAATGAACTCCTTCGTATTTTGGGTCAATTCAAACTGCACAACATGAACATGGACGAATTCATTGTTGTGTCAAGTGTGATTGACAAACTTCCATCATCCTGAAAAGATTTCAAACATAATCTAAAACATCAAAAGGAGGAACTGTCTTTGGTTCAACTTGCTAGTCATCTTTGCATTGAAGAATCTCTTCGTGCAAAGGATAATGACAAATCTGATAAAACCAAAAGAAAAGTTGAACCTGGACAGCCCTCTGTTTATATGATTGAAAGTAAACCAAGGAACCCGAATAACAAAGGACATGGCAAACGTAAGCAAGAATACGTCCCAAATAACTCCAACAAAAAGAACAAGGTTCTGACCTGTTGGAGGTGCAACAAGGTGGGACATTGCAAGCGTGATTGTCGTGTGAATCTAGGCAACAATGGTACTGGAAATAGTGGAGCAAATGGAAGTGGACATGGGTCTAAGGACCAAGTTAAAGGAGGTCAGTACTTGACTAACCTTGATAATTCTAAACAGAATTATGTCTATTATGTTTCACTCATTCCGAAATCATTCTATGTACAGGATGATAATGTTGCTTGATGGATCGACTCCGGGGCAACGAACCATGTATGCAAGGATAAACAGTGGTTTGAAACATTAACACCCATTGAAGATGGATCGGTGCTGAAAATGGGAGATGATTCCTTTATACCTATTTGTGGTGTCGGTGTCGTTTGTCTTGAATTTCATTCTGGAAAGACTATTAGACTTTTTGATGTTTTGTTTGTTCCTAATATTCGAAAGAATCTAGTTAGTGGTAGTAGTTTGAATTCTGATGGTATTAGACAAGTTTTTGAATCGGATAGGTTTATCCTATCTCGTGGTGGAATGTTTTTTGGCTTTGGATATTTGAATAATAGAATGTTTCGTTTGAATGTTATTGATAAGTCTATAACTGTTCAAAATTCTGCATTTTTGTCTTCTACTTCTAAAATTGATGACTCTATGCTTTGGCATGTAAGATTGGGTCATGTCAATTTTAGAAGGATGCATGAGATGTCAAAAGATGGATTGATTCCAGCCTTTGACATGAATCCAGAAAAATGTAAAACATGCATGCTTACAAAAGTGACAAAACAACCTTTTCCCAGTGTCACTAGGAATTCGGCTATTTTGGAACTTGTATACAGTGACTTGTGTGATTTTTACTCTACTCCTTCCTTGGGTAATAAAAAGTATGTTGTCATGTTTATTGATGACTGTACTCGGTTTTGCTATGTGTATTTGTTGCATTCTAAGGATGAAGCCTTAGATAAATTCAAAATATACAAAACTGAGGTGGAATTGCAATTAGGCAATTCGGTCAAATGTCTTAGGACTGATCGGGGAGGTGAATATATGGATCCCATATACTTCCAATCAGTGGGTATCATTCATGAAACCACAGCACCTTACTCGCCCCAACAGAATGGAATCGCCGAACGCAAAAATCGAGTTTTAAAAGAAATGGTAAACCCGATACTTTCTTACTCGGGATTGAGTGAGGGATTCTGGGGAGAGGCCATGTTAACGGCCTGCTATTTGATGAATAGGGTTCCAAATAAAAGGAACAAAACAGTCCCATATGAACTTTGGTTCAAGAAAAAGCCGAATTTAAGTTACTTTCGGGTTTGGGGATGTCGGGCAGTTGTAAAACTTACCGAACCCAAAAGGAAAAGTTTGGGTGAACGTGGAATAGATTGTATATTCATTGGATATGCTGAACATTCCAAGGCATATAGGTTTTATGTAATAGAACCTAATGATTCGGTATCGATTAACACCGTTATCGAGTCACGGGATGCGATTTTGATGAGATGCATTTTTCATCGATTCAAAGGCCTAAGGATCTGACTTTTGGCACTAAAGAAGTACAAAATCCATAAAATTCAGATGGTATGGCTGTACCAGAAATACAAGAGCCTCGGAAAAGCAAAAGAGGCCGAATTGCGAAAAATTTCGGTTCCAACTTCCAACTCTATTTGGTAGAAGGGACAAGGGACGAAATTGGTTTTCAATACTGTTATTGTTACAGCATTGAGGATGATCCTAGGACATTTCAAGAGGCCATGGAGTCTCTAGATGTTGTCTTTTGGAAGGAAGCTATTGATCAATTCTTGAAAATGACACTTGGGTGTTGTGTGATTTGCCTCCGGGTTCTAAACCACTTGGTTGCAAATGGATTTTCAAAAGGAAAATGATTGTTAATGATATTATTGACAAGTTTAAAGCCCGTTTGGTCATTCAAGGTTTTAGACAAAAACCCAGTGTTGACTATTTTGATACGTATGCTGTGGTTGCGCGTATTTCTACTATTAGATTGTTAATTGCCTTGGCAAGTATTCACAATCTGATTGTCCATTAAATGGATGTTAAAACAGCCTTCTTGAATGGTAAACTTGATGAAGAAGTTTACATGAAACAACCAGAAGGTTTTGTTATGCCCGATAAAGAGCATATGGTATGTAAACTTGTGAAATCATTGTATGGGCTGAAACAAGCTCCCAAACAATGGCATCAAAAGTTTGATGAGGTTAATTTGTCATCTGGTTTTAAGTTAAACCAATGTGACAAATGTGTTTATAGTAGATTTGATGAAACTACTAGTGCTGGAGTGATCATTTGCTTATATGTAGATGACATGCTGATTTTCGGTACTGACCAAAATCAAGTAGATGAAACTAAGAAATTGTTGTCATCTAAATTTTCCATGAAAGATTTGGGAGAGGCTGATGTAATTCTTGGAATAAGAATTAAGCGGGTGAACAAAGGTTTAATAATGACTCAAAGTCATTATATTGAGAAAATTCTCAAACGGTTTAATTTCAATGATTGTTCTCCCGTCAGCACTCCTATGGACTCTAGTGTGAAACTAATGCCAAACACTGGCATTCCCATTTCACAATTGGACTACTCTAAGGCCATTGGTAGCTTGATGTATGCCATGACAAGTACCAGGCCTGATATTGCTGTCGCTGTGGGAAAATTGAGCAGATACACTAGTAATCCTAGTGCTCAACATTGGTAAGCGTTAAATAGAGTATTTAAGTATCTCAAGGGAACCATGGATTATGGCTTGAGTTACTTGGGATATCCTTCGGTTTTAAAAGGACATTCGGATGCGAGTTGGATAAATAACTTGGAGGACCATTCCTCGACTTCTGGTTGGGTATTCTTGCTTGGGGGAGGTGCCATTTCATGAGCTTCCAGGAAGCAAACTTGTATTACACACTCGACAATGGAATCTGAGTTTGTTGTGTTAGCTGCTGCTGGTAAAGAAGCAGAGTGGCTAAGAAATTTAGTCTATGAGATTCCTTTGTGGTCTAAACCGATAGCACCGATTTCTATCATTTGTGATAATGAAGCAACCTTGGCTAAGGCATATAGCCAAGTTTATAATGGCAAGTCTAGACACTTAGGTGTTAGACACAGTATGATTAGAGATCTAATCATGAATGATGTTATTTCGGTTGAGTTTGTAAAATCGCAACAAAATTTGGCAGATCATTTGACTAAGGGTCTGTCAAGAGACTTACTGCACAAGTCTGTAATTGGGATAGGATTAAATTCCATCTAATTCTGTAATGGTGAGACACCCAATTCCCTTCTAATATGACATTAGGAGTTGAATTCAATGAGGAAAGCTCACACTTATAGATTGGAACACACAAATTATTCATCCCAGGTATGTGTTCGGTTCTGCAGTTGGATAGGTTGAAGTTTAACTTCTTAATAATTCCTTTGATAAAATGTATGTGCAGATACATGAAGTAAAGGAATTACCTACGTGATTGTGAAGTGTAGCCGCATTTCAAGAGGTTGGGGACTTGGCCTTGATACAGTCATGAGAGGATTAGAACACTCGGCTTTATAATAGTGTCAAGTTGTATTTTGTTAGAGAAATTCAGTAAACTAGTATGTATTTTACCTTCAGGTATTCAAATGGGTTGAAGGGTTCAATTCTTAGAACACCCTAATTCTCGAGTATTTGAAAGTGCATGATACTAAGATGGAAATTCAATCGTTTCGATATTTTCATTTATTTACTGGTTTGGTTTGTTTGGATTAATGTTATGTTGGTTCATGGGTTACACTAAAATAGGGGAGGATTGTTGGTGATTTTAGTGTCACCATTCATTTTGTGTAATTGGAACTAATATGTGAGCGAAGGGGTTTTATAATTTGTATTCTAATATATGTTCGGGTATGTGCGGAGTGCACACATGTATAAGATCGAATTATAAGCCGGTACGATTATGTCGGGGGTCCGGGGGCAGAGCCCCTGGTCTTTGGAAATTTAGATTGGTAACTTAGTGATATTTCCGAATTTTAGAGGAAGATTATGGTAAAATTGACTAATTTCGTCAATTTGGAAAGCCATCCGTCTAAACCTAATTTCGGATCACTAATTAAGACCTAATGATGGCACCGCCTCAAGTAACCCTAAAAATCAACCTAATGTAACCCTAATCCGACATGTATAAATAAGACTCTCCTATTGAGTCTCATATACGCTTTTTCTCAGCTCTCTGTCTTTCTAACAAACCCAGAATTCTCTAGCAATTTGGCTTACGTTTCTCTGCCTAGATTCGTAAGTGTCCATTTGGATTATCCTAGGCTGAATTTCTTGTAACCTGGGCATAGGGTAGAAATATCAGTTCGGAAAGTGTTTACACGATCCATTGGGAATCCGGATCTCCATCTTAAACCCTAATACCCCAACAACATTTACCCCTAAAGTGAGTTAATTCGGACAGCAATGATGGGAGTTGAAGGCCACAAATTGTTGAATGATACCCCCAGGCTTTCGGCACAATTAAAGGGGACGTTCAGAAGGCCTTTATAGAGGAGCAATTGAAGATGGAGAGTGAGGTCCGACCTAAGGAGCAAAGGAAGATGAGGAGAAGTTCGAGAAATTTCAGGAGGAGCTACAATAAGTTATTTTGGCTCAACAACGAGTCTCGTAACAAGCCTTTATAGCTCAGCAGACTATGATGTTCCAGCATCAGGCCATGATGCAGTATATGATGTCATTGACTCCTCATACCGTGACTCAGTCGGGATTTCAGGCATCTCTTTCACCACCATCTTCGTTCTTCAATTTACAGACTCCCGCCTTCACAGCCTTGGGACCACGACATGCAAGACAGTAGTAACTCTTTTTCTATCTCTTAAAACTTGACTGATTCAATCGGATTTTAGTTGTGCTTGTAGAACTTTTTGTATATAAACATATTAGTGTTAAGTATTTGTTTATATAAACTTATGTTTGTTAATGTTGTTGTATATAATAATTTTGTTGATGTTAATATGTGCTATGCTGATGTTGGTGTAGTTTTTGGATGTTAGTGTAGTTTCTTTAATGTTGGTACATATATATACGGTGATTGTAGTTGTGACTGTGGTTATGTTTGTTATAGTTGATTTATATTATATTGTGAATATAGAAATCGTTGTTTAAAAAAAAGCAGGTTTTGTGAATTTCAAAATATAAATTTATATTTTTTACAAAAGTTCACTTTAGCCAATGGCTATTGCACATATCGTTGACTAAAGTATTATTTTTCTAAATGAGGTTTAGCCGACGACAATCGTCGACTAAAGCTAGACCGGTTTAGCCGACAATACAAGAGTCGCGGCTTATGAGCAACCAATTTTGCCGACATCTCACCCGTTGTCGGCTAAGGTGAAACCAGTTTATCCAGCCTCACCTGCATTGTCGGCTAAAATGTGGAGTATAGCCGATGATCGGCCTCAAAAGTCGTCGGCTAAATCTTGACTGACTAATCTCGTCCGACTGGACTTTATTCGGTGGCCGACGGTTTCAACCAACAACCAGTGGATTTAGCAAGCCGCTTTTGATCGTCGGCTAAAATACTGATATTGATAGTGCAAACAAAAAGAACAATTCTTATATGAGAAATGAAAAATACGAAACAAGATATTATAACGTGAGAATCCGAATTAGAAAATACCATGAGCCATAGCCTAATAAATCTTCCTAAAATAGATTACAAGGTTTCCCCTAAATCAAATTTTATTTATATATGCAGCTTCTAATACATTTCCTTTAATCTACTAGTTATGAATATGTGTATTGCACGTAATGTTGTAATATTATTTTGTAAATTATCATTTCATACCTCGTAATAATTAATATAAACAGGATTCACCAGAATTATATTTCTACATATAATAAAATAACATATGTCAAACTCATAGTTGTTTGACAAAATACTTGAGTGAAATTACTAATATGTACTTTAGTTGTATCAATGGAAGTTTATAGATGATATAATTAGTGTCTGAAGTTGATTTCTCCATACATTATATCCGTCATAATTGATGTATATTATATGATTATATATAACCATATATAACCATATGATATTCTATTAATACCTTTTTCAATCTCATCCGGTTTGTAAAAATTGATATTTATGAAATCAAAATAATCTCTGCATGATACTAAATTTTATTTGATGTTGTTAACTTGTTGACGTTCACAAATTTTATGTCATTTAAGGTGAATAATGCAATGTATATGTAGTGAATATCACATGAAAAAGCTAGTATTGCTCATCTTTTATTTAGGATCAAAGTAAGTTTTTGTACATCTGTTCAAATACGATCATTTCGGTTTATGTAAGCGTAATTCAACATTTACTTTAATATTTAAACTTTTTATACATCAAAATGATATTACTCGTATATAAAAATATTATAAGATAGAACTATCCAAGAAATTTCCATTACATAAAGTAGGGTAATACTAATAAAACTATTATCATAAAATCACTAAACTCAATTGCGTGGGCCTATCACAAAATAATTACTTTATGTAACAACCTTTCCTGAATTATAGTCTAATTAAAAATATATTTTATAAGTAAACATGTTATCCTTATATGATTTGGTTATTTAAATAAGAGATCCTCTCCTATTATATCTTTACTTTAATAGACGGTTGAGATCAAATATTATAAAAAAAAAAAAAAAAGGCTAACTAATTAGGTCTCTCTCCGCCTATATATTATGGTTCTGGACGATCAAAACACATCATATACAAGATAGGCATAGGAAAAAAACTTGCATTCTCTATTCAAACAATCGTTTAATCAAAGCAGCAGTCCGCACAACAGGTCTCAAGCAACCGGCAACAACATCACGACGGCAGGAGAAATTGTCTACTTAATTTATGATTTTACTTTATGTGAATTATATCGTTGATTTTTGGTATATTTTTTTATAGTATTTTAGAATCATGTTTTATGTACGTATTCATGAATTTATCGTCTTATTTTTAGTCTTTTTTTTTATGATGGGGAACCCGCAGCCGCTACTCTTCGGGTGCGTACTGGATAAACCTTCGGATTGGACGTATATTTTCTTACCAATTAATTTGATAATTTAATTACAATTTAATTATTTCACCGCCACATGTGAGCAGGGTACAAGTAATCTCTAATATATAATATAAAGAATAACAGTGTCTTTTGGTGATAGTCCGTACCGAAAAAATATTTTAACCCCCCCCCCCCCCCCCCTCTTCTTGCCTTCTGTTTGTGTTGATTCTAATAATAACAATAATATCAAAAGAATTAACAATAATAAATTTTAAAAAATACCTTTGAAATATTAAATTAAATTAAAATGAAAGGGGAAATTAATTTTGAAAAAAAAAACTCTTTTTTACGAGGATCTCCGACGGACCTCTGATCGACCAGCTATTCCCGCTGGACCGCCGCGGTCGCCGACAGACCTTCGACGGCTCGGCCACTTGTTTTTTTTTACGAGGCTCGCTGGATTGGGTGGCAGACCAATTATTTTTTTATTAATTTTTTATGCCAGGTCGCCCTTCGTGCTTTCCGACAGGCAAATGTCGGGCCCATTTTTATATATCAAAAAGTAATCTTATAATTTAATTATATTAGATAATCTCTATGATAATAAAAAATAATGGAATAATGGGATATGACATGAGAAGGACGAAGACAGGGTAAAGTAAACTCATATAACTGAGATTCAATAATGTTCAAGTAGAAGTGATCAAAGAGTTAACGGATTAAAATTGCGTATAAACTAATAACCTACGATGCAATGGTACAAGAATGCTCATAAAATATTTAATACTCGGAATATGAGAATGAGAAATATATAATTGGAAAGACAGTCAAGTTAGCTTTCTAATGTCATCAATCATTCGTAAATCTGAATTTTTTCGAGGAAGTTGTGAGAAGAACGATTGGGGAGGAGCAGTCCTAATCAAAAAAGCTGGAGCAGTCCTAATCAAAAAAGAAAAGAAAAAATAAAAAAATTATTGGACAGCGAGCACTCACTCCTTACGTAAATGGCGAGTGAGTGCTCGCTGCCCAATAACTTTTTTATTTTTTCTTTTCTTTTTTGATTAGGACTGCTCCAGCCTATTCCTAGTATAAATATATGTATTGGAGAGTCCAGGTAATTATTATTCAACCCTGAAAATATCTATTTTTACTTTTTCATCTTTTGAAGATTAAACTTGAAACTTATCGAAGATTATTTTCTTTCTCTATTTTTGTGTATGATTCAGTTATTCTCGTATTATTTTCATTTCATGATGATGTATAAACTCTTTTATCTTGTTGAATCAACTAAAAATATGAAGAGCTAATTTTCAAATATAGAGTTATGTAAGTTTATTTTGATTAACATGAAGGGCAATTTGCCTTCAAAAAAACATGAAGCGCAATTAATTATTTTTCAAACTGGACTGAAACGCTTTAGTTGATTTATTGGCAATCTTTTTATTAGGTAATAGAAGACACTACTACAAAACTGGCTTTTAACAGCGGTTAAAATGCCACTAATTAATGGCTCGAACCGCCGTTATATCTGCATTATTAATATCGACGCTTTAAAAACCGCCGTTAAATTTTGGTACCGGAACAACCCCAATTGAGAGCATATGTAAATCGAAAATGTATCATATATTCACAATACTATATTATTTAATCTTGTTTATGAAGAAAAAGATCCATGAATATAAAGGTGATTGGATTTTTTGGATTGTTGCTATCATCTAATAAAAATCATGTATGGAAGTAATTGATCTTTATTAACTTGCCTTAGTTACATAATTTATTATGTGCGTACTTTAATTATTTTTGTTTGGATTGAAGATTTGAGCGAATGAAGCCGAGTCCCTAGATATTTTTTCCGGAATTTGAAATTGAAACTATCGAGTTTTTTGGTCAATTAATTAAATTCTTCATTTTTATTTCGATAATTCGATCTTATTTTTTCTTGCCCAGACAAAATTGACTAGAGTATTTATATTTTTTTATTCTCTATTTTTGTGCTCACATCATTTCTTTTTCTGATTAAGTCTTTCTTGATAATGCGATTTGAATTGACTTGCTACATTAACAATTAATCTCGCGCTCTTACGAACCGTCTTAAAATAAAAAAATCTATTTGGATCGAACACGACTATCATGTTGTTGAAGATCTTAACACTGCCGCCGATCCCCCGGTATGGGTCGCAGTATGGGTGCCACGGTATTGATTGCCGCACGAGAATAGGTGAAGGGGAGCCTCGTTTGTAGTCGTTGGAGGCCTCCAACGGTTTTATTTTTTTTTTAATATCCATCTTCAAACAACAAACAATTCACTTTCAAACAACAAACAAATTAGGGGTGAGCTCGGTTCGGTTTGGTACGGTTTCTAGCTAAAACCGATACCGAACCGTATCTTATCGGTATCTAGCATTTGAGTACCGAAATGATTCGGTTTTAAATCGGATCGGTGTGATCGGTTTCGGTGTCGGTTCGGTATCGGTTCGGTGTCAATGGGCTGATTAAATGGGCCACTTAAGTTGGGCTTGCACCAGGCCCAAATTGAACTACTTGGGCTAAATCAGACAATTGTAAGTTCAAATACAAGGATTTATACATAATTAATCCACTTCAAAGCTTGAATAAAAATAAAATCTACTTCAATAACATGATAATAACTAAGGATTCAAAAAGTCCAATATCAGATTAAACAAAAGTCTTGAATTTCCTCCTCAGCACAGGTCCATCAATTCATAACAACTTGCACAAAGAAAAAACAAAGTCTGCAGAATACTCATCTGTTTTATCAGTTCGGTTCGGTTTTTAAAGTCGGGATCCATATCTAAAACCGAAACCGAACCGCATAATTCGGTTTTCAAAATTTTAAGAACCGTGCCATACCAATATCTTATTGGTTCGGTTTTTCGGTTTCGGTTTTTTCGGTATTTTCGGTATTATCGGTTTTTGTCGGTTTTTCTGCTCACCCCTAAAACAAATAGCCATTTTATATTTTTAACAATCAAAAAATCCCAACTCATTTTTCACACTAAAAATCATATATGGATAAAAGAATTGGTTCAACTGTATTCTTGAATGAGCCGGTGTTTGTCGAGGAAGCCTTGGAAGAGATACGACATGAGGAAACACATTTTCACCTTCGATTTGATCTTACGGAGCATATTCACGCTCAAGAGTTACCATGCCTCGAGGCGGACGATGAAGACGAGTAGTATGTTTTTTATGTTTTTTATGTAATGTTTTTATGTTTTATTAGTTTTTATGTTTTTTATGTAATGTTTTTATGTTTTTAGTAATATTATGTAATGTTAATTTTAATGAAATTTTAGTTTTTTTTTAAAAAAAAAAATGTGTGGTATAAATTGCAGTGCTACATGGCAACGCCAATAAAATAAGGGAGTGTGGTATGAAAAGGTAAAAGAATGTGGTAGCATAAGGAGATTGGTTGGAGAGTGTGGTATGTATTGCAGTGCTACGCCTACATGGCAATACCAACACCCTTACCCCTTTTAAAATTAGTAGCTCTGGTTGTTCATCTTTATTATTTAAATTCAGAAGGTTTTGAACATATTTAGTTTTTAAATAACTTAGGACTTGTTTATGCTTAATCAGCTTAATCGATCAATTATATTTTACTGTTTACTTTCAACTTAATGATCTTAATAATGTTTTTTTCATTAAGCAACTTTTGGGGTGTCCTTACCATTAAGCCAGAAATGCTTCCCCAATATATCAAAATTACCCTCTCTAATAATAAAAGAATTGAGTATATATAAATTATCATATAATCTTAATTATAATTGAGTATATATAGTATAAATTTAAAATATATATTAATATTATATATTTAAAAGTCATATATTTATGAATATATATTATAATATAAATTAAAATATATATTTATTTTATATTAAATAAATTAATTTTTTTATATTGACTATTAAAAAATTAATATAACTATATATATTAAAATATAACTTAATATATTTATAAAAATATTATCTGATTATTTAAATATACCTGAAAATTTTATGATTTATGAATATATATTATAATATAAATTAAAATATATATTATGTTTTATTATATAAATTGATTTTTTATATTGAATTAAAAATAATATAACTATATATATTAAAATTATATAACTTAATATATTTATAAAAATATTGTCTAATTATTTAAATATATCTAAAATTATAATATAATTTATGAATATATATTATAATATAAATTAAAATATATATTATGTTATATTATTTAAATTGATTTTTTTATATTGACTATTAAAAAAATTAATAGAACTATATATATTAAAATATAACTTAATATATTTATAAAAATATTGTCTGATTATTTAAATATACCTGAAAATTATAATATGATTTATGTATATATATTATAGTATAAATTAAAATATATATTACGTCATATTATTTAAATTAATTATCTAAACTAAAATGCTCAATCCGTCCTTTATCAAAAAGGACTTAATTCATATTGAGGGGTAAAATGGTCATTTTTTCTAATCAGACAGATTAGTCCACTCAGACAGCTTAATCCATTCAGAGATTAATGGAAAAAAAAGTAAACAGCCCCTTAGTCTTGTTATATTTATGTGTGCGACTCAATTATAGTTTAGTGTAACTTTCATAACAAATGACATTATTCATATAATGAAAATAATATAAGGTAGAAACTTTCATAAATATCTTTGCATTCTAATCACTTCATAAGATATGAATATTGTAATTAAAAATACATGTGGTATGTGAGATTCATTTTAGAACTAAAACGTTTGACATCATATTGGTCATTTCAAAATTTATTAACTTTAATCTCATCTTTACTATTAGGAATTAGAATTGAATTTGGTATAGCTTTGGTTTTCAAATGATTTATTCTTTGTGATATTTATAGGTGTAATCTATCTGTAATTTACTATAATTTTTTTGACTTTTCTTATTTTATATTAAAATACTCATTTATTAAAAAATAAATGATAGTATTTGTATAGTGAAAATGTCAGCGTAGGCGCATTCAAAAATATATTTTCACTATAACAACTTTTATATGGAGAATAATTATTGAAGATACATAATTTTGATAGTGATTATTATAATAAATGTAGGATGACATATATGGATATAATATATTTGACATCATATTGATCATTTTAAAATATTGGACAAATTACATTATTCTTGTGATGAAAATAATATAAGGTAGAAATATATGTAAATGTTTTTTTATTATAACCACTTTTATAAGGTATGTAATGATTATAATTAAAGGTACAATGTTAGTAGTAATTATCACATATGTGGGAGGATATTTTAGAAATGAAATTTTTACATCACATTGGTCCTTTTAGTGCTAGTAATTTTAGTCGTTCATCCTTTACTATTCATAGTTTTAGTTTTTAAATGATTTATGCTTTGTGATACTCACGTTGGTCTAACTCAACGACAGTTCACTTTGATTTTTATAGTTTTCATGTTTCATTTATTAAAATGATTATTTATTAAAATATTGGTCTAGTGAAAATGTTGTAGGTTAGAGAACATTCAAAAATATATATATCTTCCCTTCAACCACTTTGAGAAGGAGAATAATAATAATTATTATTATTATCAACGATATATTGTCTGCATTCCGCTACAAATTCGTTTGATTTCTTTTGATCAAACTTTATAAATTTTGTCACAGATTTATGAAGAAATATATTTAATTATGATGTGATATTATTTGAATAGGATTTTCATGAAATATTATTTTAAATTATTTTGATTTGGTAATTTTCTTAATTATATAATTAAATAATCATAATCAACAAATATTATTAATTTACAGGACAAACGGAGTATATGATATAGTGATAATTATCATAAATATAGGAGAACATTTTAGGAAAAAAGTATTTGACATTGTATTATTGAACTTTTAAAGGAGGGGAGATATGAAAGTTCAAACTAGACTACTTCATTCATCCGGACCCAAATGCTATATTGAACCCAAAAAATAATTTTTTAGGAGTGATATATTAAATCACTCGATCACATCAAACCATCACACCTCTTCTTTAATTTCTACCATAAATTTATCGCCAATATTTTTTTATCTTTTAACCTACGTTACACACAAAAATACTTAAAAAACTTACATCAACTACATTCAATTATTCATCTATAATATATTATTTGTTTTTTTAAATATTATAATTGATTTGAGATGAATGGAGTATATGATAAGAACAACGGGTACTATTTTACGTGCGGTCAAGCTAGAATCAGAGCAGGCAAAATTAGTGTTGGAAATTTTGATATGAAAATCCTAGTAGAATCATATTCCAATATGGTGTTTATTTTGAGTAGATGAATTTTATGTATTTATTTGTTCATATCCAAATTTGGATGAATTATCAATTAATTATAAAGATTTCTACTTGAAATAGAGATAATATTTATGGTTACTAGGTTGCACCCATTCGCGAATAGCCACATTTGGTGGTTAATTATGCAAAATGGATCATACCTTTTCATGAAAAGTCGCATTGGTTCATGATTAATGGCGGGTGAAGGATCACACCTCTTCATGAACATACACATTGGTTCATGATTAAAGGTAGGATAGAAGGTCACATCACTTCACGAAAAGTTACCTATGACTATAATAGGCCCCTACAGTTGATGATTAAACATTCATTAATTCACTCACTGATTTTCCGACTCATTTTCGAGCATTAAGCTCATACTAGTATATTCAGGTCCATACATCATCCTAGTCGAAGTCTAGGAGTTATACTCAGTCCCGAGTATCTATATTGCTCGACCGAAACTACGACCCCCGATGCAGCGTTTCGTATTCAAAGTTTGTTGTTGTATCTTGGGGACATTTGCTATAGACCGTGTGCACAAGTACAGAGGAATTTTGTCTTACGGAGAGAGAATCTTATTCTTGCCTCGACATTTACGTCAAAGATTTCATTTCTATTATTTATTCTCCTTGTATTTATATATTTCCATTATTTCCAACACCCACAAATAACAATCGTAAGACAAAATTCTGTTAGAAGATGGAGGTTACCGTTTATTTAAGGAGACTGCTGAAATTCTGCGGAACCGATTTCCGTCGTTGGAGGGACGAAATGCTGTTGTTTCTCACAACACTCGACATGGCTCGGTTCCTAACGGAATACCCACCTGCTGCCCAATCGGAGGTTTCTGACGACCTCAACCTCGCCAGAATGACCGTTTGGAGTAACGGTGATTTTGAATGTCGTAATCAAATTCTTTATCACCTTAATTTTCCTATCTACGTCATGTTTACAGGTTGCCACACCTCGAAGTAATTTTACATGTAGACTAATGAAGACATTAATTATTCTAATTAAATAGGATCCAAGAAATTAATTAGTCTACATTAAAGTAGATAATCAAAGGTGGAGAAATGCGGGTTTCATTTAAGAAATTAAATGAACAAAGCTAATTAGTCTACATTGAAGTAGATATTCAAATACTCATTTAATTGCAAGATTAAATGAAGTAATTGATTAGTCTATTTTAAATATATAATCAATGTGGGGGAACGTAGCTAAGTACTTTGTAAGTTTAGATCAAGGATTTCACTATAAATCCAAACATTTAATTTATGAAACAAATTAAATGATAGATGGTTTATTTCAAGAAAAAATCATGCTATTTGGTAGTGGAAAAATTATTGGAAAACTATAAGTGTACTAGCACATCAAATGAAGAAATTGATTTGGAATGACATTTAATATTCATCAAATTACGAATAGATACGAATGAAACGTGATAGTATCTAGATAGATACGAATGAAACGTGAGGGTATCTTGACTAGCATGTCCCCAAAAGAAAAAACAAATTCATTATTACTAGTATGATAAACGTTTATGTCGTTTAGTTAAAATCACGTGTTGGAAAGTTTGTTACAAGGGCAATAAAGAAAATGTGTCTTGTAAACACTTCACTCTTGGAAAATTACTAAGACGACTAAAGAATGAAAAGTTGTATAGTAATGATTGAAAAAGTATATATTTATCTTCGGATAATATATTTGATCACATGTGTACTAAGAAAAGTCAAATACATTAATATGGCCACTACTTGAGATAAAATGTGGTCAAATATGCAGTAAGGGGAATGGATTAAAAACCACAAACAAATGGATGTTCATAAATGACACTCAACATGACTGGAGATCCTAAGAACTTGGTTCAAAGAGACAACTGAGTTATGAATGTTCAAGTTGAGCACTTGAAATTTGAAATCCATTCTCGTAACTTCTCAAGTGCAAACCTGTAGTGTGTGTAAAGGATAAGCCTAAAAAGCTTTTAATGATTTCTATAGCCTTTAAGGTAGAGTACGGCAGAATACTCTTTATAGGAGATCATATATATAAGTAAGAAATGAGTCGCTTCTAAACGTTACAATACGCAAAATACTTATGAATCCAAGAATGGTCCAAGGCCAAAATAGACACGACATAAGAACAAGAGATATTAGATCTGTTATTGTGTGTGTTATTGTCTATGTTTACATAAAAAGCTGACCGGTTCAAGACATCGCGTTCGCCGAGCAGCGAGTAAATCCAATAGCACTACACTAAGGAAGGTTCAAGGCGAACTACCACACTAAGTACATGTTGCATTGCATTAATCGCCATTCATGTGGGGGATTGCTGGAAATTTTGATATGAAATCCTAGTAGAACCATATTCCAATATGGTGTTTACTTTGAGTAGATGAATTTTATGTATTTATTTGTTCATATCCAAATTTGGATGAATGATCAATTAATTACAAAGATTTCTACTTGAAATAGAGATAATATTGCATGGTTACTAGGTTGCACCCATTCGCGAATAGCCACATTTGGTGGTTAATTATGGAAAATGGATCATATCTTTTCATGAAAAGTCGCATTGGTTCATGATTAATGGTGGATGAAGGATCATACCTCTTCATGAACATACACATTGGTTCATGACTAAAGGTAGGATAGAAGGTCACGTCACTTCGCGAAAAGTTGCCTATGACTATAAATAGGCCCCTACAGTTGATGATTAAACATTCATTAATTCACTCACTGATTTTCCGACTCGTTTTCGAGCATTACACTCATACTAGTATATTCAGGTCCATACATCATCCTAGTCGAAGTCTAGGAGTTATACTCAGTCCGAGTATCTATATTGTTCGACCGGAACTACGACCCCCGGTGCAGCATTTCGTATTCAAAGTTTACCGTTGTATCTTAGGGACATTTGCTATAGACCGTGTGCACAAGTGCGGAGCAATTTTGTCTTACAGAGAGAGAATCCAATTCTCGCCTCACCATTTACATCATAAATTTTCATTTTTATTATTTGTTCTCCTTATCTTTATATATTTCCGTTATTTTCAAAATCCACAAATAACAATTAGATAGAGTACCTTGATGAGAAGCCCGACCAACATGCCACAGCTGACAGAATATAACACCACCTTTAGCATGAACAGCATCCACCAGCTTCGTCCACGCCTCAACTTGCTCCATGCTGAAGATGCCTGGCACGTGTGGAAACCTGCACGGGACCCACATCCACCCAACCAACTAAATTTATCATCTATGTTGCACAGTGCGTGGGGCGGGTGCAGGTGCGGGCAGATACGGGTGTGGGGATACGGTTTTTTGAAAATGTTAGGGTGCGATACGGCAAGGATACGTCTGTTTATTTTATATTTTATTATATATAACACTTGTTAAATATAAAAAACAACAATTCAAATATTACCATAAAACCAATTCAAATACATAAAACAAGTCATACAAAAAACAATTCAAAATGGCTTTGAACAGCGGAGCTTTCTAATGCTGTCCGTGAATACTGCTAAAGGTAAAAGTAATTACTTATTAAATGATTTACTTTTTGTATTTTAGTTTATTTGATTTACTTTTTAAAAATTACAAAAAAATCTTAAAAAAAAATGGACTCGCGTACCAGGATACGCGAGTCCATTTTTTTTTTTTTTTTGCACGGATTCGCCACGTGGCGAATCTCGTGCGAATCCCACGCGAATCGCACCCGCACCCGCACTCATGCAGTATCTGATACTGCATACTGCCCAATTTTAAAGAATCCGTGCATCATAGTTTATCATCAACACTTTTGGTAGCATCGAGCAGCCAGAAATACTAAAGCGATTTTTGTTTGAAATTAATAGTTCATGTCTTTGATTCCGAGTGTTAATACTTAAAAATAGTTCCACTCTAATTTTCGTACAATTAAGAAAGTTATAATTAATTCGGTTGAAAAAAATAATATTTAGTAATATCTTATCGAGTATATTCCTACTAGAGATTGTCCGTGTTATAAGGGTTGGTGGCGTGATATAATTCAATTAAAATAATTAAATTACCAAAATTCCATCGACGGTCGGCGGACCTAATGTAAAAACAAAAAAAAAATAGTCGGCTGCCGGTGTGAAAAAATAAAAAATAAAGTCGCTCGCCAGCATTAAAATTCTATCACCGGCAATAAATAAAAGAAAATGACTAGCTGCAGGTGGTGGCCCTGTAATATCCGTACTTTTCTATTTTTAGTGATTTCCATTTTGGGGTACTTTCTGTTTTTAGCGACTCACTTGTAACCGTTTTGACATTTTAAGGATGTTTAATTCTGCATATTTTGGCATCCGAGCATGTTCCGGAATTGTTTTACTCGATTTTGTGTTTAGTTATGATTATTCCGCTTATCGGCTCGTTTGGCGCGTTTGTTGTGCGAAACTGTCGTTTCGAGTTTTGTACAAGTTCGTTTAATGTTATTAGACATGTTGTGAGCTTCGGCACGGTTGTTCGCTTCCGTATCGTGGTTTTCAGTCATTTCGAACCGTTTTGTAATTTCCTAAAAGTTTAGGGAATTTACTTTCGTGGTTATATTCCAAACCTTCGAGTAATCGGGATCGTGTTTTCTTTTAGCGCTTAAGTTCGTCACTTCGAACTCCTTGTATTGGTGTCTGCACTTTTCATCGATCGTCGCGTTTTGTTTTTTCGCTTCTGCACAGTTGTTGGTTAACTGTGATTCTCTACTGGAATTCTTACGTACGTTAAGGGTAATGCTTAACGCACGTTATGTTGCCTGCCTAACGTACGTTAGCCACTTGTGTAACGTACATTAGGGTCTCTAGGGAATCGGACAGGGAACTCTGCCAGTCCCTCTTTACGTACGTTAAGGTGTTAATGTACGTTAACCCTTCATGATTTACGTGCGTTATCGGGCTCGAGTTTAAACGCCCAGAACTGACGTTATTTTTTTTCATTCTTTCCCCTCTCCGCGACTTGGACGAATTCTTAGGTGATTTTGGGCGATTGTTGGCTCTTCAATATTCTAGCGATCATATTCCTTGGAGTTTTGGTGTGGAATAACATCATTAATCCGTCTTCTTCGTCTTTGAATAGAGGTAATCTTCTAGAACCCTAAGTTTTCTGGGATTTTTGGGTTTCTTCGTAATTTCTCCGATTTGGTTGTAGTTATGGTGGGATTGTGTTGAGTGTGAATTATCTACTTTCGATACATATTTTTTCTATGAGATTATCGGTGTATTCCTGGAATTGTTGAGAATCGAGAGGGTTTTGGTTGCGATCCGCCCTCGTTGGGTATATTGTTGGATTACACGCATCGTAGGCGGGGTTTTCGGGCGTATTTCAATGTTAAATTCCAGTTGTACTGTTGTTGATAGTCGCTTTACGAATCGTCTAGGTTTGAAGTTTCCGAGTTCCTTCAACGGTGGTCGTTTACCGTATCAAACTCGTCCGTCATGTTTCAAAGGCAAGTAACTCTTACGAAATTACTATCTTAAATGTGCAAAGTGATGTATTTGAGTGTTAGAGGGTTTATGTTCACTCCGGGAGAGTCCGACAGGGCCTCGGAGGCATCCATGCATGGTTGGATCCACGAACTTTTGGGTTAACCACTCCGGGAGGGTCTATCGGGCCCTCGGAGGGATTCGCGCATGGTCGGGTCCACGGTTAATCGGGAGGAATTGTATTTTTGTGATACTATATAGATTTTGCATTTCCGAAAATCATTATCTATATCGTTTTCGAAACTATTGATGCATGTGCTTCGATATTGTAAGATGTAAAAATTCATTTGTGTTACTTGTACTAGCTATTCCACGGCTAACCCCATTTTGGGGGAAATGCGTTTCATGTATTTCAAGTACGAAGAATGCGATGGGAAGAGTGCCGGGGCAGTACGAGGATGAAGGCCAAGCATGATACTGTGATGTTGTCCTCGTGTTTATTTGTTTCGAATCTGATTGTTGAGATTTTTGATTTCTGTCACAAATTGTTAATTGGTACTCGAGTACTATAGGAGAGTTGTTTTCTGTCGTCAGTTATATTAAATTTGTTGATTATTGTGGTTTAAATGTTGTCGTGGGAATTTCATCTGTTAATCCGATAAATAATTGCTGGTTTGATGTTCTTTGTTATGGATGTCGTGCAAAAATTAGCCTTGTGAGTTCCATATGGGATTCACGGCGTTGTGACATACTCCAAATATCTTGGGGGTGTTACAAAATATGGTATCGGAGCCTAGGTTTATGGATACCTAGGTTGTTGGTCTTTTGGGTCTAGTCACGTTGTTGTAAACACAGTATCATCGCGCTGCCATAATCTTAGTACGACCGGTACTCGTAAAATCTCTCACCCTTCTTATCGTCTTTACTGTCTTGTCTTTCGATTTCGTAATGAAGGGAACTGATCACCATGATGTGTCATTTTCTGAAATGTACTTATAACTTTATCCTTTTTTCTATCCTTTAGAATGTCAACCGGTAGAGGACGTGGACGCGATCGCGAACGTGGCGCAATTGGTGGGGCGGCCATGTCTCTCGGATCAGATGCTGGATCGACTACTCCTACTTTGTCAAATTCGGTTCATCCTAGTACCGACAGTCAGCAGGACCAGTCGGCCAGTTTGGGGATTCTGCAGGGAATAATGCAGGTATTGGTGTGGCCACTATATTACAGCAAGTGGCTAACCAAATGGCTCTCTTGACCCAGGCGGTTCAACTCAAAAATACACCTCCTGTGGCGAATACTGTGGCAGAGAGATGGCTGCAAGATGTGATCCGTATGCGCCCTCCTCAGTTCATTGGTGCTATGGATCCAATCGACTGGGAAGATTGGATCAAAGAGATGAAAAAAGTTTTTGTGGCAGTAAATTGTCCAGAGGCACGGAAAGTGGCGATTGCGTAGTACTTCCTGACGAGGGACGCCGCTAGCTGGTGGCGGGCAGTTGCGCCTCAGGACCGTGAGGTTTCGTGGGACGAGTTCAAAGAATTAATGGAGGCTTAATATTACCCATGGCCTGTTCGGGAGGCCATAATCCGAGCCTTTGCCGAGGCTAAACCCCAGGATATTCCCGTATCCCAGGCGATCATTGAATACAATCAACAACTTAACCATGTAACGGGACAAGTGAGAGAAGAAAAATCTATTGTCCCTTTAATTTAATTTAGTTTAATATTCGAAAAGTATTTTTAAAATTTATTATTGTTAGACAATTGATATTATTATTAAGCTTTAGATTCAACATAAAAGAAAGGAAAGAAGGGGGGAGGGGTACAATAGTCTTTTTCGTTGCGGACTACGACGACCAAAAAATACCGTTGTCCTTTATATTATAGACTAGAGATTACCCGTATCATAATAGCACGATGACGGTATATAATTGAATTAAAATAATTAAGTTACCAGATTACTTGAAAAAAAAATATGTTGGTTAAAATTCTATCCGCGGCCGACGGGCTTGCTTTAAAAAAAAAAAGAAAAAACTTAAGGACCGCCGAAAAGTAGACCAACGGACCTAGCCTTAAAAAGGAATTGGTCGGCTGCCGACGGTGGCCCGCAAAAAACAAGTCGCCGAGTTTGGCGTAAAAATTAAAGAAAGAAAAGAAAAGAAAAAGTTGTCAGGCTGACGGTTATGGCCCGCTGGAAAGTTTGACCGCGACCTGTAGCAAAATAAAAAGAAAAAAAATTTGCAGGCCACCGGCAATAGCCCATGGACTGGGGTATAAAAGAAAATGGCTGGCCGCCGGTAGCCCGCCGACAGCCTAATGTTAAAAAAGATAAAAACAAATTACCGGTTCGGAGGTCTGCCGACTACTGGCGGCAGCCCTAACGGAAAAACTGATCGGTCGGAGGTTCGTAGTAGATTTCCGTAAAAAAAATATTTTTTTAAAAAAAATATTATGCCTTTAATTTAATTTTATTTAATATTCCAGGAGTATTTTTTTAAATTTAACATTGTTGAATATTTTTATTATTATTATTATTATTATTTATTATTATTATTATTATTTTTTATTTTTATTATAAAAAACTCATAGGATTACAAAAAATTAGTGGGAAGCCTCGAAACAAGAGATAATTGTACCATAATGGCACGGTGACGGTGGTATAACTGAATTAAAATAATTAAATTACCAGATTACTTACTAGAAAAAAATATGCTGGTTCCCAAAATTCTACCAGCGGCCTTCAGTCATGCCGTAAAAAGAAAAAAAGAAAGAAAAAATTAAAGACCGCCAAAAAATAGATCGGAGGGATTGGCGTTTAAGAAAAAACAAATTTGGTCGTCGATAGGCTGTGGCCCGCCGGAAAGCAGGCAGACATATTTGGCGTTAAAAAGAAAAAACAAAAGAAAAAAAAAATGGTTTGTCGGCGCGGTAGCCCGTCGAAAAGCAGTCCGGTGGTTTGGCGTTTTAAAAAATGTCCTGACGCCAGAGATCCATCGGTCGCCGGCGATAACCCGCCGGAAAACAGGTCGGTGACATGAAGTAAAAAAAATTGGTCGGTCGTCGAAAGTCCGTCGGCGGTAGCCCGCAAGAAAGCACGCCGGTGGCCTGGCATAAAAAAATATTGATCCGCCGCCGGCAATGACTCGCCTCGTTTAAAAAAAATAAGAAAAAAAAAATTAACCGACCGCCGGAGGCCCGCCCACCGATGGCCTGCAAAAACATGACTGGCCACTAGCATTTGAGAATTATCAGTGGCCCGTTGGATTAAGTCGGCCCATGAAGAAATCCGTTTCTTTTCCCATTTTTGAACAGAGCTGATCTACCCATTTTACCTTATCATGTTTACTTTTCGGTGGAAACATGAGGTAAGAGCCAAATTTTCTTACCACAAACAGTGGCGAAGCTAGAAAATTTTCAATGGGGGGTCGGGATCTAAATTTTTTTTTTCCTAACGCTATTTTTCGGGTAATACCGAAATTTTGGGGGGTCAAAACCGAATATACCGAAATTTTTCTACACGAAAACTATATACCCCCTACTAGAGCTGTCAAAAAAAACCGTATATCCGTATATCCGTCCGAATTATCTGTACCCGTATTTGAAAAAAGCAGATATTATCTGTATCCGAAAAAAAACGGATACGAATATTATCCGTATCCAAAAATTTAGGATGCGGATATGAATATAGGCACATCCGTATCCGAAAATATCCGTATCCGAAATGAATTATATATAGTATATATTTTTAATATATAATTACAAAATATCCGTATCGGTTTCGGTTAGTACATCAAAAACCAAACCGCTAAAACCGAACCGACCCATTTATATAAAATGTCTAAAAATTATATATTTTATGTATATATTATAAATAAGTTTGCGGAAATATAACACAAAACAACAGGTTGCTTAGTTGGTGAAGGGGCTGACTTGTAAACCTAAGGCCCCAGGTTTGAAACACAGCACCAACATCTACTCAATTTTATTTTTCTCATTTTTCCCAGCAACATAGGTTTGAAACACAGCACCAACATCTACTCAATTTTATTTTTCTCATTTTTCCCAGCAACATAACTTCCCACATCAAAGAACCAGCGCCCTCTTCTTGCTTATATAAGGAATTTTCATTTTTCCCAGCAACATAACTCATCCCACATCGCTGAATGAAAGAACCCAGCGCCCTCTTCTTGCTTATATAAGGAAGTTTCATTTCAAAGTTGGCTCACATCCATGCCACCTCTTGGTGGCGGATACGGAAAAATCCGTATCCGATCAAGCCAGATATTTCTGGATCCGGATTCGGTTATCATTACTGATTGCCTAATCCGAATACGAATATGGCCATATCCGGCTCCGTATTATTCGATTTACACCTCTACCCCCTACATCGCAAAAAAAATTTCGAAGGGTCGGGCACCTCCCCCGCCCCTATGTAGCTGCGCCCCTGATCACGAACGAACACCAGCTATCCTAATAATCTTCAATACATTTCTATTCCCATATAGATTCTCGAACGTGCCCAGAATATATTTAATTGTTTTACAATTCTTAGACTGTCTTTTTTGATTTAATTTTAGTATATTTTAATTAATTCAACAAAATCCAGCTCAAAAGAAAAGAGTCTATTACTCTATTTTATCTATCTAGATCTATCTATATTAAAATATTGGATTCTCAATTCTATAAATACTATCATCAATACCAAAAAATTTGGACACTATAATTCAAATCCCAAAGAATTTAAATTCAAACATCACCTGAACACGCAAGTTCTTTATACCAATAGTAACCATTCATTCTTCCAATATAACCAGAGAAAATGGAAATTAAAAGATTACCCTGCCGCAGTTGGAGATATCATGGTGCCCTCAGTGATGAGGAATCCGCCATTCGTGGCTCTTTGTGTGTAGTACTGAACAAGGGCGGAGTTGGGCACGTTGTTCAGCGCTCTGCATCTGGTCATGGGAGCCAGCACAACTCTGCAAATAAAAATAATATGCAAATATTTTTTTCATAGTAATTTAATTTTTCGATTTCTGCTCTGTAATGTGTCTTTTTTTTAAGGTTAATATTTATTGATGCAGTGAGTAATGCGGGGGGTTTCCATTTTATGCTGCAACTGTTTTCTAATCAAATACTTCCCCTCTCTATCTCACAACTTGGTTGATGAGCTATATTTGATATATTTTCAATAATAATTGGTGTAAATAATGATAATAAATTTGTCATTGATTAAATAATAGAAAAATATTGAGCTGAATGTGTGGTAAAAATTAAAAAATAAAAAATAATTATTTGATTTGATTGTTTGAAGGTGATAAACGTAAAATTTCAAAGAGACCAAAACAAGGGGCAAATGTAAATTTTGAAAAGAGGAAGCAGCAATTTATATGCCATTAATTTATTAATTTGCAAGTTACGATGGTGAAGAATTTCGGGAAAATAAATAAAAATATTAAATCATAAGATTATTTAAAGAATCTCAAATTATTAAAAATTCTATCCTTTCATTTAAAATATTAGAAAGTGAACTCGAAAATCTTTTTTTCTTGTTAAAAAAATAATATTGGTAATCAAATTGAATTTTTTCTATTTATTCAAATTATTTTAATCATTTAAAAACGATTGAGTACTTAAATTTTCTGAATATAAAATACCAACTTATTTGATAGATTAATATAAAAGCTTTCAGCAAAATTGGGATTCTAAAAAATATTTCTGACATTTCATAGATACTTTTGCATATCTTAACTTTTTTTAGAATTCAAAATAATTTTCGGATTGTATAATAATTATAGAATTTTTTTAAAAAGTAAATACTTATATTCTTAAAAAAATATACAATATTTATTTAAAGAACTATTTTTTAAATCTAACACTTTTTGTTTAATTATATTTTAAATGACCACATTTTTCAGATTATTCAATAATTTACAGATTTTTAAAACAATTTTCTGATTTTTAAGTACCTTTTAATATTTTTAATATTTTACAATTAATAAATTTGTGAAATACAAGTTGTTACTTAATAAAAAATAAATTAGATATAAAAAAGAAAAAAACACAAACTTTCGAGTATAAATTGATATCAGCCATTTTCTTTAATATGATTTGAGAAAAAGAAAGAGAGAGAGATCGAGAATTCCATATTCCAAAAGAAAAAAAAAATTGGCAATCAATAATGAGAGGTGATGGGAAGAGCATAAAAGTTAACAAGGACCTGTGTGAGAGATTGAAATTGCCCATCTTGTAAGGAGAGAAAAGAGATGGTATAGCTTCATCCAGCGTCGCTTCCGGCATTGCTATATGTGATGTGAGTGTGTATGCGGAGGAAAGATGGGTATTTAAAAAAGGAGTGATGTGGAGTGTGAACGGGGATGAGTATAAGATATGTCGAGGAAAAAAAAATAGATTTATTAGATCTCCATTGCGATTTTGCGCACGACAACGCTCACATGAAGACGGTGATGTTGTTGAATAATCGCGTCTTTTTAATTTTCATAAGTGGAGGACTAAGATTGAGTGCTGAGTATGGTTGTTTAAAAATATCCGATATCCGATATTTGATCTGAAATATCTGAAAATCCGAAGTTTCAAATATACGAATATTCGGATATTTGAAGTTCGGATATCCAGAACTTCGGATTCGGATATCAGATAGTACTCTTCTTAAAAATCGGATAATCGGATATCCGAAATATCCGAAAAATCCTAAAAAATTTATTTTTTTATATTTTAAATAATAGAAGGTATTCGGATATTCGGATATCCGATATCTATATCCGAAGTTTTTTTCGGATATTCGGATATCCGATATCCAAATCCGAATATTTTTTTTTGAATATAAGGATATCCGGATATAATTTATATTTTTTCCGGATATTCAGATATCCGATATTCGTATCTAAAATTTTGGATATCCAAAATTAAATATCCGAAATTTCGGATACGGATATCGGATATCAAAATTTACTATCTGAATTTTTGGAATTCGAAATTTCGAATATCCGAAACTCCGAATATCCGATTTTGAACACCCTAATGCTGAGTGCAAGTATCTTCTATAAATTTTTGATTCGCTGTCGGACCGTCATCAATATCAACAACCGTCCAGTCCACTCAATTTGTTTAATCTTTTATTAATCTCTTCCTATATTCCATTCAACTGCAACATGACTATTTCAATTACCTAACCATAATTTATATTATTTTGAATCATGATTTAATTATTAATAATACTAAATCGTTCAAATAAATAAAAATTATATCAAAAATTATAAATACTCGAAAAAACACAAAAAATATAAAATAGAAAACATGGCAACATAAAAAGATAAACAAACCAAGAGTATAAATTACAATTGAAAACTAAATAAAAACGAAAAGCTGGTGCTTCAAACATATGACATCAATTACCATCACAGAATTTTTGGGCTTTGTGGGTTTATACCCATCAATTTAGGATGGACACCCCACTTGAGTAACTTTTGACCAAATTTTTGGACATCCTTCTCCTTTCTTAGATCATACTTTTTTACTTTACTTGTGTAGACATTTTTTCCCTTATTCTTTTTTTTGATCAAGTTTTATAAATTTTGGTTGTAATGTGGGTTTAAGAAATTAAAATATCAAATAATGTATAAAATGTTTTTATCTGTTGCACAAAAAATAATATCAGTTTACTAAATTATTTTTCTATAATACTAAAGATGGGGAATTCTAGGGTTCATCATCCTTGTATTTGGTTAAAATAGACTACTTTAAGGTGTACTTAATTAAAACCTTTGGATTAATAGTAAATTTATTATAAATGATTGTACTACATCTTAACCACATATATTATAATTGTAGTACATTATATTTATATATATATATATATTTGGATAAATTTTTTTTACACCAAAAGCTTTCAAAAATTTTGAAATCACACGTGGATAGCGTTAAGAATTTCCGTCAGGAAAATAAAAAGTAAAAAAAATTCTGAAAATTCCGAAAAATCTAAAAAATCTGAAAATAAATAAAAAAAGTCTGAAAAATTTGCAAAATTTGAAAAATCTGACAAAAACCAGAACTTTTATTTTTTAAGAAAAAATTATCTGAACTAAGTATTAAAAATAAGATATTTTATTTAAAATTCAAAAATAAAAAGTAAAAAATAAAATAAATTCTGAAAATTCTGAAAAATTTAAAAAATCTGACAAAAAAATCAAAACTTTTATTTTGTTTCTTAAAATATATGGAATAACATTAAAAATGATAATTTTTTATTTAAAATTCGAAAATAAAAATTAAAAATTAAAAATTCTGAACATTCTGGAAAATTTAAAAAATCTGAAAAAAAAATCGGAACTTTTATTTTTTAAAAAAATTATCTGGAAAAATAATATTAAAAATCAGATCTTTTATTTAAAATTTAAAAATAAAAAGTAAAAGTTCTTATTTTTAATATTATTATTTTCAGAATTTTATTTTAAATTTACCAGATTTTTATTATTATTCAAGATATTTTTTCTTAAAAAGTAAAAGTTCTGATTTTTTTCAGATTTTTTTAATTTTGCGGAATTTTCCAGAATTTTTAGAATTTTTTTATTTTTTTTTCGGATTTTTTGGATTTTCTGGAATTTTTCCATTTTTTCAGATTTTTTAAGATTTTCCAGAATTCCGTATAGACAAATTCATAAATAAAAAATTACCGAATTAGAAAAAATAAAAAAAATTATTTAGGTGTGAAATTTATTTTTTAATATAAAAAATAAAAGGTTAAATACGTAATTTCAATTCTAAAAGTACGACTCTAACATAATACTTGTACTAGATTTACAATAACATATGGCTAAGATTTAGTACTACTGATTTCATTATATTTACAATTAATCTAACGGTGAGAATTAAGTACATTTTAACTTGATTTATATTCACCAAGTACATTCTTGGTGGACCGCAGAACTACCCTACTAAATATTTTTTTTACTCTACTACATCTTTTCCATCCAAATAAATAACTAGTGTAAAAAAACTTGCCACTCAAAACCTTTTAAGACCATTTGTATATGACAAATAAATACAGTAGTAATTTAGTAACTGAAACTTGGAAAAATATTGCCATATTGCCATCATTATAGTTTAGTAACTGAAACTTATAGCAATTTAGTAATTTAGTAACTTATAATTTCGAAAAATAAATGCACTTTTCTAAATATAAAATAATTTAGTAAACTGATATTGTCTTGGTGCAACAGATAAAAATATTTTATACATAATTTGATATTTTAATTTCTTAAACCCCACATTACAGCCAAAAGTTTTTTAAACAATGAACTGAACATATTCTATTAACATATAATATAACTCTCATATAATATAAAATTATAAAATTTGATCAAGAAAAAGAATAAAAAAAAAATATCTAAACAAATAAAGTCAAAAAGCACAAGCATAATTCAAAAAATTGGTCAAAGTTACTTCATGGGGTATAAACCACATGACCCAATTTTTGCTATATTTGCTCGATCAAGTCGTTTTAAAGAGCCTTCTGAGCTTTTATTGCGAAGTTGTGACTTATTTTTATATATATAGCTGGATAAGCTTTCAACCATATGTAGAGAATTCAAAATTTAGAACATAATTTTCTTTAGTATCATCACTTCACATACTATTTCATGAAGACCGAACTTCAATAAATTCTCTGGGTCATGATTTTTTAGGTAAGTAATTCCTGCAACTTCTACTATCATATTGGACATAATAATGTAAGCAATCATTACTTTTTCCATCATATCACGATCTCATAAAACACATGGGCATTTGATAAAAGTGAAACACGCTTATAGAACGACGAAGGCTCGCTCAGTTCTTCTCGATAGCATATTGATGTTGAGCAAACAACAAATGCTTCTGAATATTTAGAGAATTAAAGATTTGAAAAAATTGCCCATTTCGATATATATTGTAGCGTATAATATAAGGGCGATTTTTCGTCGCCTGGTTCCTCTCTGTTTCACCTGCCTTCTCTTCTCCACCTCCTCGCTTTTCGCCTTATTTTCTCTCGCCGTCTCTTCTCCACCAAGCTGCCCGCCTCGCCTTTCTTTTTCCCCCAGTTGATATCTCCTTCTACCTTCTCAATTTTCTTCTTCTCTTTCTTTGTTTCGTTCGTTGTGTTTCAGATTTCGCGATCAGGGCTTTCTTCCCATCTCAACGATTTCTTCTTCGCATCCTTCACCTTCTTTTGAATTTGGGATAGATAGTGAGGACAGAGGCAGGATACTCGGAATTTGGCTTGGTAAGACTAAATACTGTTTTTCTTAGGCTGTAATTGAGGTAACTCGGTTTGGGGTTACTCTTGGCCTTCGATCGTCCAGGCTGACTTCCGGCGAATTTCTGATTTAGGGCTTTGTCTATTTATAGCAGGCTCAAGGATAGTCGATCAGAACAGCTGAGTTGGGGTATGGGTTGGTCGACAGTACTATCCCGGTTTGGCCTAACGGAATGTGTTGTTTGGAGGATTGATGAACCCAATTGTTAGTTCTTATAAAAACTAGGGTTGAGTATTGTTTCAGGCTCGTTGTTCTTTTTTTTTTGTGGTTTCTGACTTACGACAGAGGAGTCAAATTGTGAAATGAGCATAGACTAAAGTACCTGAGGCAATCTATTAATCTTAAAATCAGTGTGAAGATTGAATTTTGATAGTTTAAGATTTAGAGTTGGGATAGTAGAGCAGTTTCTTCCTGGCACATTCACATAGTTTTTAGTCTTCTCTTTAAAGAAATATTACTGTTGTTGATTGTGCTATGTATCTTTCACTTGGCTTTTGCCCTCAATATTTTCTAATATGCATTTCATAGGTGTTTTTTTTTTCTTTTTTGATTCGAACAGATTGGATCTGAATCGGAGCATTCTCGTTTGAGTCACCTGCTGCTCTTCTGATTGAGAACTTAAATACGCCCCTCCGAATTCCCAAGGTCGAGAAAATGTTGGAGTTAACTCTAGCTCGGAGCTCTTCTGGGAGTAAGCCAGGTGCATTGCTTTACTAAAAGACTCCATCCGCCCGACAGCAGCAGAGGGGGTTCGATTCCTGTTGACGATTTTGAAATTTTATCTCATTTCTCCTTCATATGAAGGTTGCGACAGAAAGGCGTAAGACTTTGTTACTTAACGTTTTGCATGAATTTATAATATTATTGATTTTAGACCATTATTTAACCTATGGCCACCGAACCCGGCATAGTTGGGATTAAGATTTGATGATGAAGATGCACATCTTTGCCTATAGCTTTAGGGGGCATGGACTAAGGGCGTGTTTACTTTCAACTTAATAGGACTTAATGGGCTGGACGACTTATTCGCGCAGACATAGAGAAACGTTTACTTACGACTTAATGAATTAAGAGGGGTCTGAACCACACAGATGGGATGAGGGTTGTCCCCATTAAGACCCATTAAGAACCAAACATGACTATTATGCCTAGGGGTGAAAACTGGGCGGATATTTCCCGCCCGATCCGGAGCCGTATCCGATCGGGATCGAATTCGGGATGGAAAATAGGTATCCGGTCGGATTCGGATACGGGTTCGGATAGTTGAATTCGGATACGGGTTCGAATTCGGATAATGCAATATCCGCTCGTATTCGAGTTTTTCCATATTTTATCGGATATTATCCGGATACCAATCCGGATAATAAATCCGGATATCAATATTTTTAAATTTTAAATATACTTTATTATATATATATATATATGTCTTACTGGCTCTTGCTTTCTCATTCGATGCTCAGAAGCCCGAAAACAGTAGTCACTTCACTTATTCGGTACCAAGGGGCAGGAACCACTATAAACACTATTCGCGGATGGGTCTTTATGACACAATTGAAAACTCTCTGACTAAAAGGGCCGGAACGAAATAAGGATAATGTATATATATATATATATATATAATATTTGGACTTCAGTGTAAATAATTTTTTAAACTTTCAAGAAAAAAATAATTTTTCCAAAAAAAAGAGTATTTTCTGGAAAAAATATATTATTTTTCGAAAAAATAAAAAAAATATTTTCTAGTAAAAAAATTATCTTTTCGAGAAAGACATTATTTATGGAAATTTTTTATTTCTTCGAAAAAAATTAAAAAAACATTTTCTGGAGAAAAATTATTTTTTGGCATAAAAATATTTTTTTCGAAAAAAAAATTATTTTCTGGAAAAAATATATTATTTTTTTGAAAAAATAAAATTATTTTCTGGATTTTTTATGATTTTTTTAAAAAAATACTTTTTGCGAAAAATAAAAAAAAAATCTGGAAAAAAATTATATTTCAAAAAAAAAATATTTTCTGAAAAAAAAATATTTTTTAAAAGAAATGTATTAGCCAAACACTTTAATACTAACTTATAAGCTATTTGTTTCATATGAAATGTATTTTAAAAGAAATGTTCTATTCAAGTAAATAGAGGGGCAATTATATATATATTATAATAATTATTAAAATAATTAAATTAACACTCTTTATGGAGCTTATGTTTTTTATGGGAGAGACTAAATAAGTAAAAATGAGGGAACCTTATTATGAAACGATTTTAAAAAAAAAATACTATAGTTTGCATTAGAACTTTTATGAAATATTGTTTAGGTAGTTTTTTTATATACTGCAATCACTTCCAAACGATTTTTGTATAACACGTATTATCCGATTATATTTATTCGAATCCGACCCGAATCCGGCCTGTATCCGTCCCGTGTCCGTATCACGAATAATCCGAATTCGTATCCGTATCCGGCCTTCCCGTATCCGACTCGGAATCCGAGAGAAAAATATGGGTTATGATACGAGAAGAGCACTATCCGCCCGTATCCGATCCGTTTTCACCCCTAATTATGCCTTAATGAAAATCAAAATATTAAAAATTGGTAATTTTATTTTTAATTCTGGAATATTAATATTAAAAAATAAAAAATATATATTTTAAATTGGAAATTAGAAAATCTAAAAAATTCTAAACTATTTAAAAAATTCAGAAATTAGTAAATTTATTGAAAAATATTAAAAATTTCCGAAAATTAATATTTGTATTAATATTAAAAAATATTAAAAAATTGGTAATTTTATTTTTAATTCTGTAATATTAATATTAAAAATCAAAAAAAATTATTTTAAATTTGAAAATTAGAAAATCTAAAAAATTCTAAACTATTTAAAAAATCCAGAAATTAGTAAATTTATTGAAAAATATTAAAAATTTCCGAAAATTAATATTTATATTAATATTAAAAAATATTAAAAAATCAGTAATTTTATTTTTAATTCTGGAATATTAATATTAAAAATAAAAAAAATATTTTAAATTTGGAAATTAGAAAATCTAAAAAATTCTAAACTATTTAAAAAATTCAGAAATTAGTAAATTTATTAAAAAATATTAAAAATTTCTGAAAATTAATATTTATATTAATATTAGAAAATATTAAAAAACGGTAATTTTATTTTTAATTCTAGAATATTAATATTAAAAATCAAAAAAAATTATTTTAAATTAGGAAATTAGAAAATCTAAGAAATTATGAAATATTTAAAAAATTCGGAAATTACTAAATTTATTCTTGCAATTTTTGGATTATATCAATTATATGGCTTAAAAAATAAACAGCAATTTATAAAACAACATATAATTCATATCCGGGGGTAAATCGGTCATTTTTGTTATTCAAACAGTTTATTCAGATGAAAAAGTAAACAATAGCATCAATTTATCCAGACAGGCATATTTATCCAGACAGACATATTTATCCATACATGACTTAATGAAAAATTTGGTAAACAGCTTAGATATGGAATATTCTAAGAGTATTTCCTTATTTAACTTCCCTTTTATGTTCTTACACCTCAAATAGAATGAATGAACTTGTCTAAAGTACTGATATATCTCTTCTTGCTTAGTTGTCGTATAAATGCTGATGAATGTTACGTGTTTCAGAAAGGACCCACAATGTTCAAGGCCATTTTGAAGGATTGAGGTTTGTAGATGTTGGTGTGGCGGGGGGATTCTATCTGAGGTATGCATCTTTGTTATTTGGGGTTATTCAACTTGGCATTATTCAAATATATTGAATCTCAGAGGTCGTCTACTCTGAGCAACTAATCGTTTCAAAAAATCTCACCTTCTTACATTTTTGTCTTCGTTCCTCTTTGCACAGATCTGGCCCTAATTTATCAGCCCTCACTTGATCAGGACCAGTCCAAGATAGACGAATTCGAAATAATTCACGGCTCAATTTGGAAAAAGAGGAGGCAGAGCCACTTTCATTTTTTCCCCAAACTTGAAAGATTGGCGAAAATCCGTAATACATTTCTGCTGCTGCATGCATCATCTTTTTGTTCTTGTTTGGAAAAAGAGGAGGCAGAGCCACTTTCGTTTTTTCCCCAAACTTCTAGCACCGAAAGATTGGCGAAAACCGGTAATACATTTCTGCTGCTGCATGCATCATCTTTTTGTTCTTGTTTTTCTCTGATTCCTGGAATTCTAGGCAACGGGTTGTGTAGTTTTAGCTTCATTTGCAGTAAACTATGATAATTGGTTGTGGAAAATATTAGGTAATAGTACAATATAATGGCTCTTTGTTTGAGGTGAGGATTTTGAACTTTTTTTAACTGAATTTTGAGTTTTGTATCCTTTTATCCTGTTAATAAAATTCCAATTTCAAAATCTATTGCAAGAAACCAATATATGTTATAATATACCATGAAAATGACGTTTCAATGACCCCTTTGTTTTTATATAGTGTGAATGACTATTATGCCCCTGATGTAATTATGTAATTACGATTGTGCCATCTGAAGTTTTCCTATAAATAGGACTTCAGTTATTAATGAAAAATCACACCTGAGAATCATTCTCTATTCTCTCTCTATAATATTTCGATTTTATAACACGTTATTAGCACGACTCTAACCGTTTGAGTAATATGATGAGAATATGCTCTACAGTTGCATGTTACAGATGATCCTATGTATAAAAAATCTAATTATTACAAATCATTTACTTTCTTATTCAAACCCAGCAAACCAAAAATTGCCTACAGCTTATCTGTTCAAAGATTCAACAGGACAAGGCCAAAAACAGAAGTTCATAAGAAAAGAATCGGGCTTTCATCTTCTGGGTGCATAAGCCAACATTCTTTCTCAAAAAAAATATATATATATATATATGCTCCCATAATAATAAATAAATAAAGAGCCCTGATACTACTGAGAAAGAAAAAAAAAGAGGGGGTTTATCTGTAATATCCGCAATTTTCGATTTTCGGTAAATTTCTTTTTTCGGCCGGAGTCCGTTTTGACGACTCGCTCATGACCGTTTCGTCATTCTGAGAATGATTAATTCTACACTTTTTGACATCCGAGTTCGTTTCGGTGTCGTTTTGTTGAGTTCCGTGCTTTTTAGCGACTTTTCCGCACTTGAGTTCGATTCTTGCGAATCTCGTTCGAAACTGCTGTTTTGAGTTTTCCGTAAGTCCGTTTAACTTTGTTAGACGTGTTATGAACTTCGGTTTGGTTATTTGATCACGTATCGTGATTCTCGGGCGTTTTGGGCCATTTTCGTAATTTCCCAAAGTTTAGGGTAATTACTTTCCGTTGTCGAATTTCGAGCCTTCGGATGGTCGGAATCGTGTGTTCTCTTAGTGCTCGAATTCGTCTTTGCGAGTATTTCGTAACCGTATCTTCGATTCGTATTCAGGTTCGGGTTTCGGGGTCGTTCGGGCCGTCGGAGTTGGCCCCGACCGAGTCATGGCCGGGCAATCTGGGCCCAGCTAGACCGCCGAGTTACGTCCAGTAGTGCTCGCGATTACTTCGCCGAGCCGTCTGCCGTGGGCCGCGGCACATGCCGGCAGGGCCGCGGCACACTCGTGCGGCACTTATCGGCCAAACCTTCTGTACCTTGTGTCGCGGCACATGTCGGTCGGGCCGCGGCACACTGCCGAGCCACTGGGCGCAGTTTTGGCCCTGTGCCGCGGCACACTTCTGCTGGGCCGCGGCACACAGAGCGGTCTGCCGATCACTGGGCGCGATTTTTGGCCCTGTGCCGCGGCACACTTCGGCTGGGCCGCGGCACACTGTGCAGCCTATTTATGGCCCTGCAGACGGGTTTTTGGCCATTTTTCTCCTTCTTCTCCTTCTCTTCCGCGGATGAGGGTGTGCTTAGCATGGAGCCATGTTGTTTAACAACAAATCCACGAAGTTCTTGAGTTCATAACATCAATCAATCATCCGTTATCATCATTTGATCCAGCGAATCAAGGTAATCTTCCTTAGAACCCTAATTTCGTGAATTTGGGGTTTTTTGTATTTTTGTCCGATTCGTTCCGTGTTGTTGATTAATTCATGATGGTTATGATTAATCTTGGTAGTATTCTTGTGTTTAACATCATTTAATCCATTGTTCTTCGTCGAATCGAAGTATATTTCTTGATTTCCTTCAAATTGACTTTTTGGGGGATTTGTTCTCGATCTCGTTTTTCATCCATTTTTTATGGATCGATTGTGGTTAAATGATGTTGTTAAACACATTTTATGGATTGTACATCCATATTTCAACTTGAAATTCCGTTTTTGTATTTTGTCGGGACGAATCGTGTTCTTGGACGTTTTGGGGGAAATCCTTGAACTTTCGTCATTTGTTCTTTGAATTCAACGGCTTTGAGTCGTATTATGGAATTCATTTTCATTGTTATTATTTTCGTTCGTAGTTTATTGTCGCAGGTTGTCGTTCGGTGGAGTCGGCGAGTTCGTAGTCGGTTCGTGCCAACCTACTTCGGTCGATTCTCCGCGCTGTGATTATTCGAGGCAAGTACCTTGTCCATACATTTCTTTTTTTGTGGATATGATGATTGGTGATCGTCTTGGTATGTTTGTTTGTTTGTTTGAAATGAGTTTTCAAAAGTTTCGGCTAGCCTCGTTAAAGGCTCACTTTCAAAACGCGTGTGTTTTGTAAATTGTGTGGGTTGTAAGTGACTATGTGAATCCTATGAATATGTTTGGTGTTGATGATGCACTTGGTATTTGCGTGTGGACGTATATTGTTTTATTTCGGTGCATTGTGGTTTGACGTGTTGTTTTGCTAAGTGTTTGATGCTTCTGGGTGAATGGTTTGGATATCCTTGGTGTGATATGTTATTTGTGCATGATTACTTCGCTCACCGTGGGTTGGTTCGACGGGGCCACGACGGGAATTCCAATGAGTGAGCCCGGAATTCACGAGTGGTGAATGTATTTTACACACCGTGGGTTGGTTCGACGGGGCCACGACGGGAATTCCAATGGGTGAGTCCGGGATTCATGAGTAAAAACTTCACAGGTTGGTGTATATTTAGTGAATGTATTTTACTCACCGTGGGTTGGTTCGACGGGGCCACGACGGGAATTCCAATGGGTGAGTCCGGGATTCATGAGTAAAAACTTCACGAGTTTGTATTGATTTTTATGTCCGTCGAGGACACGTGACTTGGGTTTTGGCCCTGTGAATTATTGTCGGTTTTCTATTTGCGAAAACAAAACCTTTGGGCTGTGACCCCTGTGGATTTTGGAAAGATAGGATTTGATAATCCTAAATTGTTTTCTATTAAAACTCTCGATGACATTTTAAACTGTTTCATAAATTGTTTCCCTTTAAGTGTGGTCTTTCAGTTTTGGAATGTTTTACCCAAACTCTTGCCTCGGGAAGTATTTTTTGTTACTTTTGGATTTTTGAGGATTCCTGGTCATTGTTATTCGTGGAATGTGAATTGTATGGCTCGTATTTTTGCACTTGTACTTGAACTAGCAAAACAGTGGAGTTTTGCTAACCCCCGTGTATTCGGGGGGTGGATGTCTATTTTTGCATTCAGGTTTTGGAGCATAACACAGGGTCGGGACGAATGATGATGAAAGATGAACGATACTAATCACACGAGGATCCGTTGATGTCGTATTGGTCTAGTTGTATTTTCTTTTCCGCTGCAGTATGTTTCCCCGTTGTACGGGAGTTTATTGTATTTTGACCCCTGCGTGGGTATGTGTTTGGAATTGAGTTGTATGTTTTTGTTGAAAGACCAAATCGGTCTACTGAGTCATTTTAGCCTTAAAGGCGATGTTTAGATGTTTGATTTTAGTTATCAGCCTGGTAGATCCTCGAGGAGAGGGTCTACGGCGTGTAATATCCCTGAGTGGATTGGGGGTGTTACATAAATGGTATCGGAGCTTAGGTTGTGGAAACCTAGGCTGTCGGGTCAGTGGTATCTGTTGAGTTTTTGTCTCGTCGGATTTTGTCTGACTGAGTCGTGTCGCGACGCGTCGTCTGAGTTTGTTGGTCGTGATTAGTATCGTGGGCGATCATCATCTTCGTGCGACTTGTGGATGTAAGTCTCCCTCCTTTGTGTTGTGCCTCGTGTGACACGAGCTATTTTTTTATGATTATTTGTTAAGTGACGGAATCCTCTTATGGATTTTGATTTCTTGATACGTGACTATTTGACTCTCATATTTCGTTCATGTGAGGAGTAGTGTTGCTGGATTGTGCATGTTGGACTGTATTTCTTTTATCCGCTGCGTGAGTTCTTTTGTAATGGCTTTCGGTATTTTACCGACTGAGTTTTATTTCGAAAACCGATTTCCTTAACCGAGTTTTTGGCATTATGGCCTTGATCGTTTTGGCGAAATTCTTATGACGGTATTTAGCATGTTGTAAATGTCTTTTGTGAGTTTTGAAACATTACCGTCATCGGCCTTTTTGGCATTTTTGTAAATGGTTTTTAGTCTGGTGGGTTCCGGCACGGGACCCACGGTGCTATAATGTTCTGTGTAATTACCTGAAATTTATCGGCATTCTAGCCCATTGAATTATTTTTGAAAACCTTGAGTATCTTAGAAAATTAAAATTCGAGACGTACTTTTAAAACGAATTATTTTCTTGCGGTGTTTTCAAGGTGCTTTCTAACGCCGCAATACATTTCAAAAAATTTCCAATTGAGGACCAAAAATATTTTGAGATATTTTCAAATGCAGTTGCTTAGACCCAAGGGTCGAATATTTCTGAAAGTTTTTCACGAAAAGAAAATGTGTCCTCATTTTTATTCAAACGCAAGGTGGTTTTCGTTTTTAAAACCCATCACTTCCTGCTTGTGGACGGAGAAGGTGTGTATGATGTTGGTATTGTCGTTAGGGTGTTATCCCTCCGAATTGTGATTGAATTGGTGGCGTGAGCGTTGAATCGTTGCCACGCATTTGTTACGTTAGCCCTTTATGAGAGGTGTGATGTTGATCTTTAATGTTGTCGTTTTGTGGTGATTTGTGTGCTATCGCACCTGTGTGAGTTGTTAGAGCTTGGGTTTATATGATTGTGTACATCTGTGATTGTTTCATGATGTTTTGTGTTTGTGTGCTGGTTATCATTCGGGCCGTTGTAATCGTCGAACGATGCCGTGGTTGTTGTGATTTTAGTATGTGTTGATATGTTATGCCAAATTGGCATCTCTGGTTTGTTGCTTTGTGATGTTACGTCCCATTGTACCTAGTAGTTGTATATTCGGTATGCCGAGCCGAGGTGTTTCAACCGTGATGTGCCGGGGGCATGCACGTGCAATTGTCTTTCTCGCTTAACGCTGCTTTCAAGTGTGGACTGAGAGACACGAGATCCAGCTTTGCGAGTTGGGTTCCGAGTCTTTCGGGCACGAACTTCAAGATGATATCGTGATCGGCTCTAAGAGGCCCATGGGAAATGTTTCCGTCATTGCTTTTGTGTTGTTGCCTTGTTTAGTTATTGGGAGTTGCGGGATGACACTTCTTTTAGAAGAGGTCGAGTATAATACCCGTATTATTTTTCGCTTCTGCAATTTCCCTTTCTCAAGTCTAATGACCCGCTCGTGTTCGTTGATACTTTATGAACTTGTTCTGTATTTCGGTTTCATCGTCCGAACGAGCTGTGATCTTGTTGTGGGTCGATCTGGTTATCGCGGTGACTTTTCGGGTTCGGTTCGATTCTTGTGAACCTTGTTCGGGAGTGACATCATCTGGTTCTATTAGTTCTTTTATTCGAAGTGGATCGGATTTGGAACTCTTGTGTTTTCGACTTTGTCGACTCATTATGTCCGTTGACATTTCTGAGCTTGTCCTGCCCCTTGCTTTTGTTGATCGAACGAGTGTGGTATTGTTTCGGAATAACTCGTTTGTCGTTGTGACTTTTCAATCGCTATTCCCTTTCATGTGGATCTTATGGGAATGCATGTCTTGTAGTTCTCACCAGATCATCCTGGGAGTTGTTGTTTGAATTTTATTATCCTTCGTGTTTCGGACATGATTGTTCGATTTTTGTTGTCTCGATCGTTTGTTTGTTCGGTTTTTGTTCTCGTTTCGTGATTGTTGAGCGTTCAGGCTCCTTCCTAATTCCCTTAAGTTCGGGAAATTAGTCTCGTTTTCGACCTTCCAACCCTTGGGCGGTGGAATTCCGTATTTGTTCAGCATTTGGCTCGCGTTTTGATTGATGAACCGTTGGGTTGGTCAATCGTGTTTATTTTCGTTCGTTTTGTTTTGCGATTGTTCGGATAATTGACTTGATTGTATTATCTGTTTGGTGACGCTTGGCACTTGTTGGTTGTATTATGTCTCTAACGGCGACGTTGTGTTGGTCGCCGTGGAGCGTGTTTTCACACCGTATATTCCGTTGCGTTGTTTGTAACGTTTCGCCGTTGGGCGTTAGTTACGCGTTTTTTGCGTATCTCGTCGAGTTTTCCTGGCGGGATATTGCTTCTCCCTACTTGTTTTAAGTTTCGGGACGAAACTTCTTTTAAGGAGGGTAGAATGTAATATCCGCAATTTTCGATTTTCGGTAAATTTCTTTTTTCGGCCGGAGTCCGTTTTGACGACTCGCTCATGGCCGTTTCGTCATTCTGAGAATGATTAATTCTACACTTTTTGACATCCGAGTTCGTTTCGGTGTTTTTTGTTGAGTTCCGTGCTTTTTAGCGACTTTTCCGCACTTGAGTTCGATTCTTGCGAATCTCGTTCGAAACTGCTGTTTCGAGTTTTCCGTAAGTCCGTTTAACTTTGTTAGACGTGTTATGAACTTCGGTTTGGTTATTCGATCACGTATCGTGATTCTCGGGCGTTTTGGGCCATTTTCGTAATTTCCCAAAGTTTAGGGTAATTACTTTCCGCTGTCGAATTTCGAGCCTTCAGATGGTCGGAATCGTGTGTTCTCTTAGTGCTCGAATTCATATTTGCGAGTATTTCGTAACCGTATCTTCGATTCGTATTCAGGTTCGGGTTTCGGGGTCGTTCGGGCCGTCGGAGTTGGCCCCGGTCGAGTCATGGCCGGCAACTGGCCTGAGCCAAGATCGCCGAGTTACGGGCAGTAGTGCTCGGCGATTACTTCGGCCGAGCAGGCCGTACGGTGGGCCGCGGCACTGGCCGGCTGGGCCGCGGCACACTCGTGCGACACTTATCGGTCAAACCTTCAGACCTTGTGGCGGCACATGTCGGCCGGCCGCGGCACACCGCTGAGCCATCTGGCGCATTTGGCCTGTGCCACGGCACACTTCTGGGCCGCGGCACAGAGCGGTCTGCCGATCATCAGGCGCGATTTTTGGCCCCGTGCCGCGGCACACTGGCCGGGCATGACACTGGTACTTATTTATGGCCCTGCAGACGGTTTTTTGGCCATTTTTCTCCTTCTTCTCCTTCTCTTCCGCGGATGAGGGTGTGCTTAGCATGGAGCCATGTTGTTTAACAACAAATCCACGAAGTTCTTGAGTTCATAACATCAATCAATCATCCGTTATCATCCTTTGATCCAGCGAATCAAGGTAATCTTCCTTAGAACCCTAATTTCGTGAATTTGGGGGTTTTTGCATTTTTGTCCGATTCGTTCCGTGTTGTTGATTAATTCATGATGGGTATGATTAATGTTGGTAGTATTCTTGTGTTTAACATCATTTAATCCATTGTTCTTCATCGAATCGAAGTATATGTCTTGATTCCCTTCAAATTGACTTTTTGGGGGATTTGTTCTCGATCTCGTTTTTCATCCATTTTTGATGGATCGATTGTGGTTAAATGATGTTGTTAAACACATTCTATGGATTGTACATCCATATTTCAACTTGGAATTCCGTTTTCGTGTTTTGTCGAGACGAATCGTGTTCTTGGCCGTTTTGGGGGAAATCCTTGAACTTTCGTCATTCGTTCTTTGAATTCAACGACTTTGAGTCGTATTATGGAATTCATTTTCGTTGTTATTGTTTTCGTTCGTAGTTTATTGTCGCGGGTTGTCGTTCGGTGGAGTCGGCAAGTTCGTAGTCGGTTCGTGCCAACCTACTTCGGTCGATTCTCCGCGCTGTGATTATTCGAGGCAAGTACCTTGTCCATACATTTCTTGTTTTGTGGATATGATGATTGGTGATCGTCTTAGTATGTTTTTTTGTTTGTTTGAAATGAGTTTTCAAAAGTTTCGGCTAGCCTCGTTAAAGGCTCACTTTCAAAACGCGTGTGTTTTGTAAATTGTGTGGGTTGTAAGTGACTATGTGAATCCTATGAATATGTTTGGTGTTGATGATGCACTTGGTATTTGCGTGTGGACGTATATTGTTTCATTTTGGTGCATTGTGGTTTGACGTGTTGTTTTGCTAAGTGTTTGATGCTTCTGGGTGAATGGTTTGGATATTCTTGGTGTGATATGTTATTTGTGCATGATTACTTCGCTCACCGTGGGTTGGTTCGACGGGGCCACGACGGGAATTCTAATGGGTGAGTCCGGAATTCACGAGTGGTGAATTTATTTTACTCACCGTGGGTTGGTTCGACGGGGCCACGACGGGAATTCCAATGGGTGAGTCCGGGATTCATGAGTAAAAACTTCACAGGTTGGTGTATATTTAGTGAATGTATTTTACTCACCGTGGGTTGGTTCGACGGGGCCACGACGGGAATTCCAATGGGTGAGTCCGGGATTCATGAGTAAAAACTTCACGAGTTTGTATTGATTTTTATGTCCGTCGAGGACACGTGACTTGGGTTTTGGCCCTGTGAATTGTTGTCGGTTATCTATTTGCGAAAACAAAACCTTTGGGCTGTGACCCCTGTGAATTTTGGAAAGATAGGATTTGATAATCCTAAATTGTTTTCTATTAAAACTCTCGATGGCATTTTAAACTGTTTCATAAATTGTTTCCCTTTAAGTGTGGTCTTTCGGTTTTGGAATGTTTTACCCAAACTCTTGCCTCGGGAAGTATTTTTCGTTACTTTTGGATTTTTGAGGATTCCTGGTTATTGTTATTCGTGGAATGTGAATTTTATGGCTCGTATTTTTGCACTTGTACTTGCACTAGCAAAACAGTGGAGTTTTGCTAACCCCGGTGTATTCGGGGGGTGGGTGTCTATTTTTGCATTCAGGTTTTGGAGCATAACACAGGTTCGGGACGAAGGATGATGAAAGATGAACGATACTAATCACACGAGGATCCGTTGATGTCGTATTGGTCTAGTTGTATTTTCTTTTCCGCTGCAGTATTTTTCCCCATTGTACGGGAGTTTATTGCATTTTGACCCCTGCGTGGGTATGTGTTTGGAATTGAGTTGTATGTTTTTGTTGAAAGACCAAATCGGTCTACTGAGTCATTTTAGCCTTAAAGGCGATGTTTAGATGTTTGAGTTTAGTTATCAGCCTGGTAGATCCTCGAGGAGAGGGTCTACGGCGTGTAATATCCCTGAGTGGATTGGGGGTGTTACATTATCATCACTAACAAAATTCCACCGCGGGCCAACTCATTCACACAACTGAGGATAGTGATTTGAAGGGCCGAGATGAGAGGTGAAATTGGTCAGCTGTGAACCACCGGGAACACCACCGGTGAACTTGGCCTCAATCGCACCATACCTAACCTAAGCTGCCACCATGGAGGTTCGCCAGGGTTGCTAGCGGCAGATCCAGCGGAGACGACGACTGGTGGAAGGTGAAGCGGCTTACATCTCTTGAGGTACTGTGTATGTATATTACTATGTGTCTTTAAAAAAAAAAAGAAGAATGAAAAAAGAAAGGTCACGGGTTGGTATGAAAAAAGAAGAAGAAGGGGATGAAGAAAACGATGAGTAAAAAAAAAGTTGGGAAGAAGAACAAATACACGGAAAAAGAAAGGTAAGTAAAGAAAAGAAAAAATATTCAATAAATATAAAAAAAAGAGGACAACTTGTTGTGACAAAAGAAAAAAAAAACATTGAAACCATCTTCATGTTTGAAGTCAGTCCAAAGTGACAAGAAAATTTATAAATAAAAGAATAAAATATTCTTTTAATTTATTAAATCATACATTCGTTTTTCTTACATATAAGATACATATGATATCAGAATTGATTTTTCTTGATACCACCGTGACCCATTTCACGAGAGCTTCAATTTGACACTAATATTGATATGGATATTAACTCTTTTCATATATGTCATTATTAAATTTATTACAACGTACGAATTAATATCCAACCCCGGAAACCGCAAAGAATTATGAATACATACCCTTACGCGTGCTATTAATGGCAGTCGATATTTCGACCTATACCTTGACGATGACTATATTTTGAGGAATTGATTGGACGATCCTGCTCTGGTAGAAGCAGTTAATTATTTTGCAATATAGATTATGTATCTTACTTATCTCAAAGTGGTGGTTTAAAACCACATATTTATTGCATTTATTCTATACAATTACAATACCTCCCATGCGATGAGTTCAATTATCACAAGACGGATGGTTTTACGTATGCAAATTATATATTATATATCACTATCGTGGTTGGTTATATCACAAGAATGGTTCATAGATCCTGCTCTCGAAGAAGCAGTTGATAAAAATAAATCCTACTCTGGAGAAGTAGTTGTTGGGTACAGGGTCGGATATTTGCGCCGTGTGCGGAAGCGTAAATAAAAGGTGCGGAAAATAAAGGACACGAGGATTTATAGAGGTTCGGCTATAAACGAGCCTACGTCCTCTCTAGGTATCTTTTTCTATAGGATCAAGATAAAAACCTCTACGCCTCTCTTCTATCGGTCGAGGTATAACCGTTACAATCACGTCTTCTATTGGTCCGTGATAAACCACTCGTACTTGTCTTTGTGTCGGTCCAAGTTAAACCGTTTTCGTTTTCGTAGGACAAGGAATCAACCTCTCTAGCTTTCTATGGGTACTAGATAAACCTCACTCGATAGCGATTGCGATTCTAATAATGCCGGATCCTTGATCCTAATAACACCGAATCCAATCGTATCTTTTCTTTATCACTCGTGTATGTTTTTCGTGAATTCTCACTCAAACACTTACAATTAAGCTCAATATCAACAACAAGAATGTGTATAATAATATCACAAGAATAGACTATTTGCTCAAGGTTGTTGTACTCAAACAATACCATAGGGATGGTATTTATAGGCTCCATCTTCAAACTAGCCGTTAGGCTGCCAGATCGCTCATTACGTGCGTTATATGCTCTCCATTACGTACGTAAGCCTCATTACGTCGTTAACCATGGTGATTACGTGCGTTAGCATCTTCACAAATCATCCAGTGAGTTTCATCATTTGAGTTACGTCGTTAGCCTTTCCTTTGTTACGTGCGTTAACATTACGTCACTCATGACGTCATATATCCGTTGTATGCTTTCGACTTTGACTTCTCCAACATTCACTTGTTTGAACTCCTTTACGTCGTTATCTCTCATCCATTAAATGCGTTAGTGCTACCATTACGTGCGTTAATGATCACATATTACGACGTTAGCTTTGAGATTTTCGACTTTTTGTACTTGATTCCTTCGATGCTTTGCTTCGTCTCTTTGTTGTTTTGTTTTGCTTATCAACATTAATCATCAAAACACTTTTTAATTTATGTATGGAACAAAATGTTCCAACAATCTCCCCCTTTTTGATGATTACAAAACAACACTCCGACAATGGGATTTTCCTGCAAAAATACAAATATATGTATATCTTTACAAACCAAAGTTTTCGACTTTGTCCGTTTCGTTAGAATCTTCTCCCATTACTTTTTCGACTCCTTCAATTCTTTTCTCCATTTTTAAATTTTCATCGTCTTTTCGACGTCTCCTCATTTTTCTTTTTCTGTCATTTTTTCACTTCTCCTCTTCATTTTTCAATTCTTTTTGTATGCTATCGATTTTCTTGATTTTATCCCCCTTTCACGGTTAATCACATTTTCGACTTATTTCTCCATTCTCTATCTCTCCCCCTTTTTGTATTCATCAAAAAGTGGATTAAATAACAATTGAAATAAATAATACCAATATAAAATATGCATGATACAATTTATGAATATTTGCATAAAGGGTAAAAACTCCCCCTGAGAATAATATCTCCTTAAAAAAAATACTCCCCCTGAGTAAAATACAAACATTAATTTTTGGGGATCCAACATAAAGTTGGTTTTTGTTTAGAAACGTAGACGATATTTGAAACGATTGTTCCTTTAGGAACCCAAATTTTCTTAATTTTTATCGTCCGTCTCGGGCTTTTGCAACTTGAAATATGATGCCCGATTTTCAAACACTTTTCGCAATGGGGTATCTTGAAATTAACGGATTCGTTTTTCAAACGAGTTTTGAATTCTAACCCCTCTTTATTCAAAGTAAACTTTTGAACACCAAGCATTTGTTCAAATTTCTCGTTTCCGCACGAGAATTTCTTTGTCAAAGATTTAAGCTCGGTTTGGATTTTAGCGAGATCATTCTTCAAAATATTTTCATTTTCAATGCATTTCGAATGATCGAGTTCGACAAATTTTCCCTTCTCGATAATTTTGGAATTTTCAATTTCCAAGGATTTAATTTTAGACTTAAGGGATTTGATTTCCGATAATGCATTTTGAAAATCCGTATGCAATAATTCAAATGCATCAAAAAGTTCATCACGGGAGGATGTACTTACCTGGCTTTCGACGTCGCTGTCGTCGAACGAACTCCGGGCCATGAGAGCGAGATTATTTTGATTGATGAAATCATCGTCTTCATCTTCATCGCTCCAAGTAGCCACGAGAACCTCCTTCTTGGGTTTGACACGACAATGCTTAGCGAAGTGGCCTGGTTTTCCACATAATCGACAAGAGTTGTCGAATTTCTTAGATTCGCCCGAGATATCCTTCTTCCTCGGTTTAATAAGGTTTGAAACTTATTAATGTTTTTGGCATAATATGCCGATTCTTCGTCGCTTTCCTCCACGAATTTCTTATTTCTTCCTCGACATATTAGCCTTCATGGCTAACGATCGTTCCTTCGGCTTGACGACACTTCGTGATTTTAAAACAATCTCATAATTGATTAGTGAACCAACAAGGGCACTAAAATCGAGCGTGTTGAGGTCTTTAGATTCCATAATCGCGGTCACGGTGCCGTCCCATTCGCTAGGTAGTGATCGTAAAATTTTCTTAACTTTTTCACTACTAGATAATGGTTTGCCAAACGAAGCTAGTCCATTGGTGATGACCGAGAATCGGTCGAGCATATTGGTGATGGACTCGTCACCCTTCATCATGAATAACTCGTAGTCATGGAGAAGCATATTTATCTTCGTCTCCTTGACTTGAGTCGTCCCTTCGTGTGTGATTTCTAGAATTTTCCATATTTCTTTCGCACTCTCACACGATGAGATTCGATTGACCTCTTCCGGATTTAAGGCACAAAATAAGAGTTGAGTAGCCTTACAATTTAGATGGTCATTTTTCCAATCGGCATCGTCGTATTCTTCGAAAGATTTGAGCGTACCGTCGGATTTGATTGGAACTTTCGGGCCAAGGCAGATAATCTTCCAAATTTCGATGTCGTATGCTCGGATGAATATCGACATCTTCTTCTTCCACGTCAAATAATTTGAGCCATCAAAGAATGGTGGTCGGTTGAGAGCAAGGCCTTCGACGGGAGCCATTTGAAAAGCCATTTTGGATCTTCTCCTCGGATGTTAAGCCGCGTATTGGAGTACCTCTCTGATACCAATTGTTGGGTACAGGGTCGGATATTTGCGCCGTGTGCGGAAGCGTAAATAAAAGGTGCGGAAAATAAAGGACACGAGGATTTATAGAGGTTCGGCTATAAACGAGCCTACGTCCTCTCTAGGTATCTTTTTCTATAGGATCAAGCTAAAAACCTCTACGCCTCTCTTCTATCGGTCGAGGTATAACCGTTACAATCACGTCTTCTATTGGTCCGTGATAAACCACTCGTACTTGTCTTTGTGTCGGTCCAAGTTAAACCGTTTTCCTTTTCGTAGGACAAGGAATCAACCTCTCTAGCTTTCTATGGGTACTAGATAAACCTCACTCGATAGCGATTGCGATTCTAATAATGCCGGATCCTTGATCCTAATAACACCGAATCCAATCGTATCTTTTCTTTATCACTCGTGTATGTTTTTCGTGAATTCTCACTCAAACACTTACAATTAAGCTCACTATCAACAACAAGAATGTGTATAATAATATCACAAGAAGAGACTATTTGCTCAAGGTTGTTGTACTCAAACACTACCATAGGGATGGTATTTATAGGCTCCATCTTCAAACTAGCCGTTAGTCGCCGATCGCTCATTACGTCGTTATATGCTCTCCATTACGTCGTAAGCCTCATTACGTCGTTAACCATGGTGGTTACGTGCGTTAGCATCTTCACAAATCGATCCGATGAGTTTCATCATTTGAGTTACGTCGTTAGCCTTTCCTTTGTTACGTCGTTAACATTACGTCACTCATGACGTCATATATCCGTTGTATGCTTTGCGACTTTGACTTCTCCAACGTTCACTTGTTTGAACTCCTTTACGTCGTTATCTCTCATCCATTACGACGTTAAGTCGCTACCATTACGTCGTTAATGATCACATATTACGACGTTAGCTTTGAGATTTTCCAGCTTTTTGTACTTCGATTCCTTCGATGCTTTGCTTCGTCTCTTTGTTGTTTTGTTTTGCTTATCAACATTAATCATCAAAACACTTTTTAATTTATGTATGGAACAAAATGTTCCAACAATCTCCCCCTTTTTGATGATTACAAAACAACACTCCGACAATGGGATTTTCCTGCAAAAATACAAATATATGTATATCTTTACAAACCAAAGTTTTCGACTTTGTCCGTTTCGTTAGAATCTTCTCCCATTACTTTTTCGACTCCTTCAATTCTTTTCTCCATTTTTAAATTTTCATCGTCTTTTCGACGTCTCCTCATTTTTCTTTTTCTGTCATTTTTTCACTTCTCCTCTTCATTTTTCAATTCTTTTTGTATGCTATCGATTTTCTTCGATTTTTATCCCCCTTTCACGGTTAATCACATTTTCGACTTATTTCTCCATTCTCTATCTCTCCCCCTTTTTGTATTCATCAAAAAGTGGATTAAATAACAATTGAAATAAATAATACCAATATAAAATATGCATGATACAATTTATGAATATTTGCATAAAGGGTAAAAACTCCCCGAGAATAATATCTCCTTAAAAATACTCCCCCTGAGTAAAATACAAACATTAATTTTTGGGGATCCAACATAAAGTTGGTTTTTGTTTAGAAACGTAGACGATATTTGAAACGATTGTTCCTTTAGGAACCCAAATTTTCTTAATTTTTATCGTCCGTCTCGGGCTTTTGCAACTTGAAATATGATGCCCGATTTTCAAACACTTTTCGCAATGGGGTATCTTGAAATTAACGGATTCGTTTTTCAAACGAGTTTTGAATCCTAACCCCTCTTTATTCAAAGTAAACTTTTGAACACCAAGCATTTGTTCAAATTTCGTTTCCATACGAGAATTTCTTTGTCAAAGATTTAAGCTCGGTTTGGATTTTAGCGAGATCATTCTTCAAAATATTTTCATTTTCAATGCATTTCGAATGATCGAGTTCGACAAATTTTCCCTTCTCGATAATTTTGGAATTTTCAATTTCCAAGGATTTAATTTTAGACTTAAGGGATTTGATTTCCGATAATGCATTTTGAAAATCCGTATGCAATAATTCAAATGCATCAAAAAGTTCATCACGGGAGGATGTACTTACGGCTTCGGCGTCGGCGTCGTCGAACGAACTCCGGGCCATGAGAGCGAGATTATTTTGATTGATGAAATCATCGTCTTCATCTTCATCGCTCCAAGTAGCCACGAGAACCTCCTTCTTGGGTTTGACACGACAATGCTTAGCGAAGTGGCCTGGTTTTCCACATAATCGACAAGAGTTGTCGAATTTCTTAGATTCGCCCGAGATATCCTTCTTCCTCCGGTTTAATAAGGTTTGAAACTTATTAATGTTTTTGGCATAATATGCCGATTCTTCGTCGCTTTCCTCCACCTGAATTTCTTATTTCTTCCTCGACATATTAGCCTTCATGGCTAACGATCGTTCCTTCGGCTTCGGCTTGACACTTCGTGATTTTAAAACAATCTCATAATTGATTAGTGAACCAACAAGGGCACTAAAATCGAGCGTGTTGAGGTCTTTAGATTCCATAATCGCGGTCACGGTGCCGTCCCATTCGCTAGGTAGTGATCGTAAAATTTTCTTAACTTTTTCACTACTAGATAATGGTTTGCCAAACGAAGCTAGTCCATTGGTGATGACCGAGAATCGGTCGAGCATATTGGTGATGGACTCGTCACCCTTCATCATGAATAACTCGTAGTCATGGAGAAGCATATTTATCTTCGTCTCCTTGACTTGAGTCGTCCCTTCGTGTGTGATTTCTAGAATTTTCCATATTTCTTTCGCACTCTCACACGATGAGATTCGATTGACCTCTTAGGATTTAAGGCACAAAATAAGAGTTGAGTAGCCTTACAATTTAGATGGTCATTTTCCAATCGGCATCGTCGTATTCTTGAAAGATTTGAGCGTATCGTCGGATTTGATTGGAACTTTCGGGCCAAGGCGTATAATCTTCCAAATTTCGATGTCGTATGCTCGGATGAATATCGACATCTTCTTCTTCCACGTCAAATAATTTGAGCCATCAAAGAATGGTGGTCGGTTGAGAGCAAGGCCTTCGACGGAGCCATTTGAAAAGCCATTTGGATCTTCTCCTCGGATGTTAAGCCGCGTATTGGAGTACCTCTCGATACCAATTGTTGGGTACAGGTCGGATATTTGCGCCGTGTGCGGAAGCGTAAATAAAGGTGCGGAAAATAAAGGACACGAGGATTTATAGAGGTTCGGCTATAAACGAGCCTACGTCCTCTCTAGGTATCTTTTTCTATAGGATCAAGATAAAAACCTCTACGCCTCTCTTCTATCGGTCGAGGTATAACCGTTACAATCACGTCTTCTATTGGTCCGTGATAAACCACTCGTACTTGTCTTTGTGTCGGTCCAAGTTAAACCGTTTTCCTTTTCGTAGGACAAGGAATCAACCTCTCTAGCTTTCTATGGGTACTAGATAAACCTCACTCGATAGCGATTGCGATTCTAATAATGCCGGATCCTTGATCCTAATAACACCGAATCCAATCGTATCTTTTCTTTATCACTCGTGTATGTTTTTCGTGAATTCTCACTCAAACACTTACAATTAAGCTCAATATCAACAACAAGAATGTGTATAATAATATCAAGAATAGACTATTTGCTCAAGGTTGTTGTACTCAAACAATACCATATGGATGGTATTTATAGGCTCCATCTTCAAACTAGCCGTTAGGCCAGATCGCTCATTACGTGCGTTATATGCTCTCCATTACGTCGTAAGCCTCATTACGTCGTTAACCATGGTGGTTACGTGCGTTAGCATCTTCACAAATCACCCGGTGAGTTTCATCATTTGAGTTACGTCGTTAGCCTTTCCTTTGTTACGTACGTTAACATTACGTCACTCATGACGTCATATATCCGTTGTATGCTTTGCTGACTTTGACTTCTCCAACGTTCACTTGTTTGAACTCCTTTACGTACGTTATCTCTCATCCATTACGTACGTTAAGCTGCTACCATTACGTACGTTAATGATCACATATTACGTACGTTAGCTTTGAGATTTTCCAGCTTTTTGTACTTCGATTCCTTCGATGCTTTGCTTCGTCTCTTTGTTGTTTTGTTTTGCTTATCAACATTAATCATCAAAACACTTTTTAATTTATGTATGGAACAAAATGTTCCAACAGTAGTTGATCGATTATCTAAATCCTGCTCTCGAAGAAGCAGTTGATAAAACTAAATCATACTCTGAAAAAGTAGTTGATCAATGATTCAAATCATGCTCTCGAAGAAGAAGCAGTTGATGGAAATAATATCCGATCTCCATGATTATTAAACACGAACGGAGAAAATTGAGCAAGTGATACCATAAGCTATCACCGATTAATTAAAGAAAATCCCATGCAAACTGCATGGTGGGATCATTTGACAAGTGATATGAAAAACTATCACTGGAAAATAATTGCTCAATAAATCCCATGTTGATTATATTACATGGTGGGATCATTAAAATCATATTGACATGAAAATGCTTTTTGAGAAGCATATATCACATATTCGTGAAAATAATGTATGTATAAAAGCAAAAGATGATCTTATTATTGCTCTGGAAGAAGCATATAGTAGTCGAAGTGAAAATATCGAAACTAGCTGAAAGGCAGTAAACACTCGACAATATGAAACGCGAAAAAAGAAAATACATATGAAACTCATAAAAAGAAAAGGGGTGCGTCTCGAGAGTATAAAACTCCGTAACTCTGCCACCCATGTCATCAGGGTTTATAATAAAAGATCTAAATGATCTAAACTTCTTTTCCGTTTGGCACCAATAGCCTGTGGCTGATGAGTTTTGACTTCCAAATTCTTAACTGAAATATATGCCTGAAACTTTATAAGTAGATCAGCAACAGTGTCAGCACATATTATTATATCTCGTGATGGCTGAGATATAAACTTGTGATCTACTCCTTGATCCAGAAAGGCAAGCAAATTGCTGAAGAAATTATTAATATTCAACAAACCTATATGTTTGGTATGGAAGTCCCGCTCAGCCTATGACGTGATGTTGAATATCTCATTGAGTGTGCCATAGCCATCTGGAAGAACAATAAAGGCATCACTATTATTCACCACATACATCAAACTATCATGCACAGACTGTGTTTGAAGCATCAACCCAGTTGAACCCCCTATACTACTGGTTCTAACTGTGGGATAGTGTAAGACACTTGTTACTCTTATTCTCCCATTTTGTGCAGCCTCTAAAAGATAACCCAAAAATCTATAATTACTCTCACCATACAATATACCGCTTTTGTGTTTTCCTAATTCTTTTACGAATTGATATGCCATATCTATATGCTGGATATGACCTATCAGTTTGGATCCACCTAAAATACATATAGTTTTTATTGGATGAGATCTATAGGAGGATTCTGAGAACTCCATCTTTCTACACTAGACTTTCAAAATATTTTTATGAGAGATACATTTTCTGATTTGTGGATCCCAATTTTAAAGAACAAACTTCTTACTAAACGACAAATGACTTCACTATTTTCATTGTAAAAAGAGCGGCAAATAAGTCATTACTTTTGACAAAATTGCAAAAGAAAACGGAAGATATGATATTATATTTTTTAATGAAAATGACGTTACCGATCGGCAGCTGAGAAATTTATATATTGAAAAATAATATTCATCAACTTGTATTATTTTTCTATTACCTTATACCAACTTTGACATAACGGACTTACAAATTGGATCTTTTGAGACTAATTTTTCATGCTATAACGTTCTCGTTCATCCTTAAATTGTATCCACAAAGCCATTAGTTCACAATGAACGTATCCACTCGGATGTGTATTAAGAATCTGTTGAATATCATGATCCATAGATTCCTTACTCAATCAATCCTTGATAAATGCTATTTTATCTTCTCAATTTTTGGATACAAATCCCACAGATTTGCATCGTGTGTCACATGTCCACCGAGCACATTTATAGAACCCACCTAATCTTTTTGCTCTCCGTTTCTTTGCAAAACTACTCTTACCTGTACCTGACATGTACTTAAGTGAATCTGAAAATTCGCCAGATAATCGAACTTGTGCTTCGATCAACCATCGAATATCTTCTGGGATGCCATTTCTCATTAGCACCCTTAATCTTTCGAGTCGAGCTCGATAAATTCTTTTTATGATATTCACTGGAAGAGATGGATAATATTTACGAAGATTCGAAAGTATTGAATCCATTATGATATTCAAACCCTTGGTATGGATGATTGTGAATACGATGATAATCTATTTATAGATTGGAATTATGCGTATGAGATTTGACTCCGTGTCCTGAAGCGTATGAACTACGGCTCTATATTTGAATAATGGACATAATATGACATGTGGGAGCAGCGACTCCATGTTGAAAATAATGTGCAATAATGGCACCGAAAAATGATATGATATGCCTGCAAAAATATCTATATGGTGATACAGACACATCATGTCTTCAAATATTTGTTCTCGATTAATATCACTGTTATCCAATATTGGGAATGAATTCCTAATAAATTTGGAATATACTAAGGAGGAGTATGTGCCCACTTCCTCTACATGTAAACTACTAGATATTATGGATCCACTATATAGTCACATGTTTATATGACTCGTAATCAGAAATTTACGAGATAATTTGCTCACGGTTTGAGCATATATTCCATATCAGATTGAACTAGTAATATATCCCAAATAAATTTAAATAGATCCCAGAAAGGATCAAGATATGTGCATACAAGTGGGATATCAATTGGCATACTATTTGAAGTCCTCCAGCCAATATCGAGAACATAATATATAAACTCCCATGACTGAAGATGAATACTGAGATACTGGCATACGAGTTTGGTGCTCAAGAAATCTCTTAGCATGAGGGGGAGTATTGATAGTTGGAAATATATGAAATGCATCACACTATATCCTCACAACTGAAATATGAACTTGAAGTTCAAAGATGCATGACAGATTAATAATCTTTGGTACCAACTACAACTGCTTTGATCAATACATAATAATTCCCCGAATATGAATTAAAGCAAATGATAAAAGGAGGCATATACTTTTGAGAAGTATATAGACATAACCACAATTTGTAAATCCCAATGGGTGATTGATAATGAGATATCTCGGCAAGTTATGTTGCCATGGGGAAGTAAAAGTGTCGATACAATATAGCGCTATGAATGAAATGAGGATATCAATGATTGGAAAGAGAATATCGATAAAAGATATGAGGATATCCATGACTGTGAAATATAGATATTGGATATGAGGATATTAAAATTCATGATTTGTGAAAATGAGGATATTGAAATCCATCGAAATTGAAATATATGCCCTTATAATAAAATGAAACATATGGGCTTACTGAAAGTGACTCGTAAGGAGATTTTACATATCATCAGTGCATGCAGTCACTCAAAATAAAGCGTTGTGAACGAAAATTATCTGCTGTACTCTTTTCCTTGAATGAGGTTTTATCCCACCGGGTTTTTCCAGCAAGGTTTTTAACGAGGCAGCTTAATCACAACTAATATGAAATTTCCAAAAGAAATTTAAAATATATCGCAAAGAATATGAGTTCGATATTACAAATTGCACTGAAGATGATACTCATACTAATCCCTGGAGGATAATTGGAATGCCTGGGGCATAGTTATATAAAATACGCGTTGCACTCTTTTTCCATTGACTGGGGTTTTGTCCCATTGAGTTTTCCTAGCAAGGTTTTTAACGAGGCAACTGGAATGTCGTATTAGTATGAATAGTGTACTCTTTTTCCTTAAATAGGATTTTTCCCATTGGGTTTTTCCTAATAAGGTTTTAACGAGGCATATTCATGGCATAATGAAGAACACTACAAAGATCAAGATTATTCCTCAAAGCTTGAAAATAGAAGGAGTAGTTGTACTCTTTTTCCTTCGATCAAGTTTTTCTCACTGGATTTTCTTGACAAGGTTTTAATGAGGCAACATATGGATACTCCAACAATGAACGATATATATGACAGATTCACTCAGTTTTTATCCCACGAGGTTTTATTGAGACGGCACAAGATTACTAATACAAGAACTATCAAGATAAGGGGGAGCAAATTTACGAGATCACCGATTGCTGGAGTTTTATCCCACAGGAATTTCATAGCAACATTATGATGCAATATGATCCGATTGTCACAAGCTCCAGTACAAACAGTTTGAAAGTTTTTCTCCCATTGGTTTTTTCTTCAAACTAGTTCAGCAGATATTTATGTAAATAGTCATTCAAGGAGGAGTGTTATAATATACCATGAAAACGACGTTTCAATTACCTCTTTGTTTTTATATAGTGTGAATGACTATTATGCCCCTGATGTAATTATGTAATTACGATTGTGCCATCTGAAGTTTTCCTATAAATAATACTTCAGTTATTAATAAAAAATCAGACCTGATAATCATTCTCTATTCTCTCTCTAAATTCTCTATCTATAACATTTGGATTTTATAACAATATATAACTTTTAGTGGTTTATATTATTTGTACTTTTATCTACAGGCTACCAACTCCTAGGCCAGGGCAAGTTCTTGGTCTGGTTGGCACAAATGGCATCTGAAAGTCTACTGCCCTCAAATTTAGCTAGGAAATTGAAACCTAATCTTGGTCGTTTCAATGTAACTTTCTTCAATTCTGTTCCACTAGTTACTTAGACGGTGAATGCCTTTCCAAATCTTACTATTTTGTGTTTACTTGTTTTTTTCCAGAACCCTCTTGATTGGAAAGAAATTTTGATGTACTTTAGAGGTTTTGAGTTGCAAAAATACTTCACCCGTATCCTGGAAGATAACTTTAAGGTACCTGTAATTTATATATAATGGGTATCACTTCTATACTTACTGTGTCTGTTTCGAAGTTGGTGTCTTTATATATGGGTTCTGTTGGCTTATGAGACAATATAACTGTTGGGTATATCAACAATAAGCAAGAATTTGCTTAAACGTTTATTCTTAGGCTTTGCATAGTATATGGTTTTGTTAAGAGGGTGTTTAGGCTTAGAATGTTTTAGTCTAATTCTAAAGCCTTTAAGGTACGTGACTGCTCGTGCATTGAGAGCATATGCATCTAAATTTCACCAGTAAGATATTCTCAAGACTGAATTTGATTCTAGACAAATGGACCTAAGGATTCCATTGCCTAAGGTTATTTTAACACTGAATAATTTTTTAAAATTATTAATAGGGACTTAAGGTTCCAAAATATATGCATCGACCTTCTACCTTACTGAGGTCAAGTTTTTAGCTCTTTTAGTGGAGGCTTCTCTCTTACAACCAGTCAAACCCTTCTAATGTCACTGTGTTCATGCCACTAAATTTAAAAGAGGAATACAGTGTTAATTAAAATGGAATTTTCATGCCACTATTAATAAAATCTTACTAGCAAGTTTTAAAAGGTTTTGACTAAGAAATTTAGTATATTCAATTTGGTAATAACTCCAAATAGTAGTCAAACTACCGACTCATGTATAACTTGTGTCCTCAATTTTTTTTGTTTGAACTGCAGTACCATTAACAGTAGCATGTTTGTGATTCATATTTACTTGTCATAAACTGTGGTGCTTGATTTTCCTGTATGTTTGAAGTACTTCTGAATTTGTTTTGACTTCTGAGGCCATCATCAGTTATTAATACATGGTGCAATATCAGCTGGAGTTTAGTACTACTGCTACTACTATAATTTATAATAAAAAGTATGAATTGTGTAAAGAAAGCTAAATGTGTTGTGCTGTTTTGAGTACTCCTATCGGGGTCATGGCACCCTGATGTTCTTTCATATTTACCATATTTAGAAAGAGGTCTATGAAATTGTTGTGCAACTACTACTTCTGGGTGGTAGCACTCTTGCTTTTAATTAATTGTGACTTGCCTTTTATAGCTTAGTTGTTGTATGGGCACTTATTTGTCTCTCATCTAACATATGTATGTGCACATATATAAATTAATCATTCAAGGCAATCATCAAGCCACAAAATCTTGGTAATATTGTAAAAGTCTTCCAAGGACATGTTGGGCAAGTGCTGGACCAAAATGCTGAGAGGGACAAGATAAAAGAACTTTGTGTTGACATGGAACTAAATCAGATTATAGACGGTAATGTGAAAGATTTATCTGGTGGGGAGCTTCAAAGGTTTGTTATTGCTGGAGTAGCTATACTGAAAGCTGAAACTTACATGTTTGATGAACCCTCAAGTTACCTTGATGTGAAACAAAGGCTTAAGGCTGCTCAAGTTATTCGATCCTTACTCGGGCCTAAAAGGTTTCGATTTCTCTCTTCTTTTCATTCCGTGTATTTTATCATTTGCCTACAAAGTAAAATCACTCGGCTTTGAATTTTTGAATACCAGTTATGTGGTTGTTGTGGAGCATGACCTTAGCATCCTGGATTATTTTTCGGATTACATCTGCTGCCTCTATGGAGAACCTGGTGCATACGGTGTTGTTACTCTTCCATTTTCTGTCAGAGAAGGAATTAACATATTCTTGGCTGGTTTTGCAACTATCGAAAATCTACAGTTTCGAGAAGAATCTCTTTCTTTTAAGGTGAAATGTAAATTAATTTGTAGACGCTACAACGCTACTGGTTGCATTGGAAAAATTATTAAACATGTGTTCCTTATCCCTCTCGGTTGCCCAGACTCCACAGGTAAGTTGTAACACCCCAAAAGGCAGCTATTACAGTGCCATGGACCCATCACTGGGACCCACTAGGCGATATCAAAAATATAAACTCAAGTTAATCAAATCATAAATGTGGTACCGAAACAATATTCATTACCAATTTTATTACAGTAAAGCCACATTTTACAAATTTGCTTGAGGAAATGAATCAACTATACTAACTTATTCAGGTTTATAGCGTGCTGGTTCGTATTAATTTGTTCTGATTTTGTTTTGTTGATGTCTTCATTTTTCATCTGTATTCGATTTATGCGCCCTTATGGCTTCTACATTCTATTTGAGTTTTTACCTATTATCTCTCAATTGTGTTCAAACGGACATTATAATAGTGTTATATGGTCAATTAAAAATGTCCTCGCCTTATGATTAGAGGTATATAGGCCGGCAATCTTGCGACCGAAAGGACTCTTTGGAAGACGATTACGACTCAGAAAGGACTGGTCTGATAGGTGTAACAATGCCTAGTACCTCTATTCAAATAATACCTCAACTAATTACCTAGGTATAACAATGCTACGCATCTCGCTTTGGTATAAATGCATCATTTTATTTTTGATTACAAATGCTCCTGCCTTATGATTAGAGGTATATATGCCGACAACCTTGCGACCGAAAGGCATGTGCATTGTGTGCAGCAAAGGTTCTAAGAATGTTTTGTATATGTTGTGCATACGAATTGGTTTCCCCTCTTCCACCACTGGGTAAGAAAGCTTTATAGCTGAGAAAATTTTTTTTGCTGAAATAAAAATTTTCTTGTGTGAACTTGAGTTATAATTTTGAAGGTAGGTTCTTGCTTTTATTATTTTGGTGATTTCAGTTTACCTTAATAGACCGTGCAAGTGTTACAAAAAGTAAAGGAGTTTCATATATTATTACAAAATGTTATATCTTTCACCTTTGTAGATGAACAATCAGATTTACACAAAAATATAAGTATGAGAAGAATAAGGTTTTATTCCTCTCATTGGTGTAAAAATCTGCATACTCGCATGCCCACAAGTGATGGGTCGTTTTGATTTGTGATCGATGAATCTTGAATAAGAATATGGTAACTGCTCTCCTATTCTTTTTTACATGTGTCCCTTACTAAATTTTTAAATGTCCTTCCAAGTTTTCACATACTAATCCTCTGCATCTAGATGTATTACCGAGTGTAGTAAGATTTGAAGCAGGAGTCGTGACGATGACAGCTGCATTACTTGGAAGCAAGAAAAAGGCTTCTGGAGGACAAGTTGCGTTTTTTCGTTCGGTGTTGTGTCCCTGTGCCTGTTGATCATGTGTGGTTTGGGGCCGTCCCAGATCAATCCATTATATTTTAAGAGAACAAAAATAAATATTTTCTAATATGTTGAAATACATTGAAATTTTATTAATTTTTCACAGAAAAAAATTATAAAAAAATCCATGTATTTAAGAGGAAAACAGGAGTCCATAGAACAACAGGAGCCTATAGAAGAGCTCTACGTGACCTCTGCATTGCGCATCAATCCAAATTTCTACAAATCACAAAAAAAAATATTTTACTGAGGAAAACAACACGAATAGCACAGGTTGGAAAGGGACTAGGATATAGTGAAATTTACTTATAAAATACATATGTAAAGGTATTCATAAAACATGCTGTTGTTGAGCACATTTTCGATGAACCGTACAAACACGTTTTCAACGAGGAGGAAAATGAAGAGATTGCAAATTTTGTGATTTTCATATAAGAAATAAACCAAATAATAACTAGGCATGTATCGACTTGGAAAAAAGTGATTTGATTCCAATCAAAACCAAAGAGTCTACATTGGCAATAACTTAAAAATGGAAATCTACAAGGAGATGCTCATTGCGAAAATGTGTAAGAAGTAGTAGATAAAGAATAAAAATGCACATTAGTATAAAAACAAAAATAAATCGAACATTATATTTTTTTCCATTATTACATTTTCCGCCCCTATTGATTGTTGGCTTTTAAAATCATCAGGCTCTATTACCAAAAACATCCTTTCAACTTTGCCTTTATTGTGAATTTAGCACCTCTGTATTCTGAATAAACTGCTCGCATATCACCGACTCTTGATATTTATGAATTTAAAATTATAAACTTCCCTAAAAAAAAGGAATTTGCTTTCATTATAAATAATAACATAATACAATATTAATATGTTTTTATTGACCTTTTTCATAAAAAAATAGTTATAGTCGCATATATTTAATATAACATCATCTATTTTTTCCTCAAATATTGAGTTCATAACATCTGGCTCATTCCAACAATAGTAGTATTTACTAAAAAAAAAATTAGCATATAAAAAAAACAGACTTTTTTTTAAATTTTTTCTGAAATAATATAAAATAATACTGAAAATAACGAACACAAAACAACACCTATGGGCAATCCCGTGCATCGCACGGGGGACAAAACTAGTGTGTGTATATATATATATATATGCCATCAATTAGATAATATTAAATATTTTTTTTATTTCCATTTACGATAAAACAAATATTTGGCGATCTCCAAATGTCATTGAATGTACGAGTACCTTGATATTATTTCTCGAACCATGGGCTCGAAGAATGCAAGGCAGATCCATAAGTCTTGTGATGTAACTGCTTCCAAAATGATTGTCGGAGAGCATACAGAAATGAAAAGATACAGCTGTCAGGAGTTATCCTCTATAATGGTGATACTTCCAAGACTTCTGCTAGAGGGATCATGCTCGATTCCTTTCCAGCAGTTAACTAAGGAATCTTTGTGTCTGTCCCTATAGATGTTTCTTCCTTCCTGGGAGACATAAAAGGCGAGAATCCAGTCTTCTGGATGAGTTATCTGATCACCCTTCCAATGTTTAGACTTCAACTTCGGTTGTAAAGGGAGCTTTCCTTCTGACAGGAGCCTTGAGAACTCCTTCGCAGCATCCTCTAGTGTCTTGAATTGATTAAACATAGATTCCCTGATGAGAGTACAGAAGTATCTCAGTAGTTCATTATTCTTCCATGCCATCAACTCTTCAGCTGATGGCTATCTGTCTGTAGGGAGTAAGAGCTCAGCGGGCTTATGCACTGTATTTTTCCATGGAAAATTGCGATCTTGGAACTTGAGAAGAGAACCAGTTATCCTGAATCCTCTTTCTCCTTGACCTGGACCGAGACCGTCCAGTCTTCGAAGAATATCCTTTGTCTTAGGAGTATGCCCTCGAATGCCACTCAAAGGATGTTAGAATTAGGGCATTGTAGTTGTTATTATGTAAATCATTATCAGAAGGCAACTGTATGTTTCTTTATTTACTGGTAGTCACTAACATTCCTGACTCAGAAATATATATATATATATATATATATATATATATATATAGAAACTAATCCGTGTATTTGAGAGCAAAATATTTCACTCTTTATTGGATAAGGAGATCGGCACTAGAAAGGTTTATAGCTCAAATACTTAATCGTTCGCAAGTCGATGAAACTTGACTGGACGTTAAGTTTATGTGAAGACTTGTATAACGTATTCTTTGACTTGGAGACTGCCTATCATCACTAATGGTTAGTGGGAGCACACATTATAGGTATGCTAATGAGATTAGTATACTTGAACCGACTCACCCTCGATTCATCACATGGATTTCACTCTGGGACAGTTAATGACGGAATCAGAAGGTTGTGATGGGTATTCGTGAACCTTCGACTTGAGGATTTAGTAGGGATGTGCTTGTGACGTTAAAATTTTAATTAGAGTAGTTCGACCTAGAAAACCGGAAGGTGGGGTCAACCTCGACGTGCATCTTGACGGGCAAGTAGCAGGTTATACTAAATGCCAAGATAGTATACTTTCTCCTATAAGTGAACGGGTATATGTCCTATGCGGTTATTGGCAGATGAGATCATAAGTCTTTGGACAAAGCATTAAAGCTAGTTGTATTGGATACACGAGAGCTCAGTGAGCTCGATTTGCATTAACTCATGCATTGCGTCAAGTACAGATAGGGTTTTACTCACCGTGACCCTATAACTGTAACACCCCCAAGTTATTCAGGGTATATTACAGTGCCGTGAGTAGACCTGGCAAACGGGCGGGCTCGGCCCAAATGGGCCGGGCAAAAAACGGGCGGGCCAAATCTGGGCCGGGCCAAAAAGGCCCGGTTATTTTTGGGCCAAAAATATTAGGCCGTGGCCCCTCCAGGCGGGCAGGCGACCATGAGCCTCGACTTTTTTTTTTTTTGAAATATTATTTCTGAATAATTATAGAAATATTTTTCGATCCGTAATTATTATATTATTCACTATACTATCACAATCAATTAAATAAATGTAGAATTATTTTTATTTGATAATTATATTATTTACTACACTACCACAATCAAAAGACAAATATTTTTATTTGATCATCATTTCATTTATCACTACTACTTTCTTATAAAAACCATAAAATAATATTATTATTGATATGAGATACTACAAAATAATTACAAAGTCCCATAAAAAATAAAACTACATCAATAATTAACATATAGATGTAATCTAATCTAACAAATAAGGAAAAATTTTAAATATTATAATTACATATAACATAAAAAAAAAAAAACTGGGCCGGGCAGGCCGGGCCTCAACAGGCGGGCCAAATCTGAGCCGGGCCAAAAAGGCCCGATTTTTTTTGGGCCAAAAATATGAAGCCCAATGCCCGCCCAAAGCAGGCGGGTGGCCATTACGGCCTGGGCCTATTTTGCCAGGTCTAGCCGTGAGCCCCGCCGTGGGACCCACAAGGCTAAACATACGTGGAACTATAAAACTTGACCGAGAAGGTCTACATACAATGGAAAGAAAGACGATACAAATGGTATTCAAAATCATAACCAATGAAACCATATACATCACTGCACAAATCAATACCTCGACAACACAGGCCGGAACATCAAGAAAATTGAAATACAATACTCGAGTATTTAAAATCCATTCCAGTACAACAACACTGAATGGAGGAATCCAAAAAGATAACCGGAGACAAGACACAGTATCACACTTGCCCATCATCTTCATGCCGACCCGATACACTTTGTCCGCTCTCCTGGAACCTGAAATACATAAAAAGTATTTCCCCCATAAAGGGGTTAGCCGTCGAATAGCTAGTGCAAGTATATCAAGTATGAAACACAATGCTCCTCGACAATAAAGTAAATGTAACCGTCAATTCATCAATTCAAGACTAGTATTCCGGAATAACTAAATCTCATAGCGTCACATCAAGACGTATATGAATGCCGTGGAAACGGTTCGTTCATATCATCCGTCAATGCATATATGAATGCCGTAGAAACGGTTCGTTCATATCATGCCATCAATACATATATGAATGCCGTAGAAACGGTTCGTTCATATCGTGTCATCAATATATCTATGAATGCCGTAAAAACGGTTCGTTCATATCATCCGTCAATATTTCTTACTTTTAAAATCGAGAACGTACAATCATAAATATACACTTGCCTTGAATAGTCGACGACGTAACGAACGGGATGGAAAGTCACCGACGAATGCTAGGAATCATCGAAACCGAACCTAACGATTCGAAGAATACAATCACAACCGATTCTAAACGAATACGGAATTGGAATACACCCGAAAACCCGCCTACGATTCATGTATATTCGTATAAAAACGACAACGAGGGCGGACCACAACCAAACCCTCTCGATTTCGTAAAAATCACGAAATATACCATGAATCCGTAGGAAAATTAAGAATACCAACAAGATTAATCATATTCATCATGAATTACTCAGCAAAACCGAATGAATCGGACAAAACGCGAAAATCCCCAAATCTCCCCAAAAGTAGGGTTCTAAAGATCTAACCTTGATTCGCTGGATCGAAGGATGTTATAAGATGATTGATCGGTGATATAGACTCAGAAACTTCATGGATTTGTTGTTTAACAACATGGCTTCATCTCCTCCAAAGCTCTAGCCGCGGACCGAAGAGAAAGAAAATGAAAAATGAATGAAAAAGTGGCTGCTCTGTCATTTATATACTGGGCCGGAACTAGCGTGCGCTAGCCTTCCCGGACTAGCGTGCGCTATCGGCCAGTATCGTCCCAGCACTCTCGGCCATGGCCCGCACGACCCGGCACCACCGACCAAATCTGCCGACCATGACTTGTCCGCCCGACTCCCGCTAGCGTGTGCTACGGCCGGAAGCCTGCGCGCGCTAGCCGACCTGTCCAGTAGCCTCTGGACTAACAAACTCATCCGTGCGTCGCTAGTCGGCCGGCGGCGTCGCTAACCCTTCCGGTTAGCGTGCGCCACGGCCAAACGATGGCGTGCGCTACTGCCGATCTACCCGAGTCGAACCTCGGAACCCCTGCCACGCCCGATAGCGTCTGGCCCTGGTGACTCGACAGCGTGCGCTACATCGAGCCACAGTAGCGCAGCGTCCGGCCGTAGCATGCGCTACGCGGTTCTGCCGTCTGCTCGGACGGTGCCAAGACTTCCGATTGCCGCCGTCCGACCCACTTTCGGCCACGACCCGACGCCTCGATTTCCGAAAACGCACGGAACGAATAAGACGAAAAGTTTGTGGACGATATCAACGACTCGAAATGAAAACGTAATGCAATAATTAATCATACGCGACCAAGAAAAGGGTCAAGACAACAAATACAGATACGGATACCCATAACTTTGGGTAAATTACAAAATGGCCCAAAACGCCCGGAAATCACGATACGTGATCGAATAACCAAACCAAAGTTCATAACATGTCTAACAAAGTTAAACAGACTTACAGGAAACTCGAAACAGCAGTTTCGAACGAGATTCGCAAGAATCGACTCAAGAGCGGAAAAGTCGCTAAAAAGCACGGAACTCAACAAAACAACTCCAAAACGAACTCGGATGTCAAAAAGTGTAGAATTAATCATTCTCAGGATGACGAAACGGTCCCAAGCAAGTCGTAAAAACGGACTTTCGCCAAAAAAAAATTTACCAGAAATCGAATTTGCGGATATTACGTTCTACCCTCCTAAAAAGAAGTTTTGTCCCGAAACTTAAAACAACTAGGGAGAAGCAATATCCCGCTAGTAAAACTCAACGAGATACACAAGAAACGCGTAACTTATGCCCAACGGCGAAATGTTACAAGCAACATAACAATACATTACCCGAAGGTAATCCAAGCCAACGCTGAAGTAAATACGAATCATAATGCCTGAATGCTCCAACAAAAATACCAATACATCGCAATGGCCTGAAAACCCCTCAGCCGAAGCTGTATATCACGATGGCCTGAAAGCCGAACAGCCCAAAGCTGTAAATCATCACAATACAGATCTCAAAGAGGCAAACCTGACTGTCGGACATACCCCTCGGCGTATGAACAACCAGCCGCAAATCGTCATACATATCCAATACAGCATGGACTACGAACGACCAAACAATGAGGCTCAAGAGGGACATCACAGCACGCCCGATCCGGAAATGTGTCCGTGCACATGTCCACCCCGTATACGGAATCCAGAATACACGTGTGACAATGTACCTAATTAGCCTCAAGAACTACGTCTCGTGTGCACGGTCCAATGCGGAAACATCCACGCATGACCATCGAGTGCCTGGCTAAAAATCCTACACATAACCAATCGGCACGCAGACATGATTCCAGATATGCCATGATACAACATGACAACGAAACTCAAAGGATAAAATGCCCATTACGGATCATACGACTCACCAAGTGAACGATGACACACGAATAATGAAAGATCGACACGACCAACGATATTCAAAACAACCATCCTTGGATCAGAATCCCTAAGGACCGATTAACACGGCAATAACCACAACACCACAATTCGGGAATTCCTTCATCCTCGACGATCACAAAATTACCGAGTTCACCAGAATAATAGTGTGCTGCCTTGAGTCGGCCAACACGACAATAATAACTCAAAGATGGGCACTATCCTCGGCGATCCCCATTCAATATCTCGATTGTCTTCGAACGACCAATCGATAACAACTCAACGGATGGGAACTATCTTCGACAGTCCCAATTCAATACTTCGGTTACCTTAGAACGGCAACTCGATAACAACAGTACAATAGATGTCTCGGCACATTTAAATTAGTTACCGATAATGAAGATGAAATTCGAATACATCAATGCCTTTAATCGGCCGTTTACGAACGACAATAACATTTGGCATAATTTGTCGACGAGTGTCGTATCAAACAATCCCCTGATATCAATACAATCATAAGGAGGCCAAGTATCGAAATGATACACACATTCGTACACTTACACGATAACATTAGTCTCATTGATTAGTACGAGTATAAAACTTGCCTCGATATCAATACAACGAACTGTTACCAATTCAGTTGATTTCGTCTTACGAATTCCTCAGTCTCGACCAAGTTAATCTACGAACCCTTCAACCTTAACCGCAACACAACAGTCATAATTCACGATCAAACATCATATCTTATTGTAAAACGAAGGATTAATAATCAACAGGTTCGATGACGACCAATATCAATACCACCAAACCACAAACTCAATCATTTCACCATATCTCGACTAATCACAGTCTGAACAATCCAACTCAGACACTTACAAATCCTGTCCACAATCCGAGTCGAAATATGATGATCATATCAGCAACCAATTAGGACCAATAATAAGGGTCTAAATGTTCCAAACTCAATTCTTGAATACGAATTGATAAGGTTCCCTTCTCGTAAATCCATCGTTAAAATTTACTTATGACCGTCATCAATTCGAATCATCCGACTGGTTCAAAACAATAGATAATCATATTAAAAAGGTTATCAAATAGTCCAATCATTCGACTTGAATATTTGCTCCATACGTATGGGCTTCCAAATTCAGAGATGAATAATAGTCTCATCAAACTCATAATCACATTCGTATTCCTATACGAATATTATTTCAAACACATAGTTTAGCTCTAGATATGAATATTCCATATTCATTTTCAAAACATCAACACTTCTTAAAAAAAAATTTTCATCACCTCGTATAATTCAAGAGTTCTTCAAGAACACGAAATATTCGAAATCCCGTTCAGAACAACATATCCGAGGTATATATCTCCATGTTACCATTTTCTTCATCATGCCATTCATACAACCTTAAGAATCGCAACAATACCGTTATCATCATATGAAGAAGATCTCAATAATCATATCAACATCCGAAATCTCTTATTACAATTCCAATAAATCTCGTATAACATTATCACATGATACCATAATTGTAACACCCCAGATCCTCCTGGTAATATTACACGCCGTAAACCATTCTCACAAGGATTTACCAGGCTAAGCACAATTTTCCACGTCATTTCAAAAATGCCAAAAAGACCGATGACGGTAATATTTTTCAAATACTAAAAAAAATCATTTTCCAAATACCGTCAAAACGATCAAGGCCAAAATGCCAAAAACTCAGTTTAGGGAATCGGTTTTACAAAATAAAATTCAGTTGGCAAAATACCAAAAGCCATTTCAGAATACTCACGCAGCGGATAAAAGTACAGTCCAATTTATGCATTTACATTGAAATAAGACGAACATCAAAATACACGATTCCCAACATACTCCCTCCCAAGTAGTAATCCTTAAAAAAAACGAACCACTATCAAAGGGATACGAGGATTACCTTGTATGGACGAATCACGAAGAAGAATAATTTGAACTCCATTCCAAGAATCATCAAAAACTTCAAGAACAATACTTAAATCCGAGCTCTCCATCTTAATCTTGTTTAAGAGAATCATCTCTCAATATTTAGGAACTTCAAGTACTTCCCAAGTCTCTCTCTATTGACTGAAGGAAGGAGAATGGACAAAATGCCTCTCAGCACTCGTCTATCCTCCCTATAAAACACATCACTAGCGCGCGCTAGACCTTATATTTAGCGTGCACTACAGGACTAGCGTGCGCTATCCTTCCTTGATAGCGTGCGCTATCGGGCAGTCCAGAAGCTACTACATTGCTTCGAAATTCATCTAACGTACGTAATGCCCATGCATTAGCGTACGCTAACAGGCGTTGACTTGCTACAGTGAAATGCTCAGTAGCGTGTGCTATTCCTCGACCTTAACGCGCGCTAATCGTCGTTGACTTGCTACAGTTTCGTGCCCCCACATGTCGAAAGCATCCGCGATTACCGGGATTCCTTTGACCGATATGGAATTAGCGTGCGTTAATCATACGGTTTTAGCGTGCGCTAGCTCTACACGACAAACACTCGCTGACCTTATCTGGACACGCGTCGAACATGGCCGGGTCCACCTGCCGAAAGCTAAGATTCCATTATTGGCGATCTGATATTAGCGTGCGCTAACCAACATGCATTAGTGTGCGCTAACTGAATATAAAAGTCAATCTGGGCCTACCTGTCGGTCACCTTCCGGAACTAACCCAGCAAGTCGTTACGTACGTTAGGGGTCCTCCTTAGCGTACGTAGCCGAACCTCTTAGCGTGCGCTAAGTATGCACCGTAGCGTACGCTAAGTATATATCTTAGCGCGCGCTAGGCATACCCTGTAGCGTGTGCTAATCGTAGCTGTACTTAGCCATTTTCCGCTATTTTCTACCAACATCTCGACATACCAAACGATCATACTGCACAATGAATACATATACGCATTCAGCAACATTGTCATACGTTCACATCATCCTCAAGCACAATTATCCATCAACGACATCCAACAAATAAATGAAAAAAAATATATCCGAAAAATCAGGGTATTACACTCTACCCCCCTTAAAAATAAGTTTCGTCCTCGAAACTTGCAATCACTCGCACAAACAACATTTCAACGGAAATTCAAATTCACCAAGAATTATCGAATAATCCGAACAACATACTTACAAGTCTGTGAAGTCGAAGATCTCCCGTGATACTAGCATGCGACTTCTAAACAAAGTCTCGACATAATACCGATACACACCAATATCGCAATTAGTAACTTAACAAAATCTCAAGGAAGAGTTCACGTCCGTGACCACGGCCACGATTCTTCCTACTTTCAGCCAACATTCTGAAAGGCACCCACGTGCGTAAGTATAATCCAAATCGCACATTATCGAAGTGACCAATTCCCAAGAATACCAAGCTATAAACGAAATGATTAAGAAAAATACAATAAGAGTGAGAGGACTTACAAGTATCGGTCGCACTATGATGATGGCAGAGTAGTGATACTGTGGGCAAATGCCGACTCAATCGACCCAAAAGACCGACAGCCTAGGTATCCATAAACCTAAGCTCTGATACAATATTCTGTAACACCCCCAAGTTATTCACGGTATATTACAGCGCCGTGAGCCCCGCCGTGGGACCCACAAGGCTAAACATACGTGGAACTATAAAACTTGACCGAGAAGGTCTACATACAATGGAAAGAAAGACGATACAAATAGTATTCAAAATCATAACCAATGAAACCATATACATCACTGCACAAATCAATACCTCGGCAACACAGGCCGGAACATCAAGGAAACTGAAATACAATACTCGAGTATTTAAAATCCATTCCAGTACAACAACACTGAATGGAGGAATCCAAAAAGATAACCGGAGATAAGACACAGTATCACACTTGCCCATCATCTTCATGCCGACCCGATACCCGCCTGTCCGCTCTCCTGGAACCTGAAATACATAAAAAGTATTTCCCCCATAAAGGGGTTAGCCGTCGAATAGCTAGTGCAAGTATATCAAGTATGAAACACAATGCTCCTCGACAATGAAGTAAATGTAACCGTCAATTCATCAATTCAAGACTAGTATTCCGGAATAACTAAATCTCATAGCATCACATCAAGACGTATATGAATGCCGTGGAAACGGTTCGTTCATATCATCCGTCAATGCATATATGAATGCCGTAGAAACGGTTCGTTCATATCATGCCATCAATACATATATGAATGCCGTAGAAACGGTTCGTTCATATCGTGTCATCAATATATCTATGAATGCCGTAAAAACGGTTCGTTCATATCATCCGTCAATATTTCTTACTTTCAAAATCGAGAACGTACAATCATAAATATACACTTGCCTTGAATAGTCGACGACGTAACGAACGGGATGGAAAGTCACCGACGAATGCTAGGAATCATTGAAACCGAACCTAACGATTTGAAGAATACAATCACAACTGATTCTAAACGAATACGGAATTGGAATACACCCGAAAACCCGCATACGATTCATGTATATTCGTATAAAAACGACAACGAGGGCGGACCACAACCAAACCCTCTCGATTTCGTAAAAATCATGAAATATACCATGAATCCGTAAGGAAATTAAGAATACCAACAAGATTAATCATATTCATCATGAATTACTCAGCAAAACCGAATGAATCGGACAAAACGCGAAAATCCCCAAATCTCCCCAAAAGTAGGGTTCTAAAGATCTAACCTTGATTCGCTGGATCGAAGGATGTTATAAGATGATTGATCGGTGATATAGACTCAGAAACTTCATGGATTTGTTGTTTAACAACATGGCTTCATCTCCTCCAAAGCTCTAGCCGCGGACCGAAGAGAAAGGAAATGAAAAATGAATGAAAAAGTGGCTGCTCTATCATTTATATACTGGGCCGGAACTAGCGTGCGCTAGCCTTCCCGGACTAGCGTGCGCTATCGGTCAGTATCGGCCCAGCACTCTCGGCCATGGCCCGCACAACCCGGCACCACCGACCAAATCTGCCGACAATGACTTGTCACTTTGGCTAGGCGGAACTAGCGTGTGCTACGGCCAGGAAGCTTGCTGCGCGCTAAGCGGCTGTCCGGTAGCCTCGGACTAACAAACTCATCCGTGCTTGTACGCTAGTCGGCCGACGGCGTCGCTACCCTGCCGGTTAGCGTGCGCCACGGCCAAGCGATGGCGTGCGCTACCTGCCGATCCTACCCGAGTCCGAACCTCGTAACCCCTGCCCACGCCCGATGGCGTCTGGCCGGTGACTCGGCGGCGTGCGCTACATCTGCTGCTAGCGCGCAGCGTCCGGCCGTGGCGTGCGCTCGCCGGTTCTGCCGTGCTGCTCGGCAATGCCCGACTTCAAGCGATGCCGCACCGGTCCGGCCAACTGCTCAGCCGCCACGACCCGACGCCTCGATTTCCGAAAACGCACGGAACGAACACGACGAAAATTTCGCGGACGATATCAACGACTCGAAATGAAAACGTAATGCAATAATTAATCATACGCGACCAAGAAAAGGGTCGAGACAACAAATACAGATACGGATACCCATAACTTTGGGTAAATTACAAAATGGCCCAAAACGCCCGGAAATCACGATACGTGATCGAATAACCAAATCAAAGTTCATAACACGTCTAACAAAGTTAAACAGACTTACAGGAAACTCGAAACAGCAGTTTCGAACGAGATTCGCAAGAATCGACTCAAGAGCGGAAAAGTCGCTAAAAAGCACGGAACTCAACAAAACAACTCCAAAACGAACTCGGATGTCAAAAAGTGTAGAATTAATCATTCTCAGGATGACGAAACGGTCCCAAGCAAGTCGTAAAAACGGACTTTCGCCAAAAATAAAAATTACCGGAAATCGAATTTGCGGATATTACAATAACTTGATTGAGAGATTTGAAAGAAGGGTTTATACGTATACTGGTATTCACGACCGAAATGTTTTGGAATGATCCCTATCATTCGTTCCCAGTTAGGTTACAGTGTAGGACGCGGGGCTGGCTAGGTGGTGCTATCACTCTTTGGTTCCTCCCATTGCTAACTGAGACGGACCTACCGAGTCGCGCATTAGGATAAACGACGTAATAAATCGAGCTCATTCTCTCTTTAGTAATATTAGATATTGGATATCTAATTTATTGGATATTTGATGTCTAATTAATTTTGGGACATTGGATGCCTAAATTAATTTATTAGATAAATTAATTTACGGCCTAATGAATTAAATAAATTACTGGCTGACTAATTTAATTCACAAATATATTTATTTCTTAGAGAAATTAATTATATTATTTTGTATTTGATATAATTAATTAATTGGATTAATTAATTGATATAAATACATCGGATCGAAATGAAGTTTATCTGTTTGAACACTCGGTAGTTCGAAACGAACCGAACTCTCCTAATTCCTTCTAAAGGCTGCCCTACCCACTTGATTCTTCCCTTTTATCTTGATTCCTTTATTACATGAAAGGTAGACCAAGACATGTGAGGTTGACATGTGTTGGTTTAAGGATGATCATGTGGGAAGACTTGAAAATGAAATGAAGACAGAATAAAAGGTAGACTTCTACCTCCTTGATTGGTTGTGCCGTGAGATATATGGAGAGAGAGAAGTGTCCATTTGGTCATTCTTTTTTCATCTTTCTTGAGAGAGTGAGCTCTCCCCCCACAGGACTGTTGACCCCTCGGTCCTGCAGGAGATAAACAAGGGATGTGCCATAGTAGTCAGAATTTGAGCGAGATGACCCACGATACCGATCCCCAGCACAGCCCCCCACATCAAGGTGAGGAAACTGCACCACATGAGAATCGAACCGCGGTTGCCAGGGATGATATCCCACGTCATCTAAGCCTTAACCACTAGGCTATGCCCCTGGGGGCTATTCTTTTTCCATCTTCAATATGGAGAGAGAAGTCTCCATTTTTCTTCTTCATTTTTCATCTTCAATATGGAGAGAGAAGAATTTTCTAAAAATTTTGAGTGCTTAAAAAAATCAAGAGAGAAATTTAATTAGTACATGTGTCAATGAAATTTCTATAGCTCCAACCACCTTGTTCTAGCCATATCCATAGAGGATAACGAGGTGTGTGTTGTTCTAGTCGTCTTTCTGGCACGTGGCAAGTAGGGACGCAGTATTTTCGGTGTTGGATTTTCCAAGAGATTTGACGAATCAGATTCGTGGCGGAGATCACCATAAGCTTGGCGAATCGAATTTGTGGAGGAGGTCACAATCAACAACCATTTAATCAAAGGACTACAAGGGTATGATTTCGAAACTCCCTCTTGTGTAGTTTTATACATATTCGTATATACGTAGCTTGATCGATCCTCTTAGGGATTCAAATCGAATTTGATTCGTATATTACTTCCACTGCGCCTTCGTTTTAGGCACTAAATCCCAACAGTGGTATTGGGGCGTGGTCTTGCGATCGTATATATATGATATATTGTATTTGGAATGCTTGATTGTATGGTTAATGATTTGGAATCATTTATTGTTGTAATCATAGTATATGTTCGATTGTTCATTGTAGTTATATTTTTCGTAAATCTATATCTAAATATAAATTTTTATTTTCTTTGAGATATGATTTATATTGAAGATATGGAAATCGAAAAATATTGATATTTTTGGAAGTCAAATCGATATGGAAGTCGAAGATATGGAAGTCAAATTGATATGGAAGTCGAAGATATCCGGTCGGAAATCGAGTCCCGGATTGCCGTTGGACGGCCACCGAAACAGGTATGCCCAGCGGTTAGGGCAGTCGGATCGTGATCCGAACTTGTTGGATCGCGGTCCAGTATGTTTCTCGGCCCTGCCGCGCGGTCCTGCATGTTGGACCGCGATCTGGGCCTGTTCCGGGCCTATTCCGGACTCGTTTTGTAAAACCCCCTAAATTCGATAACTTATCATGTACAACGTACTAAATCATGATGTACTTTAATAACATTTGTTTTATGACATGATAATTTTATGTTATTCCACTCATTAATTTCGTAAATTATATTTATAAACCAAATAATAAAATTAAAGTAGAATATTGATTCACCTAATGGACTATGTGTTAATACCTAATTATATATAAACTCACTAATGGACTCAAACCAAACTCAATAAAATTCCTAAGACTTGAATTTACAATTTAAAGCCCAACTCAACTAATTAAATCACCAACTATTACAACTATAGCTATACACTTAAATAAACAATATATATATATATATATTATATACATTTGGGCGGCCAAATGGGGAAAAAAAAGAGGAGAGGCATATTTTCTAGAGTCTTCATGTTCCCCATGCAAGAGACCCTCTTAACACACCTTAGACAACATGTCTCTAGTCTTCACTACATATACACTTCCCCAAGTCCTAATAACACACTTTAAATACTTACACTATTACCTAGCCACCACTCTTACACTACACAACACAAAAATCTGCATATAGAGGGAGAGAGAGAGGAGGGCCGAAAATTTGGAGAGGAAGGAGGAAGAAAGAGTTCATCAAAAACTCAAGTGAACTAGGTAATTTCATTCCCCACATCTTTTTCTATAAGGTATAGTTCTAATCCTCCTAATCTAACTAAAATCTTAAAATATGCAAATAAAACACACACCTTGGGTGCATGTTGATTCGGCCGAACCATGTAGGGTAAGAGGGGAGATCGTCTTTCAACGTTTGAGGCCTAGAACCGGCTAATTCCGACAAGAATCAAGGTGGGTGAAACTCTTTCAAACCTTTAAGTAATAATCTTTTCTTACTTATGATGCATGTAAATCTGAAATTTCTTCAAGTATGATGTTGACAAATTATTGAAATCACCATATTAAAAATTCATGCTATGATATTTGCGCTTTGAATTACATGTATATTCGTTTTTCTTGAATTTTACTTTCGGAAATTATGAAGTATGGTGAGCATGCACAAATCTGGAAATTTTGCATAAATACATGTCTTAGAGATATATGTTATAGTTATATTAATATGCAATATGATTTGTTGGATTTAAACGATAACCGATTTGGTAGTCGGATTTCGATTATGTGAAAAATTGAATATTGTATGTCCTATTCAAAATCTTGTTGAAACTCTACCAAATATGGAATTTTATGTTATATGATTTTGTTATGGTGTTTGGATAACTTATTTGTGGCAAAAACGGAACTTGAAAATAAGTAAACGAAATTTAAGGGCATAAATTGTAATTAATGGAAAATTATGGATTAAACTGAAATTTTCGAGAATAAACTGTTCTGGCCCCTAAATAGCATATATTTTATCATATATAGGCTGTTCATAAAGTTTCATGTGAATCGGAGTTCGATATCTAAGCTTATTAATCAAATTTGCTATTTTAAAACAATTCTGGGGTCAAATTACAAGAAATCAAAAATTCTGGACCAAGTCCGAATTTTCTGGATTTTTTCACAAATCTGGGATTCCAGGTTCATCACGATCCATCTCGTAAAATTTCATTAAATTTCGAGCTAAATTCAAAGCCCTATATGCCTCGGAGCGAATTTGTTAAATTTTGGGGCCAATTCATAATTTCTAGAAATTTCAGTCCCGAAATTGAATTTCCGAATCTATTCTTAAATCTGAAGTCAAGTAAATAATTTTGACTCCCTTATAAATTTTCACGATCATCCGAATTCATTTCATACTCCCGAATACTTATGCTCAAACCTAAGGGTAGAATCGTCCTTTCAACCAACCATATAAAAAATTCTCGACTTCTTTTCATCGAATCTACCAATCCAATACATCTGACTTGAACCCTTTAAAACTATTGATGAAATACTGAGAATATTTTTAAAATAATATACAAGTCCTATCCGTATTACCGTGCCACAAATATAAGTAACCATATTCCTTACTTAATCAAAAGATGCAATTAATCTCACTGATCAAATATTTAAGTGTATATGTGAGTATAACGTACGTTAAGCACTATGCATTGCGTACGTTATACCCTCAGGCAAGGCGGTCATCTGAGCTGAGTAGAAACTGTCAAATGCATGCTTAGCGTGCGCTAAGCTTTGTAGCTTACGTACGCTAACGTGCAGACGTAACGTATGTTATGTAGGTGTGTAACGTACGTTATGAAGAGTACAATTAGGATCCGGTCGTCTTTCTATGTTTTTCCTCGTGTGATTGATTGTTTACTTAATGATAGGATATTAGGGATGAATTCCATATGATAATCCAGTGTTGAGTCTTTCCGATTGTCGTTTTCATTGGAGTTCCGGATTGTTCCAATCAACCGTATTTCCGGAGTATTTGCGAGAGATTACCAAGGCAAGTACCTTGAGATACGAATTATAACTACGTGAAATCATTATTGCTGAAGTGTATGAATCATGTTACGAATATATGTATATATATTATATTGTAAAATATATGTATGTATATAGACATACATACATACATATATATATATATATATATATATGTGTGTGTGTGTGTGTGTATGTATGTATAGATATATGTATATTTATGTATGTATAGATATATGTATATACATAAATATACATATGGAGATGAATGTTGGGTGATTAATACCAATGATAGTCGACGTACTCAACTTGGATTAAAGTACGAATCATATTCATAGAGGTAATATGGTAAGGTTGTATTTTCGGTTGAGTTACGGTATAAGGATATATGTTGATTGGTAGTGTTGGAAGGCTTAATGTGTTAAGTCTTGATGAATAACTTGCGAGTTGTTGTTCATTTTGCGTGGTTATGGATTGGCAAATAAATTTTGTGAATTGATGAACTGATTTGATAATTGTTGCAACGATTGACTGTGTGCTTGATATTTGTAACAACGTGAATACTTTTTATGAGAGACGTCATATCCGGGTGCCTATGAGGGCAGGGCGTGTACTCCGGCCTGGTGTACACTGCAATGAGCGGCTCCATATGATTGGTGAACACCGATGTTACCTAATGCACGAGCAAGGAGCGGCTCCTGTGAGAATGAACGCCGGTGCGGTGACATGTGCAATGGGCGGCCAATATAGTGGAGTGAACGCCGGTACACAGGTGTGCAAGGGAGGCGCCTGGCAGGCTTATTGGTAACGGATATTCGAGTGACAGCTAAGAACCGATAACAACGATTTTCAAAATTCAAGTTTCTTTCAACTCACTTTTGGATGTTGGTCTTGTATAGACCGCGGTTCGTGTTTTCTAAAAGTTTGTATCAACTTGTTCTAAACATTGGTATCAGGGTTAATTAACCAATGATATTTTATGAGATTTCCGAGGGTTAATTAATCAAGGGTCTTGAGCAGGATTTGTCGAATGAGAGATTGTCTTTGATTGATCCTGTGATGATATTCTGTGAAATGGGTCGAGAACCCCATGAATGTTGAGATGATTGATATCGTGATGATATTATTTGGATTGGGTCGAGAACCCCGTGAGATGTTATAATGATTCGCTTGTGACAGTGTTCTATAAATTGGGTCGAGGACCCCGAATAACATTGAATTGATTTTTCTTGTAGGATTATTTTCCACATGCTGGGTTGAGGACCCGAGGACTCTTGAAGTTATTTTCTAAAAATATTCCCGTTCGATTTGCAAAACTCCAAGATAGCTCGAGTAAATAATAACGTTTTCAAAACTATCTTATTAAAATATTTTCCTTTTAAAAGGGGGTTTTCAAACTAGATCTTCTGACTCATTGGGCTCGTTTGAAGTTTCATTTGTGCTATGTTCCGTAAACGAAATTGATGGTATGGATATCTTTCCCTTGTGTAAATGAATACTCTCCTGTATTGGTTGTGTAAATGTGTGGAGCATGTTAAGGCTTCGCGGCTGTTGAGTTTTCGTGTTGATATTTTTCATATATCTTGTATGTTATGTACTTGCACTAGCAAAATTTCAGTTTGCTAACCCCCGAGTTTTTGGGGGGTGTGTGCTTGTTATTGCGCTCAGGTTTCGCAGCTCGGGAGCAGTCACAAGATTGTCTTGGAAAGAGATGGATAATAATGATGCTAATCACACAAGAGTCAGAGTCTTTCCTTTTGTTTCATCTTAGTCGGTATTTTCACTTTTGGTCGAGCATTCACCCTTGTATGGGTATAGTGTTCATTCATTAAATCAAGTTGTCATTTCTTCCCATGTTCAAGTTCATTATTGTCGTTGAGTTGTAAATTACATTGGTTTTTGAATCGTTTTATGACCTTGTCGGTCTGTCTTGTAAATATTTGACCTCGATCTGTCAATCATTGAGTAGTCTTTTGAAGTTTAGCCTGGTAGATCCTTGTGAGAAGGGTCTACGACATGTGACATTCCCGGTCGAATTCTGGGGGTGTTACAGAAAGAAAGTGAGGAAGTCAGGGACCATGTTCTCAAAATGATCTCTATGATCGAGAGATTGGAGGCTCTTGATTTTAGGATGCAATGCTTCTCTACAAACTGACCTTATCCTGCAATCACTTCCTGATTCCTTCTTTCAGTTTGTTATGAATTTAATTGCAATGAGATTGCTTGCAATTTAGAAGGGTTGATGAACAAACTTGTAACCACTCAGTCTCATATGAAGACTCTGCGGGTGAAGGAGTCTGCCCTTGTGATTTCTTCTGGATCTCGGAGATTCAAGAATAAGAAGAAAAAGACCATGAAGCAGATGGACCCACAAAGCAAGGACATTAAGGGTAAGGGCAAGGCCCCGATGGTTCCTAAGAGAAAAGAGAATAAAACGGACGCATGTCTCAAATGCGATGAGCTGGGCCACTGGGCAAGAGACTGTCCAATTCTTCATGGGGCTTCAGGTACGAAACTTTTAGTTTTGGAAATGAATTGTTCCGCTACCGTATTTTGTACTTCTTGAATACTGGATTCGGGTGTTACTTGTCAAATTTGTACCTGGAATCAGGATATGGAACAAAGTAGAAAGTTTGGAGCTGGGGACGTGATGATTACTGTTGGAAGCGGGCAAAGTATCACAGCAACTGATATAGGATCACTTCTTTTGTATTTGGAATTCGGCTTTGTTTTTAACATTAGATGATGTACTAGTGTTGCCGAAGGGGAATGAGAACATTGTATCCATTACGGTCATGGATCAGAAAGGCCTTTCATTTTTCATTGGTGATGGTTCCTGCAAAATTTATTTTAGAAATAAACTAGTAAGCACTAACACATTGTTAAATAGATTGTATCATCTAAACCTAAATAACAAAGTCGTTGTGAATACTATGACTAGGAAGCGTGGTAGGGATGAAACTAATCAAGTTTTGAAATGGCATCTTAAACTTGGTCATGTTGGTCAGACCAAGGTTTACAAAATGGAAAAGAATGGACTTATGGGTCTATTGGGATCGGATCCTTTTCCAACTTGTGAATCTTGCCTTAAAGGCAAAATGACTAAGTCCCCCTTCACATGGATTTTTGAAAGAGCCGCTAATAAACTTAGATTAGTCCATACCGACATATGTGGTGCTTTGGAAGCAGCACGTGACGGATATCAATACTTCATTATGTTTATGGATGATAATACTAGGTATGGTTATGTATACTTAATGAAACATAAATCTGAGGCCTTTTGAGAAAATCCAGGAATTTAAGGCCCTAGTCGAAAAAAAAACTGGTAATCATATCAAAGCACTTCGGTCGGACCGAGGTGGCGAGTATATAAGCATTGAGTTTGACGAGTTCCTAAAAGAGCACAAAATAGTGTCACGACTCACACATCCAGGAATTCCTCAGTTAAATGGTGTGTCGGAAGGAAGGAACCGAACCTTGTTGGACATGGTTAGTTCCATGCTTAGCTACACCGACTTACCGATTTACCTGTGGGGTTATAGATCCTGACTGCGGCTTATATCTTGAACAGATGTCCTTCCAAGTCCGTTCCTAAAACTCCACATGAGATGTGGGAGGGCAGGAAACCAAGTCTTAATCATATTAGGATTTGGGGATGTCCTGCCTATGTCAAGAAGACTAAGGCGGAGAAGTTGGAAGCTAGGTCCAAGAAGGGACGTTTCATTAGATTCTCATCTGGGATGATGGGTTATCTATTCTACATGCCCGAAGATCGAAAGATCATTATTGCTTTGCAAGCACACTTCCTGGGACATGAGTTCATTCAGGAAGGAGGAGCAGGTAGAAGTATTTCTTTGGAAGAATACGATGAAACTCCTCAGGAGACATCTGTACAAGAAGTTGGAACCGAACCTTCTAAAACACAAGTACAACCACCTCGTAGCTCTAGTAGGGTGTCTCAAATGGGAGGTATGGTTTTATGAACTTAGAGGAACTAGGTCTCCATGAGTTTTTAGGTGCTAACTAAGAGACCCACCCGCAACCTATGACCTAGCAATGGTGGATGTAGACTCCGTGAAATGGGCTGTAGCTGGCTTCACGTAGTTGGAACCTTCGTTTTGACAAGGCAGTCAAAGAGTTTGACCTCGTGCAAAATGAAGAGGAACCTTGTGTATACAAGAGGGTTAGTGGGAGTAAGGTCGCATTCTTAGTACTATATGTAGATGACATTCTACTAATAGGAAACGATGTGGGAATGCTCAGTTCTGTGAAAGCTTTGCTTTCGAGAAGATTCTTCATGAAAGACTTGGGAGAAGAAATCTATATTCTTGGGATTCGACTCTACTGGGATAGAGCGAAGAGAATGATAGGTCTTTCCCAAGCCCTCTATATAGATATAATATTAAAGTGATTTAAGATGAATAATTCTAAAAGAGGGTTCTTACTGATGCGATATAGAATAAAACTCACCTCGAAGATGTGTCCTCAAAGTGAGGAACAACGAAAGGAATTGAGTAATATACCATATACTTCGGCCGTGGGTAGCCTTGTGTATGCTATATTGTGTACGAGACCTGACATTACGCAAGCTGGGATCGTGGCAAGTAGGTTTCAGGTAAACCCAGGTAGGGAATATTGGACCGCCGTAAAGAATGTTCTCAAGTACTTTCGAAGGACTAGAGATATGGTTCTTATGTATGGTGGTGGAGAACTGAATGTGACGGGCTTCACTGATTCAGACTTCCAAGGATAGAAAGACGACTCTATATCTACTTCTGGCTACATTTTACTCTTAATGGAGTAGTAGTATCTTGGCATAGTGCCAAGCATAGCGCGACTGCTGATTCCACCTGTTAGGCTGAATATCAAGCGGCCTCGGAGGCCTCCAAAGGAAGGGTTTTGGATTAAGAAGTTACTGGGTGAACTTTAAATGACACCATGTGCAGCGCTGCCTGTTTTTGTTTTTATGCGATAAACGATGGAGCTGTAGCACAGGCCTAAAAGCCGATATTTGAGAGAGTATCATCTCTTGAGAGAATTTGTTCGCAAAGGATACATTGTGCTGCATAGAATAGACGCAGTAGACAACGTCACTGATCTACTGACCAAGCCACTTTCTCAGATGATCATGGAGCGTCATCTGGAGAATATGGGTATTAGATACCATAGTGTGTGGCATTGAGTGCAAGTGGGAGATTGTTAGGAGTATGCCCTCGAATGCCACTCTGAGGATGTTAGAGTGAGGGCATTGTACTTGTTATTATGTAAATCATTATCAGAAGGGAATTGTATGTTTATTTATTTACTGGTAGTCACTAGTATTCCTGACTCGTAAATATATATATAAACTAGTCCGTGTATTTGAGAGAAAAACATTCCACTTCTTATTGGATAAGGGGATCGACACTGGAAAGGTTTATAGCTCAAATACTTAATCGTTCGCAAGTCGATGAAACTTAACTGGGCATTAAGTTTATGTGAAGACTTGTATAACATGTTCTTTGACTTGGAGAGTGCATGTCGTCACTAATGGTTAGTGGGAGCACATGTTATATGTATGCTAATGAGATTAGTATACTCGAACCGACTCACCCTCGATTCATCACACAGATTTCACTCTGGGATAGTCAATGACGGAATCGAAAGGTTGTGATAGGTATTCGTGAACCTTCGACTTGAGGATTTAGTAGGGATGTGCTTGTGATGTTAAGATTTTCATTAGAGTAGTTTGACCCAGAAAATTGGAAGGTGGGGGTCAACCTCGACGTGCATCTTGACGGGCAAGTAGCAGGTTCTACTAAATGCCAAGATAGGATTCTTTCTCCTATAAGTGAACGGGTATATGTCCTATGCGGTATTGGCAGATGAGATCATAAGTCTTTGGCCAAAGCATTAGAGCTAATTGTTTTGGATACACGAGAGCTCAGTGATCTCGATTTACATTAACTCATGCATAGCATCAAGTAAAGATAGAGTTTGACTGATCATGACCCTATAACTTGATCGAGACATTTGAAAGAAGGGTTTATACATATACTGGTATTCACGACAGAAAGGTTTTGGAATGATCCATATCATTCGTTCCCAGTTAGGTTACAGTGTCGGCCGCAGGACTCGCTAGGTGGTGCTATCATTCTTTGGTTCCTCCTAACTGAGACGGACCTACCGAGTCACGCATTAGGATAGACGACGAAATAAAGCGATCTCATTCTCTCTTCAGTAATATTAAATATTGGATATCTAATTTATTGGACATTGGATGTCTAATTAATTTTGGGACATTGGATGTCTAAATTAATTTCGGACTAATGAATTAAATAAATTAGTGACTGATTAATTTAATTCACAAACATAATTATTTCTTGGATAAATTAATTATAATATTTTATATTTGATATAATTAGTTAATTAAATTAATTAATTGATATAATACATCGGAACAGAATAGATTTTATCTATTTGGACACTCGGTAGTCCGAAACGAACCGAACTCTCTTAATTCCTTCTAAAGGCCGCCCCCACATGATTTCTTCTTTTTTGTCTTGATTCCTTTATTATATGAAAGGTAGACCAAGACATGTGAGGTTGGCATGTGTTGGTTTAATGATGATCGTGTGGGAAGACTTGAAAATGAAATGAAGACAAAATAAAAGGTGGAATTCTACCTCCTTGATTGGTTGTGCGTGAGATATATGGAGAGAGAGAAGTCTCCATTTGCTCATTAATTTTCCATCTTCAATATGGAGAGAGAAGTCTCTATTTTTCTTCTTCATTTTTCATCTTCAACATGGAGAGAGAAGAAATTTCTAAAAACACTTTGAGTGCTTAAGAAAATCAAGAGAGAAATTTAATTAGTACACTTGGAGTGTATCAATTAAATTGGTATAGCTCCAACCACCTTGTTCTAGCCGTATCTGTAACACCCCCAAATCCTATTGGGTTATTACAGTACCGTGGACCCTACACCAGGAGATCTACCAGACGAACACGACTAAAATACATCAAATTAACCAACAAGGGAAATTATAGTCCTTACTATGATATCCGACACAATATTCCGATAAGGAATTTCAGCGACAACGATGGGTCTACATGGCCAAAAATAAAACACAACAACATCCACGAGCCTTGCTCGGATAATACATAATGACAATGACTGACAAACTGGAGAACACTCCAAACTGACTGGCCAGCATAAACACCGAACAACTCTGAACTAGTATCGCTCGGATGCCTCGTCGCCATCGTCATGCCCCTGTGTCTCAACTCTGTTCTTGCAAGCACCTAAAACATGAAAACATATTCCGCCCCCACGAGGTCAGTCATCCAGATAATGAACATCAAATACATGTATAACATGATATGCATCCAAAGGCAGAATTAAACGGTACAATAATAATAATACGAGATGCTCACAACCCAAGTTAAGAACCGAGCATTCGTGAAACACTATGCCATGACATACGATCAATACCTGCTCAACAGGTTAGAGAATACGTGTCCAACGACTAATCATCAATAGAGAACACCACAATGAATTACACGAAGATGAACCAAACCAGAGCTGAAATAAATACGAATCACAATGCCCGAAGGCTCCATGAAAATACCTAGACATCACCTTATCCTAAAAGTCACTCATCCGAAGCTATCAAATATCACAATCACCTGAAAGTCACTCATCCGAAGCTGTCAAATATCACAATCACCTGAAAGTCACTCAGCCCGAAGCCACGACACGAAGCCGTATCACAATGAGGGCCGAAGCCACGACACGAAGCCGTATCACAGTGAGGGCCGAAGCCACAGAACGAAGCCGTACCATAATGAGGGCCGAAGCCACGGCACGAAGCCGTATCATAATGAGGGCCGAAGCCACGGCACGAAGCCATATCACAATGAGGGCCGAAGCCACGACACGAAGCCGTATCATAATGAGGCCCGAAGCCACGGCACGAAGCCACGACACGAAGCCGTATCACAATGAGAACATCCAATGGCCGTGACATACTAAACTGTAGGTATTGGGAAACCAACCGCGAATGTTCAAGCCCCAAACTTACCCATAATGAGATCACCCAGTGACCATGACCTACTGAGCTGTAGTTGTTGGGAAACCAACCGCAAAGGTTCAAGCCCCAAACTTACCCATAATGAGCACTAGCCGATACTAGCCTCCAAAACACAATTAATCACAACGACAATGATCCCAAGATTACCGAGTTCACAAGAATGATAGTGTGCTGCCTTGAGTTGACCAACACGACAACAATAACTCACGGATGGACACCGTCCTTGACAGTCCCAATTCAATACCTCGATTACCTTAGAATGGTCAATCGATAACAACGACACAATGGATGGGAACTATCCTCGACAGTCCTAATTCAATACCTCAATTACCTTAGAATGGTCAATCGATAACAATGATAGAATGAATGATTCAATAACTCAATTTACTTAGAACGGCCAATCGATAACAATGATACAACGAATGCCTCAGCACCTTTAATAGGTTACCGACGACGGAGATGAGGAACAAATAAGCCAATGACTTCTATCAGCCAATACAACATCAATGACAAAATACCAACATCAATAGCAATGATTACAATAATGTCTTAGATCGAAATTAATATCAACAACAACAATCGATACATCGATACCACGAACCGGCTATCGACAATAACATTAACAACAAGTATCTCGATGCCTTGAACCGGCCATTAACGAACAACAGTAATCATTTGACATAATTGCCGAAGAGTATCGTATCAAACGATCCCTTAATATCAATGAAATTCATGAAGAGAGTACGTCTCGAAATGATACAACACATTCATACATATATATATGATAACATTAATCTCATTGACTAGTACAAGTATAAAACTTGCCTCAAACCGATGGCGAGAAAGTCCTTCCATGATCAACGTCCTTAAAGGGATTATCGGTTGCTCGAACAACCTTGAATAACACAATTACCAACAATTCGCTTAATATACATATCCACGTATAGCTATAAACAATTCAAAAGGTCGATACAACACTACCCAACTCATTGGGGCAATTTAACAAACATGTTGTAAACAGTCTTCGATTGTTTACAACTAATCTCAATTATATCAATACCAAACCTCCAATGAATAATTCAATCCAACAAAACATCTTTAATACAATCAATACTCTCATAGGAATACACAATTTGAGATTACGACAATATCTAATCGGAACCCCCAATTGCAAAATCAACATTCGAAATGTTCTTGAATAATCCTCCAACAATCTAATGATAATTCATAGAAACTCATAATCATATGTATATCCCTTCACATATAATGATTATAACATCCAAAACATTATACTCCATCTCAAAATCGAAATCTAAGATATTGAAGAAATTACCTTTGAAGATCCAAACCCTTCAATCCGTCGAAACTCGAGTTAATCGACTATCCAAGCTCCACAACCGAAGGTAGGTGATTAGAACATGAATACACAAGTGTTATGATGATAAAAAATCTCTCCCAAGACTCTCTCTCTCGGCCAAAAGTGGAGAAATGAAGAAATGAGCACAAAAGTCCCGTCCATATCCTTAAATACTGCGCAGAGTTACGGCCGTAACTCTACCACCTTACGGACGTAACTTCCCAAAGTCAACGACCTTACAGCCATAACAATCTTTACTTATGGCCGTAACTACACCTCGTCGAAAAACCATACTGACCAAACTTCTCGACTTACGGCTGTAACAAGGCTCTCTTACGGCCGTAAGTAGCCTTCGTCGAGACACCCCTAAACACAAAGCTCCTCACTTACGGCCGTATCCTGCAAAATCTTACGGCCGTAAGTTGCCTTCGGCAAAATGACAGTGAACCAACGAGCGCATGTTACGTCCATAATTCATGATAGGTTACGGCCGTAACTCTCAACTGGAAAAAGAAATGTGAAAACTCCGCCTTCTCGATACAAATAATGAATGATCCGACACACATAACTTGCATGAATATAATTAAGTCCAATATCACGTAATAATGATACTTCCAACACAAGGCTACCAATCACAATGATTATGATAATATTCTCGTCTCGATTCCCAAACAGAGTTAAACGACGGATGATAACTGATACACGGCTCAAAAATACGCCGAACGATGAACACAAATGATGAATGATTATTAAAGAGTGAAAAAAATTTACTGAGTGCTAATTACTGAATGATATCGAATGAATTCACAATCGGATATTACATACTCTCCCCTAAAAAGAGTTTCGTCCCCTAAACTAAGGATACACAACTCGGGATATGAACTATCTATCAGGATCTGAAAACAACATCTCCAGGAATACTCCTCAATACGGACCATGAAGAATAACAATGAGTAGAATCCGACAAGGGTCAATAATGACTCACCGAGGTAAACTAATAACACAATGAGGGATGGCTCAAATGAAATGATTGGAACTGTCGTTCCTCGTGAATTGAATGATTAGTTTTATAATTATAAGTCTCAACATGATTGATATATTATGAATGAATTATATGAATGAATGAACAACAACGAAAGGAATGATTATCCTTTTAACCGAGCAAGGATTAACTTGCTTTAATATCGGTGATTAAATGTCCTTATCTCTGGCTCTTGAAGCCTGATAGGACCCCTTGGATGATGTACGGGCTGGAGTAACAAAATCTCTCGAGGCTTGTGAGCCCTCTAGAGATCTACCAGCACTAGAGCTCCTGCAGTATTTCTGAAGGTGTCCCTCCCTCCCACATGAATGACAATTAAAAGCTAGCATCGTACAACGAGTGCTAACGTGCCCCGCTGAATCACAGTTAAAACAAACAACAGTTGAACTCGTCGTTTGAGATGAAGACACTTTCTGTAATACCTGTACTTTTTATTGACTGTTTGACCTTGCCGTTCTTCCTATTTTGTCGCTCTGTAAACTCTTGGTGATGTTGTTGACATTTATCTAGAATTTCGTGACTTGTTTAGATCTTGATCGTGTTGTTTAGACCTATTGGAAGTGTTCTGGGTCAGGGAGATAGTGCACGCTAGGCTTATGCTAACGCACGCTAATTTTGCTTGAGTAGCGCACGCTAGCTTTGTGCCTTAGCGCACGCTAACGGACCAGACAAGGGAAAGGCAGTAACTAATTCCACTCTCTGGATTAGCAGTTCGCGCACACTAGGATTTTGCTAGCGCACGCTATTCGTGGTCAGTAGCACATGCTAACCTCGTCCGTAGCCCACGCTAACGATCTGAGTCGGCAGAGGCAGTGAGGTTTTCAGACTTTCTGGACTAGCAGGTAACACATGCTAAGCAGCGACTAGCGCACGTTATATGTGTTGCGTAGCGCGCGCTAGTGCTCAGTGTTAATGCATGCTAGCGGACTGAGACAGTGAACTGGGACTTTGGCAGGACACCAGTTAGCGCACGCTAAGGATGTTGAGTAGCGCACGCTAACATCTGTAGACAGTAGCCACTTGACTACCGGGTGAGCCCGTTAGTGCACGCTAATATTGAGACATAGCGTGCGCTAGACTAGAACAGTATATAAGGGGACAGTTAACCCCTGCACTTGTCATTTCACATCATTTCCACTTTTTCCGATCGGGAGAGCTCGGGAGAGGCGATTTGGGGCTATTTGAGGCGGTCCTTATTCAGATATCATCATCTTGGGTTGGATAACAAGGATTATACAACATCTAATACATTTCTATCCTCCAAATCAAGGTAAATTCCTTAGAACCCTAGTTTTTGGGAATTTTGGGATTTTCTTAGATTCGTCTGATTTATCCATTTTAGAGCTTGAGAACATTGATATTATGATCTATCTACCCCGTATCCATATTTCCCCTATGATTTTATGGATTGTTTTGTACCATGTTCGGACGTGAGAGGGTTTGGGTGATTTTCCAATCTCTAGATGTTTACACATGTAGTTTCGTGAATCGTAGGCAGGTTTCGGGAGTTTCTTCGTGTGTTATGAGTATGGATTATTGATGATCATATTCCTTGCGAATCGTTTAGGTGCCGGAAGTGCGTCCTTGGACCTACCGAACTCATACTCTTTTCCGTTTGATTTCTCGATGTCTCAAAGGCAAGTATATATTTATGATTGCACGTTCTCGACTTTGAAAGTAAGATATATGAATGGCATGATTATTTATATCCATTATGGGATGGGCCGACGGGTCCTCTGAGGGTTTTGTAGCCTCTGGTGCGATTCTACAGATAATATGAGTTAACCACTCTGGGATGGACCGACGGGTCATTTGAGGGTTCCGTAGCCTCTGGTGCGGTTCCACGGTTGATCATGTATGTATTGATGTGATGCTATGAGATGTAGTTATTCCGGAATACTAGTCTTTGAAATGATGAATTGACGGTTACTTTTACTTTATTGTCGAGGAGTATTGTATTTCATATTCGATATACTTGCTATTCGACGGCTAACCCCTTTATTGGGGAAATACTTTTTATGTATTTCAGGTTCCAGGAGAGCGGACAGGCATGTATTGAGTCGGCATAAAGATGATGGGCAAGTGTGATACTGTGTCTTGTCTCCGGTTATATTTTTTTTTGTTTCCCCCATTCAGTGTTGTTGTACTGGAATGGTTTTTGAATACTCGAGTATTGTTTTTCAGTTTCCTTGATGTTCCGGCATGTGTTGCCGAGGTATTTATTTGTGTTGTGATGTATTGGGTTACATTGGATATGATTGCCCTTCATTTCATTGTATTTAGACCTTCCCGGTCAAGTTTTATAGTTCCGCGTATGAATAGCCCTGTGGGTACCACGACGGGGCTCACGACGCTGTAATATACCTTGAATAACTTAGGGGTGTTACAGAATATGGCATCGGGGCTTGGGTTTATGGATACCTAGACTGTCGGTCTTTTGGGTCGATTGAGTCATCGTTTGCCGCAGTATCACCACTTTGCCGTCATCACAGTGCGACCGGTACTTGTAAGTCCTCTTACTCTTCTTGTATTTTCTTAATCGTTCGCTTTTAGATTGGTATTCTTGGGAATCGGTCACTTCGAGAATGTGCGATTTGGATTATACTTACGCATGTGTGTGCCCTTCAGAATGTCGGCTGACAGGAGGCAGAGTCGTGGCCGTGGTCACGGACGTGAACTCTTCCTTGAGATTTTATCAAATTGTTAATTGCGATATTGGTGTGTATCGGTATTGTGTTGAGCCTTTGTTTGGGAGTCGCATGCTAGTATCACTGGAGGTCATTAACTTCACGCACCTGTAAGTATACTGTCTTGGTTATTCGCTTGTGGCGACCAACGATTGCTCTTATAATGAGTATGGAAATTTTGGGTTGATCTTTGGTTTGTGGCAGGATTGCAAGTTTCGAGGACGAAACTTATTTTAATACAGCATGGATAAAATAATGTGAGAATTGAGACAATTGTATCTGTATAATTGTCGTACTAGATCGACATGTTGTTTTAATTTTGATATCAAGTATATCATATGAGAATGTTATTGGATCGACTATGTTCTGTATATGCATCTAGAATATCAAAACAACGGACGAGAACAGTTGGAAATGGCTAAGTACAGCCACATTATCGCACGCTACAATGTATGCCTAGCGCACGCTTAGATGTATACTTAGCGCACGCTACGGTGAATACTTAACGCACGCTAAGAGGTTTGAGTTACGTACGCTAAGAAGGATCCCTAACGTATGTAAGGTATTCTGGATAAGGTCCGGAAGGTGGCCGACAGGTAGGCCCAGGCTGTGTATTATCGGCATTTTAGCGCACGCTAATGCATTTTGGAAGCGCACGCTAATTGCAGTTCGGTCAACAGGGAATATTGGCTTTCAGCGAGTGGACCCGGCCACTTTCGACGCGTGACCAGATAAGGTCAACGGATCTTTGTCATGTAGGGCTAGCGCACGCTAAACCGTATGGTTAGCGCACGCTAATTCCAGATCTGGCAGAGAGAATCCCGGTAATCACGGATGTTTTCAGCCTGTGGGGGCATGGGTGGTAGGTGCAGACTGTAGCAAGTCAACTGCGGATAGCGTACGCTAAGGCTACCAATCACGTAATAATGATACTTCCAACACAAGGCTACCAATCACAATGATTATGATAATATTCTCGTCTCGATTCCCAAACAGGGTTAAACGAGGGATGATAACTGATACACGGCTCAAAGATACGCCGAACGATGAACAAAAATGAATGAACATGAATGATGAATGATTATTAAAGAGTGAAAAAAATTACTGAGTGCCAATTACTGAATGATAATGAATGAATTCACAACCGGGTATTACATACTCCCCCCTAAAACTAAGGGTACACAACTCGGGATATGAACTATCTATCAGGATCTGAAAACAACATCTCCAGGAATACTCCTCAATACGGACCATGAAGAATAACAATGAGTAGAATCCGACAAGGGTCAATAATGACTCACCGAGGTAAACTAATAACACAATGAGGGATGGCTCAAATGAAATGATTGGAACTGTTGTTCCTCGTGAATTGAATGATTAGTTTGATAATTATAAGTCTCAACATGATTGATATATTATGAATGAATTATATGAATGAATGAACAACAACGAAAGGAATGATTATCCTTTTAACCGAGCAAGGATTAACTTGCTTCAATACCGGTGATTAAATGTCCTTATCTCTGGCTCTCGAAGCTTGATAGGACCCCTTGGATGATGTACGGGCTGGAGTAACAAAATCTCTCGAGGCTTGTGAGCCCTCTCGAGATCTACCGGCACTAGAGCTCCTGCAGTATTTCTGAAGGTGTCCCTGCATCCCACATGAATGACAATTAAAAGCTGGCACCGTACAACGAGTGCTAATGTGCCCCGCTGAATCACAGTTAAAACAAACAACAGTTGAACTCGTCGTTTGAGATGAAGACACTTTCTGTAATACCTGTACTTTTTATTGACTGTTTGACCTTGCCGTTCTTCCTATTTTGTCGCTCTGTAAACTCTTGGTGATGTTGTCGACGTTTATCTAGAATTTCGTGCCTTGTTTGGATCTTCATCGTGTTGTTTAGACCTTTCAGAAGTGTTCTGGGTCAGGGAGATAGCGCACGCTAGGCTTATGCTAACGCACGCTAATTTTGCTTGAGTAGCGCATGCTAGCTTTGTGCCTTAGCGCACGCTAACGGACCAGACAAGGCAAAGGCAGTAGCTAATTCTACTCTCTGGACTAGCAGTTAGCGCACGCTAGGAGTTTGCTAGCGTACGCTATTCGTGCTCAGTAGCACACGCTAAACTCGTCCATAGTACACGCTAACGAGCTGAGTCGGCAGAGGCAGTGAGGTTTTCAGACTTTCTGGACTAGCAGGTAACACACACTAAGCAGCGGCTAGCGCACGTTATATGTGTTGCGTAGCGCGTGCTAGTGCCCAGTGTTAACGCATGCTAGCGGATTGAGACAGTGAACTGGGACTTTGGCAGGACACCAGTTAGCGCACGCTAAGGATGTTGAGTAGCGCACGCTAACGTCTGTAGACAGTAGCCACTTGACTACCAGGTGACCCCGTTAGTGCACGCTAATATTGAGGCATAGCGTGCGCTAGACTGGGACAGTATATAAGGGGACAGTTAACCCCTGCACTTGTCATTTCACATCATTTCCACTTTTTCCGATCGGGAGAGCTCGGGAGAGGCGATTTGGGGCGATTTGAGGCGGTCCTTCTTCAGATATCATCATCTTGGGTTGGATAACAAGGATTATACAACATCTAATACATTTCTATCCTCCAAATCAAGGTAAATTCCTTAGAACCCTAGTTTTTGGGAATTTTGGGATTTTCTTAGATTCGTTTGATTTATCCATTTTAGAGCTTGAGAACATTGATATTATGATCTATCTACCCCGTATCCATATTTCCCCTATGATTTTATGGATTGTTTTGTACTGTGTTCGGACATGAGAGGGTTTGGGTGATTTTCCAACCTCTAGATGTTTACACATGTAGTTTCGTGAATTGTAGGCAGGTTTCGGGAGTTTCTTCGTGTGTTATGAGTATGAATTATTGATGATCATATTCCTTGCGAATCATTTAGGTGCTGGAAGTGCGTCCTTGTACCTACCGAACTCATACTCTTTTCCGTTTGATTTCTCGATGTCTCAAAGGCAAGTATATATCTATGATTGTACATTCTCGACTTTGAAAGTAAGATATATGAATGGCATGATTATTTATATCCATTATGGGATGGGCCGACGTGTCCTCTGTGTGTTTTGTATCCTCTGGTGCGATTCTACGGATAATATGAGTTAACCACTCTGGGATGGACCGACAGGTCCTCTGAGGGTTCCGTAGCCTCTGGTGCAGTTCCATGGTTGATCATGTATGTATTGATGTGATGCTATGAGATGTAGTTATTCCGGAATACTAGTCTTTGAAATGATGAATTGACAGTTACTTTTACTTTATTGTCGAGGAGTATTGTATTTGATATTCGATATACTTGCTATTCGACGGCTAACCCCTTTATGGGGGAAATATTTTTTATGTATTTCAGGTTCCAAGAGAGCGGACAGGCATGTATTGAGTCGGCATAAAGATGATGGGCAAGTGTGATACTGTGTCTTGTCTCCGGTTATATTTTTTTTGTTTCCCCCATTCAGTGTTGTTGTACTGGAATGGTTTTTGAATACCCGAGTATTGTTTTTCAGTTTCCTTGATGTTCCGACATGTGTTGCCGAGGTATTTATTTGTGTTGTGATGTATTGGGTTACATTGGATATGATTGCCCTTCATTTCATTGTATTTAGACCTTCCCGGTCAAGTTTTATAGTTCCGCGTATGAATAGCCCTGTGGGTCCGACGGCGGGGTTCACGGCACTGTAATATACCCTGAATAACTTGGGGGTGTTACAGAATATGGCATCGGGGCTTAGGTTTATGGATACCTAGACTGTTGGTCTTTTGGGTCGATTGAGTCATCGTTTGCCATAGTATCACCACTTTGCCGTCATCACAGTGCGACCGGTACTTGTAAGTCCTCTTACTCTTCTTGTATTTTCTTAATCGATTCGCTTTTAGATTGGTATTCTTAGGAATCGGTCACTTCGAGAAAGTGCGATTTGGATTATACTTACGCATGTGTGTGCCCTTCAGAATGTCGGCTGACAGGAGGCAGAGTCGTGGCCGTGGTCACGGACGTGAACTCTTCCTTGAGATTTTGTCAAATTGTTAATTGCGATATTGGTGTGTATCGGTATTGTGTTGAGACTTTGTTTGGGAGTCGCATGCTAGTATCACTGGAGGTCATTGACTTCACGCACCTATAAGTATACTGTCTTGGTTATTCGCTTGTGGCGACCAACGATTGCTCTTATAATGAGTATGGAAATTTCGGGTTGATCTGTGGTTTGTGGCAGGATTGCAAGTTTCGAGGACGAAACTTATTTTAATACAGCATGGATAAAATAATGTGAGAATTGAGACAATTGTACATGTATGATTGTCGTATTAGATCGACATGTTGTTTTAATTTTGATATCAAGTATATCATATGAGAATGTTATTGGATCGACAATGTTGTGTATATGCATCTAGCATATCAAAACGACGGACGAGAACAGTTGGAAATGGCTAAGTACAGCCACGTTAGCGCACGCTACAATGTATGCCTAGCGCACGCTAAGATTTATTACGGTGAATACTTAACGCACGCTAAGAGGTTTGAGTTACGTACGCTAAGAAGGATCCCTAACGTATGTAAGGTATTCTGGATAAGGTCCGGAAGGTGGCCGACAGGTAGGCCCAAGCTGTGTATTATTGGCATTTTAGCGCACGCTAATGCATTTTGGTAGCGCATGCTAATTACAGATCGGTCAACAGGGAATCTTGGCTTTCAGCGAGTGGACCCGGCCACTTTCGACGCGTGACCAGATAAGGTCAACGGATCTTTGTCATGTAGGGCTAGTGCATGCTAAATCGTATGGTTAGTGCATGCTAATTCCATATCTGGCAGAGAGAATCCTGGTAATCACGGATGCTTTCAGCATGTGGGGGCACGGGTGGTAGGTGCAGACTGTAGCAAGTCAACTACGGATAGCATACGCTAAGGTTAAGGACTAGCGTGCACTAGACAGAATGGTTACGTACATTAATGCATAGACTTTATGTACATAAGTTGATGTACAAAGCAAGACAGTAGTCTCTGGGCTGCGATAGCGCACATTAACAAGTTAGTTAGCGCATGCTAAGGCGGTTGCGTACGCTAAACATAAGGTTAAGCGCACGCTAGTATTTTGTTTTATAAAAGGGGACAAACGTGTACTGAGAGGCATTTTGTCTATTCTCCTTCCTTCAGTCGATAGAGAGAGCCTTGAGAGGTACTTGAAGTTCCTAAACACTTTGATATGATGATCTTTAACAAGACTAAGATGGAGAGCATGGATTAAGGCCTTGTTCTTAAAGCTATTCATGATTCTTGGAATGAAGTTCAATTGTTCTTCTTCTTGGTTCGTCCATGCAAGGTAATTCTCGTATCCCTTTGATAGTGTTCGTTTCTAAGGGATTATTACTTGTGAGGGAGCATGTTGGATTATAATGTGACGATGTTATATGAGATTTATTAGAATTGTGATAAGAGAATTTGGATGTTAATCATGATTCTTGTGGTGAATTATATTGTTCATCTTTTTGAGATAAGTTGGTTAATCCTTTTCCTCATTTTCAGATGTTGATGTTGTTATTGATACCTTCTTCATATGATGATAGTTGTGATGGTTTTGTTGCGATTCTTGAGGTTATATGAATTGCATGATGAAGAAAGTGATAACATGATGATATATACATCGGATTATGTCGTTTTGAACGTGATTTCGGATATTTTATGTTCTTGAAGAACTCTTGAATTATATGATATGATGATTATGTATAGGAGGTGATGGTGTTTTGGATATGAATATGGGATATTCATATCTAGAACTAAGTATGTATTTTGATATAATATTCGTATAAGAATACGAATATGATTTTCGAGTATGATAACGATATTGAATTTGGAAAGGTTGTGTTTGATCTTGGAGTATGGTTTTTGTTACATTCAATTCGTAGTCGCAAGGTGTTAGTTGATGCTTGGAATGCATGCAACTGTACAGCATTAGCTCATGCTAAGCTTACTGGATAGCGCATGCTAACGGGAGCGACTTAGCGCATGTTACATTATGTGTTTAACGTGCACTAAGTAGGCAGACAGTGCAGTACTTTCGTGTTGTGATTATGAATTCATAATGGTTTGAATTAGATTGTTCAGACTGTGTTTAACCGAGACATTGTGGAACCGTTGGCTTTTTGATCAGCAATATTGATGGTTAATTATGATTGTCGAGTTGTGGTTGTTATTGTGGACATGAGTTCATAATTGTTTGAGTTGTATTGTTCGGTTTTGTTTATGATCGAAGTATTGATGAGCCGTTGAGTTTGATTGGTTGGTTATACCGATTATTGATTATTATCGGATGTGTTGTCATTTGATTATTGCATTAGGTCACGATAATTGAGCGTTGATTATGACCGTTGTGTTGCGCTCGAGGCTGAAGAGTTCTTTGATTGCTTTTGGTCGGGGCTGAGGAGCTCGTAGATGAAGGCAATATTTGGTAACGGCTTGGTGGTATCGGTATCGAGGCAAGATTATACTTGTTCAGTTATAATATTTAATGAATGATTTCGCTTTCATTTCAATTATAGTTCATATAGCAATGATACTATAAGTTTAAATTGTCGGGATGATGGTTTATTCGTGGAAAGGATATTACCTTAGGCTTTGAGGTAATTTAAGTATTGTTCAGTTATGAGGATAATTGGTATGTTGAGTTGTTGTATATGTTGAGGTTCCGTATAATGAGATTCGTATTGGTTGTTCGATGAGGGATGTCGATCCCAGGATGGTAGTATTGAGATTGTTGGGGATTGTGATCCCAGGATGTTTGTTTTGGATATTGTCGGTCGTGTCGATCTTTCGTTATCCGTGTGTCATTGTTCACTTTGATGAGTCTTTTGATCTTTTTTGGATATGTGATTCTTTGAGCTTCATTGTCATGTTGCATCGTGGCATGTCTGGAGTCATATTTGCGTGCCGATTGGTTATTGTGTAGGATTTTTAGTTGGGCACACTATGGTTATGCATGGATGTTTCTGCATTGAACCGTGCACACGAGACGTAGTTCGTGAGTCTAATTAGGTACATGTCCCACGTATATTCTGGATTCCGTATATGGGGTGGACATGTGCACGGATACATTTCCGGATCGGGCGTACTGTGACGTCCATCTTTTAGCCATATTGTTTGGTCGTTCATATTCCATGTATGATTGAATATGTTCGACGGTTTGCGACTGGTTGTTCATATGCCCGAGGGGTATGTTCGACAGTCGGAGTTATTTCTTTGAGATCCATTATTGTTGATCAGTTGGAGTTTACCTTGTTAAGGGTATTCTCGGTTATTGTTGATCCTTTTTTGATCATGTAAATGGTATTCTCGGTTATCGTTGATCCTTTGTTGGTCGTTTTGGAGTTTATCAGGTCGATGATATTCTCGGTTGATGTATTGGTTGAACATTGTTCTTGATCGTATGAGTATTTGGACTGTACGTCGATGTTTCGGGATTTGTTATCACTATTTGGTGGTAGTTGATCTACAGATATATTGTGTATTATTGGTTTATCCAGGTTGATATTTGATTGTGTAATCTGACGGACAGGATTTGGCACAGATAGTTCATTCTACACTTATGAGTTATGATGATGTTTTGAGAATCCCTGGTATTGTTGGAACGTAGTACTGATGGTTGTAGTTGAATTCATTTTGTATTTGGAGAGTACCCTTCAGCATGTCAAATTGTATGCCGATACTCGTCGTCCACCTTTGGAATTTGATTTTGGAGAACAAGTTCAAGACCATCCAGTTGGTTAAAGTGCAATGGTCGAGACATTGGATTACCCCGAGCTTTTTATTTCTTAAGTTTCGGGACGAAACTTCTTTTTAGAGGGGGGGAATGTAATACCCGTACTTTTTATTGACTGTTTGACCTTGCCGTTCTTCCTATTTTGTCGCTCTGTAAACTCTTGGTGATGTTGTCGACATTTATCTAGAATTTCGTGTCTTGTTTGGATCTTGATCGTGTTGTTTAGACCTTTTGGAAGTGTTCTGGGTCAGGGAGATAGCGCACGCTAGGCCTATGCTAACGTACGCTAATTTTGCTTGAGTAGCGCATGCTAGCTTTGTGCCTTAGCGCACGCTAACGGACCAGAAAGGGCAAAGGCAGTAGCTAATTCCACTCTCTGGACTAGAAACTAGTGCACGCTAGGAGTTCGCTAGCGCACGCTAACCTCATCCGTAGCGCACGTTAACGAGCTGAGTCGGCAGAGGCAGTGAGGTTTTCAGACTTTCTGGACTAGCAGGTAACGCATGCTAAGCAGCGGCTAGCGCACGTTATATGTGTTGTGTAGTGCGCGCTAGTGCTCAGTGTTAACGCACGCTAGCGGACTGAGACAGTGAACTGGGACTTTGGCAGGACACCAGTTAGCGCATGCTAAGGATGTTGAGTAGCGTGCGCTAGCATCTGTGGACAGTAGCCACTTGACTACCGGGTGACCCTGTTAGCGTATGCTAATATTGAGGCATAGCGTGTGCTAGACTGGGACAGTATATAAGGGGACAGTCAACCCCTGCACTTGTCATTTCACATCATTTCCACTTTTTTTGATCGGAAGAGCTCGGGAGAGGCGATTTGGGGCGATTTGAGGCGGTCCTTCTTCAGATATCATCATCTTGGGCTGGATAAAAAGGATTATACAACATCTACTACATTTCTATCCTCCAAATCAAGGTAAATTCCTTAGAACCCTAGTTTTTGGGAATTTTGGGGATTTTCTTAGATTCGTCCGATTTATCCATTTTGGAGCTTGAGAACCTTGATATTATGATGTATCTACCCCGTATCCATATCTCCCCTACGCTTTTATGGATTTTTTTGTACCGTGTTTGGACGTGAGAGGGTTTGGGTGATTTTCCAACCTCTAGATGTTTACACATGTAGTTTCGAGAATCGTAGGTGGGTTTCGGGAGTTTCTTCATGTGTTATGAGTATGGATTATTGATGATCATATTCCTTGTGAATCGTTTAGGTTCCGGAAGTGAGTTCTTGGACCTACCGAACTCATACTCTTTTCCGTTTGATTTCTCGATGTCTCAAAGGCAAGTATATATTTATGATTGTACGTTCTCGACTTTGAAAGTAAGATATATGAATGGCATGATTATTTATATCCACTCTGGAATGGGCCGACGGGTCCTTTGAGGGTTTCGTAGCCTCTGGTGCGATTCCACGGATAATATGAGTTAACCACTCTGGGATGGACCGACGGGTCCTCTGAGGGTTCCGTAGCCTCTGGTGCGGTTCCACGGTTGATCATGTATGTATTGATGTGATGCTATGAGATGTAGTTATTCCAGAATACTAGTCTTGGAAATAATGAATTAACGGTTATTTTTACTTTATTATCGAGGAGTATTGTATTTCATATTGGATATACTTGCACTAGCTATTCGACGGCTAACGCCTTTATGGGGGAAATACTTTTTATGTTTTTCAAGTTCCAGGAGAGCGGACAGGCATTTATCGGGTCGGCATAAAGATGATGGGCAAGTGTGATACTGTGTCTTGTCTCCGGTTATTTTTTTTTTTGTTTCCCCCATTCAGTGTTGTTGTACTGGAATGGTTTTTGAATACTCGAGTATTGTTTTTCAGTTTCCTTGATGTTCCGGCATGTGTTGTCGAGGTATTGATTTGTGTTGTGATGTATTTGGTTAAATTGGGTATGGTTTGAATTCCATTTGTATTGCCCTTCATTTCATTGTATGTAGACCTTCCCCGTCAAGTTTTATAGCTTGCGTATGAATAGCCTTGTGGGTCCCACGGCGGGGCTCACGGTGCTGTAATATACTCTGAATAACTTGGGGGTGTTACTTTCCCAGCACGAAGATGAATAGAAAATGACCTCTTGGACGTCGGAGCCCGACCCTTTGAACAAACCGGCATCCTAGTTCTCCCACCAGAAGAAGCTGAAGGGTGCTTCCGAGTAAGCTCCTTGATCAAAAGCTCTGCTCCAAGAGCCTTCTCGATGAACTCACTAAGTGAATTACAATTGTGATTGTACAATTCCATCCTCAACTGCGGGTTTAGCCCCTTGCTAAAATACTTGATCTTATCCACCTCAGTACGGATAACAGACGAAGCAAACTGAAGAAGTCCCTGAAACTTCTCAGCAATGACAATAACACCTTCGTCCTCGATGGATTCGGGGTTCAAAACCTCTGACAACTTGGCTTCACGAAGTGGAGCCGGATAATATCTCTCTAACATGAGAGTCTTGAATTCGCTCCAAGCACAACCACGATCGGTGGGTTTCACAGAAGCCACTAAGAATAAGCACCCTTACTCAAGTAGTAAGCTGGTACTGCCACCTTACTCTCTTCCGGACACTGAACCATGTCGAAGAGTTTATCAAAATGCTCAAGCCAATGAACAATATCAGCTGGTTCCGACGAACCCTAAAAAGTAGGTGGCCTATGACGAGAGATATCGCCAACAATCTGGTTCACTCTTCCAGTATGCCCAAGAAACGGCACCTGGGAACCTTGCTGTGGTGGACCACGAACCATCGAGGTCTGCATGGTCTCCATCAGACGTTCTATCTGAGTCATCTGGGCCATCATGCCCTGCATACATATGAATGGGTCCACTCGAACACCTTCCGATTGAGCTGCATATCGGGTACGCCTCCCTGAGAGTGAATGATTATCTATCGGTGAATGAGTAGCATCGCTACCTGTTGAACTAATGTTATCCCTCTCGTTCGCGCGGGTATTCACACGAGATCCCGGGTTTCGGCTCGCACCGCGGCCTCTTCCCCTGCATCCTCTGACAGCTCTATCCATTCTGAAGCAGGAAGGTCACATGATAATTATAGATCCCGCATGAAGATTACATTATGATTACGTTACGGAATGATAATAATGAGCATACACGCTTTATCAAAATGAATGCATTAATAATGCAGTAAAATGATCGTCAACATGATGCCGAAATATGATAAGATCGCATGAAAGATCAAGTGAGGTAACATGATTATATGATGAAATTCCTGAAATTATTATCTTGAACGAGTTAACAAGATTGAAAATTCGATCTACAAGATCAACAACTGAGAAATGAGATTGACTGAGTGATTAATGAATTAACATGATCGGCAAGATCAAAAATGATGATTGAGGATTGTTGACTGATGAATGAGTTGATCCTTATCGCTTGCACAGGTCACACGTGCTCCAAAACAACTAGTCATGAATCAATCGTAACACTGATATCACATATATGTTTCAACAAAACACGTATAATCAATGATATAATGAATGTATGAACATAAAGAGAATCGAGTCCTTACATAGGTCATACGAAGCTTCGAGGTCTTGCGATACTAGTCTTCACTGACGATGACTCGATGAATGAATGACTCATGTAGTCATACAAATATCACGACTCACAAAACCCGACTGTCCAGATTGTCATAACCTGACAGTCCCACTACTACCGCGTGGGTAGAGCCACATAACTCACATATCCGGGTATCTCACAACCCAACTCTCTGATACCATCTTCTGTAACACCCCCAAATCCTATTGGGTTATTATAGTGCTGTGGACCCCACACCAGGAGATCCACCAGGCGAACATGACTAAAATACATCAAATTAACCAACAAGGGAAATCACAGTCCCTACTATGATATCCGACACAATATTCCGATAAGGAATTTCAAAGACAACGATGGGCCTACATGGCCAAAAATAAAACACAACAACATCCACGAGCCTTGCTCAGATAATACATAATTACAACGACTGACAAACTGGAGAACACTCCAAACTGACTAGCCAGCATGAACACCGAACAACTCTGGACTAGTATCGCTTGGATGCCTCGTCGCCATCGTAATGCCCCTGTGTCTCAACTCTCTCCTTGCAAGCACCTAAAACATGAAAACATGTTCCGCCCCGATGGGGTCAGTCATCGAGATAATGAACATCAAATACATGTATAACATGACATGCATCCAAAGGCAGAATGAAACAGTACAATAATAATAATAGTACGAGATGCTCACAACCCAAGGTAAGAACCGAGCATTCGTGAAATACTATGCAACACCACAATGAATTACAAGAAGATAGACCAAACCAGAGCTGAAATAAATACGAATCACAATGCCTGAAGGCTCCATGAAAATACCAAGACATCACACTTGCCTAAAAGTCACTCAGCTGAAGCTGTAAAATATCACAATCACCTGAAAGTCACTCAACCGAAGCTGTCAAAAATCACAATGGCCCGAAGCCAAACCAGCCCGAAGCTTATCACATGAGGGCCGAAGCCACAACACGAAGCCGTATCACAATGAGGGCCGAAGCCACGACACAAATCCTGTTGGCCACTAAGTATACTGGATACAGCTTGGGAAGCAGTTTAAACAACAAGCTGTACTGATTTTAAATCTGAGTGCGTAGCGGAAGTCTTAGATACAGTAAGTTGCTGTGGATGCAGCAACTTGATGTGCAGTGTATACTTAAATAATCAAAGTAATTAAAACAAGTAAGGCAGAAGGTAAATAACACATTATTTAAAGTGGTTCGGGGTAAACCCTTCTACGTCCACTGGTCCTCCACACAGGAGTAAAAAGTTTATTATAATTACTACGTACACAACTACGTAATTATAACAACACACAATCAATATATCGTTCACACAGATTGATATAAAGATCTTAGCTTCAACCGTTCACACAAATTGGTTTGAGATAATGCTTTGACTTGCTTCTTCACACACAGTTCTGAAGCTTCATCTTCTTCGATGCAATTCCTTCACACACAGTTCTGGCGAAGCAACGATTACTCAGTCCACACAGGGCTGATCTGGATTTGTTCAAAGTATAGAACAGGGGATGAACACCAACTTTGACTTTATGAGCTTCTAGCTGATGAAGTGTTGTTCAAGATGATGAGCACCGTATATCTCTTAGATCTGAGTTGCATTAAGCTTTGGAGATATGTTTTGCTCTGATAATAACTTTGATAGCTTGATAATTTCGTAGCTTGGGTAACTGATCTTCAATGCCTTGATGTGATATATATAGCCTTCTGGAAAATATATCCATTGGGATAAATCCGTTGAGCAAGATTCCGTTCCAACGGGATGAAAAGCACGATCCGGATTTAGCGGGATTTGAAGATCTGTTGACTGACAGTATTTAAATACTTTATCCTTGAGTATTTAAATACTTCTTATTCAACGGGACTTGACTTCTGAAGATTTCTTCTTTGTCCTGTTGAGAGCTGTATGGAAGATCACTGTATTGGTGATTCGAGACAGTTTCCATACTTGGTCTTTATAAGACTTCTTTGTTGTACGGAAAGGTTCCACTATATGCTGGATTCGAGACAGGCTTTCGATACAGGTTGACACTTCAACTCTTCGATACAGTTTCCTTACTATATTGAGGATTGGCATATATGTCAAAACCTCTTAACACAATTTGATACAGGGATTGAATATCCCGGCTGATTCGATACAGGGTTCTTGTTTTCCCAACAATTTCCCCCTTTTTGACAATTTGCCAAGACTAACTTTCAAGTCTTCTTGATGATGCCAAAACCTTCTTCATGAAATAATCTTCCTTGATGACTTCTGGCAGATTTCTTGGTCTTTTGTGAAATGGTCTGTCTTTCAGCAACTTATTCTAATTTATGAACTGCTCGCAGGCGAGTTCGATACAGCTAAGAATTTTTACAATTTAAGCTTATGATTGGCGCGCAAGCACAATCTTACAATGTATTCTAAGCATACAACTGAAATTATGAACTGTTCGTAGACAAGTTCGTACAACTTAATTTTCAAACAAGTTTCTATACTTGTGATTGTTATCTCAACAATTTAAGTTTATGTAATCATACATCAACACAGTAGATTACGAGTTGTAATCTTTCAAGACAAACAAACATTTTCATTGATATCAAAAAAAATTTGAGTACATGGTTTGCTGTTTTGAAGGAAAAATTACAAACAAAAATTTACAAGGGTTTCAGCTTCTATAGTCCGCATGTCTCCATGGCTTTTTCCCTAGATCATTCTCGGTTCCACGCCACAAGTTCTATAGGTAATCGTTGCCTCGATCTTGGTATATAGCTCTACCTTCATAGGATCTGTCAAAGGCAAGAATCCAGTCTTCTGGATGGGTGATCCGATCTCCTTTTCTGTGTTTGGATTTCATATCTAGCTGGAGAGGGAGTTTTCCATCTTCTAGCATCTTCGTGAATTTTTCTGCAGCCTCCGCTAAAGTCTTATAGCTTTTGAAGATGGCGGATTCCCTGATGAGTTTAACAAAGTATCTCATCAGTTCATTCTTCCTCCATTGCTTCACCTCATCGGCAGTTAGATTGCGGTTGGTCGGCAGACGAATTTCAGAAGGTTTTTGGATTAAGTTTTGCCACGGGACATTTGGATCATGAAATTCAGGCCGGGAGCCTGAAATCTTAAAACTCTGAGAGGGAGGGGCTAGCTTGTTCAATTCAGCAGTAATGCTGTCTTGAGCAACATTAAATTCCCTTTCATGCTGTAACCTTATTCTCCTAGCAGCTTCTCTTGCTTCTTCCCCCTTTTTGGCGTCATCAAGACGTTCTAGGATCTCCAGTGCGGCATCCTGTTTCGTCTCAATGTTAGTCATTCTTTCTACAATGGTGGTAAGCACCTGCAACATGTCCTTGAGACTTTTGTCATGAGCTCGAAGATGAGAGGTGGTTTTGATCATAGCAGATTCGGTCTTGGCTTCAGCGATGCGTGTTTTGGTTGCCTCTTCTCTCAGGAGTTGCTTTTGCTTCTCTTGCATGATCTTCAGTGCTTGCTTGAATACTTCTGGTAATACAGCGAAGGCTTCTACTACTCGAGAGACTTCATGCTGTAAGGTAGTCATCTCTTTGACTGCAGAAGTGTGCATCCCATTAAGAGCTTTCTCAACTGAGTACAGGGCGTTAACTGCATCTTGTATGAAGACAGTTTGAAGACCAAGAGCACGCAGGCGCTCTTTCCTAGAAATAGTGCTTGGAGAATCCGATTGGGAAAAATCTTCGGATCCATTCAACCTTCTCAGATTCACGGTTGGGCATGAATTGAGTTGGACATCCTCAGGTACATTACCGTCCTCGGATTCCACGGTTGATGGGGCGGGAGCAGCATGTTTTGGTTCGGCGACAGGGGGTGTTGTGTCCTCCTGTTGCGAAGGTGTGTCGGTAGACATGGATATAGGAGGGACTGATTCCTCATGTTGTCTCTCAGTGACAACTTCTTCTTCTTGAGTGGCGGCAGGCTCGGGTGCCTGTTCCAAAACTATTTCTTCTTCCTCGACTTGAGGGACTGATTCCTCTTTGTCAGGAATGTTCTCTTGCTGTGGCGAAGGGGGCTCACTTTGATTTGATGGCCCTTCATCATCCTTTGGTTGAGAGGCATCTCTGTCTTGAGCCTCCTCACGACTCATTCTCAGACCAGCTTGAAAAGCATCGTCATCGTCGTCTGAGTCATCGTCATCTTTTGGATTTTGGGGAGAGTCCTCGGACATATCTTTGCCTTTTCTTCTTGCGTCAGATTTTTGTAGTAAATGGCTTTAAATCAGTTCTTTGCAGTAGAGATTGTCCCATTGGATCAGGGCTTCAACTCGTGTCGAGTCTGTCACTTCCAATACAAATTTTTCTTCCTTGCTCCATTCGTTCCAGTTGTATAATGTGTCATACGGAGCAAGTATGTAGCTTTTCCATTTAAGGAATCTTTCATACGCATGATCAATCTGCACAGATAGAAGGGTTTTGTTGATAATTGTGTCCGGGGAGGGACTGCGTACAACGTCTGGATCCGCTGTAGCGAGGGGTTCCTCTACAGGTGTGGGATCCTGTAGGGAAGTGGGATTCCTTACAGGGGATGGTGCCCCGAAGGAATATTGATCCTGTACGGGTGTGGAATCCCGCATAGAAGAAGTAGTTGTTGGCTCCGAAGGGGCAGCCGACTCGCTAGAGTCTTCTAGGTTGGCAGATGTCCGATCATCCGTCTTAGCCGCCAAAGGCTCAGAATCTACTGTCGATACAGTAGCAGGCACCTCTTCCACAGGGGTTGGGCCCTGGGGTAGTTCTTCAGTGGGTTGCGCCATGGAGGAAACTTCTTCGGAGTTCTTGGTAGATTTAGCTTTAGAAAGCCTCCTTAGCTTCTTTTTCAGCTTCTCACCAGCAATGGGTTTCTTGATGTGAGATCTTTTCCTCTTCTTAGAAGACTCCACATCCTGGTACTTCAAAGACACATCCCTTGGGTCTGCAGAAACTGGCATACTTTTGACTTCAGGGTGGTTGCAGACCATAGTGCTCTGGTTATACGCTGTAGGCTTGACGCCTCCTAAGTATATCCTAGAGATGTTTTTCTTTGCATCAGCGGATTGCGACAGTCCGCATTTCATCAAAATATGGTTTAACATTAAACCAAATGACTTCTTCTGGGTGGCAGGCTTGCATACTTCCTCCTGCAAGCGTTTCAAAATTATCTGGCACCAGTTGACCTTTTCACAGGTAATAATTGCAACCATCATCCTGAATCTCAGATTAGTGCACATTTCGAATGCACCAGTTCGATTCTCGATGATCCTGCAGCAAAAGTCATATAAATACACATATGGCAGGCAAAAATTCTTCTTGTGACATGTGGTTTGAACCATGTCAACAACAGTTGAGCCGGTGAACAGCCCATAAAACTTAGTTATCAGTTCTTGAGACCCAAACGTCTCAAGTTGTTCCATGGTCAGGCCATCAGCAGCTAGCCTGTAAATATTCTGGAGAAGATCGCTATCAACACAGATCTCCACTCCTTGAATGGTAGCGGTTATGTCAGCAACCTGACCTCCTTGGGCCAGCGACAAAAAGCGAACGGCGGCGTTGAGATAAAATTCCTCAACCAGGTGAACATCGTATTTGTCAGTGGTTTGACTTCCAAGGCGATAGAGGCCTTGTTGACGGAGACGAGTGATGATGAACTCCATGGGTTCGACATGATTTGTTTCATCGAGAATGCATTCGATGACGACAGATCTTGAGAAGATCCGTCCATCGATGATGTTTGCGGTTTTCTTGAGTGCGGGAGAAGATGTCTGACCAGCCATTGATGATTATTCAAGAAAATGTGAAAGAGAATACACGAAATTTGCAGTAAAATTCAGAAAACTATGTAGGCTGTATTTGCTTGAGAGCTCTTAGTTTGCAAAAAGCGTAAAGAGTCTCTAATGGCAGTATCAGTCCTTTTATAGTGGGCGGCTAAATAGGGTTTTGCAGAGTACGAATGGTCAGATTTTAAGGGATGGGAACCGGTTTTTGAAATCAACGGTCAAGATGGACTGAGTGTAACTGGTGCACTTATCCATTAAAATGTTAAAATATGAGCGGGTCCCACTTCTGACATTTGTTGTCACCCTAAATGCCTGAAACGGCGGTTTTAAAATATTAAACAATTTAAAACCTCGCGGCTTTTGAGATTCAGTTGTCCAGATGTCGTGTAAGGCATTTAATGTAAATGACGTTTGACATAAAAACAGGGCACGTGGACAAAAATTATTTTTAAAATGAAATATTATAATATATACTGAATCGAAATCCTATTGTATGTGCTGTATCCGCGACGATACAGCGTTCCCCCTTAAAAGGTACATATAGGTTTTAAATTCCATACAACAACTTTTGGATTAATGCTGTATTCATGGGTCATACTGTATTCCCCCTTAATTATTGCACACATCAGCTGTAGGATGATTCATATGTCTTTGTTCACTACAGTGCTATATTGACGGTTCTGAGTGTACAGATAATTAACGTTGGATACTGTATTCTTGGGTCTTACAGTATTCCCCCTCAATTGTTGAGTAAAAACAGTAAATTACTTACAGGGAGTCGGACTGTAGCATTCCCAATTCTTGTCTAAGCATGTTGAATCTAGCTGTGTCGAGAGGCTTGGTGAAGATGTCGGCCAACTGAATGTCTGTATGAACTTTTTCAAGGCGGACATCCTGTTCTCGACATGATTCCTTATAAAATGATGCTTCATGTTGATATGCTTAGTGCGCGAGTGCAGGACAGGATTGTACGTTATTGCAATTGCACTCGTGCTATCACACATGATTGGAGTGTCTCTGGCTTCAATTCCATAATATGACAACTGTTGCTGCATCCAAAGGATCTGCATACAGCAACTACCAGCAGCATAGTATTCTGATTCAGCCGTGGAAAGTGAGTTAGCCAATTGCTTCTTACTGAACCAAGAAACGAGTCTAGGTCCAAGAAAGTGACAAGTTCCACTTGTACTCTTCCTATCTAGCTTGCAGCCTCCGAGATCTGAGTCGCTGTATCCAACTAAATCGAATCCGCCTCCTTTAGGATACCATGGTCCTACATCGACTGTTCCTTTAATGTACTTCAGGATTCGTTTAGCTGTATTGAAGTGTGACTCCTTAGGTGCTACTTGATACCTCGCACACACTCCAACAACAAACTGGATATCGGGCCTGCTAGCCGTTAGGTACAGGACCGAACCAATGAGCTTCCTGTAGAGTGATTGGTCAAACGGCTTTCCGGCTTCATCAACACTAATTTGCACGGAAGTGCTCATGGGGGTTGACGATGGTTTGGAAGTGTTCATTCCAAATTTGTTGAGAAGCTCCTTGCTATATTTTTCCTGGTTGATGAAAATACCTGTAGGCAACTGCTTTACCTGCAAACCTAGGAAATAACTAAGTTCTCCCATCATACTCATTTCAAATTTACTTTGCATGAGATGAGAGAACCTTTGACACAAAGAAAAGTTAGTTGAACCAAAAATTATATCATCTACATAGATTTGCACCATAAGAAGGTCATCACCTTCCTGTATTTTGAACAAGGTCTTATCCACAGCACCTTTCTCAAATCCATTGTTAGTTAGATACTGGGACAGGGTCTCATACCATGCTCTAGGGGCTTATTTAAGTCCATACAGTGCTTTCCTTTGCCTGTATACTAGGTCGATACCGTCTGTTTTGGCAAACCCTGGTGGTTGTTCAACATAAACTTCTTCGGCAAGGTCTCCATTCAGGAATGCACTCTTGACGTCCATTTGGTATACAATAAAGCTTTTATGGGCGGCAAAGACTAAGAATATCCTAATGGCTTCTAGTCTGGCTACAGGGGCAAAGGTTTCATCATAGTCTATGCCTTCTTCTTGACTATAGCCTTGTGCGACTAGTCTGGATTTATTTCTTATAATAAGTCCATTTTGATCCTTTTTGTTTCGAAATACCCATTTGGTTCCTATAACCGATTGATGTGTAGGTCTGGGTACAAGATACCAACATTTTTCTTTCGAAACTGTTAAGCTCTTCTTCCATAGATGTTATCCAGTGAGAATTATTAAGAGCGTCTATGGTCGAAATAGGTTCAGACTGGGCTAAGAATACAGCGATAGTGCACATATTGAGTCTTCTAAGCTCGGATTGAGATTTCCATTCAGGAAACTGTGATATCTCAGTATCTGGTTCTTCTTGTTCACAAAGTACATTTCCTTGTGTACTCTGTATTCTCCTACGAGTAGAAACACCAGCATTTATGTTTCCAATGATCGGCTCTTGCGGGTGATCTCTCAACCATCTTCGGTCGGGTTCTAATTCAGGGTCCCATACTGTATCGAGAGTTTCAGTAGATACAACTTCAGCTTGTACTGCGTCGGCTTCATCCACGTCGATTCTTACAGCTGCGGGGTTGATTTCTAGATCAACGACAGGTTCTATGGGAGTTGGAGGATCTAAGATAGAGAGATGTTGGATGTGCTGAGTAATATCATCTACTCCTGTAGGGTCATGATGAGGTTCATCGAACACTACATGAACTGATTCCTCGATCGTCAGCTTCCTTTTATTAAAGATTCTGTAAGCTTTGCTGACGGAGGAGTATCCTACAAATATTCCTTCATCTGATTTCTCATCAAAGGTTCTAAGTTGCTCCTTCCCATTATTCAACACATAACACCTGCATCCAAAAATGTGAAAATATGAAACTAACGGAGTTTTGTTGTTCCATACCTCATATGCTGTTTTGTTGTGGTGCTTGTTGACGATACAGCGATTTTGAGTGTAGCATGCTGTATTGGTTGCTTCACCCCAGAAACGCTGTGGCAACTTGCTTGCGGCGATCATTGTCCTTGTTGCTTCTTTCAGCGTCCTATTATTTCGCTCGGCAACACCATTTTGTTGAGGTGTACGGGCAGCTGAGTATTCGTGTTGTATCCCATTTTCCGAACAGTATTGCTCTATAAAGCGGTTAGTAAATTCTGTACCTATGTCGGAACGAATGGACACGATACTCAATGCCTTTTCATTTTACAACTTTCTCAGGAGCTCGGGCAGCTTTGATGTTGTTTCCTTCTTCTTGCCTAGGAAAATTGTCCAAGCATACCTGGAGTAATCATCAAAAACAACAAGACAGTATTTCTTACCTCCCAAACTTACTGGGTCTACAGGACCGTAGAGATCCATATGTAGCATTTCCAACACTCTTTGGGTTGAAAGGTAGGATTTGCTCTTCAGGGTTGACTTGATTTGCTTGCCTTTCTGACACGGTCTGTAGACGCTGTCCTTCTTAAATGACACGTTTGGCAATCCTCTAACCATTCCCTGTCTGGAGAGCTTGTTGATCGCCTTGAAGTTGACGTGAGACATCCTCTTGTGCCATAACCAGCTAAGATCTGCAGTGACTTTGGCAACAAAGCATGGAATTGAGGAGATCATAGGCTTCCAGTCAGCAATATACATGTTACCTGATCTGCTTCCTGTAAGCACAACTTCCTTGGTTTGGATGTTCTTGACTCTACAACGATCTATATAGAATTTCACCGAGAACTGTTTATCACAGAACTGGCTAATACTAAGTAGATTGTACTGTAAGCCTTCAACATATGCAACATCGGTGACTTTGAATTTTCCGACAAGTAGGTTTCCTTTCCCTCTTGTTCTTCCTTTAGATTTATCACCGAAACGAACTTTTGGACTGCGACCTTCTACAAAACCTGATAGCTTGCTTCTATCTCTAGTCATGTGCCGAGAGCATCCACTATCAAAGTAACAGGTATCCTCCTCTAGGATGTCCTGTAGCAAAGAAATTAAGTAGATTTAGGTCCCCTTTGATTTTTGGGTCCATATATGTTAGTTCCTCTAGGTACCCAAGTTTTCCTGGCAGCAATTGGTTTACTGTAGGTCATACTCGGTACAGTGTTGCGATATCTACGTGGGTCATATCCGTAGTCGCTATAACCATGATAATTATTATGCATGTAAAATTCAGGGTTATTATTATTAATCCAGTACGAGTGCCTTCTTGGAGGTGGAGCCATTTTCTTTGGCCTAACAGCTTGCCTTCTGGGTCTCTAGTTGGATTCCCAACGCTGTTGTTGATACTGAGCGGGCACCTGCTGTCTCGAGGGATAACGGGGCTCCTGTATCCAATACCTCGGCGTGCTATACTGATAGTACTGCCGTGCGGGCCTTTGGTATTTGGATACAGCCTTCCTTCTGAACGGCTGTTGGCGCTGTTGATATGCTCGAGGAGCATGCTGTTGAGTGTGCCTTTCAGGTCTGAATGGCTGGTGATTCCGCTGTCTGGAATAGGATTGAGGTGGCGGAATGGCAACCTTGGGTTTTTGCTGTGCAACAGGTTCCTTCACCGGACTCAAAGTTTCTTTCGAAACAGGAATGTGTTCCACACTCTTGACGAACACTGTACTAGTTTTCCCTTTGTTTGAACATAAGTTGTATCCTAAGCCACTTTTATCATGAGCATGTTGCCCAGTGCTCAGAATTTCTTCCATTCTTTTGGATGATTTCTCGAATGATTTTGGAGTGGTCTCAAGTTCAATTTCTCATTTTTCGAGAGTTGTGACTTTGGCTTGGAGTAGAACCAAATCATTTGTCTTGCTCTCGTTGTGAGTTTTAACCTCACTTAGTTCATGAGCAAGTTGATGATTGCTCTCCATGAGTTTTTCAAAATCGACTTTCTTTGGTTTCACGTCGAGACATATTTTCATAATTTATCTTCAGCAAGTCATTTTCACCTTTCAGCTCTAGGTTAGACAGTTGGAGCTGTATATTCTCGTTTTTCAATGTCTCATGGGACTTTTGAATGTTTTTAAACTCATTCATCATGTTTTCAAAAGTATGAGATGCATTTGATGGAATAGCTGAGGTTGAACTTACCCCATCATCGCTATCTTCATCTTCCGGAATGTCTTTGGCCATAAAGCACATATATGCTTTATCATCGAACTCATCGTCAGATGAATCACTTTCAGTGACCACCTGAAGACATTCTTCTGATTTGGATGGTGTGGGGGAGGCTTTTGATTCTCCAATCAGGGCCTTGAGCTTGTTTTTCCAAGCACGTCTTCTTTCATCTCTCTCTTGTTGCTCGGCCTCCGACAACCTTTGAACTTTGGGATGAGGACATTTATTTGCATAATGACCTAGTTTCCTGCAATTATAGCACAGGTTAGCATCACCGGATGATGTTTCGGTACTTACTTTGTGGACAGGTTTGGGCCTGTAGGGAGTCTTTCCAGACTGCTTGATGAAGTTTTTGAATTTGTGCATGAGAAGCGCCATTTCATCTTGAGACAGGATGTCGTCGCCACTGTTAGCATTCTTGTGACTAGGCTTCGACGAGCTGGGCATGCTGTGTCTACGATTCGATACAGCGGCTAGTGCTATGACCTTTGAAGGAGATTCTTCAGCTTTCTCTCTTCTGTCAATATCATACTCAAAATCTTTGAGGTCAGAGAAGAAATCAAATGTAGATATTTCATTAAGATTGCAAGATACACACATAGCTGTGGTCTTAATGTCCCATCGGGCAGGGAGAGATCTGAAATTTTTTAAATTCTTCTCCTTTTGGGTATAAATTTTGCCCAAAGCTTCAAGTTCACTAACAATACAAGTGAATCTGAGGTCAAGTTCCTCAAGTGTCTCAGTTGGTTTCATTTCAAAAGATTCAAATTGCTGAGTCAGTTTTGAAATTTTGTTTTCTTTTGAGAGCTCAGTTCCCTCACAAATCATCTTGAGTCTATCCCAGATTTCCTTGGCTGATGTACAGCTTTTTACCTTGGAGAACGTGCCTTTGTCAAGAGTGACAAATAACGCGTTCTTAGCCACATTATCGAGGTTGGATCGCTTTCTTTCATCTGTGGTCCATTGCTCGCGTTCCTTCTCAAGCATCTCAGCATGGGCTTGGCCTTCAATCCTTGCGGCCGTGTTTACCTTCATGATCTTGATAGGGCCATCCTGTATCACAGAAATCATCTCTTCGTGCATTGCTGCAAGATGAGCCTCCATCCTAATTCTCCAATCATCAAATTCATTAATAGAGAACATAGGCACTTTGTTGATCATTGATGTATCCATGTGAAAGTAAAGAAATAAAAGAGACTGTTTTAAAGAGTAAGTGATTTTGGATCTGATTCGGTTAAAAATACGACTGATTCTTTTTAGAATCAACCGCCCCGATACCACTTGTTGGCCACTAAGTATACTGGATACAGCTTGGGAAGCAGTTTATACAACAAGCTGTACTGATTTTAAATCTGAGTGCGTAGCGGAAGTCTTAGATACAGTAAGTTGCTGTGGATACAGCAACTTGATGTGTAGTGTATACTTAAATAATCACAGTAATTAAAACAAGTAAGGCAGAAGGTAAATAACACAATATTTAAAGTGGTTCGAGGTAAACCACTCTACGTCCACTGGTCCTCCACACAGGAGTAAAAAGTTTATTATAATTACTACGTACACCACTACGTAATTATAACAACACACAATCAATATATCGTTCACACAGATTGATATAAAGATCTTAGCTTCAACCGTTCACACAGATTGGTTTGAGCTAATGTTTTGACTTGCTTCTTCACACACAGTTCTGAAGCTTCGTCTTCTTCGATGCAATTCCTTCACACACAGTTCTGGAGAAGCAACGATTACTCAGTCCACACAGGGCTGATCTGGGTTTGTTCAAAGTATAGAACAGGGGATGAACAACAGCTTTGACTTTATGAGCTTCTAGCTGATGAAGTGTTGTTCAAGATGATGAGCACTGTATATCTCTTAGATCTGAGTTGCAGTAAGCTTTGGAGATATGTTTTGCTCTGATAATAACTTTGATAGCTTGATAATTTCGTAGCTTGGGTAACTGATCTTCAATGTCTTGATGTGATATATATAGCCTTCTGGAAAATATATCAGTTGGGATAAATTCGTTGAGCAAGATTCCGTTCCAACGGGATGAAAAGTACGATCCGGATTTAGCGGGATTTGAAGATCTATTACTGACAGTATTTAAATACTTTATCCTTGAGTATTTCAATACTTCTTATTCAACGGGACTTGACTTCTGAAGATTCTTTCTTTGTCCTGTTGAGAGCTATATGGAAGATCATTGTATTGGTGATTCGAGAAAGTTTCCATACTTGGTCTTTATAAGACTTCTTTGCTGTACGGAAAGGTTCCACTATATGCTGGATTCGAGACAGGCTTTCGATATAGGTTGACACTTCAACTCTTCGATACAGTTTCCTTACTGTATTGAGGATTGGTATATATGTCAAAACCTCTTAACACAATTCGATACAGGGATTGAATATCCCGGCTGATTCGATACAGGGTTCTTGTTTTCCCAACAAAGCCGTATCAGAATGAGGGCCGAAGCCACAACACGAAGCCGTATCACAATGAGGGCCGAAGCCACAACATGAAGCTGTATCACAATGAGGGCCGAAGCCACGACACGAAGCCATATCACAATGAGACCATCCAATGGCCGTGACCTACTAAACTGTAGGTATTGGGAAACCAACCGCGAAGGTTCAAGCCCCAAACTTACCCATAATGAGATCACCCAGTGACCGTGACCTACCGATCTGTAGGTGTTGGGAAACCAACCGCGAATGTTCAAGCCCCAAACTTACCCATAATGAGCACTAGCCGAGACTAGCCTCCAAAACACAATTAATCACAACAGCAACGATCCCAAGATTACCGAGTTCACAAGAATGATAGCGTGCTACCTTGAGTTGGCCAACACGACAACAATAACTCACGGATGGACACCGTCCTCGACAGTCCCAATTCAGTACCTCGATTCCCTTAGAATGGTCAATCGATAACAACGACACAACGGATGGGAACTATCCCCGACATTCCCAATTCAATACCTCGATTACCTTAGAATGGTCAATTGATAACAATGATACAACGAATGATTCAATACCTCGGTTGCCTTAGAACGGCCAATCAATAACAATGATACAACGAATGCCTCGGCACCTTTAATCGGTTACCGACAATGGAGATGAGGAACGAATAAGCCAATGCCTTCTATCAGCCAATACAACATCAATGACCAAACACCAACATCAATAGCAATGATTACAACAATGTCTTAGATCGAAATCAATATCAACAACAACAATCGATACATCGATACCACAATCCGGCTATCGACAATAACATTAACAACAAGTATCTCAATGCCTTGAACCGGCCATTAACGAACAACAGTAATCATTTGACATAATTGCCAAAGAGTATCGTATCAAACGATCCTTTAATATCAATGAAATTCATGAAGAAACTACGTCTTGGAATGATACAACACATTCATACATATATCTGATAACATTAATCTCATTGACTAGTACATGTATAAAACTTGCCTCAAACCGACGACGAGGAAGTCCTTCCACGATCAACGTCCTTAAAGGGATTATCGGTTGCTCGAACAAACTTGAACAACACAATTACCAACAATTCGCTTAATATACATATCCACGTATAGTCATAAACAACTCAAAAGGTCGATACAACACTACCCAACTCATTGGGGGCAATTTAACAAACACGTTGTAAACAATCTTCAATTGTTTACGACTAATCTCAATTATATTGATACCAAACCTCCAATGAATTATTCAACCCAACAAAATATATTTAATACAATCAATAATCTCATAGGAATACACAATTCGAGATTACGACAATATCTAATTGGAACCCCCAATTCCAAAATCAACATTCGAAATGTTCTTGAATAATCCTCCAACAATGTAATGATAATTCATAGAAACTCATAATCATATGTATATCCCTTCACATATCATGATTATAACATCCAAAACATTCTACTCCATCTCAAAATCGAAATCTAAGATATTGAAGAAATTACCTTTGAAGATCCAAACCCTTCAATCCGTCGAAACTCGAGTTAATCGACTATCCAAGCTCCACAACCGAAGATTAGAACATGAATACACAAGTGTTATGATGATGAAAAATCTCTTCCAAGACTCTCTCTCGGCCAAAAGTGGAGAAATGAAGAAATGAGCACAAAAGTCCCGTCCATATCCTTAAATACTGCGCAGAGTTACAGCCGTAACTCTGCCACTTTACGGCCTTAACTTCTCAAAGTCAATGACCTTACGGCCGTACAACCTTTACTTACGGCCGTAACTACACCTCATCGAAAAACCATACTAACTAAACTTCTTGACTTACGGCCGTAACAAAGACTCCCTTACGGCCGTAAGTAGCCTTCGTCGAGACACCCCTGAACACAAAACTTCTCACTTACGGCCGTATTTTACAATATCTTACGGCCGTAAGTTGCCTTCGGCAAAATGACACTGAACCAACGAACGCATGTTACGGCCGTAATGCATGATAGGTTACGGCCGTAACTCTCAGCTGGAAAAAGAAATGTGAAAACTCCGCCTTCTCGATACAAATAATGAATGATCCGACACACATAACTTGCATGAATATAATCAAGTCCAATATCACGTAATAATTATACTTCCAACACAAGGCTACCAATCACAATGATCATGATAATATTCTTATCTCGATTCCCAAACAGGGTTAAACGACGGATGATAACTGATACACAACTCCAAGATACGCCGAACGATGAACACAAATGAATGAACATGAATGATGAATGATTATTAAAGAATGAAAAAAAATTACTGAGTACCAATTACTGAATGATAATGAATGAATTCACAATTGGGTATTATAGTATCTATGGAGGATAACGAGGTGTGTGTTGTTCCGGTCGTCTTTCCGGAGCATGGCAAGTATAGACGCGGTATTTTCGATGTTGGATTTTCCAAGAGCTTTGACAAATCAGATTCGTGGCGGAGATCACCATAAGCTTGGCGAATCAGATTTGTGGAGGAGGTCACAATCAACAACCATTTAATCAAAGGACTACAAGGGTATGATTTCGAATCTCCCTCTTGTTTAGTTTTATATATATTCATATATACGTAGCTTGATCGATCCTCTCAGGGATTCAGATCGGATCCTCTCCCGGTGTTGTTTGAGCTGATTCAATGCCTGCCATAAGGCATTCGGCATGATTAGGAATTCTTCTTCAACATCCTGTATAACTCTTTTGAGTTCAGGGAGTCCATCCTAAGCAATTTCTCTCAACCAGTCAACATCCTTTCGACATCATACAGTGCTTTGACAGCATCCTGTAAGAATATGGTTTGGCAACTAATTTAGCAAGTTGCTCGATCCTTGCTTGGTGCTAGGAGAGCAGGATGAGCAATTTTAGAATCAGAGGGCTCTACTAACTATTCTATAACGACATTATGTTTTTGCTTTTTAAGGCTGTCGTCAGGTAGGAGGTCCTCATCTGGTTCATTTGTTGAACCTGTAGGGATAGGAGTTTGTACTTTCTCTGGAGCTGGAACCTCTGTTGGTTTAGTCAGTGCTTCTAGTTGGGAGACAGAGGGGACTGATTCCTCTTGTCTTAGTGGAGTGTTTGTAGCCTGATGTACAGGAGGGACTGATTCATTCTGTTGGCTCTCAGCTTCCGCCTGTTCCTCAAGAGGGACTGAATCCTCCTGTTGAATGGAGAGGGATGCATCTTCCTCAGTCGGAGGGACTGATTCCTCATGTATGTTTCCAGCCTGGTCTGCTTTATCTTGAGGGGTGAGGGACTTAGGTTGGTCAGATGATTCCGCTGGCCCTCGGCAGCCTTCGTCATAGCAAAATCTTTCTTGCAAGCCTCTTCACGGCTCATTCTCTACCCAGTCTGTAGGGGGTCTCATCCATTTGAGTTGGGATCTGAGTGATGGCTTGAGCTCTAAGTCCCATCTTTGAACTATTTCTTCCCTTTTAGTCGGGCCTTTTCCTTTTTCCACATAGTATGTCGTGATCAGCTCATGGCAAAAGGGATCATCCCATCTGATCAGGACCTCAACGTTCTTTATGTCCGTGACCTTCCGTACGCACAATTCTTCCTCTTTACAGTCCTACCAGTTGTACAGAGTGTCATATGGGGCCATCCTGTAGTCCTTCTAAAATTTAGAGCATTCAAATGCCTAATCGATTTGGACCTGGATAACTGTTTTATTTATGATGCCAGTGGGGGAGGGACTCCGAACACTAGAGAGTTCCAATAATAGGTTGGGATCCTCTACAGGTATGGGAGCTTGTTAAGGAGAGGGATCCCTGACAGGGTTGGGTACTCTGTTAGGAGAGAGGCTCCTTACATGGCTAGGGCCCTATCAGGAGAGGTGGTTGTCGGCTCTGAAGGGGCATCCGATTCATCAACTCCTTCTAGTTTTGCAAACAACTAGCCATCCGTCATGGTAGCAACAGGCTCAGGATCTGGTATGGGATCAACCAGTGTTTGTTTCATAGGAGTGAATTCCTATGGGTCTGCTACTGCGGGAGAGGTTTCAGTATGAAGAACTGCCTCAGTGACTGCTGTAGTCACCTGAGGTTCTGTAGGAACAACTTCTGACTTTGAAGGCTACTTGGTCTTCTGCCTTTTCATCTTCTTCTCAATAGTTGTAGGAGAGCTACTGTAAGGAATAGCTCTTTTCTTACTAACATGCCTCTTCTTGCTGTCATCAGTCTTGGTCTTGGAGGAGTGATCGGTGAGGTCTCTTGGATCACTCCACGTGGGTAATGAGAAGGGGTCGGTCTTGTTGGCAAGCAGAGTTGCTTTGTTGTACAAGGTGGGCTTGAAACCACCTAATAATTTCCCAGCCAAAATCCTCTTCGCCGCAGGAGATTACTGTATGCCACAGCAAGTCAACACATGGTTCAGCATCAGGCCGAAGGACTTCCTTGCCGAATCTGACTTGGAAAACTCCTCTTGTAGGCGTTTCATAATCACTTGGCACCAATTGACTTTCTCCTCAGTCATGATGTCAACTAGCATACGAAACCTCAGATTTGTGCACATCTCGAAGGCTCCAATTCGGTTCTCCATGACCCTGCAACAGAATTCATGAAGATAAAAGGAGGGGATTGTGAAGTTCTTCTTGTAGCACGATAGATGGATTTATGACTGTTGCTGAATTTGGTAAACGCAAGTGTACGCTATCATGAACAAGTAATAAAGTAGTGAGTAGAGTATCGTTCCCACGGGACTAACATACTAAGTACCAATTTTACGGTCTTCTACCAGTATTATTTCAATAATAGAATTGGTATAGTGAGATGAAATAATTTTCTAATTAACAAATTACTAATAAGCTAACAACTAAATAAAACATCTCAATTGAAATAGGGTAATAATCAAACGAGAAGAATTAGGGTTGTGTTTCCACCACGATTTATCTGATGTGACTGTTTATGTATTATGTTCTAACATTCTAATTCAACTGATTGGAAGGGGAGAATCCCTAAAATAATCTAAAGCCTCTTTCGATGGTTAATAGAAAATACTACTAATTATCAACTCAATATATCCCTATATGAATTAATAACTCAATAGCTAATCCGGCACAGTGATTCCTCAACAGAAGCAATGCTTCACAATTCTACGAGTATATTCCTATCTCATAGAACAATTATGATTTTCCTCACGAGTTCCACGCTTACATCTCTTCTTCCAATTAAATAAAAGCGTTAAAGACAATTCAACTATTGGCCAGATAATTCAAAGCATTAAAATCAATGAGTAAAATCCAATCCTGTTGAACAAATGATAAGAAACCAAAAAAATATGAAATCACATCTTCAATATCTAGGTTTTATCACAACCCTAAAATAATAGTTTAGCCAAACATAATAGTAAAAGAATTCATCATCAAAATCAAAGACATAAGTATAGATGAATCTTTACAACAAAGAGGCAATTCCTCGCGTCTTATGCGGTGTTCTTCACTTCGTTGGAATTCTGCCTCCTCCCCAAGATGATCCTCATTAGCTTGTGGTTATCTCAAATTTTATAACCTCCCATCTGACCCAAAACGCGTCCCAAAAATGTATCTCCAATCTTTGAAAAAACGGTCGAAGTTGTAGAGTTGCATTAGGGTTTCGCCGCGTGCCGTGGCCCCAATCACATGACCACCCAGTTTTGGGCCTTCCATCAGCATGGGCCGCGGCCCTGAGGTGTCTGTGCCGCGGCCCTCGGTGCAGCTCATTCCAGCTTGCTACATGTTGAGTCAGCGATGCGGCCCGACTTTGTGTGACGCGACCCTCCACTAAAAATTGGCATTTTTCACCGGTTTGACTAATTTTAGCCGCACTATATCTTCGACCTTCAAATAAACAAAAACTCCATCATATTTTTATCAATAATGATTAAATTGTGCCAAATAACTAGAAATAAATCGTGTTTAATATGCACAAAATAATGTTCAACAAATACCCCCAAACTTAACTCTTTGCTTGTCCTCAAGCAAAATTAACTCCAAGTACAATAAATAAGTATCGTGGAAAATCGTGCAAATTCATATCTCTCAACTTATTAATACTATCCTGAAAATCTCAAAAAATAATCCGAAGTTGCCTCATGGATTTTGATATTAAAACAATGATTTCTCAAAGTACCATTTTTCATGCTAGTCTCAACTCATGAAAGTAGCTAAGGCTCGAAGATTAACAGACTTGAAATAGGCCGACCAAAAAAATGAATGATGCAAGAGATGGAGGATATAATAAGCGAAATCGCCTAGTTCCACAGCCTTGTGACATAACCACACGAAATGCAGCATAACTCATAAGATTTCCATGATGGCATTCCCCAGACAGCAATCCCTCTTTATTTAATCACTATTATTATGGTTTTAGGAGCGATGAGTTAACCACTAGGTTTCAACTCCCGGAATGTTTCATCGGAAGAATCCTAGGGTGGAGTTCCATACTCATGTGTTGGGAGACCGTTTGACGGAAAAGACACTCATGGAGTCTCCCTCCACCGCGCAGTAAAAACACGAGGCTTTACTTCTATTTGGTTTTAGGCAATACGACTTAACCACTAGGTTTCAACTCCCGGAATGTTTCATTGGAAGAGTCCTAGGGTGGATTACCATACTCATGTTTTGGGAAGCCGTTTGACATAAAAGACACTCATGGGGCTCATGAATGCCCCTAGTTACTAAGTCTCCCTCCACAGCGGAGTAAAAACTCGTTTTTTTTGAGGAATTAAAAACTGTCCGAAAAAATGCACTATCATCAAAATTCAATTAATGCTTACAAGGACAATGTCACTAGACGACTAGCAGGGTGAACAATGCAACCAAAAATATATACAGTGGCTCGATTAATGCAAACTCTTAAAACAAGTCTATCTCATTTCTTGAATGCCAAGGCTTCCACAATGGCGCAAAAATCAACACTAGAATGAGTACTCGAGTATAAAATAACATAAGGTGAACTCGACTAGAATTATCCGTTTCTTCAAATAGATTTGAGTTATATATATTCAGTCTTACGAATGATTGCACGACATACTCATGAAACATTAAAACTATCCATAATATAAATGAAGACAAGCACATAACAAATGAATTCAAACACAACCTAACAGATAAACACACGCAAGCAAAACAAACTAACTCGCCCCCAAACTTAAGATGTACATTGACCTAAATGGACAAAAATAAAAGACGTAGTATATAACAGGTCAAGTACTCCCCTGAATAAGTGACAGCTCAGTCCTTGTGTCAGCATCGTCAGGTGAAGTAGGTGGCGTAGGTGGCATGGTCGGAGGTATGAAGGGCCCATCTGGGTTGAGGATATGGCCAGTCCACACCGCCAAATACTCTTGATGATACGCGTCCCGTGCAGCCAATCGCCTATCAGCACGGTGATAAGCCCGGTGGATCTGCTGGCGCATCTCACGACGCACATCCTCAATTACACTGTCTCGCTCTGCCCGTATCTCTTGTCTTAGACCATCAAATCATCTGCAAGGTGTGATCTCCCGTTGCGGGGGGTGGAATGGGATCTTTCTGCCTCTACATCAGTCGCTTGGTCATCAACGATAAGTAGAGGCTCCGAGATATTCTGGATAGGAGGGGAGTGCTCAAGTGGCTGATCCAAAACAAAACCTCGTCCTCGTGGGTGTGCTCGCGCGCCAACCCACTAGTCGAAATGAGATATGATGCTATGATCTATAGGACCCTGGGGCATAATGGTCGGCTCATCATCCGACCAGACAACACCCGACTGGTAGCATAAAGCGCAAATCAAAGATGGGTGCTTTAGTCCCATGTTGGCGCCTCCCGTGATGCACTGTAGAATGGACCGGGTGAGACGTGGGGATAAATCAAATCTGATATTGGAAGTGGTAGCATAAAGTAATCGGGTGCGAGGTAGTAGGACTGAGCGTATCTGCGAGCTAGGGTCTACCCTCGAGCATATGAAGTATAACCAGGCTCGTCCTAGCCGACTGAGGCCTGAGCTTTTGAAGACATAAGCTTCGGAGCCCAGAACATGTGTCTCCCAAACAGAATCTGGCTGAGTTAGTGCTTCTAATAAAACCTCCCTCGTTAGGTTACCCATCGCCGTCATGTAAGCCGATTCATTGACCTCAGATAACTCATACAGGTGTCGAATCGCAGCCGTAGAAAAATCAACCGTCTGACCGCGGATAGTGACCTTTGTACGAATATTCGGTCTCCCTAGCATTGGTCTTCCACGCACATGATGTTGCAAAGCATGAGCATAGAATTCGTGTAATATGGATATAATGGCTGGTTTGGGCTGTGCGGCGAATTGTGTCCAGCCTATCTCAGCGATCATCTGTAATAACTCGCCATCTTAAGGAGCAGGAGTGAATCCCCTCTCAGGCATAACAGTTCTCGGGCGAATCCTCTCGGTGAATAATCGGTGAGCTTCCGGGTCAGTGAAATGATGGAATTGCCCCTCGGTGGGGACTTGAGAGGGTTGCCCCGTTGAAGGAGATGATCGAGTCGCAACGCGGGCTGAACTTGACTTTCTTGTACGAGCCATCACGGGTTCCTATAGTAAAGTAAAAAAAACTGAAATCAGCCGAAGAAAAGGCAGAACAATACACAAACCGCTAACTTATAGAATATGATAAACATATAAGCGAACGTCGCGATAAAGTCCCTACTCTCATACAAGAAAAATGATGTGAAAATTGACCCAATATAAGCATTATCATCAGGGGAATACACTACTCAATTAATCATTTTCGCAGCATAAGATTGACGATGCGTGTTCACAAACAACTCACTTGGGCATTACCCCGAACACTTGGCGGGCGTAAACACAAGCCAAGAGAAACACAAATCTTGATGAGTTTATTTACCAACAACAATTTCTCTCACTAATTCAAGACAAAATGCACACCATAATCAACTTCAACTGAGATTCATAATATATTTCGATCATAATTCACTAGAAATCATAAGATATGCAAATTAATTAAACAAAGGGAGAAGACTTACCCACTTCTCAATCCTTGAAATAACTTCAGAAAATATAACTTAAAAATTATGGATTACCTGGACTTGGATAGTTGAGAATCAAAGATGAAAGATAGGAAGAAGAACCGATTTGAAAGCAGAACCGGAGTCTTAGAAGAAGAGATTTGAAAGGGGTACCTGCGTCTCGACCGAATGATATCCTTCACGGTGCGTAGGTTTAAAAACTTCATCAGGGGCCGCGACGCGTAGTAAGTTTGCCACGGCTCGCAGTACAGAAAGAATGGTGCTCAGGTTGAGTCTAGGTGCGTGCCGCGGCCCGTAGTTAGTGTGCTGCGGCATGTAGTACAAAAAATAAGGTGCTCGAGTTGAGTCTATGCGCACCGCGGCCCATAATTCCTGTGCCGCGGCCCTAGCTGGGAGATAGCCCTGGAACAATTTCTGCGACTAATTTTTCAACTGCATAAAAAAAAAAAGTGAGAATAACACAATATGTCGAAAATACCGGAAAACTAGACTACTATTATGGAACAAAAATATAAAAAGAACAAAGAAAATTAAAAACTACTACTACTAATGGGGTTGCCTCCCGAGAAGCGCTAAGTTTATCGTCTTCAGCTGGACCTTGATAGAATTTAATTAGCGACAGATAAGGTGATTGTGGACTTTTGGGCATCCATCGGATCACCATTATATATTTTCAAATGCTGGCCATTGACCTTGAATTTTCGATTCTCGCATTCTACTTCCACTGCGCCATGAGAAAACACTTGAACCACAGTGAAAGGTCCCGACCATCGTGACCGTAATTTTCTGGGAAACAACCACAAGCGAGAGTTGAATAGTAAAACCTTTTGGCCTGGAACAAACTCTCGATGTATATGCTTATCATGCCACTCCTAGGTGCGTTCCTTATAGAGTTTAGCGTTCTCGTATGCACCATGACATATCTCCTCCAACTTATTCAGCTGCAAGCAATGCTTTTCACCTGCTGATTTAAGATCAAAATTGAGTTTGTTGATCGACCAATATGCACGATGCTCCATCTCTACCGGAAAATGACATCCTTTCCCATAAACCAACCTATATGGTGACATGCTAATAGGTGTCTTATACGCTGTACGGCATGCCAAAAGTGAATCATCGAGTTTAAGGGACCAATCTTTTCGAGACAAGTTGACTATTTTCTCTAGGATCCACTTGAGTTCTCGATTGGATATTTCGACTTGACCACTTGTTTGGGGATGGTAGGCCATGGCAACATGGTGAGTGACTCCGTATTTCTTTAAGACCGCATCGAGGAACTTGTTATCCAAATGTGAACCACCGTCACTGATAATTGCACGTGGAGTCCCGAAATGCATGAAAATGTATTTTTAATGAACTTAATCACGACGTTAGATCCATTAGTTGGTAGTGCTACCGCTTTGACCCACTTCGAGACGTAATCCACTGCTATCAGAATATAAAGGTTCTTATGTGACGGAGGAAATGGGACCATAAAGTCGATTCCCCAAACATCGAATAATTCAACCTCAAGAATAGTGTTCAACAGCATTTCATGTCGTCTGGAGATGTTTCCCATCCGTTGACAGCAGTCACATGTGGACACAAAGGCGTGAGCATTCTTGAATAACGATGGCCAGTAAAAACCCGACTGCAATACTTTGGCAGCTGTCCTAACGCCACTAAAATGTCCGCCGTAGGGCGATGCGTGTCAATGACTCAAAACATTGTGAATTTCCTCGTCCGGACTGCAGCTACGAATGAGCTGGTCGGGACACCTTTTAAAGAGAAAAGGGTCGTCCCATAAGTAGTATTTTGCGTCCGAAATCAGCTTCTTCTTTTGATGACGAGAGAAGTCATTAGGAATTATGTTGCTTGCAAGATAGTTCACTAGATCAGCGTACCACAGGGCATTTTCAGATCTCAAGGCGGAAAGGTGCTCGTCAGGGAACATTTCGGTAATAGTCGAACAATCAACAACTGAATCCTTCGACGGCTCCAAACGTGAAAGATGATCGGCAATAACATTCCCAGTCCCTTTCTTGTCTCGTATCTCCAAATCAAATTATTGCAGAAGTAGCACCCATCGGATTAACCTCGGCTTCACATCTTTCTTTTCTAATAAATGTTTGATAGCAGAGTGATCGGTCCATACGAATACCTTTGTCCCTATGAGATATGCTCGGAATTTATCGAATGCGAATACCACTGCCAATAGCTCTTTTTCAGTTGTAGCATAATTCATCTGCGCTTCGTTCAGGATTCGACTGGCATAGTAAATAGCATGAAGTATTTTACCTCTTCGCTGGCCCAATACTGCTCCCTCCGCAAAGTCGCTGGCATCACACATCAATTCAAAAGGAAAGACCAGTCAGGTGCGACAATCACAGGGGCTGTACTTAAGGCATATTTCAAAAGAGAAAAACTATGATGGCAGGCCTCATCAAATTTAAATGGCACATCCTTATTCAGTAAATTACATAGCGGCTTCGTAATGCTAGAAATTTTTTTAATGAAATGCCTATAGAACCCGGTATGGCCCAAAAAACTACGCACTCCCTTAACGGATGTAGGTGGAGGAAGTTTCTCAATGACCTCTATCTTTGCGCGGTCTACCTCAATGCCATGGATGGAAAAACGATGGCCTAACAATTCCCTCTTGGACCATGAAATGACACTTCTCCCAATTCAGTACCAAGTTCGTGTCCTTACATCTTTTCAACACTAATGTTAAATTCTGCAAACAAGAATCAAATGAATCACCGAATACAGAGAAATCATCCATGAAAATTTAAATATAATTTTCGACTATATCAGAAAAAATAGCCATCATGCACCGTTGAAAAGTAGCCGGCGCATTACACAGACCAAATGGCATACGCCTATGAGAAAAAGTACCGTAAGGACAAGTAAATGTAGTCTTTTCCTGATCTTCCGGTGCAATATAAATTTGATTATAGCCAGAATAACCATCTAAAAAATAGTAATAAGCATGACCAACTAACCTATCTAGCAATTGATCGATAAAAGGGAGGGGGAAATGATCTTTCCTGGTGGCTTTATTTAATTTTCTATAGTCATTACAGACACGCCAACCAGTGACATGCCTAGTGGGAATCAATTCATCTTTATCATTTTGTATTACAATTATCCCACCTTTTTTCGGCACGACTTGCATAGGACTTACCCAAGGACTATCAGAGATGGGATATATAATACCTGCATCAAGAAGCTTTAAGATTTCAGCCCTTACCACCTCTTTCATTGGTGGGTTCTTCCGGCGTTGGGGCTTTACCGAGGTTTTGTAGTCGTCCTCCATCAAAATTTTATGCATGCAAATCGAAGGGCTTATACCCTTTATGTCAGCAACAGACCAACCCAGTGCAGCCTTGTGTTCCCTTAAGACTTTCAAAATTTAGTCCTCCTGTTCGTTTGATAAAGCAGCCGATAATATGACAGGTAATGTATTATTTTGTTTTAAAAATGCATTCCTTAAATGGCTCGGTAACTGCTTAAGCTCCAGAGTGGGGGGTTTCTCCACGGACAGAACACTATGTGGTGGTATGACCCCAAGCTCCTCAAACGGCCTACGAATGAACATTGGAGGCGAAGCGTCCGAATGCCGCCATTAATGCACTTGCTCATGGGTCGGTGTCGTAGATGTGCCTACCAAAAGAGATTCTAGCGGGTCGCTTAGCTGATTCTTGTCAAACCATTCATTTTCACAAATTTGAGCTTCGTTAATTCGGAAACATGTATCGCCTCCGTGAGGGTTCTTCATAGCACGAAAGACATTGATCGTAACTTGCTCTTCTTGAACCCACAAAATCAGCTGCCCTTTTTTCCACATCAACGAGAGTTCTTTCAGTCGCTAAGAATGGTATTCCCAATATAATTGAGATATCATGATCTTCCTCCATATCTAATACAACGAAGTCCGCTGGGAAGATGAATTTGTCGACCTTAACCAAGACATCTTCAATTACGCCCCTCAGATATTTAATCGAGCGATCAGCTAGTTGCAATGATATAGTCGTGGGCGTAACTTCCCCCAAACCTAATTTCCTGAAAACAGAAAGAGGCATAAGATTTATACTCACACCAAGATCACACAAAGCTTTTTCAAAATAAGAATTTCCAATGGTGCAAGGTATTGTAAAACTCCCTGGATCTTTTAATTTCGCTGGAAGCTTTTTCTGCAAGATCGCGCTATATTCTCCAGTGAGTGCCACCATTTCGAATTCTTCGAGCTTTCTCTTATTGGATAATATGTCTTTCATGAATTTTACATAGCTCGGCATTTGTTTCAAGGTGTCGGCAAATGGGATATTTATCTGCAGCTTCTTAAAGACATCCAAAAATTTAGAGAATTGTTTTTCCAGTTTCCGCTTTTGCAAATGCTGAGGAAACAGAGCTGGTGACAAAGAAACGGGAGATTTTCCGGTTATAACTATCGACTTTTTCAGTGATGCTTGGTTAGTCGACATGGTTCCTTCTTCGATCACTTCTTCTTCATGAATAATTGGGTTCGGGCAAGGTTTCGATGGTTCCGATAATTCTTTTCCACTCTTTAGGGTAATTGCTTACACATTCTCTTTCGGATTAGTCTAGGTGGAGCTTGTCAAGCTACCTTGCATTCTTGCACTCAACATATTTGCAATTTGACCCACTTGCACTTCCAAATTTCGAATAGAAGCTGAATGATTTTGCAGCGTCAAGTCCGTGTGAGTCATGAACTGGTTCGTGTTTTATGCCATTTGAGCTAATGCATCCTCCAATGAAACCTTAGGTGTTTGCAGATCCTGCTGTGGTGGTAAGCTTATTTGTGACCGCGGGGGATTATTCAAGCTCTGACCATTCATCCAAGAGAAATTTGGATGATTTCGCCACCCATGATTGTATGTGTTCGAATAAGGATTATTTTGACGAGTCGCATTGCCAACAAACTGTGCTTCCTCCTGATGGGACTGATCAAAAAGATTTCCAGCTTGACATTCAACACTCGGATGTGGACCACTGCACCAATTGCAAGTTTCAATCTTAGAAGAAGAGTGAAAAAGCTTGCAGCTGCTTAGTTAAATTGGCGACTTGGGCTGTTAAGGTAGAAATCAAGTCATTGTCATTGATCTACATAACCCTCTTCAGATTTACCCGCTCGGAAGGCCATTGGTAGGCATTTTCAGTCATAGTCTCCAATAATGCATAAGCATCCTCCATAGATTTTCCCATTAATGCCCCACCGGCGGCGACATCAACTAATGTGCGGGTAGAACCACTCAAACCATTGTAAAACGTCTGTATTTGCAGCCAGTTAGGTAGACATGATGAGGGCATCACCTGAGCAAATCTTTATATCTCTCCCAATCCTCGTGTAGAGTTTCTATATCATGTTGCGCAAATGTGGTGATCTCATTGCGAAGCCGAGCTATATTTGCTGGTGGGAAGAATTTTGCCAGAAAAGCTTGTGCTAACTCAGCCCAAGTGGTAATGGACCCCGATGGTAGAGCATTAAGCCAAAATTTTGCTTTATCCCTGAGAGAGAATGGTAAAAGCCAAAGTCTAATGGCATCATCACTAGCACCATTGTGCTTAAACGTGTAGCAAATTCCAAGAATGTGGTGATATGAGCATTGGGATCTTCATTGGGAAAGCCGCAGAACTGATTAGTCTGAACCATCTGAATTATTGCTGGCTTAATCCCGAAGGTATCTGCTTGAATACTTTTGCGACGGATACCCAAAAGATTAACTTGCGTAAGTGCAAAGTCGCGAAGAGCTCTGGTATTTTGCAACTGATCTTGATTGTTGTCCTGAATTTCCTCTGTGTCTTCCATGGCTTTCCTGTGTGCACTAGAAATTGCTCTTTTCTCAGAACGAATTCTTTGACAAGTGCATTCAATCTCAGGGTCGAAAGCACTTAAATCTTTCATGCACTAAGACACTCCCCGAAAGAAGCCCAAACAAAGAAAAATCTAACTAAAAGATTAACGAAAATAAAATTCAAACTAATACTAGAAAAGCCACAATTGATATGAGTAAAAGCAATTATCCCCAGCAACGGCGGCAAAAACTTGTTGCTTAATATGGTAAATGCAAGTGAACGCTATCGTGAACAAGTAACAAAGTAGTGAGTAGAGTATCGTTCCCACGGGGACTAACGTACTAAGTACCAATTTTATGGTCTTCCACCAGTATTATTTGAATAATCGAATTGGTATAGTGAGATGAAATAATTTTATAATTAATAAATTACTAATAAGCTAACAACTAAATAAAACAGCTCAATTTAAATAGGGTAATAATCAAATGAGAAGAATTAGGGTTGTGTTTCCACCACGATTTATCTGATGTGATTGTTTATGTATTATGTTCTAACATTCTAATTCAACTGATTGGAAGCGGAGAATCCCTAAAATAATCTAAAGCCTCTTCCGATGGTCAATAGAAAATACTACTAATTATCAACTCAATATTTCCCTATATGAATTAATAACTCAATAGCTAATCTGGCACAGTGGTTCCTCGACAGAAGCAATACTTCACAATTCCTATGACTATATTCCTATCTCATAGAACAATTATGATTTTCCTCACCAGTTCCACGCTTACATCTCTTCTTCCGATTAAATAAAAGCATTAAAGACAATTCAACTATTGGCCAGATAATTGAAAGCATTAAAATCAATTAGTAAAATCCAATCCTGTTGAACAGATGATAAGAAACAAAAAATATGAAATCACATCTTCAAAATCTAGGTTTCATCACAACCCTAAAATAATAGTTTATCCAAACATAATAGTAAAAGAATTCATCATCAAAATCAAAGACATAAGTATGGATGAATCTTCACAACAAAGAGGCAATTCCTCGTGTCTTCTGCGGTGTTCTTCACTTCATTGGAATTCCGCCTCCTCCCCAAGATGATCCTCATTAGCTTGTGGTTGTCTCAACTTTTATAACCTCCCATCTGACCCAAAACGCGTCCCCAAAAATGTATCTCCAATCCTTGCAAAAACGGTCGAAGTTGTAGAGTTGCATTAGGGTTTCGCCGCCGAGGGCCGCGGCCCCGGGATAACTGTGCCACGGCCCCAATCACATGACCGCCTAGTTTTGGGCATTCCAGCAACACGGCCCACGGCCCTGGGGTACATCTCGTTCCAACTTGCTGCATGTTGAGTCAGCAACGCGGCCTGGCTTCGTGTGACGCGGCCCTCCACTAAAAATTGACGTTTTCCACCGGTTTGACTGATTTTAGCCGCACTATATCTTCAACCTTCAAATAAACAAAAACTCCATCATATTTTTATCAATAATGATTAAATTGTGCCAAATAACTAGAAATAAATCTGGTTTAGTATGCACAAAATAATGTTCAACAATGATGCCATGGAGTTGCTGGTGAAGAGTCTCTAGTAGGCTTCCAACAAACTGTCAGAGCCAAAAGCTTCCAGCTCCTACAGAGTCTGACCATCGGAAGGCAACTTTTATAATTTCTCAAAGAGCTACCTATTGATCGAGATCTCCTTCTCCTGCACAGTGCTAATAATTGCAGTTAATGCAGAGCCCTTCTTTGCGAATGCATAGTTGAATTCAGCATCTAGATAGAATTCCTTCACGATCTGTTCATCATAATTTTTTGGGTGCAGGCTACCCTGTCTATATAGTCCTGTTTGATTGACATGGGAAATTACAAGGTTCATCCCGGTCATGTATTCATCCTTAGAAATGATACGCTCCTATAAAACAGAGCGAGCAAAGATACTTTCATCAATGGTTGTGTTATTTTTTTCAGAGAAGGTGAAGTTTGTGTAGAAGACATATTGTAGTAGATAGAGAAGAGTAAACAAACTTGGCACAAAAAATTCCAAGTATATAAGTTGTATGTTGTAGGCTCATTAAATTTTCCGAAAGCGTAAAGAGTCTGTGGATCAGCATATTGGCCCTTTTATAGTGTGCAGGAAGGCTAGGTTACAGTGAACGGTCAGATTTAAGGGATGTGAACCATTTTTGAATAAACGTACACGATGAGTTCAGATGTAACTGGTACGTCTAATCCATCAGTTTTCGAACTTATTGCTCCGTCCCACCTCTAACACATTACAACTTCCATTATTGCATGTTTAGGCTGTAATACCCGTAATTTCGATTTCCGGTAATTTATTTTTTTTTCAGCGAAAGTCCGTTTTGACGGCTCGCTCATGACCGTTTCGTCATTCCGAGAATGATTAATTCTGCACTTTTTGTCATCCGAGTTCGTTTCGGTGTCGTTTTGTTGAGTTTCGTGCTTTTTGACGACTTTTCCGCACTCGAGTTCGATTCTTGTGAATCTCGTTCGAAACTACTGTTTCGAGTTTCTCGTAAGTTCGTTTAACTTTGTTATACGTGCTGTGAACTTCGGTTTGGTTATTCGATCATGTATCGTGATTTTTGGGTGTTTTGGGCCATTTTGTAATTTACCCAAAGTCGTGGGTATCCGCATTCGTAATTGTTGTCTTGACCCTTTTCATGGTCTCATGTGAGTTTGGTTAGACCTCAAGCTCTTAGTATGATCTTATTCTAGAGCTTTCCGTGCGTATCTTGAACTTGGTGTTCCGATCGGAGGAATTTGTTGTTGTAATCAGCTTTGAGAAACCTTATTCTTTGTCCTTCTGAGTTGTTAGCGCACGCTATACTTATTGGTTAGCGCGCGCTATGGTGCGGTTGTTAGCGCACGCTACATGTGTGGTAGCGCACGCTAACGAGTGGTGCAGAATCAGTCCAGAGGCTACTGGACTGGGTTCAGACTTTGATCAGCGCATGCTATGTAGTATCATAGCGCGCGCTAGAGTGCATTAGTAGCGCACGCTAGGGTGAGGATAGCGCGCGCTACTCGGTAGTTCGAGGCGATCCGGTGGATCTTGGTCGAGTCTGAAGGTCCCGTTAGCGCACGCTAACAATTGTGGTTAGCGCACGCTAACAGTGTGCCCCGATAGCGCACACTAATCCTGAAGATAAGCGCACGCTAAGCTGTCCAGTGTATATAAACTGGACAGCAGTCGTGGAACGTCATTTCCACTTCATTTCTTCTCCTCTCCGCGGGTTTGAGACGAAGGCGACTGGGGTCCGAACTTCTTGTCGATTTTGTTCTATCCAAAGGTGTTTTGGGGGCCTTTAGGTGATCCTTGTAGGTCACAAGTCGTCCAGGAATAAGTCTAGAAGGGGGAGGGGGGTGAATAGACTTATTCAAACTCTTAAACTCTTTTTCTCAAAGAGTAAGTTTCTTCAGCTGATAGATAAACGAATGACTTGGAGTCGTTTGTTCTTAATACGTGCGGAAGTCAGCTGATGACGAATATAGAACAACTAATGAAACACTTAGTAATGAATGCAGCAGTTAAAGTATGATGCTATAAAACAGTAAAGTACGCAGGCAATTATAGTGGTCTTAGAGGTGGGGTAATCCTCTACTAATCCACTTTTCTCCAAACCAGTTGGAGATGAATTCACTATAATTTTCAACAAGTGCTAAATATTACAGTGATTCAACCAAACTACAACAGCTTCCAACCAGTGGAAATCCGTGCCGTTGTAACACACTTGACCGCCTTGCACCTCTTGATCCTCGATCCTTGGATGCCTTTACAGTCTCGAACTTCAACCAGTGAAGTACCCCGAACTCAGGATTTAAGACACGAGTTTGTCTTCTCCAACTAAGAGCTTCTTCAAGTATGAACTTTTTAGAACCGCTCTTTTCACGATGCTGTATTTCGCTTTTAGATTGCTTGAATGCTTTGATCGCTTGAAAGTATGTTCGCACCGGTAGTTGATCAACTTCAAATCTTCGGATATATATAGGTGTTGATCCATGAGCATTTCTTCATAGCGGTTGCAAATCTGTAACAAATCAGTCCGTTGGAGGGAGACTTCTTTATTTATTCTTTTCTGAATGTTGCAAGGCTAGATTCCCATATTTTAATCTATCTTCCGACCGTTGTGAAGACTCTGCATGTGATGCGCCGAATCTTTGAATATAATACGATTAAAGTCTTCAAGGTGGGTCTGGATGAATTATTTAATTCATATCCTTTGCGGGAATCTCTGCAATTTGTCTCTTCACGTTGCATGTGACTTTCTGTAATATTTGACTTTTCAACGCATGCTGACGTGGACTTGGAGTACTTGGCTGATCTCGACTAGGCTGATGTGCAGTTAACTTCTCTGCAGTCTGGACCTCTCTGATGTTCACTGTTTAGGACTTGTCTGATCAGATGACTTGTCTGAGGTATCTTGACTGCAGTCTGGTCAAACATCCCTGATGATTTTTGTTGACCAGAACTACTCTGACTTGACTCGGCTGTACCTCTCTGATGAACTCAGCTGATCTTTAGTACTTAGCCGATTTTTAGCCTAACTTATTTTTGGCCTATAGAAGATACTCATTTGGTTCTTCTTTACATTTTGCCAAGTTTTACACTTAACATTATTTGGCCTATGGAAGATACTCATTTGGTTCTTCCTTACATTTTTGCCAAGTAATAAACATTTGAATTTATATTAATGATATCATCAAAATCTAACAAGTATTCCTAATAAATTCCCCCTATTTTGATGATGGCAAAACTTAAGGAAATATTCTAATGAACAAGTCTGCACTTGAGTGCAAGACACAAACTAAAATTAGTCTAATTTTTGAGACAACTGGAAATTGTTATTCAAAAGACTGTTATAAAATTTTCTGACTTGATTATGATTTAAATTCACAAGAAAATTTTACAAATACAGAAATAAGTAAAATCATTACAAGTACAAAATGAGTGAAAGTCATCTGCCTCTGCCTCTGCCTCTTCGAATAGGCTGTTTGGCAGGCCTGAAAGGTTTAGCTCCGATTGGTCTTGTCTTGACAGGTGCAAGACCATACTTCCTCTTTACAACAAGAGCTGCAAAGTCTTGCTCTTCTTGTGATGAAAACTTATTCTCAAGACACAGCTTCTTGATTTTTCTCTAGAGAGCAAGTTCATTTAAAGCACTACCTTTCTCCAAGGTGGGAGGTTCTTTGGCTCTGAACTGAGGGATCATGGGATAAGCGTTGTATGTCTCAGCATGCTTCTTCAGAATAGTCCAGAGTTGTGGATGAGTTTCTTCCATGAAGTTGATGAAGATCTGCTGTGGGGTGAGATTATCATCCTGGAGTATTTCCCAGATGTAGTAGTCTCTGATGAATTTTTTCCTTGTAGATCCCCACATGGGTAGAGCTTATTCTGGTATAAATTCTTCAACATACCACAACTCCTTGCCTTCCCACTCTAGAATAGGCTCAAATCCTCCTCTAGTCCTCCTCTTCTTGCTTGCAGGCTGATCATCCTGTTCTTCTGGTTCTGCTCCTCCCTTCCTTTTAGCTGAGGATGTCCCAGCAGTGATCATCTGGACATCCTGCCTCTTCTTCATTCTAAGCTCCTCCCTTATCTCTCCTTGAATGCTGCCTTCCACCTGTATTCTATCTTACCCCTTTTTTCCAGCATCAACTAACGTGGTCAGCTGCTGCTCCATCCTTTGCATCCAGTCAGACATGCCAAATGGCATTCTGTTGTTTGTAGGGGGAGGAGGTTGAGGGACTTCCCGCTGCAGCAATGTATCAATCTTGGCATTGATGGATTGGAGGTCAGGAGTGACATGAGATGCAAGCATCTCTCCAATGCTATCCTTCACTATTCGCCTTATCAGCTCAGTCACCGCAGGTGAGATATGCGATGGTGGAGAGTGCTCGCTTGAGCCTTCTGCAAATGATCCACTAGACTGCAGGCTCCTATCTGCAGCTGGTACTCCAGATGGGGTTTTTTCAGGTGTCCCTGATCTGGAGTCCTCAGCCAACTCGGCGTCCAGGCTTGTATACCGGGCAGGCGCCCCAGCCCTGTCTGCAGCCTCTACTTCTGGCTTTTTTTCCAGCTCCTTTTCTTTCTCCTCTTCTTATTTTTCTTCTTCATCTTTTTTTTTTTCTTTCTCATCTCCTTGATCTCCTCCTTCATCCTTATCCTCATCATCATCATTATTATCATCATTCTTTTTCCCATCTTTTTTATCTTCTCCTTCATTCTCATCATCTTTTTCACCTTCATCATCATCCTTCTCTCCTTCATCATCCTCCTGTTCTACCTCTTCCCCTTCTTCTTCTTCTTCATCAATTAACTCTTCTGTTTTCTCAACTTCCTCAGATTGTTTTTCAACTAAAATGTTTTCTCCTTCTCTTTTCTCTTCCTGCTCCTCTTCTTCGTCATCTATGACAATGACTTCCTCATTTTCTTCACCATTTACTTCTTCAATTCTAATTTCTTTTTCTTCTTACTCCTCATCTTCTTTTTAAAATGAACCATCAAAAATACTATACATTATAGAAATGATGAATTGGTCCATGTTGGTTTTGAAATGAGACATGAACCAATTCTCCTGGAGGATCAAAACTATGTCTGATACTTTACAAAAATGTATCAGTACATCCTCTGTGGCTTGGGGATATTCCCAACCACTGGTTGCAATATAAGTTTGAAGTTTCGCAAAGGACAGAGATTTGAAAAATTTCCACTCTTCAAAAATGTTAATAAAAGAGTGTTTTAAGGCTTGTGGTTTAACAAGCTGTAATTGTTCAATGGACAGGTTGAAAACATTGTTGTCCAACAGGTTAAAGGTGTAATTTGCTTCAGGGATTGAGATGATTAAACCTGCTTCTTCCTCCTCTGGAATGTATGATGGAGTGAGGACAGCCACGATCTGAGTTTCCAGGCCGCCTGGAGCAGGGTGGTCTTCCAGGTGAGTAGGCGACCTGGTTGTAGGGCTGGCATAATGATCTGACTGCTCCTCCTGACTAAACTGCAGTCGCCTGGGCCTCTTGGGAGAGGATTCTGGAGATGACTGCATGATGGATGGCTCTCCAGGAGCTGGTCCCCTTCTTTTGAATCGGACAACTATTGGTGTGTTGTCTGACTCAGTCTTGATTGGGTTGGCGAGTGCGAGTTGGTCGACTCGTGCAGTGAGGAATGGGGTAGGTCCTTGTATCAGGCAAATCCTTTAATATTTGGGCTGCTCTTCTGTTGTTTCCCAACTTCCTCAAGGTCTCTTGGTCCAGATGACCAAGTTTCTTGTTGATGTGGAAGGGGTCAGTACTTCCCTTCGCTACACCCATTTTCTCAAGGATCCAACTCAGCCGCGTTCCAAACGCCAGCTTGGATCTGAATCTCTTCTCATCAGCAAGCCATTCGGCTTTGTTGACTTCTCGAACAAGCTGTCTGAAGATGTAATCAGCCCAATCAATCTGCTCGTCCTGAATAAGTGCTCCCAGCACTGTGAATTTCGCCGACGACAGTTGGTCATAACTGCCGGCCATACCCATAATAATCTTGTTGGTAATATCCAACATATACCGATACTCCTTCTTAATCTCGCTCCTTTTAGCAGTGAGTTTCAAATCGGTGGTCAATCGCTGAATCTTTAGCCAAACGCGTCATTGCCGCCTTGAGAGCTTCGACGGCTATGCCGCGGTGCCTCATACTAAAAACATTCCGAATTGTCTCCGGAGAGATGTCGACTTGAATTCAGCCGACAGTGCTTCTGATTCCTTCTTTAATTATATGGGCTTCACAGTAGAAGGTGATGACGTCCTCCTTGAATAGATGTTTTGGGTTGATGTCCAGAAATGGGTAGATCCCATTTAATTTCATCGAGCGAATCAGGTCCAGGACGTCGAAGTTATCCAGATTTGCTTCCAAAAGGCCTTCGAAATCAACGACCAGAGAAAAGATAATCTGGTCTTTGACCGCCTTCATGTTAACGCCTTCGAAATACGATTCCATTTCTGCAAACAAAGGATTTTTAGTGTATTTGGAGTTCAAAGAATTTTTGCTCTATAAATCTAGGGTTTTGAAAGACTGGTAAGCGTAAAGGTAAAGTGAAGGGTTTCCGTCCTTTTAAAGAAGATGAAAAGATGTATGGATTAAATTATTATTTATTTTGAAACGGTGGTATGCCTTTTGAGATTCTTTTTAAATTTCAAATTCGAATCGGTGGTCCAGGTTTTAATTTTGAAATTTGACGGTTGGTTTTAGTTGGCCACCGTGGAGGTCGATTTATCAAATGATCGCCACGTGTATTTAAGTGCCACTTGCGAACCAAAAATTAATATAATATTATTATACATATAGCAGACAATAATAAAATATTCAGAGGTCGGTTAAGTTTAAAAAACTTAGCTGGTTGACTATTGACTGCTCTGCATCAGGTGAGTTGACTCCATGGACTTCTCGCCTGAGATTCTGATCAGCTAGGTTCCTTTGTCCGTCCTTCGTCCTCTTGCCTGCATCAGCTAAGATCTAATTTCTTTAATCAGCTGGGTCCGTCCTTCCTCTGAGATGCTTCAGCTTGCTTCTGTACTAGATTCCCAATCTAGTAGGCCAAGATCTCTGCTCAGCTCCAAAAACCTTTCTTCTGGCAAATGTTTGGTAAAGATGTCAGCTATCTGGTAGTCTGTGCTGACTCTCTCAACTCTAACTCTCTTGTTAAGTACGTGGTCTCTGATGAAGTGGTGCTTAACATCAATGTGCTTGGTCCTCGAATGCAAAACTGGATTGTTGGTTATTGCAATAGCACTATTATTGTCACACCAGATAGGGACTTCATTGGCAATGATATTATAATCCCTCAGCTGTTGTCTGATCCATAAGATCTGTGCACAACAGCTACCTACAGCTAGGTATTCTGACTCTGTGGTGGAGATAGAGTTAGAAACCTGCTTCTTGATAAACCAGGATATCAGTCTGGTTCCTAGGAATTGGCACGTTCCACTAGTGCTTTTCCTATTAATTTTGCATCATGCGAAATCTGCATCTGAATATCCTGACAGCTCGAAGTTGTCGTCCTTAGGATACCATAGTCCAACATTGACTGTAGACTTAAGGTACTTAATTATTCTCTTTGCTGCATCTAGATATGACTGCTTAGGCTTAGATTGGAATCGCGCACAAACTCCTACGACATAGGATATGTTAGGCCGGCTTGCAGTGAGGTATAGCAATGATCCAATGAGTCCTCTATAGTGGGTTGAATCCACTGATATGCCTGCCTCATCTGCGTCTAGGTGGGTATTTGTGCTCATAGGAATTCTTGCTGGTTTGGCTGATTCCATTCCAAATCTCTTGATTAGATCATTGGTATACTTAGCTTGGTTGATGAAAATTCCATTTTCCATCTGCTTAACTTGTAATCCGAGAAAGAAGTTAAGCTTTCCCATCATACTCATTTCAAATTCTCCTTGCATGAGGTTAGAGAATTTCTCACATAGCTCTGGATTGGTTGAGTCGAATATGATGTCATCCACATATATCTGGACTATTAATATGTGGCCTTCGTGCTCCACTCCGAATAGGGTCTTGTCTACCTTTCCTTTGCAAAAACCATTCTTCTCAAGAAACACAGACAGTGTTTCATACCACGCTCTTGGTGCTTGCTTAAGTCCACAGATAGCCTTCAACAGCTTGTAGACTTTGTCTCCTTTGACAAAACCTGGGGGTTGCTCTACATAGACTTCTTCTTCTAGGATGCCATTAAGAAAAGCACTCTTTACATCCATCTGATAGACTTCAAAATCTTTGAATGCAGCATATGCGAGGAATAGTCTGATGGCCTCTAATCTCGCAACAGGTGCATAGTTTTCATCAAAATCTATTCCTTCACACTGTGCATAACCTTTTGCAACAAGTCTGGCTTTATTCCTAACAACAGCTCCATCTTCATCACTCTTGTTTTTGTACACCCATTTGGTACCAATAACCTTCTTGTGATCTGGTCTGTCTGTTAGTTCCCAAACTTTGTTTCTTTCCATCTGCTCCAGTTCTTATTGCATGGCATTTATCCAAGAATAATCTTCCAAAGCTTGTTCTATTGTCTTGGGTTCTATCTATGACATAAAGCATGAGAACATAGCCATTCCTGCGGGTAGAGTTGACTGTCTTGTCTTAACTCCATCGATCGACTTCAGATGATTTCTTTGGATTAGATGGTCTTTGAGCCACTTGGGGATATCGTCTTATTCTGGGTCTGTTCCCCCTGTTGAATTGCTCTGGTGGATTTATGCATCAGCTGGGTTCTGGTCTCCTTGGTCTGCAGCTGGATCAGCTACCGTCTTGTCATCTGCAGGTTGGATCTGATCTGCAGATGAGTCTTTATCAGCTACAGCTGGGTCTTCATCAGCGGCAAATGGATCAGATTGGTTTGGTGATCCTGTCTGATCTGCAGTTGGGTCTTCAGCAGCTACAGTTGGATCTTCAGACTGGTCTGCAGGTGAGTCCACCATTCCAGTGTCATGTACAATGACTTCTTCAAGGGTTGCTGATTTGAGCTTGTTCTCAATTAACTCAACTTGCTTCCTGTACTCAACAGTAGATTCATCAAAAACAACATGAGGTGTTTCCTCCACAACTATGGTTCTTTTATTAAAGACTCTATATGCCTTGATTCTTTGTGAGTATCCCATAAAGAGACCATCATCCGTTTTAGCATCAAAGGCATTTAGTTGTGTTTTACCGTTATTGTGGATGAAACACTTACAACTAAAAAAGTGAAAGTAAGCAACAGTAGGAGTTCTATTATTCCAAACCTCATAGGGAGTTTTGCCATGTCTCCCTACTATCATACTCCTGTTCTGAGTATGGCAAGCCGTGTTGACAGCTTCAGCCCAAAACCTCTTAGGCGCAGTCCGTGCAATCATGGACCTTGCTGCTTCCTTCAGGGTTCTGTTTCTTCTTTCAGCAACGCCATTCTGCTGGGGAGTCCTGGCTGCAGAAAGCTCATGCTGGATCCCATTCTGATCGCTATAATCAGTGATCGCCTTGTTGAGAAACTCTCCTCCTCTATCTGATCTGATCTTGATGATGGATAGGGATTTCTCATCCTGGATCCTTCTCAGCAGCTCAGGTAGCTTGGTCAAGGTTTCACTTTTCTTATACAAGAAGATAATCCAAGTGTACCTTGAATAATCATCTACTACAACAAGTGCATGCTTTCGGCCGCTTAGAGTCCTTGGCTTGATAGGACCAAATAGATCCATGTGGAGTAGATCCAAGATCCTTGTTGTGAGAGTTGTAATTTGGGTGGCTTGAATGATGCTGCAGTGCCTTTCCTTTCTGACAGGCATCACAAAGCACTTCCTTCTTGAATGCTTCATCTGGAAGTCCTCTGACCAGCTTCTGAGAACTAATCTTGTTGATGGCTTTCAAGTTCAGGTGACATAATCTTTTGTGCCACAGCCATCCGTTCTCAGCTACTGTCTTGGATAGAAAACAGGAGTTAGGTGTTCCTGTGTTCCAATCTATCATGTAGACATCTCTCTTTCTGAATCCTTGTAGCTTCACTTCGCCAGATAGGATATCTATCACCATGCATTTCCAGATGGTGAAGACTACTAGATTCTTCTCATCGCAAAACTGGCTTATGCTCAGGAGATTGTACTTGAGCCCTTTGACATAATGAACTTTGGATATTACAATATTTTCTCAGTGCAGCTCTCCAAAGCCCTTTGTTTGTCCTCTAGAGCTATCTCCAAAGGTTACATCAGGACCTCTTTCTTTGGTGTATTTGGACAACATCTTCTTGTTCCCGGTCATGTGCCTTGAGCATCGAGAATCTACAAACCATTCTTCACCTCCAAAGTTTGAGTTTGTGGTGATGTGGTTGTAGTCCTTCCACCTTTTCTGTAATCAAACAAGCAGATATTTAGGTACCCAGATCTGTGTGGGTCCTCTCGGGTTAGCTGGTTTCCTGGAGAATTGATTTCTCCTTGGATTATGAAAGTTGTTATCATTATAACCCTTGTAAGGTGTGTAAGGTCGAGGTCTGAATCTCCTGTTGGGATTGTATACCGGATATTCCTCAAAATATTGATAGTGTGGGCCATTTCTAAATCTTGGCTGAGACTATTTATTAAATCTTTGAGGTCTCCACACTTGTTCATTATGGAAATTAGGATAACCTTGAGGTTTCCACCTACCCCTCCCATTTTGAAATCTGTTTTTAGGGAGTTGTTGATAATAGTGGGCATGTTGTCTGGGCTGCTGCTTCTGCCTGGGCCATTGCCTAATCGCTTGTCTAGGTGGCTGCCTTGTGTAACCTGGCTGCAACCTAGACTTGTGACTTGGCTGTTGCCTATTTTTAAATATCGGTTTGTATGTAGGCTCAGCAGTCGAGACAATTCTTTCTCCCTTGATAAAAGTGGTTTTAGAGCTAGAGGGAGTGTGGGGATCATATCCAAGGCCTGATCTGGAATATAGTGGCCTTTTATTGGTACACAATTCTTCCAGGGTTGAAGACGCCTTCAGGGAGGTTATTTCCCGCGCCTGAGTCTTATTTGCCTGAGTCAGCTTAGTAAATTCGGCTTTGACATGATCAAGTGCAGCTGATTTTTCTTTAAGTAAAACAGTTAGTCGATTTATCTCAGCTGTATTGACATCAGCCTGGTTTTGCAAGTTAGCTGCAGTTATCTCAACTGTATTCAGTTCTAGGCTGAGTTTTTCAAAATCATTTTTCAGCTGCCTATTCTCATCTTGCAGCTGAGTCTTATCTCTTGATCTGAGATAGGTGTGCGATTTTAGTGTTTCAAAATCTTTAAATAGGTGATTTCTGATTCATGTAGATCCATATCTTGTGACATGGCTGAACTATTATTTGAACCAGAGGGTTTTGATGTTACCTCTTCATCAGCTAAGTTGGCCATCAGGCAGTCATACTCTTCATCATCATCAGAAAAGAATTCGCTGCTTGATTCTACATGCTCCTGATCTTCTCCGATGAGGGCCTTCCTTCTGTCTTCTTTTCTGCCCACCTCCTTCTTGCTTTCGTCCTTCTTAAGCTCAGGACAGTCGATCTGAATGTGTTTTGTATTGTGACAATTGTAGCATTCCACCTTCCGACTTAAACTACGGTTCCTTAAGGATTCTCCTTATAATTTTTCTTGTATTTGGAGTAGTTTTTCCGGAAGTTCTTTGAACCTTTGCATTATAAACGCCATTTCTTCCTCAAAATCTAATGGATTTGGAGGCTTTACATCGAGATAAGCTCTTGGCGGGGACTCATTTGCAAAGGCTATTCCCTTCTCTGCAGGCTCGGTTGAGGATGAACTTGGAAGCTCGAACTCATAAGCCTTCAGATCAGAGATCAGCTCTTGGATCTATATCTTATTAAGATCCTTGGATTCTCTCATGGCTACTGCCTTCATACTCCATTCAGAATTGAGAGATCTTAGAACCTTCAGTGCCATCTCCCTGTTGCCATAAGATTTGCCGAGGAGTTGATTTCATTGATAATCTTAGTGAACCTTGTGTCCACTTGGTCTATAGATTCGCCATTTTTCATTTTGAAGTTGTCAAATTTTTGAATATCAATTGACAACTTGTTTTCTTTGATCGGCTTCGTTCCTTCACACATTAAGGCTAATGTGTCCCAGATTTCTTTGGCATTCTTGCAATTCTTGATCTTGACCATGGTGGATTTGTCAAGAGTTTGATATAGCACATCTCTAGCCCGGTTATCAAGATTGGCCATCTTTCTTTCTTCGGGAGTCAGCTCTGTCCTCTTCTTTGGGATCTTCTCTGGCTTCCCTGTTGCGATCTTCTCTGCAGTGTTGTCCTTCTCGAAGATGAATGGACCGTCCTCTATGATGCACCATATGTCATCATGGATTGAAGATAAGTGTGCATGCATCCTTATCTTCCAAAGATCATACTCGTCAACTGAAAACACAGGTAGTCTAGAGTGCATGTGTTCCATTATAAAATGAGAGTAAAGATATATCTTAGATATAGATCTGGTTCGTGAAATAAATGAACCAACCTCTCTAATACCACTTGTAGGTCACAAGTCGTCCAGGAATAAGTCTAGAGGGGGGGTGAATAGACTTATTCAAACTCTTAAACTCTTTTTCACGAAGAGTAAGTTTCTTCAGCTGATAGATATGCAAATGGCTTAGAGTCGTTTGTTCTCAATACGTGCGTAAGTCAGCTGATGACGAATACAAGAACAACTAATGAAACACTTAACAATGAATGCAGCAGTTAAAGTATGATGCTATAAAACAGTAAAATACGTAGGCAGTTATAGTGGTCTCAGAGGTGGGGTAATCCTCTACTAATCCACTTTTCTCCAAACCAGTTGGAGATGAATTCACTATAATTTTCAACCAGTGATAAATATTACAGTGATTCAACCAAACTACAACAGCTTCCAACCAGTGGAAATCCATGCCGTTGTAACACACTTGACTGCCTTGCACCTATTGATCCTCGATCCTTAGATGCCTTTACAGTCTCGAACTTGAACCAGTGAAGTACCCCGAACTCAGGATTTAAGACACGAGTTTTTGTCTTCTCCAACTAAGAGCTTCTTCAAGTATGAACTTCTTAGAACCGCTCTTTTCACGATGCTGTATTTTGCTTTTAGATTGCATTAATGCTTTGATCGCTTGGAAGTATGTTCGCACCGGTAGTTGCTCAACTTCAAATCTTCGGATATATATATAGGTGTTGATCTATGAGCATTTCTTCATAGCCGTTGCAAATCTGTAACAAATCAGTCCGTTGGAGGGAGACTTCTTTGTTTATTCTTTTCTGAACGTTGCATGGCTGGATTCCCATATTTTAATCTATCTTCCGACCGTTGTGAAGACTCTGCATGTGATGCGCCGAATCTTTTGAATATAATATGATTAAAGTCTTCAAGGTGGGTCTGGATGAATTATTTAATTCATATCCTTTGCGGGAATCTCTCCAATTTGTCTCTTCACGTTGCATGTGACTTTCCGTAATATTTGACTTTTCAACGCATGCTGACGTGGAGTTGGAGTACTTGGCTGATCTCGACTAGGCTGATGTGCAGTTAACTTCTCTGCAGTCTGGACCTCTATGATGTTCACTGTTTAGGACTTGTCTGATCAGATGACTTGTCTGAGGTATCTTGACTGCAGCCTGGTCAAACATCCCTGATGATTTTTGTTGACCAGAACTATGCTGACTTGACTCGGCTGTACCTCTCTGATGAACTCAGCTGATCTTTAGTACTTAGATGATTTTTAGCCTAACTTATTTTTGGCCTATAGAAGATACTCATTTGGTTCTTCTTTACATTTTGCCAAGTTTTACGCTTAACATTATTTGGCCTATGGAAGATACTCATTTGGTTCTTCCTTAAATTTTTGCCAAGTAATAAACATTTGAATTTATATTAATGACATCATCAAAATCTAACAAGTATTCCTAACAATCCTAACATCATCTAATCCATTGTTCTTCGTCGAATCAAGGTATATTTCTTGATTTCCTTCGAGTTGACTTTTTGGGGATTTGTTCTTGATTTCATTTTCCATCCATTTTTGATGAACCGATTGTTGTTAAATGATGTTGTTAAACATATCCTATGGATTGAACATCCATATTTTCGGTTGGGAATTCTGTTTCCATGTTTTGTCGGGTCGATTCGTGTTCTTGGCCGTTTTGGGGGAAACCCTTGAACTTTCGCCGTTTGTTCTTTGAATTCAGCGGCCTTGGGTCGTGCTATAGAATTCATTTTCATTGTTGTTATTGTTGTTCGTAGTTTAATGTTGCGGGTTGTCGTTCGGTGGAGTCGGCGGGTTCGTAGTCGGTTCGTGCCAACCTACTTCGGTCAATTCTCCGTGTTGTTCTTATTCGAGACAAGTACGTTGTCCATACATTTCTTGTTTCATGGATATGATGATTGGTGATCGTATTGGTATGTTTGTTTGTTTGTTTGAAATGAGTTTTCAAAAGATTCGGTTTAGCCTCGTTAAAGGCTTGCTTTCAAAACGCGTGTGTTTTGTGAATGGTGTAGTTTGTAAATGACTATGTGATTTCTATGGATATGTTTGGTGTTGATGTTGCACTTGGTATGGCGTGTGGACGTATATTATTTCATTTCGGTGCGTTGTGGTTTGACGTGGTGTTTTGCTAAGTGTTTGATGCCACTGAGTGAATTGTTTGGATATCTTTGTTGCATTGTGCTATGTGTGTGATTGTGTGGATGTGGGCGGGGTCTACGGTGGCACGTGGCATGTGATCATGTGGACAGGATGCAACAAGCGATGGATCCAACCGTGAGAGCCTAAGAAAAACTACGGTGACACATGGCGTGTGATCATGTGGTCAGGATGCAACAAGTGATTGATCCAACCGTGAGCGCCAAAGATGTTGTGATTTTTTTAGCTAGCCAGCTCGGGAGGGTCCTTCGAGGCCTCGGGTGGGATCAATGGTATTACCTGTTCCCAAGGCGATGCATGTGTGTGATTTATTTCGCTAGCCAGCTCGGGAGGGTCCTTCGAGGCCTCGAGTGGGATTTGTGGCTTCGTCCCGGTCCTAGGCGATGCGCGTGCGTGATTATGTTTTGTTGATTTTTATGTCCGTCGAGGACACGTGATGTTGGGCTCTGGCCCTGTGAATTGTTGTCCGTTTTCTAATTGTGAAAACAAAACCTTTGGGCTGTGACCCCTATTGATTTTTGGAAAGGATAAGGATTGATAATCTTAAGTTGTTTTCTATTAAAACTCCCGAGGGTATTTTAAACCATTTTGCAAACCGTTCTCGTTATTTGTGATCTTTCGGATTTGGGAAGATTTACTCAAACTCTTGCCTCGGGAAGTATTCGTTTTGTTGTATTTGAATCTTTGAGGATTCCTGGTTATTACTGTTCTTGGAACTTGTATTGTATGGCTCGTATTTTTGCACTTGTACTTGCACTAGCAAAACAGTATAGTTTTGCTAACCCCCGAGTATTCAGGGGGTGGATGTCTGTATTGCATTCAGGTTTGGGAGCATAACACAAGGTCGGCACGAAGGATGATGAAAGATGAACGATACTAATCACACGAGGATCCATATGAGGTCATTGGTTTAGTTGTATTTTATTTCCGCTGCAGTATTCTTTCCCAATTGTACGGGAGTGTGTTGTATTCGACCCCTGCGTGGGCATGTATTGTAATTGAGTTGTATGTATTTATTGAAAGACCAAATCGGTCTATTGAGTCATTTTAGCCTTAAGGGTGTTGTTGAGTTGTTCAGTTTTGTTACCAGCCTGGTAGAACCTTGAGGAAAGGTTCTACGGCGTGTAATATCCCTGAGCGGATTGGGGGTGTTACATAAATGGTATCAGAGCTTAGGTTGAGGAAACCTAGGCTGTCGGGTCAAGTCGTGTTGTTTGAGTCTTGTTTCGTAGGATTTTATCTGACTGGGTTGTGTCGCGACGCGTCGTCTGAGTTTGTTGGTCGTGATTAGTATCGTGGGGCGATCATCATCTTCGTGCGACCTGTGGCTGTAAGTCTCCCTTCTTTGTGTTGTGCCTCGTGTGACACGAGCTATTTTTATGATTACTTGTTTAGTGACGGAATCCTCTTATGGATTCTGATTTCTTGATATGTGGTTATTTGACCCTCATATTTCGTTCATATGAGGAGTAGTGTTGCTGGATTGTGCATGTTTGACTTTATTTCTTTTATCCGCTGCGTGAGTTATTTGGTAATGACTTTCGGTATTTTACCGACTGAGTTTTATTTCAAAAACCGATTCCCTTAACCGAGTTTTTGGCATTATGGCCTTGACCGTTTTGGCGAAATTCTTATGACGGTATTTAGTACTTTGTAAATGGCTTTTGTAAGTTTTTGAAATATTACCGTCATCAGCCTTTTTGGCGTTTTTGTAAATGGTTTTATCCTGATGGGTTCTGGCGCGGGACACACGGCGCTATATTGTTCCGTGTAATTACCTGAAATTTTTGGGCATTCTAGCCCATTGAATTATTTTCGAAAACCTTGAGTATCTTAGAAAATAAATTTCGAGACGTACTTTTAAAATGAATTATTTTCCCGTGGTACATCCAAGGTGCCACAATATGTTTCAAAATTCTTCTACCTCGAGGACCCAAAATGTTTTGAGATATTTTCAATGTTTTATAAACACTTTTACTTAGACGCGAGGGTCGAATATTCTGAAAGTTTTTCACTAAGAGAAAGTGTCCTCATTTTTATCAAATGTGAAATGGTTCTCCAAAGTCTCGATAACAATGTTTCACGTTTGTACTTTTTTGAAAGGTGATACTCAAGATCAACTGGTGTTTTTCTAAATTATTTTCAAAAAGGAGGTTTTCGTTTTTAAAACCTATCCATTCCCGTTTGAGGGATGGGTATGTATGTATGATGTTCGCGTTGTCATTATGATGTTTGCTCCCGAGTATGATCGAATTGGTGGCATGAACGTAGAGACGTTGCCACGCATTTATTGTACTAGCCCTCTGTGAGAGGAGTGAACTGGTGTTTACTGTTTATCGCCTCGTGGTGGTTTGCGTGTTGTCGCACGAGTGGAGTTGTTAAAGCTTGGATTTTCGTGCATTGATGCACATGGGTGATTGTTTCATGATGTTTGCGATAGTGTGCTGGCTATCGTTCGGGCCGTTGTAATCGGCGAACGATGCCGTTGCTGTTATGATTCTTTGTTGTGCTGAGTTGGCATCTCCGCTATGTTGTTTTGCGACGTTATGCCCCATTGTATCTAGCATTTGTATTTTTGGTATGCCGAGCCGAGGCGTTCCAACCGTGATGTGCCGGGGCATGCACGTGTAAATTGTCTTTCTCGTCAGTAACGCGTTTCAAGTGCGGACTCGAGGGACACCGAATTCAGTTTTGCGAATTGGCTACCGAGACTTTCGGAGTTCGCGCTTCACCACAGTTATCAGAATCGGCTTTGAGAGGCATTCGAAGGATGTTTCTGTCGGTTGCTTTTTGTGTTGTTACCTTGTTTCCATTGTTGTGAGTTGCAGGGACGACATTTCTTTTATAATAGGTCGGATGTAATACCCGTACTATTTTTGACTTCTGCAGCTTCTCCTTCTAAATTCTATCGACTCGCTCGTGTTCGTTGATACTTTCTGAACTTGTTCTGTAATTTGGTTTCGTCGTTCGAACGAGCTGTGATCTTGTTTTAGGTCGATCTGGTGATCGCTGTGACTTTTCCGAGTTCGGTTCGATTCTTGTGAACCTTGTTCGGAAGTAACATCTTTTGGTTCTACTAGTTCTTTTATTCGAAGTGGATCGGATTTTGAACTTCTATATTTTTGACTCTGTCGACTCGTTTATCTTCGTTGACATTTTCTGAGCTTGTCCTGCCCCTTGCTTTTGTTGATCGAATGAGTGTGGTATTGTTTCGAAATAACTCATTTTTCGTTGTGACTTTTCAATTGCTCTTCCCTTTCCTGTGGATCTTATGTGAGTGCGCATCTTGTTGTTTTCACCGGATCATGTTTTGTCTCAAGTCGAGATGTGAACCTCGGAGTTGTCGGTTGAACCTTATTGTTCTTCGTGATCCGAACATGATTATTCGATTTTTGTTGTCTCGATCGTTGTGGTTCGATCGTTTGATTGTTCGGTTTTTGTTGATCTCGTTTCGTGACTGTTGAACGTTCAGACTCCTTCGTAATTCCCTTAAGTTCGGGAAATTAGTCTCGTTTCGATCTTCCAACCCTTGGGCGGTGGAATTCCGTATTTTTTCAGCGATTGGCTCGCGTCTTGATTGATGTACCATTGGGGTGGCCAATCATATTGATTTTTTGTTCGTTTTGTTTTGTGATTGTTCGGATAATCGACTCGATTGTATTATCTGTTTGATGACGCTTGTCACTTGTTGATTTTATCATGTCTCTATCGGCGACGTTGTGTTGGTCGTCGTGGAGCGTGTTTTCACGCCGTATATTCCTTTGCGTTGCTTGCAACGTTTCGCCGATGGGCGTAAGTTACGCGTTTCTTGTGTCCCTCGTTGAGTCTTCCTGGCGGGATATCGCTTCTCCCTACTTGTTTTAAGTTTCGGGACGAAACTTCTTTTAAGGAGGGTAGTGTGTAATACCCGTAATTTCGATTTCTGGTAATTTCTTTTTTCGGCGAAAGTCCATTTTGACGGCTCGCTCATGACCGTTTCGTCATTCCGAGAATGATTAATTCTGCACTTTTTATCATCCGAGTTGGTTTCAGTGTCGTTTTGTTGAGTTCCGTGCTTTTTGATGACTTTTCCGCACTCGAGTTCGATTCTTGTGAATCGCATTCGAAACTGCTGTTTCGAGTTTCCTGTAAGTTCGTTTAACTTTGTTATACGTGCTGTGAACTTCGGTTTGGTTATTCGATCATGTATCGTGATTTTCGGGCGTTTTGGGCCATTTTGTAATTTACCCAAAGTCGTGGGTATCCGCATTCGTAATTGTTGTCTTGACCCTTTTCATGGTCACATGTGCGTTTGGTTAGAGCTCAAGCTCTTAGTATGATCTTATTCTAGAGCTTTCCGTGCGTATCTTGAACTTGGTGTTCCGATCGGAGGAATTTGTTGTTGTAATCAGCTTTGAGAAACCTTTATTCTTTGTCCTTGAGTTGTTAGCGCACGCTATACTTATTAGTTAGCGCGCTATGGTGCGGTTGTTAGCGCACGCTACATGTGGTAGCGCACGCTAACGAGTGGTGCGAGAATCGGTCCGAGGCTCTTGGTAGGTTGAGGACGTTGATCAGCGCACGCTATGTAGTATCATAGCGCGCGCTAGAGTGCATTAGTAGCGCACGCTAGGGTGAGGATAGCGCGCGCTACTCGGTAGTTCAGGGCAGTCCAGGGGATACTGGACTGGGTCTGAAGGTCCCGTTAGCGCACGCTAACAATTGTGGTTAGCACACGCTAACAGTGTACCCCGATAGCGCATGCTAATCCTGACGATTAGCGCACGCTGAGCTGTCCAGTGTATATAAACTGGACAACAGTCGTGGAATGTCATTTCCACTTCATTTCTTCTCCTCTCCGCTGGTTTGAGACGAAGGCGACTGGGGTCCGAACTTCTTGTCGATTTTGTTCCATCCAAAGGTGTTTTGGGGGCCTTTAGGTGATCCTAACATCATCTAATCCATTGTTCTTCGTCGAATCAAGGTATATTTCTTGATTTCCTTCGAGTTGACTTTTTGGGGGATTTGTTCTTGATTTCATTTTCCATCCGTTTTTGATGAACCGGTTGTTGTTAAATGATGTTGTTAAACATATCATATGGATTGAACATCCATATTTTCGGTTGGGAATTCCGTTTCCATGTTTTGTCGGGTCGATTCGTGTTCTTGGCCGTTTTGGGGGAAACCCTTGAACTTTCGTTGTTTGTTCATTGAATTCAGCGGCCTTGGGTCGTGCTATAGAATTCATTTTCATTGTTGTTATTGTTGTTCGTAGTTTATTATTGCGGGTTGTCATTCGGTGGAGTCGGCAGGTTCGTAGTCGGTTCGTGCCAACCTACTTCGGTCGATTCTCCGTGTTGTTCTTATTCGAGGCAAGTACCTTGTCCATACATTTCTTGTTTCATGGATATGATGATTGGTGATCATCTTGGTATGTTTGTTTGTTTGTTTGAAATGAGTTTTCAAAAGATTCGGTTTAGCCTCGTTAAAGGCTTGCTTTCAAAACGCGTGTGTTTTGTGAATGGTGTAGTTTGTAAATGACTATGTGATTTCTATGGATATGTTTGGTATTGATGTTGCACTTGGTATGGCGTGTGGACGTATATTATTTCATTTCGGTGCGTTGTGGTTTGACGTGGTGTTTTGCTAAGTGTTTGATGCCACTGAGTGAATTGTTTGGATATCTTTGTTGCATTGTGCTATGTGTGTGATTGTGTGGATGTGGGCGGGGTCTACGATGGCACGTGGCATGTGATCATGTGTCCAGGATGCAACAAGCGATTGATCCAACCGTGAGAGCCTAAGAAAAACTACGGTGACACATGGCATGTGATCATGTGGTCAGGATGCAACAAGTGATTGATCCAACCGTGAGCGCCAAAGATGTTGTGATTTATTTAGCTACCCAGATCGGGAGGGTCCTTCGAGGCCTCGGGCGGGATCAATGGTATTACCCTGTTCCCAAGGCGATGCATGTGTGTGATTTGTTTCGCTAGCCAGCTCGGGAGGGTCCTTCGAGGCCTCGAGTGGGATTTGTGGCTTCATCCCGGTCCTAGGCGATCCGCGTGCGCGATTATGTTTTGTTGATTTTTATGTCCATCGAGGACACGTGATGTTGGGCTCTGGCCCTGTGAATTGTTGTCGGTTTTCTAATTGTGAAAACAAAACCTTTGGGCTGTGACCCCTGTTGATTTTTGGAAAGGATAAGGATTGATAATCCTAAGTTGTTTTCTATTAAAACTCCCGAGGGTATTTTAAACCATTTTGCAAACCGTTCTCGTTATTTGTGATCTTTCGGATTTGGAAAGTTTTACTCAAACTCTTGCCTCGGGAAGCATTCGTTTTGTTGTATTTGAATCTTTGAGGATTCCTGGTTATTATTGTTCTTGGAACTTGTATTGTATGGCTCGTATTTTTGCACTTGTACTTGCACTAGCAAAACAGTGGAGTTTTGCTAACCCCCGAGTATTCGGGGGGTGGATGTCTGTATTGCATTCAGGTTTGGGAGCATAACACAGGGTCGGCACGAAGGATGATGAAAGATGAACGATACTAATCACACGAGGATCCGTATGAGGTCATTGGTTTAATTATATTTTATTTCCGCTGCAGTATTCTTTCCCCGTTGTACGGGAGTGTGTTGTATTCGACCCCTGCGTGGGCATGTATTGTAATTGAGTTGTATGTATTTATTGAAAGACCAAATCGGTCTACTGAGTCATTTTAGCCTTAAGGGAGTTGTTGAGTTGTTCGGTTTTGTTACCAGCCTGGTAGAACCTTGAGGAAAGGTTCTACGGCGTGTAATATCCCTGAGCGGATTGGGGGTGTTACATAGGCGGTTTGAATTTTAAAATGGCGGGATTCAAGATCTTAAAGTCCAGATGTTGTTTCAGTATTAAAAGCTTAATCATTTTAAATTTAGACGATGCAAGTGACTAAAATTGTTTTGAAAAAGGTTAATTGTACGGAATTTGATACGCATAAAATATTAATTGAAATCCTCCAGTATTTGTGTTGTATCCGTGAGAGTACAGTCTCCCCCCTGAAAAGGCACATACAGAATCCAATTCTTACAGCAATTGATGATTAATACTGTAATCTTGGGTGTTGATAAACAATCATGTATATTGTTTTGATAATTGCCGAATGTACAACAAGTTGTCTCAAGAAACCGGAAGAGTCGATCACACAAAGTATGGAAGCTTTCTGGAACCTCCATGCATCACCCTTCCATACAGCACTGGAGATAGCCCACAGCATTGGAGTCTACAGCTACAGCAATAAAATCGTAACATGTTGGATACAACATACAGGTTGAAAGGGTTGAAAAAACAAACACTTATCCAAAATGACTGAAGACCGTTGCGACGGAATCTACTTTATTCACTAAACACCATTTGAAAGAAGTATTTAAATACTGATCAGATAAAGTTTTTAAATACCAACCAACAAAGATCTTCAGACAAGGAGCAAAATCCGTATCTAGCATCATGAAAGTCAATCAACCAATCCGAATGAACTTTTGTTCACCAACTAGCCAACGGACATATTTATAACGAATCTATTACAAAGTTATAAATAGTCCATGCAAGCGGACATTGCAGGACATGAATACGAATGAAAAGCAATGACATAATAATAGAGATTATTCTATCAATCAAGCTTACAAGAGCAAATATATTTCTTCAAGCATATAACAATATCTGAGAGAAGAAATATACACAGTCAACGTGAACAGCACATCATCAGCCTAAGATCATCGTGTTTTCAAGCTGCTGTTCAAACCAGTGATTTCACCATTGTTACCCTTGAGTAAACTTAGCCTTGTGTGAACTAAGTAAAAGATATTCTGACCTGTGTGGGACGAATAGGACAAAGCTTCAATTTTTGTGAGAAGAAGCAAAGTCAAAGAAGCTTACAACTAATCTGTGTGAACGATTGAAAGCTATAGTATTTGTATCAATCTGTATGAACGATAGAAGGATAGGTTTGATTAAAGTCACGTAGTTATGTGCATAGTGATTTTAATAAACATTTTACTCCTATATGGAGGACCAATGGACGTAGAGGGGTTTACCTCGAACCACTTTATATCGCATGTTCTTACCTTTTGTCTTTATTGTTTTCATAATTGTGATTTATATATAAGTATACATTGCAAAACCCTGTATGTACCAAGGTAACAGGAGAAAGCTTAGTTGCTATATTTGCAACAACTCACTTAAACGAACTTCCGCTATGCACTCACATTAGAAAATCTTACAGCTTGTTGTACTAACACTTTACAAGCTGTATTCTGTATACCTAGTGGCCAACAAGTGGTATCGGAGCGGTTGATTCTAAAAAGAATCAGTCATATTTTTAACCGAATCAGATCAAAAAATCACACATTATTTTTGAAAAACAGTCTTTATCCTTCCTATTTTCTTACATGTATACCTCATTGATAAACAAGGTTCCTATGTTCTCGATTAACGAATTTGATGATTAGAGAATTCGGATGGAAGCACATCTTTCCGCCATGCATGAGGAAATGATATTTGTCATCCAAGATGGCCCTATCAAGATAATGAAGGACAATCCCGCCGCATGGATATAAGGACAACCTCATGCAGAGATGCTTGAGAAGGAGCGTGAGCAATCGACAACCGATGATCGCAAGCGCGCGAACCTCGATAATGTTGCTAAGAATGCGCTATTTGTTACTCTTGACAAAGGCACATTCTCAAAGGTAAAGAGCTATAAGGCATCCAAGGAAATATGGGATAAACTCAAGATGATTTGTAAGGGAACTCATCTCTCAAAAGAAAATAAGATTTCAAAACTCACTCAGTAATTTGAATCATTTGAAATGAAATCATCTGAAACTCTTGAGGAACTTCACCTCAGATTCACTGGCATTGTCGATGAACTTGAACCATTGGGTAAAGTGTACACTCAAAAGGAGAAAAATTTGAAAACTTTTAGATCACTCCCTGCCCAATGGGACATTAAAACCACAGCTATGCGTGTGTCATGTAATCTTAATGACATTTATACTTTTGACCTCTTCTTTGACCTCAAAGCTTTCGAGTATGATATTGACAGGAGAGAAAAGGCCTAAGCTTCACCAGCTAAGACTACAGTACTAGATGTTGTATCTAACAGGAGACACAGCATGCCCAGCACATCCAAATCTGCCCACAAGAATGCTGACAGTGATGATGATATCCTGTCACAAGATGAAATGGCCCTTCTCATGCACAAATTCAAAAAGTTCATCAAACAGTCTGGAAATACTGCATACAGGCCCAAGCCTTTTCATAAGGTAAATAATGAATCTTCTCCATCTGGTGATTCTAATATATGCTACAACCGTAGGAAACCTAGGCACTATGCAAATAAGTGTCCGCATCTAAAAGTCCAATAGTTGTCGGAAGCCGAACAAGAGGAAAAAGATGAAACGAGGCGTTCTTGAAAAAACAAGCTTAAGGCCCTGATCGGCAAATCAGAAGCCTCTCCCACACCAAACAAGACCGAGGAATGTCTTCAGGCAGTCACTGACAGTGACTCGTCCGATGATGAGCTAGAAGATAAAACATATATGTGCTTTATGGCCAAAGAAATAGGGGACGGCGAAGATAGCGATGATGAGTTAAGCTCAACATCCAATACTCCTATAAATGCATCTCATACCATTGAAATATGATGAATAAATTTAAAAACATTCAAAAGGCCCATGAGACATTGAAACGAGAAAAACATACAGCTCAAAATTTCTAACTTAGAGCCGAAAGAAGAAAGTGACTTGCTGAGAAATAAATATGAAAACATGTTTATTGATTGTGGAAACAGCAAAGTCTCACTTAAAAAACTCATGGAGAGCAATCATCAGCTTGCCCATGATCTAAATGAGACTAAGTCTCATAATGAGAGCAACACAAATGATTTTTCTCTACTCGAAGCCAAAGTAGAAACTCTCTAGAAATGAGAAGGAGAACTAGAGACCATCTTGAAATCTTTCGAGAAATCCTCTAAAAAGATGGAAGAAATTCTAAGCACCGGGCAACATGCTCATGATAAAAGTGGCTTAGGATACAACTCAATCTCCAATAAAGGGAAAACTAGTACAGTGTTTGTCAGGGGTGTGGAACCCATTCCTGTACCTGAAGAGACCCCGAGTCCAGTAAAGGTAACAGCCGACCCGTATACAGTAAAGGCTGTCATTACACCACCAAAGTTATATCACCGACAGTGGAATCCTAAGCCTCAAGGACCTGTAAGGCGTAACCAACAGCATGCTCCCCAAGCATATCAGAAGCGCCAATAGCCATTCAGAAAGAAAGATGTATCCAAATATCAAAGGCCTGCACATCAGTACTTCCAACAGTACAGTGCACCTAGATATTGGATACAGGAGCCCCGTTATCCATCAAGAAAGCAGGTCGTCATGCAATATCAGCAATAGCTTTGGGAATCCAAGTGAAGACCCAGATGGCAAGCTGTAAGACCTAAGAAAATGGCTCCACCTCCAAGACAGCATTCGTACTGGATTAATAACAATAACCCTCATTTTTACATGCATCATAATTACCAAGGTTACAGCGACTACGTGCCTGCCCCACGTAGACATTGCAAAAACGGACCAAAACTAACCTACAGCAAGCCAATTGGTGTCATGCAAATTTGGGTACCAAAAGGCACTAACATCCATGGACCCAATAATCAAAGGGGCCTAAATATACTTAATTTCTTTGCTTACAGGACATCAACGAGAAGGACATCTGGTACTTCGACAGCGGATGTTCTTGGCACATGACAGGAGATAGAAGCAAGCTGTCAGCTTATGTAGAAGGTCGCGGTCCAAAAGTGCGCTTCGGTGATCAGTCCAAAAGAAGAACAAGAGGGAAGGGAACCCTTCTTGTAGGAAAATTCAAAGTCAGCGATGTATCTTATGTTGAAGGCTTACAGTACAATCTACTTAGTATTAGCCAGTTCTGTGACGAACAGTTCTCGGCGAAATTCTATATAGATCACTGTAGAGTCAAGAACATTCTGACCAAAGAAGTTGTGCTCACAGGAAGCAGGTCAGGTAACATGTATATTGCTGACTGGAAGCCTACAAGCTCCATAATTCCATGTTTTGTTGCCAAAAGCACTGCAAATCAAAGCTGGCTATGGCACAAAAGGATGTCTCATATCAACTTCAAGATGATCAACAAGGTCGCTAGACAGGGAATGGTTAGAGGTTTGCCCAATGTGTCATTCCAAAAAGACAGCGTCTGCAGACCCTGTCAGAAAGGCAAACAAATCAAAACCACCATGAAAAGCAAATCATACCTGTCCACTCACAGAGTTCTGGAAATGCTACATATGGGTCTCTACGGTCCTGTAGTCCCTGTAAGTTTGGTAGGTAACAAATATCATCTCGTTATTGTGATGACTATTCCAGGTATGCTTGGACTATCTTTCTAAGCAAAAAGGAAACCACCACAAAGCTGTCCGAGCACCTGAGAAAGCTTCAGAATGAGAAAGGGTTGAGTATCGTGTCCATTCGTTCTGACAGAGGTACTGAATTCACTAACTGCTTTATAGAGCAATACTGTTCGGATAATAGAATACAACACAAATACTCAGCTACCCAGACTCCTCAACAAAATGGTGTTGCCGAGCGAAAGAACAGGATGCTCAAAGAAGCAACAAGAAACATGATCGCCGCAAGCAAGTTGCTGCAGCGTTTCTGGGGTGAAGCAACAAATACAGCGTGCTATACACAAAACCAATGTATCATCAACAAGCATCACAACAAAACAACTTACGAGGTATGGAACAAAAAAACTCCATTGGTTTCATATTTTCACATATTTGGATGCAGATGTTATGTTCTGAATAACGGGAAAGACCAACTCAAAACCTTCAACGAGAATTTGGATGAAGGGATATTTGTAGGATATTCCTCTGTCAGCAAAGCTTTCAGAATCTCTAACAAAAGGAAGCTGACAGTCAAGGAATCTGTACATGTAGTGTTCGATGAACCTCACCATGACCCTAGAGGAGTAGAAGATCTGACTCAAAATATCCAAAAACTCTCCATTAGTGACCCTCCAACTATAATAGAGCCTGTCGTAGACTTAGAGATCAACCATGCAGCAGTAAGAACAGAGGTAGTTGAAGCTGATGCTGTACAAGCTGAAGCTGAAACTACAGCACCTCAAGATACAATACGGGATGCCAAACTAGAACCCGACACAAGATGGTTGAGAGATCACCCACATAAGTTAATCATAAAAGACATTGATACTGGAGTATCTACCCGGAGGAGAATACAAAGTATAGAAGGAACTGTACTGTGTGCGCAAGAAGAAACCGAATCTGAGAAATCTCTATTTCCTGTATGGAAATCTCAAGAAGAACTTAGAAGACTTGCCATGTGCACACTCGCTGTATTCTTATCTCAATCCGAACCTGTTTCTACCAATGAAGCTCTGAACAATTCTCATTGGATCACTTCTATGGAAGAAGAGATTAATGGTTACGAAAGAAATAATGTATGGTATCTAGTACCCAGACTTGAGCATCAAGCCGTGATTGGAACCAAATGGGTATTTCAAAAAAAGAAGGATGAGAATGGACTTGTTATTAGGAACAAAACCCGTCTAGTCGTATAAGGCTACAGACAGGATGAAGGCATAGACTATGATGAGACATTTGCCCCTGTAGCCAGACTAGAAGCCATTAGGATATTTTTAGATTTTGCCACACATAAGAGCTTTATAGTATATCAAATGGACGTTAAGAGTGCATTCCTGAATGGAGACCTCGCCGAAGAAGTCTATGTTGAACAACTACCGGTGTTTGTCAACACAGAAGGCGGAGACCTTGTATACAAACTACATAAGAACCTCGTTCAAATAAGTACCCCGTACTCATACTTTAAGACAAGAGTGTTGTCTTCTACAACTTAAGAGCTTCCCTGAATATGACTTTAGAATCTATCTCTTAACGATGCTATAGATTTGCTTTGATTGCTTTGATTGCTTTGATAGCTTTTTTCACTTGTAAGTATTGTTCGCATCGTACTTCTGCTCAATCTGTCTTCAAATATTTATAGTACGATTCTTGAGCTTCTTCATAGCAGTTTCATCTCTTGTAACAATTATGTCCGTTGGAGAGTGGACTTCATTGTTTATCTTTTCATCTCTTTGCAAGGCTTTGTCTCTTTCTTCAAATCTGACCGTTTGAAGATGTACTTTCCATTGCGCCGCTTTTCTTGGTTACTATAATTAGAAAGTGTTCTGGGCGCTAATCTCTAGGAATAAAATATTCCTTAACTTCCGGGAATCAATCACTTTGTCCCTTGATTTTTACGTCCGCATGTGTCTTGATGTTTTTGTTAACTTTTCAACGCTTGTTGACGTGGACTGAGCTGCTATTCAGATACACATACTTGGATACAGTACTGGTTTGGTCAACCCCCTATGCTATTTAGTTTGACCAAAAACCTTAACTGATAAAAACTCGACTGTGGTCAACCCTTAGCTGATATTACTGTTTGACCAAAAACTCGTCTACTTCCAGTTGGAGTAAGATCTCGCCTGATATTTTCTCTATCTGAAAGCGCGGCGGATAATAAACTCGTTTGTGGTCAAACTTCTATGATATGTTGTGTTGACCAGAATTCGTCTGAAAAATATCTCGCCTGATACTTATGTTGGTCAAACCTCTCTAATATTTCGTGTTGACCAAAACTTGCCTGATAGTATCTCGCCTGATTTCTTGTCAGTTCTATACGTAGCCAAATTTCTATATGATCAATATGATCAACACTTAGCTTAACCTTTTTAAGGCTTATAGAAGATACTCATTAGGTTCTTGTTTACAATGCTAAGTACATATTTGAAATAATCATGAATACATGGATGACATCTTCAAAATCTAAAATAATATTCCCAACACAAACTGGATATCGAGCCTACTAGCCGTTAGGTACTGAGTGAGCCTATAAGCTTCCTGTAGAGTGATTCATCAATCTGCTTTCCAGCTTCGTCAGCACTAATTTGCATGGAATTGCTCATGGGGGTTGACGAGGATTTAGAGTTGTTCATTTCATATTTGTTGAGCAGCTCCTTGCTGTACTTTTGCTGGTTGATGAAGATTCTTGTAGGCAGTTGCTTAACCTGTAATACTAGAAAATAACTAAGTTCTCCCATCATACTCATTTTAAATTTACTTTTCATGAGATGAGAGAACTATTGACATAAAGCACGGTAAGTTGAACCAAATATAATAACATCGACATATATTTGCACCATTAAAAGGTCATCACCTTCCTGTATCTTAAAGAGGGTATTGTCCACAGCACCTTTCTCAAATCCATTGTTTATTAGGTACAGGGACAAGGTTCCATACTAAGCTCTAGGTGCCTGCTTAAGTCCATACAGAGCTTTCCGTAGCCTGTATACTAGGTCTCCACCTTCAGTGTTGACAAACCCTGGTGGTTGTTCAACATAGACTTTTTCGGCGAGATCTCCATTTAGGAATGCGCTCTTAATGTACATTTGATATACTATAAAGTTCTTATAGGCGGCAAATTCTAGGAATATCCTGATAGCTTCTAGTCTAGCTATAGGGGCAAGCATTTCATCGTAGTCTATGCCTTCTTCCTGTATGTAGCTTTGTGCGACTAGACGAGATGTGCTCCTGATTACAAGTCCATTCTCATCCTTCTTGTTTCTAAATACCCATTTGGTTCTAATTACAGCTTGGTGGTCTGGCCTGGGTACTAGATAACATACATTGTTTCTTTCGAAAAGCAAGCACCTAGATCATGGTACGAAACCCTGTCCCTGTACCTAACTAATAATAGATTTGAGAAAAGTGTTGTGGGCAAGACTCTATTTAAGATAAAAGAAGGTGATGACCTGTTAATGGTTCAAATATACGTAGATGATATTATATTTGGTTCCACTAACCTTGCTTTATGTCAAAGGTTCTCTCATCTCATGCAAAGTAAATTCGAAATGAGTATGATGGGGGAACTTAGTTATTTCCTAGGATTGCAGGTAAAGCAGTTGCCTATAGGAATCTTCATCAACCAAGAGAAGTACATCAAGGAGCTACTCAACAAGTTTGGGATGAATAAATACAAATCCTCATCAACCCCCATGAGCACTTCCGTGCAAATTAGTGCTGACGAAGCTGGAAATCCGGTTGATCAATCACTCTAAAGTAAGCTTATAGACTCACCCCTATACCTAATAGCTAGCAGACCCGGTATACCGTTTGCTGTAGGAGTGTGTGCTCTGTATCAAGTAGCACCTAAAGAATTACACTTCACAACAGCCAAACAATAAGTACGTAAAAGGAACAATCGATGCAGGATTGTGGTATCCTAAGGAAGGTGGATTTGATTTGGTTGGCTACAACGACTCGGATCTCGGTGGATACAAGCTAGATAGGAATAGTACAAGCGGTACTTGTCACTTTCTTGGACCTAGACTTGTGTCCCGGTTCAGTAAGAAGCAATTGGCAAACTCGCTTTCAACAGCTGAATTGGAATACTATGCTGCTGGAAGTTGCTGTATGCAGATTCTCTGGATGCAACAGCAGTTATCTGATTATGGAATCATTGCCAAAGAAACACCTATCATGAGCAATAGCACGATTGCAATTGCAATAACGCATAATCCTGTATTGCACTCGAGAACTAAGCATATTGATATGAAGCATCATTTCATCCAGAATCAAGGGGAACACAGTACGACCCATGAATACAGTATTAATCGAAACATTGTTGTAAGAATCAAATCCTGAATGCACCTTTTAAGGGGGAACGTTGTATAATTCGCTGATACAGTACAGACACTATGGGATGTCAATTAATATTTTGTTATTATTCTATTCGTAATAAAACCGTTTTAGTCCACGTGCCTTGTTTTAAAATTCAAACGTTTTATCATTTAATTACACGATATATGGACTTCACTATCTCAAACGCTGCGATTTTAATAAATTCAAACTGCCATTTAGTGCAATGAGGGAAGTCCAATTGTCAGAAGCGGGACCGGTTATCATTTAAATAATGGATGGATAAGATATACAAGTTAATCTCAGTTCATCCTGTTCATTCTTTTAAAAGACGGTTCCCATCTCTTAAATCTGAACGTTCATTGAATGTAACCCTAATTCTCTCTGCACACTATAAAAGGACTGTTTCTTTCTCCCTCTGACTCTGTACGCTTTCTGCATATTAAACGAGTTTAAGAGCAAACAGCCTATATCGCTTACTGTATTTTATTGCTTTCTTTGCCACTTCACTTCGCTTTTCTTCAGTATCAATGGCAGCTTCTCAGACATCTTCTCTGTCCCTTAAGAAGATAGACTCCATTATCGACGGGCGAATCTTTGCCAGATCCGTCGTCCTTGAAAGAGTTCACATGGAAACCGAGGATGTCGACGCGATGGAACTGATTGTTTCCAGAATCCGGCAACAAGGCCTCTACCGCCTTGGAAGTCTTCATCCTGAGCTCTATGATGAGCGTATTGTCGAGGAATTCTATATCGACGCCTCTGTTAGGTTCTTCTCTCTGAAAAGAGGAGGAGATGTGTCCGACATTTCTGCTACCGTTCACGGAGTTCAGATCTTCCTTGACAGGGAGCTTCTAGAAAACATTTACAGGCTGCCGTCTGATGGCCTGACAATGGAAGAGCTTGAGACCTTTGGGTCATAAGAACTCCTCACTGCTTACTGGGGATTATTCATTGGCGATGCTTCGGATAATAACGTCCATCCATCCTACCACAAGAAAAGATTTTGTCTACCTTTTGTCTATCTACACGATTTCTGTTGTCATTTTGTTGAGAACAGAACTGGCAGATTTGAGATGTGCACAAATCTGCGTTTCAGAATGATGGTTGCCATCATATCTGGCGAACGAGTAAACTGGTGCCAGATTGTTCTGAAGAGGTTACAGGAGCAGGCCTCCAAGCCTGGTACTTAGAAGAAGTCTTTCGGCCTTATCCTCAACAACAATCTTACAAAGAGCGATGTCCCTCAATCCAAAAGAGCCAAGAAGATTGGCCCTGGCAAGTTCATTGGCGGAAGCAAGCCATGTTTCTACAACAAAGATGGACTAATTTCATCAAGACCCTTTTCTAGATGTTTGCCCATCTCTGGTGATCCAAGGGATGTCACTCTCAAGTCCGTGAGTGAAGAAAAATCAAAGAGGAAGAGGAAAAGGAGTGCATCTCACATCAAATCACCACTTGCTGTAGATAAGCCGAAGAAGAAGCTGAGGAGAGCTTCTAAAGCAAAATCTACAGACATTGCAGCGATCTCTGTAGATGTCCCAACTACGGCGCAACCCGCTGTATAGTACCACGAGGGCGCAACCCCTCCGGAAGAAATAATTGCTGCAAAGTCTGCAGATCCCGAGCCATTGGCGACTATGACGGATGAACAATTATTTGCCAAATTGGAAGGAAATAGCAAATCGGCTGCCCAATCGGAGCCAAGAGCCGCCTCTCCTGTAAGGGAACCCACACCCATACAGGATCCCTCTCCCATCAGGGCACCAACCCTTGTTCGGGATCTCTCTCCAAAACAGGCTCCCACACCTGTTGCGGATCCCATTCCTACAGTAGACCGAAATACTGTATAGAGTCCCACCCCCACTATTGTCATTAACGAAACTCTTCTCCAGGTACACATCAAACAAGCATTTGAGCGCTTTGTTGCTTGGAAGAACTACATGGTCGCTCCGTACGACGTCCTGTACAGTTGGGAGGAGTGGAAGAAAGAAGAAACTTTTGTTTTGGAGGTCACGGATAATCAAGATATCCAACTCTTGATTCAATGGGATGATCAATTTTTCCGAAAGCTGATCACAAATTATTATCTGGAAAAAGAAAAGGCCCAATTGAAGGGAAAGTCCCAATCCGGTAACACAGTTCCTAATAGTCCCAAATCTCACCCCAACTTAGACGATGATGACGACGCCGTGCAGGATGGTCTGAGAATGAGTCGTGAAGAGGCTCACGAAAAGGAAATCTCCAGAATGAAAGAATAATAGGGTCAGGGGACCTCGTATAGACATCAGTCCCCTCCCCATCAACAAGAAGCTGCGAAGGACAACTTACAGGAGGATTCAGTCCCTCCCGTCCAACATGAAGCTTCGGAACAGGTAGCCCAACCTGAAGAAGAAGAAGTATGTGCGCATGACTATAGAAATCCAACCAGAATAGGAGGTATTAGTCCCCCTGTCCCCGAGACTGACAATGCTTCACAACGATCTGTCGAGCCCGCGCAAGATGCCCCTGCATCTCCAATCACTGTGAGCTCCAAGTTCGAGTCCGATCACTGATTTCTACCTAACGATAGTGTTGGGAATAGTGCCCTACACATTCGATGTGCCTAGATTTGTAATGGTCTCATTTAAATAAAGTTATTTGATATCATTTATTTCTCGCTGGTTATTATAATGTGGGCGTGTTTTAATATTATAATAATCGAATAATAGTTATTCACGAATAATAAGATTATTCAAATGTCCCTGGTACAATAGCGTTGAGTAGAAACTCAAGTGATTAATATACTAGTATAAGTTTGATTGATAATCATCGGATGATTATGTGTATGGTACGGATCAATCTTATGGGTATTGGATGGAGAACTGATACTAGACAGACCCGCATTGAGATCAATGCATGGAAATGTCATAAGTGAATCTCAATATAATAGTATGTCAATAAATCCTTGAACCTGAGATTATCATAGAGTCCAACATGATAACTGCTATGCCTTGACATAATCCAACATCATCTGAAACATGGTGATCATAAAAGTTAGCGATCGGGATTAGTGGGAGTCATGTAGAAGGCAACGAATAATCAAGATGGGGATTTGTACCTCTTTTTAGTAAGAGAGATATCTGTTGGGCCCCTCGATAAGTAGGACTGAAGGAAATGCATGGTCATGCTCAAATGAAGAGTCATTTGATTCAATCAGTCTACTTAAGATCGAGAAAGTATTTGAACATAAATAAGTATGACAGACTCCATAACTTAGTTCAAATATGATATCGCGTGACAAAGGGATTTGACACGTTAAAAGGTTTAATGGACTATTAACTTATATTATTTGGGTAATCATAATGTCTTGCTAGAGGCCGCTTATGATTTATTATTTAATAAGATATTAAATAATTGCCAACATAATATAAGCCTTTTGGGTCGCACGTACGAAAATTATAGACAAGTAGGAATAAATATCAACTGGGAATAATAAGTATAATATTGGATATTATATTTATGAGGAGATTAAATAATAAGTAATATATAATATTGGATATTATATATATTGTATTATTTAATAACATGAGGGGTACCTAAGAAAATACTAGATTCTTGAATCTAGGGTTACTTAGTATAAATAGTGAGTCTATGACAAGGGATTGTAGGAAAACAAAGTCGGTACAATCCTTCTAGTAAGGAATTTACATTGTACTATTTATTAATATTATTCGTAAGGATATAGCAATCGCGCTTGTGGAATTGTTTGTGTGTGGATCACCCAAAGAGGAAGGAGATATTCATCTGCTTCTAGTCCGGATCTAGATCTGTTCGTCGGATTAAGGTAATTCGATTAACCCTTTAACCAAACAATTAAATTACTGCATGAGATCCTAAATTGGGTTTTCATATTTATTCTTCCGCCGTGTTTTTACTGCTGTTTTCTGTATTCGATGCATGGAAAACCCAACAGTGGTATCGAAGCCAACTTGCAAGTAATTTAATTGTTTATGTAGAATATTTTTATGTGTAAATTATTTTCCTGATCATGTTTATAAAACAGAGATTTTATAAAACAAAATTTTCTGGTTTAATTTGATTTATTCAGATCGTCAAAAATCAAATCTTTGGACTGTTTTCGCAATAATCTGCTCCAGAACTATTCTGGGACAGATCTAGTCCGAGCCGGGTCAGGTCCGGGTCCGACCCGGACCCGCAGGTCATTTTAATTAGCAAAATATTTTTTATTGTTCAATATTGATTAGCAAAATGATGCCAGCCATCTCGCCAATTGTTCTATATTGTTCATTTATGACACAGATGTTATTTATTGTCTGATTGTCAAACAGATTTATTGTTTTGTACATTACATGATTTTATTAATTATTATTTGATAATTATTTATGGTATGTGTATGGTGTATGGCATGACCATAAAATGACCAATGTGATTGGATACTTTATTTCCTTATGGGTTGGTTTTACGTCCTGCATGTCGTTTAATTATATTTGGTTTTACGGCCTGCGAGTCGTCTATTTACATTGTTTATTATTTTACGGCCTGCGTGTCGTTTGCACCTCTTGTAATTTAATTTACTAGTGTAGTATTAAATTTCATTAATGTAATGAATACAAGAAGGACGAGAAGGACGGACTCAAGGAGCCAATTGATCGCGTATGACGTTCCAAGGAGTTGGGAAGATCAATGAAGACTAATTGCAACCTTTTAGATTGACCCTTGTGATTTTCATGTTGGCTCATGGAAATCATGTTAGGAATTATGGTCATGCTATACACGGTCCTATGCTTTTAATTGTCATATGATGCGATGTATGTTTAAATTTATGCATGTATGTCATGCTATGTATGTTTAGATGTATGTTATCAAACATAGACATTAACATAGGATAAAAATCCCTCGTTAAATCTTTTAAATGCCGTTCATTTGAAAACACCTATCAAGACTTCGATCATCTTGAATGGGTCATGCCAAAGCTGGGCGCTTGGATTATCTTAGTAAGGTAGAATGGGTAATGGTGATACCTATGTGTTTTAATGAACTAAGACTTCAAAAGAGTTTTGAACCTTAAGGCATAAGATGGGATTATAACATACTTGGGCATAAGATGCCAAATCCCATGAATATAATCTAAGAGTTACATATGATGTAATCGATAAAGAATTATCCACCTAAAGTAGCTCAATTCTAGGCATCATGCCAAAGCTGAGTTTAGGATTGTGCAAATGGGATCTTAGCCCACTAAAATTACAAATATTATAAACTTGAGGGTACTTTGTTTTAGTGGGAGTATTTTTCGAGAAATAAAATATTGTGACTAAATACGACAGCAACCATCTGGATTGGATCCGGAGCTTGAGAATAGTTCTCAAGCAAGAAAGAAAGCTGTATATTCTTGAGGAAGAAACTCCTGATGAGCCAGCTGACAATGCAAACAAAGCAACAAAAGACAAATGGAACAAACATTGTGATGATTCCATTGAAGTCAGTTGTCTTATGTTGGCTACCATTTGTCCAGAACTTCAGAAGAATCTGGAGGAAATAGAAGCTTATGAGCTAAATGCTCACCTCAAGGAAACTTTCTCGAAGCATGCTAGGCAAGAGAGGTATGAGACTGTTCAAGCCTTATATGCTTGCAAGATGGTTGAGGGGACATCTTTCAGCACTCATGTACTCAAGATGAAAGGATATATTGATCATCTTAAGAGGATTGTTTTTCCACTTTCTAAGGAGCACTCCACGGATGTGATCCTAAACTCATTGCCCGATAGTTTCGGTCAGTTCATTATGAAATATAATAGGAATGAGATGGATAAGTCCATTGTTGAGCTGCATGGGAGGCTTAAAACGGCTGAGCAGAATATTAAGAAGAAACCAAGCCATGTGCTGATGATCAGTAAAGGGAAGTCCTTTAAGAACAAAGGCAAGGGCAAGGGTAAGGCAAAAATTGCCAAATCTAAAGACTATGCTAAGCCAGTTTTCAAGGCTAAAGCTCCCAAAGATGGAAATGGCCATCATTGCAATAAACCAGGACATTGGAAAAGAAATTGCAAGGTTTACTTGGAAGAGCTAAAGCATAACAAGGGTAGTGAGACTACCACAGGTATATTTGTTATAGAGGTTAACTTATCTACTTCTAACTCCTGGGTATTGGATACTGGATGTGGATCTCACATGTGTACAAATGTGCAGGGGTTGAGAAGCAGTAGAGAACTGAAGAAAAGGGAAGTAGATCTAAGAGTCAGCAATGGAGCAAGAGTTGCTGCACTAGTCGTAGGAACTTATGATCTAGTTTTACCCAATGGGCTTTTGTTAGTTATGAACAATTGCTATTATGTTCCTGCTATGAATATGAATATTATTTCAGTTTCTACTGTTTGAAAACCACAGCTGAAATCCCAACTGCAGCTGAGGAAACCACAGCTGAGATCCTGGCTGCACCAACTGCAGCTGAGAAACCACAGCTGAAATCCCAACCGCAATTGAGAAAACCGCAGAGGAGATTCCTCTTGCCCCAACCACAGCTGATGAAACTGCATTTAACATCCCATCAAAAAAGTTAGCTGCAGATGAAGACATCTCACCTTCTCCTGCAACTGCACCTGCCACTGCACCTGAAGAAAGTGCAGACAGTGACAACATTCCCATCTCTAAGCTTTTAAAAGGAAGGAAGTCACCGGAGAAAGAGGAAGTTCTTTACATCACATCATCTCAAGAATCATCCCCCAAGAGGCACAAGGGACTGGTGGAGGAGATACAGGAATTCACCACCACCCTAGCTGGACCTCCACTTATAACACCTGCAGCTCAACCAGAAGAAGAACATGCAGTTACACTCCTGACAGTCCCAAGTGTCGCTGAAGAAGAAGAAGAAGCCAAAGAACTCCTTGAGGAACACAATATCATATATTCTTTCAACCTCATGGAGAAAAATCCTATGAATCTTACCAAGGCACAATTGAAAAGGTAAGAAAACAAGTTCTTAAGTTTTCCTTTGTCAATATCTACAATGAATGGAAGGGATTAAAGAACCTTAGCCTTTCTGAGCTAAAGGAGTTAATTGGGAAGAGTTGATGGGACTACCCCATAGCCAGAGAACACCTGCTCAAAGCGTTCTGCCAAGAGTCATACATGAGCTTACTAATGGATGAGAACTGATTCATATCCAATTTCAAACAGAATATGGATCAGTTCATATTTGACATCATGGAAGGAGTAGCACATGGGAAATCATCTGATGATGAAGAAAATATTGTTGGAGGAGAAGTCGAAAATAATGAGGAAGTCCGAGAAGAAGAAAAGGAAGAAGTTGAAAAAGAGGAGGAAGTCAGAGAAGGAGAAAAAGAAGAAGTTGAAAAAGAGAAGGAAGAAGTCAGATAAAGAGAAAATGAGGAAGTAGTAAAAGATAAAGAGGAAGAAAATGAAGAAGTAGAAAAAAAAGAAGGGAATGAAGGAGAAGAAGAAGGAAAGAATGGAGAGAAGAAATATGATGAGGATCATGATCAGGATGCACCTGATCAAGGATTCAGCTTAGCTCAGCCCTCACAAGCTGAGAAGTCCGAGAAGCAGGGGGGAACAATCTGCAAAAACCCCCTCAGACGAAAAGTCAGCTGACAGGAGAATCCAAACTGAAAAATCCATTGCTCAGAAGTCAGTTGCACATGAAAACTCATCTGAATACATTCCTCAAGCCGAGGAGCCTTCATATCAGCTACCCCTAACTTCAATGAGATGGTCTTAGCCATGGTAGAGGAAACTGTTGCAAAGCTTCTAGCAACAAGGATAGAACCTCACCTGCTATCCCTTAATGACAAAATGGACTCACTGCTCAACAAGAAAGTACCCTCTCCACCACCAATATCTTCAAGGATGCCATTTGGCATGCAATATTTCATGCATAATGTGGAGCAGCAGCTGGAACAAATCATTGATGCTGAAGCTTACCTGCACCTCAAATCATCCATTATCCCGAAGCAGGAACTTCAAGTTCCTTAAAAAGAAAAAGTACAGCTGCACCATCAGATGCACCTACAGCTAAGAAGAAAAGAACCAGGCAAGATCAGGATGTGCCTATGAGCTGGGAAAACAAAGAGCTATACTACGTTGAGGAGTTTATTCCAGAGGAAGCTGGAAATAAATGGGGGATTGCCAAGAAAGAGTTCATTAGAAAATATTATCTCTGGGAGATCCTCCAACACCCTGACTGTACTCCTTAATAAATCTTCGTTGACTATATGCAGATTAAGTGGCCAAATCTATGGGAAATTCTGAAAAGGGTTGCTGAAGAAACATTTAATGCTTATCCTAGAATCCCTGATTTTAGACCACATGACCCTCTAATTAATTTAAATGGAAAGTTGGATGATGAATCACTTCAGAGGGAGATAAAGACTCTCTGTATTAAGAACAAGTACACCTCCCCTGAAGATCAAAGATTTGCTTCCACCATAGTCAAGAAGAAGTATGGGCTAATCCCAGTAGTTCAAAGGCCCATTAGAGCAAAGCCGTTGAAGTCTCTCCCTCCAGTAAGGAACAAAGGAATAGGAAGAGGAAGAGGGAGAACCTAAGTTTTTTTTTTTCTGTCAATCACTTGTAATCATTACTTGTATTTTTTTTTGGTAAATATTGAAAGCTTATTACAGTCGACTTGAATGACAACCACTAGTTGTCTCAGACAGACTAAGTCTCTACATTTCAGTATTTTACTTGTCTGTATGATGATTTTACTACATTTGATCATTAAGTTTTGTCATCATCAAAATGGGGAATTTGTTAGGAATATAAATTTAAGATTTTGATGATGTCATACCTGTATTCAAGATTACTTCAAATGTATGTAATTGGCATTGTAAAGAAGTACGAAATGAGTATCTTCTATAGGCCTTTAAAAAGTTAGGCTAAGTATTGATCATGTTGATCAAATAGAAATTCGGCTAAGTATAGAACAGGCACATTATCAGCCGAGTTTTGGTCAATGCAAGAAATCATCCAGGTTTGACCTATAAAACACCAGTCGGGTTTCAAATAGCTAAAATATCAGCTGAGATTTTGGTCAAAGTAAAATATCAGCCGTGGTTGACCAAGGGAAATAGCAGCCAACTTTCAAGACCGGATATCAGTCAGTTTTTGACCAGGCAGAACATCATTTAGGTTTCACAAATATATCAGGCAGTTTGACCAAGAGAAATATCGGCTGAGTTTTATCACAGAAGGAATATCAGGCAAGTTATTTGATATCAAATGTCCACGTCAGCAAACGTTGAAAAGTCAACAATGACAGCAGAACACATGCAGACGTAAAATTCAAGGAGACAAAGTAACTGATTTCCAAAATTTAATAAATAGAATATTCATCGATATTTGCGCCCTGAAGATTTTCTAATTATATAATCAAAGAAAAGCGGCACAACGGGAACATACAAAAGTTCCCGATGAGAGCTCAAAGGTGGACCTCGCAGAAAATATGAAGGATGTGTTGATGGCAGACATCGAGTCTGATGATGCAGTCACTTCGTGGATTGAGATGCGACCCCCTATTCCTGTTATAGAGATTATTAGGAGTGATGATGAGGAGTAGCCGTGGGCTTAGTTCATTTTATTATATAACTACTATGTTGAGATTTCCAGTGGATGTTTCTAGTTTCATTTCTTTCAAAACATGTTATTAGTCTTAGTTCATTTTATTATATAACTACTATGTTGAGATTTCCAGTGGATGTTTCTAGTTTCATTTCTTTCAAAACATGTTATATAATGAAAATAAGTTATTTTATTGCATTTATATTTTTATGTGTTGCGACTATTATATGCATTCTACCTATCTCTCATTCTTTATTTCTCGCACTGTGTCGACTAATGGGTATTACAACTCGTTGGCAGACTCATGGCTAACTGAGGAAACCGCAACGCTCAACCCACCCAAGATCAACTTTTGGCTGGATTGGCCACTTTAGTTCAAGGTGCAACCATTTTACCGCCTAATAATCCTGAGCAAGCTCAAGCTCAAGTTATCAAGCGGTTCAATCATTTCAAGCTGCCCGTCTTCCTTGGTCGTGAGGGACCAGGAACAATAGAAGAGTGGTTGTTGAACCTAGACAACATCTTCGACTACATGGCATGCACTGATGCTCAGAAGGTGTCATGTGTTGTGTTCCAGCTCAAGTAGTATGTTAGGACATGGTGGATTGGAGTGTGGAGGCTCAAAACCCAAGACGAAAAGGACGCGTTCACTTGGGGTCAGTTCAAGGAAATAGGGAAAGTACTACCCGAGGGCGTACAAAACCAAGATGCAAAAGGAATTCTTCAATATGACCCAAGGAGGAATGTCGGTCACCGATTACGAGCGCTAGTTCAACCATATGTGCCGTTTTGCTCCTCACATGGTCGAGATGGATGACATGAAGTCTAAAAAATTCTGAGATGGACTACGTGACCAGATTCGTCACCACCTGGATGGTCATGGTCGTCTGAGCTATAATGAAGCAGTTGCAAGGTCCGAGGACATTTATGCTAGTTTGGATGTGGAGAAGGCAAGAGCACCACCAGTCGCAACAAATAACAAGCACAAGTGGTACGATCAAGGAGGTGGTAGTAAAAAGAATGTTAAGACTGGATTTTCGGGGGAGAAACCCCAGTCCGATAAACCTAAATGTGTTACTTGGTGCAAGGGACATAAAGGTGCATGTATGCTTGGTCAGAATCGGTGCTACTTTTGCCGTGAGGAAGGACACATGGCCTCAGCATGTCCGAAGTAAGGAAAAGGCCCAGGCGATAGTGTGCAAGGTCAAGGCTCAGGAGGCAAAGCTCGAGTGTATAGCATGGCCGAGGCCGAAGAAGAGACTGAAACCCAAACTATGTCAGGTATGTTGTAAGTTTCAAATATGCCTGCTTTGGTGTTGTTTGACATGGGTGCATCTCATTCATTCATCTCTAGGAAGCTTTGTACTATGATTGGTTGTAGAAGTAGTAATGCCCCTAGATCTCTGTTAGTTAGCATGCCTGCGGGGGTAGTAGTGCATGTAGACTCGATAACTAATAATGTGAAGATATAGATTAACGAACATAGCTTCTTAGCCGACTTGCACATAGTTGAACTCGGTGATTTTGATGTTTTTTGGGTGTGGATTGGTTGGACAAACATAGAGATGTAGTTGAATTCTCCGAAAGGAGGGTAACCTTATGTCCGTCTATTGATGTGAAGAATGTATTCGAGGGAGTAAGACACAGTAGTACCCCAAAAGTGATTTCAGCCATGAAAGTTGTGAAGATGTTGAAGAAGCGTAGTTGCCAAGGATTCTTGGTGTATGTGATGGGGAGAACAACTTCGGAGAAAACGGTAGCTGATGTACCTATCGTCAAGGAGTATCCAGATGTCTTTCCCAAAGACTTGTCGGGGATTCCGCTGAGTCGTCAAGTTGAGTTCTAGATTGACTTAGTGCCAGGAGCGGCAGCAATATCGAAAGCTCCCTATAGAATGGCGCCCAAGGAATTACAAGAGCTGAAAGTGCAACTTCAGGAATTGCTCGACTCTGGTTTTATCCAACCGAGTGTTTCGCCATGGGGTGCGCTAGTATTCTTCATGTAGAAAGGATAGAAGTTTGAGGATGTGCATAGACTATCGTGAACTTAATCGACTCACGATATAGAATAAATATCCACTTCCTAGAATAGAGGACCTATTCGATCAACTTAGAGGATCAGGAGTGTTCTCTAAAATAGATTTGAGATCCGGATATCAAAAACTGAGGATTAAGGATGACAATATCCCGAAGACAGCATTTCGATCTCGATATGGACACTATGAGTTTATAGCGATGCCATTTGGTTTGACTAATGCGCTAGTAGTATTCATGGACCTCATGAACCATGTATTTCAACCTTATTTGGATAAGTTTGCCATTGTGTTCATAGATGACATACTTGTGTATTCAAAGAGCAAGGATGAACACGAGCAGCATCTTAGAACAGTATTGGGAATACTGCACAATGAGAAGTTGTATGCGAAGTTCAACAAGTGTGAATTCTGGCTTAACCGAGTTGCATTTTTGGGACATGTGGTCACTTCTAGAGGAATTGAGGTTGACCCGATTAAGGTAGAAGCAGTCAATGAGTGGAAAGTACCAAGTAATGCAAATGAAGTTCGCAGCTTCTTGGGATTAGCTGGTTATTATCGGAGATTTATCGAGGGATTTTCAAAGATAGCTGCACCTATGACTAGATTGACTTGAAAGGGAGAAATTTTCTTTTGTAATGAGAAATGCGAAAAGATTTTCCAAGAACTTAAGCGGAGGTTGACCGCATCACCATTTTTGACGATATCCGACGAGAGAATTCGTCATCTATAGTGATGCATCCAAGCAATTCTTGGGATGTGTATTGATGCAGGAGGGCAAGGTAGTTGCCTATGCTTCGAGATAGTTAAAACCGCACGAGTTGAACTACCCTACTCATGATTTGGAATTAGCAGCGGTAGTTCATGCCTTGAAGATTTGGAGGCAATACCTATATGGAGGTAAGTGTGAAATTTATATAGACCAAAAAAGTCGGAAATATATTTTCACACAGAAGGAATTGAATATGAGGCATCGCAGATGGCTAGAGTTGGTCAAAGACTACGATTGTACAATTTATTAACACCCCGGCAAAGCAAATGTAGTTGCTGATGCACTGAGCCGTAAGGCGAGAGGAGACTTAACCTGTTTGTTGACCAAAGAGGAAAGCTTGGTCAAGGAATTTGCAAGGATGAACCTTGAGATGGCTACACCATCGAATTCAGTTGAGTCGTTATTGGCTAGTTTGGTGGTACAACCAACCTTGAGGAAGCATATCAAAGAAGGTCAAGGACAAGACGACTTCTTGGTCAAAATGAAAGAACGTACTCTTTCAGGTGAGGATAAGGGCTTCAGTATATCCGATGATGGCACAATGTACTATGAAGGGAGGATTTGTATGCCCAATGTTGTCAAGTTGATAGAAGCAATATTGAAGGAGGCACATATTGCTCCATATACAGCACACCCTGGGAGTACAAAGATGTACCAAGACCTTAAAGGGACATTTTGGTGGGAAGGTTTAAAAAGAGATATGGCAGACTTTGTCAGAAGGTGTATAGTTTGTCAGCAAGTGAAGGCAGAACACCAACGCCCCTTTGAAATACTTAAATCACTTCATATTCTGGAATGGAAATGGGAACACATTTCAATGGACTTTGTGTTAGGTTTGCCTCAAACGGAAAGAGGAAACCACGCTATTTGGGTTGTTGTGGACTGACTCACAAGGTCAGCTCATTTGATCCCAGCCAAGATGAATTTCCGAATGGATCAGTATGCTCAACTTTACATCAGTGAGATTATCAAGTTGCATGGAGTGCCAGTCTCTATAGTATCCGATAGGGATACTCGTTTCACATTGCGTTTTTGGGAGAGTTTGCAAGAAGCCTTGGGAATGCAGTTGAATTTTAGTACAACTTATCATCCTCAGACTGATGGTCAGTCTGAGGGGACCATTCAGATTCTTGAGGATATGTTGTGAGCATGTGTGTTAGACATGGGCAACAATTGGGAACAACTGTTTTCTTTGGTAGAATTTGCTTACAACAATAGTTATCAGTCGACAATCGGTATGGCACCGTATGAAGCCTTATAAGGTAGGAAGTGTCGATCACCACTATATTGGGACGAAGTAGGTGAAAGGAGAATCTTGGGTCCTGAGATGATTGAACAGACAGTATGTGTGGTGGATAAGATTCGTGAGAGGATCTAGATAGCACAGGATCGTCAGAAGTCTTATGCCAACAAGTGTAGGAAAGATCTCGAATTCTGCGTTGGCGACAAAGTATTCCTGAAGGTATCTCCTACCAAGGGAATTGTTCGTTTTGGTCCAAGGAGCAAGTTGAGGCCGAGATACATTGGACCATTTGAAATTCTCGAACGAATTGGAGAGTTAGCTTACCGCTTGGCGTTACCCCCATAACTTTCGGTTGTGCAAATGTTTTTCACGTATCATTGTTGAGGAAGTATGTGCACGATCCCAGCCACGTCATCAACTTTACCGCTGTGGAGATGAACAAATATCTTACTTATGAAGAACAACCAGAACTGATTCTCGACTGATCAGTCCGGCAGTTGAGGAACAAAGAGAATGTGTTTGTCAAGATCCAATGGCGTAACCACAGTAAAGATGAAGCCACTTGGGAGTGCGAGGAAGAACTTCAAGCTCGTTATCCGAATTTCTTCAATCGAGGTATGTCATTTATTTTCGAGGACGAAAATTTTTCTAAGAGGAGTAGGATGTAACACCCGCCATTTTTCATAATGTAATATTATTATTCATAATAATATTATAATGCATTTCATTTCATTTAATTTTATTTAGAGGATCATGAATATTTATTTTGACGTATCACAAGTCCTAGCCCGAGTCATTTTGTCAGATATATTCAAGTAGTCATTGATTATTTTATAATAGTGTTATTAATTATTCAAGTATAATACTAACACTACTATTATTAATATTATCATTTGTACTATTAATAAAATTATTAATACTATTTTATTAGTACTAATATTATTATTATTATTATTATTATTATCATTTTTCAGATTATTATGATCAATATTACCAATTAATTATTATTTTACATTTACTATTATTACTATTATTATCATTATATCATTTATATTTAATCATGTATTATAACTTAACCAACTATGATTAAACTAAACTAACCACAATTAAGAACCCTTCTCTTCCTAGTCGATCGATCCCTCACAGTTCTTTCACTTTACCAAACTCTTTATCTTTATCCAACATACAATCCTAATTCAACTAAAATACTCCAAAATTTACATCTATAAATATACAAATTCTGCTGTACAGAACTTCTTTACATCGATCAAACATCCAGAAAACAAAAAAAATACAGAAGAGAAAATACAGTACACAACAATACACCAAGTTCTGACAGAGGCTGAAGCATCTTTTCTTCTCGACCAATTTTCCAGCTTCCTTCCCAGCAGTCAACATCTACAAAATTCCTTCTCAACATCTCCTGCAACTTCTTCACACATCCGGATGATTTTACTCCAACGAAGGTATGCCCAAGCCCTCAAAATTTTTACCTTAGAGTTTCATGTTTCATTTCAAAATCTTGAAGTTGCAAATCTGAGTATTAATCATAATCCCTATACACTGTCGTCATCAACCTCTGCACAATTCATAGGGGATTTCAAATCCGAAAAAAAAGAAAGAAAACATCAGCCCCAAATCCAGAAGCCGATCGAGACCGTGTGTTTTCCCATCCTGCAACCCACGAGGTTTGACCCAGCACCAACCTTAAAATCTAACCCATCTCAGAAACTCCAAATCCGATCCCCAATTCAACAACTATCCCAGTGTAATACCCAGGATTTTCATTCCGGTTAATTTGGATTTTTTCCAAATATTTCTTAGTTGCCGAGTATCGGTATTATCTTTCCCGATGATTGATTTTTGTGTTTGTTGTAATACCCAAGACTTTATTCCGGCTGCCTTGAGCTATTTGTCGGTTGGTGTCGTTTATTTCATGTCGTTATAATCTTGTGGGATTCATTTTTCTGTTATGATTGGTACGTTATGTTTCGTAATTTTGCTCGTTATTGATTTGAAACATAATTGGCGCGTTAGTGTGACCGAGACGTTGTCGAATGCCTAACCAGGCTGTCGGAATAGGTCACGGCCGAGTCACGGCCGCATGTTTTGGGGCAGAGACTCGCCTGGCTGAGTTACGGCCGTAAGTGATCGGCAGGCACGGGCTGGACGAAGGCCGGTTACGGCCGTAAGGCATGATCAGCTACGGCCGTACGGGCGCCAAGCAGTTTTCGGACGAAGGCCGGTTACGGCCGTAAGGTGTGATCGGATACGGCCGTAAGGGCGCTGGGCGGTATCCGGATGAAGGCCGGTTACGGCCGTAAGGGTGATGGTTACGACCGTAACTCTGTCGGCCATATATAGGCCTGGTGTCGTGCCAGACCTCATTTTACCCCATTTCTTCATCCAGGTGGCGGCTGGCGATGGGAGAAGTCGAGGAGTGGAGTTTTTGGTCGATTCCACTCGATTTCTAGGCGTTTTGGAAGACTTTTGTCGATTATATCATCACCTAATCATTGTTCTTTGTCGAATCGAGGTAAAATCTTGAAATCTCCTATAGTTGACTTTCAGGATTCCTTCTTGATCTTTGTTGTTCGTCCGATTTTGATGAATCGGTTGATGTTTTTGAACATTAATAATCGTGGTCTATGGGTTGTATATCCATATTTCGAGTTTGTTTAACTCGATTGGTGATTCGAGTGTTCTTGGGAGTTATCGAACGTTGAGTGTTCGATTAAATGTCCCAATGAGTTTCCTTTCGATAGTTTGGTGGGATTTCCGTTGTTTTTGACCTTGATTCTCATTGTAATCGTATCTTCGTTGTTTTTGGCCGGAGGATTGTAGGTATTCGAGGTTTTCCCGATTGAACCGTGTCCTTCGGAGTGTGCAGTATCGGTTATTGAGGCAAGTATTTTCTTATGCGATTTGTGTCCTACAAATAGAGTTTACATGTTGGATTTACGATGGTTGGTTTGCCCTCGTGAATATGATTCGTGTGAGTTGATTATGATTTGATTATTTTGAACGCTGAGGGCTTTAATGATACCCCTGCTTGTTTAATGTTGTGGAATCGTGTATTCCATGTTAATTGTGTCGTTGTGTTGTGATCGATTGTTCATGATGGAGGTATTGTGATGAGTATGATAATGGTGTCGGGTAAGTGGCCATCTCTAGTAAGTATTCTTAATGAACTTACAATCTTAGCATATTAGTATTGCATGAGTGACATGTGTATGTATGTTCACTACGGGTTAGATCCGACGGGGTCTCGGTAGGGGTCCACTGAGGCGTGGATCGACGAGCTTTACTTTTAACCACTAAAGGTTAGATCCGACGGGTCTCAGTAGGGGTCCACAGAGGCGTGGATCGACGGTTAATTGTGGTGCATTTTACAAATGTGTTTTGGGTTCTGGCGTTTCCGGAAATGAGTGTTTTTGAACGGTGCTTTCATGATTGCATGCATTAACTAAATGTGTAAGAGGTAAGTCGTTCATTTGGCCTACTTGGCTAGGATGGCACTAAAGTATTTTGTCGTATGCGTTTAGTCCTTTAGTTGTGGGATTTTGATGTTGGAAAACGGACCTTGTTATTGTTCTCGCGTACTGTGATTTGATGAGATTTGGGATGCATCCCAATGGTTTTGTAAAGGTCGTTTTGCGGAAAGTGATTTTGGGCCGAGACCCATTCGTCTTGAAATGGTTATTTTTCAAACTAAAGACTTGAGGTTCAACAAGGTTTCTACTTTTAAAATCCCCGAGATGAGGAATTTATTTCCAAACACTTCATTGATTGCTTTTTGATTAATAAAACCTTTCGGGATGGCTTTTGTCATATATTGTCGTACCTAATTTGTGATTCCTATTTGTTTGTTACATTTCGCATGATTATGCACTTCCACTAGCAAAATAGTGGGATTTTGCTAGCCCCCGAGTAATCGGGGGGTGAATGTCTATATTGCATTCAGGTTTAGGGGAGCATAACACAGGTTCGGCATGAAGGATGATGAGAGATGATCGATACTAATAACATGAGGATCCATACTATGTCGTATTGGTTTAGTTGTACTTTATTTCCGCTGTGGTATTTTCCCCGTTGTTCGGGAACGTGTTGTATTTCGACCTCTGCGTGGGTATGTATTGAGTTGTGTGTATTGATTGAAAGACCAAATCGATCTTCTGAGTCATTTTTCTTTAGCCTTAAAGGCGATGTTGAGATGTTTAATCGTGTTACCATCCTGGTAGATCCTTGAGAGAAGGGTTTACGGCGTGTAATATTCCTGAGTGGGTTGGGGGTGTTACATAAATGGTATCGGAGCCAGGTTGTGGAAACCTAGGCTGTCAGGTCAAGTTGTGCCTGTTGAGTTTTTCTCGTCGGATTTTGTCTGACGGAGTCGTGTCGCGATGCGTCGTCTGAGTTTGTTGGTCATGATTAGTATCATGGGGCGATCATCATCTTCGTGCAACCTGTGGATGCAAGTCTCCCTTCTTTGTGATGTTCCTCATGTGACATGAGCTACTTGTATGATTATTTGTTAAGTGATGGGATCTTCTGTGGATTTTTATTTCATGATATGCGTTTTTTCGACTCTCATATTTTGTTTATATGAGGAGTGGTGTCGCTGCTAATGTATTTTTACTGTTGGTTTCGTCCGCTTTGTGTATTTCAAAATGATTTGCTCATTTTGCGAGTATTCTTGTGAAACCTTTGTGCTTAATATGGAATAGAAATGTATATGTGTTTGATTTGCTCACTGCGGGAGGGTCCTTAGAGGCCTCGAATGGGATTAGTGGTTTCGCCCCGATCCTAGGCGGTTTTCGACCATGATATTTGACTGTTTATTTCCGGTAAAAGATATGTATTGTTTTGATTTTGAACGATTTTATGCGTGTACTATGATGTGTATAAGCGGATGTCGATACATGTGAGTTTTGGGCATTCTGGCCTAATGGATTTTCTTTTCAAACCCCGAGTGTCTTGGAAAATAAATTTCGAGATGTACTTTAAAAATGGATTATTTTCTCGCGGTACTTTCATGGTGCCTACTAGCGCCACAGTATGTTTCAAAACTATTCCACTTTGAGGACCAAAATATTTTGAGGTATTTTCAATGATTTAGATCGCTCTATCAAACGCAAGATGGTTTTTCAAAGTCTCGATAATGATGGTTGTGTTACTTTTTCGAAATATGATACTCAAGATCAATTGATGTTCCCAAAATTGTTTTCAAAAAGGTGGTTTTAGTTTTTAAAACCTATCATTTCTATGTAAAGTCCGGGAATGTATGTACGATGTTCGCACTGTCGTTAAGGTGTTAACCCTCGAGTTGTGATTGAATTTGTGGTGTGAAAGTTGAGTCGTTCGCCATGCATTTTTGTGTTAGCCCTCTGGAGAGGTGTGATGTTGGCCTTTAATGTTATCGTTTTGTGGTGATTTGTGTGTTATCACACTTGTGCGAGCTGTTAGAGCTCGGGTTTGTATGTTGTCTACATCTATGATTATTTCATGATGTTTTGTGATTGTGTGCTGGTTATCATTCGGGCCGTTGAAATCGCCGAATGTCTGCCATTGTTGCCGTGATTTTTTGTATGTGGGTTGCATTACGTTGATATGTTTTGCTGAGTCGGCATCTCCGGTATGTCGTTTCGCGATGTTATATTCCACTGTACCTAGCAGTTGTATTTTCGGTATGCTGAGGTGCTTCAACTGTAATGTGACGAGTCATGTATGTGCAAATTGTCCTTCTCCGCTAGTAGCAGATTACAAGTGTGGACTCGAGGGACACAAAATCCAGTTTTGCGAGTTGGTTACCGAGCCTTCCGGGGTACGAACCTCAGCACAGTTATCGGGATCGGCTTTGAGAGGCCTTTGTAAGATGTTTCTGTCGTTTACTTGTTGTGTTGTTACCTTGCTTCCGTTATTGTGAGTTTTTGGGACGACACTTATTTTAAAAAGGGGGTCGAATGTAATACCCATATTATTTTTGACTTCTGCGCTTTCTCTTTCTCAATTCTATCGACTCGCTCGTGTTCGTTGATACTTTCTGAACTTATTTGGTATCTCGGTTGTCATTGTTCGAACGGTTTGTGACCTCATTTCGGATCAATCTGTTTATCAGTGTGACTTTTCTGAGTTCGGTTTGATTCTTGTGAACCTTCACTACTAGAAAGAGGGCTATCCTTGACGCGCATTTTATGGCGCTCGCTGAAAGATGACGCCCAAAAATGAGCGTCATAAAATAAGAGTCATTTTTCTATTGGGGATGACTCGTTTTCAGAAGCGTCATAACATATGAGTCATAATCAGTTAAACGGGGAAGTGAAAAATACAAGCGCCTATATTTAATTATTCATCTTCACTTTCAATCGACCATAACACACACACATAAAACACTCACCTTGCCCTAATCTATTCATATTCACCGATTGCAACCATCCACCGCCACCACTCCGTCACCGTCACCGTCGCCACTCCGTCACCGTCACCGTCGCCACCCACCAGGTAAAACTTTGTTATCATTACGAATTTAAAGGGTTGAAATATTTAACGTATTTTCAGTTCCTATTTGTTTATGTTACTTGTTATCTGTTGTAGAGTTTTTGTTTATAGTGAGTGTTTATTAGGGACTATTAGTTCACGACATCTGAGAACCATTAGTTATGCGCCCCTCTTGAACTCGATTATACATGTAACTAAGAATTAAAATACTTGAATATTTGTAAACATACATAGTCGATTTCTTTGGGTTCGATTACATTATACACTTACTCGACATTTAGGTAATGGATAAATCTTGGATTTTGTCCGATCGATTATCAATCGCATACGAGGAAGGTGTGAATGCCTTTTTAGAGTTTGCACAATGCAATAACCCAAATTCCGACGCCATTCCGTGTCCTTGTGTAAATTGTATCAATTTGTGTCACACTTCCATCTCCAACGTGCGTTATCACCTGTTTAAACACGGTTTCGATGAGAATTATAGTGTTTGGTCCTTCCATGGAGAAAATTCATCTAAGGATGAAGCTCAATGCCCTAATGAGTCTAGACCTCCCGAGTTCGATTACACAAAGGAGATGCTACATGAGGCCTTCACATATGCAGAGAATGAACCTAGTTTATTGAAGTCACTTCTCGAAGAATGCGACAAGCCACTGTATGAAGGGTCTAAGTATAATGCACTAAATGGATTGCTGAAATTACAACATTTGAAGGGTCAATTTGGCTGGTCTGATACAAGCTTTGATGCTTTATTGGGCGAGCTAAATGATGTTTTGCCTTCAAATAATACAATCCCTAAGTCGATATACGAGGCCAAGAAGTTGCTAAAAGGAATAAGCATAGAATCCATTAAGTATAATGCTTGTGAGAATGATTGTGTCTTGTTCTGGGATGAGCACAAGGATGCTTCTCAATGTCCAACTTGTGGCACTTCTCGGTGGAAGGAGAATAGCAAGACGGTGCCGAGAAAAGTTGTTTGGTATTTCCCGCCCATTCCTAGATTTAGAAGAATGTTCTCGTCACCAGAAACCGCACATGACCTAACTTGGCATGCGCAAGGTCGGGTCAGTGATGGCAAGCTAAGACATCCTTGTGATTACCCATCTTGGAAGCTTGTTGACGACAAGTGGAAAGAATTTGGAAAGGAAGATAGGAATCTGAGATTAACCTTGTCCGCAGATGGTATAAACCCTCACAAGTCATTAAGTGCAAAGTATAGTTGTTGGCCGGTTACCCTAGCAACATACAATCTGCCTTCTTATTTGTGTATGTCAAGAAAGTTCATGATGTTGACTTTCGATATCGTGTCCAAGGCAACTGTGCAATATTGATGTCTACTTGGCACCACTAATAGCAGATCTGAAACAGTTGTGGGAACCTGGCGTTAAGACGTATGATGCTTATAAGAAACAGTTCTTCAATCTAAAAGCAGTCTTACTTTGGACTATAAATGACTTTCCCGCGTATGGTGACCTGTCGGGGTGTGTTACCAAAGGTTATAATGCGTGTCCAGTATGCTCAGAGGATACCTACTCACAGTGGTTGCCAAAATCCAAAAAAGTATGCTTCTTCGGGCATAGAAGATTCCTGCCACTTACACATCCCTTTCGCAAAAGAACAAAGCATTTCAATAATGAACAAGAGAGCGGTGTGATGAAAAAACCGAGATCGGGTGAACAAGTTTACGACTATCTGGAAGGTTTTACGACTAAATGGGGGAAGCAGAAAAAGGCAAAGAAGGAAGTTATCTGGAGGGCGTTAAAGAAGAAAAAATCAAAGAAGAAAATGCCACGTCAGCAGAGAAGGCCAAAAAAGAAAAAAGAAACTATCGATGCGAGATCGAAAGTTTGGCGTAAAAAATCAATCTTTTTTGAACTAGAGTACTGGAAGCATTTGCTTGTTCGTCATCAGTTAGATGTTATGCATATAGAAAAGAATGTATGTGAGAGTGTTTATGGGACGTTACTGAATTTGCAAGCCAAGACGAAGGACGGTTTAAAGCCACGACAAGATCTCAAGGAGTTAGGGATTAAGCCTGAGTTAATAAGTCAACCAAAAGGGAAGGGTCATTATCTGCCGCCTGCCATATACACATTAAATAGCACGGAGAAACGCATGTTTTATGACACGCTGTCTAACATAATAGTGCCTGATGGGTATTCCTCCAATTTCAAGAATCTCGTGTCCGATGATAATTCGAAGATGAATGGATTGAAGTCCAACGACTGTCACGTACTAATGCAACAGATTCTTCCTTTTGCAATAAAGGGGGTGTTAGACGTGAAAGTTAGGAAGACTATTATAAGCTTGTGTCACTTCTTCAACGAGCTGTGTAGTAAAGTAGTTGATGTTAGTAAGCTAAGCTGCAAAGTGACATCGTAGTAACTTTGTGTTTACTAGAGAAGTATTTTCCGCCTTCGTTTTTCGATGTCATGATTCACTTGATGGTGCATTTAGACAGAGAGGTCAGGTTATGTGGCCCAGTCCACTTTAGGTGGATGTATCCGTTTGAGAGGTACATGAAAACACTAAAAGGTTATGTACGAAATCATTATGGACCCGAGGGCTACATGGCAGAATGTTATGTGGCAGAGGAAGCATTAGAATTCTGTTCCTATTACTTGAAAACATGAAATCAATTGGCAATCCTCATGATCGTGCTGATGAAAGAAACCGCACTGGTAAACCTTTATCGCAGGCTACCATCCGTGCTGTGGATTCTAAGTTACTTGATCAAGATCATCTTTATGTATTAGGAAACTCCGCCGACGTTGAACCATACATAAAGCAGCATATGTTAGAACTGAAGGATCTTAACCCGCGTCGAAATAATACATGGTTGCAGAGCCAACATAGTCGGATGTTTATTGACTGGTTTAAGAACGAGGTTGAAAAGTGTTTGGCTAATGGGGAAAATATCGGTGATAGTGTTCGTTGGTTGGCAAAAGGCCCTGATTTTGCTGTTAGTAAATATACCGGGTTTGCCGTAAATGAGTATCAATTCCATACAAAAGAGCGTGATGAATCTAAAACCACTCAAGGTAGTGGAGTATCTATAGTTGCAAATGCTATGCAGATTGCTAGTGCAAAAGACTCCAATCCGGTGTACGGCGCTGTTACCTACTTCGGTCGTATATTAGAAATATGGGATCTTGATTATCGTACATTTACGGTTCCTGTTTTCATGTGTGAGTGGGTAGATAGTCGTGGAGTAAAAAAAGATGATTTAGGATTCATGGTGGTTAACTTTGATAGGCTTGGTCATGGGTCTGAACCCTTCATATTACCTAGTCAAGCAAGACAAGTTTTTTATGTTCAGGATCAACAAGATAGGAACACATGCATTGTTGGATTCACACCACATAGGATGCATAAGTATGGAGATAATAATGGTGAAACTGATGATGTGTTTGAATTTGATGTTACACAAGATATGAACCTGTCTTTAATAGACCTAGACGATGATTTTAAGTGTACGCGCTCGGATGACGAGGGCATATTCGTTTTAGATCATTAGTTTTTGGTATGAAATAACTATTTATTTGTTAAAATCTGTCAAGCATTATTGATTATTTAAAGTTGTTGGTATGAAAATAACTATTTATTTTGTTTATTTTAAACAGGTTGCTTTTTGGTAATAAAAGATGGCCTCGATTTCTGATTAGGACCGCGAAGATAATGCGGGTTAAGTTACGAGCGAAATTTGGATGCCGAATTAGATTCCAAATCGCATAGAGGGCCGACAATAAAAGCGAAGGCAAATAAAAAACAGTTATTACTTATAATAAAAGAGGTGTGCCTACTGGACCGGGAGCAAAAAAACTGTCTACTTTTGAGGGATTGGTGGCAAGATCTATGGTTCTCATAACCTATGATTCTTGGTTGCACGTAGATAACGAAACAAAGGAAACTTGTTGGCAATATGTTAAGGTAAGTATTTTATTATTTATATCTAACTATGTTTTAGTTTTAGTATTTTATTCTATGTTTTGATTCATTTTTTACGTTTCAGAGACATTTTGAACTTCACCAAAAGAGTCGGAAGCAAGTTCTCCAATCAATCGGGACAAAGTGGAAAAACTTCAAACATTATCTTTATAAGAAGTTCATTAAGCCACTAAAAGATGATAAGTCTAAGGAGGCCAGGAATCAATTATATACTCCTCCTGCAAAGTATTCGTCCGTGAAAAAAAAGACTGGAAACTTTTCGTATCACAAAGAACTAAGACTTCGTTTGAGGTATTTGTTTAAGTTTCCAAAAACAGTTATTTATCACAAAAACAGTTACTAACATGTTAATATATACTTATGCATGACATAAGTCAGAAGGCTTCAGCTAACCGTTCACGTAATAAGTACAACCATCGTTTGAGCCGAAAGGGATATGCCGGACTCATTTCTGAGATAGTATGTAATTTATTGCTTATGTTAACTTTTTTATTGCTTATGTTGATGCTTTTTAACTTTTGCTTTTAACTTTTTTATATAGAAGAAACCGGCAAAGAGGAAGAGGAGATTGATAGGGTAGAATGTTGGAAAAAAGCAAGAGAAAAGAAAAAAGGAGGTTTCGACCTAGCTGTCCAAAAAGTTCTCGATAAAATTGTAAGTATTCATATTTAACAGTTTTATTTTGGTATGTTTTAGTTAGTTTTGTTAACTTTCAGTTAGATTTAACAGTTTTATTTAAAGTTTGACTTTTGATGTTAAGTTATTTGATGTTCGATTAGTTAAAGTTGTGACCTTCTAGCTTTAGTAGATCTAGGAAATTAGATGGACTAGATCAGGTCTCCCTTTGCAGATTGGTGCTAACTGTCTATTTTTGGTATGTTTGTTTACTCGGGAGATGCTAAAGAAGGACAAGGATTATTCGGAGGATCCAATGGGATCACTAGATTTGCTTACAGAGGCCCCAGGTGCGAAGAACAACGTGGGCGTGTACGTGGGATGGGTCGATATATAACACCGAACCAGTATTTTTTAATACCCAGGAATGTCAAGCAATACCTGAAACTACATGATAACATGATGAATAAACGGCTAAAATCTGTTGAAGATGAGTTAAAAATAAGAAGATGGGCAAGTACCAATGATTCGGAGGTTGCAAGTAATTGTCAAATGTGGAGCGATGGAGACGAAGAACCAAATGTAAGTCTTCATTTGTCATAAATTCATTGCAATCCTCATGTGCTTTTAATAATATTGTGTACAATAATTTGTAGGATAAATCATGCTTTCTTGCGGTCGACAATCCTTCAAATATAGTCGCCAAAGGAACCATAATGAATCATACTGTCTCGGGTATTTGAAGTTAAATTACTTATTTAATATTTATATATATTCTTACTTATTTAATATTTATTTGTTCATATATTAGATGTGAACATTGAAGTTAAGGTGGACACATCTGTTCAAGCAGAAGCTTTGATACCGAATCCAATTCCCGAGGAGTTCGTTGAGACTGTTAAAGATGCCATTGGGTACATACTAAGCTGGCCGAGTCACCTAGTCATTCCATGCTCTGGTTTGGTAATACTTTTTTTTTATATAAATCAGTTTAATCATTAGAACAAAATGGTTTGGTAAGACTTTTTTATATTTTTGCAGAACAAGATAGTGGCCAAAAAGAAGGAGAAAAAGGCTGCTGATGACAAGGAGAAAAGAATAGAACCAGAACAAAGAAGAGAAGAAGAAGGAAAAAGAACAGAACCAGAACCAGAACAAAGAAGAGAAGAAGAAGAATAAGGAAAAAGAAAAGAAGAAGAAAGAAAAGAAGAAGAAAGAAAAGAAAGAGAACCCGACAACGAAGACGAAGCGAAGATGCCAAAAACAGGTACGATGCCAAAAACTGGGAGTTTTTTTAAGATCATATGTTACTTAACATAATTCGATAGTTTATGCTATATATATATATATATATATAATAAGTTAGAACTATCATGGCCTGTAAATAATAACAATAAAGCCCACCCAATTGGTCATTTGATCTGGGCCGAAGGCCAACAGATCAAATGGATCCAAAGTCGTATTTTAGATTGATGATTAGTTCGAATTGATGGAGCGTTGCATCACTTGGTTTGGAGAGTTACAACCATTGATGTCAACGGTTATGTAAGTGTATATGGTTGCATGTAAACGTAAGATAGTTAGTATGTGTGAATATCATTTGTGTTTGTTTACAGTTGCAGTTGAAGAAGGTTTGAGCCCAGAAAATCGTGCCTCCGCTGCAAAAAGGACTAAGAAAAGTTATCCGTTGAAAAAAATGATGACGAGAGGTCAGAAGAGATGAAGGAAAAGAATTGAAGAAAGGATGGGATTGAAAATGACTGCAATGATGGTTGATGTACAAGTTGCAAAGGTCGATTGCATAAAAGTGCAATGCGAGGACGATTTGTTTGGGCACCACAGTTACACGTACTTAAATTGGAATGATTTTGACAGTCTATTTGCAATGGATAAGTTAAGCGGGGCTGTCATTGGTTCTTATATCATGTAAGTGATAAATATAGTTTATAAAAAATTGGTACTTGTATGTTAACAGGACTAAGTGAATGTAAACTTTGTATGTTTAATTGTTAACAGGTACCTGTATGAGCAAATCAAGAATGGGTCACAAAGAGATCATGGAGTTTGTTTCATGACCCCGACTGCGATCATGCATCATGAACGTAGAGCGAGGGCTAAGAATATCGAGGATGCAAGTCGAGTTATTGCAAAAAGGTTATCTACAAGGAAGCAAAATGACCTCGTCTTATTGCCATACAATCCCGGGTTAGATTTTCGACAACATTTAAATTAATTAATAAAAATTAACAGTAATTAACAGAATTTGATTTTTGTTTTTTGTAGAAGACATTGGGTGTTAGGCGTGCTTAACATGAAGAAAAGTACCTGCTATTATCTTGATTCCCTATCGATTAGCGACGTCGATGTCGATTCGAAGCAAATAGTGGATGTGTAAGTAATACAAATTATAGAATCTTTATGATGTATGATGTAATACTTAACTGGGTTAATTCTTTGTAGGGCACTTGCATTGTATGATGTAGAAGCTGGAATCAATAAGAGGACTAAACTTAACTGGGTTAATTATAAGGTTAGTTATTTGTTGACTATTATCTTGTGTTGCTGCTGTTTGTTAAGTAACACTATTATCTTGTGTGTAGTTAGTTGCTGTTTGTTAAGTAACACTGCTATAGTTGCAAATGTTCTTGAAATGACTTAGTAGATGAATTAGTAGACTGAATTAGTCTTAGATGTATACAATGAGTTCCAATAGTAGACTGATTCTTGTTAAAAGATGTTTTAAGTAGTTTGTGTTTGATAGATGAATTAGTATACTGAATTAGTAGTAGACTTTTCTTGAAATGTTCTTGAAATGACTTCTTGTATAGACTGTTTCATATACAATTTGTGTTTCTTGTGTAGTGTCCACGTCAGGCCGGATGCACCGAATGTGGGTACTTTACGTTGAAGTTTATGAAGGAAGTAGTTAAACATGGAGTTCGGGTTCTCGAAAATGACAATGTAAGTACTTAACTGTTTTAAGTAGTTTAAGTAGTAATTAATTGTTTCTAAAATGTTGTTTTATTTGACTAGATTGGTGGTGATAGCAACGAGTACACGGAGGCGGATTTCGACGATATTCGAGAAGAATGGGCAATTTATGTGTCGAATTTCATTTGGAGATAAACAATAATCGTAAACTTGTGTCGAATTTGATTGTATGTTGAATTGTTATGTAATGAATAATGTACTTAATTTTGTACAATTATCAGGTTTATTGTATATAATCAGGTTTATTGTATATAATCAGGTTTATTGTATATAATTAGGTTTATTGTATATAATCAGGTTTCAAAAAACAGAAAAAATAAAAAAAAAATGATTTTTTAAGGTAATGACACGCAAAAATATATGATAGAAAAGTCGGTCATAAAAGTTATGACGTGCTACTACGAAGGTCAAAAAGGAGCGTCATAAAATGAGTGTCATAAATGCGCGTCATAGATTGATGACGCACATATGCGAGTCATTAAAATTTATGACGGGTCCATCCTTGACGCGCATTTGCGCGTCATAACTCCTCTTCTTGACGCGCATTGCGCGTCAAGAATAGCCCTTTTTGTAGTAGTGATGTTCGAAATTAACGTCTTTCAGATCTACAAGTTCTTTTAATATCTTTAGTTGAAGTGTGAACTTCGGAGTCGTTGTTCGATCATTGTTGTTCGATCATTGTTGTTCGATTGTTGGTGTTCGATCATTGTTGTTCGACCATTTTTGTTCGATCATCATTGCTCGACCGTTGTTATTCGATCATTGTTGTTCAATCATGATTATCCGATTGTTGTTGCCTGATCTTGTACCGCGAAGAATTTTCGTTCACTGTTAGTGAGCTGTTTTGAGTGTGGCCAGGTGGGTCACCGAGCCGTGCATTGTGAAACGGTAGCTGAGAGGTTTGGGGATCGAGTTTGCGTCTCTGCTCCGAAAGGTCACAGAGATTCCTAGTGTGGTTTTCGAGAATTTCGACGTGGTCGGAATTCCCCGTTGGTTACCTTTGCGGATCATTGTACGTTTTAGTTCTATTTCTTCGATTGTGCGTGTTTTCTTGTAATAGGTGCCTTTTGTCTCTTTATGGTTCGGACAATTGACATGATTGCGTTATCTCTTTGGTGATGCTTGGCACTTGTTGATTGTGTTATGCCCCTGCTTGTGGCATTATGATGGTTGTCGTTGAGCGTGTTTCCACGCCGTATGTTCCTTTGCGTTCTTGTAACGTCTCGCTGATGGGCATAAGCTATGCGTTCTTGTGTATCTCCTTGAGATGTTCCTGGTGGGATATTGTTCCTCCCTGCTTATTTTTAAGTTTCGGGACGAAACTTCTTTTAGGTAGGGTAGTATGTAATATCCGCAATTTTGATTTTCGGTAAATTTATTTTTTTGGTAGGAGTCCATTTTAACGGCTCGCTTGTGACCGTTTCGTCATTCTGAGAATGATTAATTCTGCACTTTTTGACATCCGAGTTCTTTTCGGTGTCGTTTTGCGGAGTTCTGTGCTTTTTGGCGACTTTTCCGCATTTGAGTTCGATTCTAGCAAATCTCGTTCGAAACTGTTGTTTCGAGTTTCTCCTAAGTTCATTTAACGTTATTATGCATGCTGCGGTCTTCTGTTTGGTGTTCCGATCATGTATCGTGTATTTCGGACGTTTTGGTCCGTTTTCGTAATTTCCCTAAGTTTGGGGTAATTACTTCCGTTGTCGAATTTCGAGCCTTCGGGTGGTCGGGATTGTGTGTTCTCTTAGCGCTTAGATTCGTCTTGGCGATTTGTATGTTTGAGCATGGCGCTTTCCTAGCACTGTGATGTCTTTGTTTTAAGTTTCGGGACGAAACTTATTTTTAGTGGGAGAGAATGTAATACCCGGGATTTTCGTTCTGGTTAATTTGGATTTTTTCCGAATATTTCTTGGTTGCCTAGTATCGGTATTATTTTTCCCGATGATTGATTTTTGTGTTTGTTGTCATACCCGAGACTTTATTCCGGTTGCCTTGAGCTATTCGTCGGTTGGTGTCGGTTATTTCATGTCGTTATAATCTTGTGGGATTTGTTTTTATGTTATAATCGGTACGTTATGTTTCGTAATTTTACTCGTTATTGTTTTGAATCATAACTGATGTGTTAGTGTGACCAAGATGTTGTCGAACGCCTAATCGGGCTGTCGGAATTGGCCACGACCGAGTCACGGCCGTACGTTTTGGGGCAGAGACTCGCCTGGCCAAGTTACGGCCGTAAGTGATCGGCTACGGCCGTAAGTGATCAGTAGGCATGGGCTGGATGAAGGCCGGCTACGGCCATACGAGCGCCAGGCAGCTTTCGGATGAAGGTCCATTATGGCCATAAGGTGTGATCGACTACGGCCGTAAGGGCTCTGTGTGGCATCTGGACGAAGGCCGATTATGGCTATAAGGGTGACAGTTACGACCGTAACTCTGTCGGTCATATATAGGCCTGGTGTCGGGCCAAACCTCATTTTACCCAATTTCTTCATCCTGGTGGCGGCTGGCGATGGGAGAAGTTGAGGAGTGGAGTTTTTGGTCGATTCCACTCGATTTCTAGGCGTTTTGGAAAACTCTTGTCGATTATATCATCACCTAATCCTTGTTCTTCGTCGAATCAGGGTAAATTCTTGAAATCTCCTAGAGTTGACTTTCGAGATTCCTTCTTGATCTTCGTTGTTCGTCTGATTTTGATGAATCGGTTGATGTTTTTGAACATTAATAATCATGTTCTCTGGGTTTTATATCCATATTTCGAGTTTGTTTAACTCGATTGGTGATTCGAGTGTTCTTAGGAGTTATCGAACGTTGAGTGTTCGATTAAATGTCCCAATGAGTTTCCTTTCGATAGTTTGGTGGGATTTTCGTTGTTTTTTTACCTTGATTCTCATTGTAATCGTATCTTCGTTGTTTTTGGCTAGAGGATTGTAGGTATTCGGGGTTTCCCGATTGAACCGTGTCCTTCGGAGTGTGCGGTATCGATTATTGTGGCAAGTATTTTCTTATTCGATTTGTGTCCTACAAATAGAGTTTACATGTTGGATTTACGATGGTTGGTTTACCCTCGTGAATATGATTCGTGTGAGTTGATTCTTATTTGATTATTTTGAACGTTGAGGGCGTTAATGATACCCCTGCTTGTTTAATATTGTGGAATCGTGTATTCCATATTAATTGTTTCGTTGTGTTGTGATCGATTGTTCATGATGGATGTATTGTGATGAGTATGATAATGGTGTCGGGTAAGTGGCCATCTCTAGTAAGTATTCATAATGTACTTACATTCTTAGCATATTAGTATTGCATGAGTGGCATGTGTGTGTATGCTCACTACGGGTTAAATCCGACGGGGTCTCGGTAGGGGTCCACAGAGGCGTGGATCGATGAGCTTTGCTTTTAACCACTACGGGTTAGATCTGACGGGGTCTCGGTAGGGGTCCACAGAGGCGTGGATCGACGGTTAATTGTGGTGCATTTTACAAATGTGTTTTGGGTTATGGCGTTTCCGGAAATGAGTGTTTTTGAAAGGTGCTTTCATGATTGCATGCATTGACTAAATGTGTAAGAGGTAAGTCATACATTTGGCCTACTTGGCTAGGATGGCACTAGAGTATTTTGTCGTAGGCGTTTAGTCCTTTAGTTGTGGGGTTTTGATGTTGGAAAACGGACCTTGTTATTGTTCTCGCGTACTGTGATTTGATGAGATTTGGGATGGGATCCCAACGGTTTTGTAAAGGTCGTTTTACGGAAAGTGATTTTGGGCCGAGACCCATTCGTATTGAAATGGTTATTTTTCAAACTAAGGACTTGAGGTCCAACAAGGTTTCTACTTTTAAAATCCCCGAGATGAGGAATTTATTTCCAAACACTTCATTGATTGCTTTCTGATTAATAAAACCTCTCGGGAAGGATTTTGTAATATATTGTCGTACCCGATTCGTGATTCCTATTTGTTTGTTACATTTCGCATGATTATGTACTTGCACTAGCAAAATAGTGAGATTTTGCTAACCCACGAGTAATCGGGGGGTGGATGTCTGTATTGCATCCAGGTTTTGGGGAGCATAACACAGGTTCGGCATGAAAGATGATGAGAGATGATCGATATTAATCACATGAGGATCCACACGATGTCGTATTGGTTTAGTTGTACTTTATTTCCACTGCAGTATTTTTCCAGTTGTACGGGAGCGTGTTGTATTTTGACCCCTGGGTGGGTATGTATTGAGTTGTATGTATTGATTGAACGACCAAATCGGTCTCCTGAGTCATTTTTTTTACCCTTAAAGGCGACGTTAAGATGTTAAATCATGTACCAGCCTGGTAGATCCTTAAGAGAAGGGTTTACGGCGTGTAATATCCCTAAATGGATTGGGGGTGTTACACCCAGAACCCCGAACAAAATCCAGAACCAGCCAATGTTGCGCGTCACCGTCGGAACTACTACTAGGTCAGAAGCCATCGTCCCCGCCGTCCTGTAGCCGCGACTGGTCAATCCAAGCTCAAGTGAACCAGCAAAGTGGTGCGAGTGTGATTTTCGGAGTGTGTCCGATTTTTGGTGTGCGTGAGTTCCGTCTGATTTTCCAGTGTGTGTGTGTGTTTTCTGCCATCTTATTTCTGGATGATTTGAGGAGATTTGTATAGAGAGATAGGGCCGAGACAGAGAAGGGGTTCGCAGGGAAGAGAAGTGAAGAAATGAATTTTGGTCGGCTGAGGGATGAGTTAAGGGTATTTATACCCGCGAAAAATTAGGGTTTTTCAGTTAAGCCCTCACATTTTCCAGCATATTTCAATCTAACCCCAGACACTTTAATTACTTCGATTTTAACCCCAGTCCTTTTCCAGTCCTACGTATTAAGCCTCCAGATTTCTCAGATCTTGCAATTTGACCCCAGTCAACTTTAAAACATTCAATTCAATCCTATTTTGACCAAGACAGTAAAATGTTGACTCTTCAATTAACATTAACAATTAGTCCAACTTTTATGCATATATATATATATAATTTCAGTCATTATATCATAATATTTTATAATGATTAAATTATTATTATATGTAGACATTAACGAGGATTTATGGGCTTAGGACTGTGAGTCAAGCATCTTCATATTCAAGTCAAGCAGCATCATTTATTCAGGTTGGAATTTTCATTATCACTTTAGTTGCTTTAATTGGATTGTATATGTGCTATTATATTCATGCTTAAAATTTATGATACATGTTGTAAATCAGGCTCACATGTATACGTGTAAAGAGGCTATCTTAAGATATATGTTGTCTAGGGACACCTGCACAACCTCAATATTCACATGCGTCCTCGATTCATGTTATATGTGGTATTGTGTGTATGTATTCATGTTGAGGAAAATGTTATTTGTAGAATAATCATTTAAATGCTTTCCATGAGATTGTATATTGCTGTGATACGTGTAATTTCCACGAGCTGAAGGAAGCTCACCCTCACCTTTATTGATCCCGCAGGTTAAACCAAGCTGGATGGACGAAGGAGCGAGCCAAGAGGGCATATGAATGATATTTATTAAATGATGTTTTCTTTATATCTCCTGTTTTTCTTTATATCTCCTGTTTTTCCACGAGCTGAAGGAAGCTCACCCCCACCTTACCTTTTTTCTGATTTGAAAACCTCTATGAATTGGGATAGAGGTTGATGACGACAGTGTATAGGGATTATGATTAATACTCAGATTTGCAACTTCAAGGTTGTTGGGAAAAACAAATACCCTGTATCGAAACAGCCGGGATACCCGATCCCTGTATCGAATGATATTTGAGGTTTTGACATATATGCCAATCCGAATACAGTAAGGAAACTGTATCGAAGCTTTGAGGCTTCATCCTATATCGAAGACCTGCCTCGAATCAGCATATAAAGTGAAGCTCTTCAGTACAGCAAGTAGTCTTTTAAAAAGACCAAGTATGGAAACTGTCTCGACACTCAAAATACAGTTATCTTCCATACAGCTCACAACAGGACAAAGAAGGAACAGAAGTCAAGTCCCGTTGAACAAAGAAGTATTTAAATACTTAAGGATAAAGTATTTAAATACTGCCAGTCTTCAGATCTTCAGAATCCCGCGAAATCCGGATCATGTCTTAATCCCGTTGGAACGGAATCTTATTCAAACGGATACATCTCAACGGACACTTTCTTCAGAGACTATATATATCCTATGAAGACATTGAAGATCAGTTACACCCAAGTAACCTAACACTCAAGCTATCAAAAGTTATCATCAGAGCAAACATATCTCCAAAGCATACTGCAATTAAGAACGAAAGAGATATACAGTGCTCAACATCAAGAACAGCCTTCTTCAGCTCAAGAACTTGATATTCAAAGCTGCTGTTCTTACCTGGTTACCTACCTTTTACCTCTGTGTAAAAACTGAGCTCTGTGTGAACTCAACAAGTTATTCTGACCTGTGTGGGATGAATAAGGACGAAGCTTTGGAACTGTGTGTGAAGAAGCTAGTCAAGAAGGAAGCTTTAACCAATCTGTGTGAACGGTTGAAAGTGATATTCTTTGTATCAATCTGTGTGAACGATACAAGGATAGGTTTGTTTATAATTACGTAGTTGTGTACGCAGTAATTATAATAAACTTTACTCTGTGTGGAGGACCGGTGGATGTAGAGGGTTTACCTCGAACCACTTTAATTCTTGTGTTATTTACCTTCGGCCTTTCTTGTTTTAAAATTACCGTGATATATTAAGTATACGCCATACACTTAGTTCTTTGTATCACGGCAACCTCATATCCAAGACTGCCGCTACGCACTCAGATTTAGATTAAAATGCAGTTTGTTGTTTAAACTATTTTCTAAAGCGTATCCAGTATACTTAAGTGACCAACAAGTGGTATCGGGCGGTTGATTCTAAAAAGAATCGGTCGTACTTCTTTTAACCGAATCGATTCAAATCACTTATTTTCAAAACAGTCTCTTTCATTCCTATATTATCAGTATGGATACTTCTATGATTAACAAAGTCCCTATGTTCTCTATTAACGAATTTGACGACTGGAGAATTAGAATGGAAGCTCATCTTGCAGCAATGCACGAAGAGATGATTTTTGTTATACAGGATGGTCCTATCAAGATCATGAAGGTCAATCCGGCCGCAAGGATTGAGGGCCAAGCCCATGCTGAAATGCTCGAGAAAGAACGTGAGCAATGGACAACAGATGAAAGGAAGCGAGCCAATCTCGACAACGTGGCTAAGAACGCGTTATTTGTCACTCTTGACAAAGGCACGTTCTCAAAGGTAAAGAGCTGCAAAACAGCCAAAGAAATCTGGGATAAACTAAAGTTAATTTGTAAGGGAACTGAGCTCTCAAAAGAAAACAAGATTTCAAAACTTACTCAGCAATTTGAATCTTTTGAAATGAAACCAACGGAAACACTTGAGGAACTTGACCTCAGATTTACTGGTATTGTTGGTGAACTTGAAGCGTTGGGCAAGATTTACACCCAAAAGGAGAAGAACTTAAAAATTTTCAGATCTCTCCTAGCCCGATGGGACATTAAGACCACAGCTATGCGTGTATCTTGTAATCTTAATGAAATATCCACTTTTGATCTCTTCTCTGACCTTAAAGCTTTTGAGTATGACATTGACAGAAGAGAGAAAGCCGAAGAATCTCCTTCAAAGGTCACAGCTCTCGCTGCTGTATCGAACCGTCGACACAGCATGCCTAGCTCGTCGAAGCCCGGTCACAAGAATGCTGACAGTGACGACGACATCCTGTCTCAAGATGAAATGGCGCTTCTAATGCATAAATTTTGAAGTTCATCAAACAGTCTGGAAAGACTCCTACGAGCCCAAACCTCATCAACAAGGTAAATCTTGAAACATCATCTGGTGATGCTAACTCGTGCTATAACTGCAGAAACCAGGCCATTATGCAAACAAATGTCCTCATCCCAAAGTCCAAAGATTGCCTGAGGCCGAGCAACAAGAGAGAGATGAAAGAAGACGTGCTTGGAAAGACAAGCTCAAGGCCCTGATTGGAGAATCATAAGCCTCCCCCACACCATCCAAATCAGCAGAATGTCTTCAGGTGGTCACTGAAAGTGATTCATCTGACGATGAGTTCGATGATAAAGCATACATGTGCTTTATGGCCAAAGATGTTCCAGAAGGTGAAGAGGCGGCGATGAGGTAAGTTCAACCTCTGCTATTCCATCTAATGCATCTCATACTTTCGAAAATATGATGAATGAGTTTAAAAACATTCAAAAGGCCCATGAGACTCTAAAAACTGAGAATATACAGCTTCAATTAACAAATCTAGAGCTGAAAAATGAGAATGACTTGCTGAAAATAAACTATGAAAATATGTCTCTTGATTGTGAAACCAGCAAGGTCGATTTTGAAAAACTCATGGAGAGCAATCATCAACTTGCTCGTGAACTAAATGAGGTTAAAACCCACAATGAGAGCAAGACAAATGATTTGGCTCTACTACAAACCAAAATCACAACTCTCGAAAAGCGAGAAACTGAACTTGAGACCATTCTGAAGTCTTTTGAAAAATCGTCCAAAAGAATGGAAGAAATTCTGAGCACTGGGCAACATGCTCATGATAAAAGTGGCTTAGGATACAGCTCATGTTCGAACAAAGGGAAAACTAGTACAGTGTTCGTCAAGAGTGTGGAACACATTCCAGAATCGGAAGATACTCCTAGTCCCATAAAGGAACTCATGCGAGAAAACCGAAGGCTGCAATTCCGCCCCCACAACTCTACTATTCGAGACAGTGGAACCAACAACCACTCAGAAGGCGTAATCAACAGCATGCTCCACAAGCATATCATCAACGCCGGCAGTCATTCAGAAAGAAGGCGGTATCCAACCACCAAAGGCCCGCATGTACTCTCGGTGCAGGCGCGCCTAGGTATTGGATACAGGAGCCTCGTTATCCCTCAAGACAGCAGATGCCAGTTCAGTATCAACAACAGCATTGGGAATCCAACTGGAGACCCAGAAGACAAGATGTTAGGCCTAAGAAAATGGCTCCACCTCCTAGACGGCACTCGTACTGGAATAATAATAATAACCACAATTTTACATGCATAGTAATTATCATGATTATAACAACTACGGATATGCCCCGTAGATATCGCAACACTGCACCGAGTACATCCTACGATAAACCAATTCTGTCGGGAAAGTTTGGGTACCTAAAGGAACTAACATATATGGACCCAAAATCAAAGGGGACCTAAATCTACCTAATTTCTTTGTTACAGACATTCTAGAGGAGGATACCCGGTCCTTCGATAGTGGATGCTCGTCACATGACCGGAGATAGGAGCAAGCTATCGATTTTGTAGAAGGTCGCGGTCCAAAAGTTCGCTTCGGTGATAAGTCTAAAGGAAGAACAAGAGGGAAAGGAAACCTACTTGTCGGGAAATTCAAGGTCACCGATGTTGCATATGTTGAAGGCTTACAAGTATAATCTACTTAGTATTAGCCTCCGTGATAAACAGTTCTCGATGAAGTTCTATATAGATCAGAGAGTCAAGAACACCCAAACCAAGGAAGTTGTGCTTACAGAAGCGAATCGTAATATGTACATTCTTGATGGAAGCCTATGAGCTCCTCAATTCCATGTTTTGTTGCCAAAGGCACTGCAGATCTTAGCGGCTATGGCACAAGAGGATGCCTCACGTCAACTTCAAGACGATCAACAAGCTTTCAAGACGTGGTATGGTTAGAGGTTTGCCGGATGTGTCATTCAAGAAGGACGGCGTCTGCGGACCATGCCGAAAGGCAAGCAAATCAAGTCAACCCGAAAAGCAAATCCTACCTTTCAACCCAAAGAGTATTGGAAATGCTACACATGGATCTCTACGGTCCTGTAGACCCAGAAGTTTGGGAGGTAAGAAATATTGCATGGTTGTTGTTGATGATTATTCCGTATGCTTGGACGATCTTTCTTAGCAAGAAGAAGGAAACAACATCAAGGCTGCCCGAGCTCTGAGAAAGTTGCGTAATGAAAAAGCATCGAGTATCGTGTGCATTCGTTCCGACAGGTACCGAATTTACTAACCGCTTTATAGAGCAATACTGTTCGGAGAATGGAATACAAAGACGAATACTCAACTGCCGTACACCTCAACAAAATTGTCTTCTCGAGCGAAAGACAAGGACGTTAAAAGAAGCAACAATGACAATGAATGCCGCAAGCAAATAGCCACAGCGTATATGGGGTGAAGCAACCAATACATCGTGATAAACTCAAAACCGCTGTATCCTCAACAAGCACCACAACAAAACAGCTTATGAGGTATGGAATAACAAAACTCCATTAGTTTCGTATTTTCACATTTTTGGATGCAGGTGTTATGTTTTGAACAATGGGAAGGACCAACTTAGAACCTTTGATGAAAAATCATATGAAGGAATATTCGTAGGATACTCCTCCGTCAGCAAAGCTTTCAGAATCTTTAATAAAAGGAAGCTGACGATCGAGGAATCAGTTCATGTAGTGTTCGACGAACCACACCATGACCCTACAGGAGTAGATGATATCACTCAGGACATTCACCATCTATCTATCTTGGATCCACCTACACCCATAGAACCTGTCGTTGATTTAGAAATCAACCCCGCAGCTATAAGAATCGATGTGGATGAAGCTGACGCTGTACAAGCTGAAGTTGTATCCACAAAAACTTTCGATACAGTACGGGATCCTGAACTAGAACCCGACCGAAGATGGTTGAGAGATCACCCGCAAGAGCTGATCATTGGAAACATTAATGCCGGTGTTTCTACTCGTAGGAGAATACAGAGTACACAAGGAAATGTACTTTGTGCACAAGAAGAATCTAATCTTTGAAGTTTCACGGTTTCTGAATGGAAATCTCAATCCGAACTTAGAGATCGAATATGTGCACTATCGCCGTATTCTTAGCCCGGTCAGAACTGTTTCGACCATAGACGCTCTTAACAACTCTCATTGGATAACATCTATGGAAGAAGAGCTTAACGGTTTCGAAAGAAACAATGTATGGTATCTTGTACCCAGACCGACACACCAATCGGTTATAGGAACCAAATGGGTATTTCGAAACAAAAAGGATCGAAATGGACTTATCATAAGGAACAAATCCAGACTAGTAGCACAAGGCTATTGTCAGGAAGAAGGAATCGACTATGATGAAACCTTCGCCCCTGTAGCGAGACTAGAAGCCATTAGGATATTTTTAGCCTTTGCCGCCCATAAGAGTTTTATCGTATACCAAATGGACGTCAAGAGTGCTTTCCTAAATGGAGAACTTGCAGAAGAAGTTTATGTTGAACAACCACCAGGGTTTGCCAACACAGACGGTATCGATCTAGTTTACAGGCTAAGGAAAGCGCTGTACGGACTTAAACAAGCCCCTAGAGCCTGGTACGAAACCCTGTCCCAGTATCTAACCAACAATGGATTTGAGAAAGGTGCTGTCGACAAAACCTTGTTCAAGATACAGGAAGGTGATGACCTTCTAATGGTACAAATCTATGTCGATGATATTATTTTTGGTTCAACTAACCTTGATCTATGTCAAAGGTTCTCACATCTCATGCAAAGTAAATTTGAAATGAGTATGATGGGGGAACTTAGTTATTTCCTAGGTTTGCAGGTAAAGCAGTTGCCTATAGGTATATTCATGAACCAGGAGAAATACAGCAAGGAACTTCTCAACAAATTTGGAATGAACAATTCCAAATCCTCGCCAACCCCTATGAGCACTTCCGTGCAAATTAGTGCTGATGAAGCCGGAAAGCCGTTTGACCAATCACTCTACAGGAAGCTCATTGGTTCGCTCCTGTACCTAACGGCTAGCAGGCCCGATATCCGGTTCTTTGTTGGAGTGTGTGCGAGATACCAAGTTGCACCTAAGGAATCACACTTCAATACATCTAAACGAATCTGAAGTACATTAAAGGAACAATCGATGCAGGATCGTGGTATCCTAAGGAAGGCGGATTCGATTTAGTTGGAATCTGACGACTCGGATCTCGGAGGCTGCAAGCTAGATAGGAAGAGTACAAGTGGAACTTGTCACTTTCTCGGACCTAGACTCGTTTCTTGGTTCAGTAAGAAGCAATTGGCTAACTCTCTTTCCACGGCTGAATCAGAGTACTATGCTGCTGGTAGCTACTGTATGCAGATCCTGTGGATGCAGCAACAACTGTCAGACTATGGAATCGATGCTAGAGAGACTCCAATCATGTGTGATAGAACGAGTGCAATTGCAATCACGCACAATCCTGTTCTGCACTCGCGCACTAAACATATCAACATGAAGCATCATTTTATCAGGAATCATGTCGAGAACAAGGATGTTCGCCTGGAAAAAGTTCATACAGACGTTCAGCTGGCCGACATTTTCACCAAGCCACTCGACACAGCAAGATTCAACATGCTCAGACAAGAATTGGGAATACTACAGCCAGACTCCCTGTAAGTAATTTACTGTTTTTACTCAACAATTGAGGGGAATCTTTGTAAGACCCGTGAATACAGTATCCAACATTAATTATCTGTACACTCAGAATCATCAATACAGTACTGTAGCGAGCGAACGCATATGAATCCTACAGCTGGTGTGTGCAATAATTAAAGGGGAAATACTGTAGGACCCATGAATACAGCATTAATCCAAATATTGCTGTATGGAATTCAAAACCTATTAGTACCTTTTTTAAGGGGGAACGCTGTATCGACGCGGAGAACAGCACATGCTATAGGATTTCGATTCAGTATATAATATAATATTATTTCCTTTTAAAATAATTTTTGTCCACGTGCCCTGTTTTTTTTACGTCAAACGTCATGTTCATTAAATGCCTTACACGACATCTGGACAACTGAATCTCAAAAGCCGCGATGTTTTCAAATTGTTTATTATTTTTAAACCACCGGTTTAGGCATTTAGGGTATCAACCTATGTCAGAAGTGGGACCCGCTCTATTTTTAAACCTCTTAATGGATTAGCGTACCAGTTACACTCAATCCATCTTGACCGTTGATTTCAAAACCGGTTCCCATCCCTTAAAATCTGACCATTCGTACTCTGCAAAACCCTATTTCGCCGCCCAAGTATAAAAGGACTGTATCTGCCATTAGAGACTCTTTACGCTTTCTGCAATTACAAGAGTTCTCAAGCAAACAACCTACATATTTTTCTGCATATTCACAGCGAATTTCCATCGTTTTCTTGCACCCTTATTTCTTAAGAAAACTTCAATGGCTGGTCAATCTTCTTCCCCTGTTCTGAAGAAATCCTCCAACATCATTGATGGCCGGATCTTCTCCAAACCTGTCATCATGGAGCGTATTCTCTCGGAAACCAACGACTCAGAACCTATGGAGTATATCATTACTCGTCTTCAACAACAAGGCCTCTATCGCTTTGGGAGCAAGACCGCCGACAAATTCGACCCCTATCTGGTTGAGGAATTCTACCTCAAGGCCGCCGTCTGTTTTCTGTCACTAGCCCAGGGAGGTCATGTTGCTGACATAACTGCAACAGTCCAGGGAGTGGAGATCTGTATCAATCGCGATCTGCTCCAGAGAATCTACAGGCTGCCCGCTGATGGCCTGACCATGGACCAACTTGAGACGTTCGGGTCTCAAGAGCTCATTACCAAGTTTTATGGACTATTTACAGGGTCCAAAGTGGTTGATATGGTGACAACTACTTGTCACAAGAAAAATTTTCTTCTTCATTTCGTTTATCTTCATGACTTTTGCTCCAGGATCATTAAAAACCGAACCGGTGCGTTCGAGATGTGCACGAACTTAAGGTTCAGAATGATGGTAGCTATTTTGACCTGTGAAAAGGTCAATTGGTGCCAAATAATTCTGAAACGTCTTCAAGAAGAGGTGTGCAAACCTGCCACCCAAATGAAATCCTTTGGTTTAATGCTGAACTACATCCTGACGAAGTGCGGACTGACGCAATCCGCCGATGCCAAGAAGAATAGCTCGAGGATATACTTAGGAGGCGTCAAGCCCACTGCGTATAACCAGAGCACAATGCATTGCAACCATCCGAGAACCAAGCACATGCCAATTTCTGCCAACCCAAGAGATGAATCCGTGAAGGTCCCAGAAATGGAATCTTCAAAGAAGCGAAAGCGATCTCACAGCAAGAAACACTCTGCTGGTGAGAAGCCCAAGAAGAGACTCAGGAGGCTCTCAAAAATCAAATCTGCCAAGCACTCCAAGGATGTCTCCCCCATGGCACAACCCACTGATGAAGAACCCCATGGCCCAACCCCTGTGGAAGAGGTGTCTCCTACTGTATCGACAGTAGATCCCGAGCCTTTGGCGGCTACGACGGATATAGAGACATCTGCCAATGCTCAAGACTTTAGCGAGTCGGCTGCCCATTCGGAGCCAAAAGCTACTTCTCCTCTGCGGGATCCCACACCCGTGCAGGATCCATCATCCTTCAGGGCACCATCCCCTATAAGGAGTCCCTCTTCCGTACAGGATCCCATACCTGTACCGGAATCCCTCGAAACAGCGTCTCCAGACGTTATTCGAAGTCCCTCCCCTGACTCGATCATTAATCAGACACTTCTTTCGGTTCAAATCGAACATGCCTACGAAAGATTTCTGCAATGGAAAGGCTACAGGCTAGCTCCGTACGATACACTGTACAATTGGAGCGATTGGAGCCACGAAGAGAGATTCGTCTCCGAAGTAACAGACTCAACTGAAATTGAGGCCACCCGATGGGACAACGCCTCTTGCAAGGATCTAATTGAAAGCCACCTGCTGCACAAATCTGACGCCAGGAGGAAAGGAAAGAATAAGTCAGAGGACTCTCCCACCAATCCAAAAGATGACGAAGACCATGACTCAGACGACGACGACGATGCTCTTCAAGCAGGTCTGAGAATGAGTCGTGAAGAGGCTGAAGCTCGAGACGCCTCTCCACCCAGAAATGACGAAGGGCCTTCTACCCAAGCCAATCCCCCTTCGCCACAGCCCGAGAACATTCCCGACCAAGAGGAATCAGTCCCTCCAGTCGAGGAAGTTCAAGAAATTTTGGAACAGGCACCCGAGCCTGCTGCGACCGAAGAAGCTATTCCTGCAAGCCAACAGGAGGATTCAGTCCCTCCTGCATCCATGATTGCTGAAGAGTCTTCGCAACAGGAAGCTTCTCCACCAACTGTCGCCGAACCACAGGAAGCTGCTCCCGCCCCTTCAACCATGGAATCCGAGGACGGTACCGAACCTGAGGATGTCCAACTTACTTCACATCCATCTGTGAATGTAAGAAGGTTGAACAGCACTGCAGATCTTGCCGAACTAGATTCTCCGATCTCTGCTGCACGAAAAGAGCGCCTGCGAGCTCTTGGCCTTCAGACTGTATTTATCCAAGATGCAGTAAATGCTCTATCTTCCGTTGAAAAGGCACTGAATTGGATGCACACCTCTGCCGTCGAAGAAATGACCACTCTTCAACACGAAGTTTCTCGAGTTGTCGACGCATTCATTCTTTTGCCAGAAGTTTTCAAGCAAGCCTTGAAGATCATGGAAGATAAGCAGGAGCAACTGCTGAAGGAGGAAGCTACAAAGACGAGGATTGATTAAGCCAAGACCGCTTGTGCAATGATTGAGAACAGCTCTCAACTGCGTGCTCACGACAAATGCATTCAAGAAATGTCGCAGACTCTTTCCTCCCTCGTTGAAAGAATGACCAGCATCGAGACCAAACAGGACGCTGCTCTTGAAATCCTGCAAAGTCTTGATGAAGCCAAAAAGGGGGAAGAGGCACGAGAAGCTGCTAGGAGAATAAGGCTGCAACAAGAAAGGGAATTTGAGGCTGCTCAGAACAGTATCACTGCCGAATTGAACAAGCTAGCGCCTCAATCCCAAAGCTTTAAAATTTCAGGCTCCAGACCAGAATTCCATGACCCTAATGTCCCATGACAAACTCTTATTCAGAGACCTTCGGAAATTCGTCTGCCGACCAACCGCAACCCAACTGCCGATGAAGTGAAGCACTGGAGGAAGAACGAACTGATGAGATACTTTGTCAGACTCATCAGGGAATCCGCCATCTTCAAGAATTATAAAACGTTAGCGGAGGCGGCAGATAAATTTACAAAGATGCTAGAAGAAGGTAAACTCCCTCTCCAAATCGAAATGAAATCCAAACATAGAAGAGGAGATCGGGTCACCCATCCAGAAGATTGGATACTTGCCTTTGATCGTTCATATGAAGGAAGAGTGATATACCAGGATCGAGGCAATGATTCTCTTCAAAACTGGTGGCGTGGCACCGAGAACGAACAAGGAAAAAGACCATGGAGGCATGCGGATTATAGATAAGGAGATGAAATCTATGTATTTTTTTTGTTTTGTAATTTCTATTCGAAACAGCAAACTCTGTACTCAATCATTTTGAATATCAATAAAAACGTTTGTTTGTCTTGAAAGATTACAACTCGTAATCTACTGTGTTAATGAATGATTACTTAAATTGTTTGATAGGAATCTCAAGTTAGATAAACTTGATTGAAAAATAAGCTGTACGAACTAGTCTACGAACAGTTCATAATTTCAGTTGTAAGCTTAGAATACATTGTAAGATTGTGCCTGCGCGCCAATCATAGGCTTAAGTTGTAATAAATCTCAAACTGTATCGAACTTGCCTGCGAGCAGTTTATTATTATAGACTAAGTCACTAAGTCAGACCTTTTGACGAAAGACCAAGAAATCTGCCAGAAATCATCAAAGAAGATCGCTTCATAAAGAAGGTTTTGGCATCATCAAGAAGACTCGAAAAATTAAGAAAGAAGGTCTTGGCAAATTGTCAAAAAGGGGGAAATTGTTGGGAAAAACAAATACCCTGTATCGAAACAGCCGGGATACCCGATCCCTGTATCGAATGATATTTGAGGTTTTGACATATATGCCAATCCGAATACAGTAAGGAAACTGTATCGAAGCTTTGAGGCTTCATCCTGTATCGAAGACCTGCCTCGAATCAGCATATAAAGTGAAGCTCTTCAGTACAGCAAGTAGTCTTGTAAAAAGACCAAGTATGGAAACTGTCTCGACACTCAAAATACAGTTATCTTCCATACAGCTCACAACAGGACAAAGAAGGAACAGAAGTCAAGTCCCGTTGAACAAAGAAGTATTTAAATACTTAAGGATAAAGTATTTAAATCTTGCCGATCTTGAATCTTGAATCCCGCGAAATCCGGATCATGTCTTAATCCCGTTGGAACGGAATCTTATTCAAACGGATACATCTCAACGGACACTTTCTTCAGAGACTATATATATCCTATGAAGACATTGAAGATCAGTTACACCCAAGTAACCTAACACTCAAGCTATCAAAAGTTATCATCAGAGCAAACATATCTCCAAAGCATACTGCAATTATGAACGAAAGAGATATACAAAGGCTCAACATCAAGAACGACCTTCTTCACTCAAGAACTTGATATTCAAAGTCATTGTTCTTACCGGTTACCTACCTTTTACCTCTGTAAAACCGAGCTCTGTTTGAACTCAACAAGTTATTCGACTGTGTGGGACGAATAAGGACGAAGCTTTGGCGTGTGTGAAGAAGCTAGTCAAGAAGGAAGCTTTAACCAATCTGTGTGAACGGTTGAAAGTGATATTCTTTGTATCAATCTGTGTGAACGATACAAGGATAGGTTTGTTTATAATTACGTAGTTGTGTACGCAGTAATTATAATAAACTTTTTACGCCTGTGTGGAGGACCAGTGGACGTAGAGGGGTTTACCTCGAACCACTTTAATTACTGTGTTATTTACCTTCAGCCTTTACTGTTTTAAAATTACTGTGATATATTAAGTATACGCCATACACTTAGTTGCTGTATCCACAGCAACCTACTGTATCCAAGACTTCCGCTACGCACTCAGATTTAGATTCCGTACAGTTTGTTGTTTAAACTATTTTCCAAACTGTATCCAGTATACTTAAGTGACCAACAAAGGTTTTGAAACGAAACATGAAACTCTAAGGTATAAATTTGAGGGCTTGGGCATACCTTCGCTGGAGTAAAATCGTCCGGATGTGTGAAGAAGTTGCAGGAGATGTTGAAAAGGAAATTTGTAGATGTTGACTGCTGGGAAGGAAGCTGGAAAATTGGCCGAGAAGAAAAGCTGCTTCGGCCTCTGTCAGAACTTAGTGTATTGTTGTGTATTGTATTTTCTTTTCTATATTTTTTTTTGTGTTTGGATGTTTGATCGATGTAAATAATTTCTGTACTGCAGAATTTATATTTATAGATATAAATTTTTAGACTATTTTAGTTGAATTAGGATTGTATGTTGGATAAACATGGAGGAGTTTTGATGAAGTTAGAGGACTGGTGAGGGGAACGATTCTGGGAAAAGGAAGAGTTCTTAATTGTGATTAGTTTAGTTTAATCATAGTTGGTTAATTCATAACACATGATTAAATATAAATGATATAATATTAATAATAATAATAATAATAGTAATGTAAAAATAATAATTTGGTAATGTTGATAATAATAATCTGAAAAATAATAATCATAATATTAATAATATTAATACTAATAAAATAGTATTAATATTATTATTAATAATAATAATGATAATATTAATAATTGTAGTGTTAGTACTATACTTGAATAATTAATAACACTATTATAAAAATTAATAATGAGTACTTGAATATATATCTGACAAAATAATTCAGACTAGGACTTGTGATACGTCGAGATAAATAGTCATGATCCTCTAAATGAAATTAAATGAAACAAAATGCATTGTAAAATTATTATGAATAATAATATTACATTATGAAAATGACGGGTATTACATCTCCAAACCAGTTGGAGATGAATTCACTATAACTTTCAACCAGTGATAAATGTTACAATGATTCATACAGTTACAACAGCTTCCAACCACTGGAAATCCGTGGCCGTTGCAACTCCCTTTGGCTGCCTAACACCTCTTGATCGAAAACCCGTGGATGCCTCAACAACTCGCAAGCTGTCTATCACCTTCCAATCAAGAACTCGTTGATGCGTTTACAACCTTGAACTTCTAAGAACCTCGTTCAAAGAAGTACCGTACCCAATATTTAAGACAAGAGTGTTGTTTTCTCCAACTTAACAGCTTCTCTGAATATGACTTTAGAAACTAGCTCTTTACGATGCTATAGATTTGCTTTAATTGCTTTGATTGCTTTGTTTGTGTAACACCCCCAAGATATTCGAGGTGTATTACAGCGCCGTGGACCCCTACATGGGATCCACCAGGCTAACACAAGAAAACACCACTCGACTAACCATCTCGGTTAGCAAGGAAACAATTATTAACAACAAGAAAATAAAACAACACGTCCGGTACAACCGGCATAATAAACATCAACCGACAAATACAGTACTCCAACGAAGTCCAAACACAATCTGAAAGGAAAAAGCCTAAGTACTCGCGAGTACAATCTATAAGTTTACAATTTGGAAAACACCCACATCAAAAGAGACAGTAGGAAATAACAAGACTCAATTGCACATGTCAACAACCTTGGCCGACATCCTCGTACCATCCCAGCACCCGCTCGATCGAACATAACACGAAATCCATAACAAGAATTTCCCGACAACGGGTCCCCAAAGGGGTTAGCAATTACGCTAGTACAAGTATTCAAGGCAAACCAATCGCTTACACATTTCATAGTACATGCACCAATATCAATTTCAAAAGTCAAAACCAGACATGTCTTTTCCTGAAACAAACAGTCACAATTAATTTGCCTAGGACCGGGACGAAGCCACGAATCCCACTCGAGGCCTCTAAGGACCCTCCCGAGCTGGCCACATTCATAAAACAAACCAAGCACCACACGTCACCTAGGACCGGGACGAAGCCACGAATCCCACTCGAGGCCTCTAAGGACCCTCCCGAGCTGGCTAGCGAATCAAACTCATGAATCCAGGACGAAGCCATAGATTCCCCCCGTGATCCCGTCGGACCCTCCCGAGGTAAGCAAATCACACACAATATACATTACCATTTCACGTTAAGCATAAAGGTTTCCAAAAATACTTGCCTTGAATTATTGACGACGCGAACGGAAAGGAAAGTCACCGACGAACGCTAGGAACCAATGAAACCGAACCTAACGATTCGAAGAATACAATCACAACCATTTCTAAATGAATACGGAATTGGAATACACCCGAAAACCCGCCTACGATTCATGTATATTCGTATATAAACAACAATGAGGGCGGACCACGACCAAACCCTCTCGATTCCGTAAAAATCCACAAAATATCCATGAATCCGTAGGAAAACTAAAGATACTAACAATATTAATCGTATTCATCATGAATCCACCAACAAAACGGAAGGAATCGGAAGAAAAACCCAAAAACCCCCAAATTAATCGAAAATAAGGTTCTAGAAATATTACCTTTGGAGATTCAAGGACTAAGATCCGTAGAACACACGTTAGATTGATTATCCGAGCCTCACAACCGAAAGGAAATGATGAAAATCGACCCCCGGATGAAGATTGTTTGAGAAGTTCTCTCCCCCTTGGATCTCCCTCTTCTCGCGCAGGTGAAAATGAAGAAGAAATGGCCGATTTCGTCTAATAAAGACGAAGTTGCGCAGCTGACCGCTTTGTGTGCCGCGGCACCCGGTACAGGCAAGTTTAGGTCGCAGAAGACACACGAGTGTGCCGCGGCACCGGATAGGTGTGCCGCGGCACTGGCCTGGCACTGTGCCGCGGCACCGGATGGGTGTGCCGCGGCACACAGTACAGTTTGTTCGACATATTACACTGGGCCTGCTCGGCCCAAGATTCCGACACCAGATTGCCGCCGGTCCACCGGTACACCGCCACGACCCGATGCCTCGATTTCCGAAAACGCACGGAACGAACACGACGAAAAGTTCGCGGACGACATCAACGACTCGAGATGAAACGTAATGCAATAATTAATCATACGCGACTAAGAAAAGGGTCAAGATGACAAATACAGATATGGATACCCGTAACTTTCAAGAAATTACAAAATGGCCCAAAACACCCGGAAATCACGATACGTGATCGAATAACCAAACCGAAGTTCACAACACGTCTAACAAAGTTAAACGAACTTGCGGGAAATTCAAATGATTTCGGACGAGATTCGCAAGAATCGAACTCAAGTGCGAAAAAGTCGCTAAAAAGCACAGAACTCGACAAAACAACACCCAAACGAACTCGGATGACAAAAAGTGTAGAATTAATCATTCTCAGAATGACGAAACGGTCATGAGCGAGCCGTCAAAACGGACTCCGGCCGAAAAAAGAAATTTACCAAAAATCGAAAATTGCGGATATTACATTCTACCCTCCTTAAAAGAAGTTTCGTCCCGAAACTTAAAATAAGTAGGGAGAAGCAATATCCCTTGCCAAGAAAACTCGACGAGATACAAGAAACCGAAGACTCGCGCCCGACGGTGAAATGCTGCAAGGAACGCAAAGAGACATATGGCGAGAAAATACGCTCTAGGGCGACTAACACGACGTCACCGGTAGAGACATAATAAAATCAACGAGTGACAAGCGTCATTAAACGGATAATACAATCAAGTCAATTATCCGAGCAATCACAAAACACAACGAACAAAAATCAATATGATTGACCAACCCAACGGTTCATCAATCAAAATGCGAGCCAAACGCTGAACAAATACGGAATTCCACCACCTAAAGATTGGAAGATCGAAAACGAGACTAATTTCCCGAGCTTAAGGGAATTACGAAGGAGCCTAAACGCTCAACAATCACGAACGAGAACAAAAACTGAACAAACAAACGATTGAGACAACAAAAATCGAACGATCATGTCCGAAACACGTAGGGTAATAAAATTCAAACAACAACTCCCGTGATAACTGGTGAGAATACAAGAAGACGTGCATCCCCATAAGATCCACAGAAAGGGAATAGCGATTGAAAAGTCACAACGACAACGAGTCATTCAAACAATACCACCCTCGTTCGATCAACAAAAGCAAGGGATAGGAAAGTTCGAAATGTTAACGAGCCTAAACGAGTTGATAGAGCCAAAAATACAGAAGTTCAAAATCCGATCCACTTTGAATAAAAGAACTATTAGAACCAAAAGATGTTACTTCCGAACAAGGTTCACAAGAATCGAACCGAATTCGGAAAAGTCACGATAACGGATCGACTCAAAATCGGATTACATTGCTCGAACGATGAAACCAAGATACAGAACAAGTTCAGAAGGTATCAATGAACACGAGCGAATCGATAGACTGGAGAAAGAGAAGATATAGAAGTCAAAATAGTACGGGTATTACCTTTGACCTCGCTCCCGAAACTCACAACAACGGAACCAAGGTAACAATACAACAAGCAATCGACACGACGCGGAACAATCACCGATGCACACAATCATACCAACCCGATCTCTAACAGCTCGCATATATGCGATAACGCATAAACCGCTACGAGGCGACAACATCCAATACCAATATCACACCCCTCGCAGAGGTTACCACGACAACTGTGTGGCGAACGACTCAACGCTCACACCACCAATTCAACAACAACTCGGAGGTTAACACCCTAACGAGAGCACGAACATCACACATATCTTCCCGGACCACAATTAGGAATGATAGGTTTTGAAAACAAAAACCATCTTGCATTTGATAAAAATGAGGACACCTTTCGTTAAATTAAAACTTTTCAGTTATATTCGACCTTCTGTCTAAGCGAATACATTTCTAAATCATTAGAAATATCTCAAAATATTTTGATCCTCAAAGTAGAATAATTTTGAAACATAGCGTGGCACTAGTAGGCATCTTGAGAGCACTGTGAGAAAATAATTTATTTTAAAAGTACGTCTCGAGGTTTATTTTCTAAGATACTCGAGGTTTTTCGTATACAATAGGCCAGAATGCCCAAAATTCGCACGTATCAACATTCACTTAAACACATCATATCACACGCATCAAATCGCTCAAGATTACGACAATGATATACAATCCTCAGGATATGTTTAACAACAATCGTTAAAACAACAATCGGTTTATCAAAACTGGATGGAAAACGATATCAAGAACAAAGCTCCAAAAAGTCAACTCTAGGGATTCAAGAAAATACCTAGATTCGGCGAAGAACAATAGATTAGACGATGTCAAAAATCATCTAGGATATTCCAAAACACCTTTGGATGGAAGAAAAATCAGCCCAGATGCGAAACCGAGTCGCTACGTCTCAAAATCATGGAGGAAGAAGAAGAAATGAAGAAAAATGCAACTTCTAGATCGTGTCCAGATTTATATCGACACAATTAGCGTGCGCTAATCATTAAGGTTAGCGTGCGCTATCACGGCACCAAACAAAACTCGACCAAAAATACCGTTAGCGTCGCTCACCCCAAGTGTTAGCGTGCGCTAACGAGAACTTCGAACTCACCGGTAGCTCTGGATTGCCTGAACTACCGTGTAGCGTCGCTATCCTCCCCTTAGCGTGCTACCAACGCACTCTTGCGCGCGCTAGCCGCAAGGCATAGCGTGCGCTAATGACCCACAAAGACAACAACAGAACATATCCGAAAGTTACATGCCGTAAACCTTTCTCACGGGTTTACTGTGCTAAGCACAATTTCCCATGTCATTTCGAAAATGCTAAAAAGACCAATGACGTAATATTTTTCCAAAGCTCACAAAATCATTTGTCAAACCATCATGAAATATTCAAGGCCAAAATGCCAAAACTTGATTCAAGGAATCGGTTTACGAAATAAAACTCGGTTGCAAAATACCGAAAGCGCTTGAAAGAACTCACGCAATGGATAAAATACGGTACGAAAATACATCGTGAGACGACACTCCTCGTATAAATCAAATACGAGAGTCTAATAAACACATATCGTGAAATCAAAATCCACGTAGGATTCCATCATTCAACGATTAATCATACAAATAACTCGTGTCACGCGAGGCACAACACAAGGAAGGGAGTTTTACATCCATAGGTCGTGCGTAAGTGACGCACCGCCCGATACTAATCACAACCAATGATCCCAAACAACGCGTCGCGATGCGACTAAGTCGACAAAATCCGACGAGACAAAACTCAACAAACACAACCTGACTCGACACCTAGGTTTCCCAGCTAATCTGATTTTAAAAATCGTATACTCTAGTTATTCGAAAATAAAACCGATAAGTTAAAAATCATTTTCAAGACCCCTTTTTAAACACGACAAGGGCTTAACAGCGGTAGCATTTTATAAAATATCCTAAAACACTTTTAAACACAACCCTTAAATACCGACACAAGGTTTTATTTGAAAATACAAGGCTGGCTCGCCCAAATTCATGTCACTTTTCAAAAACCCACAATACGATCAAGTCTATGAAATTTTCAAGCATGCACGCCGCATGTATTATTATTAATAGAAACACATTGGTTGTAAATAACAATAATTAGCCAAGTACCAACAATTTAGGACACACTCATATACGACATTCAAAAATCACCGGTTAAAGCGTAACTCGGAAATACCAATTCCAAGCATATGTCAAACTATCTCTTCAAGTTTAACAACGTAACCAAAGATCACCGATTTGGACGTATGTCGAAACCAGCTATGTGAGTTTCTCAACAAACTCTGCCATCAATACCTATACCGGAACATATCAATGTTCAAAACTTCTACATTATACTGCACCCTTCGGTGTCCAACTCATCGGTACATTCGGCTCAACATACACTTAGTATACCGCAATTACCAAACACAGATTCCATCATACAACAAAAGACTAGAGAGTCAAGCCCTCTCACAATATACCACGGAGCAAAACTCGGATCTTTCGATCACCAACAATCCCACCAATGCTAGGAAGTTTAGCGATGGAAGGCTCGCAAAACGACAAACGGTCAAGCCCGGAACGGCACACATACTCCAGAGAGACAATGGACGGCACAATACTAGAATCAAAAGTACACAAACCGGATGGATCGAGAAACAACTCGACGATAAGTACGAGAGAGGCAATCACAGTTCAAGAAGTGGAATTTCAACACGAGAAAACAAGAGAATCGAGTAAGGAGAACTTACGAGCACTGGATGTACTGAGATGCCGGCAGCGGTGTGACAATGTGCAAAACAAAACACAACTAGACCCAAATAACCAACAAGCCTAGGTATCCATAAACCTAGAGCTCTGATACCATTTTCTGTAACACCCCCAAGATATTCGAGGTGTATTACAGCGCCGTGGACCCCTACATGGGACCCACCAGGCTAACACAAGAAAACACCACTCGACTAACCATCTCGGTTAGCAAGGAAACAATTATTAACAACAAGAAAATAAAACAACACGTCCGGTACAACCGCATAATAAACATCAACCGACAAATACAAGATCTCCAACGAAGTCCAAACACAATCAAAGGAAAAAGCCTAAGTACTCATGAGTACAATCTATAAGTTTACAATTTGGAAAACACCCACATCAAAAGAGACAGGTAGGAAATAACAAGACTCAATTGCACATGTCAACAACCTTGGCCGACATCCTCGTACCATCCAGCTCGTCTGATTGAACATAACCAAATCCATAACAAGAATTTCCCCGACAACGGGTCCCCAAAGGGGTTAGCAATTACGCTAGTACAAGTATTCAAGGCAAACCAATCGCTTACACATTTCATAGTACATGCACCAATATCAATTTCAAAAGTCAAAACCAGACATGTCTTTTCCTAAACAAACAGTCACAATTAATTTGCCTAGGACCGGGACGAAGCCACGAATCCCACTCGAGGCCTCTAAGGACCCTCCCGAGCTGGCCACATTCATAAAACAAACCAAGCACCACACGTCACCTAGGACCGAGACGAAGCCACGAATCCCACTCGAGGCCTCTAAGGACCCTCCCGAGCTGGCTAGCGAATCAAACTCATGAATCCAGGACGAAGCCATAGATTCCCCCCGTGATCCCGTCGGACCCTCCCAAGGTGAGCAAATCACACACAATATACATTACCATTTCACGTTAAGCATAAAGGTTTCCAAAAATACTTGCCTTGAATTATTGACGACGCAACGAACGGAAAGGAAAGTCACCGACGAACGCTAGGAACCAATGAAACCGAACCTAACGATTCAAGAATACAATCACAACCATTTCTAAATGAATACGGAATTGGAATACACCCGAAAACCCGCCTACGATTCATGTATATTCGTATATAAACAACAATGAGGGCGGACCACGACCAAACCCTCTCGATTCCGTAAAAATCCACAAAATATCCATGAATCCGTAGGAAAACTAAAGATACTAACAATATTAATCGTATTCATCATGAATCCACCAACAAAACGGAAGGAATCGGAAGAAAAACCCAAAACCCCAAATTAATCGAAAATAGGGTTCTAGAAATATTATCTTTGGAGATTCAAGGACTAAGATCCGTAGAACACACGTTAGATTGATTATCCGAGCCTCACAACCGAAAGGAAATGATGAAAATCGACCCGGATGAAGATTGTTTGAGAAGTTCTCTCCCCCTTGGATCTCCCTCTTCTCGCGCAGTGAAAATGAAGAAGAAATGGCCGATTTCGTCTAATAAAGACGAAGTTGCGCACTGACCGCTTTGTGTGCCGCGGCACGGCAGAAGTGTGCGCGGCACGAGGCAAAAAAATACTCCTGTGTTTCGGCATTGTGCAGCGGCACGGCTGCGTGTGCCGCGGCACCCAGAGCAAGTTTAGGTCGCAGAAGACACGAGTGTGCCGCGGCACCGGATAGGTGTGCGCGGCACTTTCGCTCGCACCGTGCGCGGCACCGGATGGGTGTGCCGCGGCACACGGACAGCTTTGTTCGACATATTACATCGGGCACCTTTCGGCGATTGCCGCTCCAAGCGATGCCGCACTGGCCGGCCACTTTCGGCCACCGCCACGACCCGATGCCTCGATTTCCAAACGCACGCACTTAACGAACACGACGAAAAGTTCGCGGACGACATCAACGACTCGAGATGAAACGTAATGCAATAATTAATCATACGCGACTAAGAAAAGGGTCAAGATGACAAATACAGATATGGATACCCGTAACTTTCAAGAAATTACAAAATGGCCCAAAACACCCGGAAATCACGATACGTGATCGAATAACCAAACCGAAGTTCACAACACGTCTAACAAAGTTAAACGAACTTGCGGGAAATTCGAAACAGCAGTTTCGGACGAGATTCGCAAGAATCGAACTCAAGTGCGAAAAAGTCGCTAAAAAGCACAGAACTCAACAAAACAACACCCAAACGAACTCGGATGACAAAAAGTGTAGAATTAATCATTCTCAGAATGACGAAACGGTCATGAGCGAGCCGTCAAAACGGACTCCGGCCGAAAAAAGAAATTTACCAAAAATCGAAAATTGCGGATATTACAGTTTGCTTGTAAGTATTGTTCGCATCGTACTTTGCTCAGTCTTTCTTCAGATATTTATAGTACGATCCTTGAGCTTCTTCATAGCCATTGCATCTTGTAACAATTCTGTCTGTTGGAGAGTGGACTTCAATGTTTATCTTGTTCATTACTCTGATACCCCACATTCTTGACCCGATTCGGACCCAAATACTTGAACCGTTAGCGCTAATTTTTGTCATTTTGTTGATCCTTTGGCACTCATATTTTTTCTTTTTGTGTTATCAATCTTGTGAAATTTATTATCTCATGTCGAAAGACTTTTCCTTTCCTTTTGTCATGATTTTTCAATATGTAACCAATTGGTGAAACCATTACGCATTATTATTGTGTCATCATTTTTTGACAGTATTTCCGTACATTATTTCGGGTATAATTGAGCTTTTGAACGATATCAAGAGTTTCAATATAATATTTTTGGACCATTCAAGTGTGAATGGAGTGCCAAAGAGTATTAATATAAAGAGGAGTGGATATTTTTGAAGATGGTTGTGCACAAGGACTGACTTCGATTAGTCACCATAAATTGTATAAAAATCTACAAAATTCTTAACTTTCATATGATGATATATTTTTGAGTTAGCTTTCTAATGGCACAAATGGCGAGTCATTTGGAGTCCGGATGAACAAGTTATGATAGATTTACGTTGCTAATGTCAGTCTGCCGCGCTGGAAATTACCTATATACCCTCAAAACCGATTTAAGGGTATAGGCTGGATCAAAATCGGGCATTTCTTCATTTTTCCACCACATTCCAGCACCTTCCAGCCCTCTCTTCTGCCCCAACTCATATTTTCGGTTTCTATCTTGTTTTGCAATCCAATTGCGTTTTCGGACACTCGGGAAGCGTCGTTTCGAGTTTTCTTCTGACGATTTCAAGAGTTTTCAACGGATTGCGGTAAAATCAGCCTTCAAACTTGAGTTTAAACCTCTAGATTCTCGATTAATTCATGTTAAGAACCTGACTTCATTTATATATTGAGTATTCGAGGATATTGTTTATCGGTTCTAGCGGATTAGAATCAAATTTTATTGTGAGATTATTCCGATTTTACCTCGATCGCAAAGTGTTCGATAAAAGTCCCCTGAGAGTTTTGATTTTGAATTTTAGTATTGTTTTAATTAGAATTGTTCGACCTAACGTCGATTATATCGTGTTAATCGTTCTAGGTATAAGTTTCCGAGATTTCGGTTCGTAATTGCCAACCGATCGAAACCTACCAAACCTAAGTATCTGAGGCATGTACTTTGATTGCGTTTAATGTAATTCGTGTGAATATGTGAAAATATGATTTTTGTAAAAATGTGATTTGTGCCATGTCCTTATTGAGTGTGTGTGAGCCGAGTAAAACCAGCGAGGGTCCCATGGGATCCGTTAGAATTCGAGTTATGCGGATCACTCGGTTGGGTTGAACGCCGGGGAGGGCCTGACGAGGACTCTCTGGGGTGTGTATCCCGCGTAGATACAGGGATAGTACAGCTCAGGAGGTTGTCTTGTGATGATGATTATGGTATTATATTCCGGAATATATGTGATGACACTGTGATTTCTGTTGTTTATTCAATTGTTGTACATATTCTGGAACCGTTGTACTTGCACCAAATTTTTGATGACCCCTTCAGGGGTGAATATACTTGTTGTGTATTCAGGTATAGGTCTTAGTGGTGAGCCAGCGCAGGGAAGGCACGAGGATGACGAGCAACACTGATATCATGTACTATTTTAAGTTTGTGGTCGTCATGTCAGGGTCAAGTGTTGTGTTTCGGTTTTGTACTCGCACGGGTATTGTCATGTGATGTATATAATGTTGTTGTTGGTTATTGATGATGTTGTTGGACCAGCTGTTAGTTGTTGTAATTTTCGTGATCCAACCGGATTATGTTTTGGATTGTTTTGTGATGTATGTCGTATTGAAGTTGTTGTTGATTACAAATTGGTGAATGTCTTGGTTTTGTTGTTATTATGTTTATGTTGGTCTAAGCCAGGTAGGTTCTCGAAAAAGAATCCACGGTGCTGTGATATTCCCGTATATCATGGGGGTGTTACAGAATATAGTATCAGAGCTTAGGTTTATGGATACCTAGGCTGTTGGTGTTTTTGGGTCTATCAAAGTTGAGTCGGTCGTCTATTTATGATATCACTGGGTTGCTGCCACCTCGTGCGACCTGCGCTGTAAGCCTCTCTAGTCCTTAATTTCCTTTCTAAACCTATTTTAGTCTCATTCTGATCATGTCTAAACTTTGTATTGAGATAAAAGACCTCTGTGAACTGTATTCCATTGGAATCGTGCCTATTTGATTTCATTCAGATCCAATTTAAACCATGTGAGGAACTAAGGTAACTTGTTTGTACCTTGATCTGATTAGAACTATGTTCATTATTTATTCCTTACTTATACGGTTGTGGAGGTTGTGCACACTGGCGTGTGGTGATGGTTATACAGAAATAAATTTCCTTGAGAATAGGAATAAGTCGAGTTGACCTTTTATTCGAATCTAATACTTGCGAGATTCTATTTGTTGGACTGGGAATTCTAGATCTGAATGGAGATAAGTCAAATATCGAAGTCACTGTTGGGTTGAAATGCTAGGTGGTACTTAGGCCCGTGTATTTAATTGAATGAGGGTAAGCTATTTTACAACTCACGTCAACTCATGTTACTGTCATTTTAGCAAATGTTTTCAAAACCTTTGAAAAATCAAACTTGTCATTTTTTAGAAAGAGAAACTTAATTTTGAAAATTTTGATCTCGATATTCTTATGAGGGCCTGTAAATTTAAATTTTAGATTCAGATGTATAACATGCAAATTTGTCATGCAAATTAAGTTGCCTTGCAACATGATTCTGATAAAATGTATCTTTTGAGTTCTTACAAAAACAACGAAAGTTAAGAAATTGAATCGTCTTGAGAAAATGTCGGCACTTCTCATAAACGCTGAGTTTTGTGCCTTTCAAGTTGAATTTATCTGAGTTAGAATAGAAAATTGAGTTATGCACTAAGAACTTCCCGGCGGGAATATGTACGTATAAACATAACATGTGAATATGAAAAGTCTCTTTCTGGAAAGCAAATATACGAGCCCATGTACCAGGAACAAGAGATGCATCATAGCTACAACGTATAAAAGAGTTGCGTAAATAGTTGAGCACGGATTATTTAGATGCGACGTTGTTAATGTGTAACAGCTAGAAGAATGAGTTTAAAATTGTAGTCTTGTGATGTCATCGCTCCAATAGAGATGCAACATATTAATATTTCGACTTAATGTGGATGATTCTCTTATGTGCGTCAAGTTGGACATTGACGACATATTTTCTTGATAACCCTTCATTATAGGCATGACAACCATATATTGTCTCTCGATTGTAAATCCCCGCTTATGTGGGTGGTGGTGGTGTTGTGCTAATTCGATCAACCTTGATCGAGGGGCTAAAACTTGTTGGTGTTATTAGTATACAATGCATATACGGCCTGTCAAAATGGTTATATAGCGGATTTTGGAAAATACAATATATTATTGATTTCTATATTCCATTACGAATGAAAATTTTGAGTATCGATTTTATCCGCTGCATGAACATTTTTTTAAAGTGGTGATTTGAACTCTTCACAAATTGCGAAAACCTACAATTTAATGTTGCCTTATCAAATGGTCACGTATTCCGGTATTTTTTTTTTTAAATATTTTGGTAGAAGAGGAAAAATTTTAAATTAGCGGGGTTTGAAAACTCAAATTAAATTTTTGATATATTTCAAATTATTTTCGATATCTTTAAAATTTTAAAACATAAATTGTTTTATACACTGTTCAAAAATAATTTGAAAGTCCACGTGTGAAGTAAAACTTCATCTTCTAAAGTATCTCGCCCTTTTATTTTTAAAAGATTATTTTTCATAAAGTGCGGGCATAATATTATTGTCCTCGTGAGAGGACTAAAAAAACAAAATAAAAGTTGATTTTCATAGCTAATCTACGACTCGAATTGTGTCGTTTTCCGGTATAATAAGAACACCCTGGCTTGTATGTGCTGAAGAGTATCATATGTCTTAGTATATTGAACCCTGACGAACGTGGACGCGATGATGGTCGTGGAAGCAGTGATGTGATTCGTAAATCATTGGTCTCCCCGATAATCATGATCCTGATTCTTTCCATACCACTGTTTTAAGCTTCCAACCATGGTTGTTCAAACTCCTTCTTAATAATCTTTATGTCGGGTTACTTTTCATTGTTGACAATTCGTTGTGATCCTCTCGACAACCTTAAAACCACCTCGTTCTGCTCAACTGATTGTCACCTAAATAAATATTGAAGCCGTTTTATCAAAACCACATGATTTTGTTTGAAAACACCGTTTGGTCGTTTCTACGTGTGAAATTAATATTTCTGACTAGTTGTGAGCTTGAGTACTGTTATTCTAGCTCGAAACGTGGCTTCAGGACATTTGAGTTATTTGATAACTTTTCTAACTATGGGAGCATCTATTTTCGAACTTCTACCCCTCCACTTGGATCCCTCATGCGTATACCAGATACTTGTTTAGTCCGTTTGTTGCATTTTGAGGCTTATCGCGTTCATTGATGAGCCAGGTAGTTATCTTTCCATGTTGATTCTACTGCCCCTTGTTCTCAGATTCGGGCTGAAACATATTTTAAAAGGAGTAGAATATAATAATCCTATTTTTTCGTGCCAGTTCCTTTTCTTTTGAACTATTTTTCATTCCTTTCGGTTCGCTATTCTCGATAACCAAAATCTAAGAAATGATCATCATGTCTTGACATCAAACCCGAATACCAAGAGTTGTGATTATATCTTTCGGCCTGGCCGATATTTTGGTCGTATTTGTACCATTGATAAACTCGATCCTTATCAAGTATCCTTGCGAGTCTATCGCCAAGAATTTTTCATTATGGCTGCAAGAGATAACCCATCTCTAATAACGGCGCCGCTACAATAACAACCACTAAGAGACATTGTAGCAAGTAATCTTGAACGAAGCACATTCTACTCGGAACTCGATTCATCCAGGTACGAGTAAAATATATAACGATTTGGACAATAATTTTTGGTGGCCGAACATGAAGATAGATGCAACGGAGTACATGTCAAAATATTTAACTTGTCAGCAAGTTAAAGCTGAACATCAAAGACCTATGGGGAAGTTGCAGCCGTTACCAATTCTGGGATGAAAGTGGGAAGATATAGCGATGGACTCTATTATGGGAATGCCTAAGACGCGAGCTGGGATGAATATGATTTGGGTAATTGTTGGTCGACTAACCAAATCGGCGCACCTTTTGGGTATAAAAGATAATTGGGGACCAGAGAGGTTGGCTTGTTTATCTATTGCGGAAATTATGAGATTACATGGTAGCCCAAAGAGTATTGTTTCAGATTGCGATGGCCAATTTGTCTCGCATTTCTAGCAGGCGATACATAGAGCACTTGGTACTGAATTGAATTTTAGTACCGCGTATCACCCTTAGACAGATGGGCAATCGGAGAGAGCTATCCAGATATTGGAAGATATGTTAAGGGCATGTGCCGTGAATTGGAAAGAAGATTAGGAAATCTATTTACCGTTAGTTGAATTTGCATATAATAATAGTTGGCATAGTTCGATTGATATGGCTCCATTTGAAGCATTATAAGAAAGATGGTGTAGATCGCCACTTTGTTGGGACGAGCCGTACGAGTTACTTGTAGTAGAGCCAGACTTGTTAATTCAAACGAGGGAGAAGATTGCTATTATTCGACAAAAGTTATTAACCGCCCAAAGTCGACAGAAGTCGTATGTCGATATTAGACGTCGACCATTAGAGTTTCAGGCAGGGGATCATATATTGTTGAAGGTATTACCGACTCGTGGAGTCCTATGATTTGGTAAGAAGTGGAATCTTAGTACTGGTTATATAGGTCCCTTCGAAATCCTGGACAAAGTAGGTGATGTGGCTTATCGACTAGCATTACCTCCGACGCTTAGTCATGCTCATAACATGTTCCATGTTTCACAACTATGTAAGTATGTTCCCAATCCCAGTCACGTTATTGATTATGAAGAGATTGAGGTAAATGATGATGTTATGTATGAAGAACAACTGATAGCAATATTGGAGTGTCGGATGAAATAATTGCGGCGGAAGGAGATTCCATTAGTGAAAGTTCAATGGTCTAAGCATGAAATTAAAAAAGCTACGTGGGAAAGTGAATACAGTATGCGAATTCGATATCCCGAACTTTTTGCGTCTTAAGTTTCGGGACGAAACTTTTTATTAGAAGGGGAGAATGTGATACCCCAGATTCTTGACCCGATTCGGACCCAAATACTTGAACCGTTAGGGCTAATTTTTGTCATTCTGTTGATACTTAGACAATCGTATTTTTTCCTTTTTGTGTTATCAATCTTGTGAAATTTATTATCTCGTGTCGAAAGACTTTTCCTTTCCTTTTGTCATGATTTTTCAATATGTAACCAATTGGTGAAACCATTACGCATTATTATTGTGTCATTATTTTTGATGGTATTTACGTACATTGTTTCAGGTATAATTGAGCTTTTGAACAATATTAAGAGTTTCAATCTTGTATAGTATAATGTTTTTGGACCATTCAAGTGTGAATGGAGTGCCAAAGAGTATTAATATAAACAGGAGTGGATATTTTTGAAGATGGTTGTGCACGAGGACTGACTTCGATTAGTCATCGTAAATTGTATAAAAATCTAAAAAATCCTCAACTTTTATATAGTGATATATTTTTGAGTTATTTTTCCAATGGCACAAACAGCGAGTCATTTGGAGTCCGGATGAACAAGTTATGATAGATATACGTTGCTGATGTCAGTCTGCCGCGCCGGAAATTACCTATATACCCTCAAAACCGATTTAAAGGTATAGGCTGGATCAAAATTGGGCATTTCTTCATTTTGTTGGGATTCAGTGCCTAAAACGAAGGCCCAACGGAAGCGGTAAAACAAAAATTAATTCGATCCGAATCCCTACGAGGATCGATCGAGCTACGCATATACGAATATAAAATAAACAAAGGAAGATTCGAAATCATACCCTTGTCGTCCATTGATTATATGGAGTTCCTTCTCTTGGGCTATTCCCCAAACGATCCAAAGTGCTCCAAGCCCTTGGATGATCCAACGCCGAAAAACCACGTCTCTACTTGTCACGCGCCGGAGAAACGAACGAAATGACAACACTCGATTAACCTCTAAGGTTACAGCTAGAATCAAGTGATGAAGTTTTTGATTATAACACTCTAAGTTTATAATTTATATCTCTCAATAAATATCTTGATTTTCTCCAAGAACAATCAAGAAGTAAAATGAAGAAAGATGAAGACTATAAAAAACAACTCTTTTTCTCTCACTGTCTAGCTCAAATCACGTATAAAAGCCTTGTGAGGAAGTGGGAGCAAGTCTTCCTTTTATTCCTCCAACCATATCTCCTCAAATCCCCTTTACCATAAAATAAGAGATCTGATATCTCACAAGTCATAAGTCTTACACCAACCATATCAAGACTAAGACCAAGGTAAGGAGTCAAGGTGGGGGGGCGGCCTCTAGAAGGAATCAGACGAGTCTTGTTCGTTTCGGACTCCCGTGAGTCCAAACAGATAAATTCCGATTCCGTTCCGATGTATTTATATTGATTAATTAATCTAATTAATGTAATCATATCAAATACATAATGACATAATTAATTTCTCCAAGAAATAATTATATTCATGAATTAAATTAATCACCCAGTAATTTATTTAATTCATTAGGCCGTAAATTAATTTATCTAATAAATTAATTTAGACATCCAATGTCCCAAATTAGATATCCAATATCTAATATTCATTATGAGAGAATAAGCTTGATTCATTCCGTCGTCAATCATATTGCGGACTCGGTAGGTCCGTCTCAGTCAGCAATGGGAGGAACCAAAGAGTAGTAGCACCACCTAGCCAGCCTGGCAGCCTACACTGTACCCCAACTGAGAACGAATGATTGGGATCATTCAAGAACCATTCTGTCGTGAATACCAGTATACGTATAAACCCTTCTTTCAAATGTCCCGATCAAGTTATATGGTCACAGTCAGTCAAACCCTATCTGTTACTTGACGCTCTGTATGTGTTAATGCAAATCGAGATCATCGAGCTCTCTTGTATCCAATACAACTAGCTCCAATGCTTTGGACAAAGACTTATGATCTCATCTGCGAATAACCGCATAGGACATTTAACCCGATCACTAACGGGAGAAAGAATTCTATCTTGGTATTCAGTAGGACCTGTTACTTGCCCGTCAAGATGCACGTCGAGGTTGACCCCCACCCTCTGGTTTATAGGGTCGAACTACTCTAATGAAGATATTGACGTCACAAGCACATCCCTACAAAATCCTCAAGTCGAAGGTTCACGAATACCTATCACAACCTTTCGATTCCGTCATTGACTGTCCCGGAGTGAAATTCATGTGACGAATCGAGGGTGTTTCGGTCCGAGTATACTAATCCAATTAGCATACCTATAACGGGTGCTCCCACTAACCATTAGCGTTCGACAGGCACTCTCCATGTCAAAGAACACGTCATACAAGTCTTCACATAAACTTAATGCCCAGTCAAGTTTCATCGACTTGCGAACGATTAGGTATTTGAGCTATAAACCTTTCCAGTGCCGACCTCCTTATCCAATAAGGAGTGGAACGTTTTGCTCTCAAATACATGGACTAGTTTCAATACGTATATTTACGAGTTAGGAACGCCAGTAACTACTAGTAAATAAAGAAACATTCATTACCTTATATAAATGATTTACATAATTACAAGTACAATGCCCTCACTCAATATCCTCTGAGTGGCATTCGAGGGCATATTCCTAACAATATCCCACTTGCACTCAATGCCACACACTATGGTATCTAATACCCATATTCTCCTGATGACGCTCCAAGTTAGTCTGAGAAACTGGCTTGGTCAGTGGATCAGCGACGTTGTCGGCTGAGTCTACTCTGTGCAGCACAATGTATCCGTTGCGAACAAATTCTCTTATCAGATGATACTTCCTCTCAATATGTCTGGTGCTGTTGTGAAACCTCCGCTCCTTGGCCTGTGCTATAGCTCTGTCGTTGTCGCAGTACAGCGGAACAGGCAGCTCAGCACATGGTATCACTTGAAGTTCTCCCAGAAACTTCTTAACCCAGAACCCTTCCTTGGAAGCCTCCGAGGCTGCTTGATACTCAGCCTGACAGGTGGAATCAGTAGTCGCGCTTTGCTTGGTGCTAGGCCAAGACACTGCTCCTCCATTAAGAGTAAATATGTAGCCAGAAGTAGACATCAAGTCGTCCTTCAGTCCTTGGAAGTCCGAATCAGTGAATCCCAAAACATCCAATTCTCCACCGCCATACATCAGAACCATATCCCTAGTCCTTCTCAAGTACTTGAGAATGTTCTTTACGGCAGTCCAATGTTCCCTACCTGGGTTTGCCTGAAACCTACTCACCATTCTTACAGCATGCGCAATGTCAGGTCTCGTACACAACATAGGATACATAAGGCTACCCACGGCCTAAGCATATGGTATATTACTCATTTCCTTCTGTTGTTCCTCACTTTGAGGACACATCTTCAAGGAGAGTTTTATTCCATGTCGCATCGGTAGGAACCCTCTTTTAGAATCATCGATCTTAAATCGCTTTAAGATTTTATCTATATAGAGGGCTTGGGAAAGACCTATTGTTCTCTTCGCTCTATCCCGGTAGAGTCGAATACCAAGAATATAGGTAGCTTCTCCCAAGTCTTTCATGGAGAAATTACTCGAAATCCATGCTTTCACAGAACTGAGCATTACCACATCATTTCCTATTAGTAGAATGTCATCTACATATAGTACTAAGAATGCGATCTTGCTCCCACTAACCCTCTTGTATACACAAGGTTCCTCTTCACTTTGCATGAAGTCAAACTCTTTGACCGCCTCGTCAAAATGTAGGTTCCAACTACGCGATGCTTGCTTCAGTCCATAAATGGAACGCTTAAGCTTGCACACTTTCTGAATATCGACTTCGGACACAAAGCCTTTAGGCTGCTCCATATAGATTTCCTCCTCGAGGAATCCATTAAGGAAAGCCGTCTTTACGTCCATCTGCGATATCTCATAATCGTGGTAAGCAGCTATAGCAAGCATCATGCGAATAGACTTGATCATGGATACGAGAGAGAAGGTATCGTGGTAATCGATCCCTTCTTTCTGGGTATAACCCTTTGCCACAAGCCTGGCCTTATAGGAGTCAACCTTGCCATCACCATCAGTCTTTCTCTTGTAGATCCACTTGTTCCCAATGGGCACTATATCCTTGGGGCGCTCTACTAGAGTCCAGACCTGATTGGCATGCATCGAGTCTATCTCAGATTCTATAGCTTTTCGCCATTTCGTGGAGTCTACATCCACCATCGCTTGGTCATAGGTCATTGGGTCAGTCTCTTGGCTATCACTTGGAACCTCATGGAGACCTACTTCCTACAAGTGCACAAGCCCATACCTCTCAGGTAAATGAGACACCCTACTAGACCTACGAGGTTGTACTTGTCTTTCAGAAGGTTCGGTTCCAGTTTCTTGCACAGGTGTCTCCATAGGAGTTTCATTGTATTATTCTAAAGAAATACTTCTACTTACTCCGCCTTCCTGAATGAACTCATCTTCCAGGAAGTGGGCTTGTAAAGCAACAACGATCTTCAATCTTCGGGCATGTAGAATAGATATCCCATCGTCCCAGACGGGAATCCAATGAAATATCCCTTCGCGGACCTAGCTTCCAATTTCTCCACCTTAGTCTTCTTTACATAGGCGGGACATCCCCAAATCCTAATATGATTAAGACTTGGTTTCCTGCCCTCCCACATCTCATGTGGAGTTTTAGGAAAGGAATTAGAAGGACATCTGTTCAAGATGTAAGCGGCAGTCAGGAGTGCATACCCCCACAGGTAAATCGGTAAGTCAGTATAGCCCAGCATGGAACGGACCATGTTCAACAAGGTCCGGTTCCTTCTTTCTGACACACCATTTAACTAAGGAGTACCTGGAGGTGTTAGTTGTGAAATTATTCCATGTTCCTTATGGAACTCATCAAACTCCATACTCATATACTCGCCACCTCGGTCCGACCAAAGTGCTTTGATATGATTATCAGTTTGTTTCTCGACTAGGGCCTTGAATTCCTGTAATTTCTCAAAGGCCTCGGATTTATGTTTCATTAAGTATACATAACTATACCTAGTATGATCATCTGTAAACATAATGAAATATTAATATCTGTCACGTGCTGCTTCCAAAGCACCACAAATGTTGGTATGGATTAATCCCATTTTATCAGCAGCTCTTTCAAAAGTCCTTATGAAGGGGGACTTAGTCATTTTGCCTTTATGGCAAGATTCACAACTGGTAAAGGGATCCGATCCCAATGCACCCATAAGTCCATCTTTTTTCATTTTGTAAACCTTGGTCTGACCAACATGACCAAGTCTATGATGCCATTTCAAAACTTGATTGGTTTCATTCCTACAACGTTTTCTAGTCATAGTATTCACAACTACTTTGTTGCTGAGATTTAGATGATACAACCCATTTAACAATGTAGCAGTACCCACTAGTTTATTTCTGAAATAAATTTTGCAGGAACCATCACCAATGAAAAATGAAAAGCCTTTTCGGTCCATGACCGGAATGGATACAATATTTTTGTGCCCCTTGAGCAAAACAAATACATCTTCTAAAGTAAAAACAAAGCCGGATTCTAAACCCAAAAGAAGTGATCCTATGTCGGTCGCCTCGACACTATGTCCGCTTCCGACTGTGATCATAACTTCTCCAGCTCTAAGCTTCCTACTTTGTTCCACATCCTGATTCACGGTACAAATATGAGAACTAGCACCAGAATCCAGTATCTAGGAAGTAGAAAATACAGTAGCAGAACAATTTGTTTCCAAAACTAAAAGTTCTGTACCTGAAGTGCCATGAAGAATCGGACAGTCTCTAGCCCAGTGGCCCAGCTCACCGCACTTGAGACAAGCATCCTTCTTCTTCTTGTTCTTTGGAACCGTTGGGGCCTTGCCCTTACCCTTTAAGTCCTTGGCTTGTGGTCCTGTCTGCTTCTTGGTCTTTTTCTTCTTGTTCTTAGACCTCCGAGGTCCAGAAGAAATCACAAGGGCATACTCCTTCATCCGCGGAGTCTTCATCTGAGACTGTGCAGTCACCAGTTTGTTCATTAGCCCAGCTAAATTACATGCAATCTCATTGCAGTTAAAGTTCATAACAAACTGTGAGAAGGAATCAGGAAGAGACTGTAGGATAAGGTCGGTTTGGAGAGAAGTATCCATTTTAAAATCAAGAGCCTCCAATATCTCGATCATGGATATCATTTTGAGGACATGTTCCCTCACCTTCTCACCTTCCTTCATCCTGGCACCGAACAATTGCTTGGATATCTCATATCTAGCAGTTCTGCTGTGCTCACCATAAAGTTCGGTTAAGTGAGATAGAATCTGCCTAGCAGAAGTCATTTTCTCATGAGCTCTCTGACGATCATTAGACATAGAAGCCATCATGTATGCACAGACTTTTACGTCATCCTTAACCCACTTTTCGTGGTTTTCGATCTCTTCCTGATTGGCTTTGGTCCGCACAGAAGGCGCCGGAATGTCCATCTCCAAGACGTATCCCAGTGCCTCTATACTGAGGACAATCATCAGATTGCGGAGCCAGTCCACAAAGTTAGGTCCAATCGGGGTGTTCTTCTCGAGTAGAATTGCGAGTGGATTCATTGTCATATTGAGAGTTATGTCTGCATTAAGTATAACAGATTAATTAGTGACTTATTATATTATGATCTGAGTATAGAATTAAGGTCTTTTCTATTCTTGTTACCCAGCTCCCACTATTTTTTTCGGAACAACACACTCTCATGTGAAATCCGGAAGTATCGTCGCTCTACTTCATAGTGGTGATCGAGTTCTTTATAAATCTTAATAGAGGGCAACCGAACAGGTTTCTAGTCTATTAATTTTCATAAAGTGGTGTCCAACACCAACCCATCTAATGGATGATTCGATCTTCTTTTTCCCCTTGTTCACTCCCCTCAACCTATACGGTTTCTATAGTTCGTGAACAAGTTAAGTTTATACCATCGACGCAAATCAGTTTCACAATTGAATCTTATCCGGAAACCTATCAGGTTTCTAGGGATAAAATTTGCTCCAACCGAAGGCATCCAATGCGCTCCTGGTAATTTATCCGTCCTCCGAAAATGACTACCCCGATAACTCGGAAGCATAGCACATCCTGTTTAGATTTTCATTTCCCGAAAGCTCGATGAAGGGACGGAAAACCTTTGAAACCTTATAAACATAATAATTTGTTGTGGGAGAATTTTTGCGATTAATGTTACACTTTGCACATTAATCATTTAAGCGCGTTTGTGGCATTCGTACAATATGAAACAACCATTCACAACCTAGTTGCTACTAACATGTGGTTCATAGACCGTTCCTAAAAACTAAAACTCCGTAATCTAATTACAAGTCTTCGTCTTGAATCTTCGTCTTCTCGAAATGGATCTTCCTCCGGTCTTCGTCATTACATATAAATTTTACATTGAAAAATTGCATCCTAGATACAAATATTTCTAGTAAAATAAATAGGCTCAAAACGGCCTTTACAACCCAATCGAATAAAACGAACGATTCAAACTAAGTCCATGAACCACATCCCCATTCAAAATCATTCATCGAATAAATACTATACAAATGGAAAGCGAGAAGATTACATATGATCCAAACAATAATCAACAATAAATAGAATTGATCCAATCAATTCAACAATAATCGACAATTTAATTTTCGTCCGTAGTGTACACTTAAAATATTTTCTTTGAATTTTCCCTCATCAAAAATTCCAAATTAATGATTTTAATACTGGGAAAATCAATTATCGAAAATATACTGAAAAACGAGACTCGATGCTCGACACTGAAAGCGCCAGCGGCACGGGCACCACCGCTCGGCGACTACGGGGCGTGCCCGTGAATACGGACGACTCGGACGGATACAACAAGCACTGGCCGATACAAGAACGCTCAAGATCGACTTCGGCTAACAAGAACGCTCGTCCGAATCTGACAACGCGCTCATCGAATCTGACAAGCACTCGGTTGGATACAACAAGCGCTCGGACGAATACAGCAACGCGCTCGGCACTGACTCGGTAGCCAACAACAATGCTTGGCCGGATACAACAACGCGCTCGGCTGGATACAGCAACACACTCATTTGGATACGAGAATGCGCTGTTGAATCTGACAAGCACTCACGCCTACAAGACCCGCCGAGATCGGCCGACGGCTACAAAGAACGCTCGGCCGGATACAACAACGCGCTCGCCCACTGTCAGGCAGCTCTATGGATATCGTCCAACGATTGCATACAGCTCATTTTTGGGCAGATTTCTAAAATCCTGTTATTCATGATCTATATATTATTAATATAAATCATATTTCCAAGAAAGATCCTGATTTATACCATAACATAAAATCCCAGAAAAATGACATTACGACGAACAATAAAATATCTACGATTATCAAAGTGATTCTAAATCACAAAATAAGCATTCCAAATGTTAAATATCGTATATACGATCGCAAGACCTCGCTCCGATACCACTATTGGGATTCGGTGCCTAAAACAAAGGCCCAGCGGAAGTAGTAAAACAAAAATTAATTCGATCCGAATCCCTACGAGGATCGATCGAGCTACACATATACGAATATAAAATAAACAAAGGAAGATTCGAAATCATACCCTTGTCGTCCGTTGATTATATGGAGTTCCTTCTCTCGAGCTATTCCCCAAACGATTCAAAGTGCTCCAAGCCCTTGGATGATCCAACGCCGAAAAACCGCATCTCTACTTGTCACGCGCCGGAGAAACGAACGAAATGACAACACTCGATTAACCTCTAAGGTTACGGCTAGAATCAAGTGATGAAGTTATTGATTATAACACTCTAAGTGTATAATTTATATCTCTTAATAAATATCTTGATTTTCTCCAAGAACAATCAAGAAGTAAAATGAAGAAAGATGAAGACAATAAAAAACAACTCTTTTTCTCTCACTGTCTAGCTCAAATCACGTATGAAAGCCTTGTAAGGAAGTGGGAGAAAATCTTCCGTTTATTCTTCCAACCATATCTCCTCAAATCCCCTTTACCATAAAATAAGAGATTTGGTATCTCACAAGTCATAAGTCTTACACGAACCATATCAAGACTAAGACCAAGGTAAGGAGTCAAGGTGGGGGGGGGGGGGGCAGCCTCTAGAAGGAATTGGACGAGTCTGGTTCGATTCGGACTCCCGTGAGTCCAAACAAATAAACTCCAATTCCGTTCCGATGTATTTATATCGATTAATTAATCTAATTAATTTAATCATATCAAATATATAATGACATAATTAATTTCTCCAAGAAATAATTATATTCATGAATTAATTAATCACCCGATAATTTATTTAATTCATTAGGCCCTAAATTAATTTATCCAATAAATTAATTTAGACATCCAATGTCCCAAATTAGATATCCAATATCTAATATTCATTATGAGAGAATAAGCTTGATTCATTCCGTCGTCAATCCTATTGCGCAACTCAGTAGGTCCGTCTCAGTCAGCAATGGGAGGAACCAAAGAGTAGTAGCACCACCTAGCCAGCCTGGTGGCCTACACTGTACCGCAACTGAGAACGAATGATTGGGATCATTCAAGAACCATTCTGTCGTAAATACCAGTATACGTATAAACCCTTCTTTCAAATGTCCCAATCAAGTTATAGGGTCACGGTCAGTCAAACCCTATCTGTTACTTGACGCTATGCATGCATTAATGCAAATCGAGATCATCGAGCTCTCTTGTATCCAATACAACTAGATCCAATGCTTTGGCCAAAGACTTGTGATCTCATCTGCCAATAACCGCATAGGACATTTAACCCGCTCACTAACGGGAGAAAGAATTTAATCTTGGTATTCAGTAGGACCTGCTACTTGCCCGTCAAGATGCACGTCGAGGTTGACCACCACCTTCCGGTTTATAGGGTCGAACTACTCTAATGAAAATCTTGACGTCACAAGCACATCCCTACTAAATCCTCAACTCGAAGGTTCACGAATACCTATCACAACCTTTCGATTCCGTCATTGACTGTCCCGGAGTGAAATCCGTGTGACGAATCGAGGGTGAGTCGGTTCGAGTATACTAATCCAATTAGCATACCTATAACGTGTGCTCCCACTAACCATTAGCGTTCGACAGACACTCTCCATGTCAAGGAACACGTCATACAAGTCTTCAAATAAACTTAATGCCCAGTCAAGTTTCATCGACTTGCGAACGATTAAGTATTTGAGCTATAAACCTTTCCAGTGCCGACCTCCTTATCCAATACGGAGTGGAACATTTTGCTCTCAAATACATGGACTAGTTTCTTTACGTATATTTACAAGTTAGGAATGCCAGTAACTACGAGTAAATAAAGAAACATTCATTGCCTTATATAAATGATTTACATAATTACAAGTACAATGCCCTCACTCAACATCCACTGAGTGGAATTCGAGGGCATATTCCTAACACATTTCTCCACCACATTCCAAAACCTTCCAGCCCTCTCTTCTGCCCCAACTCAGATTTTCCGTTTCTATCTTGTTTTTACCATCCAATTGCATTTTCAGACACCCGAGAAGCGTGGTGTCGAGTTTCCTTCTGACGATTTCAAGAGTTTCCAACGGACTGAGGTAAAATCAGCTTTCAAACTCGAATTTAAACCTCTAGATTTTCGCTTAATTCATGTTAAGAACTTGAATTCGTTTATATATTGAGTAATTGAGGATATTGTTTATCAGTTCTAACGGATTAGAATCAAATTTTATGGTGAGATTATTCCAATTTTACATCGACTGCAAAGTGTTCGATAAAAGTCCCATGAGAGTTTTGATTTTGAATTTTAGTATTGTTTTAATTAGAATTGTTCGACCTAACGTCGATTATATCGTGTTAATTTCTGAGATTTTGGATCGTAATTGCCAACCGATCGAAACTTTGCAAACCTAAGTATCTGAGGCAAGTACTTTGATTACGTTTAATATACTTCGTGTGAATATGTGAAAATATGACTTTTGAGAAAATGTGATTTGTGCCATGTGCTTATTTAGTGTGTGCGATCCGAGTAAAACCAGCGAGGGTCCCCTGGGATCCGTTAGACTTCGAGTTCTACGGATCACTCAGTTGGGTCGTACGCTGGGGAGGGCCTTACGAGGACTCTCTGGGGTTTGTATTCCGTGTGGGTACAGGGCCAGTGCAGCTTAGGAGGTTGTCTTGTGATGATGATTATGGTATTGTATTCCGGAATATATGTGATGATACTGTGATTTCTGTTGTTTAGTCACTTGTTGTACATATTCTGGAATCGTTATACTTGCACCTGCTTCTTGCTGACCACTTCGGGGGTGAATATACTTGTTGTGTATGCAGGTACAGGTCTTAATGGCGATCCGGTGCAGGGAGGGCACGAGGATGACGAGCAACACTGATATCATGTACTATTTTGAGTTTGTGGTTTTCATGTCGGGGTCAAGTGTTGTGTTTTGGTTTTGTACTCGTGCGGGTACTGTCATGTGATGTATATAGTGTTGTTGTTGGTTATTGATGATGTTGTTGGATCAGTTGTTAGTTGTTGTAATTGTCGTGATCCAATCGGATTATGTTTTGTATTGTTTTGTGATGTATGTAGTATTGAAGTTGTTGTTGATTTTAAATTGGTGAATGTCTCGGTTTTGTTGTTGTTATTGTGTTTATATTGGTTTAAGCCTGGTAGGTTCTCGAAAAAGAATCTACGGCATTGTGATATTCCCGTATATCACGGGGGTGTTACAATAACTTTGCACGGCTTGTCTCTTTCTTCCAATCTGACCGTTTGAAGATGTACTTCCTGTTGCGCCGCTTTTCTTGATTATTATACTTATAAAATCTTCTGGGCGCTAATCTTTAGGAATAAAATATTCCTTAACTTCCGGGAATTAATCACTTTGTCCCTTGATTTTACGTCCGCACGTGTCTTGCCGTTATTGTTGACTTTTCAACATTTGCTGACGTGGACTAAGCTGTGATTCAGATACACATACTTGGCTGCAGTACTGGTTTGGTCAACTCTCAGTTGATACTACTGTTTGGCCGAAAATTCATCTGTTTCCAGTTGGAGTAAGAACTCGCCTGATATTTTCTATGTCTGGAAGCGCGGCTGATAATAAACCTGCATGTGGTCAAACTTCTCTGATATGTCAGAACTCCTCTGAAATTATCTCGCCTGATACTTTGGTCAAATCTCTCTGATATTTCGTTTTGACCAGAACTCGCCTAATATTATCCCGACTAATACTTTGGTCAAACCTCTCTGATATTTCGTGTTGGCCAAAACTCGCCTGATAGTATCTCGCCTGATGCTTATGTTGGGCAAGCCTCTCTGATATTTCTGTTGACCAAAAAAAACTCGCCTGATAGAAACTCGCCTACTTTATTGTCTCATTTATTTTTCCTACGTTATCATCACGTAGTCCCCCAACTGAGCAAGAAAAACCCTCCCGATTTTTCTGAAGAATCGTCCGAAAAAATGAAATTCAGTTTTTTTAGCCTCCTTGCAACAGAAACCCTAGTCGCTCCGGCCATCAGCCCTCCGAACCAAAACCCTAGCCGCTACCTCTCATCCCCTCCAACCAGAAATCTTAACCTCCAGTCGCCTGATTCATCGTCCCCGGTCGCGAACCACTGCACGGACCTAGAGCACAGAAGACTGACCCGTCTCCAGCCTATCGTGGCTAGAAAATCCCACCGCGAGCCACCGCGACAGATCCGCGACCGATTCGCGACCTCCCTCCCTAACCTTCTCCGACTTCAGTCTGCTCGACCCGTCACAACTCATCTCCGGCCTGCTCGTATCCCAGCCCAGATCACTGCGCCCATCCCGCTCCCTTTTCCAGCCCGCTTGGCCTGTTGTTCCATATTCTGGCCCGCTCGTCCAGCCCGTTCGCACGTCCATATTCTGGCCCGCTCGTCTAGTCCGTTCGCAAGCCCAGTTCGGGCGTCGAACTCGACTGCAATCCGATCCTGCACTTGGTCCGCCCGCACCCGACCATTCTTTGCCCAGGCCGATAGCTTCACAAACTAGATTTTTTTACCTTCTCGACCCCGAAGTAAGGTACACGATACGAACCCCATTATCTGCAATATGTTATTTTACATGTTTCTAATTACTTTTATTGCATATTATATTCCAAAATTTATTTAAGCTTAAATAAACGCATCACTACTTTCAACAAGCTTATCAGCCTACTACAAGTGGCTGAGAGGCATAATGAAGTGCTCGTGAGCAACAATCCCAGACCTGCTGGGACAAAGAAAATTACGGAGGCCAATTATGGCAAAGTGAACGGTAGATAGAACCCCAATATATAGGAGACTGGTCATGGCAACTCCAAACCACAATGTGGTAAAGGGCACAGTGGTCGAGGACATGGTCGAGGACGTGGGGTTCTTCCAATATAATGAGAAGACTTTATGCTCCCGGCTCTACTAGCCAAGGAAATCATAAAGCACCTACCCCTCTTGTTGCTCCCAAAGTCAGAGTTGGCAATGAACCGTGCTATCGATGTGGAGATGCTGGACATTGGTACAAGAACTGCAATGAAAGCAAGCAAGTCGCAGCCCATTACAAGAAATATAGAGAGTCCAAAGAACGGAAAGCTCACTATATGGAGGAAGATGACTTCGACGAGTCCCCCGATGTTAATTTCACAGTCATCGATAATCGCCCTGAGCCATACGTGTCACAGTCATTGGAGGCACCCATTTATGACTAAATGTTAGCATTATGTTTACTTTATTGTTTACATTTGACATTGTTACCTCAGAACGATTTTATCGAAGTTTTATTTTTAGTAATGCTGTGATGCAACTTTGTTTTTCTGGAACAAGATATTATTATTGCTTATGTTATATTCTTAGCTTAATTTCAAAGAAATGAATACTGCTTGTGTGTTTATGGTTCGAATTTTTTTTCCTCTTTCTCGTATGAATGAATCGAGGAGAACTTGAATGCTTGGTAGATAGTGGGACCACCCACATCATTCTTACGAATAGGCATCTATTCATTAAATTAGTCGTCTATCAGTCCTCAGTAACTACAATAATTGGGTCCTCTCAACTCATCCAAGGGCGACGTAATGCCCGATTTTTGTTGCCTAACGGCACTCTTCTCCAAGTTACCGATGCTCTATACGCACATAGGGCCCCTTAAACCTTACTCAGCTTTAAAGATATATGTAGCAATGGTTTCCATGTCGAAACCCACTGTGCGAAGAGAATTGAGTTTCTTTATATTACATCTAATGAATGTGGACGTAAAGGCATATTAGAAAATATCAAGAGTCAAAATAGTGGACTGTACACTACAACCATTAGGGTATTCAAATCCTATGCTGTCACCATCATTGAAATTCGGGACAATAACTCATATAGGGTTTGGCATGATAGACTAGGTTATCCCGGTCGAGATATGATGATCTGTATACTAAAGAACTTGCACAACATCCATTCTTTCGAGTGAAAAAGGGCAACAACTCAAAACAAAGAACAGTACTGATGTTAATCATGCTATGTCGTCTAAAGAACCAGAGACATATGCCCCTTATAAGCAATTGACTATATCAAAAGCACATCATTCATTTTGCAAAGCCTTCTCTTTAGCTAAAGTAGGAGCGAGACCTTCCTACGCTAAAGACACTTAAGAAAACATTCCATTCTTACAACGTGTACAAGGAGATATTTGTAAACCGATCCATACAGAATGTGGACCATTTAGGTACTTTATAGTATTGGTGGATGCTTCGACACGTTGGTCACATGTTGTACTCCTTTCCACTCGAAATACTGCATTTGCAACACTCCTAGCTTAGATCATTCGTCTTAGGACTTACCATACTGATCATCCTATCAACTATATTCAACTCGATAATGTACGAAAATTTACATCTAAAGTATTTGATGACTACTGCAAGTCAATCGGAATCGATGTAGAGCATCATGTTCCTCATATGCATACAAAAAATGGTCTCGCAGATCCAAATATTAAAAGAATCTAAATGGTAGCATGGGCATTGGTTTTGCACACCAATCTGCCCATCTCTGCTTTAGGATATGCAGTCCTACATGCACCCTAACTTATTAGTTTCAGACCCACAGTTATCCAACCATTCTTTGCGTACCAGTTGGTAACTGGATATGAGCCGGATATCTCACATTTACGCATATTTGGTTGTGTAACATATGTGCCGATTGCGCCCCGAAAACACAATAAGATAGGTCCTCAGAGTCGTTTAGGTATCTACATTGGATATGAATCACCAAAAATTATCCGCTACTTGGAACCCTTGACAGGTGATCTCTTTACCGCATGTTTTGCCGATTGTCACTTCGATGAGACAGAATCCTCATTGCTAAGGGGAGAGGAGAAAAGAAATTTCTCAAAGAATGATAGGAATTGCCATGATCCATCTCTAGTCTGTCTTATTATGATCCCCGTACCTCACTATGTGATCGTGAAGTACAAAGAATCCTCGATCCTCAGAGCGAAGCAGATTCGATGCCTGATGCATTTACTAATATCTCTGAAGTGACAAGATCACACATTCCAGCTGCAAATACGCCTGCAAGGTTAGAAGTCCCCAATAAGTGGCACATCACTAATGTACCAAGTTATGCGATTGCACCCAGTGGAAGTGCGATTGAGGCCGTGGCTCCCAAAAGGAAAAGGGGGAGGCCATCTAGTTCGATAGACACCCGCCCAAGGAAGAAAAGGGTGCATGAGGCACAAATCGATCCATTAATCATCAATACTGGGAATCCTTCCCACGAGATTGTCTTTGATTATCGCTATGCCATGAATTATTACTGGGGGATGCCTCGAATATCGATTCAACATTATAGAACAAAGAGATCTCGATCAACTACGAAAGTGCGTCGGATTTGATGGAACGATCGACTACTCATATTGATGATGTGTTTGCATACACAGTTGCTCAAGAATTATAGAGCATGATGATATCGAACCACACTCTATTGAAGAAAGTCAAAGAAGAGAGGATTGGCCTAAATGGAAAGAAGCTATCCAGGCAGAGTTTGACTCTGACAAAATGCTAGGTATTTGGCCTAGTAATGCTAACTCCACCATGTGTAAAGCTTGTTGGACATAAATAGGTTATTGTCAGAAAGTGTAATGAGAATCACGAGGTCCTAAGGTACAAGGCTCATCTTGTTGCACAAGGTTTCTCACAATTCCTTGGTATCGTTTATGAGGAAACATACTCCCTCATAATGGACGTTCTTACATTCCGCTATATAATTTGCCCAGTTATTTCCGAAGGACTGGAAATGCTGCTAATGGATGTGGTCACTGCATATCTCTATGGGGATCTAGATACAGAGATTTACATGAAAGTGCTTGAAGGCATCCCATTACCCAAATCAAGTAACTATAGATCACGGTGTGCTCATTCAATTCGTTTGAAACACTCACTTTATAGTTTGAAACAATCCGGAAGGATGTGGTATAACCGTCTGAGTGAATACCTGATTGGGAAGAGATACAAGAACAATGAACTGTGTCTTTGCGTCTTCATAAAAAAAATCGGGATTTGCAATCACCACAGTGTATGTCGACGATATGAATATAATCGTCACTCTTGACGAAATAAGAGAAACCACCGAATACTTGAAAACTGAGTTTGAGATGAAAGATCTGGAAAGACTCATTTCTGTCTTGGCATTCAGATAAAAGAGTCTGTGGAATTCTCATCCACGAGTCTACTTATGTGCAAAAGATGCTTAGACACTTTAACATGGACAAAGCACACCCGGTTAGCACTCCCATGATCGGTCGTAGCTTGAATGTGAAGAAAGATCCATTCCATCCGAAGGAAGATGACGAGGAGCTTTTAGGAGCTAAACTTTCCTACTTAAGTTCAATAGGCGCTCTATTGTACTTGGCTCAATGTACATGAATCGATATTGCCTTCTCAGTAAACTTGCTGGATCTATTTAGTTCAGCACCGACACAACGTCATTGGAATGGTATCAAGAACATATTCAGATACCTAAAAGGAACCATTAACTTGGGACTATTCTTTCCTATAAGTAGAAAAATGAAGTTGCTTCTATTAAGGAAAATGCTGAAGTAAATGCTAACGCCGAAAAACCTACCCCGATGAACAAACTGGTAGGATTTGTTGATGCAGGGTATCTCTCCGACCCACACAAAGGTCGTTACTAAACAGGTATGTAGTCGCTATTGGGAACACCATTATATCTTGGAGATCTACTAAGAAAACCCTTGTAGATATCTCATCTAATCACGTTGAGATTATCGCTCTGCATGAGGCGGTTCGTGAGTGTATTTGGATAAGAGGTATCATTACACATATCTGAGGTAACAGTGGACTAATTAATGTCACTAAAACACCCACATGCATACATGAAGATAATGCAGCTTGCATCATACAGATGAAACTTGGGTATATCAAGGGGGATAACACAGAGCACATATCTCCAAAATTCTTTTGCAATCAGCAACAACAGTCTCTCCCCAACAATCAAATAAAGCAAGTGAAATTTGAGGAGAATGTGAATTATTTGTTTACTAAATCTTTGCCCAACATGTTTGAAAAATATGTGCGAAGTATCAGAATGCAGAGAATTTTCGAACTCCCGAATTCGATGTAAAAGTAGAGGGAGAAGGGTGGGTTATAAAGAAACTTACTCATTGACGTTGTACTCTTTTCTTTGACCATGGTTTATTTTCTCCCACTAGGTTTTGTTACTTGGCGAAGTTTTTAATGAGGCAAATGACACATGCACAAGTTTTTCAAAGTATCCTTGATTGATGTACAAGTAAGAGGGAGATGTTGACTTGAGGGATAGTGTCACGGCCCCTTATCGCTAAGGACGGCACAGCCAGGGTGTGACCCGGGGTAAGAATTAAGAAGCATGGAAGAAAGGGGGAAATATACGTTTCATAAGGAATAGGGGTGGATTTCCACAATTAACCTATCAAGGCATCATGATCAATCCCGTGTGAAGGTAAGAATACATAGTAATAATATTAGCCATGAAGTTTAGGAAAGGCTTCATAGTATATTACAAATGACGTGACTCATAAAGCAAAATCATAAAGAGTGTTTGCAACGAAAAAACATGGTTGGTTACATATATGAAGATATGTAACCAGGGCTTAACATCATTTGTAGATAAAAGACTTACACTCAACACCCTTCGTCACATCCCCTGCTCAACCTGCACATTTTAATATATATATATAGGGCTGAGTACAACGTACTCCGTGAACATATTGCCAAAAGTTAAAACATGCTTTCATATTTGTCATCATGCATATAAGCAGTAACACACGGGGGTTTTAAAAAAAGCCCATGCTTACTAAATCATTTCATTTCATTTCACATATCATCAGACTTACCATATCCATAATTTACACTCGGAATATACCACCTCCCGCGAATGTTACTCCCCAAGATTGGGCACTCCGAAGAGAGCTCACAATCCCAATTGCTGTGTACACTAAACTGGACAACAACCTTTATCTAGCTCAGGATCCGATCATTTCATAGGTTGGCAAGCCAACAGTGGTAGGTTCATAAGAATCCACATAAAAGTTTTTATACATCATAATCATTTGAAATCATAATTTGCTTGTAAAACATTTCATCAAGCTAGAGCAAAGCTCGAATCATTTTCACATAGAAAGACCACCTGGACAAGTAATAAATGCAAGAAAAATGATTCACGGCTCTTCCTTATGCTTCAATCTGCTGCTCCACCTTTCATCGGAAACAACTAAGTTTAGTGGTCGATCGAGCTTAACGAAGCCTAATGGACAACAAACTCGATCTACATGTTTGGACTTTAGGATTTTACATTCGACTTATGTTTAATAATAAATGTTATGATTCTCTTAGAGAACCCAACTGACCATACAATATATAAAGATACTAACAATGGTAACCGACACTCGATTCTATTACACATTCCTTGGTTCGAAAACCATCGTCAAACACTTAACATAATCAAAAACATAATACGCACAAAGACTGGAAAGATATAAAATTTTTTAATTGCATAGTAAGAACTGGATAGTGTATCTTAAACCACTAGAAAGTCACTGAAGTCTAGTTTCATGTCCATTTTATGGATATTAAAAATATTAATGGTGTGGAAAGTTATGGCCATTTCCGTGAGGTATATCTAAACTACTAATTTCCAGCAAAAATGGGAAAACGCATATTAATCTAGAGCTCATTTCTAGCAACGAAAACCTTAAACATGTAAACTCTAATCATGCATATCATACTTATAACACATATCGGAGTCGACATACAAGCCTGCTTCTCGACACTACGAACTCTCATTTCATAATCATTTCTTTAAAAAAAATGACTACTAACACATTTTTATTTCCAATATCAACAAGTATCAAACATCATCAATATCAAGCATCATCAACATCAAACATCATCAATATCTAGCAACACATTTAGTCCATACTCATGTTGGTCCTAACATGAAAATGATCTAAACATGATTTAAAAATCCTCAATACATAACATGCTATTTAGTTACATCAACTATTATCTAACACATAGTCAACTTCATAATTCTAACATCATGTCTTTGTTTTCAAACAAATTAATAAAACATTTTACAAAAATCTAACAAAAACATATCATGTATATCTTTCATGCATCAACACAAACATCAAGAAGAAACATATTGCGTAAGAAAATCATAGGAAAAACAACACATGCTTGAGCTATGAACACTAATATTTTCGGCCCAAATGACAAAAATCAAAGCATGAATAAAAGTTGTTTTAAACACTCCCATGTACCTTAGAATCAACTTAGAAACAACATACAAAGGATTAAAACATCAAACTAAGTTCCTTCATCAATTTCCAGATTTTAAAGTTAGCTAAAATCTATTTTCACTTGGATAGAAATGAAGAGGAGAAGCTAACTTACTTGAATATGAACTTTGATTCAAGTTTGGAACACCAATGGAGCTTGTTTGTGGAGCTCCAATGGAAGAAGAATGGAGAAAAAAAATACTCCTCTCTCTCTTACAAAAGGGGAGGCCAAAAGGTGAAATGTGGGAGGGAAGAAGATGAAGTGAAAAGGAAAAGGGAATGCTCCTTTTATACTAGGTTAACCCTATCCATTTAATAAAGCAGTCGAAGAATATTTCACGTTTTGCTCTTCCACAGATAAAATTACTCGGGTATTGTATGTATGTCGTATACTTTAATTATCGTATCGAACTTACAAGTTAAAGTCGGAGAAAAGTTTCACGATCTAGGGAATGCGAATAATCCGATAAAAAGACTCGACATATAATATATCCGAAAACTCAAAAAGTAAACTTTCTAAAATCATACTCGCAACGTAAAAATAGTGTATATAAAAGGCGACGAAATCACAATTTTGTCTATCGAAACATAAAATAACATTTAAAAGAGAATCCCAACCAGATAACCGAATATCCAATTTCTGAACTAAAAACATGTAAATAGATCAAAACTTATCCCATTAGTCAAAATTTTATTACTTAGGAATACAAAAGCCCTAATGTCGCACTTAATGTTATAATAAATCATGCATATAAAAGACCGGGGCATTACATCCTATCCCTCAAACATGAAATTTCGTCCTGAAATGTACATACCTCATCAGAGAGTTTTGCGTATTTCTCCTTTATCTTGCTTTCGAGTTCCCACGTAGCTTCTTCCTGACCATAGTGACTCCATAATACTTTTACCGACGGATTCGACTTATTCCACAGTTCTTGAATCTTCTGGTCTAAAATAGCTTCAAGCCTTTCTTCATAACTCATATTGTGACTAAGAACTACGTCACTCTGATGAATCACATGCTCGGGATCAAATACATACTTCCTCAGCTGAGAAACATGGAAAATATTGTGAACATTCCCAAGACTAGGTGGCAGAAACAACCTATAAGCAATTGGACTGATCTGCTCGAGAACCTCATATGGCCCTATGAAACGTGGCTTAAGCTTGCCTTTAAAGCTAAACCTGATTATTCTCTTAGAAGGGGAAACCTTGAGGAGAACCTTATCCCCACTTTCGAAATGCAATTCAGTTCGGCATGTATCAGTGTATGACTTCTATCGAGTCTAAGCCTCTTGTAGTCTCTCGCGTATCTTGTGGATAATCTCGATCATCTTGTTGACTGTGTCTAGCTCTAAAATATTTCTCTCACCCACTTCATCCCAATAAAGTGGTGATCTGCATTTTCTACCGTATAAGGCTTCATAAGGCGCCATACCTATCGTTGCCTGATGAGTGTTGTAAGCAAATTCGATTAACAGCAAAACATACTCCTAATTTCCACCTTGATCTAACACTACAGTTCTCAACATGTCTTCTAGTGTCTGAATCGACCTTTTCGATTCTCCATCGGTCTACGGGTGGAAAGCAGTACTAAGATTCGGGTGTGTAGCCAATTCCTTCTATAGGCTTGTTCAAAATCTAGAGGTAAATTTGTTGGTATAAAATCAGATATTTGCACCGTTTGTGCGGAAGCGTAAATATCTGATTTTATACCAACAATATAAACTAAATATCACAACAACAATGTAAGTGTATGAATATAAGATCAATGTCTTGAATGCTTGAAGTTGTTATGTGGAATAATACCAACTCCTTGGTATTTATAGCCTTCTTCCTCCTTACTAGCCGTTGCTGCCAGTTGACTAGCTAGCGTGCCCTAGCTCTTCCTTCTTAGCGTGCGCTATCGCACATTTTTGCTTTAGCATACATAATGTCTTTCATGTATCGTACGTTAATCATTTTATGTTTCAATCCAGTGGCTACTGTCCTTGACAGTTAGCGTGCGCTACCACTTCCTTTGTAGCGTGCGCTAATCCAATATATCCGTTTCATGACTTGTCAAAGTATTCGTTTGATATGCTGACTTTGACCTGCTTTTCCCAATGTTCTGATTGACTAGAATTCAAACTGATATTTAGCGTGCGCTAAATATCATTCCTTGCGTGCGCTAGTACTGACTTCATTGCATGCTTTATTCTGAGTTTGAATATCTTCCCAACGGTAACTAGCCCTCGATAGCGTGCGTTAATGATCAAGCGTAGCGTGCGCTATCTCGTCAGATGACTTCCCTTCAGGTAACTTCGAACTTGGCTGATATGCAGAGTACTCCACGTTAGCGTGCGCTAACATATATGTCTTAGCGTGCGCTAGACATGCATTTTGCTCAGCTTTTTGCGTCTTTGTCTGCGTCATCGTTTTGCTTCGCCTCGATGTTGTTTTGTTGTTTAGCAACTTTAATCATCAAAACACAAATTAAATAATGTGTGGAATAAATATTCCAACAATCTCCCCCTTTTTGATGATTACAAAACAACTCTTGAATTGGATAAAATCTGTAAAAAATAATATATGTATATGTATACGAATCAAAGTTTTCGGCTTTGATCGTTTCGTTAGTTTCTCCAATCCTTTTCTTTTTCTTCTTTTTCGACTTCTTCGTTTTTCAATTTTCAGTTTTTCAACTCCTTCGTTTTAACTCCCCCTTTTTGTATGCTTTCTTTTTCTTTTCGACTTCTTCGATTTTTCTCATTTTTATCAATGCATCTCCTTCTCCCCCTTTTTGTCTTCATCAAAAAGTGTAAAAAAAATATATAGAATACCAAATGAAGCATAAATATGCATGATACCAATTTATGCATTAATAAGGGAATTTAGTTATACCCTTTAAAAAAAATACTCCCCCTGAAAGTATTATCTCCTTTTTAAAATATCAATTGTTAAAAATTAATTTTTAGGGACCCAACCGATAGTTGGTTTTTGTTTTGAGACGTGAACGATATTTGAAACGTTTGTTCCTTTAGGAACCCAAATCTTTTTAATTTTTATCGTTCGTCTTGGGCTTTTACAATTTGAAATGTAATGCCCGATTTGCAAACATTTTTCACAACGGGGTAATTTAAAATTTAAGGATTCATTTTTAAAACGTGGTTTGAATCCCAACCCCTCTTTATTTAAAGTGTATTTTTGAACCGAGAGCATATTTTCAAATTTCTCGTTTCCGAGAGAAAATTTTTTCGTCAAATTCTTGAGCTCGGTTTGAACTTTAACAAGATCATTCTTTAAAATATTCTCGTTTTCAACGCATTTCGAATGATCGATCTCGACAAACTTTCCTTTTTCAATAATTTTGGAATTTTCATTTTCCAAAGATTTATATTTAGTTTGAAGAGATTTAATTTCCTTTAAGGCATTTTGATAATCCGTATGTAATAGTTCGAATGCTTCAAAAAGTTCGTCGTAGGAATTACTTACTTGGCTTTCAACGTCGCTATCGTCGAATGAACTCCGGGCCATGAGCGCGAGATTATTTTGATTCATGAAATCTTCATCGGGATCTTCGTCGCTCCATGTTGCAACTAAAACCTCCTTTTTCTTTACTCGACAGTTCTTAGCAAAGTGGCCTGGTTTAGCACATAATCGACAGGTGTTGTCGAATTTCTTAGATTCACCCGCTTGAATGTCTTCTTCCTCCGGTTTAATAAGTGTTGGAACTTATTAATATTTTTGGCATAATATGCCGACTCTTCGTCGCTTTCGTCCACTGGGATTTCTTCTTTCTTTTTCGACATTTTAGCCTTGAAGGCTATCGATCTTTCATTCGGTTTCGGTTTGGCATTCCGAGATTGTAGAACGATCTCGTAGTTGATAAGAGAACCAACAAGAGCACTAAAATCAAGATTGTTTAAATCTTTAGATTCCATAATTGCCGTAACCGTACTGTCCCATTCTCGAGGTAGTGATCGGAGAATTTTCTTTACTTTCTCACTACTCGAAAGAGGTTTTCCGAAACATGCTAATCCATTGGTGATGACCGAAAATCGGTCGAGCATAATCGAGATGGATTCGTCGTCCTTCATTTGGAATAATTCATAATCGTGAAGGAGCATGTTTATCTTCGTCTCTTTGACTTGAGATGTACCTTCGTGTGTTACCTCAAGCATTTTCCAGATTTCTTTGGCACTATCACACGATGATATTCGGTGTGTTCTTCTGGATTTAATGCACAATATAATAATTGCGTGGCTTTGCAATTATAATGGTCGTTTTTCCAATCCGCATCGTCATACTCTTCAAAGGTTTTGAGAGTTCCGTTTGAGTTCGTTGGAAATTTGGGACCAAGGCATATGACCTTCCATAATTCGATATCGTAATCTCGGATGAAAATAGACATTTTCTTCTTCCAAGTCATGAAATTCGATCCATCAAAAAATGGTGGTCGGTTGAGAGCAAGGCCTTCGACTGGAGCCATTTGAAACACCATTTTGGATCTTTTCCTCGGATGTTAAGCCGCGTATTGGAGTACCTCTCCAATACCAATTGTTGGTATAAAATCGGATATTTGCACCGTTTGTGCGGAAGCGTAAATATCCGATTTTATACCAACAATATAAGCTCAATATCACAACAACAACATAAGTATATGAATATAAGATCAATGTCTTGAATGCTTGAAGTTGTTGTGTGGAATAATACCAACTCCTTGGTATTTATAGCCTTCTTCCTCCTTACTAGCCGTTGCTGCCAGTTGACTAGCTAGCGTGCGCTAGCTCTTCCTTCTTAGCGTGCGCTACTGCACATTTTTGCTTTAGCGTACGTAATGTCTTTCATGTAACGTACGTTAATCATTTTATGTTTCAGTCCAGTGGCTACTGTCCTTGACAGTTAGCGTGGGCTACCACTTCCTTTGTAGCGTGCGCTAATTCAATATATCCGTTGCATGACTTGTCAAAGTATCTGTTTCATATGCTGACTTTGACCTGCTTTTCCCAACGTTCTGATTGAGTAGAATTCAAACTGATATTTAGCGTGCGCTAAATATCATTCCTTGCGTGCGTTAGTACTGACTTCATTGCATGCGTCATTCTGAGTTTGAATATCTTCCCAACGGTAACTAGCCCTCGATAGCGTGCGTTAATGATCAAGCGTAGCGTGCGCTATCTCGTCAGATAACTTCCCTTCAGGTAACTTCGAACTTGGCTGATATGCAGAGTGCTCCACGTTAGCGTGCGCTAACATATATGTCTTAGTGTGCGCTAGACATGCATTTTGCTCAGCTTTTTGCGTCTTCGTCTGCGTCATCGTTTTTCTTCGCTTCGATGTTGTTTTGTTGTTTAGCAACTTTAATCATCAAAACACAAATTAAATAATGTGTGGAATAAATATTCCAACAAAATTTTAGATCTCGATCTGATGTTATTGATATCGGAACACTGTGTAAACGCAGTATTTCACGGATATATAACTGTGCTAACTTCTCAGATCCATAAGTGATCGGGATAGGCAAAAAGTGAGCTGATTTTGTGAGTCTGTCTACTATAACCCATATAGCAGTGTTTCCTCATTTGGTCCTCGGCAAACTAGTCACAAAATCCATTGCTATTCCTTCCTACTTCCATTCCGGAGTGGTCAATGGCTGTAACTTCCCATAAGGTCATTGGTGTAGTGCTTTCACTTCCTCACAAGACAAACACCGCTCGACAAATGAAGCTACATCTGGTTTCATACCGTCCCACCAGAAATTTCTCTTCAGGTCTTGGTACATATTAGTACTTCCTGGGCGAGCGGTGTGGGGAGTATTATGAGCTTCACTCATAATTTCATTCTTTAACTCCTCATCATGTGGAACACGTATTCTCTCTTCAAACATAATTGCGTTATCAGCCGCTTCGCAGTAACTTTCTGGGTTATCGGATCTAATTCTTATAAGTAGTTTCTCAAATGCTTCATCTCTCCTCTGCACATTCACTATCCCTCCTCTCAGATCTGGTGTCGTCAATGACGTCACGACATGGACCATTATTGTTTTCGGTGGATGAACCACTTCTAAACTCATTCCTTCAAAATCTTAGATTAGATCCCCTTCTGCGATAAGTAGGTATCCTAACTGTGATTGAGTATTACGACTCAAGGCATCTGCTGCCACGTTAGCCCTGTCGGGGTGATAGTTAATACCACAATCATAATCCTCTACCAATTCGAGCCATCTTCTCTATCTCATGTTCAAGTCATTCTGCTCGAAAAAGTACTTTAAACTCTTGTGATCAGTACAAATTTCACACCACACTCCATAAAGGTGATGTCTCCATATCCTTAATGAGTGCACAACTGTGGCTAGTTCCAAATCATGTGTGAGATAATTCACCTCATGCGGCCTAAGTTGTCTTGGCACGTAAGCTACCATTTTCCCATCTTGTATCAAGACACAACTTAGCCCATTCTTAGAAGCATACATGTAAACCACATACTCCTTGTTCGCTTCTGGTACTGCTAAAACTGGCACAATAGTAAATCTTCTCTTGAGTTCATGAAAACTCTCAGCACATTCATCTGTCCATAGATACTTAATTCCTTTCCGCAATAGTTGTGTCATTGGCCTAGCAATCTTCGAAAATCCCTTGATGAACCTTCGGTAGTACCCAGCTAGACCCAAGAAACTCCTAATCTCATTATGGTTGGTTGGTGACTTCCAGTCACGTACTGCTTCCCCTTTAGCTGGGTCCACCTTAATACCATCTACTGACACAATGTGCGCAAGAAACATTACTTCTTTCAACCAAAACTCGCACTTACTTAATTTGGCAAAGTGTTTCTCAGTCTTCAGTGTTTCCAACACTGTCCTGAGATGTTCTTCATGCTCATTCTTGTTTCTAGAGTAAATGAGAATGTCATCTATGAACACCAAGACAAACTTATTTAAGTACTGGTGGAACACTATGTTCATAAGATCCCTGAATACTGCGGGAGCATTAGTTAATCCGAATGGCATGACTATAAACTCTAGTGCCCATATCTTGTTCGGAATGCTGTCTTGGGTATATCTTCCAGTCGAATCTTCAACTGGTGATACCCAGACCTAAGGTCTATCTTAGAAAACACATTTGTTCCCTTGACTTGGTCAAACAAGTCATCTATCCTTGGCAGATGATGCTTGTTCTTGAGTGTGAGCTTGTTCAACTCCCTTTAATCTATACACATTCTCAGCAAACTATCCTTCTTCTTCACAAAGAGGACAGGTGCTCCCCATGGAGAAACACTCGGTCTGATGAAACCTAAATCCAATAGCTCTTGCAGTTAGATCTTGAGTTGTTGTAGTTACTTTGGTGCCATCATGTATGCTGCTTTCGACAATAGGGCTGACCCTGGCTCCAAGTCAAGGTTGAAATCCACTTATCTATCAGGTGATAAACCCGGTAACACTTCTGGGAATACATCCTCGAATTCCCACACAATTGGCACATCTCCCATCATCTTCTCTTCTCCAGCTTCCCCATTAAGGTAAATAAGGAAAGCCTAAAAATCCTTCTTTCTCATCATCTTCTTGGCTTGAAAGGCAGAGATAACGGGTGTTCCTCTACCCATTATAATTCCGTGAATGTCTGTGGGCTCCTTTCCCGGTGGTTGAAAGGAAATCTTTCTCTCATGACAAAGAATTGTGGCATAATTCTCGGCTAACCGATCCGTTCCTAGGATTACATCTGTAACAGCCCCATAAAATCCACCGGGAATATTACACACCGTAGATTCCTTTACAGAGGGATCTACCAAGCTAATTACCATGAGACGATAAACGTTTTACCGATCGGGGTCAAACTACATACCGACACTGACCGACAAGGTCAAATATTAAAATACACCGACCGATAGGGTCACACGACAAGATATCAATCGGAATAAAAACTCATTACTGAACTTACCCACACAGGGGTCAAGATACAATATAGCGGAAGACTGAAGATAACATAACAATATAATATCATCATACTGAACTCTAACTCTTGATTAGTATCGCGGCTTGCCTTCTTCCATGCCATCCTTGTGATTGCTCCAACAAACTAAGCATACCTTAAATGCATGAAACGCATTTCCCCCATTTAAGAGTTAGAATTTGAATGGCTAGTATAAGTATTCCAATCATACAAAATATGCCGCACAAATATCCATTATAATGATAACAATGACAAACCAAGAAGGAAGTTCCCGAGAGGTTTTTAATGTTTAAAGTATGACTTAAGTTCTTCAAAGTAATTTATCAACTCGAGAGTTTTTAAAATGATAGAAAGTCTTCCTGGACTTCAAGTCCAAGATTACAAAACCTATTCTGAAAATATTAGGGTCTCAGCCCAAATCTTGTTTTATATAACAAACATTTTCATAAATAACAAATCCTTATGGACCTTACGTCCTTAGTTATAAAACCATTTCAAGACAATTGGGTCTCGACCCAAAGTTATTTTCCGCAAAGTAACATTCACACAAACGTTAGTGTCTGAACCCAGATTTTCTTTAACCCACAATTCTCGGAAACCGTAACGAAGTCAGCATTCCGACACTGAAACATTAAAACCAAGGAACAAAACATATGAGACACATATTCAAGTGCCATTCTAGCCAAGTACCAAGATACTATATAATGCATCTCAACATCGAGAACAAAATATTGTGATATTCCGGACATATCACGGTTATCGAAAACATCAACATCATCCTCATGATGAAAAATCACACATGGTAACCCGCGGTCGTACCCATTAGTATAGGCCTCCAGAGGCCCCGTCGGACCTTCCCAAGGTGGGAAACCACTTCCGCGGTCATACCCATTAGTATCGGCCCCCAAAGGCCCCGTCGGACCCTCCCAGGGTGGAAGAACAACCACAGACACACACGTTTAAAAAACTGCATGTCTTGATAGTTAGTCACAATATATATAGTCAAGGCACTCGCTAGAAATGGCCATTTATCCGACACATAACAACGGCCGACACAGCTCAGCAACAACTTAACAATTCTAGACGCATCGCTACACATCAACATGTATAACATCCGATCAAACCATTACAACCAAGCCAACTCTATAACACCCAACTCTATCCACACAACCCCGTGATCACCGAAACACCACAACACACGTCTACGTGTACTATCTAACCGACACCACTTCTCTACTGACATGCCTCTACGACAAGCAACAAGGCGACTCTAACCTAACGTAACATCGATAATGACCCATATAATAAGAAATCAACAAAAATGAATAATTATCACAAATTCATTATACAAACTCAATTCACACAATATAAATTGTATAGACAAGAATACTTGCCTCAGAGATCAACATGCGAATGCCCGACGAACACGGCTCAATCAAACGGCCCCGAAAACCTACAACTTTCGTGAGAAAACAAGGACAACATATTTACTACAAGAATAACGGCTAAATAACGATGGAAAACGCGTATAACATTCGAAGGAAATCTCATTGAAGCATTTAATCGAATATTAAATGTTCACGGTTCCTAAAGAACATTAAAATCATAAATACGGTTGAATGAGTTGAAGATATGGACATACAATCCGTAGAACATGACCAATAACAATGTTTAAGAACGATCGATTCATAAAAACCGGATTACAAAGAGATCAAGAATAAAATCCCAAAAGGTCAACTTTAGGGAAATCCAGAAAAAATACCTCGATCCGACAAAGAACAACGGATTAGATGATGTTATAATCACCTAGGACTCTTCAAAACACCTTGGATGGAGCGAAAATCGACCAAGGAACCCAACCCTAGACACTATCGTCTCACACAATGCGGAGGAGGAATAAATGAATGAAATAGTGAGAAGAATAAACTGCTGTCCAGTTTATATAAAGGACAGCTTAGCGCGCGCTAATCATCCATATTAGCATGCGCTATCAAATCATCAACAAAAGACGTTCTGCACAACTGCCCAGTTAGCGCGCGCTAATTGAAAGCATTAGCGTGCGCTAATCAACACTCCCACCCAGTCCAGTAGCTTCTAGAATGTCCCAAAACCACCAGTTAGCGTGCGCTATACTCATCGTAGCGTGCGCTACTACTGCACCTTAGCGCACGCTATACCATTACATAACGTGCGCTAATCAACTTCCTAGCCCAATGCAGTAGCTTCTGCATCACTTCTGTATCCTCCGTTAGCGTGCGCTAAAGGAGACTTAGTGTGCGCTAGCAATGCATTGGTAGTGCGCGTTATTCATGAATGTAGCATGTGCTATTCCTACTGCACACGCAGTAGGATCGCTCCAAAAACTCATCACAACAACGATACCTACCAACGGAACGACAAATCATGCAACATGCGATAAAATGTCAACGTCCAAAACCAACAACCAAGCTGCAAACAAACACTTGACACGACCAGACAGGATCATATAGGCACGAAAAATATATAATCCATTAAACAGTAGAAAATAATTCAACGCAACTGGAATGAAAATCTCGGGTATTACATTCTACCCTACTAAAATAAGATTCATCCCAGAACTTAAAACAAGCGCAATACAGTGCGACATAACAAAACATACACAAATGTTCCAACATCAAATATCAACATACATGGGACCCCATGATCTACTGTCACGTGTCTCCGTAAGTTTACCAACTCTCACGGAATTGTTCAAACCAAAATATCAGACATCAAACACCAAATATCAAATTTCCACATGAGATATAATCCATAGTACATAACATAATATACTATCACAAGGCACCATTGAGCCCTCCAGGAGTAGGAGTGGAACTTCGGTTCCCAAGCATCTTCGCAACGGTCTCGCAATTCACCGCCTTGTGTCCCACTTGACCAAATTCGAAATAGTTCACCGGTGGCGAGCGACAATTATGCCGTACATGGCCTACACGACTGCAGTTGAAGCATGTTTTTACACCGCTCACTTTACTCACTACAAGAGTAAGTTTGTTGGACTGATCAAACGAATGGGGGCGATTCAAATTATCAGGTTCATGGGACTCGTTTCTCTGTCCTCGTGAGGAGCTACCCTTAATCTTCTGCCCCTTATTTTCTAGAGCTGCCTCCATCAAAGGAATGGCCCTCTCAGTGGTCACGTTTGATCTAGACACTTCATCACAATACTGCACTCGATGCCCCTCGTGTCCACAATTATTGGAAGGTACCGGCAGCTTCTTACAATTCGCACGTACATGACCCGGAACATTACAGTTGAAGCATCTACGCAAGTTACCCACAGTCAACGATTGGGTCTCCTAGATTTTCCAACCGACCTAGAAGGTTCCACAACCGATTGATACGGGGGTTGAGGTTTATGGACCCCCGTTCCCTTACTTCTTGATGAATCCCCTGGATTCTTCTGCTCCATTGCCACAGACATAGGATTCGACGATGATAGAGTCATTATGAACGTAGGATTTCTGCCAACAATGATATTCTCTCCGGCTACCTGCCTCTGATCACGTGCCTCACCATGCTTCTGACTACACCCGCAACTACATCCTCGACCTCATCTTCTCGGCATACTAAACATACAACCGCTTAGTGCTATGGAACACAACATCGCATAACAATACCCATAATGCTGATTCAGTACAACATACCAACATAAGGCAATAATAGCATCACGCAAAATATCCACTCTCGAAAATTACACGAATACAATAATTACAGTTGCAATAAATGGAACTTAAGGTGGTTACTAACGAATCACTTGACTGCATCAGCAGAAACTTACGACCCTTACTAACACAAACACCCCCATAAAAACCACTGGGAATATTAGACGCCCTAGACCCATTTACAGAGGGATCTACCAGGCTAATTACCACGAGACAATAAACGTTTGACCGATCGGGGTCAAACAACATACCGACACTGACCGACAAGATCAAATATTAAAATACACCGACCGATAGTGTCACACGACAAGAAATCAATCCGAATAAAAACTCATTACTGAATTTACCCACATAGGGGTAAATATACAATATAGCGGAAGACTTAAGATAACATAACAATATAATAACATCATACTGAACTCTAACTCTTGATTAGTATCGTGGCTCGCCTTCTTCCATGCCATCCCTGTGATTGTTCCAACAAACTAAGCATACCTGAAATGCATGAAATGCATTTCCCCTGTGGGGATAAAACAATCCTGTATCGAAGTTTTGATAAAGTGCCAACATACAGCGAAGCAGCTAGCTCAAAAGACGATCGAGGTTGTTGGAATAATCAATCCTGTATCGAAGTCTTCTTATAATGCCATCATACAGCAAAAGGATATGTGCCATCATTCAGCAAAGAGACTCATCTGTCTATATGACACTAAGTATGGAAGCTATCCCGAAATGATCATACAGCCTCTTTCCATACAGTACCAATCTAAGATAGCCTACAGCACATAGCCTACAGCAAACAGGCTGTAAGTGTTGAGATCTTTAATATTTATCCAAACAGGACTTAAAACCGTTCGAAAGGAATCTGCCTTATTTGCTAAAGTCAAAGTCCCGTTTGAAAAGAAGTATTTATGTAACATCTGTGTTCTCTATTTTCAGTAATTTCTATTTTTGGTGTATGTTCGTTTCGGACAACTCGCTTAGCACTGTTTTGGATTTCTGAATCTATTTTGTTCTTGGAGTTTTTCCGTCTGGATGAGTTTCGAGGATGTTTTCGCATAATTTCATCTTAAATTTATATCTTGCCGTATGTACGTTCGATTCTCGTAAAACTTGTTTGTTTTCGTTGTTTCTCGATTCGTATAAGTTTGTATGGTTGAGTTGGTCGTGTTGGAACTTTCGGTTTGTTAATCCGACGTCGTATCGTGAATTAGGATGTTTGGGTCATTTTTATAAATTCGATTTATTTGAGCATTGTGGTTGTTATTCGTTTATCGACCTCGGACGATCGGAGCCACGTGTTGATTATGGTAATCATCCCATCGGTAGGAAATCTTCGTATACTCGTTAAGTATCTATTCTATCCGGTTGTCGTTGAGCTTTATTTTCTCACAACTCATGTACATGGCAGTTACGGCCGTAAACCCTATGTTACGGCCGTAATGTTCGAGAGATGCGGCCGTAAGTCCTTCACCGTGCAGTAGTAAGCCGGCTTCGTTTTCTTCTGCATGAGACTCCGGTAGCCACTTACGGGCGTATAATGTACCGATTACGTCCGTAAGAAATGTTACGGCCGTATCTCTTAGATCATACGGCCGTAAGTGCGCTCGTCGGTTTGCCCGGACCTATCCGTAGAACTCGTTACGTAGTAAATGCATGTAATTACGGCCGTAATATCCACTAGTTACGGCCGTATGAATGAGGTGTTACGGCCGTAACACGATCGGTTTATAAACTGGCAAGAGTTATTTTTTTCGTCATTTTCTCATTCCTCTTCTCTTCTTCGCGTCGGGGCGACTTCCAAGGCAAGGGTTCGTCAGATTTTCATCCAAACACCGGTTGGAAAGTATAACTTAGCATCATATCATCACCACAACACCAAATCATCTATTGTTCGGCTTCGAATCAAGGTAAAATCTCCTAGAAACCCTAGTATGAATTTGGGGAGGGTTTGGTGGTGATCTTGTCTTTTAATCCGATTTTACCGATGTTGTTGTTAGATTTCGATAGTATACTCGTGATTCTTGATTTCCTTGTTATCGGATGGGATGAAATCCCGTTATTACATCGTTGACCGATTTCAATTCCCTATGCCCTCTTGATGTTCGATGAATTGTCCCAACGGGTAGGAATAGGATGAATTTCTTCGTATTCGTATTGCTGAGATTGGTTGTATATCATTATTGTGTTAGGGACGGGTTTGGGAAGATTGTTCGGACCGAAACCTTTCCTTTCGCCGTTTTCTTCACGTTGTGTCATCCAAGGCAAGTACATGTATTACATTTCGTTATGTATATTGTGACTTTCGAATTGAATGATGAATGGTGATTTTTGGGTGCGTGAGTTGTGTTCCTTCCACCCGGAGTGTCCGACGGGATGTCTGGGGGTCGATACTAAGGGGTACGGCCGCGGAAGTGGACTTGGGTGCGTGTGTGATTGAACTTCCACCCGGAGTGTCCGACGGGATGTCTGGGGGTCGATACTAAGGGGTACGGCCGAGGAAGTGGTATCCCACCCGGAGTGTTCGACGGGATGTCTGGGGGTCGATACTAAGGGGTACGTCCACGGGATACCAGTCGTGATTTTGTGATATCGTGATGATTGGAAATTGATGTGATTGCCAATGTAGTATTCCGGAATATATATATGGCAAATGAATTCTGATTGAGATGATTGTGCTAAAAAACTGTATTTTGTATATAATGTTGTGTAATTGTGTACTTGCACTAGCCATTCGAATGCTAACCCCTTAAATGGGGGAAATGCGTCTTATGCATTTCTGTCTGGAGAGCCGAGGAGCAGGCATGGGGCACGCACGCAAAGGATGGGATGGCTTGATGATGTGGCTCAGTGTATTTTTATGTCGTGTCATTTTAATTGTCGAGTACCGGAGTTTAACTGGTTACTTTGAAACTTGGTTTAAGTCCCCTGCGTGGGCAATGAATTGGTATTTATCTTATATTCATGTACTCCGTTAAAATGTTTTGGCCGAGGCCACGGCCTTACTTACTTTTTGAATGCATCATGTGGGATTATATTGTGGTTTATATGTCAAGTGTCAGCCTGGTAGACCTCACGAGGGTTCTACGGCGTGTAATGTCCCATTTGTGAATTGGGGTGTTACATTTATGGTATCGGAGCCTAGGTTTTGGATACCTGGGCTATCGGTGAATGTTGGGTCTGTCAGTTGCGTCATTAGAGTCAGTCGTTGAGCCTATATCATCATGCTACCGTCTTTTCGTGCGACCCGTGGCTGTAAGTCTCCTCGAACTCTTATATTCTGTAATTTGTTTTCTTGCGTTGTTCGGAATTGTGACTTGTGTTACCAACTTCGTGAATTGTGAATCTTTCTGATCTAGTTCTTTTCTTATTTTCCTTCAGTATGTTGAGAGGTCGTGGTAGACCAGCTAGGGGACGCGGCCGAGGCCGTGGTCGTGGGGCTGATAATGAGGAGGGCTCACTTTCTCGGTCTCGTGGACTCGGCCTCTCACTCGGTGCCGTCGGGTAATAATGCCGGCAGGGAGCTCTTGCCGTACTTCACGATTAGTAGCCCAACTCACTCGAATAACTCGGGGTGGACGCTGAATCCGCCCCGACACCGGAAGAGGAAGCTAGTAAGTGGCTTCAGACGGTGACTAAGATGCACCCTCCCGTTTCTCCGGATCGTCGACTCCCTCGGCCGGGAGAATTGGCTATTTCAGTTGTCCAGACCTTTGACGCCGTAGCTTGTCACGAAGACAGAGGGTACATATTGCCCAGTACCTCTGGATAAGGAAGGCTGCGGAATGGTGGGAGGCCGTTGCGCCCGGGGACCGTCGGGCCACTTGGGATGAGTTCGAAGCTGCTATGGAAGCGTAATATTGTCCACCGCCCGATTAAGGAGCGCGGTGTGGAATTCTTCTTGCTACACCTCGGGATGTGCCTATCTCTCGTGCCATCATTACTTACAATCGCATTGGGTTTCGTGAGAGATCAAGTGAGAACGGAGGCTGATAAAATACGTTACTTCAATATGCGCATGAAACCGCATATCAGGCAGAGTATGGCACCGCTCATGTGTGCCACTTTGAGGGAGTATCAGGATCGCGCCCTAGCAATCGAGATGGCCGCACCGGAATCAGAGTTGGGTACCGAGGCCAAGAAACAGAAAACGGCTGGCAACTTCTCAGCCGGCAAGAGTGGCCGATTTTCGAGAGCACAGTCTGCCCCTACGCCGGGGAAGAGGCCATTTCATCAGGCTGGGGGATCTCAGGGTAACCGTTCGGTTCAGTCCGTTGCTTCTGGTGGCAGGGTTTGTTTTAACTGCAACCAATATGAGCATTTGATGAAGGATTGCCCTTTTCCTCCAGTTACTTGCTTCACTTGCGGGCAGACCGGGCATCGGGCGACTCATTGTGAGAGGGCCACCAGGGCTGTTCGAGTTCCGGCTACCACTACCGATCAGAGGGATCACAGCACTCCAGCCACTCATATTCCGCAGAGTTCGGGTCGTGGTAGGGGACGGGGTCAGCCGGATCGCCGTGCAGCCTCGAGTTCGGGTTCAGTTCACCCCCGATTGTATCAGATGAGGCGTACAGAGGAGACAGATGTTCCAGTGGCGTCAGGTACTACTCATATCCTTACTCATCCAGTGTCAGTGCTTTTTGATTCGGGTGCTACCCATTCCTTTATTGCTTCGGATTGTGTGAGTCGTATTGGTTTTGACTGCTTGTTTGAGTGTGAGCCATTTGTAGTGAGTACGCCCAGCGGGGATCGTATGGTTGGGGACCGGGAAGTTAGGGATTGCCCAGTGAGGATCGGGAGCCGAGATTGGCCCTCGAATCTCATTGTTATAGACCTTAAGGGTGAGGATTTGATCCTCGGGGACGATTGGTTGGATCGTCACGGTGCTATCATGAACTATCGGACTCGTACTATCTCGATCGTGGCCGAGGACGGCACTGAGCATACTCTAGTCGGTTGTAAGCCGGGTAGATCGGGGAGTGTGATTAGCGCCTTGAAGGCGATGAAACTTTTGAATCAGGGTTGTGTCGGCTACTGGTGTTTCGCTCTGCAGGCGGAAGATGGTGGGGTTGACATATCGTCGATTCCAGTTGTTAGCAAGTATCCTGATGTATTTCCGGATGACTTGCCGGGACTACCACCACATCGAGAGGTGGAGTTTCCTATTGATCTTGAGCCGAATGCGGCCCCTATTTCTCGAGCGCCGTACCGTATGGCACCATCGGAGATGTTAGAATTGAAGAATCAGTTGGGAGAGTTGTTAGATAAAGGGTATATTCGACCGAGCGCATCACCTTGGGGTGCGCCTGTACTTTTTGTTAAGAAGAAGGATGGATCGCTTCGTTTATGCATCGACTATCGAGAATTAAACAAGCTAACCATCAAAAATAAGTACCCTTTGCCCAGGATTGACGATTTATTTGATCAGCTTCAGGGGCGACAGTCTTTTCGAAGATTGATTCGCGATCGGGCTACTACCAGTTGAGGATTCGGGACGTCGATATTCCGAAAAGCGCCTTTGACGAGATATGGCCATTATGAGTTTGTGGTTATGCCTTTCGGGCTAACTAATGCCCCAAAGTTGTTCATGCAATTGATGAACAAAGTTTTTATTGAGTATCTGGACAAATTCGTAGTCGTTTTTATCGACGATATTCTTATCTATTCACGGAGTCGGGAGGAGCACGCCTTACATCTCCGGATTGTATTAGACACTTTGAGGGCCGAGCAGTTGTACGTGAAGTTCTCTAAGTGTGAGTTTTGGCTCGAGGAAGTGATGTTCCTTGGGCATGTTATTTCAATGAGAGGGAGTTCGGGTAGATCCGCAGAAGATAGAGCGGTGATGGCTTGGGAACCGCCTAAGAATGTGAAGGAGGTGAGGAGTTTTACAGGTATTGCCGGCTATTACCGTAGATTCGTTGAGGGATTTTCTAAGATCGCGGACCACTCACTCAATTGCTCCGTAAAACTTCGGAAGTTCGAGTGGGTGCAGACAGGCGGGGCTTTGACGAGTTAAAGAGACGTTTGACCACCGCACCCGTCTTAGCATTGCCTCAGGGGAGCGAGGATTCCGTAGTGTATAGTGATGCTTCGGGCCTTGGGCTTGGATGTGTTTTGATGCAGAGAGACAGAGTGATTGCTTATGCGTCCCGCCAATTGAAACCTTATGAGGTAAATTATCCCACGCACGATTTGGAGTTAGCTGCGGTCGTTTTCGCCTTAAAGATATGGAGGCATTATCTCTATGGGTCATCGTGTAAGATTTTTACGGATCACAAGAGTCTGAAGTACATCTTCAGCCAGAAAGAGTTGAATATGAGGCAGCGTAGGTGGTTAGAGCTAATTAAAGACTACGACCTCGAGATACTTTACCATCCGGGTAAGGCCAACGTAGTGGCTGATGCGTTGAGTCGAAAGCCGATGGCGTTACAAATGTTAGAGGTACTTACGCCACAGAGTAGGATCCAGCGAGATCTTATTTTCCAGAATATCGAGGTTTGGGTTCAGAGAATTCGATTATGTGCGTTAGAGATCACCTCGTCCTTAACCGATGATATCAAGGCGAAGCAGTATGACGATCCGTTTTTGGCCCAGTTGAGGGAGGATGTGAAGAAGGGGAAAGCCCCTGGATTTGTGGTTCACGATGATGGAGTTTTGAGATTTCGCGGCAGACTATGTGTACCGAATGTTATTGAGCTGAGACAGAAGATCTTGAGCGAAGCTCATACCACGCCTTACTCCATACACCCTGGTATGAGTAAAATGTACAAGGACGTGAGAAGTAACTACTGGTGGAGTAATTTGAAGACAGACATTAGCGAGTTTGTGTCGAGATGTTTGACCTGTCAACAGGTTAAGATCGAGCATCAGCGACCCGCGGGGTTTTTGCGACCACTTCCCATCCCGGAGTGGAAATGGGAGGATATTTCTATGGATTTCATTACCAGTATGCCTAGGACTCGGACTGGAATGAACATGATTTGGGTTATTGTCGATCGACTGACCAAATCAGCTCATTTCCTGGGTATTAAGGACACTTGGGGTCCAGAGAGACCGCACGAGTGTTTATTGCGAGATCGTGAGATTACATGGGACTCCTAAGAGTATTGTTTCGGATCGTGATGGCGGTTTGTATCACATTTTTGGCAGTCGTTCATCGAGCTTTGGGGATCGAGTTGAGACTCGGTCGTCTTACCACCCTCGGATCGACGGGCGGTCGAGCGAACAATCCAGACGTTGGAGGATATGTTGAGAGCACGTGCCCTAGATTGGAAGGATGATTTGGAGTCGCACTTGCCGTTGATCGAGTTTACGTACAACAATAGTTGGCACGCCTCGATCAAAATGGCACCATTTGAGGCATTGTATGGGAGGAGGTGCAGATCGCCGTTGTGTTGGGACGATGCGTCCGAGCTGATTGGTACCGAGCCCGATATGGTAGTTGAGACGAGGGAGAAGATTACTCGATTCGTGATAGATTGTTGACGGCCCGAGTCGGCAAAGTCTTATGCCGACACGCGTCGTCGGCCGTTGGAGTTTGAGGTGGGAGATCATGTTTTGCTTAATGTGTCGCCGACACGGGGAGTTTACCGCTTCGGCCGGAAGGGTAAACTTAGTCCGAGATTTATTGGGCCGTTTGAGATTTTAGAGAGAATGGGAGAGCTTGCCTATCGGTTAGGCTTGCCGCCGTCTTTGAGTCGCGTTCATAACGTATTTCATGTTTCCCAGCTTAGGAAGTACGTATCGGACCCTAGCCATATTCTTGATTTTGGAGAGATCGAATTGGGACCCGACATTACCATTGAGGAGAGGCCGATTCAGATTTTAGAGCGTCGGGTAAAGCAACTTCGTCATAAAACCATTCCTCTGGTTAAAGTTCAATGGTCGAGACATGGGTCCGAGGAAGCCACATGGGAGATGGAAGAGAGCATGCGGTCGAGATACCCCGAGTTTTTCGCGTTGTAAGTTTCGGGACGAAACTTATTTTTAGGGGGGGATAATGTAATATCTGTGTTCTCTATTTTCAGTAATTTCTATTTTTGGTGTATGTTCATTTCGGACAACTCGCTTAGCACTGTTTTGGATTTCTGAATCTATTTTGTTCTTGGAGTTTTTCCGTCTGGATGAGTTTCGAGGATGTTTTCGCATAATTTCATCTTAAATTTATATCTTGCCGTATGTACGTTCGATTCTCGTAAAACTTGTTTGTTTTCGTTGTTTCTCGATTCGTATAAGTTTGTATGGTTGAGTTGGTCGTGTTGGAACTTTCGGTTTGTTAATCCGACGTCGTATCGTGAATTCCGGATGTTTGGGTCATTTTTATAAATTCTGATTTATTTGAGCATTGTGGTTGTTATTCGTTTATCCTGACCTCCGGACAGTCGGAGCCACGTGTTGATTATGGTAATCATCCCATCAGTAGGAAATCTTCGTATACTCGTTAAGTATCTATTCTATCCGGTTGTCGTTAGGCTTTATTTTCTCACAACTCATGTCTGTAGCAGGTTACGGCCGTAAACCCCTATGTTACGGCCGTAATGTTCGAGAGATGCGGCCGTAAGTCCTTCACCGTACGGCCGTAAGCCAGCTTCGTTTTTCTTCCTGCATGAGACTCCAGTAGCCACTTACGGGCGTATAATGTACCGATTACGGCCGTAAGAAATGTTACGGCCGTATCTCTTAGATCATACGGCCGTAAGTGCGCTTCGTCGGTTTTGCCCAGACCTATCCGTAGAACTCGTTACGGCCGTAAATGTATGTAATTACGGCCGTAATATCCACTAGTTACGGCCGTATGAATGAGGTGTTACGGCCGTAACACCAGTCGGTTTATAAACTGGCAAGAGTTATTTTTTTCGTCATTTTCTCATTCCTCTTCTCTTCTTCGCGTCGGGGCGACTTCCAAGGCAAGGGTTCGTCAAATTTTCATCCAAACACCGGTTGGAAAGTATAACTTAGCATCATATCATCACCACAACACCAAATCATCTATTGTTCGGCTTCGAATCAAGGTAAAATCTCCTAGAACCCTAGTATGAATTTGGGGAGGGTTTGGTGGTGATCTTGTCTTTTAATCCGATTTTACCGATGTTGTTGTTAGATTTCGATAGTATACTCGTGATTCTTGATTTCCTTGTTATCGGATGGGATGAAATCCCGTTATTACATCGTTGACGATTTCAATTCCTATGCCCTCTTGATGTTCGATGAATTGTCCCAACGGGTAGGAATAGGATGAATTTCTTCGTATTCGTATTGCTGAGATTGGTTGTATATCATTATTGTGTTAGGGACGGGTTTGGGAAGATTGTTCGGACCGAAACCTTTCCTTTCGCCATTTTCTTCACGTTGTGTCATCCAAGGCAAGTACATGTATTACATTTCGTTATGTATATTGTGACTTTCGAATTGAATGATGAATGGTGATTTTTTTTGGGTGCGTGAGTTGTGTTCCTTCCACCCGGAGTGTCCGACGGATGTCCGGGGTCGATACTAAGGGTACGGCGCGGAAGTGGACTTGGGTGCGTGTGTGATTGAACTTCCACCGGGTGTCCGACGGGATGTCCGGGGTCGATACTAAAGTACGGCCGAGGAAGTGGTATCCCACCGGAGTGTTCGACGGGATGTCGGGAGTCGATACTAAGGGGTACGGCCACGGGATACCAGTCGTGATTTTGTGATATCGTGATGATTGGAAATTGATGTGATTGCCAATGTAGTATTCCGGAATATATATATGGCAAATGAATTCTGATTGAGATGATTGTGCTAAAAACCGTATTTTGTATATAATGTTGTGTAATTGTGTACTTGCACTAGCCATTCGAATGCTAACCCCTTAAATGGGGGAAATGCGTCTTATGCATTTCAGGTACCGGGAGAGCTGAGGAGCAGGCATGGGGCACGCACGCAAAGGATGGGATGGCTTGATGATGTGGCTCGAGTCTGTATTTTTATGTCGTGTCATTTTAATTGTCGAGTACCGGAGTTTAACTGGTTACTTTGAAACTTGGTTTAAGTCCCCTGCGTGGGCAATGAATTGGTATTTATCTTATATTCATGTACTCCGTTAAAATGTTTTGGCCGAGGCCACGGCCTTACTTACTTTTTGAATGCATCATGTGGGATTATATTGTGGTTTATATGTCAAGTGTCAGCCTGGTAGACCTCACGAGGGTTCTACGGCGTGTAATGTCCCATTTGTGAATTGGGGTGTTACAATTTAAATACTGAAAGGATAAAGTATTTAAATACTAAGCCGACAGAGATATTCAAACAAGGAGCAAAAACCAGATCGTGTTTTATTAAAATAAATCATCCCGTTGGAACGGACTTTTGCTGAACGGATATATTCTCAACGGATCTATTGCAAAAGCTATATATATCCCGAAGATTGAAGATCAGAAGTACAACGAACATACACCAAGAGAATACTTGAACATTTACGAACAAAGAACTATACTCGAGCTTTCACAAGTATTCAAACTGAGATATACTGAGTTTCATCGAGATCCTATAATGAATAGTATATCAAGAGCCGTAATATTTCTTCAGGCATTCAGTCTATCCTAAGAGAAGAAATATACAAGTACTCTCTCTTGAACAACACATCATCAGCTCAAGCTCAAGAAAGTCAAGTTGTTGTTCAAACAACGTTCTTACATTAAAGAAAACCATCAGCCCTGTGTGGACTGAGAAAGCCTTGCTTTTCGTGAACTGTGTGTGACGGATCTGTATTGTAGAGACGAAGCTTCAGGACTGTGTGTGAAGAAGTCAGTCAAGTGTTAGCCTTAACCAATCTGTGTGAATGGTTGAAAGCTACGATCTTTGTATCAATCTGTGTGAACGATACATTGATAGATTTGATTATAAATACGTAGTTGTGTACGCAGTATTTATAATAAACATTTTCACTCCTGTGTGGAGGACCAGTGGACGTAGAGGGGTTTACCTCGAACCACTTTAATTACTATGTTATTTACCTTCTGCATTTACTGTTTTAATAACTGTGATTATTTTAAGTATACACTTCATACCTAGTTGCTGTATTTACAGCAACTTACTGTTACAAGACTTCCGCTATGCACTCTAACTTGAAAATCGTACAGCTTGTTGCTTAAACTCTTTCGAAGCTGTATTCTATATTCTTAGTAGCCAACAAGTGGTATCAAAGCGGTTGATTCTAAAAAGAATCAGTCGTATTTTTGACCGAATCAGATCCAAAATCACTTATTTTTATCAAACAATCTTTTTCTTTCCTATATTCCCATATGGATACGTCAATGATCAATAAAGTTCCTATGTTTTCTATTAACGAGTATGACGACTGGAGAATTAGGATGGAGGCTCATCTTGCAGCAATGCACGAAGAAATGATTTTTGTTATACTGGATGGCCCCATAAAGATCATGAAGGTAAATCCAGCCCCAAGAATTGAAGGCCAAGCTCATGCCGAGATGCTCGATAAAGAGCGTGAACAATGGACTTCTGATGATCGAAAGTGCGCCAACCTCGACAATGTTGCGAAGAATGCACTATTTCTCACTCTTGACACAGGCATGTTCTCTACGGTAAAGAGCTGTAAATCAGCCAAGGATATCTGGGATAAACTCAAGTTAATTTGTGAGGGAACTGAGCTATCAAAAGAAAACAAAATTTCAAAATTGACTCAGCAATTTGAATCTTTTGAAATGAAACCAATTGAAACACTTGAGGAACTTGACCTCAGATTCACTGGCATTATTGGTGAACTTGAAGCGTTGGGCAAGATTTATACCCAAAAGGAGAAGAACCTAAAAATTTTCAGATCTCTCCCTGCCCGATGGGACATTAAGACCACAGCAATGCGTGTATCGTGCTATCTTAATGAAATATCTACTTTTGATCTCTTCTCTGACCTCAAAAATTTGAGTATGATATTTACAGAAGAGAAAAAGCTGAAGAATATCCTGCGAGGACTACAGCATTAGTCGCTGTATCCAACCAGAGACATAGCATGCCTAGCACATCAAAGTCTACCCAAAAGAATGCTGATAGCGACGACGACATCCTGCCAGAAGATAAAATGGTGCTCCTCATGCATAAGTTCAAGAAGTTCATCAAGCAGTCGGGAAAGACTCCATACAGGCCCAAGCCTGTTCACAAGGTAAGTACCAAAACTTCCCCTAGTGATGCTAACATGTGTTATAATTTCAGGAAACCAGGACATTATGCAAATAAATGTCCTCATCCTAAAGTTCAAAGGTTATCGGAAGCCGAGCAACAGGAAAAAGATGAAAGAAGACATGCTTGGAAAAATAAGCTCAAGGCCCTGATTGGTGAATCAGAAGCCTCCCCCGCATCAACAAAGTCCGAAGAATGTCTTCAGGTAGTCACTGACAGTGACTCGTCAGATGATGAATTCGAAGATAAAGCATATATGTGCTTCATGGCCAAAGATATACTGGAAGATGAAGATAGCGATGATGAGGTAAGCTCAACCTCGGCTATTCCTACCAATGCATCTCATACCTTTGACTACATGATGAATGAGTTTAAGAACATTCAAAAGGCCCATAAGACTTTGAAAAATGAAAACATTCAGCTCCAAATATCTAACCTAGAGCTGAGGGAAGAAAACGACTTGCTAAAAGTAAATTACGAAAATATGTCTGTTGATTATGAAAACAGCAAAGTCGATCATGAAAAACTCATGGAGAGCAATCATCAACTTGCTCATGAACTAAGTGAGGCTAAATCTCACAGTGAAAGCAAGACAAATGATTTTGTTCTGTTTCAAACCAAAGTAAAGACTATCGAAAAACGAGAAGGAGAACTTGAGACCATTCTGAAATCTTTCGAGAAATCATCTAAAAGAGTGGAAGAAATTCTAAGCACTGGGCAACATACTTATGATAGAAGTGGCTTAGGATACAACTCATTTTCTAATAAAGGGAAAACTAGTACTGTGTTCGTCAGGGGTGTGGAACCTATTCCTGTATCGGAAGAAATTCCAAGTCCTGTGAAGGAATCTGTTGCACCGCGAACCGCAAAAGCTGCCATTCCGCCACCACAGTCATATTCCAGACAGCGGAATACTCAGCCATTCAGACCTGTAAGGCGTACCCAACAGAATGCTCCCCAAGCATATCAACAGCGCCAACAGCCGTTCAGAAAGAAGGCTGTATCCAAATATCAAATCCCTGCGCGGCAGTACTTTCAGTACAGCACGCCTAAGTATCGGATACAGGAGCCTCGTTATCACTCGCGAAAGTAGGTATCCGAAAAGTATCAGCAACAGCTTTGGGAATCAAACTAGAGACCCATAAGGCAAGCTGTAAGGCCGAAGAAAATGGCTCCACCTCCAAGACGGCATTCGTACTGGATTAATAATATTAACCCTGAATTTTTCATGCATAATAATTATCATGGTTATAGCGACTATGTACCTGCCCCACGTAGACATCGCAACTACGGACCTAAAGCATTCTACAGTAAACATATTGCTATCAGAAAAATCTGGCTACATAAAGGCACTAACATCCATGGACCCAACAATCAAAGGGGACCTAAATCTACTTAATTTGTTTGCATACAGGACATTTTAGAGAAGGACATCTGGTACTTCCACAGCGGATGTTCTTGGCACATGACAGGAGGCAAAAGCAAGCTGTCAGATTGTGTAGAAGGTCGTGGTCCAAAAGTGCGCTTCGGAGATAAATCTAAAGGAAGAACAAGATGGAAGGGAACCCTGCTTGTAGGAAAATTCAAAGTCACCGATGTAGCTTATGTTGAAGGCTTACAGTACATTATACTTAGTATTAGCCAGCTCTGTGACAAACAGTTCTCGGTGAAATTTTATATAGATCACTATAGAGTCAAGAACATTCTAACCAAAGAAGTTGTGCTCACAGGAAGCAGATCAGGTAATATGTATATTGCTGCATGCCTACGAGCTCCACAATTACTTGTTTTGTTGCCAAAGGCACTGCAGATATAAGCTGGTTATGGCACAAGAGGATGTCATACGTCAACTTCAAGACAATCAACAAGCTCTCCAGACAGGGAATGGTTAGAGGGTTGCCAAATGTATCATTCCAAAAAGACAGCATCTGTTGACCTTGTCAGGAAGGCAAGCAAATCAAGACCACCCTGAAGAGCAAATCCTACCTTTCCACTCACAGAGTCTTGGAAATGCTACACATGGATCTATACGGTCCTGTAGACCCGGTAAGTTTAGGAGGTAAGAAATACTGTCACATTATTGTTGATGATTATTACCGGTATGCTTGGACAATCTTCCTAAGCAAGAAGAAGGAAACAACATCAAAGCTCCCCGAGCACCTGAGAAAGCTTCAAAATGAAAAACGGTTGAGTATCGTGTCCATTCGTTCCGACAGAGGTACAGAATTCACTAACCGCTTTAAAGAGCAATACTGTTCGTAAAATGGGATACAACATGAATACTCAGCTGCCCGAACGCCTAAACAAAATGGTGTTGCCGAGCGAAAGAACAGGATGCTAAAAGAAGCAACCAGGACTATGATTGCCGCTAGCCAGTTGCCACAGCGTTTCTGGGGCAAAGCCACCAATACAACGTGCTATACACAAAATCGTTGTATCTTCAACAAGCACCACAACAAAACAACTTACGAGGTATGGAACAACAAAACTCCATTAGTTTCATACTTTCATATTTTTCAATGTAGATGTTATGTTTTGAACAACGGGAAAGATCAACTTAGAACCTTTGATGAGAAATCGGATGAAGGGATATTTGTAGGACATTCCTCTGTTAGCAAAGCTTATAGGATATTTAAGAAAAGGAAGCTATCAATTGAGGAATCAGTACATGTAGTGTTCGACGAACCTCACCATGATCCTTCAGGAATAGAAGAACTTACTCAAAACATCCAACAACTTTCCATCATTGATCCACCAACTCCTACAGAGCCTGTCGTTGACATAGAAATCAACCCCGCAGCTGTAAGAACTGAAGTAGATGACGCCGATGCTGTAAAAGCTGAAGCCAAAACTACAGCAACTCAAAATATAGTACGGGACGCCGAATTAGAACCCGACAGAAGATGGTTGAAAGATCACCCATAGGAGTTGATCATAGGAAATATTGATGCTGGAGTATCTACCCGTAGGAGAATACAGAGTACACAAGGAAATATACTATGTGCGCAAGAAGAATCTGAATCTGAGAAATATCCATTTCCTGTATGGAAATCTCAATCTGAACTTAGACGAAGTAATATGTGCACTGTTGCTGTATTCTTAGCTCAATCTGAACCTGTTTCCACCAAAGAAGCTATATACAACTTTCGTTGGATTACATCTATGGAAGAAGAGCTTAATGGATTCGAAAGGAATAATGTATGGTATCTAGTACCCAGACATACGCATCAATCCGGAATTGGAACAAACTTGATATTTAGAAACAAGAAGGACGGAAATGGACTCATTATCAGAAATAAATCCCATCTAGTTGCACAAGGCTACAGACACGAAGAAGGGATAGACTACGATGAAACATTTGCCCCTATAGCCAGACTAAAAGCCATCAGGATAATTTTTAGCCTTTGCCGCCCATAAGAGCTTTATTGTTTACCAAATGGACGTCAAGAGTGCATTCCTGAATGGAGACCTTGCCGAAGAAGTCTATGTTGAACAACCACCAGGGTTTGTCAATACATAAGGCAGAGACCTTGTATACAGGCTAAGGAAAGTGCTGTATGGACTTAAGCAAGCACCTAGAGCGTGGTATGAGACCCTGTCTCTGTATCTAACCGATAATAGATTCGAGAAAGGTGGTATGGACAAGACTTTATTTAAAATACAGGAAGGTTATGACCTCTTGATGGTTCAAATATATGTAGATGATATAATATTTGGTTCAACTAACCTTGCTTTATATCAAAGGTTCTCTCATCTCATGCAAAGTAAATTTGAAATGAGTTTGATGGGAGAACTTAGTTATTTTTAGGATTACAGGTAAAGCAGTTGCCTACAGGGATATTCATCAACCAGGAAAAATACAGCAAGGAGCTTCTCAACAAGTTTGGAATGAACACTTCCAAATCATCGTCAACCCCCATGAGCACTTCCGTGCAAATTAGTGGTGATGAAGCTGGAAAGTCGGTTGATCAATCACTCTACATGAAGCTTATTGGCTCACTCCTGTACCTAACGGCTAGCAGGCCCGATATCCAGTTTGCTGTAGAAGTGTGTGCGCGATATCAAGTAGCACCTAAAGAATCACACTTCACAACAGCCAAATGAATCCTGAAATACGTCAAAGCAAGAGTCGATGTAGGACTGTGGTATACTAAAGAAGCCGGATTTGTTTTAGCTGGCTAGAGCGACTCGGATCTCGAAGGCTGCAAGCTAGATAGGAAGAGTACAAGCGAAACTTGTCACTTTCTTGGATCTAGACTTGTATCTTGGTTCAGTAAGAAGCAATTGGCAAACTCGTTTTCCACGGCAGAATCAAAATACTATGATGCTGGTAGTTGCTGTATGCAGATCCTTTGGATGCAACAACAGCTATCAGATTATGGAATTGAAGCCAAATAAATACCAATTATGTGCGATAGCACGAGTGCCATTACAATAACGCACAACCCTATACTGCACTCGCGCACAAAGCACATCAATATGAAGTATCACTTCATTAGGAATCACATTGAGAACAAAGATGTTCGGATCGAGAAAGTTCATACAGATATCTAATTAGTCAACATCTTTACCAAACCTCTCAGCATAGCAAGATTCTGTATGATTCGACAAGAATTGGGTTTGCTACACCCTGACTCCATCTAAGTTTTTAATGCTTTCACTCAACAATTGAGGGGGAATGCTGTAAGACCCACGAATACAGTATCCACCGATAATTATATATACACTCAGATATTCCATACATCTTTGTAGGAACAAAGCGACATGAACTATCCTACAGCTGACGTGTGCAATAATTAAGGGGGAATACAGTATGACCCATGAATACAGCAGTAATCCAAAAAAATGTTGTATTAAACTGAATCTCATATGTACCTTTTAAGGGGGAACGCTGTATTTTTGCGGATACAATACATACTATGAAATTCAATTAATATTTCATTCTATATTCTATTTAGTTCTAATATTCTATTTATTTCAAAACCACTTTGAGTCCACGTGCCCTGTCTTTAAATTCAAACGTCTTTTGCATTAAATGCTTTACACGACATCTGGACTATTTTACTTCAAACGCCGCGAAATTTCAAATTATTTGATATTTTCAAACCAACATTTTGGGCAAATAAGGGAAGTCGAAATGTCAGAAGTGGGACCCGCTATAATTTCAAAATCGGATGGATAAGATATACCTGTTACACTCAGTTCCTCCTAATCGTTCATTTAAAACGACGATTCTTATCCCTTAAATCTGACCGTTCAGTATTTTGAAAACCTTAAATCTTCCCATCGCCCAACTATAAAAGGACTATTTATGCCTCTTTTTGACTCTTTACGCTTTCTGCAATTAAACGAGTCTTTGTGCAAACAACCTACAGTTTACTGCAAATTTTACTGCAACTTTATTTGAATCTTACTTCTTTTCGTCAATAAACTACGATGGCGTCATCACAGACTTCCTCTCTGTAGGTCACAAGTCGTCCAGGAATAAGTCTAGAGGGGGGTGGGGGTGAATAGACTTATTGAAACTCTTAAACTCTTTTTCACGAAGAGTAAGTTTCTTCAGCTTATAGATATGCAAATGACTTAGAGTCGTTTGTTCTCAATACATGCGGAAGTCAGCTGATGATGAATACAAGAACAACCAATGAAACACTTAACAATGAATGCAGCAGTTAAAGTATGATGCTATAAAATAGTAAAATACGCAGGCAGTTATAGTGGTCTCAGAGGTGGGGTAATCCTCTACTAATCCACTTTTCTCCAAACCAGTTGGAGATGAATTCACTATAATTGTTAACCAGTGATAAAGATTACAGTGATTCAACCAAATTACAACAGTTTCCAACCAGTGGAAATCCTTGCCATTGCAACCCCCTTGATTGCCTTGCACCTCTTGATCCGCGATCCTTGGATGCCTTTACAGTCTTGAACTTCAACTAGTGAAGTACCCCAAACTCAGGATTAAAAACACGAGTTTTTGTCTTCTCCAACTAAGAGCTTCTTCAAGTATGAACTTTTGAGAACTGCTCTTTTCACGATGCTATAGTTCGCTTTTTGATTGCTTTTAATGCTTTGATTGCTTTAGATTTTGTTCGCACCGGTATTGTTGTATTTTTTGCTCAGCTTCAAATCTTCGGATATATATAGGTGTTGATCCTTGAGCATTCTTCATAGCCATTGCAAATCTTATAACAAATCCGTCCGCTGGAGAGGTAGACTTCATTGTTTTCTTTCTGAACGTTGCAAGGCTGGATTCCCATATTTTAATCCATCTTTCGACCGTTGTGAAGACTTTGCATGTGAGGCACCGTATATTTTGAATATAAAAATATTAAAGTCTTCAGTGGTAGGCCTGGATGAATTATTTTAATTCATATCCTTGCGGGAATTTCTCCAATATGTCTCTTCACACTTTCATGTGACTTTCTGTAATATATGACTATTCAACGCATGCTGACGTGGACTTCGAGTACTTGGTTGATCTCAAGTTGGTTGATGTACAGTCATCTTCTCTGCAGTTTGGACTTCTCTGATGGTGACTGTTTGAGACTCGCCTGATCAAATGACTTGTCTGAAGTCACTTGACTGCAGTCTGGTCAAACATCTCTGATTAATTTTTGTTGACCAGACCTTCTCTGACTTGACTCGGCTGTACTTCTCTGATGAACTTAGCTGTACCTTTGTACTTAGCTGATTTGAGCCTAACTTATTTTGGCCTATAGAAGATACTCATTTGGTTCTTCTTTACATTTTGCCAAGTATTAAACTTAACATAATTTAGGCCTATGGAAGATACTCATTTGGTTCTTCCTTACATTTTTGCCAAGTAATAAACATTTGAATTACATTAATGACATCATGAAAATCTAACAAATATTCCTAACAAATTCCCCCTATTTTGATGATGGCAAAACTTAAGCAAATTATTCAAATGAACAAGTCTGCACTTGAGTGCAAGACACAAACTAAAATCAGTCTTGTTTTTTAGACAACTGGGAATTGTCATTCAAAAGACTGTTAAAAAATTTTCTCTGAATTGTTTACAAATACAAGTCTTTCAATGAACAAAACAATTATAGGAAAAATTACAAGTACAAAATTTCAAAAAAAAAATATGAATACAATCGAATCATCAGCCTCTGCCTCTGCCTCTGCGAATAGGCTGCTTGGCAGGTCTGATAGGCTTAGCTCCAGTTGGTCTTATCTTAACAGGAACAAGACTATATTTTCTTCTGACAACGAGAGCGGCAAAGTCTTGATCTTCTTGTGAGGAAAACTTATGCTCATCACAAAGTTCCTTTATTTTCCTTTGAAGTGCCAATTCATCCAATTCATCATTTTCCAAGGTGGGAGGAACTTTAGGCCTGAAAGGAGGGATCATTGGGTATGCATTGTATTCCTTTGCATATTTTAGTAGGATAGCCCAGAGTTTTGGATGTGCTTCCTCCATGAAGTTAATAAAAATCTGCTGTGTGGAGCAACTATTATCCTGGAGTAACTCCCAGATATAAAAATCTCTGATAAACTTCTTCCTTGCAGTTCCCCACATAGGTAAAGCTTCGATAGGAATAAAATCTTCAACATTCCATAACTCTCTGCCTTCCCATTCTAGTGTAGGCTCCCCAATTCTGATTCTCCTTCTTTTGACTGCAGGCTGATCATCAGCCTATTCTAGTTCTGCTTCTCCCTTCCTCTTTGTTGATGATGTCCCAGCAGTAATCATTTAGACATCTTGCCTCTTCTTGATCCTCATCTCTTGATTTCCTATTTCCCCTTGCTTGCTGTCTTCCCCCTGAAACCTCTATTCCCCCTTTTTGCCAGCATCAACCAGGGTGGTCAATTGCTGCTCCATTCTATGCATCCAGTCAGACATGCCGAAGAGCATTCTGTTGTTTTTAGGAGGAGGTGGTTGAGGGATGTCCCACTACAACAAGGTGTCAATCTTGTCATTGATAGACTGCAGATCAGGGGTGATTTGAGAAGCAATCAGCTCTCCAACAGTGTCTTTAACTATCTGTTGGATCAGCTCAGTCATCACAGGTGAGAGTTGTGATGTCTGTGGAGAGTGCTCGCCTGAGCCTTCTACGCCTGCATGTTGGTATGCGGATAACCCACCTATCTGCAGACTCCTGTCTGCAGCTGGCATTCTAGATGGGGTGTGTTCAGGGGTCCCCGATCTGGAGTCTTCAGCCAGGTCTGCATCTAGGCTGGTATATCGGGCAGGTGCCCCAACCTTGTCTGCTTTTCTTCCTCCTTATCATCCTCCTTTTTTTTCTCAGCTTCTTTTTCTCCTCCTTCATCCTTACCATCATCATCATCATCATTTTTATCTTCATCTTTATCATCCTTTTTCTCATCATCTTTATCTTTTTCATCATCCTCCTTTTCTTCTTCATCCTCCTGATCAACTTCTTCTCCTTCTTCTTCTTCTTCATCCTCTAATTCCACATTTTTTTCAACTTCTTCTTCTCCAGTTTCTTTTTTAACTAAGATATTTTCTTCTTCTCTTTCTTCCTGTCTTCCCTTTTCATCATCAATAATGATAATTTCTTCTTCTTCTACTTCTTCATCCACTTCTTCTATTCTTATTTCTTTTTCATCCTCTTCTTCTTTACCAAGAGATCCGTCAAAAATGCTATACAGAATAGAGTGGATAAATTGGTCCATGTTGGTTTTGAAATTGGACATGAACCAATTTTCCTGAAGTAACAAAATTGTGTCTGACACTTTGCAAAAATGTATCAGCACATCTTCTGTGGCTTGGGGATATCCCCAACCACTTGCTTCAATATAAGCTTGAAGTTGAGTGAAAGAAAGTGTTTTTAAAGCTTTCCATTCTTCAAAAATATGAACAAAATAATGTTTTAGAGCATGCGGTTTAACCAACTGAAGTTGCTCTAAGGATAAGTTAAAAACATTGTTGTCAAGCAGGTGAAAAGTATAATTTGCCTCAGGTATGGAAATTATTAAACCTGCTTCCTCTTCTTCTGAGATGAATGTTGGAGTGAGGAGAGGAACGATCTGGGTCTCCAGGCTGCCCGGAGCAGGCTGGTCCTCCAGGTGAATAGGTGACCTGGCTGCAGGACTGGGAAATTGCTCTGGCTGCTCATCTTGGCTGAACTGTGAGTGCCTGGGCCTCTTTGGAGATGGTTCTGGTGAGGAATGAATGATGGATGGCTCACCAGGGGCTGGCCCCCTTCTCTTGAAATGAAGAGCTATTGGCGTATTGTCCGACTCTGTCTCAGACTGGGTTGCAGGTGGGTTGCCGGCTGCAGCCTGGTCTGACTCGTCTGATTATTCAGGGTATTTATAGGTCGGTCCCTGATCAAACAGCTGTTTTAACATCTGAGCTGCTCGTCTACTGCTTCCTAGCCTCCTCAATGTCTCTTGGTCTAGATGACCAAGTCTCTTGTTGATGTGGAAGGGGTTAGTATTTCCTTTTGCCACACCCACCTTCTCCAGAATCCAACTAAGCTGCGTTCCGAACGCCAGCTTGGATTTAAACTTCTCTTCATCAAGCCACTCGGCCTTGTTGACCTCGCGAACCAACTGCCTGAAAATGTAATCTGACCAGTCAATCGGCTCATCCTGGATTAGTGCTCCTAGCACCATGAATTTAGCCGATGACAGTTGGTCGTAGCTTCCGGCCATGCCCATGACTATTTTGTTGGTTATGTCCAACACATAGCGATACACCTTTTTAATTTCGCTCTTCTTGGACGTGAGCTTTAGCTTCTCCGGTTGGTCGACCGCCTTAATTTTCAGCCAAGTATCGGCTGCGTTCTGTTTAAGGGCCTCGACCGCCACGCCACGATTCTTCATTCCAAAAACTTTTTGGATCGTCTCTGGCGATATGTCCACTTGTACTCCGCCGACGGTGCTTCTAATCCCTGCTTCAATCACTTGGTCTTCGCGGAAAAATACAATAACGTCCTCCTTGAACAAGTGCTTAGGACTGATATCCAAAAATGAGTAGATCCCATTCATCTTCATCAAGCGGATAAGATCGAGCACATCGTAGTTTTCCAGATTCGATTCCAAGAGTCCTTCAAAATCAACGACCAGTGAGAAAATAATCTGGTCCTTGACAGCCTTCAGATTTACTCCTTCAAAATAAGATTCCATTTCTGCAAGATAAACAATTTCTGAGTGTATTGATAGTTCGAAGGAATTTCTGCTCTGTAAATTAGGGTTTTTCAAAAAATCGGTGAAGGTAAAGTGAAAGGGTTTTTCCGTCCTTAAAAAGAAAATGAAACGACACTGGAATTAAATAAGCATTTATTTTAAATCGGTAGTCCACCTTTTGAGATTCCTTTTTAAAATTCAAATTTTAATCGGTGGTCCATGTTGAGTTTGAAAATGGACGGTTGCATTTTAATTGGTCACAGTGGAGGTCGATTGAACCTTTGATTGCCACGTGTATTTTAGGCCTATAGTATTATGCCACTTGTGAACCAAAAATAATATGATATTATTATATATAGATATTAGATCATAATATAATATTTAGAAGTCGGTCAGGCTTAGCTGGTTGACCGTTGACTGTTGACTGCTCTGCATCAGGTGAGTTGACTCCATTGACTTCTCGCCTGAGGTTTCATCAGCTAGGTTTCTTCGTCTGTCCTCCGTCTTCTTGTCTGCACCAGATAGGGTCTGATTCCTATGATCAGCTAGGTCCGTCCTTCGTCTGATCAGCTTCAGCTAGCTTTTTCTTCTTTACTAGATTCCCAATCTACTAATCCAAGTTCTCTGCTCAGCGCCAAAAACCTTTCTTCTGGCAGGGGTTTGGTTAAGATATCAGCAATTTGATAGTCTGTGCTGACTCTTTCAACTCTTACTCTCTTGTTAAGCACATGATCTCTAATGAAGTGATGCTTAACATCAATGTGCTTGGTCCTTGAATGCAAAACCGAATTGTTGGTTATTGCAATAGCACTGTTGTTTTCACACCAGATAGGGACTTCATTGGCAATGATGTTGTAGTCCCTTAGCTGTTGTCTGATCCACAAGATCTGGGCACAACAACTACCTGCAGCTAGGTATTCTGACTCTGTGGTGGAGATAGAGTTAGAAACCTGCTTCTTACTAAACCAAGATATCAGTCTGGTTCCTAGTAATTGGCACATTCCACTAGTGCTTTTCCTATTAATTTTGCATCCTGCAAAATCTGTATCTGAATATCCTGATAGCTCGAAGTTATTGTCCTTAGGATACCATAGTCCAACATTGACTATAGACTTAAGGTATTTAATTATTCTCTTGGCTTCATCTTGGTGCAACTGCTTAGGCTTGAATTGAAATTGCGCACATACTCCTACGGCATAAGATATGTCTGGTCTGCTTGCAGTGAGGTATAGCAATGATCCAATAAGTCCTCTGTAGTGGGTTGAATCTACTGATATGCCTCTCTCATCTGCATCTAGGTGAGTACTTGTACTCATAGGGATTCTTGCTGTCTTGGCTGATTCCATTCCAAATCTTTTGATTAGATCTCGGGTATATTTGGCTTGGTTGATGAAAAGTCCATTTTCCATCTGCTTGACTTGTAATCCAAGAGAGAAGTTAAGCTTTCCCATCATACTCATCTCAAATTCTCCTTGCATGAGATTTGAGAATTTCTCACACAGCTCTGGGTTGGTTGAGCTAAATATAATATCATCCACATATATCTGAACTACCAATATGTGGCCTTCGTGCTCCAGTCTGAATAAGGTCTTGTCCACCTTCCATTTGCAGAAACCGTTCTTCTCAATAAATACAGATAGGGTTTCATACCAAGCTCTTGGTGCTTGCTTAAGTCCATAGAGAGCTTTCAATAGCTTGTAGACTTTGTCTCCTTTGACAAATCCCGGGGGCTGCTCCACATAGACTTCTTCTTCTAGGATTCCATTAAGAAATGCACTTTTTACATCTATCTGATAGACTTCAAAATCCTTGAATGCGGCATATGCGAGGAATAGTCTGATGGCTTCTAATCTTTCAACAGTTGCATAGGTTTCAGCAAAATCTATTCCTTCACACTGTACATATCCTTTAGCAACAAGTCTGGCTTTATTCCTAACAACAGCTCCATCTTCGTCGCTCTTGTTTTTGTACACCCATTTGGTGCCAATAACCTTCTTATGATCTGATCTGTCTGTTAGTTCCCAAACTTTGTTTCTTTCCATTTGTTCAAGTTCCTCTTGCATGGCATTGATCCAAGAATAATCTTCCAAAGCTTTCTCTGTTGACTTGGGTTCTATCTGGGACATGAAGCAAGAGAACATTGCCTTTCCTGCGGGTAGAGTGGACTGTCTTGTCTTAACTCCATCGGTCAGCTTCCCAATGATTTGTTGGATGGGATGGTCTTTGAGCCACTTGGGAATATCTTCTTCTTCAGGGTCTGTTCCCCCTGTAGATTTGCTCTGGTGAATTTCCTCTATGACTGCATCAGCTTGGATCTGGTCTCCTTGGTCTGCAACTGGATCAGCTACCGTCTTGTCATCTGCAGGTTGGGTCTGGTCTGCAGATGAGTCTTTATCAGCTACATATGGGTCTTTATCAGCGGCAACTGGATCAAGTAAGTTTGGTGTTCCTGTCTGATCTGTAGTTGGGTCGTCAGCAGCTACAGTTGGGTCTTCAGGCTGATCTTCAGATGACTTTACCATCCCTGTGTCATGTACAATGACTTCTTTGAGGGTTGCGGATTTGAGCTTATTCTCAATTAGCTCAACTTGTTTCCTGTACTCAATGGTAGATTCATCAAATACAACATGAGCAGTTTCCTCCACAACTAAGGTTCTTTTGTTAAAGACTCTATATGCCTTGCTTCTTTGTGAGTATACCATAAAGAGACCATCATCAGTTTTAGCATCAAAGGCATTTAGTTGTGTTTTACCGGTGTTGTGGATGAAACACTTACAACCAAATATATGAATGTAAGCAACAGTAGGTGTTCTGTTATTCCAAACCTCATAGGGAGTTTTGCCATGTCTCCCTACTATCATAGTCCTGTTCTGAGTATGGCAGGATGTGTTGACAGCTTCAGGCCAGAACCTCTTGGGCAGGTCTGCTTCTGCAATCATGGACCTGGCTGCTTCCTTTAGGGTTCTATTTCTTCTTTCGGCAACACCATTCTGCTGGGGGGTCCTAGCTGCAGAGAGCTCATGCTGGATTCCATTCTAATCGCTGTAATCAGTGGTCGCCTTGTTGAGAAATTCTCCTCCTCTATCTGATCTGATCTTGATAATTGAGAGGGATTTCTCATTCTGGATCCTTCTCAGCAGCTCAGGTAGCTTGGTCAAGGTTTCACTCTTCTTATACAAGAAGATAATCCATGTGTACCTTGAGTTGTCATCCACAACTACTAGTGCATGCTTTCTACCACTAAGAGTCCTCGGCTTGATAGGACCAAATAGATCCATGTGGAGTAGATCTAAGATCCTTGATGTGATGGTTGTAGGCTGCACTGGCTTGAATGATGCTCTGGTCTGCTTTCCTTTCTGACATGCATCACAAATAGCTTCCTTCTTGAATGCTTTCTCTGGAAGTCCTCTGACCAGCTTCTGAGAACTAATCTTGTTGATGGATTTGAAGTTCAGATGACATAATCTTTTGTGCCACAGCCATCCGTTCTCAGCTATTGTCTTAGATAGAAAATAGGTATTAGGAGTTCCTGTGTTCGAATCTATCATATAGACATCTCTCCTTCTGAATCCTTGTAGTTTCACCTATCCAGATAGGATGTCTATCACCATACATTTCCAAATGGTGAAGACTACTAGATTCTTCTCATCGCAAAACTGGATTATTCTCAGGCGATTATACTTGAGCCCTTTGACATAATGAACTTTGGATATAATGATGTTTCCTCGGTGCAGCTCTCCAAAGCCCTTTGTTTGTCCTCTAGAGCTATCTCCAAAGGTTACGTCAGGACCTCTTTCTTTGGTGTATTTTGTCAGCATCTTCTTGTTCCTGGTCATGTGCCTCGAGCATCCGGAATCTACAAACCATTCTTCACCTCCAAAGTTTGAATTTGTGGAGATGTGGTAGTAATCCTTCCACCTTTTCGGAAATCATACAAGCAGAGATTTAGGTACCCAAATCTGTGTGGGTCCTCTAGGGTTAGTTGGTTTCGTGGAGAATTGATTTCTCTTTGGATTGTGGAAATTGTTATTATTATTACCCTTATAAGGTGTGTAGGGTCTAGGTCTGTATCCTCTGTTATGATTGTATACCGGATATTCCTCAAAATATTGGTAGTGTGGGCCATTTCTAAACCTTGGCTGAGACCATTTATTAAATCTTTTAGGTCTCCACACTTGTTTATTTTGAAAATTAGGATAACCTTGAGGATTCCATCTGCCCCTCCCATTTTGAAATCTGTTTTTAGGGAGCTTTTAATAATAATGGGCATGTTGTCTGGGCTGCTGCTTCTGCCTTGGCCATTGCCTAGTCGCTTGTCTAGATGGCTGCCTAGTATACCCTGGATGCAGCCTAGACTTGTGACTTGGCTTGTCTATTTTTAAATACCGATTTGTGTATATGCTCAGCCGTCGAGACAATTGTTTCTCCCTTGATGAAAGTGGTTTTAGAACTAGAGGGAGTGTGAGGATCATATCCACGGCCTGATCTGGAGTATGATCTGGAGTATAGTGGCCTTTTATTGGTACACAATTCGTCCAGAGTTAGAGACGCCTTCAGGGAGGTTATTTCCTGCAGTTGTAGCACTCCACCTTCCAGCTTCCGGCTTTTTGATTTCTTTTGGGATTCTCCTTATAATTCTTCCTATATTTGGAGTAGTTCTTCCAGAAGTTGCTGAACCTCTACATTATGAATGCCATTTCTTCCTCAAAATCTAATGGATTTGGAGTCTTTACATCAGATAAGCTCTTGGCGGGGGACTCGGCTGCAAAGGCTATTCCCTTCTCTGCAGGCTCGGTTGATGATAAGATTGGGAGCTCGAACTCATAAGCCTTCAGGTCGGAGAACAGCTCTTGGATCTTTATCTTATTAAGATCCTTGGATTCTCTCATGGCCACTGCCTTCATGCTCCATTCAGGATTGAGATATCTTAGGACCTTCAACGCCATTTCCCTGTTTCCATAAGATTTACCAAGGGAGTTGATCTCATTGATGATCTCAGTGAACCTTGTGTCCACTTGGTCTATTGATTCGCCATTCTTCATTTTGAAGTTGTCAAATTTTTAAGTAGCAATTGACAACTTGTTCTCTTTGATCAGCTCTGTTCCCTAACACATTAAGGCTAATGTGTCCCAGATTTCCTTGGCGTTTTTGCAGTTTTTGATCTTGACCATTGTTGATTTGTCAAGAGTTTGATACAGCACGTCTCTACCCTGGTTGTCAAGATTGGCCAGCTTTCTTTCTTCGGGGGTCATCTCTGTCCGCTTCTTTGGGATCTTCTCTGGCTTCCCTGCTGCAATCTCCTCGGGAGTGTTGTCCCTCTCGAAGGTGAATGGACCGTCCTCTATGATGCATCACATGTCATCATGGATTGAAGATAAGTGTGCCTGCATCCTTATCTTCCAAAGATCATACTCGTCAACTGAAAACACAGGTAATCTAGAATGCATGTGTTCCATTTTATAATGAGAGTAAAAAAATATACATATCCTCGATATATGGATTTGGTTCGTGAAATAAATGAACCAACCTCTCTAATACCACTTGTAGGTCACAAGTCGTCCAGGAATAAGTCTAGAGGGGGGGTGAATAGACTTATTCAAACTCTTAAACTCTTTTTCACGAAGAGTAAGTTTCTTCAGCTGATAGATATGCAAATGGCTTAGAGTCGTTTGTTCTCAATACGTGCGTAAGTCAGCTGATGACGAATACAAGAACAACCAATGAAACACTTAACAATGAATGCAGCAGTTAAAGTATGATGCTATAAAACAGTAAAATACGTAGGCAGTTATAGTGGTCTCAGAGGTGGGGTAATCCTCTATTAATCCACTTTTCTCCAAACCAGTTGGAGATGAATTCACTATAATTGTCAACCAGTGATAAAGATTACAGTGATTCAACCAAATTACAACAGCTTCCAACCAGTAGAAATCCTTGCCGTTGCAACTCCCTTGACTGCCTTGCACCTCTTGATCCGCGATCCTTGGATGCCTTTACAGTCTTGAACTTCAACCAGTGAAGTACCCCGAACTCCGAATTGAAGACACGAGTTTTTGTCTTCTCCAACTAAGATCTTCTTCAAGTATGCACTTTTAAGAACTGCTCTTTTCACGATGTTATAGTTCGCTTTTTGATTGCTTTGAATGCTTTGATTGCTTGAGATTTTGTTCGCACAGGTATTGTTGTATTTTTTGCTCAGCTTCAAATCTTCGAATATATATAGGTGTTGATCCTTGATCATTCTTCATAGCCGTTGCAAATCTTGTAACAAATCCATCCGTATCTTTTGAATATAAAAAGATTAAAGTCTTCAGTGGTAGGCCTGGATGAATTATTTTAATTCATATCCTTGCGGGAATCTCTCCAATATGTCTCTTCACGCTTGCATGTGACTTTCTGTAATATATGACTATTCAATGCATGCTAACGTGGACTTCGAGTACTTGGCTGATCTCAAGTTGGCTGATGTACAGTCATCTTCTCTGCAGTTTAGACTTCTCTGATGGTGACTGTTTAAGACTCGCCTGATCAGATGACTTGTCTGAAGTCACTTGACTGCAGTCTGGTCAAACATCTCTGATTAATTTTTGTTGACCAGACCTTCTCTGACTTGACTCGGCTGTACTTATCTGGTGAACTTAGTTGTACCTTTGTACTTAGCCGATTTGAGCCTAACTTATTTTGGCCTATAGAAGATACTCATTTGGTTCTTTTTTACATTTTGCCAAATATTAAACTTAACATAATTTTGGCCTATGGAAGATACTCATTCGGTTCTTCCTTACATTTTTGCCAAGTAATAAACATTTGAATTACATTAATGACATCATCAAAATCTAACAAGTATTCCTAACACTCTCCATCTCTCAAAAAGATCGCCAACATCATCGATGGAAGGATCTTTGCAAGATCCATGGTTGTCGAGCGAGTTCATGCTGAAGGAGACGATGTCGAATCAATGGAGATGATCGTTTCGAGGATTCGCAAACAAGGCCTCTATCGCCTTGGAAGTCACATCCTTGAGCGCTACGATGCTCAAATGGTTGAGGAAGTTTACCTTAATGCTGCTGTCCGTTTCTTTTCGCTTGCACAGGGAGGAAATGTCGCTGACATCACTGCTATCGTCCGCGGAGTGGAGATCCGCGTGGACCAAGCGCTGCTTCAAAACCTGTATAGGATCCCTACTGATGGCCTATCCATGGAGGAACTTGAGGCCTTTGGCTACCAAGAAATCCTCACCAAATATTGGCAATTATTCACTGGTTCAGCATCAGACGAGAATGTCCATGTTTCTTGTCATAAGAAATGTTTTTGTCTTTCATTTGTTTACTTACACGATTTCTACTGCCGTGTACCGAACAGGTGCTTTTGAGATGTGCACCAACCTAAGATTTCGGATGATGGGCCCTCATGTCCTGTGAGAAGGTCAATTGGTGCCAGATCGTTCTCAAGAGGCTGCAAGAAGAAGTTTCAAAACCCATCTCTCAGAAAAAGTCCTTTGGACTGTTTCTTAACAATGTTCTGACAAAATGCGGTGTTCCGCAGGCCGAGAAAACAAAGAAAATAACTTCATGCAAATATATCGAAAGCTCCAGGCCCTCTGTCTTCAACAAGCAACATCTGATTGCTAACAAGCCATTTGTCAGAACCATGCCCCTTTCTGCTGATCCAAGGGACATGACTCTGAAGTCCGGGAGCGAGCAGACTTCTAAGAAAAGAAAAAGATCTCACAGCAAAACTCCTGTTGCTGGTGAGAAGCCGAAAAGGAAGCTCAAGAGGCTCACAAAAGTTAAAACTACAGAGATTACAGAAATCTCCGAGGATGCTCCTTCCACGGCCCAACCCACCATATCAAACCCCGAGGGCGCAACCCGTATGGAATAGATAGCTGCTACTGTGCAAATAGTAGATCCCGAGCCATTGGCGGCAACTATGGATATACAACAATCTGCCAACTTGAAAGACTCCGGCAAGTCGGCTGCCCCTTTGGAGCCAATAGCCACAACTCCTGTACGGGAACCCACACCCATAAGGGATCCATCTCCCATCAGGGTACCAACCCCTGTATGGGATCCCTCTCCAATACAGGATCCCACACCTATAGTGGAACCCTTGCATACAGCGGACCCATGCGCTGTACGCAGCCCCTCCCCGGACACCATCATTAACAAAACTTTACTCTCTATGCAAATCGAGCAGGCATACGAACGTTTTGTCCAATAGAAAGCTTACAGGCTTCCTCCGTACAACACCTTGTACAATTGGAGTGAATGGAGCAAAGAAGAAAGTTATGTTTTGCAATTGACGGACTCTCAAGATGTTGAAGTCCTGATCTAATGGGACAACCTTTGCTGTAAGGAGTTCATAACGAGCCATCTATTGGACAAAGCCGATGCTCGAAATAAGGGAAAATCTCAGTCCTTAGAAACACTTCCAATTAGTCCAACATCTGACCACGACTCAGACGACGACAACGATGTCTTATAGGCTAGTCTGAGGATGAGTCGTGAACACGCAAGCGAACAGGAATTCTCCCGGACACAACATCAACAAGGTAAAGGGACATCAAGTCACCACCAGTCCCCTTCCCAATAGCGAGAAAATGTTCACGACAGCGAGGAATCAATCCCTCCTGTCGCAGAGGAAAATCAGTCTCTCAACAGGCATCCGAGCCTGTCGCCACTCAGATCGAAGATGAAGCCCATGCCATCCCGCAAGAGGATTCAGTCCCTCTGCCGGAACAGGCGGAAGCTGAGAGATAGCAGGAGGAATCAGTCCCTCCTGTACCAATATCTATAGAATCAATCCCGGAACAGGAGGAATCAGTCCCTCATGTTGCCGTGCCAACATCTGATGCTCCCGCACCTTCACCAGTATTAGAATCCGACGATGGTTTTGTACCTGAGGATATCCGACTCGAGTCACGTCCTTATATGGATTTGAGACAGTTGAACGGAGCTGAAGATTTTGCCCAGCCCGACTCTCCCCGAACCATCGAGAAGAACGAGCAACTGCATGCTCTTGGCCGACAAACAGTTTTCCAGCAGGACGCCGTTAATGCCCTGCATGCTGTCGAAAAAGAAGTTGATTGGTTGCATCAATCCGCCGTTAAAGAAATGACCGGTATGAGAAAGTGGAAGAAGCCTTCCGTATCTTGCCCACCGTCTTTAAACAGGCCCTTAACCAATTGCAACAGCGTCAGGAGCAGATCTTGAAGGAAGAACAAGCAAAGCTTTGTATTTCTAAGGCCAAGACAGGATCCGCTTTTATTGAATCCATTTCCCAACTTCGAGTACATGATAAAAAGATTCAAGATATGTCGCAGGTGCTCAACTCCCTAGTTGAAAAAATGTCAAGTTTTGAGACCAAACAGGATGTTGTTATGCAAATCCTGGAACGCTTGGATGAAAAGGTCTCGTATCTTGATGAGGCCAAAAAGAGGGAAGAGGGTAGGGAAACTGCGAGGAGATTAAGGCTCGAGCAAGAAAAGGATATGGAAGCTGCATTTGGAGACAGCATTACTGCTGAAATATCTCGATTATCATCTCCTACTCCTACTCACAATGTTAGGATACAGGGAGATCGTCCGAAATTTTATGACCCTAAATTTCCACAGAAAAACCTCGTGCAGAAGCTGTAAATAATAAACCTCCCGGCCAACCGACAGCCAACAGCCGACGAGATAAAGAATTGGAGGATGAATGAACTGTTAAGATACTTTGTAGTTCTTATCAGGGAATCCTCAATATTCAACAGTTTCAAGACGGTGCAGGAATCTACCGAGGAATTCAAAAAGAGGTTGGACGAAGGAACGCTCCTCCTACAGCAAAAGATGAAATCCAAGCATAGGCAAGGAGATCTGGTTACCCGCTCGGAAGATTGGATCCTTGTGTTCGATAAATCTTATGAAGGTCAAGCCATATACTTTAATCGAAACATGGATGCATTAGTCATTTTAGCCTTAAAGGCATTGTTGATATGTTCGATGTTATTACCAGCCTGGTAGATCCTTGAGAAAAGGTTCTATGGCGTGTAATATCCCTAATCGGATTGGGGGTGTTACAGTACAAGGCTCAAACAAGGCTTCCATTTAATGCCTTTGGAACCTTGGCTATGGCTCGAGAGGTGAAAATTTGAAACTTAGTAAACTGAGATTACGAATCAGATAGTGCGATTCAGTTTGAGTTTCTGGCAGATGCTCCCCTTGCTTTGGCAAAAAGGCCATTTACCTTCCGCTTTATTAACCGTTGTATTTTTAGAAATAGCTGTTTAGCCCCAATAATACCTAATTTAATAGGCTTATTACTCAGTGTGTTTACAAAGAAAGTGCATCCCACCCCCTTTATGGTAATCTGAACCATCAGAATAATAGCACAAGGAGTTAACCTGCACCAAAATTTAAAGATTTAAGATCTTTTGAGGACTAAACTTTTTTTACATACCAAGGGACCAATCTCCACCCTCCATCTTCACTTCATCTTTATTTAATCTAATGGATGAGATTAATTCCAACAATTTAAAAAACACACTTTCATCATTTTTTTTTCAAATATCAATATCCCCTTCTCGGCGGGTCCCCCTAGATCTCCATGAATTGCCTCGCGCTGGGTAGGGCAGCGCATCTGTTTCGGGTATAGAGGCCCATGGTCACTCGTCTTCGTGTCGGTATTAGGGCCCGAACAATATCCGGAAAAGTCAAGACCGTGTGGAGAGAGAGCCATTGATTCACTTCTTATTATTTTCCTGGTTTCCTTGGGACTTCTTTTCCGGTTGGTAAAGCCACTAACGTCAAGTGAAAAAAAAAATATACCGTTACGACGAGTATTTAATTATCTTTCTATAAATAGGCATTTTGATATATTTTCGATATTTTTTTTTCGCTTTTTTCATATTTTTTTTTCGTGGCCGAAAAAATCACATGTGATATATCATATACATATCATATGTGATATGTAATATGTACATATCACATATGATATGTATATGATATATCACATATGATTTTTTCGGCCACGAAAAAAACGTGAAAAAAATGATTTTTTTTGTCGAAAGTATATCAAAGTGCTCGTCTATAGAAAGATAATTAAATGCTCGTCGCGATGGTGTAATTATTTTCGCTTAACGATTAACGGTTTAAGAAATATTTAAATTATAAAAAATGTGTGAAATATTAAATGTTTTTAATCTCAATCATTAATTTCTTTTTAAATGGATGGTGGGGATGAATCCCTTGATATGTAAGAAAAATTTGATACTTAATATAACTGTACTCAAATTTAAAACACCAAACTTTAAAATACAGGGGTAATTAGTCCATTTAAATTACACGGGGGTTAAACAGCTACTTTTTAGAACACACTGCGCCATAAGAAACCTATTTAATTTTTGTAAGGGGGTAAATGGTGTTTTTTTACAAAATACAGGGGGTAATTTGCAATTTGCCGGAGTTAATTTTTCTTTTTTCTTTCCAACAAATCTGTTTTTCTTTTAACAATCTCATGAATTTGAGAACAATTCTGCCCCAAGCCAAGTATTTTGGCTATTGAAAGAAAGTGAGCTAACTCCTAGCAATGCCAACATATTAGACAGCCGCTATATGGTGTTTGGTTACGTGACCGAAAATGAAGATTTATTGGCAGACCTAAAAGTTGGAGATGTTATAGAGACTATCCAAGTGGTGTCAGGCTTGGAAAATCTTATCAATCCTAGCTACACGATTGCTAGCTAGAATGGATACCAGAGTTTTGGCTCTCGGTTTAAGGAGCGAGAGACTACTAAATTCATTATATTAAGTTATGTTGTTTTTGTATCACAGAATAAGGTGATTTGAAGGCGATTTTTTTGCTGCTTCGGAAATCCACTCGGAAACCAGAAATCTGAGATGATGTTGCTCAAAATCTTCGCGCCTGGCTAATTTTCTACTTTGATTGAACGCAATATTTGCAACTTGTCTTATCTTTATGCCCTGATTTGGATTGGGTATGGTTGTTCAGCCCTTTTTTGTTGAATTTAGGGTTTTTGTATTTATACTGGCATTATTTATGCAGAATATGCTTTCAAGGCTGTTAAGGCTACCGGAATCACATCGATTGGCGTCCGCGAGTCGGATTCAGTTTGTGTTGTTACTCAGAAGAAAGTTCCAATGGATTTTTTTAGCTTTTTATTTTCATCTATTTGTGCAATTTACTTGTATTATTTGAGTAGTTTTATCGTATGACTAATGTGCTAACAGGACAAGCTTTTGGATCAAACTAGCGTCACCCATTTGTTTCCAATCACTAAGTACCTTGGTTTGTTGGCTACTGGCATGATGGGTACCTTTTTTGCTTTGACTTCTTTTCTCGCAGAAGAATAATTTTCTAAAATAGGATGTTGATTATGTTTTCTAACGGTGAAGTTGATGATTCATTCTAATGCACTGAGAATCCAAATGCCAATTAGTGTAGTGTTGTGTGATTAATAATCCATTGGTTAAGAATCTTGTTTCTGGAAAACAATGCCAATAAATTAAGTGTCTATATTTGGGTACTCGGTGATAGTTCGGAAAGAAGTGATAGATATTGCCTTACGGGTTTTTGGTTGGTTGGTTAAAAGTCAGTAGACGCATTTTCATTGGTCCGGATATAATTTCCAAGTTTCATTTCAAAAAGAAAGGTCTAATTTTGAAACCCATTTTAGCATGTGATAGACTGGGAGCTTGATATTCCATCTTCACAGTTTTTATATTGATAGTTATTTCTATTTATTCATTTCTGATTCAGCTGACGCAAGAACTTTGGTTCAACAATCAAGGAATGAGGCTGCTGAGTTTCGCTTTAGATATGGTTATGAAATGCCTGCAGACCCATTGGCACGATGGTATCTTTTTTTGCACCAAATATATTGTTACTCTGCTTTGTTCTATTATGTTCATTCAACAGTTGATTTTGCTAACTACTATGCTAGCAAATGTATCTCTAAGTGAATAATAATGCTTGTACATTTTGTCTTACATAATTTCCCGAACTTAGAATTTGGAATCCTTGGATTATGTTGCTAGTGGCAACTGTTTGTTAGATACTGTCCACTTAATTTTATAAAACCATTTCCGCTTAATATTTTGCATAAAGCAGTGAGTTTTATGTTCTTTGTATTTACTTTTTAGTGTATCCACTGGAATACAGGATTGTTGACAAGTCTCAGGTATACACAGTGAGTTTTATGTTCTAACATTATGTTTTTTTATGTATCACTAGAATTGTTATTCTGTGGTGATATGTTTACATATTAGAGAAATTGAAAGTTTCGCACTTTAATCGATCAACGTGCTGCCGAAATTTTGGATTGTGTCGATCATAATATTTTTATGGTTCATCACACTTTGTAGAAGTTGTGTTTGACTGTTTGATAATGTTGTGGTATGTGTGTTACGACACATTATGCTAATATGTTTTAGTTGGTAATATAATTTTGGCTTTCAGACAAAACCTTGTAATTTTTTTATTGGGGAAGAAGATTTGTTAAACCAGCAACAAAGTGGTTATATGGATTTGCTTGCTTCACGTGCCGATGTTGAAGGTTTGAAGAAGAAAGTTGATGAGAGGATGATTTCATGAACAAGAAGTATGACCGTCTGATGAAAAGCAATGTCGTTTCGAAGTATATGATATTTTTAATCTTTTTTGTCCTATTTGTGTTCATGATGAAATAGATAGAATCTTATTACAAATTCTTTGTCTTTGTTATGATATGTATCTGGTTTTGAATTGGTTAGAACGCATGTTATTTTTTTTTAAGATGGGATGATATGAAATTGTTGTTTCTTATATTATTATATTATTGAGCTCTTGTGGTTGATGGTTAGTTATAGTTGAATGTAGATTTTGGCAATAAATTTTAAATTGAAATATGAAATATTAATATATATTACTGCAGAAAATACTAATATATATTATATAATAACTGAAATAAAAAGTTCTTTATTTACTAAGCCAATTATAAAATAACTAAAGTTAAAGGCATTCTTTTACTTCACTTACCCCCACATTTAGATCATAATTAGAAAAAAATCGAGATAGACTTCGGTTATTAGGATATTAGATTTCGCTTAAAAAGTGAAGTCTAAAGTATACCTTTTACTACACAAACATAGACTTCGGTAATTATAACATTTTTACTTCAGATATTATCCGAAGTCTTTGACGTTTATTCTTATAGTGAATTTTTTCAAACTACGTCGTTTCATTTTTCGGCAGAAATTGAACCAAAATTGAATAATTGAAATAGATAGCAGACTGAAATTGGATAGTTAATTTTTTGGGATGAAAAATAGATGATATATATATATATATATATGTAAGTGACACACTTGTATAGCGCTTCTGAAAAAGCGTTATCAAGCGGTGTCTCCTAAGTTCATTTTTGTAGTAGTGAGACAAGCACTTCTTCAATTGTAATTATACCATAATTTATTTCTTGGTGTAAGATAGTCATGTGAATATATATATATATATATATATTATATTACATAGCGTTTTACTTAGAAAGCGATATCGAGGTTATTAGATTAAAATATAAAATAAAAAGAGAAAAGTAAAAAACACTAAGATAGTGTTGTTTTTAAAAAGCGTTGTGCTAGTTTATACTTGCATAGCGTTTTCCAAGCTGCTACGGTAGTTAACATATTTTAAGTGATATCTTTTTATTTTTTATTTAATTTGTAACAGTTTAATAACATTATGAGAAACGCTTTACAAGTTAGCATGTTCTAAGTAATTATTTTTGTGTTTTTTATTTATTTTCTAAAACCTTATATGTCGAGCCGCCTGAACATATCTTCTCCATCTTCGCCTAAAATTTCTGCTGCTACATCTCCGTCTTGGGGGGTCAGGGGTTTCTTTGTGAGATCGATTTTGTAGCAACATCTCGCTTCGGGGGTATATCATATGCATCTCCACGGTTGAAGACGATTGCAAATGGGTAGTGTTCTTCTCAATCTCAGCTAACCGATTTGGGGTTTGTGTTCTTCTCTGTTGCTGCTAATCTCTGTTAATATCATCTGGCTGTTAATCTTTCTTCTGTTGTTAGTATCTTCATCTCTGATTTGGTATATCAAATTTTATGTCAACTGTTAATCTTCTTTCATTCGATTTTAGGGTTTTGATTTCAATCTTAAGAAACTCAGGACTCTATGGAGTGAAGCTGTTAATTTTACTATTTTGGGAACACTTGACTTCTCTCGATCAATTAGGGTTTGAAATTGAAGGTATTACAATTTCATCTCACTTGAATTTGAAGCTTGACAAATTGAATATGTGGATGCCATCTTTGAGTTCTTTCTTTTCTATTTTTGTGTTTTCGATTTCACAACTTGCAAATAAAATTAAGATTAACATAGAAAGTGCATCCTATACTACCTTAGGAACATAACTGTAGTAACATATTAATGGTTTTTTCAACCCTCAGTGAGAATATTAGCACCCCAGGAAATTGTCTCAAACTTGAGGTGTATCCATTTACTGTATTCAAATTGTGGTTTCCTGATTAATCGGTTATACGTGTAACATATTTTCTAGGTTGTGTATTTGTAATTCATTCAACTTTTATATACAAAATTCATTACATACGTATTTTGTATCATTGGTGTTTTTTTTTTTGTGTGTGTGTGTGTGTTTTGATGTGGATTTTTCTTGCATTTTCTACACTGATCCTTCAGTGCCATCTCAGAGTTACACTTAGACGTGGATGATCTATCTGGTTTGATCCATATTTTTCTTCATTGTGTCACCTTTTTATAACTAGTTTTTTTTTCTTGCGTTCTTAGAGAAGAAATATATTAGCTCAATCTGTTACCAGACAAGTTGATTTTACAGTCATTTTCAATCTTGGTGACTTGGGTGTGGAGAAGTTCTCCCTCAAGCTCTACCATATTTGTATACTGATGGTACTTGTTAGTAATTTTTTCCCTGTCCCTCACCAGGTCATAAGAATAAATTATTAACAATTTGAGTTATATCTAGGTTTCAGCATAAATTTTATATCCATCAGTTGTAACACCCCCAAGTTATTCAGGGTATATTACAGCACCGTGAGCCTCGCCGTGGGTGTCACGCCACCACACCGGGGTTGGACCAGAACGCGACAGTTAACGTAATAAATAACGTTTGTGATAATACATTCTAGTAAAGCATACATATGCCAGATCTCAGCCCGGTGAACTAAGACTGGTTATTTCATAGAAAAAAATATTCAAGAATACATCGGAATTATTACATAAAGTGTAAAAGAGTACATCGGAAACCAAAATACATTATGACACAGGAATAAAAAGAAGCATTAAAGCAGCATCCTAATTCCTACGTCTTGGTAATACTTTGAGGACGGTCTTCAGTGGTCGTCAGCATCTGTCCCTTCTTCTTCTTGGTTCTCTTCTTCTAGTGGGGTTTTAGAAAACAATTCAAAATGGCGTGAGAATAATGGATTCTCAGTGAGTTGGGTTTGAGTATTTAATGAGTTTATTATTTGATAAACATTATGTTTCTCCCACTTTTGAAAAATAGTGTTGTTTAAAAATTGGTGCAAGTTTGAAAGAAGAATATTATGAATTATGACATGAATGAATAGTCAATCTCCGTAGATTGCGGTTGAGTATGAAGAATGCACGGCGTCGAGTGCCCAATGAGTATTTAGCTTTGGGAGGTCGTCTACATGACTAATCCCTTAGCCTCCTTATATCGTCTTAGACCGTTATCAGTGTATGACCTTTGACTATCGCCACGACCTTTGGTTTGATAACCGTAGCCTTGGGCGTTTGTCGGACCGTCACTTTAACATTGGCCTTTGAGCTTTATCGCTCTCACGCTTGGTGACGTGCTGCCTTATCTCTTATCTGGGCTCAATATGTCCTTAGCTTGGGTCTATGCTCGGATCATATCATAATCGCGACTATACCCGAATTCTACGATCCAGTCACCTTAGGATCACTCCATCCTTCGGCTTCAAGGGAATAGGATACGACGGTAGCTTTGCCTAGAACCGCAGCCACGCTGCTCGATTCATGACTTAGACTAACCGCCCCTCATGCATATAAATAGAAAAAGGGACTCTAGAGGTACTCGTACGGACTCTAGCGGTGGCTTCCGCCCAAAGGTCTTAGCACTTAGCTCCGTACAACACTTACTCCCGATTTCAATTGAATAACAATTATTGTCGTGATTAACAGTGGTTATGCATATTGTATAATATCAATATGATTATTTGATAGTATATGGACTTGGATAAGCTAGATTATTAGTTCAACCGGTTGATGATTAAATTGCTATTGTGCGAGTCTTAGCATAATCTTATAATAAATTCATAAATTTGAATAGTTCGGTATGGATTGATTATACGTACGAAAATTACGAACTTTATTGCGAAAAGTCCGTTATGATATGAAGATTGAAGGTCAGAAGTTTGATGAAAGTTTTACCTTTCGGAAATTACAGTTCTGTCCTTTCGTCTTTTAAGTACTATCATTATTTTACTAAATTTTATAAATTTGGATAATTCGGTACGGATTGATTATAAGTCCGAAAGTTACGAACTTTATTGCAAAAAGTCCGTTATGATGTGAGAATTGAAGGTCAGAAGTTGCATGAAAGTTTTACCTTTTGGAAATTACAGTTTCGCTCTTTCGTATTTTAAGTACTATCATTATTTTTACTAAATTTTATAAATTTGGATAATTCGGTACGGATTGATTATAAGTCCGAAAATTACGAACTTTATTGCGAAAAGTCCGTTATGATGTGAGGATTGAAGGTCAGAAGTTGCATGAAAGTTTTACCTTTCTTAAATTACAGTTCTGCCCTTTCGTCTTTTAAGTACTATCATTATTTTTACTAAATTTTATAAATTTAGATAATTCGGTACGGATTGATTATAAGTCCGAAAATTACGAACTTTATTGAAAAAAGTCCGTTATAATATGAGGATTGAATGTCAGAAGTTGCATGGAGGTTTTTCCTTCCATAAATTACAATTCTGCCCTTTTAAAATTAAAGTACTATTATTATTATTTTATTTAGTTTTGCCTTATAATTTTGATTAATTCGTTTGGATTCATTTGAACTCCGAAAATTATGAATATAGTTGCGATTTGAACCTTATGACTTTTAATTTTAGATTATGTTCATTTTTAATTTCTATTCTTTTAGAAATTATATTTTACCCCTTCATTTTGCCTTAATCGGCATTTTAGTATTCTTGACATATCTTTTTAGTTTCTTGTCGGATTGACCTCAAATTTTCGGGGTAAGATCCTTATGTTATTACGAGTCTAGAAAGCTCAACTTTTCTAGAAATTTTATTTTCAAAACAGTAAATTTCTGTAATTTACAGTTTTGGCCCCGAATTCTTGAGATTTATATTTTTGCCTCGATTTTCTATTTTAGTAAATTCCGATTTAGGTGAAATTTTATGGAGAACTTATTTTTGTTATATATAGACTTACTTTCATGACATAAGACCACAATCATGGATTTTAACAATTTTACTCCAAAATTTATTTTATTTAAATTATTCTAGTTATCCTTCGAATTTAAGTTCGAATTATCAAATCTTCCGTTGACCAATTATACTCTTACCATAGTCCAATAAATAATCATATATTTTTGGGATTTTAATCCCCAAATGTCAGATTTGTCATACTCAACTAATATTTCCATCAATAAATTAATTTGCACATATGATTAAAATATGACAAACAAAAATTCAACAAATATCAAGACCATTACATGCATGGTAATGAATGTCAATCAAGTATAGATAACCAAGGTTTTAATACTTGCATGCACCATATATTTAATTTCTATAAATTTTGGATAAGAGAAAAGAAAGAAACAATTTTACCCACCTCGGTTTCTTGTCGGATGTAAATGGTTCTAGGTCTCGGAAGTGGAAGAAAACGATCTCCCTCCTTGAACTACATGGTTCGGCCGATTCAAGTATCCATGCATCCATGATGCATATTTTGTTTGCATGTTTAGATATTTGAGTTAGATCAGGGGAATTTGGATGATAACTAATATATTGAAATACAAGAAATGAGATTACCTATTCTCTTGTTGAATTTTTCCTCTTCCTCCTTCTTTCTTCTTCTTGGATCGGCCCTCTCTCTCTCTAGTCTCAATTTTCAGATTTTTTTTTTGCTTTGCATATAGTATAAGGTTAATGTAGTGTATATTTTTTTAAGAGTTTAAAAAGAGGTGGTCAAGCATGGGAAAAGGAAACACAAGACACAAGATTATGTCTTGCATGGGGAGGACATGAAGACTCTAGGTGTCCTCCCCCTGTCCACTTGGCCGCCCATTTGGGGTGTGTGTGTGTATAATTTTTTTTGTATTTTATGTGTATAGAATATTAATATAGTTAGTTGGGTATTTGTTTATTTGTAAATGGATTAAGTAGTTGGGTTGGGCTTTCAATCATAATTTCAAGACTTGGGAATTTTATTAAGTTGGGTTTAAGTCCATTAGTGAGTTTATATTAGTAAATGTTGGTACACATAGCTCATTAGGTGAATCAGTGTTCTACTTTAACTTTCAATTAATTTATTATTTATGAAATAATCAAGTAAAATAAAATGAAACTAGATGTAGTTATATCATATTATAACGAATGTTATTAAAACTACATCACGATATAATAAACCGTACATGTAAAGAGCTGTCAAATTTAGGGGGTTCTACATCCTCCCCTCCTTAGAAGAATTTGGTCCCCAAATTCCTTCTCGAACAACTCGGGATATGATTTCTTCATTTCTTCTTTAGCTTTCCATGTAGCGTCTTCCTCTCTGTTGTGATTTGTCCAGACGACCTTGACTAATGGTATCTTCTTGTCTCTTAATTCGTGCACTTGTTGATCCACGATCCTAATCGGCTTCTCGATATAAGTTAAATCTTTCTTGATTGGCGGTATGTCATGCGTGATGACATGTTCAGGATCTGGATGATATTTCTTCAATCTTGAGACATGAAATACGTCGTGCATTCCGGCAAGATCGGTTGGTAGATCGAGACGATATGCTAATTTTCCAATTCGTTCTAGGATTGTAAAAGGTCCGACATATCTAGGGCTAAGCTTCCCTTCCTTCTTTGGGTTGATCAATCCCTTACGTGGTGATAAACGAAGGAATACTTTGTCGCCCGTGTCGAATTCTAAATCTCTCCTCCTCTGGTCTGCATAACTCTTCTGTCGGCTTTGAGCAGTGCGAATTCGATCCCGAATGATTCGAACTTTATCCATGGCATCTTCTACTAGATCAACTCTCGCTATCGGGTTTCAGTTCTGCTTACCCTTTGGTGTCCATCGATCATCAATCTCCCAATGTATTGGCGATTGGCATTTTCTTCCGTATAATGCTTCATATGGAGCCATCCCAATCGTTGCCTGGTAGCTGTTGTTATAGGCAAACTCATCTAAGGGTAGGTGGTTACTCCAACTCTTTTGAAAATCCAGCGCGCATGCTCGTAACATATCCTCAAGGATTTGGATCGTTCTCTCGGATTGTCCGTCCATCTGAGGGTGTGCAGTAGTGCTGAAACTCAATGTTGTCCCAAGTTCTTGATGAAGACTTCCGAAATCTGGAGACAAATCTGGGATTTCGATCTGACACAATGTCTACATGTACACCATGCAGTCTAATGATTTCTCATATATACGTCCTTGCTAGCTTCTGCAGACTGTCATTCTTCCTTATGGGTAGGAAATGAGCTGACTTTGTAAGTCTATCCACTACTACCCAGATCATGTTATATCCTCCACTGGTTGTTGGTAGATCTGTCACGAAGTCCATCGCGACTAGTTCCCATTTCCATTCGGGAGTCTTTTGTGGTTGTAGCAATCCTGATGGTCTCTGGTGTTCATCCTTCACTCTTTGACAGGTTAAACACCTTGCTACGAATTCTGCAACTTGGTTCTTCATGTTCACCCACCAGTAGTATTTCTTCAGATCCTTATACATCTTATTATTGCCTGGGTGAATTGTATACCGAGAGCTGTGAGCCTCTGATAGAATTTTCTTCTTGAGTTCGTCATTGTCGGGAACGCGTGTACGATGCTTGAATCTTAGTATTCCATCATCCGACATGCTGAACTCAGATTTCTCGCCTTGTGCGATTCTTTCCTTAAGTTTACACAGCTTCCCATCATGAATCTGTGCTTCTTGAATTTCCTTAAGTAGGTCCGGCTTTACTAATAAATTAGCATATAGAACATGTGTCTTAGCCTGGTTTGGGTTCCGTTGGACTATTTCTCTCAAGGCGTTCCATTCTCTTACCATAAGTCTAGCTACACTGGTTTCCCTACTCAGGGCATCTGCGACGACGTTGGCCTTGCCCGGATGATGTTGAATGGTGACGTTATAATCTTCAAGAAGTTCTATCCACCATCTCTGTCTTAGGTTCAAATCATTCTGAGAGAACAGATATTTGAGACTCTCGTGGTCGGTGAAGATAGTGAATGTATCTCCATAGAGGTAGTGCCTCCATTTCTTTAATGCGAATACTATCGCAGCGAGTTCAAGGTCATGGGTCGGATAATTCATCTCGTGGATTTTCAGCATCGTGATGCATAATCCACAACCTTGCCGTTTTGCATCAGCATAGCTCCTAATCCTTCCTTTGATGCATCGTTGTAAACCACAAATCCTTCACTCCCTTTGGAAGTGTTAGCACAGGTGCGGTAGTGAGTTTTCTCTTGAGTTCCTGGAAGCTCAACTCACACTTATCGTTCCACTCAAATTTGACGTGCTTCTGCGTCACTCTTATGAGTGGTCCTGCGATTTTAGAAAAATCTTTAATGAATTTGCGGTAATAACCCGCTAGTCCAAGAAAGCTCCGTATCTCTGTGACTGTTTCTGGCCTCTTCCAGTCCAGAATAGTCTCCACCTTTGATGGATCTACTGCGACTCCATCTCCAAATATTACGTGTCCTAAAAATGCTACCTCTCTTAACCAGAATTCACACTTGCTAAATTTGGCGTACAATTTGTGCTTCCTTAGTGTCTCTAGTACCAATCTCAGGTGAGTTTCGTGATCTTGATCCGACTTGGAATAAACGAGTATGTCATTGATAAATATCACTACGAATTGATCTAGATACGGTTGGAATACGCGGTGCATTAAATCCATAAATGCAGTCGGTGCGTTGGTCAATCCAAAAGGCATTACCACGAATTCATAATGACCATACCTAGTTTGAAAGGCAGTCTTTGGTATGTCATTTTCTTTGATCCTCAATTGGTAATATCCCTGTTGAAGATCGAACTTTGAGTAAACCATTGCTCCTTGTAGTTGGTCGAATAATTCGTCGATCCTGGGAAGTGGATACTTGTTCTTAACGGTAATATTGTTGAGTTCTCGATATTCAATGCACAATCTTAGTGTGCCATCTTTCTTTTTTACGAATAGCAATAGTGCTCCCCAAGGAGATATATTTGGTCGGATAAATCCAACCTCTAGCAATTTCTGCAGCTGAACCTTCAGTTCTTGTAGTTCCAGTGGGGCCATTCGATATGGCGTTCTAGCCACAGGTGCCTTTCCCGGCAAGATGTCAATGCTGAATTCAACTTCCCTATCTGGAGGTAGAGAAGTGAGTTCCATGGGGAAAACATCACGGTACTCTGATACTACCGGTGTAGCTTCAATCTCCATTTTGCACTTGGGTTTGTTAATGACAAAAGCCAAATATCCCGTTGCTCCCTTCGAGATGACCTTTCTCGCCTTCGTGGCTGATATTATTGGGGCCGAGTTAATTCTAGCATCCCCGTGTAGTTCAACTACTGGGTGATCGAGTTTGCAGAATCGAACTATTTTAGAATGGCAGTCGAGTTGTGCAAAGTGTTTAGATAGCCAATCCATCCCAAGTATGAGGTCATACTCAAGTATAGGGAGAAGAATTAGGTCGGCAGAAAAACAATGACCTTTAATGATCACTTCACAATCTCTAAATACTAAATCTGTTTCTCGGCTCGCACCCATAGGTGTGGATACTTCTAAGATTATGGGTAGTGACTACTGAAGTGAGTGTTAATTAATATGCTTGCATTCGGTTGTTGAGTATCAAGAAATATTATCATTATTCAATATTATTATTACATTCGCAATGTTGTTTCATGAAAAAATACAGTATTGGATAAGGAAAAGTAGGTTTTCCTATCCAACTATCGATAGTAGTTAACATCTCAATGAGACAGCTAATAGGACAGAAAAACACAAATAATTAGTAAGGAAATATGTCTTAATAATTCAAACCGAACTTTGAGTTTTTGCAAGGTTTAGATTTCGCACCATTCGGATGGGTCGGATATTTTGAATAATGCCTTGCAGTAACAGATTTACGTCTTCCGAACGAATAACGTAGCTAAGTTGACTACGAGGTACGTAGCATCACAGAACTTTAATAAGTTGAAATTAGCCATTACTAATCTAAACGAATAGTATAGCGACTCAATTTTTTTTGACAATACTGATTGGTAATGCTCATTCTGGATGAATAGTGAATGGATTGAGATATATCTTAATGGACGACATGAATTAGACCTTAAGTTAGGTTCTAGAGATTCCTATCTGAAAAGGTCTTCTTGTAGAATAATATTTACTTCGTACTAGGTGGGGATTCTAATTAAGTCCGAAGAATCTTATCCTGGAAAAGCTCGATGTAAGTGTCCTTCTTACAAAGCGAGCTCTGATACCACTCCTGTCACGCCCCCACTTCGGGGTTGGACGAGAACGCGATAGTTAACGTAATAAATAACGTTTGTGATAATACATTCTAGTAAAGCATACATATGCCAGATCTCAGCCCGATGAACTAAGACTGGTTATTTCATAGAAAAAAATTATTCAAGAGTACAATGGAATTATTACATCAAGTGCAAAAGTGTACATCGGAAACCAAAATACATTATGACACAGGAATAAAAAGAAGCGTTAAAGAAGCATCCTAATTCCTACGTCCTGGTAATACTTTGAGGACGGTCTTTAGTGGTCGTCAGCATCTGTCCCTTCTTCTTCTTGGTTCTCTTCATCTAGTGGGGTTTTAGAAAACAATTCAAAATGGGGTGAGAATAATGGATTCTCAGTGAGTTGGGTTTGGGTATTTAATGAGTTTATTATTTAATAAACATTATGTTTCTCCCACTTTTGAAAAATAGTGTTGTTTAAAAATTGGTGCAAGTTTTAAAGAAGAATATTATGAATTATGACATGAATGTATAGTCAATCTCCGTAGATTGCGGTTGAGTATTAAGAATTCACAACGTCGAGTGCCCAATGAGTATTTAGCTTTGGGAGGTCGTCTACACGACTAATCTCTTAGCCTCCTTATATCGTCTTAGACCGTTATCAGTGTATGGCCTTTGACTATCGCCACGACCTTTGGTTTGATAACCATAGCCTTGGGTGTTTGTCGGACCATCACTTTAACATTGGCCTTTGAGCTTTATCGCTCTCACGCTTGGGTCAACGGAAGATTTGATAATTCGAACTTAAATTCCAAGGATAACTAGAATAATTTAAATAAAATAAATTTTGGAGTAAAATTGTTAAAATCCATGATTCTGGTCTTATTTCATGAAAGTAAGTATATATATAACAAAAATAAGTTCTCCATAAAATTTCACCTAAATCAGAATTTACTAAAATAGAAAATCGGGGCAAAAATGTAAATCTCAAGAATTCGGGGCCAAAACTGTAAATTACAGAAATTTACTTTTTCAAAAATAAAATTTCCAGAAAAGTTGAGCTCTCTGGACTCATAATAACATAAGGATCTTACCCCGAAAATTTAAGGTCAATCCGACAAGAAATGAAAAAGATATGTCAAGAATACTAAAATGCCGATTAAGGCAAAATGAAGGGGTAAAATATAATTTCTAAAAGAATAGAAATTAAAAATGAACATAATCTAAAAGTACAAGTCATAAGATTCAAATCGCAACTGGACTCATAATTTTCGGAGTTCAAATGAATCCAAACGAATTAATCAAAATTATAAGACAAAACTAAATAAAATAATAATAATAGTACTTTAATTTCGAAAGGGTAGAATTGTAATTTATGGAAGGAAAAACCTCCATGCAACTTCTGACCTTCAATCCTCATATTATAACGGACTTTTCACAATAAAGTTCGTAATTTTCGGACTTATAATCAATCCGTACCGAATTATCCAAATTTATAAAATTTAGTAAAAATAATGATAGTACTTAAAAGACGAAAGGGCAGAACTGTAATTTAAGAAAGGTAAAACTTTCATGCAACTTCTGACCTTCAATCCTCACATCATAACGGACTTTTCGCAATAAAGTTCGTAATTTTCGGACTTATAATCAATCCGTACCGAATTATCCAAATTTATAAAATTTAGTAAAAATAGTGATAGTACTTAAAAGACGAAAGGGCAGAACTGTAATTTCCGAAAGGTAAAACTTTCATACAACTTCTGACCTTCAATCCTCACATCATAACGGACTTTTCGCAATAAATTTCGTAATTTTTGGACTTATAATCAATCCGTACCGAATTATCCAAATTTATAAAATTTAGTAAAAATAATGATAGTACTTAAAAGACGAAAGGACAGAACTGTAATTTCCGAAAGGTAAAACTTTCATGCAACTTCTGACCTTCATTCCTCATATCATAACGGACTTTTCGCAATAAAGTTCGTAATTTTCGGACGTATAATCAATCCATACCGAACTATTCAAATTTATGAATTTATTATAAGATTATGCTAAGACTTGCACAATAGCAGTTTAATCATCAACCGGTTGAACTAATTTCTCTAGCTTATCCAAGTCCATATACTATCAAATAATCATATTGATATCATACAATATGCATAACCACTATTAATCACGACAATAATTGTTATTCAATTGAAATCGGGAGTAAGTGCTGTACGGAGCTAAGTGCTAAGACCTTCGGGCGGAAGCCACCACTAGAGTCCGTACGAGTACCTCTAGAGTCCCTTTTTCTATTTATTTGCATGAGGGGCGGTTAGTCTAAGTCATGAATAGAGCAGCGTGGCTGCGGTTCTAGGCAAAGCTACCGTCGTATCCTATTCCCTTGAAGCCGAAGGACGGAGTGATCCTAAGGTGACTGGGTCGTAGAATTCGGGTATGACGTGCTGCCTTATCTCTTATCTGGGCTCGATATGTCCTTAGCTTGGGTCTATGCTCGGATCATATCATAATCACGATGCAGCTTGGTTTTGGTCAAACCTCTTTGATGTTTTGCGTTGACCAAAACTTCTCTGATAATGAACTTCCCTGTAAACTTCTCTGATAAGTGGCAGTTCTATACTTAGATGATTTTGTTACTGATCAACACTTAGCCTAATTTTAAGGCCTATAGAAAATACTCATTTGGTTCTTCTTTACAATTCCAAATACTTAGATGCATACATTTGAATAATTAACAGTACAGGGATGACATCATCAAAATCTAACAAGTATTCCTAAGAGCTATGTGTGTGTGAGTCCTGCTATATGTGTCGGTGCGTCCATATGATTAATTTGCACATATGATTAAAATATGACAAACAAAAATTCAACAAATATCAAGACCATTACATGCATGGTAATGAATGTCAATCAAGTATAGATAACCAAGGTTTTAATACTTGCATGCACCATATATTTAATTTGTATAAATTTTGGATAAGAGAAAAGAAAGAAACAATTTTACCCACCTCGATTTCTTGTCGGAAGTAAATGGTTCTAGGTCTCGGGAGTGGAAGAATACGATCTCCCTTCTTGAACTACATGGTTCGGCCGATTCAAGTATCCATGCATCCATGATGCATATTTTGTTTGCATGTTTAGATATTTGAGTTAGATTAAGGGAATTTGGATGATAACTAATATATTGAAATACAAGAAATGAGATTACCTATTCTCTTGTTGAATTTTTCCTCTTCCTCCTTCTTTCTTCTTCTTGGATCGGCCCTCTCTCTCTCTAGTCTCAATTTTCAGATTATTTTTTTGCTTTGCATGAAGTATAAGGTTAATGTGGTGTATATTTTTTAAGTGTTTAAAAAGAGGTGGTCAAGCATGGGGAAAGGAAACACAAGACACAAGATTATGTCTTGCATGGGGAGGACATGAAGACTCTAGGTGTCCTCCCCCTCTCCACTTGGCCGCCCATTTGGTGTGTGTGTGTGTATATAATTTTTTTTTGTATTTTATGTGTATAGAATATTAATATAGTTAGTTGGGTATTTGTTTATTTGTAAATGGATTAAGTAGTTGGGTTGTGATTTCAATCATAATTTCAAAACATGGGAATTTTATTAAGTTAGGTTTGAGTCCATTAGTGAGTTTATATTAGTAAATGTTGGTACACATACCCCATTAGGTGAATCAATGTTCTACTTTAACTTTCAATTAATTTATTATTTATGAAATAATCAAGTAAAATAAAATGAAACAAGATGTAGTTATATCATATTATAACGAATGTTATTAAAACTACATCACGATATAATAAACCGTACATGTACTGAGCTGTCAAATTTAGGGGGTTCTACAGTGGGACCCACAAGGCTAATCATACGCGGAACTATAAAACTTGACCGAGAAGGTCCAAATACAATGAAATGAAGGACAATACAAATTGTATTCAAACCATATCTCATGTATCCAAATACATCACATCACAAATCAATACCTCACCAACACAGGCCGGAACATCAAGGAAACTGAAAACAATACTCGAGTATTCAAAAACCATTCCAGTACAACAACACTGAATGGAGGAACACAAAATATAACCAGAGACAAGACACAGTATCACACTTGCCCATCATCTTGATTCCGACCCGATACATGCCTGTCCGTTCTCCTGGAACCTGAAATACATAAAAAGTATTTCCCCCATAAAGGGATTAGCCGTCGAATAGGTAGTGCAAGTATATCGAATATGAAACACAATACTCCTCGATAGTAAAGTAAAAATAACCGTCAATTCATCATTTCAAGACTAGTATTCTAGAATAACTAAATCTCATAGCATCACATCAATACATACATTATTAACTGTGGAACCGCACCAGAGGCTACGGAACCCTCAGAGGACCCGTCGGTCCGTCCTAAAGTGGTTAACCCAAATTATCCGCAGAATCGCACCATAGGCTACGAAACCTCAGAGGACCTATCGGCCCATCCGAGGGTGGATATAAACAATCATGCCAATCATATATCTTAGTTTCAAAGTCGAGAACGTACAATCATAAACATATACTTGCTTCTCAGACATCGAGAATTCGGAAGGAAAAGAGTATAGGTTCGGTAGGTCCAAGAATGCACTTCCGGCACCTAAACAATTCGTAAGGGAAACAATAATTAATAATCGATACGCAAGTCACATGTAGAAACCCACTAACGACTCCTCCCGATTACAATATCATGCACATAGGGTCGGGAAACACCCAAACCCTCTCGAATTCGCAACACCATTCAAAGTAGAATATGAAACCATAGGGTTTACATGTATACAAGTGAGATTAATCATAAACTCAAGATTTCCATGGTAAAAAACGGATTACACAACCGAATCGAGCAAAAACCCCCAAAACTACACAAGGTAGGGATTCACAGAGATTTACCTCTATTTGAAGGAGGAGAAATGGGATTGGGGTGATAAAATCACGCTATGATCTCTAGATGATGAAGATTGATGAACTCCCGTCGATTTTTCACCTTGGAATCGCCCAAATCGCACCAAAGGAGAGGAACAAAGGAGAGGAAATGAAATCCTCTCCAAAAAACCGCAAAATATAGGCCTGCTGACTCGCGTGACGTGGTGCAGGCTGAGTGTACCGCGGCCCGCGGCCAAAATTTGCAAGCAGGCCTCCAGGCCATGCCGCGGCCTGGAACGTGGCGTGCCACGGCGCACGGTACTGTGCCATGCTTGAGTCTCGCAAGGTTGTGCCATGCCGGGGCCCAGAACGTGGTGTTTCGCAGCGCACGGTACATCCGTTCCCAGGCTGACTCTAGGAAGTGGCGTGCCGCGGCGCACAATCCCTTGTGCCGCGGCGCATACTGTTCGTGCTCAATAAGTGACGAAAAACGACCCACGAACATGATATACTCGATCGACGCATAGTCCCGACCATCTAAAGGCCTGAACGAACTATCACAAACTCTCGTTTAGTGACTTCACGTCAAAACAGTCGGTCTTAACACGACGGTACCATCAAACGACCCAGAAAGAGAAAGAACGTAATTGAACCCCAAAACTTTGAGAAATTACCAAGTGGCCCAAAACATCCGAAACACATGATACATGATTGAAACAACACACAAAAGCACACAACATGCATAATAACATGAGATGGATCTGCGGGAACCCCGAGACAGCGGTTCCGAACAATGATTATGAGAATCGAACGAAACTACAACGGAAAGGCAATAAACACGGGATTGAGTAAAACAAGTCTGAAACAAGTTCGGATGACAAAAAGTTCAGTATTAAATATTCTCGAAACATCAATACGGTTACAAACGAGTTGCTAAAAATGACAAATACACAAAAATGAAAATATCGGGGAAAAGAAAAATGCGGATATTACATTCTCCCCCTCTAAAAACAAGTTTCGTCCTGAAACTTAAGAAATAAAAAGTTTGTGGTATTCTGATCGTATTTTTTCTTCCATCTCCCAAGTCACTTCTTCAATCCCATGTCTCGACCACTGCACTTTAACCAACAGGATGGTTTTATGCCGAAGTTGCTTCTCACGATGCTCAAGGATTTTCACCGGTCTCTCCGGAAAGGTAACGTCTTCGGTTACATGGATCTCACCATAATCGACAATATGACTCGGATCCGGTACGTATTTCCTCAACTGAGAAACATGAAAAATTCTATGGACATGACTCAAAGCTGGAGGCAACGCCAAGCGATAAGCTAAATCTCCAACCCTGTCTAAAATTTCAAACGGTCCGATATATCTTGGACTAAGTTTCCCCTTTTTCCCAAACAGAAAACTCCTCTAGTCGGTGACACCTTGAGTAGAACATGATCTCCCACTTCTAATTCTAAGGGTCGATGACGAGTATCAGCATAAGATTTCTGACGGCTTTGGGCAGTCAACAACCGATCCCGAATAATAGAAATCTTTTCCTTAGTCTCCATCAACATATCCGGCTCTGTTCCGACTAGCTCCGAAGCCTCATCCCAACATAATGGCGACCTACACCGCCACCATAAAGTTCCTCGAATGGTGCTATTTTGATCAACGAATGCCAACTATTATTGTTGGCAAACTCGATCAGCGGCAAGTGAAGTTCCCAATCGTTACTCTAGTCCAGGGCACAAGCCCGCAACATATCTTCCAACGTCTGAATCATCCGCTCGATCTTCCCATCTAACTGAGGGTGAAAAGACGTGCTCAATCTCAGATTGGTGCCTAAAGCCTGATGAACGGCTTGCCAAAAATGCGATATAAAGTGACCATCTCGATCGGAAATAATAGTCTTAGGGGCACCATGCAATCTCACAACCTCGGCTATAAAAGTTCGAGCTAATCTCTCCGGTCCCCAAGTGTCCTTAATACCCAAGAAGTGTGCAGACTTGGTCAACCGATCGACGATTACCCAAATCATATTCATTCCTGCTTTAGTTATCGGCATCCTAGAGATAAAATCCATAGAGATATCTTCCCACTTCCACTCGGGAATGGGAAGCGGCTTCAAAAACCCCGCCGGTCGTTGATGTTCAATCTTGACTTGTTGACACGTCAAGCACCATAGTACAAACTCCATGACATCTTTCTTCATATTATTCCACCAAAAATTTCGCTTCAAGTCCTTGTACATCTTACTCGTTCTGGGGTGGATTGAGTAAGGAGTAGCATGAGCTTCTCGGAGAATTCTCTGCCTTAACTCTAGGTCATTCGGAACACAAAACCTGCCCTATAATCTCAGAATACTGTCCTCGTGGACCACAAAACCAAGGGCTTTTTATTTAATTACATCTTCCTTCAGTTGAGAGATCATCGGGTCACTCCACTGTTTCCCTTTGATGTCGTCAACCAAGGACGAAGTAATTTCGAGAGTGCACAACTGTCCTTGCACTCTTTGAAGCCAAACATCTATTCCTTGCTCGATTAAATCCTGACGAATCTTTGTTTGAGCTGTAAGAACCTCGAGCATCTGAAGCAATGCTGATTTGCGGCTCAAGGCGTCAGCGACGACATTGGCCTTTCCCGGATGGTAAAGAATTTCCAAATCGTAATCCTTGATAAATTCCAACCAACGTCTCTGCTTCATATTCAATTCCTTCTGACTGAAAATATTTTTCAAACTCTTGTGGTCGGTCTAGATCTAACACGGAGAGCCATACAAATAATGCTGCCAGATCTTAAGTGCGAAGACAATTGCGGCCAACTCCAAATAATGAGTTGGATAGTTCATCTCATATGGCTTCAATTGCTGTTACGCAAAAGCTATCGTCTTATCATGTTGCATAATCACACATCCAAGCCCCTGTCCCGAAGCGTCTCTATAGACCGCGAATCCTTCACTACCCTATGGTAAAGCTAAAATCGGCGCTGAAGTCAAACGTCTCTTCAGCTCATCGAAGCTCTGCTGTCTTTCAGCCGTCCAAACAAACTTTTCTGTCTTGTGGAGTAATTTCATAAGCGGTCGGGTGAGTTTTGAAAACCCTTCGACAAACCGACGGTAATACCCAGCATGACCCAAAAAGATACAAACTTCTTTAACATTTTTAGGCGGTGCCCAATCTAGTACTGCCTCAATTTTTTGCAGGTCTACACGAACCCCTTCGGCCGAAATACATGGCCGAGTAACATAACCTCTTCCAACTAGAACTCACATTTCGATAATTTTGCATAGAGGTGCTCGGATCTCAAAATATCTAGTATCAAACGCAAGTGCCGGGCATGTTCCTCCTTATCCCGAAAATAAATCAAGATGTCGTCAATAAAGACGACCACACATATGTCAAGGTACTCGATGAATATCTTGTTCATTAATTGCATGAATACTGCCGGTGCATTAGTCAATCCAAAAGGCATGGCCACAAATTCATAATGTCTATATCTTGTTCGAAACGTAGTCTTCGGAATATCGGACTCTTTCACCTGGAGCTGATAGTATCCTGATCTCAAATCAATCTTGCAGAATACTGCAGCTCCCTACAACTGATCAAATAAATCATCTATACGAGGCAAAGGACACTTGTTCTTAATGGTCACTTTGTTTAGTTCACGGTATCAATGCATAGACGTAGTGAACCATCCTTCTTCCTCACAAAAAGAACAGGCGCGCCCCAAGGCGAAGTGCTCGGTCTGATGTAACCTTTCTCCAATAATTCTCCCAGTTGGCGCTTTAATTCTTGCATCTCGGAAGGTGCCATCCGATACGGCGCCTTAGAAATCGGAGCGACGTCAGGCTCTAAATCCACAGAAAATTCTATCTTTCGATCCGGTAGTAATCCCGAGAGGTCATCCGGAAAAACATAAGGATATTTATTAACAACTAAAATCGAAGGGAAATCGACTCTGTTCCCTTCCGTCTTCAAGGCATAACACCAATAGCCCGTGCAACCTTTATTCAAAAGTTTTACGGCCTTCATGGCACTAATAAGAAACTTAGGTTGGCACAATTTGCATCCCAAAAATGAGTACTCAGAACCATCTTCCATCATCATAGTAATAACCTTGGTGCGATAGTTCATAATTGCTTGGTGACTATCAAGCCAATCCTCACCGAGGATCACATCCTCGCCTTCCATGTCAACCACAATCAAGTTCGACAACCAATCCCTACCGGCTATATTCACTGGGAAATCTCTAATCTCCCGATTCCCCACGATTCTATCCCCACTAGGTAGTTTCACAACAAAAATATCGCAAGCAGTCATACAAGTTATATTCAAACGGCGTACACACTCCAAGGAGATAAAAGAATGTGTAGCACCCATATCAAAAAGTACACGAACTGGATGAGATAGGAGATGAATGGTACCTGAGACAATCGCCGCATCGGGTTCGTCTGCTCGACGTATCTCATAGACTCGTGGGTGTGCCGAACCGACGCTAGAATCTCCCCCTCTAGTATTCTGACCCCGACCCCGGCCTCTGCCATAACTCTGTTGCGATTGTCCAACTGGTTGCTGTTGATTCAGACCCTGATCTAGAGGCACTGGGGTAGAAGCCCGAGTGTCCAAAGTGTGATCTTGCTCGGGGCAATAAGCTGCCTTATGTCCCATCTGTCCACAGGTGTGACACTTCAGCGGTGAGAATTTGCACTCTAGATTAACGTGGCCTGAGCGACCTCAATTAAAACAGGTTACCGTGCGTGTTGAGGTGCCTGGAGCATAACGAACACTCCCTTTTCCTCTAGCATAACATGATGACTATCCGACAGAACGATTAGTCGTCTGAGGTCGTTGGAAGCTGCCACTCTTAGCACCAGAAAATTTTCCTGCGATCTTCTGCTTCTTCGGTTCCTCGGTGGTATCATTGTCGAGGCTTAACATGTCATGGGCCAAAGCCCTGTCCTCATATTCCTACAAGGTGGTGCAAGAAAACCCGACCATGTACCGCCATAAATACATATTCATCCACATATCAAAGTAACGGAATTTATCATGCTCGTCTCGCACTTGATTCTTCACATGGATCAATTGTTGGTTGTACTTCACTATCGCCTGTGAAACGAGAATGTTCTACGGTTTAGCCTAGAAAAAGTCTCGGATTCTGCCTTCTTGCACTGGTCAAGGACAAAACTCGGCCTCCAATAGCTCTTTAAACTCCCCCATGCAGCAACATGATCTTGTGGCTTGATAACTTTCCACCACGTCGCGGCTTCCTTGGTAAGGAAGTACTGAGCGATCGGTATCTTCCTCGCCTCCACACAATCAACCGCTTCAAAGACTTTCTCTAACTCCGCTAACCAATTCTCCCAGCCCATCAGGTCAGTAGCACCACTGAACTACGGAGGGTGCATGCGGATCACATTCTGAAGTAAGGCATCCGATGTCGGGTTCGGATTGTTCAACTGAACGGCTTGGGCCAAGATGGTCATCTGGTTAGCTAATTGTTGAAGGACGTTCGCCATTCCAACATCTGTGTTGTTCCCTTGGCCAGTCGACTGGTCATGCTGACTTTCGGTGTGAGGATGCACTGAGTGAGATAGGCTGGGGGTGGTCGACCCCTCAACAGAACTGAGAGAAATGGCCACGCCACGTCCTCGTCCGTGTCTATGACCACGACCTCGTCCTTTCCCCCTACCAGCAGACATTCTGAAGAATACACAAGGCACATAAGTACAATCCAATCACACGTCATCGAAGTGACCGATTCCCAAAAGTATCAAATCAAAATCAAAGCGATTAAGGAAACACCAGAAGAGTAAGAGGTGTTACAAGTACTGGTCGCACTGTGATGATGGCAAGGTAGCGATACTGTAGACAAACAATGATTCAATAGACCCAAAAGATTGATAGCCTAGGTATCCATAAACCTAAGCTCTGATACCATATTCTATAATGCCCCCAAGTTATTCAGGGTATATTACAGTGCCGTGAGCCCCACCGTGGGACCCACAAAGCTAATCATACGCGGAACTATAAAACTTCCGAGAAGGTACAAATACAATGAAATGAAGAACAATACAAATGGTATTCACACCATACCCATTGAATCCAAATACATCACATCACAAATCAATACCTCTGCAACACAGGCCGGAACATCAAGGAAACTGAAAACAATACTCGAGTATTCAAAAACTATTCCAGTACAACAACACTGAATGGAGGAACACAAAATATAACTGGAGACAAGACACAGTATCACACTTGCCCATCATCTTCATTCCGACCCGATACATGCCTGTCCGCTCTCCTGGAACCTGAAATACATAAAAGGTATTTCCCCCAAAAAGGGGTTAGCCGTTGAATTGCTAGTGCAAGTATATCGAATATAAAACACAATATTCCTCGACAATAAATTAAAAGTAACCGTCAATTCATCATTTCAAGACTAGTATTCCGGAATAATTAAATTTCATAACATCACATCAATACATACATGATTTACCGTGGAACCGCACCAGAGGCTACAGAACCCTCAGAGGACCCGTCGGTCCATCCCAGAGTGGTTAACCCAAATTATCCTTGGAATCGCACCAGAGGCTATGAAACCCTCAGAGGATCCGTCGGCCCGTCCCAGAGTGGATATAAACAATCATGCCAATCATATATCTTAGTTTCAAAGTCGAGAACGTACAATCATAAACATATACTTGCCTTTGAGACATCGAGAATTCGGAAGGAAAAGAGTATAGGTTCGATAGGTCCACGAATGCACTTCCGGCACGTAAACGATTCCTAATGGACACAATAATTAATAATCGATACGCAAGTCACATGTAGATGTTGGAATATAAAACGCAGCGGAAGCAAGTTGGTGGGAATAATTTAATAAAAGGTTTTATAAAATAACCAACAGAAAAACCGGATCTATTTAGGCTTATCAACTAATTAACTAAATAGATTAATAAATAATTAAATAAACATATTTACGCATGGGAGTCGGTAATTTTTACCTTTGACGCGAAGTGGTAGAAAAATCCCTTTTTGGTCGATTTATGTCCTCTTCGTGTTCCTCTCCGATCTTCTTGTATTTCTACCTCAAGATCTTGTAGAGTATATCCCGCCTACGTCCGGATGTCGTGTGGGCAACAATCTATCGGATTAAACTTGGACTGCAAGGGGAATCGAACGAACCACTATATCTCCAAGAAATTCCTTACAAATTTTTCCTCTCTATTTTTCTTAATATTTATGTATTTTAGAAAAATATTGTGTTAGCCAAATTGTGGAATCCAAGACACAAGTCAAGATCCACAATTAAACACAAAGGGAAAAAATCGAAATTCTTGAGCCAAAATTAGTGTAAAAATCGGCCAACCTTGTAGTCCTATTTATAGATGTTTTGGGCTACTCGATGGACCTTAAGGAGGATATGGTAAGGACTCCCAATAGATATCTTTCTTCCAATATTAGGACTCTTCCTAATATGAAGACTCTATTAATATCAACTTAGTCCACTAATAAGTTAATATTGCACTTCCTACTAAAATCCAAAATTACGAAATTGGGCTCCTTTTTGAATTAATTATTTCCCGTGTTTAAGATATTCCATGTCCATTAATTAATTTAAGCTACTGAAAGCTTTTAATTAATTAATATATTATACATGAGTGTACCATTCGACCTTTATTATTATATCAAGAAATTAATTCCACCTGCAGGGTTTAATATAATAATCCTTTCGAGTGCCTCAAGAGATATGATCAACCCGACTGGTCGGGACATGATTTCTAGCTATAATATTAATTATCATATAAATAATAATATTTCCCAAAATATCGAGCATATTGAGTCAATCATTTTGGCTCTCACCCATGATAAGTCAAAGCAATAAATATTAAATATATAAAATTAAATATTAATCACTAGAATTAAGAAATAATAATTGCCCGAGATGTACGTTCTTCTTATAGTCAGTATAGAAGAATCTATCTCACCTCGATCATGTTCAACGTATAACGAATACGCTAATATATGCTAATGGTTAAGACCACCCAATCTCAAGCATATACTACAACCTCTCACATAACGGTCTAATGTTATATAAGTTGTGAACTAAATATTACTATATAAGGAACCGATAATGTGTTCTTCTGTGTGACACGACACACCACATTATCTACAATATAAAGTAATTTAGACTATATTTGCATAACCATAGCGTGAATAAATATGCAAAACATGTGATAAATGAATTAAATATTCTCATAGATAAAGACCGGGATTAGGTAATACAAGCATAAAGTATGCTTTGACGTATACAACCCTAACAATCTCCCACTTATACTCAAAGCATGCTTTTGAAGTATACTATCTGGACTATGTCTATCTATCTCCCACTTATACTCAAAGCAATGCTGCCATATATCTCAACCCCATTCCTTCCACATGCCCTTCAAATGACTTTGAGGGCAACCCTTTCGTGAAAGGATCAGCTAGGTTGTCTTCAGATGCTATCTTGGAGACAACAATCTTCCCTCTCTTCACAAAATCTCGAATGATATGATATTTGCGTTTGATATGTTTGCTTGCTTTGTGGGCCCGTAGTTCCTTCGAATTTGCAACAGCACTGATATTATCACAATACAGTGTAATACTCCTAGGCAAATTAGGAATCACACCCAAATCCTTTAGGAAGTACTTGAGCCATAACGCCTATTTAGCTGCCTCTGAGGCTGCTACATACTCGGCTTCCATGGTAGAGTCCGTTATGCATTTCTGCTTCACACTCCTCCAACTAATGGCTCCACCTCCCAAAGTGAAAACATATCCGCAAGTTGATTTTGACTTTTCTTTGTCCGCACTGAAATCCGAGTCAGTGTAACCCAAAGGACAAAGTGTATCTGATTGATATACAAGCATATGCTCCCTAGTCCTTCTCAGGTACTTGAGTATATGCTTGACAGCAATCCAATGTCCCGGTCCTGGGTTCGACTAATATCTCACCACCATGCCTACAACATGACAGATATCAGGCCTAGTGCAAAGCATAACATACATGAGTCTTCCCACTGCCGAAGCATAAGGTACCACCTTCATGTCATCTATATCCTTCTATGTATTAGGACACATAGCCTTAGATAGCTGAATTCCATGTCTGTAAGGTAAGAAACCTTTCTTGGAATTCTCCATGCTGAACCGCTTTAGCATCGTATCGATATAGCATGCCTGAGATAAGCACAACATTCTTTTCTTGCGATCTCGAAAGATCTTAATACCAAGGATGTGCCCAGCTTTTCGAAAATCCTTCATATCGAACTGCTCAGACAGCCATACCCTTACGTCTGATAATACCTTCACATTGTTTCCAATTAGAAGTATATCATCTACGTACAGTACAAGAAACACTAGCACATTTCCATCGCACTTTTTGTATGCACAAACCTCACTAGGACACTGTTTAAAACCATACGATTAAATGACCTCATCAAATCGCATGTTCCAAGACCTTGATGCTTGATTAAGACCATAAATGGATCTCTTAAGCTTGCACACTAAGTGCTCCTCTCTTTCAGCAATAAATCCTTCAGGTTGGCGCATATAGATTTCCTTATCAAGACCCCCGTTCAAGAATGTAGTCTTTACATCCATCTGCCAAATCTCCATACCCAAATGCGCAGCTATAGCTAAGAGAATCCGGATCGATTTAAGCATGGCTACTGGCAAAAAGGTCTCATCGTAGTCGATGCCCTCCTTCTGAGTGTAACCTTTCGCAACAAGCCTTGCTTTGAAGGTTTCAACCTTCCCTTTCAATCCTTTCTTACGCTTGTAGACCCACTTACTTCCAATGGGTTTTACCCCATTGGGTAGCTCTACTCGCTCCCACACTTGGTTAGAATCCATAGATCCCATTTCGGATTCCATTGCTGTTTTCCAAGATTCAACATCCTTATCTTGAACTGCCTGTTTGTACATACATGGATCCATTTCAACCTGGTCCAGGGAGTGGTCCGAAGACGCTCCCATGCTGATGAAACATTTGAGTTGACGAACAATCCTCCCACTACGACGAGGCGTGTCCTTGGTTTGCGTATCCACAATAGTGTCGATACATGGTACACTAAGTGTTTGCACAATTGGTATTGTCAAAATCTCGCCCCTAAGTTCTTCTAGAATGACCTAACTTCTAGGCTTGTGGCTTATCACATAGTCCTCCTCTAAGAACCGGGCATTGGTGCTAACAATGACCTTCTAGTCTTTAGGACTATAGAATAAGCCACCCTTCGTTCCCTTCGGATATTCCACAAACACTCGTACATCTGTATGAGATGCCAACATATCAGCTTCCTTATTTAGCACGTGTGCTAGCGAACCCCAAATCCGAACATGTCCTAGACTGGGCTTGTGCCCATTCCACAGTTCTGTGGGTGTTTTTGGAACTGATTTCGAAGGCACCAAGTTTAGAATGTATGCCGCTGTTTCCAAGGCGTATCCCCAGAATGAAATAGGCAAATCAGAATAACTCATCATTGACCTAACCATCTCTAACAAAGTACAATTCCTTCATTCAGCAACACCATTTTGTTGTGGTGTACCAGGCGCTGTGAGCTGGGATGTAATCCCCTTATGTGCCAAGAAATCCAAAAAACTCTCCACTAAGGTATTCGCCACCACGATCAGCTCGTAGTGACTTGATACTTTGCCCATGACGCTTCTCCGTTTCAGCCTTGAATTCTTTGAACTTATCAAAAGGTTCAGACTTACGTCGCATCAAATAGATGTATCCATATCTCGAATAATCATCTATAAACGTGATGAAGTATTCGAAACCACCCTTAGCCTGGATGTTCATTGGACCACATACATCGGTATGAACCAATTCAAACACTTTTTGTGCACGATTTCCTTTGCTTTGAAAAGCCCTTTTAGTCATTTTACCTTCTAGACAGGATTCGCAGGTTGGAAATGACTCACCTTGGAGCGAATCCAATGGGCCATCGCTCACCAATCTTTGAATTCTTCTAAGGTTAATATGACCCAATCGTAAATGCCACAAATATGTTGGATTTATGCTCGAAGGCTCTTTTCTTTTATTAGGATCAGTCAAAGAATTATGTGATTTATAAGTATGCAAGGGAGCTTATGCAGCAGTAATGATATAAAGTTCTTCACTATAAGTATTCGTGCAAATATATTCACCGTTTTTTTTAATAACTTCATTATCTTCAAAAAAAACTGAATATCCATCACGACGCAATTTAGAAACTGAAATCAAATTCATTCTAAAATCAGGTACCAATAATACATTATTAAGAACTAAAACCTATCATCAACTTTTAGCTGCACGACTCCCACTGCAACAACCTTCAGCCTGGAATAGTCGCCCCAGTTTATTGTAATCTCATCCGTACTAAGTACCTTGGTTACTTGGAACCCCTGCGAGTCAAAACAAACATGATCAGTGGAGCCCAAATCCACTATCCATGAAGTGATGGAACAGGCAACCAAACATGTTTTGACTACTAGTGCATGCGACGTACCTTTCTTAGGGTAGTCACTCTTAAAATGTCCTTTCAGACCGCAGTTGAAGCACTTGCCCTTCGGCTTTTTGTTCGCTTCCGGCTGAGGAGCCTTTGACTGAGGAGCCTTGCCCTTAGCTTTGAATGTTGCCACTTGCTTCTGGCCAACCTGCTTTTTCTTCTTTCCCCATTTCGGTTTGAAGAAGCAGCACCGGTTGCCGCAAGAATTTGATGATAACCTTGTTTGAAGAGACCTTCGGCAGACTGAAGCTCTGTCAGAAGTTCCGCCAATGTGTAAATCCTACGATTCATATTGTAGTTGAGGCGGAACTTCTCAAAGATTCTTGGTAAACTGCCCAAGATAATATCGACCTGCGACTCCGCATCGATAGTGGCCCCCAGTATGCTCAGTTCGTTCAAATGAGACATCATTTAAGAACGTGATCCCTTACTGGGGTCCCTTCATACATTTGGGTTGTCATCAAAACCCTCATCGCATTTTGCCTAGCTGCCCGGTTCTGATGACCAAACATCTCAGTGAGATTTTTCATCATTTCTGCGGCCGAGCCCATCGTCGATCGTCTTTTGCAATACATTTGTCAATGAAGCCAAAATGTAACAGCGAGCCATATCATCAGACTTTTTCTATTTCCGGAATTCAGCCAACTCTTCAGGAGTGGCATCCGGTTCTGGTTCCAAAGGACTCTCCCCAGTTAAAATAGATTTATGCCCCTCGGTAGTCAAGACAATATCAAGATTTCTTTTCCAGTCGGCAAAGTTAGTGCCATCAAGTCTGTTTTCTTTGAGAATGACAGCTAGTGGATTGAAAGACATCTGAGAATAAAATTAGAAACACCATTCATCACGTAATTCGACGTATAATATATTGAAAAACCTTAAAACAATATATATGCAATGAACCAACACCTTAAAAAAAAACCGCACATGCAAGCCACGATAGTGTGGACGTTTACACGTATATTTTCAAGTAGATTTTAACGTCTTTAATTTTACTATCTAGCCAAGATGCATTTTGACAAGTAAAATTAATAGATAGTTCCTCTTGGCCATGTATTTAATTAACATAGACTCCGATGGGGAGCTTATTAATTAATACACCTAAGTGAACACCATAATTTAACAAACCTTATAATATTATTTAATGATATTAGTCCTACATATGGAGATGTCCTATCATAAAAAATAAGATACACTTTTTTGTTATCAAATTTGAAGTTTAAAACTAGTGAGCCAATAATTAGCACATCCGATGTGGAGGAAGACTCTAATGTCAATGCGCATGCTAATTATTTCACAATTTAAACCAATTATTGAGGCCAATTTAATTTTGAAAAATCAATTAAAATCACTTAGTTATTTTGAAAAATTAAGGTTTTTAATTTTCTCGTCTTAACATGCAATGAAACATATCACGCATATATCCATACATGCCATACATCAAAACAATAAAAACCAACAAATAATAAAAAAATTGGATAATTAAATCCAATTATCATGGCTTTTATTCCTCGTTTTGAATGACAAGAAAATCTTTGGCTCGTTTGCTCCCACTGCTTCAAGCATCTCGCGAAAAACGAATCGAACGACCCGAAGTGGACAACTTGATTTGCCGCTTTGCCTTGCCGACTCTTTGCCGGTTGCCGACCGTCAATTGCCCGAGCCGCCATTTCTTTCGTCGAGTCCTTGCTCTTAGTCACGGCCGAGACTGCTGCTGGCCAAGTCCCGATCGGCACTCTGCTGGTCTCGGTCGGTTCGTCTGATCGGGACTCCTCTTTCTCTTTCGTACTTTGTGTGTTCCAATTCGATTACAATTTTATTCAAAATAAATAAATCGAATTTACAGCAAATTACAAGAAAAATAAATCCTATTCTACCCGTGGATTTTCTCACGGGGAAAATTTATACATACCACAAAAACGGGCCAAAATTACCAAAACGCGTAAATAAATAAAAACATCACATAACCATGATAATTGGATCATATTTTCCTGCAAGATAAAATCTAGCAAAATATTCCAAAAATTCATACTATATGAATATTTAATTGCTAGCATATTAATCACCAAATTAATTAAATTGAACAGAACCTAAAGCCGGCTCCGATACCAATTGTTGGAATATAAAACGAAGCGGAAGCAAGTTGGTGTGAATAATTTAATAAAAGGTTTTATAAACTAACCAACAGAAAAACCGGATCTATTTAGGCTTGTCAACTAATTAACTAAACATATTAATAAACAATTAAATAAACATATTTACGCATGGGAGTCGGTAATTTTTACCTCTGACGCGAAGTGGTAGAAAAATCCCTTTTTGGTCGATTTATGTCCTCTTCGTGTTCCTCTCCGATCTTCTTTTATTTCTACCTCAAGATCTTGTAGAGTATATCCCGCCTACGTCCGGATTTCGTGTGGGCAACAATGTACCGGACTAAACTTGGACTGCAAGGGGAATCGGCCGAATCACTATATCTCTAAGAAATTCCTTACAAATTTTTCCTCTCTATTTTTCTGAATATTTATGTATTTTAGAAAAATATTGTGTTAGCTAAATTGTGGAATCCAAGACACAAGTCAAGATCCACAATTAAACACAAAGGGAAAAAATCGAAATTCTTGTGCCAAAATTAGTGTAAAAATCGGCCAACCTTGTAGTCCTATTTATAGGTGTTTTGGGCTACTCTAGGGACCTTAAGGAAGAAATGGTAAGGACTCCCAATAGATATCTTCCTTCCAATATTAGGACTCTTCCTAATATAAAGACTATTAATATCAACTTAGTCCACTAATAAGTTAATATTGCACTTCCTACCAAAATTCCAAATTACGAAATTGGGCTCCTTTTTGAATTAATTATTTCCCGTGCTTAAGATATTCCATGTCCATTAATTAATTTAAGCTACTGACAGCTTTTAATTAATTAATATATTATACATGAGTATACCATTCGACCTTTATTATTATATCGAAAAATTAATTCCACGTGCAGGGTTTAATATAATAATTCTTTCGAGTGCCTCAAGGGACATGATCAACCCGACTGGCCGGGAAACGATTTCTAGCTATAATATTAATTATCATTTAAATAATAATATTGCCCAAAATATCGAGCATATTGAGTCAATCATTATGGCTCTCACCCATGATAAATCAAAGCAATAAATATTAAATATATATAATTAAATATTAATCACTAGAATTAAGAAATAATAATTGTCCGAGATGTATGTTCTTCTTATAGTCAGTACAGAAGAATCTATCTCACCTAGATCATGTTCAACGTATAACGAATACGCTAATAAATGCTAATGGTTAAGACCAACCAATCTCAAGCATATACTACAACCTCTCACATAACGGTCTAATGTTATATAGGTTGTGAACTAAATATTACTATATAAGGAACCGATAATGTGATCTTCTCTGTGACATGACACACCACATTATCTACAATATAAAGTAATTTAGACTACATTTGCATAACCATAGCGTGAATAACAAAACATATGATAAATGAATTAAATATTCTCATAGATAAAGACCGGGAAATTAGGTAATACAAGCATAAAGTTTGCTTTGACGTATACAACCCTAACAGTAGAAACCCACTAACGACTCCCCCCGATTACAATATCATGCACATAGGGTTTGGAAACACCCAAACCCTCTCGAATTCGCAACACCACTCAAAGTAGAATATGAAATCATAGGGTTTACATATATACAAGTGAGATTAATCATAAACTTAAGATTTCCATGGTAAAAAATGGATTACACAACCGAATTGAGCAAAAACCCCCAAAAATACCCAAGGTAGGGATTCACAGAGATTTACCTCTATTTGAAGGAGAAGAAATGGGATTGGGGTGATTAAATCACACTATGAACTCGATATGATGAAGATTGATGAACTCCCATCGATTTTTCACCTTGGAATCGCCTAAATCGCACCAAAGGAGAGGAAGAAAGGACAGGAAATGAAATCCTCTCCAAAAACCCGCAAAATATAGCCATGCTGTCTCGCGTGCCGCGGCGCAGGCTGAGTGTGCCAAAATTTGCAAGCAGGCCTCCAGGCCGTGCCGCGGCCCGGAACGTGGCGTACCGCGGTGCAAGGTACAGTGCCCTACTCGGGTCTCGCAAGGCTATGCCGTGCCACGGCTCAGAACGTGGTGTGCCGCAGCGCATGGTATAACTGTGCCCATCCTGACTCTAGGAAGTGGCGTGCCGCGGCGCACATTCCCTTGTGCCGCGGCGCACATTGTTCGTGCCCAAAAAGTGAGGGAAAACGACCAACGAACATGATATACTCGATCGACGCATAGTCCCGACCATCTAAAGGCCTGAACGAACTATCACAAACCCTCGTTTAGTGACTTCGCATCAAAATGGTCGGTCCTAACACGACAGTACCATCAAACGACCCGAAAAGAGAAAGAACGTAATTGAACCCCAAAACTTAGGGAAATTACCAAACGGCCCAAAACTCCTGAAACACACGATACATGATCGAAACAACACATGAAAGCTCACAACATGTATAACAACATGAGATGGATCTGCGACAACCCCGAGACGGTGGTTCCGAACAACGATTACGAGAATCGAACGAAACAACGATGGAAAGGCAACAAACACGGGATTAAGTAAAATAAGTCTGAAACAAGCTTGGATGACAAAAAGTCCATTATTAAATATTCTTGAAACATCAATACGGTTACAAACGAGTCGCTAAAAATGACAAATACACCAAAAATAAAAATATCGGGGAAAAGAAAAATGCGGATATTACATCAGTAATGTTCTAGTTTCACCTATTAACTTACAATGTGAAGTGTTGTATGATGTGTTAGAAATTATTCTTTTCACCGATTCAGCGTTTTCTAAATTTACATGTATAATACATCTCTGGTTGGCTATCCAAAATGTATGCTAGAGCAAAAACGGTTAAAAAAATTACCTTTGTTGTTGAGATTCATTATTATGTCAATCACTCAGTTTATTAATTTGCTTTAAAATGATACTGATGCCTCTGTGGCATAATGTATTTGTATTTGTATATGTTGATGTGGTTAACAGTAGCACCCGACATGTTTTGTATGTACCCGATCCGAATATACCAATATCTTCTATATTACTTGGATAGTGACTTATTGTTTTGCCGTTTATCTTGCAGGATAGGAATTTGAAATACACTCTTTATGGTGTCTTGGTTCATGCTGGATGGAGTATGCATTCTGGCCATTATTACTGTTTTGTGCGCACATCAAGTGGCATGCGGTACTCCCTTTGTAACACCCCCGATAAATTCAGGAATATTACAGCGCCGTAAATCCTTTACATAAGAATTTACAAGGCTGAATAAATGAAAAGACAATAACAGATACTAAATCATGAAATCACTGAAATAAAATACGACAGTTCTGGTTCAATACCGAGAATTACAAATATCCAAATCAAGAATATTAATACATCACCGAAATCCAAACATCACAAATTACGACGTACTCGAGTACTTATTAAAATAACCAACAACAGACGATAAACCCGGCCGGAACATCACTCTGCACCCTCGTCGTCATGCATCTCCAGTGGTTGTTTCCCCGCTCTCCTGGATCCTGAACATAAACAAATGTTGACCCCGAAGGGGTTAGCACAACGATGCTAGTACAAGTACCACAACATATTATTCAACATCTTATGAAGAATAATAATAACGTAAATGACAAAATACCAACGAGTCTTCTCCTACGAGAAACTCATAAATAACATACACAAATGATAATCACAACATGATATCACAACATACACATGGTAAGTCCAATGATCCAGCATTCACTGCCTAAACCCCCCGATGATTCCGTCAAACCAACCCGAGGTGGAAAAACCCGTCCGATGATCCAGCGCACGCTAGTATAGATCCCCTGATGATCCCGTCAGACCAACACGAGGTGGACATACAACAACGACATACATGTACAACAATATGTATAACATCAATACATAAAACAATTAAGGTAATTGCTTCGATTCGAAGACAAGAACAATACTTCCACGACAAAGGAAACACTCGAAGGTCGTCCCTTCGATCAATCACGTAGAAAGCTCGAACCTTAACAAAAGAAATAATATAGAATTCATCTCACGTCGTACGAATGTCTAACAATCCAATTTACGGTTGAAAGTTCATAAAACATAATCTGCCTGAACTGCTTAGCGTACGCTACGTATTCTATGTAGCATGCGTTAAGCCTGCTCGTTAGCGTACGTAAACAACAATGTCTAGCGTACGCTAACTATGTATCGACAGTCCTCTCTGATCAGTCGACTGACTCGCCTGATGACATAACGTACGTTACGTACCAAACGTAGCGTACGCTAAACATGCCCGATAGCGTATGTTAATCTACATAGCTTAGCGTACGCTAAGCATGTATGGCAGTTTCACTACTGGGCAGCAGACTGTTCTAACGGTGATGAAACTTACGAACTCCTCAGTGATTAACGTCTGTTACCCGTCTATATATCATGTTCATAACTTATGAATGATCTTACGGATTCAATCATCTTTGAATTCAAGGAAAAGAATATCATCAAAATTCTTATATCCAACTCGATTATCATTCTCATGTGAAGTTCGGTGATCTCAGGTTGGTGCACTAGATTCCATAGTCATTAATACATTCAGACTTCATCTTAAAGGTGAACTAACAATTCCAACTACGATGTTTCAACGACGATATCATAAGCATAATCATTCCAACTTCTAAACATGATGTTTGTTTGAATAATTCATCAATGGAACTCAATATCTTGGTAGCATGATCATCTTATTCTCCAGAACACAAATCTAAGGCTGGAGAAAGAATTCACATACCTTAAGATGAAGAAAACACCGAGTCAAAAAGGTAGAATCCAACTCCGGTTGTTTGTATGCCAATCCAAGGTGCTTCCCCACTTCAATGATCAATCACAAGTGACATCCAATCTTTAATGATCAAGTAGAGGTGGTCTAATTGTTTAAGGAGGATATAAGGCTCTCTGGTCTCTCAAGAACGAAGGACAAGTGAAGGAAATGTAAACCAAGTAAAATGGGTTGCTGCCCCATTTATAACATTTCTGTACGTACGTTAATTAGCGCATGCTAACTAGCGTTGACTCCAAATCTATCCAGGTTCGACCGTGGGAATCTTATCCGGACCCACATCCGGCTAGCGCATGTGCTAGCCGCCCAACTCAATAATTGTCTGGTTAACGCACGCTACGCTACATTCGTAGCGTACGCTAATTCTAACAAATAACGTACATTAAGCTATCCTTGTAGGCGTACGTTATCACGTATTTGCATGGGAAAAATTACATGTTGCCATACTCATGTACAAGGGTTCAAAAATTATCGATATCACAATTTTGAATAATACAGGGTTCAAAACAGATGAAATACACAATAATAAATCCGGATATTACATACTCTCCTACTAAAAAGGAGTTTCGTCCCGAAACTCAAGACGAAAATAACTCTGGATATCTGGACTTCATGCTATCTTCCGTTTCCCAAGTGGCTTCTTGCACTCCGTGGCGTGACCACTGAACTTTGACCAAAGTCATTGGTTTATTCCTCAACTGCTTAACTCCACTCTCGAGTATCCTGGCCGGTCTCTCTTCAAACGTTCCATCCTGAGCGACTTAGATCTCGCCGAAATCAATGACATGACTACGATCCGGTATATATCTCCGTAACTGGGATACGTGGAACACGTTATGAACATGGCTCAATGACGGCAGTAATGCCAATCTGTATGCCAACTCTCCTACTCTCTCAAGGATCTCGAATGGTCCGATATATGTCGGACTCATATTTCCCTTCCTTCCAAACGAAAGATTCCCCGAGTATGAGAAACCTTTAAAAGTACGTGGTCTCCAGTGCTGAACTCCAATGGGCGACGGCGCACGTCTGCATAAGATTTCTGTCGACTCTGGGCGGTCAACAGCCTTTCACGAATTAAGGCTATCTTCTCTTGTGTCTGTACGATCAATTCTGGTTCCGTTACGATCAAATCTGATGAATCGTCCCAACATAGGGGCGATATGCATCTTCTCCCGTATAATACCTCAAACGGTGCCATCTTAATAGAAGCATGCCAACTATTGTTGTAGGTAAATTCAATCAACGGTAGATGAAATTCCCTGTCAGTTGACCAATCTAAGGCACAAGCCCTCAGCATGTCTTCCACTGTCTGAATAGTCCTCTCAGACTGTCCGTCTGTCTGTGGATGATAAGATGTACTGAAGTTCAACTCGGTCCCCAAGGCCTTATGAACTGCTGTCTAAAAATGAGACACAAAGCGACCGTCCCTATCAGAAATAATGGTCTTCGGCGTACCATGCAATTGGACTATCTCTGAAATAAATACTCGTGCCAACCTCTCTGGTCCCCAAGTGTCTTTAATGCCTAGAAAGTGAGCTGATTTGGTTAAACGATCAACTATCACCCAAATCATGTTCATTCCTATCTTGGTTCTCGGCATATCAGTGATAAAGTCCATCGATATGTCCTCCCACTTCCATTCAGGAACTGGGAGCAGCTTCAGCATCCCGGCAGGTCGTGGATGCTCAATCTTAACCTGTTGACAAGTCAAACACTTCGAGACATACTCTGCTACATATTTCTTCATGTTGCCCCACCAAAAGTTCTGTTTCAGGTCCTTATACATCTTACTGGTGCCCGGGTGGATAGAATAGGGCGAGATGTGAGCTTCCTTCATAATCGTATGTTTCAGAACATCGACATCGGGAATGCAAAGTCGGTTCTGAAATCTCAAAACTCCATCATCATGAATTACGAATCCGAGGGCCTTTCCCTTGATCACTTCATCATGTAACCGAATCATCAGAGGATCATCTACTTGCTTGGATTTGATTTCTTCGGTTAAGATGAAGTTATTTCCATCACGCACAGTTATCCTTGGACTCTTTGTAACCATACTTATATTCCTTCTCGAATCATCTCTCGTTGAATGCTGAGCTGGGAGGTCAGAGTCTCCAGCATCTGAATAGAAACAGGCTTGCGGCTAAGTGCATCGGCCACTACATTTTCTTTGCCTGGATGATAAAGAATCTCCAAGTCATAGTCCTTAATCAGTTCTAGCCATATTCTTTGCCGCATGTTCTACTCTTTCTGACTGAAGATGTATTTGAGACTCTTGTGATCCATAAAGATCTGACAGTGAGTCCCGTACAGGTAATGTCTCCAGATTTTCAAAGCAAAAACTACTGCTGCTAGCTCCAAATCATGCGTCGGGTAATTCACTTCATAAGGCTTCAGCTGTCGTGACACATAAGTCCTTGGTTCGAAGCATCACTGTAAACTATAAATCCTCCAGTTCCTCGTAGGAGTGTTAAAATCGGTGCCGTCGTTAATCTCTTCTTCAATTCATCAAAGCTTTTCTGACACATTTCATTCCACTCAAACTTTTGAGTTTTCTGTAGTAGTCAAGTAAGTGGGCGTGTAATTTTGGAAAACCCTTCCACGAACCAACGATAATATCCAGCAAGTCCTAAGAAACCCCGGACTTCTTTCATGTTCTTTGGAGGCTTCCAATCCATAACTGCTTCGATCTTCTGAGGATCTACTCAGACTCGTTTAGATGATACCACATGGCCGAGGAATATTACTTCCTTTAGCCAGAATTCACACTTAGAAAGTTTGGCGTACAATTGTTCATTTCTCAACAGGTCTAACACAATCCGTAAATGCTGCGCATGCTCTTATGGGCTCTTAGAATACACCAGAATGTCATCAATGAACACAAACACAAACTTATCCAAATACTCGATGAACACTCGGTTCATCAATTGCATGAATACAACAGGTGCATTAGTGAGACCAAACGGCATCACTACAAACTCATAGTGTCCGTAGCGAGTCCTGAATGCTGATTTTGGAACATCAGAATCCTTAATCCTCAACTGATGATATCCTGATCTTAGATCGATTTTAGAAAACACCGTTTCTCCTTGTAACTGGTCAAACAAATCATCAATTCGTGGCACCGGATACTTGTTCTTAATTGTCATCTTGTTCAGCTCTTGATAGTCAATACAAAGTCGAAGCGATCCATCCTTCTTTGGGACAAAAAGTACTGGTGCTCCCCAGGGCGAAACGCTTGGCTGTATATAGCCTTTGTCCAGTAACTCCTCCAGTTGCTTTTTCAGTTCGTACATCTCAATAGGTGCCATACGATACGACGCCTTAGAAATTGGTGTAGCTCCAGGTTCCAGCTCGATGGTGAATTCTACATCCCATCGTGGAGGTAGTCCAGGTAACTCGTCAGGAAATACATCCAGAAATTTGTTCACAACAGGAATGGATGAATGTTCCACAATTTCATCTTCTTTCGTCATTGCATAGCACCAGTATCCGGTACAACCTTGTTTCAACAATTTGGCAGCTTTCACCGCCTTGATCATCTTTCCTGAGCTTCCTGGTTTCCATCCTTCAAACAGTATTATGGAACCATCATCAGCGATTAGCAAGATATTCCTCTTTCGGTAGTTTACAATAGCTCCATATCAATTAAGCCAATCATCTCTGAGTATCAGGTCATCTCCTTGCATTTCTATCATAACAAGATTTGAGAGCCACTCTCTACCTCCAAAAGATACAGGGAAATCTCTAGTTTCTAAGTTTCCAACAATCCTCTCTCCTCTCGGTAAACCCACAACATAAGTTTCACAATTATGAAAACCAGAAATATTCAAACGATTTACACAAGATAAGGATATAAATGAATGCGTAGCTCCTGTATCGAATAAAACGCTAACTGGCTGGGAAAGGATCTGAACAGTACCTGATGCGACAGCAGCATCCTGATCGTCTGTTCTTCTCATCTCGTACAGACGTGGGGGAACAGATCCGGCACTCGATATACCTTTTCGATCCCACTGTCCTCTGCCTCGTCTGCGGCCAAAATTCTGAGGCATCTAAACACTTTGCTGCGTCTGTTGGATACTGGCTTCCTTCTGAACTGGCTATGGTGTACGGGATCTAAAAGACTTTGTAGCCTCTTCACAGAACAACGCACGATGTCCCTCTCGACCACAATCAAAACAAGTCACGGCAGGTAGGGGGCAATTCCGTCGGTAGTGCCCCGTCTGGGCACAGTTAAAGCATTTCCTGGTGACATCCGTCGTGGTTGATGCTGCTTCGAAATTCCTTCTGCTCTTAGATGGGTGCGGAGGTTTCTTGAAAGAATGAAAGGATGACTGGGCCTTGCGGGGCCCACTACTCTTATACTCCGTGAAACTACCGGAGACTTTCTGCTTCGTGGACTCTGCCAACTTCTCCATTGCAGCTTCCTTGATTTCATACGCCAATGCTTTATCTTGGTATTGACGGACAGTGGTACATTCAAAACCAGACATGTACCTCTGTATTTCTGGTTTCATTCTCATATCAAAATGGATCATCATTTCTGCATCTGTTCTGACTAGATGTCGAACAAATGCCAGCTGCTGGTTAAACGTCTTAATTGCCTGAGATACTGGCAAATCTAAAGGCTGAGCGGAGAAAAACTCCCGAACTTTGGCTTCCCTCACAGGGCGAGGGCAGTACTGAGCTTCCATCATCAATTTAAATTTTGTCCAATCAGCATCATGGTCTATAGGCCGAATGGCTTCCCACCACTCGGATGCTTCCCCTATCAGAAAGTATTGAGCAAAAGAGGCTCTTCGGTCGTCTGGGCAATTAATTCCGGCAAATTTTTTCTCCAATTCCTTTAACCAATGATCCCAGGTGGGAGTCTCAGAAATACCGTCGAATTTAGGTGGTTGTATCTTCGCCACCTCTTGCATCCATCGGTCACCTCGATTTCCCATGTCTAGGATACCCTGCTGTCGATCTCCCTGTTGTAATCCCACCGCCACCTGCATTCGGTCCACGACCTGGGCGAACTGAGTCATCTAGTTCACCACCTGACGAAGGATTTCGGGCACACCAGGTTTCGGTTCATGATTAATAGATCTTTGCGGCTCGCCTGAGCTGTGGCTGGCCTGATTAGAAGGCGACGCTTCCCTTTCAGTATTCTTTCGTCCGCATCCGCGACCACATCCACGTCCACCTCTCAACATACTGTAAGCATAAATACTCAATATACAGTAAACAATATTGTTCTAATGTTCAAGTATAAAGAGGTACAGCATGTAAAGGACGAGATAGAGTTTAGGAACTTACAACCACCATTCGCACGAAGACGTACGCAGTACAGTGATGTTATTCACGACCAGTTACCTCAAAAGATGTATACGACCCCTATTTTAACCCAATGGCCAAGATATCCATAATCTTAGCTCCGATACCATATTCTATAACACCCCCGATATATTCAGAAATATTACAGCGCCATAAATCCTTTACATAAGAATTTACAAGGCTGAATAAATGAAAAGACAATAACACATACTAAATCATGAAATAACTAAAATAAAATACGACAGTTCTGGTTCAATATCGAGAATTACAAATATCCAAATCAAGAATATTAATATATCACTGAAATCCAAACATCACAAATTACGACGTACTCGAGTACTTATTAAAATAACCAACAACAGATGATAAACCCGGCCGGAACATCACTCTGCACCCTCGTCATCATGCATCTCTAGTGGTTGTTTCCCTGCTCTCCTGGATCCTGAACATAAACAAATATTCACCCTGAAGGGTTAGCACAACGATGCTAGTACAAGTACCACAACATATTATTCAACATCTCATGAAGAATAATAATAACGTAAATGACAAAATACCAACGAGTCTTCTCCTACGAGAAACTCATAAATAACATACACAAATGATAATCACAACATGATATCACAACATACACATGGTAATTCCAATGATCCAGCGCTCACTTCCTAGACCCCCCGATTATTCCGTCAAACCAGCCCGAGGTGGAAAAACCCGTCCGATGATTCAGCGCATGCTAGCATAGATCCCCCGATGATCCCATCGGACCAACACGAGGTGGACATACAACAACGACATACATGTACAACAATATGTATAACATCAATACATAAAACAATTAAGGTACTTGCCTCGATTCGAAGACAAGAACAATACTTCCACGACAAACGAAACACTCGAAGGTCGCCCCTTCGTTCAATCACGTAGCAAGCTCGAACCTTAACAAAAGAAATAATATAGAATTCATCTCACGTCGTACGAATGTCTAACAATCTAATTTACGGCCGAAAGTTCATAAAACGTAATCTGTCTGAACTGCTTAGCGTACGCTATGTATTAAAAAATGAATTACTTACATAGAGCTTCAAAAACAGTTATGTAAGTGGTAATTAAAAGACTTGTACAATACTTTTGGAAGCGTTATAGTAAAACCTACACTTGGATATCACTTACTTGAATAACATTTACGGAAATGCTATCTAAGTATAATACTTTCATAGCGCCAAAAAAAACGCTATGCAAGCCATATTCACTTGCATAGCGGCGGCTTACATAGTGCTCAAAAGCGCTGTGCAAGGGCTAAAAAAAGCGCTATGCAAGTGCATATCTGTAGTAGTGTCTTATGCAAAGATGGCTTTGCTAAACACAAAACAAAGCTCGACCATTTCGATTGATCAGTTGAAATCTTAATGTTGGTTATTGCATATAACATATAATTTCACATAGTTATTATACTTTGAATAAGATGACTTAATAAATTAATAAAATTGAGTTCAAGTAGAATACCTCAATTGTCTAAGGATTAATGATATGATCAAAACGGCCCACGGAATACAACAAAGTATGTATCAATTTTGTAGTATAAAATTCAATTGCACATAATCAACAAACAAGTGCGCAAGGTGATAGTGTTACGAGGATACAATATATAAATATTCCGTAAACTTTTAATTATAACATAACGTATTGGTTGTTGTTATAATCAACTGCTCATGTGAATATATTTTTCATCCATCTTTGTCTCAACAATTAACCACCTAATTTGGTCCCATAACTATCTAGTATGTCCAATTTTGGTCCAATATCTATTAAAAAATAAAAACGACATCGATTTGAAAAATTATAATCAAATTTGGCCGGCACGTGACCGATATATGATTCAAAACACCGTATTTTTTTTCTTCTACAGAACTAGACCAAAATTAGAAATTAAAATAATCATGGGATTAAAGTTGGATAGTTAATTTTTTTTGGGACTAAAATCGAAAGATGACTAACTTATGGGATTAAAAAACTTTTTTCCTCTGTGATGTGAGTTTTGTTCAAATATCTCTAGGCGTTTGCCAATATGGTTAACTCTTAACTGATTACCAAGTAGAAACTATTTAGAGACATCAAAGTCGGAAAAAAGTTGTAAGGAAACCTCGACCTTTTCTCTTGAAACCTAATATGCTTTCTTTATCATGAATGGTAAATGAAGTGATTGAATTTTAATTAGGATTACCAATCACACGCATATCCTTTATGTGTCACAAAAACTCCATTAGTTTTGTGTATTTTTAAATTCTATCACGGGCAAAATTATGAAAATGGATGCTCCATATGAATTGTGGAGTTAGAAATACAAATCGTCCCATAATTATTACATTATTAGTTCAGTCTTTTAGTCCATTTGATCTCAATTTCCCTGACATTGTATAATTGACGTCCCAATTTTACCGAAAAAGAGCCACATGAACGACATTAATCGAATTAATTACATGGATCTGGAGAGCTTGGGTATAAAGCCCAGCAAGGCTCATAAATCAAGGCCCTACAAAGCCCAGGGATAAACCTCTCAACTCGGCTTAGGAAATGACATCTAGGCCGACCTGAAAGCCAGCTCCCTACTCGGTCTGCCTTAGCCCAGATGCAAGCCAAGACTTGGTTTAAGCAACCAACTTGCCGCATCGACTCGGCTCAGTTATAGAATAAGTCGAGATCCATAAATCTATATTCGAAGGTCCTATCCTTGTAGCACGACACGGAACCTGGTGAAATCCAAGATAGAGACAAATAAAGATATCCTTACTTAACAAGGACTCTTTTCCATAAGGAAACTACATACACAGTCCTTATCAGGATTCTACTTCCCATATATGTGAAGTCCAATACAACACAGACTCGTTGACTTTCTCTGCAAGTTAGGGTTGCAATGTTCATGTCTATATAACCAGGTGTCCTTACATCTATACTGGTACACAGAATTCTTGACTCTCAACATAGTCAATTAATCTTATTCCTACCATATATTCACCATACTTACTCTCACACCGGAGGGCCTTCGCCGGTGAAGCCCCGGCTCAGTTCACGTATTTTCTTGTGTGTAGGTCCGATCAGGAAGTGTAACACCCAAGATTTCTGTTTCCGGCTACCTTGAATTATTGGACGGTTGTGCCGGTTATTTTGTTGCGTTGATGATTATTTGGAATTTGTCCCTATGTTGTGTATAGCGATGTACCATGTTGTGTTGAGTTTCCAGAACTGTCCTGCATGCCTGTGTAGTAGGCACAACGCACGCTAAGTATTGTAGTTAGCGTGCGCTAATACTTAGTGATAGCGCACGCTCATATTCGTGATTAGCGCATGCTACCGGAATAGGCTGAGACAGTCCAGTAGTTACTGCATTCGACTGGGAGTTCGGTAGTGCGCGCTATGTAGATTTATAGCGCGCGCTAAGGTGCAGCAGTTAGCGACACTACGGGAGGGTAGCGCACGCTAACTGGTAGTTCTTGGGCAGCCTAGAAGCCGCTGGACTGGTATTGGGACTCGTTAGCGCACGCTAGTACTTAGCGATTAGCGCACGCTAATTATACATTTGGCACAACACTTTGTATTTTAGCTTCGATAGCGCGCGCTAGAATATGTTAATTAGCGCACGCTGGTCTATTTGGTATATAAACCGGACAACAGTCTTATATTCTCATTTTCCTCTTCATTACATCCTTCCTCAGCGGATGTGAGTCAAGGGCGACTAGGGTTCGTGGTCTGAGCTGATTTTGTTCCATTCCAAGGTGTTTTGGAGTATCCTAGATGATTGTAACATCACCTAATCCATTGCTCTCGTCAAATCGAGGTAATGTCCTTGATTTCCCTAGAGTTGACTTTTTAGAGATTTGTTCTTGATTTCGTATTCAATCCAATTTTTATGAATCGATTAGTGTTAAATGATGTTGTTAAATATGTTTTATGGATTATATGTCCATATCTCCAATTCGTTCAGCCCGTTTGATGATTTTAGTATTCTTGAGGAACCGTGAACATTTAATGTTCCATTAAATGTTCATATGAGTTTTCCTTCGTTGGTTTGAGGCGATATCCGCCGTTTTTGGTTTAGACCTCGTAGTAATTATGTTATCGTTGTTGTTCGTGAGGATTGTAGGTGTTCGGAGCTACCCGACCGATCCGGGTTCATAGGAGTAAGTGGGTGTCGATTATCGAGGCAAGTATCTTGCCCATACCTTTCGTATTTTGTAGATGTGATAATTGGTAATGGACTATGTGTGTTTTTTGAGTAGTCATGACGAATGTTCAAAAAGGATTGATAGAATACCTTTAATGACTTTCTTTCAAAAACGCTCAAGTACTTTACGAACGAATGAGTTCTACGGGTATGTGCACTATGGATGCGAATTGATATATATTTCCTTCGTACTATGTGATTATAAAAGCCCTCTTCCCTTGTTAAGGGTTGTATGTTCGAACCTGTATTCGTTTTATGAGTGCGAATTGTTGTGTTTGTAATATTTATTGACCCCTTGGTGAAAGGTGGTATTATTCGGCATTATTAGAGTGCTATATCTCCTCATAGTATGTGCTCATTTGTAAGTGATGTTCTACCGGGTAGGGTTCATTGAGACCTCTGGGATCCGTCCTTGTTAGTACGGGTTGAGTTTTACCATAGGGTTATCCAAACCGGGTATGTCTCGAGGAAACTCCGAGGTTCGTGCTTGCTAGCACTATGATAGGATAACTTATGGGCGTATATTTAGATATGTTGCATACTCGTCATGGGTTATCCAAAACGGGTACATCGTCACGAGGCTCCGAGGTTCGTGCTTGCTAGCACGATGCGAGGATAACTATGAGTGTATGTTATATGTCCGTTGTGGAATTCAAATGATTGAGTTGTTTGTTTGACGGTTGTCATGATGATGTGTGTTCACCACTCAGGGATGGGACTTCGAGTCCTCTGAGGGGTCGTAGCTTATAGTGTGAATCCACGGTTAATCATGAGGTATGAATATTCCGTTTACTTACCATTGGTTTATTCACTCGGGTATGCACGAGGAAGCTCTGAGGTTCATGCTTGTTAGCATGGGACGAGAATAACCTTTGGGCGTATGATTGATATGGATGTTTGGGTCGTGGATCCTGTAATTTATTGTTATGATTGATATGGATGTTTGGGTCATGGACCGCGTAATTTATTATCGGATTATTAAATTGGGAAAACAAACCTTTGGGTTGTGACCCTAAAGAGGAATTTTGTAAAGATGAGGATTCCTAAATCCTAAAAGTATTTTTCTGAAAACTCTCAAGATCTTTAAAACGCTTTACAAGTTGTTTACTTGTCTTATTACTGCCTTTAAGGCTTTGGACTATCTCTTTCAAAGGAAACATCTCGGGTAGACTTTCGTTGTGTTTCAACTCATTAATTTTTTAAATTACTATATTCTTTGAATATGATGAGTATGGCTCGTAATTGCACTTTATACTTGTACTAGCAAAATAGTGGAATTTTGCTAACCCCCGAGTAATCGGGGGGTTGATGTTTGTATTGCATTCAGGTATGTGCATATTCTTGGGGAGTAAAACCACGGGATCGGTACGAAGGATGAGGGAAGATAAATGATACTAATCACATGAGGGCCAGTATTGGGTATTCGACATGGTCGAATGGTATTATTATTTCCACTGTATTGTTATCCCTTCTTATGGGAGTGTTATTGTATTTTGACCCCTATGCGGGTATGAGTTTCCTGGCAGATTTGTATATGATGTTTACGTTGTATGTGTAACACCACCATGATTTACGGAGATATTACAGCGCTGCAGATTCCTTTTTGGGAACCTACCAGGCTTTGACCAACATAAGACACATTAACAAACAACAAACTGAGACATTAACACGTATAAAACAAACAACACCCTCAGTAGGACATTCATCACAAGATAGTACATTACATAGTCCCGTTGGATTGCAACAAACACAACAACTCAAATTGATCCAACCACAACATCAACAACCATCATTAAACACAAATTACATCAAACAATACCTGCGCGAGTACAAAACCAAAACTCGACTATGACCATGACCATACGACCACCGACTCAAATAGTGCACGATATCAATGTTGCCCACCAAGCTCGTGTCCGCCCTGTGCTGATTCTCATACTGGACTTGTACCTATATACACAAAAGTATATCTACCCCCGAAGGGGTCAGCAAGAAGCCGGTGCAAGTACAACGATTATAGAATATGTACAACAAATGAATGTTCAACAAGAACCACAGTGCCATCACAATATATTCCGGAATACAATACCATAATCATCAACACGAAACAATCTCCCGAGCTATACTAGCCATGTACCTCTCGAACAAGATACACACCCCAGGGACACCTCGTTAGGCCCTCCCTGGTGTATAGCCCAACCGAGTGATCCGCAGAACTCGACGTATAACGGATCCCAGGGGACCTTTGCTGGTTGCTTGTCCAATTTTTGCTTTTGCAGGCGTTGTGGGAATGGAATTGGTGGCACATAGGCTATCAGATTGTCTGGAAACAATTTCAAGTTTTTAGAAATTTGTGATTCTCCTATTTCCGAATTTTTCTTCTCCTCATCTTCACCTATCACTTTGTTTTTCCCGGGTTGCTCACACATTTCCCTCCCGCTTCTCAATCCAATGGCATTAATACTCTCTCTGGGGTTCGTCTCAGTTGTACTTGGCAAAGTGCCCTGAGGTCGGGTTGTTGACAAATTTGCTATTTGACCTATTTGGACTTCTAAATTTCGAATAGAAGCGGAATGATTCTGTAGAGTAGTCTTCGTGCGAGTCATGAATTGGCTCGTGTTAGACGCCAATTGAGCAATCACATCTTCTAAAGAAACCTTCAGTGGAGGAGGGGGATGCTGTGGTGGCTCAGTGACTTGAGCTTGTGGAGGATTGTTCAATGCTTACCCGTTCCTCCATGAAAAATTTGGATGATTTCACCATCCTTGGTTGTAAGTGTTAGAATACGGATTATTCTGTCGATTTCCATTCCCCACAAATTTAACTTGTTCCATCTGAGATTGCTCAAAAGGATTCCCGACTTGGCATTCAACACTAGGATGAGACCCGGTGCACCGATTACATGATTCCGTGGTAACGGTAGAAGGAGCGTGCGATAAAACTTGAAGTTGTTGAGTCAAGGCCGCAACTTAGGCCGATAGCGTAGATATTGAATCATTGTTGGAAACTCCCATAACTTGTTTCGGATTCAGACGCTCAGAAGGCCACTGATACGCATTTCCGCCATATCTTCCAATAAAGAATGAGCTTCAGCCATCGTCTTGCCCATTAAAGCGCCTCCAGCGGCTGCATCAACAAGAGTGCGTGTAGAAGCACTCAGTCCGTTATAGAATGTCTGAATCTGCAGCCAATCTGGTAGACCATGATGCGGGCATATCCTTAGCAAATCCTTGTATCGCTCCCAATAGATCTGGCAAACAGGCGGGCTCGGCCCAAACGGGCCGGGCGAAAAACGGGCGGGCCAAATTTGGGCCGGGCTAAAAAGGCCCGATTTTTTTTTGGGCCAAAAATATTAGACCCGTAGCCCGCCCCGGGCGGGCTCGGCCCGGCCCCGCGGGCCTCAACTCTTTTTTTGTTTTTGTTTTTTTAAATATTAATTCTGAATAAATGTAGAAATATTTTTCGATCCTTAATTATTATATTATTCACTATACTATCACAATCAGATAAATAAATGTACAACTATTTTTATTTGATAATTACATTATTTACTACACTACCGCAATCAGAAGATAAATATACAAATATTTTATTTGATCATCAGATCATTTATTACTACTATTTTTTTATGAAAATCATAAAATATATTATTATTGATATGAGATACTACAAGTAATCACAAAGTCCCATAAAAAATAAAATTACATCAATAATTAACATATAGATGTAATATAATCTAACAAATAAGGAAAAAATTTAAATATTATATTTACATATAACATAAATAAAAAAGCAAACAGGGCCGAGCGAGCCGCCCGCGGGCCGGGACTCAACGAGCGGGCCAAATCTGGACCGGGCCAAAAAGGCCCGATTTTTTTGGGCCAAAAATATTAGACCCAATGCCCGCCCAAAAACGGGCGGACTGGACCGGCCCGCGGGCCTAGGCCTATTTTGCCAGGTCTAGCTCCCAAGCTTCATGAAGCAATTCCATCTCAAATTGCCCGAAAGTAGTTATCTCATTTCTGAGTCACGCTATCTTCGCCGGCGGAAAGAACTTAGCTTGAAAAGCTTGTGCTAATTCCGCCCAAGTTGTGATAGAGCCCGACGGGAGTGAATTCAACCAAAACTTGGCTTTGTCCCTTAGAGAGAATGGGAAAAGCCGTAGACGAATGGCATCATCAGAAACTCCATTATTCCTGAATGTATCGCATATCTCGAAAAAGGATGCAATATGAGCATTAGGATCATCACTCGCCACTCCGCAAAATTGGCTCGCTTGCACCATTTGGATGATAGCCGGCTTAATCTCGAAATTGTTCGCTTGAATGGTTGGACGCCGAATCCCCAAAAAATTTGCATTAATTTGTGGAAGCGCATAATCACGGAGTGCCAATGCTGGTTGAGCTAGATGAATAGGATTGTCGATCCCTTGATTTCCGGTGTTGTCAGCCATGGTATCCGTAGTTAACAACTCACGCCTTTCCTCCCTGTTTTTCTGCAAGGTGCGCTCGAGTTCAGTATCCAAAGGGAATAGACCTTCGTCACCAAATTTTCTGATGCACTAAACAAAACTCCAGAAAAGAAAACAAATAAAAACAAATTTACACAAAAATAAAATAATGTTCAAATTAAGACTAAAAATACTGAAATTGATATTAGTAAAACAAGCAGTCTCCGGCAACGGCGCCAAAAACTTGTTACCTAATTTAGTGAACGCAAGTGCACGTTGTCGTAAGCAAGTAATAAAGTGATGAGAAAGATATCATTCCCTCGAGGACTGACGTACTAATTACCAATTTATTTGTATTTTAGTTTTATTTGAACGATCGAATTTGATGGTGGAATAATTACTAAAAACTAAATGATGCAATAAACTAAAAACAACTAATAAAGTCAATAATCCGATAAAACATAATCAAATAAGAGAAGAATCTAGGATTGAGAATCCGCCTCAATTAATCTGAATTAATCTTGATTAATGTAATTTATGTAATTTCCCAATTTATTGACAGCGAAGATTTCTAAGATAATCTAATGCCTCTCCCGTGGACAATAGAACTTTCTAAGGTGAATAAATCACTCTATTCCTAGGTGATTTATTACAACCATAGCCAAAAAGTCTAAAATCTTCAAACGAGCTATCCTTGTCAGTATATTCCTATCGCACAAAACAAAACCGTTCTCACCAATTCTTCCTACTAACTCTCCTCTCCCGATTCGAGTTGCGTAATTAAAACAATTCAATCATAGGCCACATAATTGAACGCATTAAGAACAATTGGAAAAACTCAATAGAAAGGGAAATATATATAAATAATGCAAAATCAAGAGTTAATCCGTCAAAATCTCGGTTTCATCACAATCCTAGAAAAAGGAGTCTAGCCCGACATGCTAGAAAACAGTTTACAAAGATTCAAATTCAACATAAGGAAGAAAAATCAAACACAATTGAAGACTCGCTTCTTCCGTTCTCTGGCTTTGCTTCATGCTGCTAGGTATTATCTCCTCCTCTTCGATCATCTATTTTCTGACCTTCAATGCCTTTTTATAACCTATCTTCCACCTCCAAAACGCGTCCAATAATTAGGTCGAAAACGGCCAAAATCGCGGGCTGCAACCATAAATCTCGCGCTGCGGGCCGCGGCATGGCTTTAGTGTGCCGCGGCCCCTGCACTTTTGCTGCCAGGCCTGGGCGCCATTTTTCTTTATGGGTCGCGGCTTCGGATGAGCGTGCCGCGGCCCACGGTACAGTTTGTACCGGTGTGCTTCTAGATGAGTCTGTGCCACAGATCTGGCTCGTTGCGATGCGACCCTTGACCAAAAAATGTCGTTTTGGCTCGTTTCTCTTCGTTTAAGCTCCCGGACTCTAATTTCCTACAAAACATATAAACATAAAGCATTAAAAGCTCATTTGTGCAGATTTAAACACAATATGGAGATAAAATAATGATAATTAAGTGCACAAAAATACATCTAACAATCATCAACCCGCACGAGTCGGGACATGATTTCTTATAATAATAATAATTGTCATATAAATAATATTATTGCCCAAGATACGAAGCTTATTGCGTCAATCACTTTGACTCTCACCCATGGTAAATCAAAGCAATAAATATTAGAAATACATAATTAAATATTATATATTTAGAATTAAGAAATAATAATTATCCGAGATTTACGTTCTTCTTACAGTCAGTACAGAAGACACTATCTTACTTCGGTCCAGTTCAAAGCATGCAAATACGTTAATGCATGCTAATAGTCAAGACCAACTAATATCAAGCATACACTACAACCTTTCATATAATTTGTCTAATAATTATATAGGTTGTGAACTATTATATTATTTTATAAGGCACCGATAATACGATCTTCCGTGTGACACACCACACCACATTATCTATAATATAAAATAATTAGAGATTTTATTTGCATAACCATAACGTGAATAAATATGCAAAACATGTGATTATATGTAATTAATATTCTCATAGATAGTTATAGGGAAATAAGGTAATACAAGCATAAAGTATGCTTTGCAGTATAAAATCCTAACAATCTCTCACTTATACTCAAAACATGCTTTTAAGTATACTACTCTATTACAGTCTCTCATTTCTCCCCCTTATAGTCAAAGAAATGCTGCCATAAACCGTAATACCATTCCTTCCACACGCCTTTCAAAAACTTCTGAGGGAAGGCCTTTCGTGAAAGGACCAGCAAGATTATCTTCCGATGCGACCCTGGCTACAACTACGTCTCCTTCCTTTACAAAGTGTCGTATGATGTGGTACTTGAAGTTGATATGTTTACTTGCCTTGGGGGCTCGTGGTTCCCTTAAATTTGCGGCTGCACTGGTATTATCATAATAAAGTGTAATACCCTTTCGCAAATCAGGAATCACATCTAAGTCCTGCAGGAAGTACTTCAGCCATACCGCCTCATTGGCTGCCTCAGAGGCTGCCATGTACTTGGCTTCCATGGTAGAGTCCGAGATACTTCACACTCCTCTAACTAATGGCTCCACCTCTTAGGCTAAATAGATAACCTGAAGTAGACTTCGACTTTTCTTTGTCTGATGAAAAATCTGAGTCAGTATAACCCACCATACACAGGTCATATGATTGATATACTAGCATATACTCCCTAGTCCTTCTCAGGTACTTGAGTATGTGCATGACATCAATCCAGTTGCCTAGTCCAGGGTTCGACTGATATCTAGTAGCCATGCCTACGGCATGACAGATATTTGGTCTAGTGCAAAGCATAGCATACATGAGTCTTCCCACAGCTGACGCATAAAGGATCAGCTTCATGTCATATATCTCCTTTGGTGTCCTGGGACACATATCCTTAGATAGTTGAATTCCATGTCTGTAAGGTAGAAAATCTTTCTTGGAATTCTCCATGCTAAACCGCTTTAGCACTGTATCTATATAGAATGTCCGAGATAAGAACAACATCCTTTTCTTCCAATCACGAAAGATGCTGACTCCGAGGTTGTATCCTGCTTCTCCCAAATCCTTCATATCGAACTGCTTAGATAGCCATACCCGTACATTCGATAATTCCTTCACATTTTTTCCAGTCAGAAGGATATCATCTACATACAGTACAAGAAACACCAACACATTTCCATCATATTTCTTATGCACACAACTCACACTCGGACATTAGATGAATCCATATGACTGGACAACCTCGTCAAATCGAGTTTTCCAAGATATGGATGCTTGCTTAAGTCCATAAATGGATCTCTTAAGCTTGCACACTAAGTGCTCCTCTCCTTCAGCAATGAATCCCTCTGGTTGGCGCATGTAGATTTCCTTATCTAGACATCCATTCAAGAATGCAATCGTGACATCCCTTGCCAAATCTCCAGATGCAACTGCGCAGCTATAGCTAAAAGAATCTGGATTGACTTAAGAATGGCTACCGGCGAAAAGGTTTCATCATAATTGATACCCTCTTTCTGAGTGTAACCTTTCGCAACAAGCCTTGCTTTGATGGTTTCAACTTTTCCATCACCTTCTTTCTTTCGCTTGTAGACCCACTTACTCCCAATAGATTGTACCCCAGCAGGTAGTTCTACTAGCTCCCACACTTGATTGGAATCCATAGATCCCATTTTTGATTCCATTGCTACTTTCCAGGAGTCGGCATCTTTATCTTGGATTGCCTCCTTGCAAGTCCAGGGATCTGATTCATCTTCGCCTGGGATTGACACCGAAGACTGTCTCATGCCTATGAATTATTCCGGTTGATGAACAAACCTCTCACTATGATGAGGCAAATCCTGAGTTGGTGTAAAAGTCTCAGAATCGATATGTGGTGCAGTGTTAGTTGGTGCTTGTATGATTGGTATAGACTATCTCGCCCCTCAACTCTTCCAGAATTATTTCGCACATGGGCTTGTGACTAATCATATAATCCTCTTCCAGGAATCGGGCATTTGTGCTAACAATGACCTTCTGATCCTGGGGACTATAGAACAAGCCACTCTTCGATCCCTTAGGATATCCTACAAACACTCATACTTCTGTACGAGATGCTAATTTATCAGCTTTCTTATTCAGCACATGTGCCAGAGTACCCCAAATCCGAACATGTCTTAGACTGGGCTTTTGCTCATTCCATAGTTCTATGGGTGTTTTTGGAACTATACGCTGCCATTTCTAAGGCGTATCCCCAAAGTGAAATAGGTAAATCCGAATAACTCATCATTACTCACCATTTTTTAAAAAGTTTTGTTCCTTCTCTCAGCAACACCATTTTGTTGTGGAGTTCTCGATGTCGTGAGCTGGGACGAAATCCCCTCATTTGCCAAGAAATCCAAAAACTCTCCACCAAGGTATTCGCCACCATGATTAGATTGTAGTGACTTGATACTCTTTCCATGACGCTTCTCCATTTCAGCCTTAAAGTCTCTGAACTTTTCAAAGGCTTCAGACTTACGTTGCATCAAATAGATGTATCCATATCTCAAATAATCATCTATAAACGTGATGAAGTATTCGAAACCACCCCTAGCCTGGACATTCATTGGACCACGTACATCTGTATGAAGAAATTCCAACACATTCTGAGCACGGTTTCCCTTGGTCTTAAAAACCCTTTTGGTCATCTTACCTTCCAGACAGGATTCACAAATTGGAAATGACTCAACTTAGAGGTCATCCAATGGGCCATTACCTACCAATCTTAGAATCCTTCTAAGGTTTACATGACCTAACCATAAATGCCACAGATATGTTTGGTTTATGCTCGAAGGTTCTTTTCTCTTTTAGGTTTAGACAAAGAGTTAAGCGATTTATATTTATACATGGAAGTTTGTGAAGTATTAATGACATATAGTCCATTAGTAAAAATACCTTTGCAAATCACCATTTTTTCTTCTAATAATAGCATCATCATCGAAAGAAACTGCATAACCATCACATTTTAGTTTAGAAACCGAAATTAAATACATTCTAAAATCTAGTACTAGAAATACATTATTAAGGACTAATATTTTGTCATTAATCTTCAACTGCACAACTCCCACTGCAATAGACATAAGCCTGGAATAATCGCCCCAGTTGATGGTTATCTTGTCTGCACTAAGCTGCTTGGTTACCTGAAAAACATGCGAGTCAAAGCAAACATGATCAGTGGAGCCTGAATCAACTATCCACAAAGTGGAAGAATAAGCTGCCAAACATGTTTTGACTACTAGTGCACGAGACATACCTTTCTTAAGAGCAGGTCAGTCCGCTTTAAAATATCCTTTCTGACCGCACTTGTAGCACTTCCCCTTTGACTTTTTGTTCGCCTCAGGCTGAGGAGCCTTGCTTTTACCTCGAGAGCTGCCACTTGCTTCTGGCCCACTTCTTTCTTCTTCCCCCACTTGGGTTTAGAAGTCGAAACACTAGTACCCACAAGAACTTGATACCCTTGCCTGAAGAGACCTTATGCTGCTTGAAGATCTGTCAGCAATTCCGACAAGGTATACTCCCTATGATTCATATTGTAGTTTAGGCAGAACTGCTCAGAACTCCTAGGTAGGCTGCCTAGGATGATATCGACCTGCGTTTCTGCATCGATAGTAGCCCCTAAGATATTAAGTTCATTTAGATGAGAAATCATCTTCAGAACATGATCCCTTACCGGGGTTCCTTCAGGCATTTGGGTCGTCATCAAGACCTTTAGAGCATTTTGCCTAGCCGCCCGGTTCTGATGACCGAACATGTCGCCGAGATTTTTCATCATTTCCGCAGCCATGCCCATACTCTAATGCTGATGTTGCAATTCATTTGCTAAAGAAGCTAAGATGGAACAGCGAGCCATCTCACATTTATTCAATCTGCGGTATTCTTTCACCTCATCAGGTGCTGAATCCGCATCTGGTTCTAATAGGCATTCCTCAGTTAGAACAAACTTGTGTTCTTCAGTAGTCAGGACAATATTAAGATTATTTTTCCAATTAGCAAAGTTAGTGCCATCTAGTCTGTTTTCTTTGAGAATTACAGCAAGTGGATTGAAAGACATCTGAGATAAAATTAAAAATATTCATCACATAATGCATAGCAAAATTTATTGAAGAACCTCAAAACACAATATATATGCTAGAAACAAACACCTCGAAAAACCCGCATATGCAAGCCACGATCGTGTGGATATTTACACACACTTTTTTCAAGTAGAGTTTTACGTCTTTAATTTTACTATCTAGTCAATTTACATTATGACAGTTAAAATTAATAGTTGGTTCCTCTTAGCCATGTATTAATTAACATAGATTCCGATGGGGAGCTTATTAATTAATACACCTAAGTGAACACCATAATTTAACAACCTTAAAATATTATCTTTTAAATAATAGTCCGACAGATGGAGAGGCCCTATCATAAAAAATAGTATTTATCTTTTGTTATCATTGAAATTTAAAAGTAGTGAACTTATAATTAGCACATCGGATATGGAGGAAGACCCTAATGTCAATGCGCATGCTAATTACATGACAATTTAGATTAATTATGGAGGCCAATTTGATTTTATTTTTAAAAAAATAAATCAATTTAATCACTTAGTTATTTTAGCTTTAAGGTTTTTAATTTTCTCATCCTAACATGCAAGAAATATATCATGCATACATCCATACATGCCATACATCCAAAACAAATAAAAATCAAAAATAAAATAAATTGGATAATTAAATCCAATTATCCTGGATTTTATTCCTCAGTTTGAATAACAAGAAAATATTCGGTTCGAAATCTCCTACTGCTTCAAGCATGTCGTCACCTCTTCCCAATTGGCCCATAAAATTTTCCGAATTTGGAAACTTTATTTTCCAATCAAAATTAACTGCACAAGAAAATTCCAAATTTAAATATTGTGCACCAACGGACGCAACAAATGTCGGAAAAACGAACAGGACCATACACCGGACGACCCGACCCGGACAGCCCAACCCACTGCATAACCCGACCAGACTAGTGGCATGTTCCGCGACCTGGACCGCATGCCCTCGGCCGTACCCGATCGGCAACTTCTCGATCCCGGTCGGTTCGTCCGATTGGGACTCTTTTTCGCGCGGACTCCTTTTTCCTTCGTGCTTTGTGTACTCCAGTTCGATTATAACTTTATACAAAATAAAATACATCAAATTTACAACAAAATTACAAGAAAAATAAATTCCAATTCTACCAGTGGATTTTCTCACGAGAAAAACTTATACATGCCTCAAAGCCAGACCAAATTATCAAAAACGTGTAAAAATAAAATTAAATCATATAGCCATGATAATTGGACTATATTCACCTGCAAGACAATTCTATCAAAAATATCCCAAAAATCATAATATACGAAAAATTTTAAATTGCTAGCAATTAATCACAAAATTAAGTAAATTGAACGGAACCTAAAAACGACTTCGATACCAATTGATGGAAATAAAACGCAGCGGAAGCGGCGAGTTCGGATTTATTAAAATCAGCCCTCAAGAATCGGATCTATTTAGGCTCGTTAAATAATTTATTAAACAGATTAATAAGCAATTTAAATGAATAATAATAATCTACGCGTCTAACTATGATAATTCGTAGTATTCTTATCCAAATCTAAGATATATACATTACCTTTGAAGCAAAGTCTTCGAATCTTTACTCGATCTCCTTGTATTTCTACCTTTAGGTCTTCTAGAGTATGATCCCCCTATATCCACATGTCGTGTGGGCAACAATCTACCGGGCTTCCTTGAACAACAACTGGATCGGCCGAACCACTCCCAAGTAAATTACCTCACGATTTTTCTCTCTATTTTTCTTGAATAGATTGGTATTTTAGAAAAATATTGTGTTTATCCAATTATGGAATTGAAGGCACAAGTCAAGATCCACAATCAAACAAAAAGCAGAAAAATCAAAATTTCTTGGACTGTAAGAGTAACAATTTGGGCCAAACCAATTAGTCTTATTTAAAGGTGTTATGGACTACTCTAGGGATCTTAAGGAGGATTAGTGAAGGACTCCTAATAGACCTCAAATTTCTATATTAAGACCTTTCCTAATATACTGACTCTATTAATATCAACTCAGTCCACTAGAGAGTTAATATTACACTTCCTACCCAAATTTTAATTTACCAAATTCGGCTCCTTTTTAGATATATTCCCGTATTTAAGATATCGAATATCCATTAATTAATTTAAGCTACTTACATCTTTAATTAATTAATATCTTATCTAAGAGTAGTACCACTCGAACCTTATTGTTATATCGAAATTAAATCCACCTGCAGGGTTTAATATAACAATTATTATCGAGCTCCTCAAGGGGACATCATTGTATTTGTTAGGCGTATTTTTATACGCTTATTTATCATTATTTTGTATTCTTTTCATGATTAAATCTGCATAAATGAGCTTTTAATGCCCTATTCTTTTATGTTTTGCAGGAAATTGAAGTCCGGAAGCTAAAACGATGAAAACGGGCGAAAACGGCAAATTTTGGCCTCGGGCCGCGGCACAAGTGCACGTTATCGTAGAAAAGTAATAAAGTGATGAGTGAGGCTTTGGTTCATGCCCGGTTGCCAGAAATAATGAGTAAGAATAATTATGCGGGCAACCAAAAAATAATGGGAGAATATAATAATCGTAAGGCACGAAAAAATAAGCAGAGTTCGAATGGGTAAATAATATGCACAACCTCATTAGAACTCAAAGAATCAGCCTCAACAAAATCACAAGTAATGGGGTCAATCTCTCCCATTATGAATTTAGGAATAATTATGCGTGGCACCGTTAATAAAATTTTAGGCACATAAGTGTTCACCTTATTAGTCGAAGTTTGATGACAATGTAATGGAATTTCTTTGAAAACATCATCAATGGTAACTTCTTCTACAGACTCATCACACTTTATGTAATTATCAGGTGCTGGAGGATCGACCCTAAAACTCGGCATGCCATTCTTCTCAACCTCCCCCTCTACTTCACTACTAAAGCTATGAGCTGGAAAATAACCGAAGTGAATCTCAAGACCACGACGTGCACATTCTCGCTCAAGAGGGGTATTATCAGGATTTTCGAGAGCGTCTATACATTGTTCAAACATGGTCTTTTGTTTCGGGGGAGGGGGCTAACTGACCCTATTTGGCAAATTACTAAGAACATTGAAATTTATGAAATGCCAAGGGTCACTATAGTCAAAGGAAAACATAATGAAAAAATAAAAATATAAATACTAAAGAATAAAACTTCAAATTAAAATTAGAGTCGCTTGGTATTGATATTAGCGAAAAATCACCCCCGAACGACGCCAAAAACTTGTTGTGAGGAAATCCCTCACACTATGCCGCAAGTGCACGGTGTCAACAAGTAATAAAGTGATAAGTAAGATATCGTTCCCTCGAGGACTGAATTCACTTAGTACCAAAATATAGTCAACTCACAATTTTATTTGAAGAACAATTATATGGAATTTATATCTAAACTAATTGCAGAAAAATAAATAATAATAGGAATAATAATAAGGGTGTAGGATTATGATTTTCACCTCAAACAATCAGGAATGATTTTCATTCAATTTAATTCACTTTTATTCAATTGATTGTAAGCCAGGAATTCCTAAATTATTCTAAAGCCTTTCCCAAGGTCGATAGAAAATACTACGAATTATTAACTCGATATATCCCTATTCGAATTAGATAATTAATAGCTAAAACAGTTCAAGAATTCCCACAATAAATAGGCTTCACAATTCCCATAAGTATATTCCTATCTCACGAAAATTATGATTCGTCTCACAAGAACTATTCCTAAATTTCATCTCCCGAATCCATAAAGACATTCAAAACAATTCAACTGTTGGCCAGACAATTAAAAAGCATTAAGAACAATGAGAAAAATCCAACTCAATATGAATAACGAATGGATTGAAATAATAATAAATAAATCAAACCGTCATGTAATCGGCTACAATCACAACCCTACTTGAATAGATCTAGAAACTAAGATGCGGAAAAATTAAGAAAAACCGTAGGGATCCGTGGTCTTGTCATCGGCCACAAATCTCCTCTTTGTGTTAAGATGTCTCCGATCGATCCTTCTGTTTTCAGCCCTTCAATGCTTATTTATAACTGTTCTCAGCCTTCAAAATGCGTCCGTGTGATTAGATCGAGAACAGGCTCCAAAACGGCGAAGAAACGCGGAAGGCTCAGTCAAAACCGCCCTGTGGGCCGCGCCTCACTTAATCTGTGTCGCGGCCCCTACTGCTCAGCGCCGGATAGCTGGGCGCATATTTTCCTCCTGGGCCGCGGATCACTTAATCTGTGCCGCGGCTCACGGTACAGTGGGTTCGGCGCATGCTGGTCACCTGCGTGTGCCGCGGCCCGCCTCGTGCCGCGCCCTGTGCCAAAACTGCCATTTTCGCCCGTTTTTCGTCGTTCGAGCTTCCGGACTCCAATTTCCTGCAAAACATATAAGAATAGTGCATTAAAAGCTAATTTATGCATATTTAGGCTCAAGATGGATATAAAATAATGATAAATAAGCGCATAAAAATACGCCTAACAAATACCCCCAAACTTGAGCCTTTGCTTGTCCTCAAGCCAAAATTATCAATTTTAAACAAAATGTAACGTGAATAATCATGCAAGTCCATAGTGCTCAACTTAATCAATTCTACCCTGAAAATCTCAGAGAATAGTACAAGTATCGTAATAGCGAGTCACATCCAGGACACTGATTCCACTAAGTAACCAATTTCAGTCCTAATCAATCGTTCATGAAGAAAATCAAGCTCAAAGATTAACAAGCATGAATTTAACCGACCGTCAATATGAAGAGTTAAAAATAAACAAGACAACTTGCCCAGTCCCACAGTCTAGTGGCAAAAATTACAAGAGTTTCATCATCAAAAATAACCCTCGGACAGTATTCCCTTATATATGCTTAATAAGATGATTCGAGTTGACCACTAGGATCGGATCTCGGGATGTTTCATCGGGATAATCCTAGGGTGTAATTCCATTCTCATGTATTGGGGCACCGTTTGACGTAAAAGACACTCATGGGGCACATTGATGCTTCTAGTTACTAAGTTCCCCTCCACAGCGGAGAAACAACTCGAATAGCTATTCCCGCATGTTCGATTCAAGGTCGCTGTTTTACGCGAGAGTAAACAACGGGTTACGCGAATACCCCCGGTTACTAAGCTCCCCATCCTTGGCACATGCGATAACTCTAAACCACTAGTCTAATCAGGGTTGTCGTTTTACGCGAGAGTAAACAACAGGTCACGTGAATACCCCCGGTTACTAGACTTCCCATCATAGAACAAATAATATCTCGACTTTTTGGGAAAAACTGTCCGACTCTAAACTCAATTAAGTGCCAACACGACTTTATGTTACTGGACAACTAGCTACGCGAAAAGTGTAACCAAACGTATAGACGGCGATTTGAAAACTCGTATGTCTCCTTTATTTTCCGCTAAGATTTCTACAAAAACGAAAAAATTTCGGACCTAGATGAATACTCAACAGGAACAGATATTGCTGACTGCAACTCGACTAAACTCAACCGTTTCTTCCAAGAGAAATCAGTATCGTAACATCAGTTTTACACACGGGAGAACGAAAAATTCACGTTTGCAAAAACCATCAACAGCATGCAAGAAAAATAAAGCACAGATGAAATCGCAATTTATAACCAAGAGAAATTAAGAAAATTATCGCATGCTTCAATTTATTCCACTACACATAACATCGTCAACAATAAAACTCATGTGAACATAAAAGAGATAAGGAAAAGAGAATCTTATTCCAAATGTCTTCTTGAATGCCAGCACATGTCTGAGTGGAATTGTCTGTCAATCCATACTTCAAATAATGCTCAACATCACGAGGGACCCCCAAACTTAGTCTCTAGTCATGAAATAACAATAGACATTAAATCAAGAAAGACTAGAATATGAAGAATAATAACTCATTGGGGTAAAACAAAATATTAGAGAAATCAGGGCCACAAGAATACACGAATCTAAACGAAACAAAGAAAAATTAAAAACGAAAAATCAAATAAAAACAACTAACTAGAAAGCAAATAAAAATGATGGGTTGCCTCCCATCAAGCGCTCTATTTTACGTCTTGAGCACGACGTGGCAAAAAGAATTTAACGTGGCTTCTTTCTAGGGAGATTGCCAAATGCCCCCTTCTTGCAATCTATAAGCCTCTTATTCCATAAGGGCGGCTTTGGTTCATGCCCGGTTGCCAGAAATAATGAGTAAGAATAATTATGCGGGCAACCAAAAAATAATGGGAGAATATAATAATTGTAAGGCACGAAAAAATAAGCAGAGTTCGAATGGGTAAATAATAAAGACTTATCATGCACAACCTCATTAGAACTCAAAGAATCAGCCTCAACAAAATCACAAGTAATGGGGTCAATCTCTCCCATTATGGATTTAGGAAAAATTATGCGTGGCACCGTTAATAAAATTTTAGGCACATAAGTGTTCACCTTATTAGTCGAAGTTTGATGACAGTTTAATGGAATTTCTTTGGAAACATCATCAATGGTAACTTCTTCTATAGGCTCATCACACTTTATGTAATTATCAGGTGCTGGGGGATCGACCCTAAAACTCGGCATGCCATTCTTCTCAACCTCCCCCTCTACTTCACTACTAAAGCTATGAGCTGGAAAAAAATAGTAGTGAATCTCAAGACCACGACGTGTACATTCTCGCTCAAGAGGGGTACTATCAGGATTTTTGAGAGCGTCTACACATTGTTCAAACATGGTCTTTTATTTCGGGGGAGGGGGCTGACTGACCCTATTTGGCAAATTATTAAGAACATCGAAATTTATGAAATGCCAAGGTCACTATAGTCAAAGGAAAACATAATGAAAAAATAAAAATATAAATACTAAATAAAAAAACTTTTAATTAAAATTAGAGTCGCTTGGTATTGATATTAGCGAAAAATCAGCCCCGGCAACGACGCCAAAAACTTGTTGTGAGGAAATCCCTCACACTATGCCGCAAGTGCACGGTGTCAACAAGTAATAAAGTGATAAGTAAGATATCGTTCCCTCGAGGACTGAATTCACTAAGTACCAAAATATAGTCAACTCACAATTTTATTTGAAGAATAATTATATGAAATTTATATCTAAACTAATTGCAGAAAAATAAATAATAATAGGAATAATAATAAGGGTGTAGGATTATGATTTTCACCTCAAACAATCAGAAATGATTTTTATTCAATTTAATTCACTTTTATTCAATTGATTGTAAGTCAGGAACTCCTAAATTATTCTAAAGCCTTTCCCAAGGTCGATAGAAAATACTACGAATTATTAACTCGATATATCCCTATTCGAATTAGATAATTAATAGCTAATAGTTCAAGAATTCCCACAATAAATAGGCTTCACAATTCCCATGAGTATATTCCTATCTCACGAAAATTATGATTCGTCTCACAAGAACTATGCCTAAATTTCATCTCCCGAATCCATAAAGACATTCAAAACAATTCAACAGTTGGCCAGACAATTAAAAAGCATTAAGAACAATGAGAAAAATCCAACTCAATATGAATAACGAATGGATTGAAATAATAATAAATAAATCAAACCGTCATGTAATCGGCTACAATCACAACCCTACTTGAATAGATCTAGAAACTAAGATGCGGAAAAATTAAGAAAAACCGTAGGGATCCGTGGTCTTGTCGTCGGCCACAAATCTCCTCCTTGTGTTCTTCTCCCTCCTAAGATGTCTCCGATCGATCCCCCTGATTTCAGCCCTTCAATGCTTATTTATAACTATTCTCAGCCTTCAAAACGTGTCCGTGTGATTAGGTCGAGAACAGGCTCCAAAACGGCGAAGAAACGCGGAAGGCTCAGCCAAAATCGTCCTGTGTGCCGCGGCTCACTTAATCTGTGCCGCAGCCCCTACTGCTCAGCGCCGGATGCCTGGGCGCATATTTTCCTCATGGGCCGCGGATCACTTAATCTGTGCCGCGGCTCACGGTACAGTGGGTTCGGCGCTTGCTGCTCACATGCGTGTGCCGCGGTCCGTTTCTGTTGTGCCGCGGCCCCAGGCCAAAAACTGCCATTTTCGCCCGTTTTTCGTCGGTCGAGCTTCCGGACTCCAATTTCCTGCAAAACATATAAGAATAGTGCGTTAAAAGCTCATTTATGCAGATTTAGGCTCAAGATGGATATAAAATAATGATAAATAAGCGCATAAAAATACGCCTAACAAATACCCCCAAACTTGAGCCTTTGCTTGTCCTCAAGCAAAAATTATCAATTTTAAACAAAATGTATCGTGAATAATCATGCAAGTCCATAGTGCTCAACTTAATCAATACTACCCTGAAAATATCAGAGAATAGTCCAAGTATCGTAATAGCGAGTCACATCCAGGACACTGATTCCACTAAGTAACCAATTTCAGTCCTAATCAATCGTTCATGAAGAAAATCAAGCTCAAAGATTAACAAGCGTGAATTTAACCGACCATCAATATGAAGGGTTAAAAATAAACAAGCCAACTTGCCCATCCCACACCTAGTGGCAAAAATTACAAGAGTTTCATCATCAAAAATAACCCTCGGACAGTATTCCCTTATATATGCTTAATAAGATGATTCGAGTTGACCACTAGGTTCGGATCTCGGGATGTTTCATCGGGATAATCCTAGGGTGGAATTCCATTCTCATGTATTGGGGCACCGTTTGACGTAAAAGACACTCATGGGGCACATGGATGCTTCTAGTTACTAAGTTCCCCTCCACATCGGAGAAACAACTCGAATAGCTATTCCCGCATGTCCGATTCAAGGTCGCTGTTTTACGCGAGAGTAAACAACGGGTTACGCGAATACCCCCGGTTACTAGGCTCCCCATCCTTGGCACATGCGATAACTCTAAACCACTAGTCTAATCAGGGTTGTCGTTTTACACGAGAGTAAACAACGGGTCACGTGAATACCCCCGGTTACTAGACTTCCCATCATAGAACAAATAATATCTCGACTTTTTGGGAAAAACTGTCCGACTCTAAACTCAATTAAGTGCCAACACAACTTTATGTTACTGGACAACTAGCTACGCGAAAAGTGTAACCAAACGTATAGACGGCGATTTGAAAACTCGTATGTCTCCTTTCTTTTCCGCTAAGATTTCTACAAAAACGAAAAAATTTCGGACCTAGATGAATACTCAACAGAAACAGATATCGCTGACTGCAACTCGACTAAACTCAACCGTTTCTTCCAAGAGAAATCAGTATCGTAATATCAGTTTTACACACGGGAGCACGAAAAAATTCACGAAAAATTCACATTTGCAAAAACCATCAACAACATGCAAGAAAAATAAAGCACTGATGAAATCGCAATTTATAACCAAGAGAAATTAAGAAAATTATCGCATGCTTCAATTTATTCCACTACACATAACATCATCAACAATAAAACTCATGTGAACATAAAAGAGATAAGGAAAAGAGAATCTTATTCCAAATGTCTTCTTGAACGCCAGCACATGTCTGAGTGGAATTGTCTGTCAATGCATACTTCAAATAATGCTCAACATCACGGGGAACTCCCAAACTTAGTCTCTAGTCATGAAATAACAATAGACATTAAATCAAGAAAGACTAGAATATGAAGAATAATAACTCAATGGGGTAAAACAAAATATTAGAGAAATCAGGGCCACAAGAATACACGAATCCAAACGAAATAACAAAACAAAGAAAAATTAAAAACGAAAAATCAAATAAAACCAACTAACTAGAAAGCAAGTAAAAATGATGGGTTGCCTCCCATCAAGCGCTCTATTTTACGTCTTGAGCACGACGTGGCAAAAAGAATTTAACGTGGCTTCTTTCTAGGGAGATTGCCAAATGCCCCCTTCTTGCAATCTATAAGCCTCTTATTCCATAAGGGAGGCTTTGGTTCATGCCAGGTTGCCAGAAATAATGAGTAAGAATAATTATGCGGGCAACCAAAAAATAATGGGAGAATATAATAATTGTAAGGCATGAAAAAATAAGCAGAGTTCGAATCGGTAAATAATAAAGACTTATCATGCACAACCTCATTAGAACTCAAAGAATCAGCCTCAAAAAAATCAAAAGTAATGGGGTCAATCTCTCCCATTATGGATTTAGGAAAAATTATGCATGGCACCGTTAATAAAATTTTAGGCACATAAGTGTTCACCTTATTAGTCGAAGTTTGATGACAATTTAATGGAATTTCTTTGGAAACATCATCAATGGTAACTTCTTCTACAGGCTCATCACACTTTATGTAATTATCAGGTGCTGGGGGATCAACCCTAAAACTCGGCATGCCATTCTTCTCAACCTCCCCCTCTACTTCACTACTAAAGCTATGAGATGGAAAATAACCGTAGTGAATCTCAAGACCACGATGTGCACATTCTCACTCAAGAGGGGTACTATCAGGATTTTCGAGAGCGTCTACACATTGTTCAAACATGGTCTTTTGTTTCGGGGGAGGGGGCTGACTGACCCTATTTGGCAAATTATTAAGAACATCGAAATTTATGAAATGCCGAGGGTCACCATAGTCAAAGAAAAACATAATGAAAAAATAAAAATATAAATACTAAAGAAAAAAACTTCAAATTAAAATTAGAGTCGCTTGGTATTGATATTAGCGAAAAATCAGTCCCCGGCAACGACGCCAAAAAATTGTTGTGAGGAAATTCCTCACACTATGCCGCAAGTACACGGTGTCAACAAGTAATAAAGTGATAAGTAAGATATCGTTCCCTCGAGGACTGAATTCACTAAGTACCAAAATATAGTCAACTCACAATTTTATTTGAAGAAAAATTATATGGAATTTATATCTAAACTAATTGCAGAAAAATAAATAATAATAGGAATAATAATAAGGGTGTAGGATTATGATTTTCACCTCAAACAATCAGGAATGATTTTTATTCAATTTAATTCACTTTTATTCAATTGATTGTAAGCCAGGAATTCCTAAATTATTCTAAAGCCTTTCCCAAGGTCTATAGAAAATACTACGAATTATTAACTCGATATATCCCTATTCGAATTAGATAATTAATAGCTAAAACAGTTCAAGAATTCCCACAATAAATAGGCTTCACAATTCCCATGAGTATATTCCTATCTCACAAAAATTATGATTCGTCTCACAAGAACTATGCCTAAATTTTATCTCCCGAATCCATAAAGACATTCAAAACAATTCAACTGTTGGCCAGAGAATTAAAAAGCATTAAGAACAATGAGAAAAATCCAACTCAATATGAATAATGAATGGATTGAAATAATAATAAATAAATCAAACCGTCATGTAATCGGCTACAATCACAACCCTACTTGAATAGATCTAAAAACTAAGATGCGGAAAAATTAAGAAAAACCGTAGGGATCCGTGGTCTTGTCGTCGGCCACAAATCTCCTCCTTGTGTTCTTCTCCCTCCTAAGATGTCTCCGATCGATCCCCCTGTTTTCAGCCCTTCAATGCTTATTTATAACTGTTTTCAGCCTTCAAAACATGTCCGTGTGATTAGGTCGAGAACAGGCTCCAAAACGGCGAAGAAACGCGGAAGGCTCAGTCAAAACCGCCCTGTGGGCCGCGGCTCACTTAATCTGTGCCGCGGCCCCTACTGCTCAGCGCCGGATGCCTGGGCGCATATTTTCCTCCTGGGCCGCGGCTCACTTAATCTGTGCCGCGGCTCACGGTACAGTGGGTTCGGCGCTTGCTGCTCACCTGCGTGTGGCGCGGCCCGTTTCCCTTGTGCCGCGGCCCCAGGCCAAAAACTGCCATTTTCGCCCGTTTTTCGTCGTTCGAGCTTCCGGACTCCGATTTCCTGCAAAACATATAAGAATAGTGCATTAAAAGCTCATTTATGCAGATTTAGGCTCAAGATGGATATAAAATAATGATAAATAAGCGCATAAAAATACGCCTAACAAATACCCCAAACTTGAGCCTTTGCTTGTCCTCAAGCAAAAATTATCAATTTTAAACAAAATGTATCGTGAATAATCATGCAAGTCCATAGTGCTCAACATAATCGATACTACCCTGAAAATCTCAGAGAATAGTACAAGTATCGTAATAGCGAGTCACATCCAGGACACTGATTCCACTAAGTAACCAATTTCAGTCCTAATCAATCGTTCATGAAGAAAATCAAGCTCAAAGATTAACAAGCGTGAATTTAACCGACCGTCAATATGAAGGGGTAAAAATAAACAAGCCAACTTGCCCAGTCCCACAGTCTAGTGGCAAAAATTACAAGAGTTTCATCATCAAAAATAACCCTCGGACAGTATTCCCTTATATATATGCTTAATAAGATGATTCGAGTTGACCACTAGGTTCGGATCTCGGGATGTTTCATCGGGATAATCCTAGGGTGGAATTCCATTCTCATGTATTGGTGCACCGTTTGACGTAAAAGACACTCATGGGGCACATGGATGCTTCTAGTTACTAAGTTCCCCTACACAGCGGAGAAACAACTCGAATAGCTATTCCCGCATGTCCGATTCAAGGTCGCTGTTTTACGCGAGAGTAAACAACGGGTTAGGCGAATACCCCCGGTTACTAGGCTCCCCATCCTTGGCACATGCGATAACTCTAAACCACTAGTCTAATCAGGGTTGTCGTTTTATGCAAGAGTAAACAACGGGTCACGTGAATACCCCCGGTTACTAGACTTCCCATCATAGAACAAATAATAACTCGACTTTTTGGGAAAAACTGTCCGACTCTAAACTCAATTAAGTGCCAACACGACTTTATGTTACTGGACAACTAGCTACGCGAAAAGTGTAACCAAACGTATAGACGGCGATTTGAAAACTCGTATGTCTCCTTTCTTTTCCGCTAAGATTTCTACAAAAACGAAAAAATTTCGGACCTAGATGAATACTCAACAGAAACAGATATCGCTGACTGCAACTCGACTAAACTCAACCGTTTCTTCCAAGAGAAATCAGTATCGTAACAACAGTTTTACACACGGGAGCACGAAAAAATTCATGAAAAATTCACGTTTGCAAAAACCATCAACAGCATGCAAGAAAAATAAAGCACTGATGAAATCGCAATTTAGAACCAAGAGAAATTAAGAAAATTATCGCATGCTTCAATTTATTCCACTACACATAACATCATCAACAATAAAACTCATGTGAAAATAAAAGAGATAAGGAAAAGAGAATCTTATTCCAAATGTCTTCTTGAACGCCAGCACATGTCTGAGTGGAATTGTCTGTCAATCCATACTTCAAATAATGCTCAACATCACGAGGGACCCCCAAACTTAGTCTCTAGGCATGAAATAACACTAGACATTAAATCAAGAATGACTAGAATATGAAGAATAATAACTCATTGGGGTAAAACAAAATATTAGAGAAATCAGGGCCACAAGAATACACGAATCCAAACGAAATAACAAAACAAAGAAAAATTAAAAACGAAAAATCAAATAAAAACAACTAACTAGAAAGCAAGTAAAAATGATGGGTTGCCTCCCATCAAGCCCTCTATTTTACGTCTTGAGCACGACGTGGCAAAAAGAATTTAACGTGGCTTCTTTCTAGGGAGATTGTCAAGTGCCCCCTTTTTGCAATCTATAAGCCTCTTATTCCATAAGGGAGGCTTTGGTTCATGCCCGGTTGCCAGAAATAATGAGTAAGAATAATTATGCGAGCAACCAAATAATAATGGGAGAATATAATAATTGTAAGGCACGAAAAAATAAGCAGAGTTCGAATGGGTAAATAGTAAAGACTTATCATGCACAACCTCATTAGAACTCAAAGAATCAGCCTCAACAAAATCACAAGTAATGGGTCAATCTCTCCCATTATTGATTTAGGAATAATTATGCGTGGCACCGTTAATAAAATTTTAGGCACATAAGTGTTCACCTTATTAGTTGAAGTTTGATGAAAATTTAATGGAATTACTTTGGAAACATCATCAATGGTAACTTCTTCTACAGGCTCATCACACTCTATGTAATTATCAGGTGCTGGGGGATCGACCCTAAAACTCGGCATGCCATTCTTCTCAACCTCCCCCTCTACTTCACTACTAAAGCTATGAGCTGGAAAATAACCGTAGTGAATCTCAAGACCACGACGTGCACATTCTCGCTCAAGAGGGGTACTATCAGGATTTTCGAGAGCGTCTACACATTGTTCAAACATGGTCTTTTGTTTCGGGGGAGGGGGCTGACTGACCCTATTTGGCAAATTATTAAGAACATCGAAATTTATGAAATGCCAAGGGTCACTATAGTCAAAGGAAAACATAATGAAAAAATAAAAATATAAATACTAAAGAAAAAAACTTCAAATTAAAATTAGAGTCGCTTGGTATTGATATTAGCGAAAAATCAGTCCCCGGCAACGACGCCAAAAACTTGTTGTGAGAAAATCCCTCACACTATGCCGCAAGTGCACGGTGTCAACAAGTAATAAAGTGATAAGTAAGATATCGTTCCCTCGAGGACTGAATTCACTAAGTACCAAAATATAGTCAACTCACAATTTTATTTGAAGAACAATTATATGGAATTTATATCTAAACTAATTTCAGAAAGATAAATAATAATAGGAATAATAATAAGGGTGTAGGATTATGATTTTTACCTCAAACAATCAGGAATGATTTTTATTCAATTTAATTCACTTTTATTCAATTGATTGTAAGCCAGGAATTCCTAAATTATTCTAAAGCCTTTCCCAAGGTCGATAGAAAATACTACGAATTATTAACTCGATATATCCCTATTCGAATTAGATAATTAATAGCTAAAACAGGTCAAAAATTCCCACAATAAATAGACTTCACAATTCCCATGAGTATATTCCTACCTCACGAAAATTATGATTCGTCTCACAAGAACTATGCCTAAATTTCATCTCCCGAATCCACAAAGACATTCAAAACAATTCAACTGTTGGCCAGACAATTAAAAAGCATTAAGAACAATGAGAAAAATCCAACTCAATATGAATAACGAATGGATTGAAATAATAATAAATAAATCAAACCGTCATGTAATCGGCTACAATCACAACCTTACTTGAATAGATCTAGAAACTAAAATGCGGAAAAATTAAGAAAAACCGTAGGGATCCGTGGTCTTGTCGTCGACCACAAATCTCCTCCTTGTGTTCTTCTCCCTCCTAAGATGTCTCCGATCGATCCCTCTGTTTTCAGCCCTTCAATGCTTATTTATAATCGTTTCTCGGCCTTCAAAACGCGTCATGTGATTAGGTCGAGAACAGCTCCAAAACGGCGAAGAAACGCGGAAGGCTCGGCCCAAAACCGCCATGGGCCGCGGCTCACTTAATCGTGCGCGGCCCCTCGCTCGGGCCGAATGCCTGGGCGCATATTTTCCTCCTGGGCCGCGGCTCACTTAATCTGTGCCGCGGCTCACGGTACAGTGGGTTCGGCGTTTGCTGGTCACCTGCGTGTGCCGCGGACCGTTTCCCTTGTGCCGCGGCCCCAGGCCAAAAACTGCCATTTTCGCCCGTTTTTCGTCGTTCGAGCTTCCGGACTCCAATTTCCTGCAAACCATATAAGAATAGTGCATTAAAAGCTCATTTATGCAGATTTAGGCTCAAGATGGATATAAAATAATGATAAATAAGCGCATAAAAATGCGCCTAACAAATACCCCCAAACTTGAGCCTTTGCTTGTCCTCAAGCAAAAATTATCAATTTTAAACAAAATGTATCGTGAATAATCATGCAAGTCCATAGTGCTCAACTTAATCAATACTACCCTGAAAATCTCAGAGAATAGTACAAGTATCGTAATAGCGAGTCACATCCAGGACACTGATTCCACTAAGTAACCAATTTCAGTCCTAATCAATCGTTCATGAAGAAAATCAAGCTCAAAGATTAACAAGCGTGAATTTAACCGACCGTCAATATGAAGGGTTAAAAATAAACAAGCCAACTTGCCCAGTCCCACAGTCTAGTGGCAAAAATTACAAGAGTTTCATCATCAAAAATAACCCTCGGACAGTATTCCCTTATATATGCTTAATAAGATGATTCGAGTTGACCACTAGGTTCGGATCTCGGGATGTTTCATCGGGATAATCCTAGGGTGGAATTCCATTCTCATGTATTGGGGCACCGTTTGACGTAAAAGACACTCATGGGGCACATGGATGCTTCTAGTTACTAAGTTCCCATCCACAGCGGAGAAACAACTCAAATAGCTATTCCCGCATGTCCGATTCAAGGTCGCTGTTTAACACGAGAGTAAACAACGGGTTACGTGAATACCCCCGGTTACTAGGCTCCCCATCCTTGGCACATGCGATAACTCTAAACCACAAGTCTAATCAGGGTTGTCGTTTTACGCGAGAGTAAACAACGGGTCACGTGAATACCCCCAATTACTAGACTTCCCATCATAGAACAAATAATATCTCGACTTTTTGGGAAAAACTGTCCGACTCTAAACTCAATTAAGTGCCAACACGACTTTATGTTACTGGACAACTAGCTACGCGAAAAGTGTAACCAAACGTATAGACGGCGATTTGAAAACTCGTATGTCTCCTTTCTTTTCCGCTAAGATTTCTACAAAAACGAAAAAATTTCGGACCTAGATGAATACTCAACAGAAACAGATATCGCTGACTACAACTCGACTAAACTCAACCGTTTCTTCCAAGAGAAATCAGTATCGTAACATCAATTTTACACACGGGAGCACGAAAAAATTCACGAAAAATTCACGTTTGCAAAAACCATCAACAGCATGCAAGAAAAATAAAGCACTGATGAAATCGCAATTTATAACCAAGAGAAATTAAGAAAATTATCGCATGCTTTAATTTATTCCACTACACATAACATCATCAACAATAAAACTCATGTAAAAATAAAAGAGATAAGGAAAAGAGAATCTTATTCCAAATGTCTTCTTGAATGCCAGCACATGTCTGAGTGGAATTGTCTGTCAATCCATACCTCAAATAATGCTCAACATCACGAGGGACCCCCAAACTTAGTCTCTAGTCATGAAATAACAATAGACATTAAATCAAGAAAGACTAGAATATGAAGAATAATAACTCATTGGGGTGAAACAAAATATTAGAGAAATCAGGGCCACAAGAATACACGATTCCAAACGAAATAACAAAACAAAGAAAAATTAAAAATGAAAAATCAAATAAAAACAACTAACTAGAAAGCAAGTAAAAATGATGGGTTGCCTCCCATCAAGCGCTCTATTTTACGTCTTGAGCACGACATGGCAAAAAGAATTTAACGTGGCTTCTTTCTAGGGAGATTGCCAAATGCCCCCTTCTTGCAATCTATAAGCCTCTTATTCCATAAGGGAGGCTTTGGTTCATGCCCGGTTTCCAGAAATAATGAGTAAGAATAATTATGCGGGCAACCAAAAATAATGGGAGAATATAATAATTGTAAGGCACGAAAAAATAAGCAGAGTTCGAATAGGTAAATAATAAAGACTTATCGTGCACAACCTCATTAGAACTCAAAGAATCAGCCTCAACAAAATCACAAGTAATGGGGTCAATCACTCCCATTATGGATTTAGAAAAAATTATGCGTGGCACCATTAATAAAATTTTAGGCACATAAGTGTTCACCTTATTAGTCGAAGTTTGATGACAATTTAATGGAATTTCTTTGGAAACATCATCAATGGTAACTTATTCTACAGGCTCATCACACTTTATGTAATTATCAGGTGCTGGGGGATCGACCCTAAAACTCGGCATGCCATTCTTATCAACCTCCCCCTCTACTTCACTACTAAAGCTATGAGCTGGAAAATAACCGTAGTGAATCTCAAGACCACGACGTGCACATTCTCGCTCAAGAGGGGTACTATCAGGATTTTCGAGAGCGTCTACACATTGTTCAAACATGGTCTTTTGTTTCGGGGGAGGGGGCTGACTGACCCTATTTGGCAAATTATTAAGAACATCGAAATTTATGAAATGCCAAGGGTCACTATAGTCAAAGGAAAACATAATGAAAAAATAAAAATATAAATACGAAAGAAAAAAACTTCAAATTAAAATTAGAGTCGCTTGGTATTGATATTAGCGAAAAATCAGTCCCCGGCAACGACGCCAAAAACTTGTTGTGAAGAAATCCCTCACACTATGCCGCAAGTACACGGTGTCAACAAGTAATAAAGTGATAAGTAAGATATCGTTCCCTCGAGGACTGAATTCACTAAGTACCAAAATATAGTCAACTCACAATTTTATTTGAAGAACAATTATATGGAATTTATATCTAAACTAATTGCAGAAAAATAAATAATAATAGGAATAATAATAAGGGTGTAGGATTATGATTTTCACCTCAAACAATCAGGAATGATTTTTATTCAATTTAATTCACTTTTATTCATTTGATTGTAAGCCAGGAATTCCTAAATTATTCTAAAGCCTTTCCCAAGGTCGATAGAAAATACTACGAATTATTAACTCGATATATCCCTATTCGAATTAGATAATTAATAGCTAAAACAGTTCAAGAATTCCCACAATAAATAGACTTCACAATTCCCATGAGTATATTCCTATCTCACAAAAATTATGATTCGTCTCACAAGAACTATGCCTAAATTTCATCTCCCGAATCCATAAAGACATTCAAAACAATTCAACTGTTGGCGAGACAATTAAAAAGCATTAAGAACAATGAGAAAAATCAAACTCAATATGAATAACGAATGGATTGAAATAATAATAAATAAATCAAACCATCATGTAATCGGCTGCAATAACAACCCTACTTTAATAGATATAGAAACTAAGATGCGGAAAAATTAAGAAAAACCGTAGGGATCCGTGGTGTTGTCGTCGGTCACAAACCTCCTCCTTGTGTTCTTCTCCCTCCTAAGATGTCTCCGATCGATCCCTCTGTTTTCAGCCCTTCAATGCTTATTTATAACTGTTCTCAGCCTTCAAAACGCGTCCGTGTGATTAGGTCGAGAACAGGCTCCAAAACGGCGAAGAAACGCGGAAGGCTCAGCCAAAACCGCCCTGTGGGCCGCGGCTCACTTAATCTGTGCCGCGGCCCCTACTGCTCAGCGCCGGATGCCTGGGTGCATATTTTCCTCCTTGGCCGCGGCTCACTTAATCTGTGCCGCGGCTCACGGTATAGTGGGTTCGGCGCTTGCTGGTCACCTGCGTGTGCCGCGGCCCGTTTCCCTTGTGCCGCGGCCCCAGGCCAAAAACTGCCATTTTCGCCCATTTTTCGTCGTTCGAGCTTCCGGACTCCAATTTCCTGCAAAACATATAAGAATAGTGCATTAAAAGCTCATTTATGTAGATTTAGGCTCAAGATGGATATAAAATAATGATAAATAAGCCCATAAAAATACGCCCAACAAATACCCCCAAACTCGAGCCTTTGCTTGTCCTCAAGCAAAAATTATCAATTTTAAACAAAATGTATCGTGAATAATCATGCAAGTCCATAGTGCTCAACTTAATCAATACTACCCTGAAAATCTCAGAGAATAGTACAAGTATCGTAATAGCGAGTCACATCCAGGACACTGATTCCACTAAGTAACCAATTTCAGTCCTAATCAATCGTTCATGAAGAAAATCAAGCTCAAAGATTAACAAGCGTGAATTTAACCGACCATCAATATGAAGGGTTAAAAATAAACAAGCCAACTTGCCCAGTCCCACAGTCTAGTGGCAAAAATTACAAGAGTTTCATCATCAAAAATAACCCTCGGACAGTATTCCCTTATATATGCTTAATAAGATGATTCGAGTTGACCACTAGGTTCGGATCTCGGGATGTTTCATCGGGATAATCCTATGGTGAAATTCCATTCTCATGTATTGGGGCACCGTTTGACGTAAAAGACACTCATGGGGCACATGGATGCTTCTAGTTACTAAGTTCCCCTCCACAGCGGAGAAACAAGTGGAATAGCTATTCCCGCATGTCCGATTCAAGGTCGCTGTTTTACGCGAGAGTAAACAACGGGTTACGCGAATACCCCCGGTTACTAGGCTCCCCATCCGTGGCACATGCGATAACTCTAAACCACTAGTCTAATCAGGGTTGTCGTTTTACGCGAGAGTAAACAACGGGTCACATTAATACCCCCGGTTACTATACTTCCCATCATAGAACAAATAATATCTCGACTTTTTGGGAAAAACTGTCTGACTCTAAACTCAATTAAGTGCCAACACAACTTTATGTTACTGGACAACTAGCTACGCGAAAAGTGCAACCAAACGTATAGACGGCGATTTGAAAACTCGTATGTCTCCTTTCTTTTCCGCTAAGATTTCTACAAAAACGAAAAAATTTCGGACCTAGATGAATACTCAATAGAAACAGATATCGCTGACTGCAACTCGACTAAACTCAACCGTTTCTTCCAAAATAAATCAGTATCGTAACATCAGTTTTACACACAGGAGCACGAAAAAATTCACGAAAAATTCACGTTTGCAAAAACCATGAACAGCATGCAAGAAAAATAAAGCACTGATGAAATCGCAATTTATAACCAAGAGAAATTAAGAAAATTATCGCATGCTTCAATTTATTCCACTACACATAACATCATCAATAATAAAACTCATGTGAAAATAAAAGAGATAAGGAAAAGAGAATCTTATTCTAAATGTCTTCTTGAATGCCAGCACATGTCTGAGTGGAATTGTCTGTCAATCCATACTTCAAATAATGCTCAACATCATGAGGGACCCCCAAACTTAGTCTCTAGTCATGAAATAACAATAGACATTAAATCAAGAAAGACTAGAATATGAAGAATAATAACTCATTGGGGTAAAACAAAATATTAGAGAAATCAGGGCCACAAGAATACACGAATCCACACAAAATAACAAAACAAAGAAAAATTAAAAACGAAAAATCAAATAAAAACAACTAACTAGAAAGCAAGTAAAAATGATGGGTTGCCTCCCATCAAGCGCTCTATTTTACGTCTTGAGCACGACGTGGCAAAAATAATTTAACGTGGCTTCTTTATAGGGAGATTGCCAAATGCCCCCTTCTTGCAATCTATAAGCCTCTTATTCCATAAGGGAGGCTTTGGTTCATGCCCGGTTGCCAGAAATAATGAGTAAGAATAATTATGCGGGCAACCAAAAAATAATGAGAGAATATAATAATTGTAAGGCACGAAAAAATAAGCAGAGTTCGAATGGGTAAATAATAAAGACTTATCATGCACAACCTCATTAGAACTCAAAGAATCAGCCTCAACAAAATCACAAGTAATGGGGTCAATCTCTCCCATTATGGATTTAGGAAAAATTATGCGTGGCACCGTTAATAAAATTTTAGGCACATAAGTGTTCACCTTATTAGTCGAAGTTTGATGACAATTTAATGGAAATTATTTGGAAACATCATCAATGGTAACTTCTTCTACAGGCTCATCACACTTTATGTGTAATACCCCGATTTTTCGGATATATTTTTCGTTTATATATTGGATATCATGGATGGTTAATTATGCTCGAGGACGTTGTGAACGTTTGATAATGTTATTGAATTGAGTATATGTATTGATTTTGCCGTATGTTCGTATTTAGTATGTCGTGACGCTGGACAGTGCATTGAATTTTTGGCTAAGTATAAAAGCCATTACGTACGTTAAGCCTTGGAGCTTACGTACGTAAAATGTGTTAGCTTACGTACGTTATATAGTGTACATAACGTACGTAACAAGAGGAATCGGACAGTTGGGGCCCGTGGTCGGCGGCTTTCGGCGTAGATGTGGACAGGTGAGTCAACGGATGGATTTACATACGTTATACAGGGTGTATTACATACGTAATACGAGTATAATACTGTAGCAAGTCAACGTACGTATTACGTACGCAACGGAATAAGTGTTACGTACGTTACGGGGCGGCTGGCCGAGTCGTGGCCGAGAGGACCTGTAGTGGCTGAGCATGGTCGGCAGTGACTCGCTGGGATGGCCGATCATGGTCGGCAGTGACTCGCATGGATGGCCGATCGCGGTCGGTAGTGACTCGCTGGGGGCTAGGACTGGCCGATAACGTACGTAAGGTACCGACTGGTTACGGCCGTAAGGGACCGTTACGTACGTGGCACCGCCGGTTACGTACGTAAGGATGTCGGCCAAACTGGGCAGTAGGGTAGGCCACGGCCGGCTACGTACGTAAGCACCTGCCGGTTACGTACGTAAGGTGCCGGCAGGGCTCGGCCTATATAAGGCCTGGACCGAGTCATCTTGGGCATTTTTCATTCTTCTTCGTTTTTTCGCGATTCCTTCAAAGAAAAGTGGATGGATTTGAGTAAGATCATCATGTAACAACATGTTTTGGAAGTTTTATTCATGGATTAACATCATCTCCACCCGGATCGAAGGTAAGAACACCTAAACTTTTGGTTTTGGATGTTCTTGAGGTTTCTTGGTGTTTTGGCCGATTTGATTCGTTTTGATTCAGATTATTGATGGAAATTTGTTGTAAGCTCGTAATCATTCATTAACCTTGAAGTTTTGTGGAACAAATTCGAGTATTCCTTTGAATAATCGATTGAATTGGACTATGCCTTCAAAGTGTTCGATGAAATGTCTCAATGAGTAGAACTTGGAAAATTCTACACGTTTTCGTATGAATGATGGTTGAATTGATATTGTTGTGATGATTCTTGGTAATTATGGGAATTTTGTTAAGGGGAGATAATGAATTGATGATCAAATGCCTTGATTATGATGATTATGATTATGGAATCATAGAGTTCTTGATGTTCTTGAGGCCATATGATGACTATGATGATTTGATAATTCGTTTAACCGATTTAAGATGATATTCTAAATCATAGTGATGATAGTGGTTGATTTAGATGAGATGAATCTTGATATGAGGTTGAATTCCGGATTGAATATGTTATGATCATTGTTACCAAGTTGGTTTGATTATTGATATGATTATTGTTCTAGGTTGATTAACCAATAGGTATAATCATTTTGCCGCGGTGAAAAGCCGTAGATTCCGTCGATCAAATTTGAAGAGCTCGTAGACGAGGGCGGCGAGTTCGGTGTTGGTTTTGTCGTGTTGGTATCCGTGCAAGTGTTTACTTGTTCGGTTGTAATGTTTTGATGAGTAATTCCATTTACATTTCATAAGTATTTTATGTTGTATTGCATATTGATTTAATGTTCAGAGTTGTTCTAAAAGGATTAGAATGCACCGTTGATGATTGTTGAGATACTTGGACAATCTTGGGAAGATTGTAGTATTCGGATATTGTTGATGTCATTTTGGATATTCTTGGTCTATGGTATACATTTCGGAAGGAAGTCCGGATAGAGGTATGTTTTGTGGTAATCGTACATAGAAGATTGTGTACGGGAAGGTATTCGGTATTGAGGTATTATGTGGTATTATCGTGATATTGGGATTTTGATGAGAATCGTTGGATTACCTAAGTGGTAAGGTTATCGTTGAGGTTATTATTCTCATGATGCATGGCATGTGAATATTTATGTTTATGTACTTGCGGTTATTTGTCGGGCATTATTGCTGACCCCGTTGTGGGACTTGTTTTTCAGGTATTGCGAACTTTGATAGTAGCGGTCGTGAAGCGAGGATTCCGGACGATCGCTATGGCATATTGTTGGGGAATCGTGTATTTTGTTTGTGTATATTATTATTGATGTATATGTATCTTGACTGTATTTTTATCCATTTGTGTGAGTTCTTTCAAATGGCTTTCGCTTTATGCCAATCGAGTTTGATTTCAAAAACCGATTCCCTTAACCGAGTTTTTGGCCTTGATTATCTTGACGGTAGTTGGTGTTTTCAAATGATTTTGTGAGTTTTGAAAAATACTACCGTCATCGGCCTTTTTGGGCGTTTTTGTAATTGGTTTTTAGCCTGGTGGGTTCCGGCGCGGGGCCCACGGCGTGTAATACTCCCGTAAGGTTTTGGGGGTGTTACAAATATGGTATCAGAGCCCATGGTTTTGTGATAACCGGCATGTGTGTTATGTGGCTCTACCAGTGTGGTAGTTGCGTGATTTTTGTGTAGCTGGATTTCTGGCTATTTTGGACTGTGTTGTTTTGGTTCTGTGTGATTTTCCGAAATCTTGTCGTGGTGATGTGTGGGTTTGGGGATTGTTGGTGTTTCCGAGACCGACGAGGCAGGGAGTGAACGCCGGTGCCGTGGTCATGTGCAATGTACGGCTCCAATCGGGAAGTGAACGCCGGTGCGAGGCACGTGCAATGTGCGGCTTTCGAAGTGGAGTGGAACGCCGGTGATACGTGCATGTGACAAGGAGCGGCTCATGCGCTTTAGGTGAGGAGACACAGCGTCACAGATCCCACAAAACTCGACAGTGCTCTAAACTTGTTGTGGTCTTGGCGGAGACCAATCGTTTTCAAATTGTGATTATTCCTGTATGGGCATTCTTGTTGTGTCGATATTTTTGAAATGGTGTCATATGCTAGTATCACGGGAGATCTTCGTCTTCACAGACCTGTAAGTATGTTGTTCGGATTATTAGATAATTCTTGGTTATCTTGGTGATTTTGGATTTTCCATTGAAATGTTGTTTGTGCGAGTGATTGCAAGTTTCGAGGACGAAACTTATTTTTAAGGGGGGTAGAGTGTAATACCCCGATTTTTCGGATATATTTTTCGTTTATATATTGGATATCATGGATGGTTAATTATGCTCGAGGACGTTGTGAACGTTTGATAATGTTATTGAATTGAGTATATGTATTGATTTTGCCGTATGTTCGTATTTAGTATGTCGTGACGTCGGACAGGAACAGTTGAATTTTTGGCTAAGTATAAAAGCCATTACGTACGTTAAGCCTTGGAGCTTACGTACGTAAAATGTGTTAGCTTACGTACGTTATATAGTGTACATAACGTACGTAATAAGAGGAATCGGACAGTTGGGGCCCGTGGTCGGCGGCTTTCGGCGTAGATGTGGACAGGTGAGTCAACGAATTGATTTACGTACATTATACAGGGTGTATTACGTACGTAATACGAGTATAATACTGTAGCAAGTCAACGTACGTATTACGTACGCAATGGAATAAGTGTTACGTACGTTACGGGGCGGCTGGCCGAGTCGTGGCCGAGAGGACCTGTAGTGGCCGAGCATGGTCGGCAGTGACTCGCTGGGATGGCCGATCATGGTCGGCAGTGACTCGCATGGATGGCCGATCGCGGTCGGCAGTGACTCGCTGGGGGCTAGGACTGGCCGATAACGTACGTAAGGTACCGACCGGTTACGGCCGTAAGGGACCGTTACGTACGTAAGCAGCTGCCGGTTACGTACGTAAGGATGTCGGCCAAACTGGGCAGTAGGGTAGGCCGTGGCCGGCTACGTACGTAAGCACCTGCCGGTTACGTACGTAAGGTGCCGGCAGGGCTCGGCCTATATAAGGCCTGGACCGAGTCATCTTGGGCATTTTTCATTCTTCTTCGTTTTTTCGCGATTCCTTCAGCAAAAGTGGATGGATTTGAGTAAGATCATCATGTAACAACATGTTTTGGAAGTTTTATTCATGGATTAACATCATCTCCACCCGGATCGAAGGTAAGAACACCTAAACTTTTGGTTTTTGGATGTTCTTGAGGTTTCTTGGTGTTTTGGCCGATTTGATTCGTTTTGATTCAGATTATTGATGGAAATTTGTTGTAAGCTCGTAATCATTCATTAACCTTGAAGTTTTGTGGAACAAATTCGAGTATTCCTTTGAATAATCGATTGAATTGGACTATGCCTTCAAAGTGTTCGATGAAATGTCTCAATGAGTAGAACTTGGAAAATTCTACACGTTTTCGTATGAATGATGGTTGAATTGATATTGTTGTGATGATTCTTGGTAATTATGGGAATTTTGTTAAGGGGAGATAATGAATTGATGATCAAATGCCTTGATTATGATGATTATGATTATGGAATCATAGAGTTCTTGATGTTCTTGAGGCCATATGATGACTATGATGATTTGATAATTCGTTTAACCGATTTAAGATGATATTCTAAATCATAGTGATGATAGTGGTTGATTTAGATGAGATGAATCTTGATATGAGGTTGAATTCCGGATTGAATATGTTATGATCATTGTTACCAAGTTGGTTTGATTATTGATATGATTATTGTTCTAGGTTGATTAACCAATAGGTATAATCATTTTGCCGCGGTGAAAAGCCGTAGATTCCGTCCAGTCGGGGCTGAAGAGCTCGTAGACGAGGGCGACGAGTTCGGTGTTGGTTTTGTCGTGTTGGTATCCAGGCAAGTGTTTACTTGTTCGGTTGTAATGTTTTGATGAGTAATTCCATTTACATTTCATAAGTATTTTATGTTGTATTGCATATTGACGAATGTTCAGTGATGTTCTAAAAGGATTAGAATGCACAGTTGATGATTGTTGAGATACTTGGACAATCTTGGGAAGATTGTAGTATTCGGATATTGTTGATGTCATTTTGGATATTCTTGGTCTATGGTATACATTTCGGAAGGAAGTCCGGATAGAGGTATGTTTTGTGGTAATCGTACATAGAAGATTGTGTACGGGAAGGTATTCGGTATTGAGGTATTATGTGGTATTATCGTGATATTGGGATTTTGATGAGAATCGTTGGATTACCGGAAGTGGTAAGGTTATCGTTGAGGTTATTATTCTCATGATGCATGGCATGTGAATATTTATGTTTATATACTTGCGGTTATTTGTCGGGCATTATTGCTGACCCCGTTGTGGGACTTGTTTTTCAGGTATTGAGAACTTTGATGGTAGCGGTCGTGAAGTGAGGATTCCGAACGATACTGGCTATGGCATATTGTTGGGGAATCGTGTATTTTGTTTGTGTATATTATTATTGATGTATATGTATCTTGGACTGTATTTTTATCCGCTGTGTGAGTTCTTTCAAATGGCTTTCGGCTTTATGCCAACTGAGTTTGATTTCAAAAACCGATTCCCTTAACCGAGTTTTTGGCCTTGATTATCTTGACGGTAGTTGGTGTTTTTAAATGATTTTGTGAGTTTTGAAAAATTCTACCGTCATCGGCCTTTTTGGGCGTTTTTGTAATTGGTTTTTAGCCTGGTGGGTTCCGGCGCGGGGCCCACGGCGTGTAATACTCCCGTAAGGTTTTGGGGGTGTTATATTATGTAATTATCAGGTGCTGGGGGATCGACCCTAAAACTCGGCATGTCATTATTATCAACCTCCCCCTCTACTTCACTACTAAAGCTATGAGCTGGAAAATAACCGTAGTGAATCTCAAGACCATGACGTGCACATTCTCGCTCAAGAGGGGTACTATCAGGATTTTCGAGAGCGTCTACACATTGTTCAAACATGGTCTTTTGTTTCGGGGGAGGGGGCTGACTGACCCTATTTGGCAAATTATTAAGAACATCGAAATTTATGAAATGCCAAGGGTCACTATAGTCAAAGGAAAACATAATGAAAAAATAAAAATAAAAATACTAAAGAAAAAAACTTCAAATTAAAATTAGAGTCGCTTGGTATTGATATTAGCGAAAAATCAGTCCCCGGCAATGGCGCCAAAAACTTGTTGTGAGGAAATCCCTCACACTATGCCGCAAGTGCACGGTGTCAACAAGTGATAAAGTGATAAGTAAGATATCGTTCCCTCGAGGACTGAATTCACTACGTACCAAAATATAGTCAACTCACAATTTTATTTGAAGAACAATTATATGGAATTTATATCTAAACTAATTGCAGAAAAATAAATAATAATAGGAATAATAATAAGGGTGTAGGATTATGATTTTCACCTCAAACAATCAGGAATGATTTTTATTCAATTTAATTCACTTTTATTCAATTGATTGTAAGCCAGGAATTCCTAAATTATTCTAAAGCCTTTCCCAAGGTCGATAGAAAATACTACGAATTATTAACTCGATATATCCCTATTCGAATTAGATAATTAATAGCTAAAACAGTTCAAGAATTCCCACAATAAATAGGCTTCACAATTGCCATGAGTATATTCCTATCTCACGAAAATTATGATTCGTCTCACAAGAACTATGCCTAAATTTCATCTCCCGAATCCATAAAGACATTCAAAACAATTCAACTGTTGGCCAGACAATTAAAAAGCATTAAGAACAATGAGAAAAATCCAACTCAATATGAATAACGAATGGATTGAAATAATAATAAATAAATCAAACCGTCATGTAATCGGCTACAATCACAACCCTACTTGAATAGATCTAGAAACTAAGATGCAGAAAAATTAAGAAAAACCGTAGGGATCCGTGGTCTTGTCGTCGGCCACAAATCTCCTCCTTGTGTTCTTCTCCCTCCTAAGATGTCTCCGATCGATCCCTCTGTTTTCAGCCCTTCAATGCTTATTTATAACTGTTCTCAGCCTTCAAAACGCGTCTGTGTGATTAGGTCGAGAACAGGCTCCAAAACGGCGAAGAAATGCGGAAGGCTCAGCCAAAACCGCCCTGTGGGCCGCGGCTCACTTAATCTGTGCCGCGGCCCCTCTGCCAGCCGGATGCACAGGCGCATATTTTCCTCCTGGACCGCGGCTCACTTAATCTGTGCCACGGCTCACGGTACAGTGGGTTCGGCGCTTGCTGGTCACCTGCGTGTGCCGCGGCCCGCTTCCCTTGTGCCGCGGCCCCAGGCCAAAAACTGCCATTTTCGCCCGTTTTTCGTCGTTCGAGCTTTCGGACTCCAATTTCCTACAAAACATATAAGAATAGTGCATTAAAAGCTCATTTATGCAGATTTAGGCTCAAGATGGATATAAAATAATGATAAATAAGCGCATAAAAATACGCCTAACAATCATCAACCCACATGAGTCAGGACACGATTTCTAGTAATAATAATAATAATTGTTATATAAATAATATTATAGCCCAAGATAAGAAGTTTATTGTGTCAATCACTTTGACTCTTACCCATAGTAAATCAAAGCAATAAATATTATAAATACACAATTAAATATTATGTAATTAGAATTAAGAAATAATAATTATCCGAGATTTATGTTCTTCTTACAGTCAGTACAGAAGACACTATCTCACTTTGATCCAGTTCAACGTATGCAAATACGCTAATGCATGCTAATAGTCAAGACCAACTAATCTCAAGCATACAATTCAATCTTTCATATAATTTGTCTAATAATTATATAGGTTGTGAACTATTATATTATTTTATAAGGCACCAATAATGTGATCTTCCGTGTGACACAACACACCACATTATCTACAATATAATTCATTTGCATAACCATAATGTGAATAAATATGCAAAACATGTGACTATATGTAATTAATATTCTCATAGGTAGTTATAAGGAAATAAGGTAATACAAGCATAAAGTATGCTTTGCAGTATACAACTCCAAGTGATAAGAACCTTGTGGGAAAAATGATCCTTGGAAGGAAACGAGTATGACATACGGTGTGGATGTAAGACTCCCTGTAATACCCCGATTTTTTATATGCATGATTTATTATAACCTCAAGTGCGATAATAGGGCTTTTGCATTCCCAAGTAATAAAATTTTGACTAATGGGATAAGTTTAGATCTATTTACATGTTTTTAATTCAGAAATTGGATGTTCGGTTATCTGGTGGATTCTCTTACGAATTTGATTTTCGATAGACAAAATCTTGATTCCGTCGCCTTCTACATACACAAGTTTTACGTTGCGAGTATGATTTTTGAAAATTTACTTTTTGAATTTTTGTGTATATTATATGTCGAGTCGTTTTTTGGATAATTCACATTCCGTAAATCGGGAAACTTTTCTCCGACTTTAAGCTGTAAGTTCGACACGATAATTTAATATATGACATACATACAATACCCGAGTAAATTTATCTGTGGAAGAGCGAAATGTAAAATATTCTTCGAACGCTTTATTAAATGGCTTTGGTTAACCTAGTATAAAAGGGACATTCCCTTTTCCTCTTCACTTCATCTTCTTCCTCCCCCATTTCACCTTTTGGCTGCCGCCCTTGTAAGAGAAAGAGGAGTATTTTTTTCTCCATTTTTCTTCCATTGGAGCTCCACAAACAAGCTCCATTGGTATTCCAAACTTGAATCAAAGCTCATATTCAAGTAAGTTAGCTTCTCCTGTTCATTTCTATCCAAGTAAAAATAGATTTTAGCTAACATTAAAATTTGGAAATTGATGAAGTAACTTAGGTTTGATGTTTTAATCCTTTGTATGTTGTTTGTAAGTTGATTCTAAGGTACTTAGGAGTATTTAAAACAACTTTTATTCATGCTTTGATTTTTGTCATTTGGGCCGAAAATATTAGGGTTCATAGCTCAAGCATGTGTTGTTTTTCTTATGATTTTCTTACACTATTTGTTTCTACTTGATGATATGATGCTATGACTAATTTATGGGATTTTAATAAAATATTTGGTATTTTGGAAAGAAAGGAAGAATCATGCTTAGTTCTTGATATGTTGATATATGTTCAAACTGACTTAATGTTTGTGATGATCTATGAAAGATATACATGATATGTTTTTGTTAGATTTTTGTAAAATGTTTGAAAACAAAGACGAGATGTTGGATTTATGGAGTTGATCATGTGTTAGATTATAGTTGATGTAACTAAAGAGCATGTTATATATTGAGGATTTTTAAATCATGTTTAGGTCATTTTCATGTTAGGACCAACATGAGTATGGATTAAATGTGTTGCTAGATATTGATGATGCTTGATCTTGATGATGCTTGATATTGATGATATTTGATACCTGTTGATATTGGAAATAAAAAGTGTTACTAGTCATTTTTTTCAAAATAAAAGATTATGAAATGGGAGTTCGTAGTGTCGATTCTCTAAACTGATATAAGAATCAATTGTTAACTCAACACCCAGTCACATCATGCTCAACTGAAGAGTAAGGTAAATGATTTACTAGTATTTATGATTCAAACTTCTTCTGCCATGAAAAATGTATCTCTTTACGAGTTTTGTGAGATGTTAATTATGGACATGTATGGAACGATATATGTATGGCGAAGCATGTAATATATGAATTTTTATTTTACGATTACGCATGAATTGTTGCTTATGAAGAAACATGAGAGACTAGAACCTAGAAACTTCTGTAGAGTCTTTTATTACGCGAACGAAAACTTATGCGCCTTAAGAATTTCAACATATGCACGAATTTGAAAGGCGGACAATGATGATGTAACAACGAGGATCAATTATGCAGTGACGTCTCCAACGAATATCACTTACGTACGAGTAATGCGAGTATGGTTATTTTCTATCGGGATGTCCATTTATGGCGGAACCCGAATAACTTTCATACCCCGTTGGAGAGTAGATTATTTTTTATGTTAAGTGTTTCCCACAGTCCAGTGTTCGAGTCGAGAACTTATGATGAGATTTATATTCTACTTCTGAGAAGCCTTTAGTAGAGCTGTTCTATTATGTTTAGACATTGATGTATTATATGTATACCTTCTTCATATGATGGCGACAATGAAGATGACACCGCAGAAGTTAGAGAGGAGAAGGAGGACACCGTGCAAACTTGTGGAGGCTTTTTGCAGCACATATCGAGGTACAGGTGCCACCGTAGACCAGTGCATGGCAGACTTGAGGCAACCTGGCGCCTAGCTGCTCCTCATGGTGTCTCAGACTACAAGGGCATTCAGCGCCTTCTTGACCTCCTTCCGATCGAGTGAATGGAGTGGGATGCTACAGTCTTATGGTACTATATTTCATGAGTCCACTTTAGTACCATCCAGAGATTTCATGGCCTTTGCTATCCGAATCACCACCCAGTACCTCCAGCACCATGCACCTTCCCCTGGAGCTTGTGTGTATCGACCATATGCTAGGGGAGGTTTCCCAGAGAGGCCAGCTACACCTCTACCCAGCCAGGTGGTTCTTGCTGCACCGCCTCATACTCAGGGTGGATTAGACCTGGAGGCAGGGACCTCAGTACCTTGTCGCAGGGACATGAGGATCAAGCCTATTATTCTCAGGAGGACGTCTCCACCACTTCGACCTATGCCAGTCATCGATAAAGTCCACCCACGGCCGATCGCATACGATGCTCATCTACTTCCACCAAAGAAGCGTAGAGTCGTTGAAGATCCTATTTCAGTATCTCCAATTTTAGACAAGGAGTCAGAAGAAGATCCGAAAGAAGATTCAGAAGAGTTTTCCGAGGAAGACAGCTCGACCACCGAGTCGAGGGTGACTTGAGATAGTTCAGGATGGTGCTAGCCATTTATTTTGTATGTTGTATGCGGAATGTCGCTTATTTTGCTTATATGTATTGTTTCGATGTCTAGCACTTTCTTATTTTATAGACGACAATGCTACTTGTTAGAGCATCCCGAATTTTGGTATATATGTAGGCAAATTGCCTAGATCAGCTTGTATAGCTTGATAGTCAATAAGACCTCGTTGAATGTAATTGTTCTATTATGATGCACATAATATATTGATATATATTTTGACCCTTTATGGGCTTTTCTTCTCATGAGTATGATGTTATTATTTTTGATCTCTTTCTGGACCTTGCCACGAGAGTTATCTAACTATTTGTTGATGTGTTATGATTATGTGGTTGCGAATTCCTTTCTATGATCAAGTATGACGATAACTTGGACCAATGAGAATGAAAATGATGATTATGTGAACCACATAATTCCACGCAGAAGGGATAGAGGAAGAGGAGGGCATGAATGTGACCCTACACCACCACCTCCTCCACCTCAACACGCTATTGAAGAGCTTTTCGTCAAGCAGAATCCGCCTACTTTCAATGGGTCAGGAAACCCGAGCGATGCTGAGCTTTGGGTTAGAGCTATGGAACGAATTTTTAACTTCTTAAGGTGTACCAACCAAGAGCGTCTTTATTGTGTGCTCTTCCAACTTACTAGATCTGCGGACTTCTAGTGGGAAGCACGCAGGAAGATCCTGACGGTTGAGCAACTGGAAAACTACTCTTGGGAGGAATTAAAGGAAGCACTATATGACAATTATGTTCCAAAAACCTTCAAGGTCAAGAAGGAAGCTGAGCTCTATAATCTGAAGTAAGGGAGTATGTCAATGACCGAGTACGATAGAATGTTTTGTGAGTTAGCAAGGTATGCTCCAGACCAAGTTGATACTGATGAGAAGATGGTGGGGAAATTTAGATCAGGACTGAGGCATGAGATAGGCATGTCCTTAGCTAGTCATGGAAGGCTGAGCTACACTGAATCACTGAACAAAGCTATGGATATCTAGGCAGCAATGCCATAAGAGAAATGGGCACCCGCAGTTACACCACCACCCACTCAGATAAATTGCCACGAATATAAGGGGAAGCGTAAGTGGGAAGGATGAAATAATGGTGGCAATAAAAACCAAAATGGGAACAACCAGGTACGAGTTGCAAACCCCGTATGTCCCAAGTGTAACAAGCAACATCATGGTGCCTGTCTGTTGGGTGCTGAAAGTTGTTACACATGTGGTCTGAAAGGCCATATCATGAGGAATTTTCCTAAGCAGCAATAGGGAGACCAAACCACCAGGGTCAACCCCAGCCACTAAGGGCACTGCAAGGACAGCCACAACTACCTCCACCACCTAAACAGCAGAATCAGAATGCTAGGTCATATGCCATCAATCAGAAGCAATCTGAGAAGGGTAAGGGTAACTTGGCAGGTATAGCAAACTTCTTAACCTGCCTGTAATTGTTTTGTTTGATATTGGTGCATCGCATTCATTTATTTCCAAAGCATGTATGGATAATCTTAACATTATACCAGAACGTGCTAGTCATGTCATGAGAGTATCTACACCACCAGGAGGAATTTCAACTACCAAGCATGCTTGTTCTAATCTGGAACTAAAACTCAGAAACCTTAAAGTGGTGACTAATATTCTGAATGTTATGACGATGTAGTATGTCTATGTGGTAATACCTAAGATTTTCGTTCAGGTTGCGTTGAATTTTTTTCTATTGTTTAATAGATTATATGTTGTTCGTGCCTATATGATCATGTCTGGTCGTGTCACGTGTTTGTTTGCAACTAGGTTGTTGGTTTTGAACGTTGGCATTTTATCGCATGTTGCATGCTTCGTCGTTCCATTGGCAGGTATCGTTGTTGTGATTAGTTTTTGGAGCGATCCTACTGCCTGTGCAGTAGGAATAGCGCACGCTACATTCATGAATACTGCGTGCTACCAATGCATTGCTAGCACACGATAAGTCTCTTTTACGCACGCTAACAGAGGATGCAGAAATGATGAAGAATGTACCGCATTGGCCTAGGAAGTTGATTAGTGCATGTTATGTAATGGTATAGCGCGCTCTAAGGTGCAGTAGTAGCGCACGCTATGATAAGTATAGCGCACGCTAACTGGTGGTTTTGGGATAGTTCAGAAGCTACTGGATTGGGTTGGAGTGTTGATTAGCGCACGCTAATGCTTTTGGTTAGCGCGCGCTAACTGGGCAGTTGTGCAGAACGTATTTTTTTGATGATTCAATAGCGCACGCTAATATGGATGATTAATGCGCGCTAAGCTGTCCAGTATATACACTGGACAGCAATTTATTCTTCTCACTTTTTCCTTCATTTATTCCTCCTCCACGTCGTGTGAGACGAGAGTGCGTAGGGTTGGGTTCCTTGGTTAATTTTTGCTCCATCCAAGGTGGTTTAAAGAGTCCTAGGTGATTATATCATCTAATCCGTTGATATTAGTCTGATCGAGTTATTTTTTCTGGATTTCCCTAAAGTTGACTTTTTGGGGATTTTATTATTGATCTCATTCTAATCCGGTTTTTATGAATCGATCGTGTTATTGGTCATGTTCGGCGGATTGTATATCCATATCTTTGACTCGTTCAACTTGATTTGTGATTTTAACATTCTTGAGGAACCGTGAACATTTAATGTTCGATTAAATTCTTCAGTGAGTTTTCATTAAAATGTCACATTTTCCATCGTTATTTAGCTGGTATTCTTGTAATAAATATGTTGTCATTGTTTTCTCGCGAAGGTTGTAGGTTTTCGGGGCCGTTTGGTTGAGCCGTGTTCGTCGGGAGTTCACGTGTTAATATCTGAAGCAAGTATTCTTGTCTATACAATTTATATTATGTTAATTGAGGTTATATAATGAATTTGTGATGATTATTCATTTTTGTTGATTTTGCATTATATGGGTCGTTATAGATGTTATGTTAAGTTAGAGTCGCCTTGTTGCTTGTCGTAGAGGCATGTCAATAGAGAAGTGGTGTCAGTTAGATAGTACACTTAGACGTGTGTTGTGATGTTTCGGTGATCACTGGGTTGTGTGGATAGAGTTGGGTGTTATAAAGTTGGGTTGGTTGTAATGGTTTGATCGGTTGTTATACCTATTTATGTGTAGTGATGCATCTAGAATTGTTAGGTTGTTGCTGAGTTGTTTCGTTCGTAGTTATGTGTCGGATAAATGGCCATTTCTAGCAAGTGTCTTGATTATATATATTGTGACTAACTATTGAGACATGCAGTTTTGTAAACGCGAGCGTGTGTGGTTGTTCTACCACCCTGGGAGGGTCCGACGGGGCCTCTGGGGGTCGATAATAATGGGTACAGCTGCGGAAATGGTTTCCCACCTTGGGAGGGTCTGATGGGGCCTCTGGGGGCTGATACTAATAGGTACGTCCGCGGGTTACCGTGTGTGATTTTTCATCCTGAGGATGATGTGGATGTTTTCAATAACTGTGATATGTTCGGAATGTCACAACGTTTTTTTCTCGATGTTGAGATGCATTATATAGGATCTTGGTACTTGGATAGAATGGCACTTGAATATGTGTCTCATATGTTTTGTTCCTTGGTTGTAATGTTTCGGTGTCGGAATGCGGACTTCGTTACGGTTTTCGAGAATTGTGGGTTAAAGAAAATTTGGGTTGACTTTGGGACGAGACCCAGTTGTCGTGAAATAGTTTTATAACTAAGGACGTGAAGTCCAGAAGGATTTACTATTTATGAAAATGTTTGTTACATAAAACGAGATTTGGGCTGAGACCGTAATGTTTTCGGAATAGGTTTTATAAATCTTGGACTTGAAGTCCAAAAAGACTTTCTATCATTTATAAAAACTCCCGAGTTGATAAATTACTTTAAAGGAATTAAGTCATACTTTAAACATTGAAAACCTCTCGGGAACTTCCTTTATGGTTTGTCATTCTTATCGTTATAACGGATATTTGCGCAACATATTTTGTATGATTGGACTTGTACTAGCCATTCAAATGCTAACCCCTCAAATGGGGATATTGGCCACTAAGTATACAGAATACAGCTTGGAAAGAGTTTAAGCAACAAGCTGTACGATTTTCAAGTTAGAGTTCGTAGCGGAAGTCCAGTAACAGTAAGTTACTGTAAATACAGCAACTAGGTATGAAGTGTATACTTAAAATAATTACAATTATTAAAACAATAAATGCAAAAGGTAAATAACACAGTAATTAAAGTGGTTCGAGGTAAACCCCTCTACGTCCACTGGTCCTCCACACAAGAGTGAAAATGTTTATTATAAATACTACGTACACAACTACGTATTTATAATAAAACCTATCAATGTATCATTCACACAGATTGATACAAAGATCGTAGCTTTCAACCATTCAAACATATTGGTTAAGGCTAACACTTGACTGGCTTCTTCACACACAGTTCCTAAGCTTCGTCTCTACAATGCAAATCTGTCACACACAGTTCAGGAAAAGCAAGGCTTTCTGAGTCCACACAGGGCTGATGGTTTTCTTCAATGTAAGAACGTTGTTTGAACAACAACTTGACTTTCTTGAGCTTGAGCTTATGATGTGTTGTTCAAGAGAGCGTACTTGTATATTTCTTCTCTTAGGATAGACTGAATGCCTGAAGAAATATTACGGCTCTTGATATACTATTCGTTAGAGGATCTCGATGAAACTCAGTATATCTCAATTTGAATACTTGTGAAAGCTCGAGTATAGTTCTTTGTTCGTAAATTTTCAAGTATTCTCTTGGTATATGTTCGTTGTACTTCTGATCTTCAATCTTCAGGATATATATAGCTTTTGGAATAGATCCGTTGAGAATAGATCCATTGAGAATATATCCGTTGAGCAAAAGTCCGTTCCAACTGGATGATTTATTTGAATAAAGCACGATCCTGTTTTTGCTCCTTGTTTGAAGATATCTGTTGGCTTAGTATTTAAATACTTTATCCTTTTAGTATTAAAATACTTCTTTTCAAACGGGACTTTGTCTTTAGCAAATAAGGCATATTCCTTTCCAACGGTTTTAAGTCCTGTTTGGATAAGTATTGAAGATCTCAACACTTACAGCCTGTTTGCTGTAGGCTATGTGTTGTGGGCTATCTTAGATTGATACTGTATGGAAGGGTGTTGTATGATCATTTCAGGACAGCTTCCATACTTAGCGTCATATAGATTTATGAGTCTCTTTACTGTATGATGGCACTTATCCTTTTGCTGTATGATGGCATTATGAGAAGACTTCAATACAGGATTGATTATTCCAACAACTTCAATCGTCTTTCGAGACAGCTACTTTGCTGTATGTTGGCACTTTATCAAAACTTCGATACAGGATTGTTTTATCCCAACAATTTCCCTCTTTTTGATAATTGCCAAAACTTATTGATGATGCCAAAACCTTTTTGAAACATCTTACAGGAGGGCGGTCTTCTCGGTCTTCTATCGAATGCTCTGGCCTTTAGCAAATAGTATAATACTATGAACTGCTCGCAGGCGAGTTTAACTTTGAAAGGAAAGAGTATTACATCTTAGACTTATGATTTGCGCACAGGCACAATCTTACAGCGTAATCTAGATACATACAACTTAATCTATGAACTGTTCGCAGACAAGTTCTTACAGCTTTATATATATTTAACAAGTTTTCATACTTGTTTGATTTCAGCAAATGAAATGAATTTTGTAATCATACAGGAACACAGTAGATTACGAGTTGTAATCTTTCAAGAAAGAAAAACATTTTATTGATATTTGAGCAAGGATTACAAGATTTGCTGTTTTAAAAAATAAAATTACAGGAAGAAATATTTAAGCTAACTTCTGTAGTCAGAGTGCCTCCGAGGCCTTCGTGGGTCGTTCTTGGTTCCCCTAGACTGATTTGGTCTTTCAATAAATACATACAACTCAAACACATTACATGCCCACGCAGGGGTCGAATAAAACACACTCCCGTACAACGAGAAAGAAATACTATAGCGGAAATAAAATACAACTAAACCAAAACGACATCAATGGGTCCTCGTGTGATTAGTATCGTTCATCTTTCATCATCCTTCATGCCGACCCTGTGCTATGCTCCAAAACCTGAATGCAATACAGACATCCACCCCCCGAATACTCGGGGGTTAGCAAAACTCCACTGTTTTGCTAGTGCAAGTATAAAATACGAAGACAAGCCATACATATCATACTCCAAAGACTTAGAGATCATAAACATACTTCCCGAGGTAAATCACTTGATCAAAATGGTTAAATCGAAAGATAGGGGTAAACCCGATATACATCTTGTAAAAACATTTTACGATCTCGGGAGTTTTGAGTACATTTGGGATTTTAAGAATTCTCAAGCCTTTCAAAAACATTAAGGGACACAGTCAAAAAGTCATTTTCCCAAAAAAAAAATTTCGATAACAACACACGGGGTCCATGGCCCGATCATACCATAACAACCTGTTTCCACAGATTATTCGCGTCCCGTGCTAGCAAGCCACGGACCTCAGATGCTCCCATAGAACAAAGCCGAGTGAATAACCCACAGGGAAACTATATCAAATCACATGTCATCGTAACAACGGTCACGTGACTACAAGCACAGATACGTACTTAACCAAACCACGACCATAAGTTATCCCGGCATCGCACTAACAAGCTACGAACCTCGGAGTCCCCGCAAGACATACTCGATGATAACCAAATCAGTTATCCCGGCATCGGGCTAACAAGCCATGAACCTCGGAGTCCCTGCAAGACATACCCGGTGGATAACCCTACGACCACGCCCGACCCATACTAGCAAGTATGGATCCCGGAGATTCAACAATCCTACCCGGAGGCACATCACATACAACAAGCACACAACAATAATCACTTATCAAGCCAAACAACATTAAGCATCACAACCTCCTTTCAAAGGAGTAACAACCAATATCACCCGTCATGTATTCACCGAACAAACACACATAACAACACGTAATCCTCGGTAAATGATTATGGTTTAATGCATTCACTAAATGTGATCACAACTTCTTTCAACATACGAAACTAACACAGATAATCCGAGAACACATCCATTCACGAAGTATACGAATTATCGTTGAAAGACAATATTTATCGAGAACTTACCGTTCCTTTTTAACGTTCATTAAACATTTGGATTTCGTATAAAAATCATTTACCAATAATTATGCCTATGAAACATGAAACATATGGGCAAGATACTTACCTCGATACCACGAGCAACCGAACAACGAACGGACACGGTCGAATAGTTCTCGAGCTTCCAAAAATGACCAAGGATTCGGCAATCCCACGAATGCTACGAAAATAACATCACCACGAATCAATAACACTAGTCGGAATCCAAAACGGTCCTAAAAACAACAAGGATCTAAGTGTTCTCAAAGAAATCAAGAATCATTTATCCGGGCGATAAAAATCGATGAACGGTTAACAACATCTGAAGATTACGGTCAAGACAATCAAGAATACACAACCGATCGGATGAGATCGGTTAAGAATCAAAAATCCAAGGAAGAACCCCAAATTCAAGAAACTAGGGTTCTAAGTAGAGATTACCTTGATTTGAGCAAAGTGGATGATTAGATGTCGTTAAACACCTACAAATCCACTCCGAGATGAAGCTTGAGAAAGAAAGTCGCTCAAAATCGCCTCTGAAGATCGCTACCATCGGAAGGGATGAAGAAAAGTGAGAAATGACGAAGTGAAGCCTGCTTTCCAGTATTTATACTGGACAGTAATTAGCGTGCGCTAACCAGACAGCATTAGCGCGCGCTAATGAGGTCAACGCCCAGAACTTACCGCACATAATACTGTTAGCGTGCACTAGACCTATGAGCGTAGCGCGCGCTAACGAGTCACGAAACCAGTCCAGTGGCCCCTGGACAGATCTGCACCTACCGGGTAGCGTGCGTTAGAAAGAAGAAATAGCGTGTGTTATGCAATCGATAGCGTGCACTAGCAATCATCCTTAGCGTGCGCTAACAAAGCCCCAGTCCCAGTCCAGTAGCTCATGGACTGCCTCTGGACTGCCAGTTAGCGTGCGCTACTCATCCGGTAGCGTGCGCTAAACACCGTGCAGTAGCGTGCGCTATGCCACAAGCATTAGCGTGCGCTACACCACAAAAACCCAAAAACTCACATAGTGATCCGAGACGCCTCCAAACACATGTCCCAACAAGGCACACCCAAACATGGCACAAAATTCCAACGATGAGGGCAATAACAATCTGATAAAACCCCGAAAACTCAATGAATCTGGAATAAAATTCTCGGGTATTACATTCTACCCTCCTTAAAAGAAGTTTCATCCTCGAAACTTGAAACATAGAGCGATTAACGCAAAACAATTCCAGATAACATTAGCTATCCGTTGCCGACAACCTACAATGAATCGCATGCAGCACGTGGCTACTACCACTCATATTGTTATGCCAGAATGATAACGAAACGCAACGAACAAAAATTAATATGGTTTACCAGCCCGAACAGTACGTCAATCAAAATGCGATCTAATCGCTGAACAAAATACGAAATTCTACACACAAGGATTGGAAGATCGAAAACGAAGTTAATCTCCCGAACTCAAGGAAATTATGAAGAAATCTAAATGTTCAAAAATCACGATACAAGACCAACCAGACTGGACAACAAGCGACCGAACCACAACTATCGAGACACATCGGTCGAACAATCATATTCGAATCACGACGGACGATAAAATCAAATAACCATTCTGAAGTCTACAACTCGATTCAAGACAATAGGTGGTCTGGTAAAAACGACAAGATATGCATTAACATACGACCGATGGAAATGGAGTCGAATTCGGAAAAGTCACAAAGAGAATGAATTTCTCCGAAACAGTACCACAACTCGTCCAACAATGAAAAGTGAAGAATAGAACGAGTCCAGAAAATATCAACGAGCACAAACGAGTCGACAAGACTAGACATACAGAAATTCAACAATCCGATTCACTTCTAATGAAAGAAGTTTATCTCCAAAATATCGAAACAACAAAGCGAGGGAAATAACATAACAAACAACTGATAGGCTAAGCCACTCAGGGGCTTCTCGGAGTCGATCCTGATATCAGTGCTCAAGTCTGTGCCTCGGAAGGCTCGGTGCCCAACTCACAAAACTGAACTCAGTGTCCCTCGAGCCCACACTTGTAAAACGTTACTGGCGGAGAAGGACAATGTGCACGGACATGCCCCGCCACATTGCAGTTAAAACACCTCCTGGCTTTACCAGGAGTCAAAGCAGATAACTTGGAACTCTCAGTCCCACGCAACAAGTGACAGAGCTTCACAACAGAAAGACTACGATGTTGCGAACTAGAAACACCAACTCCTGCATTGTCCACAAGGTCATCGGACTTCCTCTGCTTCTTCGACTCGGGCACACGCTCCGACGATAACGAAGATAGTTCACGGGCCAAGGCTCGATCTTGGTAGTCCCTCAACGAAGTGCAAGTGAGTCCCGACATATACACATGAATCTCTGGCTTCATTCGTCTGTCAAAATGAAAGATCCTCTCTTCCTCGGTTCTCACCCGATCTCGTATATAACTGAGTTGTTTACTATAGTCGATGATAGCCTGTGGCACTGATATATCTCGCGGTTCTGCCAAATAAAATTCATGAATCCTCTACTCTCTAATCGGTTTCGGATAGAATTCAGCTTCCATAAATGCCTGGAACTCCGCCCACGTGACATCACAATCACGGGGTTTAATAGCTTCCCACCAATCGGCAGCATCCTTGTCAAGAAGGTACTGAGCGATAGGTACCTTCCGCTCTTCAGGACAGTCGACAGCCTCAAAAATCTTTCCCAACTGGAAAAGCCAACCATCCCAGCCTAATGTATCTGCCGCACCGGCGAAACGAGGGGGATTCATACGAACCACTTGTCGAAGCCACTAATTTGCACCAGTGTTCTGGGTCACATCTGTAAGCCGTCGAACTGCCTGAGTCAACTGAGTCATCTGTGTAGCTACCTGCTGTAAAATAGTAGCAACACTGATACCGATATCATCACCAGCAGCATGATCCCGATCACGCACCCGGTCGCCACGACCACGACCTCTGCCCCTCGGCATAGTGAATAAGCAGCCACTCAGCACAACAGAAAATCATATCACGCAACACATATGATGGTTACTATCATAAAGCAACACACACTTCAACACCACAGCAACAACGGCATCGTTCGGCGATCTCAACGGCCCGAATGATAACCATCACATAATCACAAAACAGCATGAAACAATCACGCATTTACACAAACGTGCAAACTCAAGTTCCAACAGCTCGCACTGGTGCGATAACACACAAATCATCACAAAGCGACAACATTCAATACTAACATCCCACTTCTCACAGAGGGCTAATCCCAACAAATGCGTGGCAAACGACTCAACGTTCACGCCACCGATTCCATCATATCGGGAGCTAACATTCTAACGACAATGCGAATATCACATATACATTCCCGAACCGCAAACAAGAATGATAGGTTTTTAAAAAAATGAAAACCACCTTTTGAAAACAATTTGGAAACACGAGTTGATCTTGAGTATCACATTTTCAAAAGGTTGTACAAACACCATTATCGAGACTTTGAAAACCATCTTGCGTTTGATAAAATGAGGACACTTTTCTTTAAATTGCAACTTTCAGAAATATTCGACCCTCGGGTCTAAGCAACTGCATTACTAAAAATAATTGAAAATATCTCAAAATGTTTTGGTCCTCAAAGTAGGAGAATTTTGAGATAGATAGTTGCGCTAGTAGGCGCCCCGAAAATGAAATCCATCCAAAAATACGTCTCGAATTTTATTTTCTAAGACACTCAAGGTTTTCAAAAATCCAATAGGCGAGAATGCCCAAAACTCACACGTATCGACATTCACTTACATACAATCATAATACACACATCAACTCGTTTAAAACCAAGACAACATCTGTCTTTTACCGAAAACAAACAGTCAAATATCCTAGTCAAAAAGACATAAATAATGACAACACTCCTCATATAAACGAAACATGAGAGTCACATAAACGCATCACGAAACCAAGAATCTACATGAAGGTTCTATCACTTAACATAAAAAAATCAAACAAATAGCTCGTGTCACAGGAGGCACAATACAAAAAAGGGAGACTTACGGCCACAGGTCGCACGAAGATGATGATCGCCCCACGATACTAATCACGACTAACAAACTCAGATGACGCGTCGCGACACGACTCAGTCAGACAAAATCTGACGAGACAAAAGCTCAACAGACACCACTAAACCCGATAGCCTAGGTTTCCACAACCTGGCTTCGATACCATTTATGTAACACCCCCAATCCGCTCAGGGATATTACACGCCGTAGAACCTTTCCTCAAGGATCTACCAGGCTGGTAACAACATCGAACATCTCAACAATGCCTTTAAGACCAAAATGACTCAGTATACCAATTTGGTCTTTCAATAAATACATACAACTCAAACACATTACATGCCCACGCAGGGGTCGAATAAAACAAACTCTCGTACAACGGGAAAGAAATACTGCAGCGGAAATAAAATACAACTAAACCAATACGACATCAACGGGTCCTCGTGTGATTAGTATCGTTCATCTTTCACCATCCTTCATGCCGACCCTGTGCTATGCTCCAAAACCTGAATGCAATACAGACATCCACCCCCCGAATACTCGGGGGTTAGCAAAACTCCACTGTTTTGCTAGTGCAAGTATAAAATACGAAGGCAAGCCATACATACCATACTCCAAAGACTTAGAGATCGTGAACATACTTCCCGAGGTAAATCACTTGATCAAAATGGTTAAATCGAAAGATAGGGGTAAACCCGATATACATCTTGTAAATACATTTTACGATCATGGGAGTTTTGAGTACATTTGGGATTTTAAGAATTCTCAAGCCTTTCGAAAACATTTAGGGACACAGTCCAAAAGTCATTTTCCCAAAACAAAATTTTGATAACAACACACGGGGTCCACGACCCGATCATACCATAACAACCAGTTTCCACAGATTATTCACGTCCCGTGCTAGCAAGCCACGGACCTCAAATGCTCCCATAGAACAAACCCGAGTGAATAACCCACAGGGAAACTATATCAAATCACATGTCACCGTAACAACAGCCACCTGACTACAAGCACAGATACGTACTTAACCAAACCACGACCATAAGTTATCCCGGCATCGCCCTAACAAGCTACGAACCTCGGAGTCCCCGCAAGACATACCCGATGATAACCCCATCAGTTATCCCGGCATCGGGCTAACAAGCCACGAACCTCGGAGTCCCCGCAAGATATACCCGGTGGATAACCCTGCGGCCACGCCCGACCCATACTAGCAAGTATGAATCCCGGAGATTCAACAATCCTACCCGGAGGCACATCACATACAACAAGCACACAACAATAATCACTTATCAAGCCAAACAACATTAAGCATCACAACCTCCTTTCAAAGGAGTAACTACCAATATCACCCGTCACGTATTCACCGAACAAACACACATAACAACACGTAATCCTCGGTAAATGATTACAGTTTAATACATTCACTAAATGTGATCACAACATCTTTCAACATACGAAACTAACACACATAATCCGAGAACACATCCATTCACGAAGTATACGAATTATCGTTGAAAGACAATATTTATCGAGAACATACCGATCCTTTTTAACGTTCATTAAACATTTAGATTTCGTATAAAAATCATTTACCAACAATTATGCCTATGAAACATAAAACGTATGGTCAAGATACTTGCCTCGATACCACGAGCAACAGAACAACGAACGGACACGGTCGGATAGTTCTCGATCTTCCAAAAACGATCAAGGATTCGGCAATCCCACGAATGCTACGAAAATAACATCACCACGAATCAATAACACTAGTCGGAATCCGAAACGATCCTAAAAACAACAAGGATCTAAGTGTTCTCAAAGAAATCAAGAATCATTGATCCGGGCGATAAAAATCGATGAACGGTTAACATCTGAAGATTACGGTCAAGACAATCAAGAATATACAATCAATCGGATGAGATCGGTTAAGAATCACAAATCCAAGAAAAAACCCCAAATTCAAGAAACTAGGGTTCTGAGAAGAGATTACCTTGATTTGAGCAAAGTAGATGATTAGATGTTGTTAAACACCTACAAATCCACTCCGAGATGAAGCTTGAGAAAGAAGGTCGCTCAAAATCGCCTCTGGAGCTCGCTCCTGTCGGAAGGGATGAAGAAAAGTGAGAAATGACGAAGTGAAGCCTGTCGTCCAGTATTTATACTTGACAGTAATTAGCGTGCGCTAACCAGACAGCATTAGCGCGCGCTAACGAGGTCAACGCCCAGAACTTACCGCACATAATACTGTTAGCGTGCGCTAGACCCATGAGCGTAGCGCGCGCTAACGGGTCACGAAACCAGTCTAGTGGCCCCTGGACAGATCTGCACCTATCGGGTAGCGTGCGCTAGAAAGAAGAAATAGCGTGCGCTATGCAATCGATATCATGCGCTAGCTATCATCCTTAGCGTGCGCTAACAAAGCCCCAGTCCCAGTAACAAAATTCTCGGGTATTACATGTACAAACCAAGCTCCCGTCCAAAAACATAAATCAATGTACTTTCGTGGGATCTTTTCTCAAATAAGTAAAATTTTAAGGCTTCAATTTTGCCATCTAATGGGTAAAAATCTAAGTCTTTCTGTTTACAAATCTCAGTCTTTCTGTTTAGACACTTACTTCCAGAGCATTATATCCATCCAAAACAATACGAAACACACATTCGTTCAGTTTAGGGTTGTCTTTGACCTTGACCTTCATATCTACTGTTGCTCTGCCCTTGAGTAATGGCATGTTTTCATATTCTTCAGGCAGTTGGTAAGGAAAGCCATCAACCATATCCTCTTCAACACTGCATAAATCCAATGCCCCAGGAAGATCTCAGCTGCAGTCAATAACAAGAGTTTAAATGAGGCAAGCATATTTTAGGAACGCTCGGTTTCTTTATTTTTTTCCCTTCCCATTCTGGACCTAAATAGAAATTAGTATATATTTTTTTATTTTTTTTTCCCTTCCCATATTTTAGGAACGCTCGGTTTCTAACATTCCAAAACTACATCAACAATATCCATGAGCAGCGATGCTATTTATAGGAATAGACTACATATTCTATAATAGATCATCAGTGTTCCTATGATATTTGCCTTATTTCGGAACATGAAAATGACATTCGCTTTATTTCAAGCGCTTGCTTTATATAATAAAAAAAATTCTACTCTCCTCCTTAACATTTAGTGCTTAACTGCTCCCAATACTTGATTATTAAGAAATAACAACTATCGGCACTCACCCTCCGACATAATCGAGGAGCTCCTTCTGCTTTGGTGCAACTGCATCATGATTCTTATCCTCCACAATTTTCTGAAGCTCATTCAATCCTAATTCCAGTTTGTTAAGCAATTCAGTCCCATCATCAACCTTCGCCTTGCCAGACCTCCGACAATCAAAGTTCTACCTTGCGTGAGAGACCTTGACGCCTGTCTAACATTCTGTCGAAAATCGGAAGAAAAAACTCATGAACATATTTAAAAAAAACATGTCGAAAAAAGAGACAAAAAAAGTAGAAATATTATCAGAAAATTGAACAGAATCAAGGTTTCTCACTCTTTCAATAGAATCAAGGGCTTTTAGACCAGCTATCTTTAGACTTTCAGTAATATCCTCAAGAGGCTTCTGAACTTCCCTTATAGCCTTATTATCGAGGCAGTGCATACCTCAATATTGCCCCAGGGTCCTTAATTGGTGGCCCTGAAATTAGAACTGATATATGTGGCAAAGCTGGCGCAATAGGGATAGCAATAGCAACACCAGCATTTATCTGCCCTAAATATCCCAAATCGAGAAATCCAATGACCAATCCACTCGCTAGTGCAAACGAAATCGCGCTATTCTTCATCACGGAAAACACATCTCTCTGCTTAAAAAAATCATTAAAAAACAGATCAAACTTCGACGCCATAGCGAATCATAAAAATTTAAATAAACATTATTAATCGCACAATTATAAAAAAAAAGGAAGATGAGAGGATGACTTGCCTTTGGATCTGCGTGCTCAAATAAAGTTGATTTTTCGTCGGAGCACAGAGGTTTAAACCAGTGACCGAATGCATCAGCGAGAGATGAAAGGTTGATGCACTTAGATGGAATCTGACGGCTAACATATTTCTGGAACGTTGTTAATTGTGAAAAGGAATACTGGTGGTGGCACGGAATAATGGCCGCCATTGATGAAAAGCTTGACTAGGTTTTTTTTTAGCAGGAATATAACTGCATTAGAATGTTGTGTAACGATATTAGCAACAATAGTGAGGAGAAGATAAGGTTCTGGGCGGAAGGAAAAATCTAATAAAAGAGAATCATGGGTGAGGTCGATCTTTGCTGGTCAGTCCACTTCAGGCCCAAAACCCAAATTTAATTACGATTATTATTTTTACTATTATTATTTGAAACTTTTGATATATATTTCTTTTGAGTAAGTTCGGATACATTTTCAGAAAATAATCTATTAATTCGGCTCTGAAAAGATATAAAAGCTAATTTAAGTTTTGAAAGATTGAGAATACTATTAATTACCGTTTCACATATTTTAAGACTACTAACTTCGTTTCTTTATATTTTTTAATATTTAGCTTTTGGAATTTATGAATATATAGATTAACTATTAATACTTTTTATATTTATTAACAATAAAGAATTAATTTTTTATCATGGAAATTGGAGTAAAAAATTTGAGGGTGGAAATGGTAGAAACCAATATTTGTTAAGTATTTTTTGAAGCCCAAATAAAAAAAATTGAACCTCAAAATATTAATTCCCGGTCTCAAGACATACACTTCGCTATAGTAAAAATTCTTACTTTTTACTTCAGTAATTATCAAATTAGCGAAGTATTTGTAACTTAAAATTTCTAACTAGGTCCTGCTTTTTTGTTTGGTAACATTTACTGAAGTCTATGTGGGTGTTTTACTTCAGTAAATTAAAAAGCGAAGTTGTTGTTTGTTTTTACTTTGCTAATATACATTACTGAAGTGAGACGTACCGAAGTCTTTGGTGTTTATTTTACTAGTGATTGCATCCAAATTTGATCGGCATGTAACTGATATATGATTTAAAACGATGTAGTTTTTGTTTCTTCAATGGTAATTGGATCAAAATTGAAGAGTAGAATTAGTTATGGAACTAAAATCTGATGGTTAATTTTTTAGGACTATCAAAAGACGATTAAGTTATGAGATAAAAAAAGTTTTTTCCTCTCGGACACTATAAGAATAAACGTCAAAGACTTCGGATAATATCTGAAGTAAAAACGTTATAATTACCGAAGTCTATGTTCGTGTAGTTAAAGGTATACTTTAAACTTCGTTTATTAGGCGAAGTCTAATATCGTAATAACCGAAGTCTATCTCAGTTTTTAGAACCCGAATATGGGGGTTTACGAAGTAAAAAAGGTCCTTCCACTTCACTTATCTTATAATCGCTGAAGTGTATATTTTCTATTCACTTCAGTAAAATATATACAGATAAAGTGAAATAATGTTATCGACTTCGCTTGTTAATAGGCAACGAAGTTAAAGATACCACATTTACTTCATTTTTATTTGTTTAGCCGAAGCATTACACTCCTTTTTACTTCGCTTATTCTATTTTGTGTCGCTAATTATATATCTCTGACTTCGTTTTTTATCTGAAGTAAATAACCACATTGCATATTTCTTTTCAATTTGTAAATATAGAATCCCTGTTGTACAAAGACATGATCCATCCAATAAAAAACCTCAATTCACAAGATCGCGACACAACCTCAAATACATCAATCAACCTCATTAAAAATCCAACAAACTCAAATCACAAGATCATAAGCATTGATAATAGTAATAAACCAAACTTTCATATATAAACGGCGGATTGTAGTACAAAAATGCGAAATATTCACCATATTTACTTCCACAATGTCTACGAGACACATGCATAGGTCTAGATAATGGACTGCACATCAACCAAACATTCACCATATTTACCCGATGAAACGACATGTTCTGATTTAACTATACCAACAGACATTCACCATCATCACCTGGGTACCAGTAGTGTTGCAACCAAGACCATACATATATGGTACTGAATTGAAACTAGACAAAGAACTTCCTCACAATGAAGCGAGCCTAAGCACCATCGACAAACGTGTAGACAAACTCGCTCCACTCGTTCCTGACTTCATCATACTGCTCCTGAGTGTAGTATTGGTCTTTGACTGAACCAGGATACTGATCAAATCACATTGAAACAAAAAAATAGATTAAGTACGTTCATAAAAGATGCATCCACATCAAAAGATTTTAATACCAAAGCATACTATATAATATAAAAGCCATGAATGAGTCACACCATGTCAAATTTATTTTTATATATATATATATATTCACTCGTGCGAAAAGTTGTGTAAGTTGCATTTTATTGTCATTTTTTCCATTCAACCAACAATGGAAGTATTCTACTGTTCATTCATTTTGCATTTCAACTTTCGAATATAAGAACTCCTTGTAGCTTTCCTGTTCGTCCAAGACTATAAGAAGAAATCTAACAACTACATACCTTGCATGATTATATTCGGAACTTAAGGACCATAATTGCATTGAACTGATTTACAGGACCAGATTTGCAAATATTCAAACTTGGGGACCTAAATTGCTACCTTGCATGATTACGGAACCAAATCTGCTAGAAGTGGGCTACAATAAACTCAACAAGGTGATAATTCAAGTTGAAAAAACAAACCTGGGCAAGATAATAGAGATATTGCAAGACTGGAGACTTCCGCAAATTTATTCCATGTGATATATTATGACATAGAAGGAACCCAGCAGCTAAATGGTCAACATCCCCAGTGTAACACCCCCAATCCACTCAGGGATATTACACGCCGTAGACACTCTCCTCGAGGATCTACCAGGCTGATAACTAAAATCAAACATCTAAACATCGCCTTTAAGGCTAAAATGACTCAGTAGACCGACTTGGTCTTTCAATAATAACATACAATTCAATTACAACTCATGCCCACGCAGGGGTCAAAATGCAACCACACCCGTATAACGGGAAAATATAGCAGCGGAAAATAGAGTACAACTGAACCAATAAACAAAGTACGGTTCCTCATGTGATTAGTATCGATCATCTTTCATCATTCTTCGTGCCGACCCTGTGTTATGCTCCAAAACCTGAATGCAAAAACAGACATCCACCCCCCGAATACTCAGGGGTTAGCAAAACTCCACTGTTTTGCTAGTGCAAGAACAAAGTGCAAATACGAGCCATACAATTCACATTCCACGAACGATAATAATTCGGAATCCTCAAAGGTTCAAATACAACAGGATGAACACTTCCCGAGGCAAGAGTTTGAGTAAATACTTCCCAAAATTTCAAGATCAAAATATCAAGGGAAATAATTTATAAAATGATTTGAAATACCATCGGGAGTTTTAATAGAAAACAATTTAGGATTCTCAAATCCTACTTTTCGAAAACCAAAAGACAAAAGGGGTCACCACCCCAAAGGTTTTACTTTCCATAAAATAACCTTTACCAAACCATTGGGATTTTAGCCCCAAATCCGTCAAATGACCTTTACAAAACCGTTGGGATTTTAGCCCCAAATATCATCAACTCACAGTACACGAGAACGACAACGAGGTTCGTCTCCCAACATCAAAATCCACAAATAAAGGATTTAAAACAAACAACAAAATACTCTAGTGCCATCCTAGCCAAGTAAGCCAAACGAACAACTTACCTCTTACACACTTAGTCGATGCATGCAATCATGAAAACCGTTCAAAACACTCGTTTCCGGAAACGCCAGTCTCAAAACACATTTGTAAAATGCACCACAATTAACCGCGGACCCACGCCTCTGTGGACCCCTACCGAGACCCCGTCGGATCTAACCCGTAGTGAGCATACACACACACACGTTACTCATGCAATACTAATATGCTAAGAATGTAAGCTCATCAAGAATACTTACTAGAGATGGCCACTTATCCGACACCATTGTGAAACTCTTCAAAACACAATAACAAGATTAAACACGGAATACACGATTCCATAACTTTGAAACAATAGGGATATCATCAAAGCCTTCAACGTTCAAAATAATCAGATAATAATCAATTCCCAAAACACACCGTTCACAAAACACACACGCGTTTTGAAAGAGAGCTTTTAACGAGGCCAAACCGAAATCTTTTGAAAACACATTTCAAACAAAAAAAACAAATACACCAAGACGATCACCAATTATTATATCCACAAAACAAGAATAGTATGGGCAAGGTACTTGCCTCGAAATCACGATCGCAACGAGACGACGGATAGGACGCGGTCGAATAGCCCCGAACCCCCGAACAATACCAAGAACGCGATAGCACCACGAGTATTACGAGAATAACACCACACGAATCATCAATCACCAAACGGGATTCAACATCGGAATCCTCGAACACCTATAAACCTCAGGAAGGAACAATAACGCATGGTTACGACGAGAATCAAGGCCAAAACAACGGAAATCCCAACAAACTATCGAAGGGAAACTCATTGGGACATTTAATCGAACACTAAATGTTCAATAATTCCCAAGAACACTCGAATCGTCAATCGAGTTAAACAAACTCGATATATGGATATACAACCCATAGAACACGATTAATAACATCATACTACATCAACCGATGTATCAAAATCGGGCTAGAATCGAAATCAAGAACAAATTCTCCGAAAAGTCAACTTGAAGAAAAATCGAGAAATATACCTTGATTCGAAATACAGTTAGATGATGATATAATCAACAAGGATCTTCAAAATGCCTTGGAAATGATTAGAATCGGCCAAGAACTCCATTTCCGTCGCACCGTCATCGATCATTTGAAAGAAGGGGAAAAAATCGAGTAAAATGAAGTCGGCCGAGCCTAGGCCATATATAGCCGGCGAGTTACGGCCGTAACCGGCGGTGCCTTACGGCCGTAACTCGGACCTTACGGCCGTACTCGGCAGCCTTACGGCCGTAATCGGCATTAAATCAAAAGCACGCTTGACTGCCAGGACACTTACGGCCGTAATGGCACACATTACGGCCGTGTAGGCCTTCATCAAAAATATGCCCGGCCACAAATGCGGCCGTACCGATCACGCTTACGGCCGTAACTCGCACACATTACGGCCGTAAGGCACCTTACGGCCGTAACTCGGCCGAGCAGGCCCTGCTCCGTGTGACTCGGCCGTGGCCGCTCAAGCCGGACAACCCGAAACCGAACACGAGTAAAAATCGAAGATACGGTTCGAAGTACTCGCAAAGACGAATCAAGCGCTAAGAGAACACACGATTCCGACCACCCGAAGTGTCGGAATTCGACAACGGAAGTAATTACCCCAAACTTTGGGAAATTACAAAAATGGCCCAAAATGTCCGAAATACACGATACATTATCGAAACACCGAACCAAAGCTCGCAACACGTATAACAAAGTTAAACGAACTTACGGGAAACTCGAAACAGCAGTTTCGACCGAGATTCGCAAGAATCGAACTCAAGTGCGGAAAAGTCGCTAAAAAGCACGGAACTCAACAAAACAACACCGAAACGAACTCGGATGACAAAAAGTGCAGAATTAATCATTCTCGAAATGATGAAACGGTCATGAGCGAGTCGTTAAAATGGACTTCCGCCGAAAAAAAGAAAATTACCGAAATTCGAAATTGCGGATATTACATTCTACCCTCCTTAAAAGAAGTTTCGTCCCGAAACTTAAAATAAGTAGGGAGAAGCAATATCCCCTGCCAGGAAAACTCGACGAGATACGCAAAAACCGAAAACTCCCGCTCGACGGCGAAATGCTGCAAGAAACGCAAAGAGACATACGGCGTGAAAACACGCTCCACGACGACCAACACAACGTCGCCGTTAGGGATATAATAAAACCAACAAGTGACAAGTGTCATCAAATGGATAATACAATCAAGTCAATTATCCGAACAATCACAAAACACAATGAACGAAAATCAATACGATTGACCAACCCAACGGTTCATCAATCCAAACGCGAGCCAAATGCTGAAGAAATACGAAATTCCACCGCCCAAGGGTTGGAAGATCGAAAACGAGACTAATTTCCCGAACTTAAGGAAATTAGGAAGGAGCCTGAATGCTCAACAATCACGAAATGAGGACAAAAACCGAACAAACAAACGACCGAGACAACAAAAATCGAACAATCATGTCCGAAACACGAAGGATAATAAAATTGAACAACAACTCCCGGGATGATCGGTGAGAACTACAAGACATGCATTCCCATAAGATCCACCGGAAAGGGAATAGCGATTGAAAAGTCACAACGACAAGCGAGTTATTCGAAACAACACCACCTCGTTCGATCAACAAAAGCAAGGGATAGGAAAGTTCGTAAAATGTCAACGAACATAAGCGAGTCGGCCAGTCGAAAACACGGGAGTTCCAAATCCGATCCACTTGAATAAAGGAACTAATAGATCCAGATGATGTCACTTCCGAACAAGGTTCACAAGAATCGAACCGAACTCGAAAAAAAATCACAGCGATAACCAGATCAACCCACAACAAGATCACAGTTCGTTCGGACGATGAAACCGAAATACAGAACAAGTTCAGAAAGTATCAACGAATACGAGCGAGTCGAAAGAATGGAGAAAGAGAAAATACAGAAGTCAAAATAGTACGGGTATTACCTCCGACCTCGTCCACGAAATTCACAAAAACAGGAGCAAGGTAACAAGACATTAAACAACCGACACATAACAGAACGATCACCGATGCACACGGTTATACCAAACCGAGCTCTAACAGCTCGCACATGCGCGACAACGCAGAAATCACCATGAGACGACAACTTTCAACACCAACATCCCACCTCTCACAGAGGCTAACACAATAAGTGTGTGGAAAATGACTCAACGCTCACACCGCCAATTCGATCATACTCGGGAGCAAACATCAAAATGACAATGCGAACATCATACATACATTCCCAACCCTCAAATGGGAATGGATAGGTTTTAAAAACGAAAACCTCATTTTGAAAATAATTTAGAAGAACACCGGTTGGTCTTGAGTATCACCTTTCAAAAAAAAGTACAAACGTGATACCTCGTTATCGAGACTTTGGAAAACCATTTCGCATTTGATAAAGATGAGGACACTTTCTTTTAGTGAAAAGCTTTCAGAATATTCGACCCTCGGGTCTAAGTAAAAGTGTTTATAAAACATTGAAAATATCTCAAAACATTTTGGTCCTCGAGGTAGAAGAATTTTGAAACAGATTGTGGCACCTTAGAAGTACCGCGAGAAAACAATTCATTTGAAATGTACGTCTCGAAATTCATTACTGAGATACTCAAGTTTTTGAAAATAATTCAATGCCAAAAAGGACGATGCCAAAAAGGCTAGAATGCCCAAAAATTTCAGGTAATCACACGGAACATCATAGCGCTGTGGGTCCCGCGTCGGAACCCCAGGCTAAAAACCATTTACAAAAATGCCAAAAAGGCCGATGACGGTAATATTACAAAAAGTCACAGAAGCCATTTACAAAATGCTAAATACCGTCATAAGAATTTCGCCAAAATGATCAAGGCCATAATGCCAAAAACTCGGTTAAGGGAATCGGTTTTCGAAATAAAACTCGGTCGGTAAAATACCGAAAGTCATTACAAAAGAACTCACGCAATGGATAAAAGAAATACGATTCAACATGCACAATCCGGCAACACTACTCCTCATAAGAACAAAATATTAGAGTCAAATAACCACATTCGAACAAAACCATGGCCCCATTCGAGGCCTCTAAAGACCCTACCGCCTGGCTAGTGAACAAGTCGAGCGTGTATAAGCACAAAGCTTCCACAAGAGAACTTGTAAAGCGTGCAAATCGATTGAAAATCATCGAACGGACAAAAACAACAATAAAAAGACATCACAAGCGACGACACTCCTCGTATAAATCAAATACGAGAGTCGATTAAATACATATCGTGAAATCAAAATCCGCATAAGGATTCCATCACTTAACAAATAATCATAAAAATAGCTCGTGTCACAATGAGGCACAACACAAAGAAGGGAGACTTACTTCCACAGGTCGCATGAAGATGATGATCGCCTCACGATACTAATCACGACCAACAAACTCAAACGACGCGTCGCGACACGACTCAGTCAGATAAAATCCGACGAAACAAGACTCAAACAACACTACTTGACCCGACAGCCTAGGTTTCCTAAACCTAAGCTCCGATACCATTTATGTAACACCCCCAATCCACTCAGGGATATTACACGCCGTAGACCCTCTCCTCGACGATCTACCAGGCTGATAACTAAAATCAAACATCTAAACATCGCCTTTAAGGCTAAAATGACTCAGTAGACCGACTTGGTCTTTCAATAATAACATACAACTCAATTACAACTCATGCCCACGCAGGGGTCAAAATGCAACCACACCCGTATAACGGGAAAATATAGCAATGAAAATAGAGTACAATTTGAACGATAAACAAAGTACGGTTCCTCATGTGATTAGTATCGATCATCTTTCATCATCCTTCGTGCCGACCCTGTGTTATGCTCCAAAACCTGAATGCAAAAATAGACATCCACCCCCTGAATACTCGGGGGTTAGCAAAACTCCACTGTTTTGCTAGTGTAAGAACAAAGTGCAAATACGAGCCATACAATTCACATTCCACGAACGATAATAATTCGGAATCCTCAAAGGTTCAAATACAACAGGATGAACACTTCCCGAGGCAAGAGTTTGAGTAAATACTTCCCAAAATTTCAAGATCAAAATATCAAGGGAAACAATTTATAAAATGATTTGAAATACCATCGGGAGTTTTAATAGAAAACAATTTAGGATTCTCAAATCCTACTTTTCGAAAACCAAAAGACAAAAGGGGTCACCACCCCAAAGGTTTTACTTTCCATAAAATAACCTTTACCAAACCATTGGGATTTTAGCCCCAAATCCGTCAAATGACCTTTACAAAACCGTTGGGATTTTAGCCCCAAATATCATCAACTCACAGTACACGAGAACGACAACAAGGTTCGTCTCCCAACATCAAAATCCACAAATAAAGGATTTAAAACAAACAACAAAATACTCTAGTGCCATCCTAGCCAAGTAAGCCAAACGAACAACTTACCTCTTACACACTTAGTCGATGCATGCAATCATGAAAACCGTTCAAAACACTCGTTTCCGGAAACGCCAATCTCAAAAAACATTTGTAAAATGCACCACAATTAACCGCGGACCCACGCCTCTGTGGACCCCTACCGAGACCCCATCGGATCTAACCCGTAGTGGTTAAAAGCAAGCTCGCGGACCCACACCTCTGTGGACCCCTACCGAGACCCCGTCGGATCTAACCCGTAGTGAGCATACACACACACACACGTTACTCATGCAATACTAATAAGCTAAGAATGTAAGATCATCAAGAATACTTACTAGAGATGGCCAATTATCCGACACCATTATCAAACTCTTCAAAACACAATAACAAGATTAAACACGGAATACACGATTCCATAACTTTGAAACAATAGGGATATCAACAAAGCCTTCAACGTTCAAAATAATCAGATAATAATCAATTCCCGAAACACACCGTTCACAAAACACACGCGTTTTGAAAGAGAGCCTTTAACGAGGCCAAACCGAAATCTTTTGAAAACACATTTCAAACAAACAAACAAATACACCAAGACGATCACCAATTATTATATCCAACAAACAAGAATAGTATGGGCAAGGTACTTGCCTCGAAATCACGATCGCAACGAGACGACGGATAGGACGCGGTCGAATAGCCCCGAACCCCCGAACAATACCAAGAACGCGATAGCACCACGAGTATTACGAGAATAACACCACACGAATCATCAATCACCAAACGGGATTCAACATCGGAATCCTCGAACACCTATAAACCTACGGAAGGAACAATAACGCATGGTTACGACGAGAATCAAGGCCAAAACAACGGAAATCCCAACAAACTATCGAAGGGAAACTCATTGGGACATTTAATCGAACACTAAATGTTCAATAATTCCCAAGAACACTCGAATCGTCAATCGAGTTAAACAAACTCGATATATGGATATACAACCCATAGAACACGATTAATAACATCATACTACACCAACCGATGTATCATAATCGGGCTAGAATCGAAATTAAGAACAAATTCTCCGAAAAGTCAACTTGAAGGAAAATCGAGAAATATACCTTGATTCGACGAAATACATGGATTAGATGATGATATAATCAACAAGGATCTTCCAAAATGCCTTGGAAATGATTAGAATCGGCCAAGAACTCCATTTCCCGTCGCACCCGTCGCCAGTCGCCGAAAGAAGGGGAAAAATCGAGTAAAATGAAGTCTGGCCGAGCCCAGGCCATATATAGCCGGCAGAGTTACGGCCGTAACCGACAGTGCCTTACGGCCGTAACTCGGACCTTACGGCCGTACTCGGCAGGCCTTACGGCCGTAACCGGCATTCGTCAAAAAGCCTGCCCATCACCTGCCGGACACTTACGGCCGTAACTGGCACACATTACGGCCGTAACCGGCCTTCGTCAAAAATCTGCCCAGCGCTCGTACGGCCGTACCCAATCACGCTTACGGCCGTAACTCGCACACATTACGGCCGTCACCGGCACCTTACGGCCGTAACTCGGCGAGCGAGCCACCGCTCCGGCCCAGTGACTTCGCGTGGCGCTCAAGCCGGACGACCCCGAAACCCGAACCTGAGTAAAAATAGAAGATACGGTTACAAAGTACTCGCAAAGACGAATCCAAGCGCTAAGAGAACACACGATTCCGACCACCCGAAGTGTCGGAATTCGACAACGGAAGTAATTACCCCAAACTTTGGGAAATTACAAAAATGGCCCAAAATGTCCGAAATACACGATACATGATCGAAACACCGAACCGAAGCTCGAAACACGTATAACAGAGTTAAAAGAACTTACGGGAAACTCGAAACAGCAGTTTCGACCGAGATTCGCAAGAATCGAACTCAAGTGAGGAAAAGTCGCTAAAAAGCACGGAACTCAACAAAACAACACCGAAACGAACTCGGATGACAAAAAGTGCAGAATTAATCATTCTTGAAATGACGAAACGGTCATGAGCGAGTCGTCAAAACGGACTTCCGCCGAAAAAAAGAAAATTACCGAAATTCGAAATTGCGGATATTACATCCAGCCAGCATGAGATAATTTTTAGAAGCATTCTGGGAACATATTAGATATCTTAATGTGAGAGAAAGGAGAATCAGAGTACAACCTCCCCACAATGAGGCCGGAATCTGATTGTTGGTAATCCTTTTGATTCACGGGGCTGACAAAAAATTAATGAGAAAATACACAAAATAGAAGAACTTAACCCACAGTTTAGCAAAGATGAATGCAACACTAGTAATCAAAGTGCTGGTAACATGACATGGAATAACTTTTCAACCCCAAATGTTTTTTTCACCAAAAAAAAAAAAAAAGGAAAAAGTTAACAGGAAAAATTATTGTTGAAAACCTAATTATCATTTTCCTCGTTTTGTCTGCCTTTAACCCCTGCTTCCAATACTTTTTAGCTACTTTTTTCTCCATGTAATGTTTCATTTGGGTTCAATCGATAAATAGTGTAAAAGATTGACTTTTCTTTAAGTAGCAAGATGCAGTTTAACTCAAACGGATAAAAATACTAACATTGTTAAGTGTATATAAATTTGCATAGCAGTAGTAAGCATAATAAGAAAAGGCTGGATTGAATCCATTCGTCCATTCCGATGGAGTTGGCATGTGCTTTGTCGGGCGCCTTTCAGGTTTACTTTCATCATCGACAATGTCAAAGCCTACAACCTGTATAGCTTTCCTGTAGCTACTCCTTGTAGCTTTCCTGTTCAATGCAATTATGGTCCTTAAGAAATCTTCTTCCCCGATAAAGAAATTACAAAATTTTGCCTGAAAGCCAAAATTATATTACCAACTAAAACATATTAGCATAATGTGTCGTAACACACATAATACAACATTATCAAACAGTCAAAAATAACTTCTACAAAGTGTGATGAACCATAGAAATATTATGATCGGCACAATCGAAATTTCATTGACACGTTGATCGATGAAAATGTTACTTTAAACAAAGGGTTTACATCACAGTTCTTCTTGATGATGTTTAGGTGGTCACTATAACTTCTTGATTACGTAAACTACTCCATTGTCACTATATCCAATAAACAAAGGGTTGGTTCCTCAATGACAGTGAAAAACCGATGTAAACTATTTCCATGGTGGACAAAAAAAAAAGGTTCACAGAACCAAATACCAACCTTCCTCCAAGGACCAGCTTTCGTGGTTTATGGATTTTGATTGTCAGACTGCAAAACACACACACATGTGCACACACGAACATAAGAAAAATGACACCAAATGCAAAATTAGTAGATAAGATGTCTAAATGACAATGGAGAAAACCTCTTCAAAGTTTTTAAAGTTTTGCGTATCCAGTTCATCATTAACTTCTGAAATGAATGCAGCTTCATTTTGATATAACTTATCCCATTCAATGCCTTTGAACCATGGGTGACCCTGTGACATCGTTGAAACAGGTTAGAGTTCAAGATTTATTATGAAATAAACTCCATTTTTAGATCAAATCAAACATATCACAAAACATCTTCAAAATGCTAATTCCAAAAAAGGCTCAAGCAAACGACAAACCAATACTAAATTGAAAACAAATTAGTACCAAGACACACAAATTTGAGCATATAACTAAATAATACTAGAGGTCAAAAGACGAAACATGCATATAAGTCGAGAACATGCATTACCTCGCCAGGCTTCCCCATCCACTTCACTTCCCCACCAAGCTTCTCATATGTAGCTGCCAAAGTTCCTTCAATATTTTTTGTTTGAGAAAAAAAAACTCAAATTATAAAGAAGATAATCAGAAAAGGCTCCAGACACCAACTGAAATATCGAAAAATATCACCAAATTCATAAGAGACAATTATTGCATATATTAATCTTCACCAGGCATCACGCGTAGAGCTCTAGGCTCAACAGTAACAAAATCTGGATTTGCTACGACCATGGGAATCTTTTTAGCGACTGCGCCCCAAGATATCGTTAAGTTCCTCAAGTTTCATTGGAAGTGATTCTCCAAATGGAAGCCCCAAAGCTTCAATGCCATGAGCCAAAACAAACTCAGCTTCTTCAACATTATCCACTACTTGGAGTCCTAAGCCCTAAAGCAAGACATTTATTCTCAAAAAAAAATAGGAATTAATTAATGACGAATTAGGATGTTAAATAAATCCAAACACTTCCTATACAACTACATACTGAACAGATTAGAAATGAAAATTTGCGTACTTAATACTCATATTTGCGTTAATCAATATTTAGAAATTTCATCATCCTCAGTTTCATAAATTTGTAACACATAAGAATTTAAGTCTTAGCAGTCTACAGATAAAACTTGCACATACCATAGAGAAAATCTAGAAATAAGAACCAAAGCAATATAGCACCTCTAGCACATTGCCGGTTTGGAAATTAATACTAAATTGAAAACAAATTTGTATATCTAAAAACCATCTCAAACCCATTGGAAACAAACTAATACCAAGACAAAATCAGCATCAGAAGGCAATAATCCATGGTATTGCTGGTTAATTCAAAACAAGGAAACCGAGCTGTTATTGCTACGCGAACAAGAAAATCCGATTAATCCCGAGTGTGGCAGAAATTCACGCCTAGAATTTCAGAGAGAGAGAGACGAATTTCAGCAGTTGGTTGCCATCATGAAATCTCAGGCTGAGAGCATCACCATAAACCTGCTGCCAGCAATATATCCGTCCGGCAACAAACATAAACCAAGTTCTCAATTGTTTTTCACAATATCAGCAATCAGCAGTCCGAATGGAATTAGCAGCAGGTTCTTGGCTTGGGTCATATATAATCGGGTGACTATGGAATGGCAAGCAAGCAATGGCCTGGCCTTCCCGACGTGATGAAGTATTTTGAGGACTTTCCTCGGACACTATGTGTGCGACCGAAGAGCAAGTTTTAGCAGCATCACGCATTGAAGCACAACCAATAACATCAACCAAATGGGGAAAAGGGTCACCCTCTCTGCAAATAGAAGGCCCACCCTCAGCCCCATTCTGGTATACAATGACCCAAGGGCACACGCCCGATTGTGCGAGATAAAGAAAAAGAAAGGCAGACTCTGATACCTTTGGAGAGACCCGATTGAGAATTTTCTGATACGGCGGAAGATGCAGCACCTCCGAAAATGGTCCTCTTGTCCGTCGTGATACCTTTCATACCCGCCATAGAAGACGGCGAAGTGGTCAACTGGGGCGGAGCACCACCAAGGCAAAATAGGAACTGGGTCATAAATCCGATTAAAAATATCGAAAGGAAGGTAATGAAATTCTGAACAACAATCGTTCAAACAAACTCTCTGATAAAATCACGCGATTAGGGAATATAGATGAAGATTGGCCGAAGAAAAGGGGGAAAATCCGCCGCCCAATGAATGATACGAGGGCGACGCGATGAGGAAGCGGCTATCGCAAGGGAAGAATCGAGAGAACGCTCCTTGAAGGGTTGGACGAGGGGTGGTAGCAGGTTTTTACCGATGGATCTGTGAAAAAGAAATGGATTGGGAAAAAATTTTGGGGAGGAAATAATGGAGGAAATAATTGAGCGGGGAAGAAGGCGAGGGTTTTGGAGTCCGGAAAAAAATTGAGGTCAAGTATACACTTCATTATTGTAAAAATATTGCGTCAAAAATAAAATTAAACACTTTTACTTGATAATTATAAAATTAACGAAGTCTTTTGAACTTAAAATTTCTAACTATCTCTGCCTTTTTGTTTGATGCAATTTCTTTGAAATCATGTGTGTTGTTTACTTCAGTAAATTGAAAAGCGAAGTTGTTGTTTGTTTTTACTTCGCTAATATACATTACCGAAGTGAGACGTACCGAAGTCTTTGATGTTTTTTCTACTAGTGGGAACATGGAGATGTGGTCCATGAAATTGTTGATAGGTGTGCATATGAAATTTAAATGGTGGGAATCAATATGGAATTATGATGGGTGCATAAATATACAATGCTAGATATCTGCAAGTCAACTCGTTAGTTCGTATGGGTTGTCCTGAATGGAAATTCCCGTAGCTTATGGATTCCCCATGTTTAAGGGCATTTGGCATGCTTCTCATCGGAGGTACAATGATATTTCATGTCTATAGTGGAAATTAGATATTTTCTGGACAAGGCAAGACCATCATTGATGTGCATGAAAAAATTAAACACCAATAATCAGATTAAACTGGCGTTATTCGTTCACAACATTCGCAACAGGCACAACTTCTAAAATTGCACTATAAGAATAAATGTCAAAGACTTCAGATAATATTTGAAGTAAAAACGTTATAATTACCGAAGTCTATGTTCTATAGTAAAAGGTATACTTTAGACGTCGCTTTTTATGCGCTAATAACCAAGTCTATCTCGTTTTTTTCTAATTATGATCCAAATGTGGGGGTAACTTCGGTTATTTTATAATTGCCGTAGTAAAAAAAGAACTTTTTACTTCAGTTATCGTGTATATATATATATATATATATATATATATATATATATATATTGTTGTTGCCCAAAATATTTATCCGAAGATTAATACTGCTGGAAGACGGAGGCAACAAACAACAATTTGCGGGAGCACTTCCGAGAGAAAATGAATAAACACTAGATTTGCCGGGTTTGTTAGGTCCGGGCTTGAATGCTCTCGCGAGATGTTATTAATACAAATATTCGTGGATACAAGTATTAATGTGAGAAATCTAGATACAAATGAGTGTAAAAACACTCTGTTAATCCGGCTCTTGAGCGAAGCTCGGTGTTCTTTGTCCCTGCCGATCGTCTGCTTGATGAGAGAGGTCGGGAGAAGTAAGTACTGAATGATAGCTGTTGCCAAGAGTTGGAGATAGCCAAGTGCTGTGTGTTTTGCTTGTTTAGTGAGGCAAAAATCCGAGAGAAGTCCAAGTGCAGGGAGCCGTGTATATATAGAGGCAGCCGAGTCTTGTCTTCAGGCGGGCGATCGCCTTCCGGCCATTATAATAATAGGGCGATCGTCTGCCGGCCCATATTATAATGGGGCGATCACGCGGGCTGTCGGCCTAAAGTCCAAGGTAAATGCTGGCAGTCTGCCTAAAGTCCAAAGCTACAGCCGGCAGCCAGCTGGGCGGTCCAATGAGGAGCCAGCACGCGTCCGGAGTCACTATCACATGCGGCCCTACTGACAACTTTCGGCGGGCCTGTCGGCTGGTGGATGGACGCTGACAGGCTGTAGTCAACGATCCGTGATATGCGGATCTTGTCTCGGCTCTTGCACATGAGCTTAGTCCTGAGGCACGGCCTTTACCGACTGGACGACTATCGGCATGATGCGGTCGTCTCTAACTGGTCACTAAGGGTCGGCATCTGTCGGTCACCAAGGGTCAGTCGGCAGGTGCCGAGAGATGATCGTCCTCTTGTCGGTCGCCAGGAGTCGGTCGCCGAGTACCGAGAGACGATCGAATTTGATGTCGATCGCTCGGTACCGGGACTTGTCCTGGGACCTTCGGTTGACCGATTTATCTTGCCTGCGGGGCTAAGGCTAGGTCGCCCGTCGGATCGGCGATTACGCCTCAGTGCTCGCGGTGGCTAGGTCGCCCGATCTCCGAGGCGATCGCCGGTCGGAGAGTGTAATTCTCGACACAACATATATATATATATATATATATATATATATATATATATATATATTAGTATTTTCTGCAGTAATATATATTAGTATTTCACATTTCAATTTAAAATTAATTGCCAAAATTTACATTCACCTATAACTAACCATCAAGCACGAGCTCAATAATAAAAGAACCAACAATTTCATATCATCCCATCTAAAAAAATAACATGCGTTCCAACTAATTCAAAACCAGATACATATCATAACAAAGACAAAGAATGTGTAATAAGATTCTATCTATTTCATCATGACCCACAAATAGGATAAAAAGGATTAAAAAATATCATATACTTCGAAACGACCAAGTCTCTCTTCAGCACATCATTGCTTTTCATCAGACGATCATACTAGTTGAAGAAGACAGATCCAAATTCTTGAATAAACATGTATTTCCATGCCTGCCAGGAGCTGCTCGACTGAAGGTATAATCTCTGCCCGTCGAATGATTTAATGTCAATCACAATTTCAAGAAACCGCACCTAAGATCACTTAGAGAACAATCTGAAAACAACATCAGTAAATCAGTCACCTTCAGCTCATGATACATGGTGTGAAGTGAGTCCACGAGAGGATGTTCCAGGAGAAACCTCCGAAATAATGCCATCTTTGCCAGCTAAATTTACCATCTTGAAAATATTTAATACAGCTGGACGAGTCTGGATTACAGAACAAACCAATGAGAGAGAAAATAGCATTAGTGCAAAACAAAGACTACATTACAGTCACATGGAATATAAAGTCCAATCAAATCACAAAGAAAGTTCCTTTCTTACTTTTTCAGCGGCTATCACCACTTTTACACCCCTCGACAAAACCTTCGCCGCCATCGCCGCGCTGAACTCCGACAAACCGAGACAACCATATTTCTTAATCCCGTCAACAGTCGAATCGAGATTTTGGGGAGGCTCGATTCGTGTCCAGGGAACAGGAGAAGCAGGCAACCACCGCTCGGGACTTAAAACGCCGCCAATGTGTTCGTCGACCGGCAGCAAGATAGGATATGGAGAAGGAGAGAAGCGGGGAGGCGAAAGAAGCAGGCGATCCCTTTTCTTTAAATTATGAACGGGTTGGGGGTAGAGAATTATATCTTGGGTCAGTTGGGTTGTTTTCCCCTTCAGACCCAAACCCTCTTTTAATCCACGAGCCCAGAACCCCCAAACCCTTTTTTAGGCACCACCAGAGCACGGCCAAAGAGAGAGAGATCATTAGGAACTTTACTTTTTCCTTATAATGATTAAAATATGAAGTTTAAAATCTAATACATAACATAAATTAATAACAGTATCTTTCCATAAATTATAAACACTTGATAACAGAAACTTTACTTGTAGTGATATTAAAATCTAATACATAATATAAATTAATAATGGTAATATTTTACTAGTGTTTTTAGGAGCTAAATGAAAAAATCTGAAGTTGAAAATATTAATTCCCGGTCAAAACACATACACTCCGCTTTTATAAAAATATTCTGATAAAAAATAAAATTTCACACTGTAACTTCATTAATTATTAAATTAGTGAAGTCTTTGTATCTTAAAATTCTCAATTAGTGTCTGCTTTTTAGTATGATACCATTTACTGAAGTCTACGTGAGTATTACTTCAGCAAATTGAAAAGCGAAGTTGTTTTTTGTTTTTTACTTCACTAATATACATAACTGAAGTATTTTGTACCAAAATATTTGATATTTATTCTACTAGCGTTGGGAGGATTCACAGCATGGACACTCCAACGTTCAATCCATAAATCGTATCAAAAGAGCTAAAACCGATATAAGTAAGAAAGAATAGGGCTAGAATAATAACCTCTGACCCTAATAGGGGTTATTTGACTTATCCATCAGTTATAGGTTTCGTTGGTTGAACATGACTCGATCAGATCTATTATAATAAATGGTAAATATTGATGAAATCACCTTTCCCTTCCTACAATAATTACGTCGAGAACATCAACCAGTATAGACGACTAATGGGACTGCTATCATAATTTTTTTCGAAAATTCCAGATTAATAAAATAACAGAAAGTTAAATTTGAAAAAATTTAACAGAAACTCAAGGTTTTAATTTAATTTTATTCTACGGCAATTTAATCATAAAATATAGATAACCTAAAAAGCAAATAATGATAATTAAACTAATTAGATCAAACATAACATGTGTAATACCGCTGCCGGCTTTTGATCAAATCTAATTTCGCGAAAAATATTAAAGATAATCAAGATCGTTGTAGGTATAAAGAATATATCTCTGATACGTGTGGTTAATTGTGCTCTTGATATTGTGGATTATACTTGAGGACTCCAAAAGTCATCCCTCTATTGGTATCCATACAGAAAATATTGAATCGACTCGAGTGTTAGCTTAGAATATAGATGAAAAAGATGAACTCCAAGTCTCTCCTCCCCCTCTCTCCTCTCGGCTGATTAGTGTATTAAGGTTGGGTAATTTGTGTTTTGACTCTAATAGTAACATATGTACATATCCGTCCCCTTGAGTAGGTATTTATGCGACATAAATAACATGATGTACACATGTAATAGAGTCCATATGCAACATGGACACAGGGCGCATTGACCGCCCCTCGTAGTCGGCCTACTTTCAGGCCCCTTGACCCCACGTGCGCTGTTCAGTTTGCCCTACACGGGCCAAACCTGGGCGCCCCGCGCGATTTGCTCGACCCAGTTAATGTATCTGTGTAGTCTGATTCATCTCAATTAGACTTATAAATTTAATTTTCCCCTTTTACAACTTTAGACTCTAAGTCCAACTAATTCAATCTCCTATTTTGTGTGTGACCCTGTAGGTGCAGTTATAATTAACTATGTGTATAATTCCCAACTAGACACACCAGACTTAAAGTGGTTTCCAACTAAATATTTCAATAACTAATTATCAACTGAATCAATGCACGTTGATTGAAGGACACCATCCCAATAATCTCCCACTTGTCAGTCAGAACAGGTGTGCATTCGATTTCCTATGTAACTTATGTCTTTATTTGAACATAATATAAGATATCACGTCATTCCTATTCAGTTCAAATATATTTCTCGAATCTCCGAGTTAGACTAAGCAACCACATGATTAATCTATAATCCATCTGCGTATGCCCATGCATTTTACAATCCCAACTCTCTGAGAGGTCACAAAAAATATTGATCTCAATATATAGGACAATTCCATCTTGTACATCCAAGTCCTTTAACTTGATTCATACTAGTCCGAGTATTGTATTTATAGCCCCCTTTTACGGCATGATGTAAAACAGCATCAGTACTAATAATCCACAAGTAAGAGAACAATGAATTTCTTAGGTGTGAGGAATCGAATCAAATAGCAAAATGAGATAATCTTATAACTTTTAATCTCTTAAAGGTTTCTTCTTGGTTGGTCTGTCCGATCATAAGCTCCCAGCTCATATCCTTGCAACAACCCTTTGACATCCCATATCACTTGGCTCATGAAACAACATCTTGAGTTAACTTACAAATCGGTCTTCTTTAGTCATTAGTTTTCAGCTTTCAATAAACTATGGACAAGTTCGATTTATATTCCAGTTTAGTTAATATGATTTCAGTTTTCGAGACATATTCATGATAACTTCTTTGGATACTTTGAATCAGATATGGATTATTCATTTAATACTAAACTAAGTTAAATGAACACAGTAATGAAGAATGAAATATATATCATCTTCAATGTTTTATAATTATAAATAAAATATTACAAAAATCATGACCATTGCCATATATGTCTCATTCCCATCATAGCAACATGACCCTCATGTTTTGTTTGCTGAAGAGATTTAGTTAACCGATCGGCAACACGGTCCTCCATCGGTACTTTGCAAATTTGTACATCACCTCTTTTTATGATGTCTCGTATCAGGCTATATTTGTACAACACGGTCCTCCCTTCCGGACACTAAACCACGTCGAAGAGTTTATCAAAATGTTCAAGCCAATGAACAATATCAGCTGGTTCCGACGAACCCCCAAAAGTAGGCAGCCTCTAACGAGAGATGTTGCCGACAATCTGACTCACTCTCCCGGCTAGTCCATAAAACGGCACCTGGGATACCTGCTGCGGTGGACCACGGACCACTGAGGTCTGCATGGTTTCCATTATCTGGGTCATCTGAGTCATCTGGGCCATCATGCCCCTCACAAGTAAGAAAGGGTCGATGCGTCCACTCTCAGTCTGATTGAATCCTTGAGTATGACGTCCCGAAGGAGAATCGGTCGCATTGGTAACACCGCTGGCCGAACTCTGATCCATCCCGGCATCCATACGCATATAAATATGAGATTCTGGGTTCTGGCTCCATCTGCAGCCCTTAACCCCTCTGCCACGTCCTCGGTTTCCTCTTTCCATACTGAAAGAATAATGTTCGATCATGATCGTAACTCAAATACGCCTCAACGGCCAATCCAGAATGTTAAGTCAATATACAAACACAAGTATACATGCTCAACAGATAAATAATCACATCAATCATGCTAATCATAGCCCATACAGAGCTCACACGTCCCAAAGCATATAATCATGAGTGAATCATAACACAAATGTTACATACAGGTTTCAACAAAACATGTATAATCAATGACATAATGAATGTATGAACATAAAGAGAATCGAGTCCTTACACAGGTCATGCGAAGCTTCGAGGTCTTACGATACTAGTCTTCACTGACGACGACTTGATGAAAGAATGACTCACAAAACCCGACTCTCCAGATTGTCATAACCTGACAGCCCCACTACTACCGCGTCGGTAGAGCCACATAACTCACATATCAGGGTATCTCTAACCCAATGCTCTGATACCATCTTCTGTAACACCCCCAAATCACATTGGGTCATTACAGTGCCGTGGACCCCACACCAGGAGATCCACCAGGTGAACACGACCAAAATACAACAAACTGACCAAAAGGGAGAATCGCAGCCCATATTATGATATCCATATAATATTCCGATATGGAATCTCAACGACAAAAGTGGGCCTATATGGCCAAAATAAAAATACAACAACACCCACGAGCCTTACTCGGATAATACAAAATGACAATGACTGAACAAAACTGGAGTACTCCAAACTGTCTGGCCGACATGAACACCAAAACAACTCCGACTAGTATCGCTCGAATGTCTCGTCGCCATCGTCATGCCCCTGTGTCTCAACTCTCTCCTCGCAAGCACCTAAAACATGCATGTTCCGCCCCCACGGGGTCAATCATCCAGATAATGAATTCAAATACATGTATAACATGATATGCATCCAAAGGCAGAATAAAATGGTACAATAATGGTAATACGAGATGCTCACAAACCAAGGTGAGAATCGAGCATTCGTGAAACACTATACCCACGGCATACGATCGGTACCTGCTCAACAGGTTAAAATACAAGAGCCCAATGGCGAATCATCAATATAGAACACAACAGTGCATTACCCGAAGGTAAACCAAGCCAAAGCTGAAATAGATACGAATCACAGTGCCCGAAGGCTCCAACGGAAATACCAAAACATCGCAATGGCCTGAAATCCACTCAGCCGAAGCTGTCAATCATCACAATGGCCCGAAGCCAAACAGCCCGAAGCTATATCATCTGAGGGCCAAAGCCACGATACGAAGCCGTATCACAATGAGGGTCAAAGCTACGGCACGAAGCCATATTACAATGAGGGCCAAAGCCACGGTGTGAAGCCATATCACAATGAGGGCCGAAGCCACGGCGCGAATCCATATCACAATGAGGGTCGAAGCCACGGTGCGAAGCCGTATCACAATGAGGGCCGAAGCCATGGTGCGAAGCCGTATCACAGTGAGGGCCGAAGCCACGGCGTGAAGCCATATCATAATTAGGTCATACAATGACCGTGACCTACTGAACTGTAGGTGTTGGGAAACCAACCGCGAAGGTTCAAGCCCCAAGCTTACCCATAATGAGATCACCCAGTGACCGTGACCTGCTGAATCGCATGTGCTGAGAAACCAACCGCGAAGGTTCAATCCCCAGACTTACCCATCGAGCACTAGCCGAGACTAGCCTCCAAAACACAATTAATCACAAACGGCAATGATCCCAAGATTACCGAATTCAAAAGAATAATAGTGTGCTGCCTTGAGTCGGCCAACACGACAACAATAATTCACGGATGGGAACTATCCTCGGCGGTCCCAATTCAAATACCTTGACTACCTTAGGAATGGCCAATCGATCACAACGACATCAACAGATGGGATCTATCCTCGACAGTCCCAATTTAATACCTCAATTGTCTTAGAACGACCAATCGATAACAACGATACAACGGATGGGAAATGTCTTCGACGGTCCCAATTCAATACATCGAGTACCTTAGAATGGTCAATCGAAAACAACGATACAACAGATGGGAATTATCCTAGATAATCCCAATTCAATACCTCGATTGCCTTAGGAATGGCCAATCGATAACAACGATACAACGGATGGGAATCATCTTCGATAATCCCAATTAAATATGTCGATTACCTTAGAAAGGTCAATCAATAAACAATGATACAACGGATGGGAATGATTATCGATAATCCCGATTCAATACCTCGATTGCCTTAAAATGGCCAATCGATCACAACGAAACGATTAGAACAGATGTCTAGTGCCTTTAATTGGTTACCGACGATGGAGACAATAATCGAACACGTCAATGCCTTCACTCGGCCAATTACAGCATCAATAGCAAAATACCAATATCAATAACAATGATCATAACAATGTCTTAAACCGACATCAATATCGACATCAATATCAACAACAATAACAGATACATCGATACCGCAACCCGACTATCGATAATAACATCAACAACGAGTATCTCAAAGCCCTGAATGGCTTTTATCGGACAACAACAATATTTGGCATAATTTGCCGAAGGGTATCGTATCAAACAATCCCCTGATACCAACAAAATCATTGAGAGACCAAGTCTCAAAATGATACAACACATTCATACACATACATGATAACATTAATCTCATTGACTAGTACAAGTATAAAACTTGCCTCAAACTGAAGGCGAGAAAGTCCTTCCACGATCAACATCCTCCCATGAAACGACGAACGGCGTCTTCCGACGATCACAAACACTCGAACAACCTTGAATGAAATACAATTCATTCAATAACACAAAATCAATAGAAAACAACACAAAGGACAACCCGATTCGATCACGAATAGATCAAACCACACAAGCGAATATCATAGTCCTCAACTATGAATTCTAACGTCCTATGACACCTCAATGATCAATATGATCAAGTGTTCTTAAAACTTGTGAAAACAATTCAACAAGGATCATTAAGAACATCGTATTAATCATCCCAAAATGATGACATCACCAATATCATCACTCTCACCTCAAGAACATCATCAACACAACAAACATTATGTCTAAACAATAATCCTCCACCAAAAAACAAGAATTCGGGTTAATCAACAGAATTAGATCAACCATTCCAAGATTATGATAATCATTACATAATTCACCATAATCCTATACTAAAATGGGTAGAATCTCCCAAGAACACAAACAACAACAATAATCATCTCAAGGCTATGTTAATCATCTAACAATCTTAACATAATCCTTCCTATACATGATTATAATACCCAAGTATTCTAAACATCAAGAACACCCTCAACCTCAATCATCAATAACATATTCTTCATCATAAGTTCATAAAAACTATGAAGAATCATATTATCCTCCAACAATCAATAACTACGTGAAGTAATCATCAATAAAAACATCATAATCTCGTGATAAACATAAATTAATCACATACCTTTTGAAAACGAAGAACAACATCAAACAGTATCAAGAATCCACTTCAATCTCCAAGCTCCCAACTCTAATCCAAGTTATAAAGATCCAATGAGGTTAGGGACGATCATCCCAAGTGTTTGGAACCTCAAACCTCTCTCTAGGAACTCTATCTATCGAATAAAGTGAAGGAATGGCCAAAATGAATAATAATTCATGGCTGGAATAATATATATACTGACCCGTAATTAGCGTGCGCTAAAATCCATATTTAGCGTGCGCTAACTGTAATTGTTAGCGTGCGCTAACGAAGTCCAGAGGCTACTGCCTTGCTACGTCACATGACTTACGTACGCAACACCTAAGTCTTAGCATATGTTAAAGGCACGTTGACTTGGTACAGTAAAACACACCATTAGCGTGCGCTAATTTAAAACATTAGCGTGCGCTACTCCCCGTTGACCCGACAATCTGCACCTACTCCAAAGATACCTGGGTCCTACACGCCAAAAGTAACCAATAAAGCCAAGATTCCCTCTTGATCGATCTACAATTAGCATACGCTAACCATAGGTATTAGCGTGCGCTAAATGTCGTGACCTGAACATGCACATGCATGCTGAAAGCTTCTGACCGCTGCACCCTCATATCAAGCGTGCGCTACTCAAAACCTTTAGCATGCGCTAAGTTCTATGCATTAGCGTGCGCTAAGTTCTATGCATTAGTGTGCACTAAGTCCTCGTACTAGCGTACGTTACTCAGGCTGTACTTAGCCGAAAACGCCACTCTCTAAACAACATCCAATCGGTTACAACAATACCGATGACAAGTAAACATATTCCGTTTCCGAAATATTCCAATACAATCTATATTGTATCAGTCTAATACAATAGCATTTGTATAATTCCAAATGAATATGTATAATACAACAGTAACATGGAAAAAAATTTACCTCCGGATATTACATTTTCTCCGTCTCAAATTGGATATCTTTCATTCGTTTATCAGCATAAAACTTCTGCCGAACTTGGGTAGTCTTAATCCTACTTCTGATTTCGGCCATCTTCTCTACAGTCTCCCCGATCAATTCTGGACCCAAAATCTTTCCTTCTACAACCTCATTCTAATAAAGGGGTGGTCGACATTTCCTTCCATATAGAGCCTTATACGGGGCCATTTGTATAGTCACTTGGTAACTATTTTTATAAGCAAACTATACTAACGGCAGAATATTTTCCCAATTCTCAACAGTATCAAGAACATACACCCTCAACATATCTTCAAGTGTATTGATAGTCTGTTCAGATTCACCATCGGTCTGTGTATGATATGCAATACTAAAATTCAACCTAGTGCCCAAAGCACTTTGCAGACTTCTCTAAAATTCGATGTAAATCGCGGATCTCTATCCGAGACGATCGACACTGGAACTCCATGTAACCTCAAAATCTCTCGAGTATAGGTCTTTGCATAATGTTCCATACTATAAGTCATCCTCGCAGGTATAAAATGAGATGACTTCGTTAAACGATCTACTATTACCCAAATACCGTCGTTCTTCCTCACAGTTCACGGCAGACCAACCACAAAATCCATTATGATATCCTCCCATTTCCATTATGGGATTTCCAATGGTTGAAGTAAATCTCCTGGCCGTTGGTGTTCTGCCTTCACCGGCTGACATATCATAAACCTCTCTATGAATACACCAATGCCCCGCTTCATTCCTCTCCACCAAAGAACTTCATGAGGTTGTGGTACATCTTTGTACCTCCCAGGTGAGTGGAGTATGGTGCATTATGGGCTTCTTCAAGGATTTGCTTCCTAAAGGATTGATATTTTGGACGCATAACCTCCCCTCATTAGTTAGAATGTCATCTGCGACAACGAAAAATTTCTCAATACTTCCATCTTGTGCTCGACCTTTCATCTTGCACAAGAACTTATCCCATGGTTGAGCCTCCTTAATCTTATCCCTCACATTTGGTTACAAGACCAAAGATGATAGGATTTCTTTGAACTCTTTGAGAACTAAACTACTTCAATACTCAACTGGGAGAACTCCTTTATCAAACTCTCCTGGTCGGTCAAGCAAGCTAACCCGCCTCTAATATTCCGACTCAAGGCATCAGCTACCACATTAGCCTTACCCGGTTGGTAATGAATAACACAATGCTAGTCCTTCACCAATTCTAACCATCTCCTTTGCCTCATGTTAATATCCTTCTATGTGAAAAGATACTTCAGACTTTTATGGTTCGTGTATATCTCGCATTCCTCCATAGAGATAGTGACGCCAAATCTTCAATGCATGTACTACAACAGCCAACTCCAGATCATGCGTCGGGTAGTTCAACTCATGTGGTTTAAGCTGTCTCGATACATAGGCTACTACTTTACCATGTTTCATCAGAACACAACCCAACCCTTGCTTTGAGGCATCAATATAAATAAGTAAAAATTCTTCCATCGGATCATGAATTGTTAATATTGGTGCTGATATTAGTCTCCTTTTAAACTCTCGGAAACTTTTCTCGCAACTCTCACTCCATTAAAACCTCATACCTTTCCTTGTGAACTGGGTCATAAGAGTGGCGATTTTCAAAAATCCTTCGATAAATCTTCTATAATAGCCAGCTATGCCAGAGAGCTGCGAACTTCGCTCACATTCTTGGGTACTTCCCAACTACTCACGGCTACAACCTTATCGGGATCTACCATAATTACTTTAGAAGTCACCACATGTCCAAGGAATCCAACTCTATTGAACTAAAACTCACATTTCTTGAACTTGTCATGCAACTTCTCCTTGTGAAGTGTCTCCAATGTAACCCTTAAATTCTCTTGGTGTCATTCCTTGTCCTTATAATGCACCAAGATGTCATCTATGAAGATGATCACGAATTTATCCAAGTAAGGTTGGAACACCCTGTTCATTAAATCCATAAAGACTATAGGTGCATTACTTAGACCAAATAGCATCAGTACAAATTCAAAATGCCCATGTCCTGAAAGCCGTCTTGGGAATGTCACACTCCATAATCTTCAGTTTATGGTACCCGACCCCAAATTGATCTTCGAAAAGGTTCTGGCTCTCCTCAACTCATCGAATAGATCCTCAATTCTCGGTAATGAGTATTTGTTTTTCACCGTGAGTCGATTCAGCTTCCTGTAATTAATACACATCCGAAGTGACCCATCTTTCTTCCTTATAAACATCACTGGTGTAATATCCGGATTTTTGGTATAATTTTTTCGCGTTATTTTATCTGAGATATATTGGATAGCATGGTGTCTATACAGTATGGATAAAATGACTTGAGAACTGAGACATTTGTATTTGTATAATTGACGTAATTGGTCGACAATTATATTTGAGGATATTGTGTATCAGGTGTATCATATGAGAATGTTATTGGGACGAGTATATGTATTCAGTATGTCGTGTATACGTATTCAGTATGTTGAGACGACAGGCAGGAGCATTTATATTTGGCTAAGTGCAGAAGCCATTACATACGTTAAGCTGAGGAGCTTACGGACGTTAAGTTGGTAAGCATAACATCCGTTACGTAGCATGTGTTACGTACGTTATGAAGAGAATCAGACAGGTCTGAGCTATGATCGAAGAGTGGGCCCTATGTCGGCAACTTTCGGCGCGGATGTGGATAGGAGAGTCAACAAACACTACACCATAAGTGCTCATAGGCAATGCTTTTAGCTAGTGTTGCCACCAAAGCGTTTCAATAGATTGCTGATTTTTGATCTTTTGAAACACTATTGAAATAGTATTGCACTAGATATATATTTGGTGTTGCAAAATAAAAATGGTGTTGCGCGACGTGCAACACCTGTGATGGTGTTGCATTATATCTAATTTTTTAATAATTTTTTCAAGTTATTGTCACAAAACAATCACAATGAAATGAAATTTAAATTTTGATATGTTTTACTCTTAAAGTTTGATATATAACATGATAAATTTAATTTAAATTATTTATATTTAATATAAACACTTATTATATTTTTTAATGATGTAATTAAAAATTATAAATATTTTTTATAGTTTTAAAGTTTAATATATTATCAATATATATAATGAAATTTAAATTACGATATATGTTTTATTTTCAATGTTTGATATATAATATAATATAAATTATAACTTATATATATATTTAAATTATTTAATATAAATACACATTATAAATTTTAAAAATAAAATTTCAAATTATAAAAAATAATACATCCTTTTAAAAATACTTATATAGCATTTAATTAGGAAGCACTATGTAACAATACACTTATAGAGCATTTTTAGAAAACGCTGTGGTATGTTCCGTATTTTAAGTATTATTTCTTAAATTCTCGATCCGTGAATTAAAAAGGTATTTTGAACTTTTTATACCCACCCGCGAAATACCCGTATAACCCACCCGCGAAATACCCGTTAATTAACCGCTAATAATAATAATAATTATTATAATAATCCTAAATTAATCTACCCACTATGGGACTCGGTACCTGACTCCTCTAAACTGGGTTGCAAATGGACTCCCAGCTGGCATTGTTTCAGGCCTGGATGGTCTCCTTTAACACCAAAGAAAGATATTGGGATTAAGTTTCTTGATGATAAAATAGAAAACACAAACCCTATCGCTCTCTCGCTCTCCCCCCCCCCCCCCCGCCCCGCCCCCTCACTGTTCTGTCACTCACTCAGCCGCCCTCCCCTTCCCTCCCCTCGGTTCAGCCGCCGCGACACCCTCCCCTTCCCTCCGCGAATCGACGCCCTCCCCTCCCCTCCCCTCAGTTCATTCGCCGCGACTCCCTCCCCTTCCCTCCGCGACGCGACGCCTTCCCCTCCCGTCCGCGACACAAAGCCCTGCCCTCCCTTCCACGACGCGACCCTTACCTCCGCGCCGGCTACGCCCTCCCCTCTGCGATGCCCTGCCACAACAACCAACAGGTATGTATTTTAATGTATATTTAATTAATCACAGTGCCACGATTTCACGGTGCCCTACCGAATCCGAAGCAGTCATGGTTGAGCTACCAGATTAAGATAGCCAAAGTCAGAGAGCAGCGGTATGTAGGCTTCTGTATTCTTTGTGATTCTCGGTGTTCTATACGAGGGTTTGATTTCAAAGGGGACTGGGCCGACTCAAGTTTTCTGTCACCATCACGATTCATCGATCCTTTGGATCATTTCGGTTTGCTCTGCTTTTTTCCATTTTCTGTTGGTCTTGTTTTATGGATTATTATTGTTATGACCTTCTTTAATTTTCTGTAATCCCATGATTACTGCTTGTGTTTTCTATTTCTGTTTTTTTGTCTTTAAGACAGACTATTGCTGCTGCGTGGAATTTTGGGAGAAGGCTATTGCTTATAATGTTTATAAATCTTGGTGATTAATCGGTTTAGTGGTTAACTGGTTAGTTCATTATATTATTTGTAATTTGTTTACAAGTTAAGTGATTAGTTACGGCTTTCACTATTGCTCGTAATCTGGATGGATTTCCAATAGTGGTACCACAGAGTTGTTAGGGTCTGTCCGGACAGCTTGGTGTTATGAAACCCTACTGGGGGTTTCGTTCTAGTATTTTGGCTAATCTCTATTTTGATAGCTTTTCTTTTATGTCGCTGACAGATTGCTATCTCTGCTGGTGATCATCTTCTTCCCCGTGAAGTTCCTTATTCCCCCATTCCACTCCTCTATCAACTAGTCCTTGCGGAAACCCTTTTTGATTCTTCGCTTTGTTTGCTTTCGAAGCAGATTCACCTCGGCCAAGGGAACCCTATGCGTTGAAGGGCCTTTTCAAGAATTAATATTTGAGAACTTGAAATGAAAAAATTTGGACAGCTTCAAACCATGAAACCAGCATATTGAGGTCTGGTCTTGAAGATCCCCTTCTAATCCTCTTCTAAAAGAACAAGACCACTTGAGGTGGTTGGTTATTGTGGTGTTATTGATAATCTGTGTGACTAATCTGTACAAATTGCTGCAATATTTTTGGTAATGAGAAACATATTTTTAATAAGAATGTGCTGATACAATTTGCAGTTGCAAAAAAGTACCTTTATCTGTTTCCTATCAAAGTATTCATGCACAACATAACTGATTATTCTTGCTTTCCAGGATCGGATTATAGCTCGCCTCCAGCAACCCTACTCGTTGGATTGCATACCTGTAGAAGCTGAGTACCAGGTTCTCTAAATTTCTAATGTTGTAAAATGATATGTGCTCGTATATTTTACCTTCTTCCATACGGATTTTTGTGAACTGAAGTTTCACATAGGTTTAATTTCCACATCAATTACTTCTAACTTTTCTGATTGTCGGGTTTGAATTCATGCACAAAACTCATCCAGGAGTTCATGTTAATTTCCTTATTGCATAATTGTAGTAGTGTGATTTAAGCATTCATGTCATTTTAGTATGCTGATAGTGTCTGTTGTCCACAAATGAACAAATTATTTATTTTGTGAAAATGTTTTATTATGTGAAGCATATGACATGAAGCTTGATATCTTGGTCTCTTTTGAATGTCACTTGGTTGTAACTTTTGCCATATCATTTGTTACGAGATACCCAACTGCTTCTCTTTCAGTTTTATTCCTATTAAGATTATTAAAAGATGAACGGTCTTATCTAGATTGACTTATTTACAAAAATTTGATAGGGAAAAGTGAAACAGGAAAGTGGGAGAAGCTAATTCCGGCCTCAACTGGGATATTGGAGAATTTTGTGTAATGATATCAAATGATCAAGATGATAATGCTACTCCTATGACTCACGGCGGCACCACTTATCAGTTACTTCAATATGTAACTTCCGATCACTTGTATTTAGACTCAGTAATTTTGTACTTTTTAAGTTAGATTGGTGGTGTTGTTTGGTTTTTGTACTTTTGAAGTTAAATTGGTGGTTTGTTGCTTTGTATGAATTTAGGAATTTGTATTTTGTATTGGCATCCTTGTTGGTTTTTGGATGCCTTGTTTTATTTTGGATGGTTTGATGTAAAACTAAAATGGTTATTTCAAAATATTTGTATGAAGTGTTCCCTTTTACTTTAGCTGCTGTTGTATTTTATAAAAGTAGTAGTATAAAAAACTGCCGATGTGGCATAGATGTGGGCCCCATTGCTGACCTGGCACAAATGTAGAGTCCATTGTCGACGTGGCATCAATATGGGACCCATTGATGGCATGGCATAAAGGTGGGACCCATTGATGACGTGGCACATGTGGACCCATATTCTTTTTTTTTTTGAAATCTTAGGCAACATCATTTGCTGTTGCCTTACTTGGTTATGTTGTTGCATTAGAGGCGTAATGCAATACTTTTCTGTTGTTGCAGTAGAGACTAAAAGTGTTGCCTTATGTGTCAAAGGCAACGGCCGTAGCTTTAAAGGATTTAATGTACGTTATGTTGATGGTGTTATGTACGTTAAAGAATATCTGAGCCGTAGCTTTTGGATTATGGATTACATACGTTGTTGTTGTGCAATTACGTATGTTAAGGGTGTGTCCTGTAGCAAGTCAACACCTGTATTACGTAAGCTATGGCATGGGCCTTACATACGTAATCATGGAATGGAAATGAGGCAGTGGGTTCTGGAGTAGCATTACATATGCTATCGAAGTCTGAAAACATACGCAATGTCCGTTACGTACGTTAGGTGGATCAGGTAATGTACGTAACAAATGAAGTTTATGTAAATATGAGGGCTCCATCATTTCGTCATTTTGAGAGTTTCACTTCATTTTTCGCCCTTCAACCCTCCGAGATGGATTTTTGGCTCCTCTAACTTGATTATGAGCTTGATGGAATGGATTGGAGCTTGAGATATAACGATATTATGGATTCTTGAGGTGTTTGATTGTGTTATTCATCTTCTTGAGGTATGTTGGTTAATCCTCTCTTTATTTTGGGTTTTGAGGATTGTTGTTGATGATTAATCCGTGTGCTGATATATTATGGAAGTGTTGTGATGATTCTTGAAGTTCCATAGGGTTTGAGTTGAGGAAGATGATGATATGATGATATATATATTGGATTATGTTGTTGTTATGAACATGATTATGGAATCATGGTGCTCTTGGTTTTGATTATAAACATGGATATGGTAGCATTGTTGTGATTCTTGATGTTATGTGAAGTATTTGTTGAAGAAGATGATAGTTTGGAAGTTAGATAACATGTTGGATTATGTTGTCTTGGTGATTCTGAACAATGTGATATTAATTGGATATGATTATGGATTAATTCATGTTCTTGAGGAACTCTTGAATTATATGTCATGATATGATGAATATGTATAAGATGTATTGGTACATTTTAGATACGAAAAGGGAATATTCATATCTAGAACTAAGTTATGTGTTTTGGTATAATATTTTTATAGGGACACGAATATAATTACGAGTTTGATGAGATTATTATTCATCTGAGTTTGGAAGTTCATACGTACTGAGCAAGTGTTCAATTCGAACAATTGAATTATTTGACACCCTTATAATATGATTATCTATAATGTTGAACTAATTGGATGGTCCGGATTGATGATTATAATTGGTAATTAGTTTTAACTATTAATTTACAAGGAGGAACCTTGCTAATTCGTATATAAGATTGAATTTGGAATCAATAATGTTTAGACCCTTGTTACTGGTTTGAATTGATTGTTGATATGATTATCGGATTTTGGCTTGTATCGTGGATACGAGTTCGTAATTGTTTGAGTTGTATTGATCAGTTTTGTATATGATTGAGGTATTGTTAAACCGGTGATTTTGTTGGTTGGGTATATTGGTTGTTGATTGTTATCGAACTCGTTGCTAATCGATTATTGCAATAAGTTGTGATAATTCATCGTTGATTATGATCGTTGTGTTGCGTTGAGGTTGAAGAGTTCATAGGTTGATTTTGGTCGGGGCTAAGGAGCTCATAGACGAAGGCAATGGAATTAGTAACGGCTTTGTCGTATCGGTATCGAGGCAAGTTTATACTTGTTCAGTTCATAATATTTAATAAATGATTTTGATTTCATTTCATTTATAATTCATATAGCAATGATATTATAAATGTAAATTGTCGGGATGATGGTTTGTATATTGTGCTTTAGTTTGGATTAAATCATAATGTATATGATTTAATGTGTTTGGTGAAGACGGAGATGTGAGTTATCTTTGGTCTGTGATATGGAATGTCGGATATCGAGGATATATTTTTATGTCGGCATTGATATCGGGATAGTGGTTTATTGATATTAATGGATTGTACCTCATTTGAGATTATTCGAATAACTGTGTATTCATTCAGGGATGTTTGTTTGTGGAAAGGATATTGTTTTCGGCTTTGAGGTAATTTAAGTATTGTTCAGTTATGAGGATAATTATTCTGTTGAGTTGTTGTATATGTTGTATGTTAAGGTTTTGTATAATGACATTCGTATTGACTGTTCATCGAGGGATATTGATCCCAGGGCCATTGTTTGGTATCGATGGTTATGTTGATCGATCGTTGAGGGATGATGATTCCATGACTGTTGTGTTGAGATTGTTGATCGTGTTGCTCATTCTTTGGGGATTGTGATCCCAGGATGGTTGTTTTAGATATGGTCGGTCGTGTCGATCTTTCATTATCCGTGTGTCATTGTTCACTTCCATCGGATACGTGATTCTTTGAGTTTCGTTGTCATGTTACATCGTGACATATCCGGAGTCATATCTGCATGCCGATTGGTTATGTGTAGGATTTTCAGGGCGGGCACGTATAGTCATGTGTAGGTTCATTACCTTCACGTTGAGCTGTGCACACGAGACGTACTTTGTGAGACTGATTAGGCACAAGACCACACACGTATTCGATCGATACCCGTTGGTGGCTTGTGCATGCACACATTTCCAGAACGGGCGTACTGTGACGTCCATCTTGATCCATATTGATTGGTCGTCCGTACTCCATGTGTGATTGGGTATGTTCGACAATTTGCGACTGGTTGTTCATAGCCCTGAGGGGTATGTTCGATAGTCAGGTTTGTTTCTTTGAGATCCACTGTGTGTGATTTGTGATCATTTGTTGTTCATGTTGGAGTTTATCATGTTGATGATATTTTCGGTTATTGTTGGTCCTTTGTTGATCGTGTTGGAGTTTATCATGTTGATGATATTCTCGGTTATTGCTGATACTTTGTTGATCGTGTTGGAGTTTATAATGTTGATGATATTCTCGGTTGTGTTTTGACCTTCGATTGGTCGTATTGGAGTTTATTATGTTGATGATATTCTTAGTTGATGTATTGGTTGATCTGGTTATTGATCGTATGAGCGTTTGAGCTTTGTGTCAATGTCTATGGACTTGTTGTCTTTGGACTACAGATGTATTATTTATATTTGGTTCTTATCAGGATTGGTATCTGATTGTGTGATCCGACAGGCAGTATTTGGCACGGATGGATTATTCCACACTTATAAGTTATGATGATGTTTTGAGAATTCTTGGTATTGTTTGAATACAGTACATATGGTTGTAGTTGAGTTCATTTCGTCATTTGAGAATGCGAAATGTGGGTTATGGTAAGTGTTGGGTTGATATGGATTATTACGAGACGGTAAGGTTATGACTGTAATATTACATTGGTAGTATTCTTACTTTGTAATTACATTGGTATGTAATTATTTATATGATGCGACCATTATTATTGTTGAGTATTTTGGCTGACCCCGTCGTGGGCTTTATTTTTAGGTACTCGGAGATCGAGCTAGTAGCGGTCATGAAGAAATGAGCTTCCAGGGTGATACTCGCTATGGCATTATTTTGGGAACCGAGTAATTGACTGATTGTTTTATTCCGCTGCAAATGTATATTTTGAATTGTGTTTATATCCGCTGCATGTGTATTTTAAAATGGCTTTCCGATATTTTTACCAACTCGTGTATAAATTTAAAATTGCTTTTTTGGGTATTTCGTAAATTTGTGTTTATCTCGTAAAATCTTGATTGCACCATGCTGCTCGGCTAGCATGGTGATGATCCTCGTGTGGTAGTTCATGATTGCACCATGCCGCTCGAGCCAATCATCCCCGAGAATCAAATCCTCACCCTCAATACCCACAACAATAAGATTAGAGAGCCAAACCCTCTCACAAATAAACACAGAACAGTCTCGGACCTCTCGATCGCCAACGATTCTATCACCGCTAGGAAGTTTAATGATGAAAGGCTCGCAAGGCAACAAACAGTCAAGACTCAAACGGCGTACACACTCCATAGAGATGAATGAATGCGTAGCACCCGAATTAAAAGCACACTGATAGGATGGGAATGGATGTGAATGGTACCTGTCACCACAGTGGCCGCTGGATCATCGGCCCTCCTCATCTCATAGATACGCGGATGGGCAGAGCCGACACTGGAAGCTACCCCTCTAGCGGGCTGACCTCGACCTCTCCCTCGGCTGGCACTTGGTGGAGACTGTGGAGCAAACGAGCCCTGGTTCACACTCGGATCCTTAGGTGCTGGAAAAAAAGCCCGAGCACCAAGAATCTGTCCTACCCGCTCACAAAAGGAAGCCTTGTGGCCCGACTGACCACAAGTATGACAAGTAAAATGCGGACGAGGACACTCCCGGTTACGATGGCCCGACTTGCCACGGTTAAAGCATTTGACATCCCGAACGGAGGCACTGGCAGTACCTCAATAGCCCCCAGAGAAACGAGACGAACCACCCGCTTGCAGATTGAGATTTCTGCTGACCTCCACCCTTGTGACCCGAGAAATTTCCGGCAGATTTTTGCTTCTTGCTATCGCGATCCGCCTCACTGGCCGTCACAGACATATCATACGCAAGATCCCTACTCTGGTAATCCTTCAAAGTGGTGCAGACGAGCCCAGACATGTAGTCCTGAATCGACAGTTTCATCCGTCTAGAGAAATGAAAAATCTTGTCACTCTCCTCTACAAGTTAGGCCTTCACGAAGCCCAACTCCTTGTTAAAATCGGCAATAGCTTGAGAAACAAGAATATCCCGAGGCTAAGCATCATAAAAGGCATGAACTCGAGCCTGTCTAACCGGCTACGGGAAATATTCGGTCTCCATCAGGTCCTTGAATTCCACCCACGAAGCAATGTGATCCTTAGGCCCAACAGCCTCCCACCAATCCATAACGTCCCCAGTGAGAAAGTACTGGGCAATAGGGACCTTGCGGTCCTCGGGACAGTTGGTGGCAACAAAGAATTTGGATATCTCCTTGATCCACCCATCCCAGCCGATCGGGTTTGAAGATCCCGAAAACTAGGGAGGATGCATCTTGATGACATCCTGAAGCCAGCGATCTGCTCTGCCTGATTAGCGTGGGCTGGAGTCGGGTTCTGAACCGCTTGAGCTATTGCAGCCATTTGGTTCACCATTTGTTGCATCACCACTGCAACACCAAGATCGGGGCCATCCTGAGCAGTAGCATGGCTATGATGGTCACCGGTACTGCCGGCTCCCGAGGAATGCGACGTGGCCGCCTCACCGGCTGCCCCACATCCCCGACCGCATCCACGACCACGACCACAACCACGGCCTCTTCCAGCATCCATACTCGTGTTAACTGGTAGCAAAAGCAACTCGATGATAAATAAGAGAGGAAAAACATCCACAGTTCAAGAAACGGAAATTCGATACGAGAAAATAAGAAATCGAGTAAGGAAACTTATGAGCACTGGAAGTACCGAGATTCTGGCACCGGTGTGATGATGTGCAAAACAAATCACAACTAGACCCAAATGACCGACAAGCCTAGGTATCCATAAACCTAGTGCTCCAATACTATTTTCTGTAACACCCTCGAGATATTCAAGGTATATTACAGTGCCGTGGACCCCTACATGGGACCCACCAGGCTAGACACAAATTACCACAGTAAAAACACACATAATCAAGATGAAAATCAAATAACCCGCCCGGTACAACCGGCGGAATAATCAACACCGACAAATGTAAATAACTTCAACGAATACAAACCACAATCCGAAGGGAAAAGTCTATGTACTTGCGAGTACAATCTATAAGTTTATAAAGTAGTCATATCGAAGGGAACAATGAAAATAAAAGGACTCAAATGCACATGTCAACGACCCTGGCCAGCATCCTCGTACTGTCCCAGCGCCCGCTCGTCTGGCTAAACATAACTTGAAATCCATAACAAGAATTTCCCCAAAACGGCTCCCCAAAGAGGTTAGCAATTACGCTAGCACAAGTAATCAAGGCAAACCATTCGCATACACATTTCATAGTACAATGCACCAAATTTTTCAAAACCCAAAACCAGACATGTCTTTTCTGGAAATAAATAGTCAATCATCAATTTGCCTAGGACCGGGGTGAAGCCACTGGTCCCACTCGAGGCCTCTAAAGATTCTCCCGAGCTGGCCATATCATAAAACAAATCACGCATAGGCATCACCTAGGACCGGGGTGAAGCCAATGATCCCACTCGAGGCCTAAAAGGACCCTCCGAGCTGGCTAGCGAATCAAACTCGTGAATCCAGAGTGAAGTCATAGATTCTCTCGAGGACCCGTCGGACCCTCCCGAGGTGAGCAAAGCACACACAATATACATTACCATTTCATGTTAAGCATAAAGGTTTACAAAAATACTTGCCTTGAGTAATTGACGAAGACTCGAATGGAAGGATTCAAACACGACCGCTAGGAACCGATGAAACCGAACCTAACGATTCAAAGAATATAATCACAACCACTTCTAAACAATTACGGAAATTGAATACACCCGAAAACCCGCCTATGATTCATGTGTATTCATACAAAAACAACAACGGCGGATCGCAACCAAACCCTCTCGATTAAGAAAAAACCACAAAATACACCATGAATTCATAGGGAAACAAGAATACCAACAAGATTAATCATATCCATCATGGATTAATCAACAATATGGAACAAATCGGACAAAAACTCAAAACCCCCCAATTTTCCCAAAAAATAGGGTTCTAGGAGATTACCTTAGATTTAGGATGAAGAATAGGTGTTGATGTTGTTAATCTTCACCAAGATCTCAAGAAAGAAGATAGTTTGAAGTTATAAGACTTCAAATCTCTCAAGATTCGCCCAGAAATCGCCAAATGACCGGAGAGGAAAAGAGGGGAGGAAAATTGATTAATCTGGGTCAACTCCCTGGTTTTTATAGCCAGGGAGATTTAGCGTTAGCTAACGCTTGAGGTTAGCGTGCGCTACCCAGCTATAATCCAGTCCAGAACCTACGATTTTGGACCATTAGCGTGCGCTACACAAGTATATCATGCGCTAACAGCCTCTCGATAGCACGCGCTATCGGGCCATAGCGTGCGCTATCTGGGTACTTGACCGAGTCCAGAAACAAACTGCCCAGTAGTGGACTGCCGAATTAGCGCACGCTACCCAGATACTCAGCGTGCGCTAGGTCTCAACAATAGCGTTCGCTAAAACAAAACCTTAGCATGCGCTAATCTGTCTGTCCAGAGAGAAGAGACCAGAACCAAACTCACTGCCACTGCCAGACTCGACTCGCTAGCGTGCGCTACAAAGTAAACGTAGCCTGCGCTACTAATGATGCTTAGCGTGCGCTATACAACGATGATAGTGCGCGCTAGGGATATGATAACGACGGTTCCAAAACACCGAAACACGAACGAAACATCAAACGGAAGATCACAGCACTCATAATAACATAGGATGGATCCACGGCAACCCCGAAACGGCAGTTCCGAACAACAATTACGAGAATCAGATGGCAAAAAGTCAAGTATTGACTATTCTCAAAATATCAATGCAGTTACAAGCGAGTCACTAAAAACGAAAAATACAACAGGAAAAGAAAAATGCGGATATTATATTCTACCCCTCTAAAAATTAGTTTCATCCCGAAATTTAAGAAACAAACAACTCGGGGTACCTAGCATGCATGCTATCCTCGGTTTCCCAAGTTGCCTCCTCGACACCATGCCTAGACTACTGCACCTTGACCAAAAGGATGGCCTTATGCCTCAGGCGCTTCTCACGGTGCTCCAAAATCTTCAAGGGGCGCTCCTCGAAGGTAATATCCTCGGCGACACTAATCTCACCATAGTCGATGACGTGACTAGGATCCAGAACGTATTTCCTCAGCTGGGAAACATGAAAAATGCTATGAACGTGACTCAAGTCCGGAGGTAACACTAAACGGTATGCCAACTCACTGACTGTCTCGAGAATCTCAAAGGGCCCAATAAATCTCGGGCTCAATTTTCCCTTCTTCCCGAAGTAGAAAACTCCCCTCGTCGGCGACACCTTTAGCAAAAGGTGGTCTCCCACCTCGAACTCCAAAGGTCGACGACGGACGTCGGCATATGACTTTTGTCAACTTTGAGCAGTCAACATCCTCTCCCGAATTAATTCCACCTTCCGTCTCGTCTCTAAAGCGATATCCGGTTCGGTCCCGACTAAATCGGATGCCTCATTCCAACAAATCGGCGATCGACAATGCCGCCCATAAAGCGCCTCATACGGTGCCATTCGAATCGACACGTGCCAACTATTGTTGTATGTGAATTCGATCAATGACAAGTGTTCCTCCCGATCACTGCTCCAATCGAGAGCACAAGCACACAACATATCCTCAAATGTCTGGATAGTGCGCTCCAACTGCCCATCTGACTGAGGATGAAAAGAAGTACTCAGACACAAACGAGAACCCAATGCCTTATGCACCGCATGCCGAAAGTGCGATACAAAATGTCCATCACGATCCGAAACAATAGAGTTCAGAGTACCGTAAAGCCTCACAATTTGCGCAATAAACACACGAGCCAACCTCTCTGGGCCCCAAGTATCCTTGATGCCCAGAAAATGTGCCGACTTGGTCAGACGATCAACAATCACCCAAACCATATTCATGCCTGACCTCGATCTCGGCAAACTCGTGATGAAGTCCATCGAAATGTCTTCCTATTTCCATTCCGGAATGGGAAGCGACTGCAATAAACCATCTGGTCGCTGATGTTTGATTTTGACCTGCTGACAAGTCAAACATCTCCCTACAAACCGTGCGACCTCCTCCATCATGTCATTCCACCAAAAGTTCCTCCTCAGGTACTTGTACATCTTACTCGAACCAGGATGAACGGAGTAAGGCGTAGCATGGGCCTCACGCAAAATACCCTGCCTTAATTCCGAGTCGTTTGGCACACACAGCCCACTCTGGAATCTTAATACACCATCTTCATGAATCACAAACCCAGGAGACTTTCCCTTAAGAACATTCTATCTGATTTGAATAATCATCGGATCCTCCAGCTGCTTCAGTTTAATTTCATCGATCAGAGACGACAAAATCTATAAAGCGCAAAGTTTACCGATAGGCCCCGGCAACAAAATGTCAACATCCAACTCGATCAAAGCCCGCTGAAGCTCATATTGTGATGTAAGGATCTCAAGCGTCCGCAACGCGACCGGTTTCCGACTCAAGGCATCAGCCACGACGTTCGCCTTACCCGGATGATAAAGGATTTCGAGATCATAATCATTAATGTTGGAATATTGTATTCCATATATTCACAAATAGAGTTTTGATGATTAAGTCGCTAAACAAAACAAAACAACAAAGAGGCGAAGCAAAACAACGAAGCAGATAAAGACGCAAGAAGCTATCCAAACTGCATGCATAACGCACGCTATTCATATTGAATAGCGCATGCAACCGAGCAAGGTTAACGTACGTAATTCAGTAATGATAACGTACATAACAAGTACTTACCTGCAGTTTAGCCAACCTACCTGATGGGATAGCGCACGCTACACATAATGATTAACGCACGCTATCAAAGCAGATTAACGTACGTAACACAAGGAGGTTAACGTATGTAATGAGATTTCAAATCAGATGAGCGTTGGAAAGAATCTGGTCAACGTCAGCATATCAAAAGCATAGTTTGACAAATGAAGGAAATGGATATATTGGATTAGAGTAGGCTACATTGCATTATTAATGTGTGCTACAGCAAGAGGATAACGTACGCAACACGAAGGCATAACGTACGTAAGGGAAGTAACGAAGCCACTGGACTAAAACTGGACATCGATAACGTACGCTACATGTAAGTCATAACATACGTAAAGAGGCTTAGCGCATGCTATTAAGAAGAGCTAGCGCACGCTAGCAAGTCAGAAGTCAATAACGGCTAGTTGGTTGAAGAAGGCTATAAATACCACATCCTTGGTATTAAACCACACAACAACATTGAGCAAACCATATACACTTGAGATATCATTGTAAACATTATAGTTGTTGTTCTTGAGCTTAAATTGAGAGTGATTGAGTGTGATACACTAAATCATACAAGAGAGAGAAAAAGAAAAGATACGATTGGATTTGGTGTTATTAGGATCAAGGATCCGACATTGTTAGAATCGCAATCGCTATCTTAGTGAGGTTTATCTAGTACCGATAGAAAGCTAGAGTGGTTGATTCCTTGTCTAATAGAAAAGGAAAATGGTTTAACTTGGACCGACAAAAACACAAGTAAGAGAACGGTTTACTCGGACCGATAGAAGACGAGCTTGTAACGGTAATTTCTCAACCGACATAAGAGAGGTGCAGAGGTTTATATCTTAAGCCTATAGAAAAAGATAACAAGAGAGGACGTAGGCACGTTTGGCCGAACCTCTATAAATCCGTGTGTCATTTTATTTTCCGCACCTTTATATTTATGCTTCCGCACAACGGCGCTAATACCGAAATTTCTCCAACAATTGGTATCGGAGCTGTACCTCCAATAAGCGGCTTAACATCCGAGGATTCGATCCAAATGGCGTTTCAATATGCTCAGTCGAAGGCCTTGCTCTCAATCGACAACCATTTTTTGATGGCTCAAACTTCATGACGTGGAAGAAAAAGATGTCAATACTCATCCGAGCGTATGACATCGAGCTTGGGAAAGTGATTTGTCTTGGTCCGAAAATTCCAATGAATTCCAATGGTATGCTTAAAACTTTCGAAGAATATGACGATTCCGATTGGAAAAATGACCATTACAATTGTAAGGCAACTCAACTCCTCTATTATGCCTTAAATCCGGAAGAACACAACCGGATATTATCATGTGATAGTGCCAAAGAAATTTAGAAAATGCTTGAGGTAACACACGAAAGTACGTCTCAAGTCAATGAGACGAAGATAAACAAGCTCCTTCACGATTACGAGTTATTCCAAATGAAGGACGACGAATCCATCACTATAATGCTCGACCGATTCTCGGCATCACAAATGGATTAGCATGTTTCGGAAAACCACTTTCGAGTAGTGAGAAAGTAAAGAAAATTCTCTGATCACTACTGGGACGGTACGGTGACGGATATAATGGAATCTAAAGATTTAAATAATCTAGATTTTAGTGCTCTCGTTGGTTCTTTTATCAACTACGAGATAGTTCTAAAATCTCGGAATGCTAAACCGAAGCCGAAGGAAAGAACTATAGCCATGAAGGCTAAGATGTCTAGAAAGGAAGAAATCCCGGTGGATGAAAGCGATGAAGAATTGGCATATTATGCCAAAAATATAAATAAATTCTAACACTTATTAAGCCGGAGAAAGAAAGATATCAAATCGGGGGAATATAAGAAATTCGACAACAACTATCAAGTATGTGGTAAACCATGCCATTTCGCAAAGAATTGCCAAGCAGCAAATATGAAGAAGGTACTCGTTGCAACATGGAATGACGAAGATATTGAAGATGATTTTATCAATCAAAATAATCTCGCTCTCATGGCACGGAGTTCATTCGACGATAGCGACATCGCCAAGTAAGTAATTCTTACGACGAACTTTTTGAAGCATTCGAACTATTACATACCGATTATCAAAATGCTTTAATTGAAATCAAATCCCTTAAATCTAAATATAAATCATTGGAAAATGAAAATTCCAAAATTCTTGAAAAGGGAAAATTTATTGAGATCGATCATTCAAAATGTGTTGAAAACGAAAATATTTTAAAGGATGATCTTGTTAAAGTTCAAACCGAGCTCAAAATTTAACGAAGAAATTCTCTCACAGAAACGAGAAATTTGAAAATATGCTCTCGGTTCAAAAATACACTTTGAACAAATAGGGGTTGGGATTCAAACCGCGTTCTAAAAACGAATCCAAAAATTTCAAAATACCCCAGTGTGAAAAATGTTTGAAAATTGGGCACCACATTTCGAATTGCAAAAGCCCAAGATGGACGATTAAAACAAAAAATATTTGGATTCCCAAAGGAACTTTTATTCCAAATATCATCGATGTTTCGAAAGAAAAATCAATTATCAGTTGGATCCCCAAAAATTAATTTTTAACAATTAATATTTTACTCAGGGGGAGTATTAATTTTTAACCGATATTTTTATCAGGGGGAGTAATTTTTTTAATGGGTATAACTCAATTATCGTATTCATAGATTATTCATCATTAATTGGTATCATGTATATTTTATTGGTATCCACTACTCAATTCGTATATTTTTTACCCTTTTTGCTGAATACAAAAAGGGGGAGAAGGAGTTGTCGGATAAAAAGTGTCATGAAAGATATGACGAGAAAAATAAAAAGTAAAAAGGAGGAGAAAATAATAAAAATCGAAGAAGTCGAAAAGGAGAAGAAAGCATACAAAAAGGGGGAGAAACGAAGGAGTTGAAAAATAAGAAACGAAGAAGTCGAAAATGACAGAAAAAGAAAAAGATTGGAGAAACTAACAAAATGATCAAAGCCGAAAACTTTGAAATGTACATATATATATATATATATTTATTTTGCAGGTTTTATCCAATTCATGAGTTGTTTTGTAATCATCAAAAAGGGGGAGATTGTTGGAATATTGTATTCCACATATTCACAAATAGAGTTTTGATGATTAAGTTGCTAAACAAAACAAAACAAAAAAGAGGCGAAGCAAATCAACGAAGCAGACGAATACGCAAAAAGCTGTCCAAATTGCATGCATAACGCACGCTATTCATATTGAATAGCACACGCAACCGAGCAAAGTTAACATACGTAATCCATTCATGATAACGTACCTAACAAGTACTTACTTGCAGTTCAGCCAACCTACCTGATGGGGATAGCGCACGGTACACATAATAATTAACGCACGCTATCGAAGTTGATTAACGTACATAACACAAGGAGGTTAACGTACGTAATGAGATTTCAAATCAGATGAACGTTGGAAAGAACCTGGTCAAAGTCAGCATATTAAACGGATAGTTTGACAAATGAAGGCAACGAATATATTGGATTAGTGCACGCTACATTGCATTATTAACATACGCTACAACAAGAGGATAACGTACGTAAGGGAAGAAACGAAGCCACTGGACTAAACTTGGACATCGATAATGTATGCTACATGGAAGGCATAACGTACATAAAGAGGCTTAGCGCACGTTATTAGAAGAGCTAGCGCACGCTAGCAAGTCAGAAGTCAATAACAGCTAGTTGGTTGAAGAAGGCTATAAATACCACATCCTTGGTATTAAACCACACAACAACATTGAGCAAACCATATACACTTGAGATATCATTGTAAACATTATATTTGTTATTCTTGAGCTTAAATTGAGAGTGATTGAGTGTGATACACTAAATCATACAAGAGAGAGAAAAAGAAAAGATACGATTGGATTCGGTATTATTAGGATCAAGGATCCGGCATTGTTAGAATCGCAATTGCTATCTTATTGAGGTTTATCTAGTACCGATACAAAGCTAGAGTAGTTGATTCCTTGTCCAATAGAAAATGAAAACGGTTTAACTTGGACTGACAAAAAGACAAGTAAGAGAACTGTTTACTCGGACCGATAGAAGACGAGCTTGTAACGGTAATCCCTCGACCGATAGAAGAGAGGTGCAGAGGTTTATATCTTAAGCCTATAGAAAAAGATAACAATAGAGGACATAGGCACGTTTGGCCGAACCTCTATAAATTCGTGTGTCGTTTTATTTTTCGCACCTTTATATTTACACTTCCGCACAACGGTGCTAATATCGAAATTACTCCAACACTTAATCAACTATAACCACCTTCTCTGCCTCATATTCAACTCCCGCTGAGTAAATATGTATTTCAGAGTTTTATGATCGGTAAAAACTGACATGCAGAGCCAAAAATATAGTGACGCCAAATCTTGAGTGCAAAAACAACTGCCGCTAACTCCAAATCGCAAGTAGGGTAGTTAAGCTCATACGACCTCAACTGCCTCGACGTGAATGCAATAGTCTTGCCGTGCTGCATCAACACGCACCCAAGACCCTAGCCCGAAGCATCGCTATAAACAGCATAACCTTCGTTGCCACACGACAGCGCTAAAATCGGGGCTGAAGTCAAACGCCTCTTCAGCTCCTCAAAACTCAACTGCCTCTCATCATTCCAGACGAACTTCTCGGACTTTTGGAGCAACTGTGTAAGTGGCCGAGCTAGTTTCGAGGACCCCTCGATGAACCTACGGTAGTATCCAGCCAAACCCAAGAGACTACGGACCTCCTTCACATTCTGGGGCGGTGCCCAACCCAACACTGCCTCAATCTTCTGTGGATCCACACGAACCCCCTCGGCTGAAATCACGTGACCCAGAAACATCACTTCCTTCAGCCAGAACTCACATTTCGAGAAATTCGCATAGAGTTGCTCGGTCCTCAAAATGTCTTACACCACACGCAGATGATGGGCATGTTGTTCCTCATTTTTCGAATAAATAAGAATATCGTCAATGAAGACGACGACACACTTATCCAAATACTCGATAAAGACCTTGTTCATCAACTGCATGAACTTGCCCGGTGCGTTAGTTAACCCGAAGGGCATAAACACAAACTCGTAATGTCCGTATATTATCCGAAAAGCTGTTTCCGGGACATCGGACTCCTTCACCCGAAGCTGCTAGTACCTCGATTTCAATTATACCGAAGCTCCCTACAACTGATAGAACAAGTCATCAATCCTCGGCAAGGGATACTTGTTCTTGATGGTTACCTTGTTTAGCTCGCGATAGTCGATACATAAACGCAGCGAACCATCCCTCTTCCTCACAAACAGGACTGGTGCCCCCAAGGCGAAGCAATCGGTCGAATATATCCCAACTCAAGAAGCTCACTCAACTGCTTCTTCAACTCAGCCATCTCTGATGGTGCCATGCGATACGGCGCCTTCGAAATCGGAGCCGCACCCGGCTCAACTCTATATCAAACTTGACCTCACGGTCCGGTGGCAACCCCGGTAACTCATCAGGAAAAACATCAAGAAACTCACTAATGACTGGAATCGATGAAAGCTCGAGTCCACCATCCTCCGCCTTCAAGGCATAGCACCAATAACCAGTACACCCCTTTCGCAGGAGTCTCATTTGCCTTCAAGGTATTAATTACGAACTTCTGGTTTCTCTTTCGCCCCGCGAAAGAGTGCTCGGTGCTGTCCTCGGCTAGCATGGTGATGATCCTCGTGCGGTAGTTCATGATTGCACCATGCTGCTCGAGCCAATCATCCCCGAGAATCAAATCCTCACCCTCAATACCCACAACAATAAGATTAGAAAGCCAAGCCCTCTCACAAATAAACACAGAACAGTCTCAGACCTCTCGATCGCCAACAAAACTATCACCGCAAGGAAGTTCAACGATGAAAGGCTCGCAAGGCGGCAACAGGCAAGACTCAAATGGCGTACACACTCCATAGAGATGAATGAATGCGTAGCATCCGAATCAAAAAGCACACTGACAGGATGGGAATGGATGTGAACGGTACCTGTCGCCACAGTGGCCGCTGGATAATCGACCCTCCTCATCTCATAGATACGCGGATGGGCGGAGCTGACACTGGAAGCTCCCCTTCTAGCGGGCTGGCCCCGACCTCTCCTTCGGCTGGCACTCGGTGGAGACTGCGGAGCAAACGAGCCCTGGTTCACACTAGTCTCCTTAGGTGATGGAAAAGAATCCTGAGCACCAAGAATCTATCCTACCCGCTCACAAAAGGAAGCCTTGTGGCCCGACTGACCACAAGTATGACAAGTCAAATGCGGACGAGGACACTCCCGGTTCCGATGGCCCGACTTGCCACAATTAAAGCATTTGACATCCCAAACAGAGGCACTGGCAGTACCTCGATAGCCCCCAGAGAAACGAGCCGAACCACCTGCAGGAATATTTGCAGACTGAGATTTCTGCTGACCTCTACCCTTGTGACCCGAGAAATTTCTAGCGGATTTTTGCTTCTTGCTCTCGCGAGCCGTCTCACTGGCCATCACAGACATATCATACGCAAGAGCCCTACTCTGGTAATCCTTCAAAGTGGTGCAGACGAGCCTAGACATGTAGTCCCAAATCGACAGTTTCATCCGTCTGGAGAAATGAAAAATCTTGTCACTCTCCTCTACAACTTGGGCCTTCACGAAGCCCAACTCCTTGTTGAAATCAGCAATAGATTGAGAAACAGAAATATCCCGAGGTTGAGCATCATAAAAGGCATGAACTCGAGCCTGTCTAACCGGCCATGGGCAATATTCGGTCTCCATCAGGTCCTTGAATTCCGCCCACGAAGCAACGTGATCCTTCGGCCCAACAGCCTCCCACCAATCCGTAGCGTTCCCAGTGAGAAAGTACTGGGCAATAGGGACCTTGCGGTCCTCGGGACAGTTAGTGGCAACAAAGACTTTGGATATCTCCTCGATTCACCCCTCTCAGCCGATCGGGTCTGAAGCTCCCGAAAACTGGGGAGGATGCATCCTGATGACATCCTGAAGCCAGTGATCTGCTCCACCCTGATTAGCGTGGGCCGGAGTCGGGTTCTGAACCGCCTGAGCTATTGCAGCCATTTGGTTCACCATTTGTTGCATCACCGCTGCAACACCAAGATCGGTTCCATCTTGAGTAGTAGCATGGCTATGACGGTCACCGGTACTGCCGGCTCCCGAGGAATGCGACGTGGCCGCCTCACCGGATGCCCCACGTCCCCGGCCACATCCACGACCATGACCACGGCCTCTTCCAGCATCCATACTGGTGTTAAAAGGTAGCAAAATCAACTCGATGATAAGAGAGGAAAAACAGCCATAGTTCAAGAAACGGAAATACGATACGAGAAAACAAGGAATCGAGTAAGGAAACTTACAAGCACTGGAAGTAACGTTATGCTGGCAGCGGTGTGACGATGTGCAAAACAAATCACAACTAGACCCAAATGACCGACAAGCCTAGGTATCCATAAACCTAGTGCTCCGATACCATTTTCTATAACACCCCCTTAATATTCAAGGTATATTACTGTAACGCCCTGACTTTCTTAATTAAAAAGAACGTTACACGGATCAATTTTTCCTTAAAATTTTTTATACTATTTGCGGAAGCATTTTAGTCAGTAAATCTTCAATAAAACTCGTTTATTCAAACATTAGTATAGTTTTACAAAAACATGGGAAATCAAATATTCGGACATAGTCCATTGAAATTACATTCGTTGAAGAACATCAAATGTTTCGTAAAAATAATAATAATTACGGCGAAAATATCTTTTATTATTTACAATTTCATCATGAGTATGTATTCATCTTCTGCTTGTCCCGTTCGTCGATTCCTTAGCCTGAAAAACATAAACGACGAGGTGCGAGTACGCGAGCATACTCAGTGAGATTAAACCCTTATAAATCGTCAAAATCATGTTGTGTAATGCACATAAAACATTCTTATCTGTGTGAGACTCGTCTCGGCTTTCTTTTATTCTTTCGACCCCTCGCGGTTCGTCATGTTACACGACACAATGATGACCATAACATATTAAAACAGTATAACCTCACCTCGTTTGCTGAAATCTTGAAATATCTTCCTTTGAATTTGACTCGGTTGTCCTTCTTTGATCCCGGATATGCTGCCCCTAGCACTTGAAAATGCTTTTTCATATTTCCGGCCATAAATTCTTGATGTAAAATCTGAAATCTCTTTGGGGACTTTTATGAAACACCTTTGAAAAACTGTCAGATTTGAGCTTCCTGTTTGATCAGGCTTTTTGAGGCCTTTGTAATTTTTGGAAGGAAAATATGTTACGGGCATTTTAAAGTAGAGGTTCACAGATTCAAAATGGTATATTATTTGTTGGAACATGCTTACGTATATATGTATTTATAGGAGTCCAAAGTCGGTTGAAAATCAACCTTACCCGGACAGTTGGAAGCCTTATCCGGACAGCTGGCCGAGAAGCTTCTGTCGGTCGTGACCAACCTTATCTGGGTAGCTGGCCGAGAAGCTTCTATCGGTCATAACCGACCTTATCCGGACAATTGGACATCCTTATCCGGATAGTGGTCGAGAAGCTTCTGTCGGCCGTGACCGACCTTATCCGGACAACTGGACAGAATTATCCAGATAGTGGTCGAGAAACTTCTGTCGGCCATGACCGACAGCTGTCGGTAGGCGTGTCCGGCGGTGACCGGCAGATGTCCGTCAACTTGGCTTGGCCAGTTCGACCCCTTCCTGATGTCTAAATTCGATTTTCCGACCTGTTCCGGACTCGTCGGAGTTAAATCTTCGATATGCTCAGAACGGATTTTCGATAATAATAATAAAATAATTTAATATTATTTTTGCAATATAAGTGTTCTGTAATGAAAATTTTATCGTATAAAATCGTCGAAATTTTTCGAAATCACCTTCATAAATTCTAAAATGATCCTTATAATTTATTTTGAAATCTTTTCTTTTTAAATCCTTCATTTTATGCTAGGAACGTATCGGTCCAAGTATCGGACAACCTGTAAATATTAAAAATCAAAGTCCATGATCGTTAGCATTTAAATAAGTATTGGGGCGTTACAATCCTCCCCCCTTTAAAAATTTCGTCCTCGAAATTGAGCTTCGTAAAGAACTTTGAAAATCTGTATCAAACTTTGTATGAGTATTTTCATCAATAACTTTAAAAATATTGTGCCAGCAAAAACATCACTTTGAAACCTTTCTTTGAAATCATATTTTGTCCCTTTCGGAAAACATTTAAACTTTCACATATCGTTTCAAATCTTTTGCCGACACAATCATTCTATACTCATACCAAAAATTTTAAGTTTTCATAAAAGAGTGAATACTTGAAAACATTATCTTTGGAGTCGACGTTGGGCAGCAGCGATGAACCACGTATTCTCCTGAAAATATAATCATGCCGTAATTATTCGTTATACTTTTAAAAATAAGAAAGTTTTGAAATATCTTGTTTTGTATAAGTAAATCTTTTTTTTAAACCTCCTTAACTGTATAGTCCCATACCTATACAGTCTTGGAATACCTCTCGTTCTGGTGAGAATTCAGTTCAGTCATGTCCCCCTCCGCCTAGAAGCCTTGTCAGGAGCCGCTCGTTGTTCGTGCCCTTTTTCTTATTGCACCGGCGATCATCCCCTTTCTCGGAGCCGCTCATTGTCCGTGCCCTTTTTTTATTGCACCGGAGATCACTCCCCGCCCTCGTCGGCCCAGGGTGTAACACCCCTAAGACGATCAGGGCATATTACAGCGTCGTGGACCCCACACTGTGGAATCCACCAGGCTAACGTACCAATATGACATTCGAGAGCGACATACAATCATCAACAAAACGACAATTTAAAATAAAAGACTACAATCCGACAAATAAAATCTGACATCAAATCCATTTCCCAAAACGGGAACACAACATTAACAAATTCAAAAAGGAAGTACTCGGGTACTTAAACCAATTTCATAATACAGAAATCCCAAAACAAGACATCAATAACAACCAACGGAACAGAACACCAACAATTGACTACTGAATAGTATCATGCTTGCCCATCATTCTCATACGGCTCGAGTGCTCGCTTGTCTCCAAGACCTGTAACTGAAATACAAAAAAGTATTTCCCCCATTTAAGGGGTTAGCAACAATTGTTAGTGCAAGTACAATCCATTTGAACTACATTCTAATAAGATGAATATATGCGCCAAAAATCATTTTAGAAATCATTTATATTTCGGAATATTTACGGTGCACACGCACAAAACACATTTTCTCTAACAAAACAATTCAAAGTTAACCTTGGTACGAGACTCACGACCACCATACCCCACAGAACCCCGTCGGACATCCCTGGGTGGTTAACCACAGTTCGTGATACGCACACACACGGCAATATGTATCCCTAGAGGCCCCGTCGGACCGTCCCTAGGTGAACATACATATATCCATCCACAACAACCACGAATAGCCACAATTCAAATACTAGAACATGTAAACAAATGTAAAGTACTTGCCTTTGAGACATGCTTGAAGAATCGGAAATGAAATGCGACTACGAGCGGTCCGGATGGAAAACGACGGTTCCTAAATGAAGGATCGACATAACTCAGTCCTAACGGACAACAATAATCGAATGGAATACACCCATAACCCCGCTTGCAATTCACGACAATAAACGTTCAATCGATACGGGCGAGGGTTTACGCAAAATCTCCCAGTATCAACAATTAACGGATTTAACTCGAGAAAAACAGATTGGGAGTCACCCAATAACAACAATCGATAAGGAATTTTGTAACATACATGAATAATTCGGAATCAATCACGAAAAACTCAAAAAAACCCAAATTAGACAAGTTTAGGGTTCGTGAAGAGAATACCTCGGATTAGGATGATGGAGGATGATTACGTTGATGATGATATGTTAGCACGAACCTACGGTGATGGAATACGAAGAGTTCTCCGATCAAAAATGAAGGGAATCGCCGTCTGGAGTCGCCCGGTGAAGAAAACGAAAGAAATGAATGAAAACTGTTGTTCTGACCTGCCCGCTGTTCTTAAAACAGCGGGCCATTACGGTCGTAACAAGTGGAGCATTACGGCCCTAATAATGGACATCTTACGGCCGTAACAGATGGGGTGTTACGGCCGTAACACCCTGCTAGACAACAGGTTCTGGCTGCTGCTGTCCAAACGACTCCGGACGACTCTGAAACTCGGACCTGCTATCGAATCGAAAATATGGCTACGAAGGATATTCGATGATGAGTCTAATCATTACGAGAAAACATCATTCCGACTACCCTGGAATCCGAAATACGACAACGAATATGAAATTCTCTAAACTTATAGGAAATTACAAAAATAGCCCAAGTGCCCGAAAATCACGATACGACATCGGATTAACAAACCGAAAGTCTCAACACGACCAACTCAATCATACGAACTCATGCAAACCAAGAAACAATGAAAACGAACGAGTTTTACGAGAATCAAACGTACATACGGCAAAACATGATATAAAATGGAATCGCGTAAAAACATCACCAAAACTCGTCCAAATGGAAAAACTCCAAGAATAAAGTAGGTTCACAATGTCGAAACGGTTACAAGCGAGCCGATAAAAATAGACATACACCAAAAATGGAAACTGCTAAGAATAGAAAGGTACGGAAATTACATTCTCCCCTTCTAAAATAAAGTTTCGTCCCGAAACTTAAGAATCAAAAAGCTCGGGGTGCCTCGAACGCATATCCTCCTCTAACTCCCACGTTGCCTCTTCTACTCCGTGCCTCAACCATTGCACTTTAACCAAAGAAATGGTTTTGTGCCTTAACTGTTTGACTCGACGCTCTAAAATTCTGACGGGCCTCTCCTCAAACGTAACATCCTTCTCGATCTCCACGTCCCCGAAATCAATAACATGGGACGGGTTCTGGAACATACTTCCTCAGCTAGGAGACGTGAAATACACTATGCACATGACTCAACGACGGAGGCAAAGCCAAACGGTATGCCAACTCACCGACTCTCTCCAATATCTCGAAAGGCCCAATATACCTCGGGCTGAGCTTCCCCTTTATCCCAAAACGGAAAACTCCCTTCGATGGAGACACTCTCAATAGAACATGATCTCCCACCTCAAACTCCAAAGGTCGACGCCTAACATCCGCATAAGAATTTTGTCGACTCTGAGCTGCCAACATTCTCTTTCTAATTAACTCAACTTTCTCCCTCGTCTCTAACACAAGATCCGGCTCGGTGCCAACTAGATCGGACGGCTCGTCCCAACATATCGGTGATCGGAAAAGTCGGCCATAAAGTGCCTCATACGGTGCCATCTTAATCGACGCATGCCAACTATTATTATAAGTAAATTCAATCAAGGCCAGATGCTCCTCCCATTCACTACTCCAGTCTAACGCACACGCGCGCAACATATCCTCGAACGTCTGAATGGTACGTTCGGTCTGAGGATGGAAAGATGTACTTAAACGCAAACGTGTCCCAAATGCCTTATGTACCGCCTGCCAAAAATGCGATACAAACCGGCCATCTCTGTCCGAAATAATGGTCTTCGGCGTACCATAAAGCCTCACTATCTGCGCGATAAAAACACGAGCTAATTTTTCTGGACCCCAAGTATCCTTGATGCCCAGAAAATATGCCGACTTGGTCAGTCGGTCCACGATCACCCACACCATATTCATTCCGGTCTTCGTCCTCGGCAAACTCGTAACAAAATCCATGGAGATATCTTCCCATTTCCATTCCGGAACGGGAAGTGGTTTCAACAATCCGGCTGGCCACTGATGCTCGATTTTGACTTGTTGACAAGTCAAACAATTAGACACAAACTCGACTACCTCATTCTTCATGTCATTCCACCAGAAATTCTTCCCCAAATCTTTATACATTTTACTGGAGCCCGGGTGGACTGAGTAAGGCGACGCGTGAGCCTCTCGCATAATACTCTGCCTCAATTTCAAGTCGTTCGGAACACAAAGCCGACCTTGGAATCTCAACACACCATCCTCATGTATCACGAATACCAGGGCCTTCCCTCTCCCTACATTCTCTCGAAGCTGAATAAACATTGGGTCCTCTAACTGTCCCGACTTAATGTCGTCGACTAAAGACGACGAAATCTCAAGTGTACGCAACTGCCCGGAACTCTCTGGTAACACAATCTCAATGCTCAACCTCATAAACTCTCGCTGAAGTCCCGACTGAGCTGTAAGCAACTCAAGCGCCCGAAGCGATACCGATTTCTAGCTCAAGGCATCTACCACCACATTTGCCTTGCCCGGATGATAGAGAATCTCGAGGTCGTAATCCTTAATCAACTCTAACCACCTCCGCTGTCTCATATTAAGCTCTTTCTGCGTGAAAATGTACTTCAGGCTCTTGTGATCGGTGAAAATCTGACATGAAGAGCCATACAAGTAATGACGCCAGATCTTCAACGCAAATACAACCGCGGCCAACTCAAGATCGTGGGTAGGGTAATTCAACTCGTACGGTTTCAACTGACGGGAAGCATAAGCAATCGTCCTCCCATGCTGCATGAGTACACATATGAGCCCTTGGCGCATCACTAAAGACTGAGAAACCCTCATTACCACTCGGTAAAGCCAAAACAGGAGCGGTCGTCAACCGCTTCTTCAACTCCTCAAAACTATTCTGCCTCTCATCGGTCCACACAAACTTCTCTGACTTCTGTAACAACTGAGTCAGCGGTCGAGCGAGCTTAGAGACCCCCTCGACGAATCTACGGTAATATCCGGCCAAACCCAGAAAACTACGGACCTACTTCATGTTCTTGGGCGGCGCCCAATCCAGCACTGCCTCTACCTTATGTGGGTCCACACGAACACCCTCGGACGAGATCACATGACCGAGAAACATAACCTCCCGTAACCAAAACTCACATTTTGAGAACTTCGCAAAAAGACGCTGAGTTCTCAAAATGTCTAACACGATATGTAAATGACGGGTATGCTCCTCCTCGCTCCTCGAGTAAATCAGGATATCGTCGATGAAAATAACTACACATTTATTGAGGTACTCGATAAAGACTTTGTTCATAAACTGCATGAACACGGCTGGTGCGTTGGTTAGCCCAAAAGGCATAACCACAAACTCGTAGTGACCGTATCTCGTCCGAAAGACCGTCTTCGGAATATTGGTATCCTTAACTCGGAGCTGATAATACCCCGATCTCAAATCAATCTTCGAAAACATGGTTGCCCCTTACAATTGGTCGAACAAATCATCGATCCTCGGGAGCTGATACTTGTTTTTGATGGTCACTTTGTTCAACTCTCGGTAGTCGATACACAAACAAAGTGACCCATCATTCTTCTTCACAAACAGGACCGGTGCGCCCCAAGGCAAAGCGCTCGGTCGAATATACCCCATGTCTAGTAACTCTCCCAACTGTTTCTTCAATTCATGCATCTCGCGGCATGCGGTATGGCGTCTTAGAAATTGGTGCCGCTCCCGGCTCTAAATCAACGGTAAACTCGACCTCTCGATCCGGAGGCAAACCCGGCAACTCATCTGGAAAGACGTCGCGATACTCACACACTACTGGAATAGACGAGAGTTCGACTCCCCCTTCTCCCGATCTCAAAGCGTAACACCAATACCCCGTGCAACCTCCTCTAAGGAGTCTCACTGCTTTCAAAGCACTGATCAAGAATCTCTGACTACTCCGCTTACGCCCCACAAAAGAATGCTCGGTACCATCTACGACTAACATCGAAACAGTTCTCATTCTATAATTCATGATCGCCCCATGACGGTCCAGCCAATCCTCACCCAGAATCAAATCCTCATCTCTAATATCTACCGCAATCAGATTAGAAGGCCAAACCCTCCTCGCGATACTCACTGGAAAATCTCTAATCTCACGATCCCCCACGATGCTATCCCCATTAGACAGTTTAACAACAAATGGTTCACATGCAACTAGGCAATCAACATGCAGACGATGCACAGAATCCATAGATATGAAAGAATGCGTAGCACCAGAATCGAATAATACGGAAACAGGATGGTCAAGGATGTGAACGGTACTTGTAGCCACCGTCGCGTCAGGATCTCCTGCTCGTCTCATCTCATATATTCGGGGCGGAACAGACCCCGCACTAGAATCTCCCCCTCTAGAAGGCTGTCCACGTCCTCGACCTCTACCAAAACTCTGTTGTGGCTGAGGAAATGTCGGTGTCTGATTCCCACTCGGCTCTCCCGCAGCTGGGGCTGATATCTGAGTAACTGGCGCCCGAACTGCATCCGTACAAAACTTAGCACGATGTCCCATCCGACCGCACGTAAGACATTGAATCGGGGGCCTATCACACTCACTCATCATGTGGCCAGGACGACCACAGTTAAAGCACCTAGGACCGCGAACGGAACCGGTAGGAGCAGACTTAGAACCGTTTCCTCGTCCAAATGATGGAGGCCCGACTCGAAGACTCTCGGGCAGTTGAGCCTTCGGATGCCCACGGACTTGCCTCTGAAAGCGGCCGAGGCCTTCATTTCATACCCTCATTGCCATTTCATCACAAGAAGCGACATCTCATAAGCCATCGCCTTATTCTGATACTCTTTCAAAGTTGTGCATCCCAGACCAGACATGTAGTGATGCACCCTCGGTTTCATCCGCATATCAAAGTGGCGGATCTTATCAAGCTCATCTCGGACTTGGTTTATCACATAATGAAGTTGCTGGCTGTAGTCCTTGATCGCTTGAGAAAAAGGAACGTCCTGGGGCTTAGCCTCAAAGAAGGCTTGGATCCTCCCCTCTTTCACTGGCCATGGACAAAACTCGTCTTCCATCAGCTCCTGGAATTCTGCCCATGTGGCTGCCCGATCACGTGGTTTCACCGCTTGCCACCACGTTGCCGCCTCTTTGGCGAGGAAGTACTGAGCGATGGGTACCTTCCTCTCCTGAGAGCAGTTAGCAGCCTCAAACACCTTTTCCATCTCAAACAACTAATTCTCCCAACCGGAAGGGTCGGAAGCACCATCAAACTGCGGAGGACACATACGAATCACGTCCTAAAGTAGCTTATCATTTCCGGATCCAGTAGGCGGAACCGGGTTGGCATTAGCTTGGCCGACCAGGACGGCCTGAGTTAGTAGCGTCATCTGGTTCGCTACTTGCTGCAAAATGTTCGCCACTCCAACATTCTCATGTGCGTTGCCGGAGCTAGCAGACTGATCCTGCTGACCCCCGGAACTAGGCGGAACACTGTTCGACAAAGAAGGCATAGCCGAATCGGTTCCCGAGTTATCGGACATGGCCGCCCCACCGGCTACGCCGCGTCCCCTACCGCGTCCGCGTCCTCTACCAGCAGGCATTCTGAAGAAGTAACGGGTAAGTACAATTCAAACGCAAAACGCAACAAGATATCAGGAAAGGAAACAGAAGAGGACAACGTAACAAGTCAAGTTAGGAAAACTTACGAGCACCGGCGTATTAAGATGATGGCATGGCAGCGATACTGTTCAAAAATGACACTCGACTAGACCCAAATAACCGACAGCCTAGGTATCCATAAACCTAAGGCTCTGATACCATATTCTGTAACACCCCCAAGACGATCAGGGCATATTACAGCATCGTGGACCCCACACTATGGAATCCACCAGCCTAACGTACCAATACAACATTCGAGAGCGACATACAATCATCAACAAAACGACAATTCAAATAAAATACTACAATCCAACAAATAAAATCTGACATCAAATCCATTTCCCAAAACGGGAACACAACATTAACAAATTCAAAAAAGGAGTACTCGAGTACTTAAACCAATTTCAAAATACAGAAATCCCAAAACAAGACATCAAATAACAACCGACGGAACAGAACACCAACAATTGACTACTGAACAGTATCATGCTTGCCCATCATTCTCATACGGCTCGAGTGCTAGCTTGTCTCCAAGAGCTGTACCTGAAATACAAAAAGTATTTCCCCCATTTAAGGGGTTAGCGACAACTGCTAGTGCACGTAAAATCTATTTGAACTACATTCTAATCAGATGAATATATACTCCAAAAATCATTTTAGAAATCATTTATATTCCGGAATATTTACGGTGCACACGCACAAAACACATTTTCTCCAACAAAGAAATTCAAAGTTAACCTTGGCACGAGACTCACGGCCACCGTACCCCGCAGAGCCCCGTCGGACATCCCTGGGTGGTTAACCACAGTTCGTGATACGCACACACACGGAATTACGTATCCCTAGAGTCCCCGTCGGACCGTCCCTTGGTGAACATACACATATCCATCCACAACAACCACGAATAGCCACAATTCAAATACTAGAACATGTAAACAAATGTAAAGTACTTGCCTTTGAGACATCCTTGAAGAATCGGAAATGAAATGCGACTATGAACGGTTCGGATGGAAAACGACAGTTCCTAAACGAAGGATCGACATAACTCAGTCCTAACGGACAACAATAATCGAATGGAATACACCCATAACCCCGCTTATAATTCACGACAGTAAACGTTCAATCGATACGGGCGAGGGTTTACGCAAAATCTCCCCGTATCAACAATTCACGGATTTAACTCGAGAAAAACAGATTGGGAGTCACCCAATAACAACAATCGGTAAGGAATTTCGTAACATACATGAAAAATTCGAAATCAATCACGAAAAACCCGAAAAACCCCCAAACTAGACAAGTTTAGGGTTCGTGAAGAGAATACCTCGGATTCGGACGATGGAGGATGATTACGTTGATGATGATATGTTAGCACGAACCTACGATGATGGAATACGAAGAATTCTCCGATCAAAACTGAAGGGAATCGCCATCTGGAGTCGCCCGGTGAAGAAAACGAAAGAAAAGAATGAAAACTGCTGTTCTGACCTGCCCGCTGTTCTTAAAATAGCGGGCCGTTACGGCCGTAACAAGTGGAGCATTACGGACATAACAATGGCAATCTTACGACCGTAACAAATGGGGTGTTACGGCCGTAACACCCTGCTAGACAGCAGGTTCTGGCTGCTGCTGTCCAAACGACTCCGAAACTCGGACCTGCTATCGAACCGAAAATATGGCTACGAAGGATATTTGATGACGAGTCTAACCGTTATGAGAAAACATCTTCCGACTACCCGGGAATCCGAAATACGACGACGAATATGAAATTCCCTAAACTTATAGGAAATTACAACCGAAAATCATGATACGACATCGGATTAACAAACCGAAAGTCTCAACATGGCCAACTCAATCATACGAACTCATGCAAACCAAGAAACAACGAAAACGAACGAGTTTTACGAGAATCGAACGTACATACGGTAAAACATGATATAAAATGGAATCGCATAAAAACATCACCAAAACTCGTCTAAATGGAAAAACTCCAAGAATAAAGTAGATTCAGAATGTGAAACGGTTACAAGCGAGCCGATAAAAATAGACATACACCAAAAATGGAAACTGCTAAGAATAGAAAGGTACGAATATTACACCGGGTGTCACATGTTCACCAGCTTCCACTTGGTTCATCCCCAAATCTCACCGTACTGAGAGAGGTCTTGCTCCGATACCATTATGTAACGCCCTGACTTTCTTAATTAAAAAGAACGTTACACGGCTAAATTTTTCCTTAAATTTTTTTATATAAATTCGGAGTATTTGCGGAAGCATTTTAGTCAGTAAATCTTCAATAAAACTCGTTTATTCAAACATCAGTACAGTTTTACAAAAACATGAAAAATCAAATATTCGGACATAGTCCGTTGAAATTACATTCGTTAAAGAACATCAAGTGTTTCGTAAAAATAATAACAATTACGGCGACAATATCTTTTATTATTTACAATTTCATCATGTTGGGAGTATGTATTCATCTTCTGCTTGTCCCGTTCGTCGATTTATTAGCCTGAAAAACATAAACACGGCCTTGGGCAGAGATTTGGTGAACAAATCGGCCACATTCTCCTCAGATCTGACTTGCTTTACTTGAATATTGAGGAGAGCCTGTTGTTGCTGATTATAGAATAATTTTGGAGATATGTGTTTTGTGTTATCCCCCTTGATATACCCAAGCTTCATCTATTCGATGCAAGCTGCATTATCTTCATATATGCATGTGGGTGCTCCAGTGACATTACTTAGTCCAGTGTTACCTCGGATATGTGTAATGATAGCTCTTAACCAAATACACTCACGTGCCGCCTCATGCAAAGCGATAATTTCGGCGTGATTAGATGAGGTAGCTACAAGGGTTTGCTTTGTGGATCTCCAAGATATAGCGGTGTTCCCAATAGCAAATACATAGCCAGTTTGGGAACGACCTTTGTGTGGGTCGGAGAGATACCCTGTGTCAGCAAATCCTACCAACACGTTCGTCGGGGTAGGTTCTATGGCATTAGCATTTACTTTAGCATTTGCCTTTACGGAAGCAGCTTCCTTTGCCTGCTTGTAGGGAAAGAATAGTCCCAAGTCAATGGTTCCTTTTAGGTATCGGAATATATTTTTGATACCATTCCAATGACGTTGCGTCGGTGCTGAACTAAATCGAGCTAGTAAGTTTACTAAGAAGGCGATGTCTGGTCGCGTACATTGAGCTAAGTACAATAGAGCGCCTATTGCACTTAAGTAGGGAATTTCAACTCCCAAAAGCTCTTCGTCATCTTCCTTTGGACGAAATGGATCTTTCTTCGCATCCAAGCTACGGCCGATCATGGGAGTGCTAACCGGGTGTGCTTTGTCCATGTTAAAGCATCTAAGCATCTTCTGGACATAAGCAGACTGGTGGATGAGAATTCCACAGACTCTATGTTCTATCTGAATACCAAGACAGAAACGAGTCTTCCCAAGATCTTTCATCTCAAACTTAGTTTTCAAGTATCCGGTGGTTTCTCTTATTTCATCAAGTGTGCCTATTATATTCATATCGTCGACATACACTGCGATGATCGAAAATCCGGAACTTATTTTCTTTATAAAGACGCAAGGACACAGTTCATCGTTCTTGTATCCCTTTCCAATCAAGTATTCACTCAGACGGTTATACCACATCCTTCCAGATTGTTTCAAACCGTAAAGTGAGTGTTTCAAACGAACTGAATACGCACTCCGTGGTCTGGAGTTACTTGATTTGGGCAATGAAACGCCTTCGGGCACTTTCATGTAAATCTCCATATCTAGATCCCCATAGAGATACGCAGTGACCACGTCCATTAGCTGCATTTCCAATTCTTCGGAAATAAGTAGGCTGATTAGATAGCGGAACGTAATAACGTCCATTACGGGGGAGTACGTTTCCTCGTAATCTATACCAGGGCGTTGTGAAAAACCTTGTGCAACGAGGCGAGCCTTGTACCTCAGGACTTCGTGATTCTCATTACGCTTTCTGACAAGAACCCATTTGTGTCCAACAGGCTTTATACTTGGCGGAGTTACCACTACTGGGCCAAGTACCTTGCGTTTTGTCAGAGAGTCAATCTCTTCCTGGATAGCTTCTTTCCATTTAGGCCAATCGGCTCTTTGTTGACATTCTTCGACAGAGCGTGGTTCGACATCATCGTGCTCTAGGATTTCTTGAGCAACTGTGTATGCAAACACATCATCAATATGAGTGGTCGATCATTCCATCAAATCAGACGCACTTTCATAGTTGATCGAGATCTCTTTGTTTTCTAATGCTGAATCGATCTCCGGGGCGTCCCCCATTAATGATTCGTGGACATAGCTATAATCAGAGATGATCTCGTGGGAAGGATTCCCAGTATTGATGATTAATGGGTTGATTTGTGCCTCACCTGCCCTTTTCTTCCTTGGGCGGGTGTCTGTCGAACCGGGTGGCCTCCCCCATTTTCCTTTTGGGAGCCACGGCCTCGATCGCGCTTCCACTGGGTGCGATCGCATCACTCGGTACGTTGGTGATGTGCCCCTTATTGGGGACTTCTAACCTTGCAGGCATATTTGCAGCTGGAATGTGTGATCTTGTCACTTTGGCGATATCAGTAAACGCAGTAGGCATCGAATCTGCTACGTTCTGAAGATCGAGGATTCGTTGTACTTCACGATCACATAGTGAGGTACGGGGATCATAATGAGACAGACTCGGGACGTACTAGGACAATTCCTGTCATTCCTTGAGAAACTTCTTTTTCTCCTCTCCCCCTAACGATGGGAATTCTGACTCATTGAAGTGACAATCCGCAAAACGCGCGGTAAAGAGATCACCTGTCAATGGTTCTAAGTAGCGGATAATCGTTGGGGACTCGTATCTAACGTAAATACCTAAACATCTCTGAGGACCCATTTTATTGCGTTGTGGGGGTGCAATCGGCACATATGTTGCACAACTAAATATGCGTAGGTGTGAAATATCCAGTTCATATCCAGTTACCAACTGGTACGCAGAAAATGGTTGGCCAACGGTGGGTCTGAGACGAATAAGTACGGCTGCATGTAGTACTGTATATCCCCAAGCAGAGATGGGCAGATTGGTGCGCAAAACCAATGCCCGTGCTACCATTTAGATTCTTTTAATGGTTGCCTCTGCGAGACCATTTTGTGTATGCACATGGGGAACAGGATGCTCTACATCGATTCCGATTGACATGCAGTAGTCATCAAATACTTTAGATGTAAATTCTCTTGCATTATCGAGTCGAATAGACTTGATAGGGTGATTAGGATGGTGAGTCCTTAGACGAATGATCTGAGCTAGGAGTTTTGCAAATGCAGCATTTTGAGTGGAAAGGAGTGCGACATGTGACCAGCGTGTCGAAGCATCCACCAATACCATAAAGTACTTAAATAGTCCGCATTCTGGGTGGATGGGTCCACAAATATCTCTTTGTATACGTTGTAAGAATGGGATGTTCGCTTTAGTATCTTTAGTGTAGGAAGGTCTCGCTCCTACTTTAGCTAAAGAGCAGGCTTTGCATAATGAGCGATGTGTTTTTGACATGGTCAATTGCTTAGAAGGGGCATATGTCTCTATTTCTTTAGATGACATAGCATGATTAACATCAATACTATTCTTCGTGTTGAGTTGTTGCCCCTTTTTCACTCGAAAGAAAGGATGTTCGTGCGAGTTCTTTAGGATACAGATCATCATATCTCGACCAGGATGGCCTAGTCTATCATGCCAAAGCCTATATGAGTCTTTGTCCCAAATTTCATTTATGGTGACAGCATAGGATTCGAATACCCTAATGGTTGTGGTGTACAATCCACTATTTTGACTCTTAAGTTTTTCTAATATGCGTTTACGTCCACATTCATTAGATGTAATATAAAGGAACTCGATTCCATTCTCACAGTGGGTTTCGACGTGGAAACCATTGCTACGTATATCTTTAAAACTTAGTAAGGTTCGAGGGGCCCTATGTGCGTATAGAGCATCGGTAACTCGGATAAGAGTGCCGTTAGGCAATAAAAATCGGGCATTGCCTCGCCCTTGGATGAGTTGGGAGGACCCAGTCATCATGATTACCGAGGATTGACATGCAATTAATTCCGCGAATAGAAGCCTATTCCTAAGAATGGTGTGGGTGGTCCCACTGTCAACCAAACATTCAAGTTCTCCCCGATTCATTCCTACGAAAAGGAGAGAAAAAATTCGAACCATAAACATGCAAGCAATATTCATTTCTTCGAAATAAAGCTAAGGATATAACGTAAGCAATAATAATATCTTGTTCTAGAAAAACAAAGTTTCATCATACCATTATTGAAAATAAAACATCGATAAAATCGTTCCGAGCTAACAATGCCAAATGTAAACGAGAAAGTAAACATAATAAAAACATTCAGTCATAAAGGGGTGCCTCTAATGACTGTGACACGTATGGCTCATTGCGATTATCGGTGACAGTGAAATTGACGTCGGGGGACTCGTCGAGAGCATCTTCCTCCATATAGTCAGCTTCCCGTTCTTTGGACTCTCTATATTTCTTGTAGTGTGCTGCAACTTGTTTACTTGCATGGCAGTTCTTGTACCAATGTCCAGCATCTCCACATCGATAGCACGGTTCATTGCCAACTCTGACTTTGGGAACGACATGGGGGGTAGGTGCTTTGTTTCCTTGTCCAGAAGAGCCGGGAGCACCAAGTCTTCTCATTACATTGGAAGAACCTCCACGTCCTCGACCACGTCCTCGACCACTGTGCCCTCTTCCACGTTGTGGTTTGGGGTTGCCATGACCAGTCCCCTGTGCATTGGGGTTCTTTCCACCTTTCACTTTGCCATAGTTGGCCTCGGGAACTTTCTCTGTCCCAGCCGGCCTGGCATTGTTGCTCACTAATACTTCATTGTGCCTCTCAGCCACTTGCAGTAGGTTGATAAGCTTATTGAAGGTAGTGATGCGTTTATTGTCATACTCCAGCCTATACTGGTTCGCTAGTATAAGGGCAGAAGTAGGGAAAGTGGAAAGGGTTTTCTGAATCATATCATCTTCTGTGAGGTCCTCTCCACAGAAGTTAAGGCGTGCCTTCAGACGGAGCATATCTTTGTTGAAATCGTTGATCCGTTTATAATCAAGCAAGCGGATTTCATTCCACTGCACGGTCAACTCTAGGAGCAAGGTATTGTGGATGTTCCCAAAACGGCCCTTAAGGGCATCCCACAGTTCTTTCGGGGATTTCAACTGCAGATATTCCCACCTTAGGCTGGGGTCGATATGTCGCCTAAGGAACATTAATGCACTAGCTTTGGTTTTGTCAGACGGTACTTCGCCTGCTTTTTCAAAGATAGTAGCACTATAGTCCTTAGCGATAAAAGTGGTCTCTACGTCAGAAACCCATCTATGGTACTCAAGTCCTTCTAAGTCCAAGATATCAAATTCAGGACGAGTTGGATCAGCCATCTTGAGACAAGAAAAAAAAAAGGAAAATGAATTTTCACGGTATATCATGAGTACTTTCCATGATAAAATTTTCAATAATGTGGTGGGTTATTATTTTTCAGAACCAAGATATGGTCAAAATTATTTTCGATGCTATTGAGGTTTTTACCGATGAAATTACTTTATCACGGTTCGAATTGATATAGATTGTAGAAATAAGTCCTCTAGGTTCTACTAATGATGAACTTAATATACATGCCATAACTAACAATGCATGCAAAGTATATATATAACTATAGATATAATCACATAGCCCTATGAATATATCTATACACGTATAAATGCAGTCAAAGAGGTATCTTATGCCGCAATAATTATTAATTCAACGTGAATTTATTTTAATTCAAGTTGCTTAAGCAATTTATTTTAATTTAGTTAAAATTATGAATGCATCATGCTTTTGGTTTAATTAAGCATAAATAAATTGCAGAGTATAAATATGCAATCAATAGTAATTAAAAACATATAAATTTGCACTTTGCAGATAGTAGGGTTCGTATTTGTGTACTTTGTTTCGTGAATAGGAGCAGAAAATGCGGAGGGAAAACGGAGGCTGAAGCGGGTCGGGCCGGGTCGGCAACGGTGCAGGTGCAGGTCGACAGCCGGTCGAGTTGGACAGACGGGCCGAAGGCGGACGAGCGAGCAGTGATGCACAGGCGGCGTGGGTCGGCGGTGGGTCGGCCGAATGCGAGAACGGGCGGTCGCGTGGGTCGGCGGTGGTAGGCGACCGAACGGAGATGGAGTTGCAGGCGGTGTCTCTGGTGCGAGAGGCGACGGGTCAGCGGCGATTTCTGCAGCGGGCGGAAAAAACGGAACAGTGGTTCGCGATTAGGGCGACTGACCAAGGTTGGTCGCGGTGGTTCTCGGTGCAGTGGGGCACGTCAGTCGGAACTGGACAGGTCGCACGAATCAGATCGGAACTTGGCTGAGTTTGCAGTGACAGATCTGCTCTTCAACTGTTTGCAGCGGCAGGTCGGATGGTGTTGCAGGGATTTGGGATATCCAATCTGGACGGGGAAGGGGATGACGACGGCGATGGAGGTCTAGGGTTCGCAGGCTGCGGCGGCGGCTAGGGTTTCGGCCGCGGGATTTCAGAAAAAAAAAAACGGAACGGGATTTTTCGTGCTCAGTCGGGAACTACGTGCTGATAACGTGTTGAAGGGAAAAATAACTTGAGACAGAAAGTAGGGCAAAAGTGTTCTATTATTCCATCAATAATATCCCTTAAATAGGGTGAAGTACAAAGAAACAGGCCTTAGTCAAACCCTAACTAAGAAAACTCATAAACTAACAGACTTATGCACACAATGGGTATTATTCCTTTAACGATATCTACTTAGTGACAAGTGAGGACCTCAGACATTAGCATACACCATATTCCCAGTAGCGAGAAGCCTAAAATGAAGATGAAGGAAAAGAAAATCTACTGGATATACTGAATGCATTAACGACATCCACGGTCCACAATAATAAACTTTTTTATATTGATAATTGAAAATTAGAAATAATTTAGAGATCGGCCCTCATAGAAGGATAAACAAGATAAGCATCAAATTGATTCTATAGTAACGGAAAAGATGAATGTCAATGATAAAGTCAATCAATTGACTAAGTTGCGAGCCTCGTTAAAACCTATAGAGAAAAAAAGCCCACCCTTGTGGGTCGAAAGTACCCCAATATGAAGGAAAAGTCTCCCACAAAAAGGTAGCAACGAGATGGCCACGTGACCGAAGTCGAAACATGACCAGAAAGACCACCATGTCCAAAATAAACATAACCACACTCCAGCCATAAAATTAAAAATATGCATAACATAGTGATAAGGTACCTTAACTACGGAGAGTTGGTATATCCCACAACATGATAAACAGTACAAGATACACATCAATCATAATTACTAACATAATCATATTGGTATATAGCATAATTAAAATTGGTGTATCATATAATTAAAGTGAAAATTGACGCAACAACATAATTAATTGATATATAACATAATCACCGATGATGTACCATGCACGATCCAACATGTTGCACGGTTTAATTTTCCAACTAGGCGCCACGTCATGCCACTCATGTGTGGCTCTTCACTCGGGCAATAAATCTGCACCACATCACCCTCAAGATGAACATGTGAAAATCTAAACTACGTAGATTATAGATACCAAAGAACTCTTTGTTGGAATATTTTATTCCACACATTCAAGTTAGAAGTTTTGATGATAAGTTGCTAAACAAAGAAAAATAACATTTAATCAACAAGAAGTCGAAGACACAAAAATTGGGCACAAGAACAGTTAATACACACTCTCACAAATATTAGCCACGCAAGAAAGATGGTATAACGTACGCTACACAGTATGTATAATGTATGATATGCTTGGTAAAGTTCGAATTCAAATAAATCAATATGTTGGATTGATTCTAGAAGGTCAAAAAGCATGCAATAGATATCTACTATAATGTACGCTATGTGGTGTGTTTAATGTACGCTAATGCATGTGACGTCATGGAGTAGGTCATCATATCAACGGTTATCTGAGGTTGATATAACGTACGCAATCAACATGGCTAACCTACGCTACAAGGAGAACAATAACGTACGCTACGAAGAAAGCTAACGTGTTACGTAAGAGACCGAAGCTACTGGCCTGAAACAAACAGAAGATAGCGTACGCTACATGATTGTTATGTACGCTAAAGGCATTGTAACACCCCCGTAATTTACGGAGATATTGCAGCGTCGTAGATTTTTTTTGGAGAATCTACCAGGCTTAGACCAACGTAAAGACTCATTAAAAATTTCCAAACCACAACATTCACTTTATTAGAAACAATCCGACTTCAACACGACATACATTACAAAACCAAAAACACCTTGTCCCGTAGGACCACAACTGATACAACAGTTCACAGCTGGTACAACAACATCATTAACAATCAACAACTGTAACACCCTGAGATATTCGGAGTAATTACAGCGCGGTAAACCCTTTCAGTAAGGATTTACAAGGCTAATTAAAAGAAATGTAAATATAATCCAACCGTACAACTGAAGTTCAAAATACAGAACTGGTTCAACTGATCCAATGAGTTAACTTATACAACCATATCGAAAATGACATTATTAAAACATACGTACTCGTGTACTAAAGTGAACCAAGAAGACAAATCACAATAACAATAAACATCAACGTAATACCCGGTCGATAGTCATGTCATTTCAAACCTCTTCATTTTCTTCGAATCGTGATTTGTTGGGCCAACCCTTGTAATCATTGCTTGGAACCACCGTTTTGGAGTTTCCGTACTTCTATTTCGTGTTATTGTTGCCCAGATATTGAGTCCTATTGCTTTTATTCTCTTCCCGGGTCATTTTTCATCATTTTAGGATCCAAGGGGGGGGGGGGGGTGTGTGAGCCGCGGCATAAGGAGTGTGCGCCGCGGCACACACATTTCCTAAACCAGGCCGAGCGGGTGTCTGCGGTGCCGCGGCACATGCCGCGAGGGCGCGGCACCTTCTTGAGTCATGCCGCGGCACACCTAGGCCGAGCCGCGGCACACTTGTGTTGCATCCTCAGCCAAAACCGATCAGACCGGTGCCACGGCACACTGGCCGAGCCGCGGCACCTTCTGCGAGCCACAGGAGCAATTTTTTGGACCTGTGCCGCGGCACACCTAGGCTGAGCCGCAGCACACAATGCGGTCAACTGCATAAATTGTGCGTTTTGAGCGAGATGCAGCTCATTTCACCATTTTCTTCTTCCACCTGCGAGAGAGAGAGAGTTTGAGGGGAGGAGTTTTCTCTCATCTATCACTTGTGTGTTGGATTTTTACCTTTCTCACTCGGTTGGGAAGCCCGAATAGTCGATCTAACGCGTATTCCTCGGATCATAGAGCTTGGATATTCAAGAGGTAATTTCTTCAACATCTTGATTCTCGATTTTGTATGGGTATTGACGTTTTGGATGTTAAAATCATGGAGTATGAAGTGATATATGCATGATTATGGACATGTTTGAATATTCATCGGATTATTGAAAGATTATTCAAGAACACTTTGAATTTTGTGTTGGATTTTGGGGGTTTTCGTAGATTCGTCCGATTTATCCGATTGAAGCTTGAGAACCTTGAGATTATGATATATCTATACCGTATGCGTGTTTTCTTATGATTTTACGGGTTGGATTGTGCCGTTTTCGGACTTTTGGGAGTTTGGGCGATTTCCCAACCTTTAGTTGTTCACCCGTGTATTTTCTTGAATCGTAGACGAGTTTCGGGAGTCTCTTCGTGTAATTTGAGTATGGATAATTAATTGTCATATTCCTTGCGAATCGTTTAGGTGCCGGAAACGCGTTCTTGGACCTACCGAACTCATACCTTTCCTCCGCTCGATTTCTGGATGTCTCAAAGGCAAGTATATATTTATGATTGTACGTTCTCGACTTTGAAAGTAAGAAATATTGATGGTATGATATGAACGAACCATTTTTACGGCATTCATAGATATATTGATGGCATATTATGAACGAACCCTTTTTACGGCATTCATGTATGTATTGATGGCATGATATGAACGAACCATTTCTACGGCATTCATACATGTATCGGCGTATGATATGAATGAACCGTTTCTACGGCATTCACATACGTATCGGCGTATGATATGAACGAACCGTTTCTACGGCATTCACATACGTCTTGTTGTGGCACTATGAGATTTTACTTATTCCGGAATACTAGTCTTGAATTGATGAATTGACGGTTACATTTACTTTATTGTCGAGGAGTATTGTGTTTCATATTGATATACTTGCACTAGCTATTCGACGGCTAACCCCTTTATGGGCGAAATACGTTTTATGTATTTCAGGTTCCAGGAGGACAGACAGACAGGTATCGGGTCGGCATGAAGATGGTGGGCAAGTGTGATACTGTGTCTTTCTTCCAGCTATGTTATGAGTTTCCGTTCAGTGTTGTTGTACTGGATTGGCTATTGAATACTCGAGTATTGTTTTCCATTTTATTTGATGTCCCGGCCTGTGTTTGGCGAAGTATTGATTCGTGTTGTGATGTCTGTGAATACATTGGTTATGTTTTTGAATACCTTTGTATTGTTTTCATTCTATTGTGTGTAGACCTTCTCGGTCAAAGTTACAGTTCCGCATATGTTTAGCCTTGTGGGCCCCATGGCGGGGCTTACGGCGCTGTAATATTCCCTGAATAACTTGGGGGTGTTATAGAATATGGTATCAGAGCTTAGGTCTATGGATACCTAGGCTGTCGGTCTTTTGGGTCGAATGAGTCGTCAATTGTCCACAGTATCACTACTCTGCCATCATCACAGTGCGACCGGTACCTGTAAGACCTCTTACTCTTCTGATGTTTCCTTATTCATTATGCTTCTTCTATGGATATTCTTGAGAATCGATCACCTTAATGACGTGCGTTTGAATTGTGCTTACGTACCTTGTGTGTTCTTCAGTATGTCAGCTGGTAGGGGCCGTGGCCGTGGTCGAGGCCGTGGATGAGGAAGAGGTCGTCGCGCGGCCGTTTCCATCGGTTGATTGCGGGTCGACCAACCCCGATTTGTCGAACTCGGTGCATCGACACCGAGTCGGCCACGACCATCAGACGGTCGGGGAACAACGTGGACGTTGGAGTGGCGAATGCACTTCAACAATTGGCTACTCGGATGACTATTTTAGCCCAAACTGTTCAATCAATAACCCGAACCCAAACACGGATGCCTTGCTTCAGAATGTAATCCGTATGCACCCTCCACAGTTTGGCGGTGCCACAGACCCGTTAGGCTGGGAAGACTGGCTAGCGGAATTAGAGAAGATTTTCGAGGCGGTTGATTGCCTCGAGGTGAGGAAAGTACCAATTGCTCAGTATTTCCTCACTAAGGAGGCCGCTACTTGGTGGAAGGTCATCAAGCCACGGGATCGTATTGCCTCGTGGGATGAATTTAAGGAGCTCTTGGAGGCCGAGTTTTGTCCTTGGCCGGTACGAGAGAGCCGAATCCGAGCCTTCTTCGAGGCTAAACCACAAGATATTCCCGTTTCGCAGGCGATCGTGGAGTACAACCAACAATTGATCCATGTGAAGGATCAAGTGCGTAACGAGCGTGATAAGATCCGTTATTTTGATATGCGGATGAATTTGGACTTACGGTACATAGCGGATTTGCTTGTACCACCTTTGAAAGAGTACCGGGACGAGCTTTAGCCCATGATATGTTGAGCCCCGACAATGATACCGTTGAAGAACCGAAGAAGCGTAAAGTCGCGGGAAATTTTTACGGCTCTAAGGGTGGCAACTTTCAAGTCACAGACGACTAACCGCTTTGCAGGACGATACGTCACGTTCTAATAAAGGGAAGAGGGGTTACCGTCCCACTCCGGGTACCTCAAATCGCACAGTGACTTGCTATAATTGTGGTCGTCCAGGCCACTTTAATTCGGAATGCTACTTTCCACCATTAAAGTGTCACACGTGTGGACAGATGGGGCATAGAGCGGTTTATTGTTCCGAGACGAACCAGACTTTGGACACTCGGGCTTCTGCCCCAACACAACTTGATCAAGGTATTAATCAGCGACAATCTTTTGGTCAACCTCAGCAGAATTTTGGCAGGGGCCGGGGTCGGGGTCAGAACGCTGGAGGGGGAAACTCTAGCGTCGGTTCGGTACAACCACGAGTTTATGAGATGCGTCGAACAGACGAACCCGACGCGGCGGTGGCTTCAGGTACCATCCATATTTATTCTTATCCAGTCCGTGTACTTTTTGATACGGGTGCTACACATTCTTTTATTTCTTTGGAGTGTGTACGCCGTTTGAATATAACTTGTTTGACTGCTTGCGATCCCTTTATCGTGAAACTACCTAGCGGGGATAGGATTGTGGGGTATCGGGAGATTAGAGATTTTCCAGTGGTTATATCCGGTATGGAATGGTTATCGAATCTAATTGTAGTTGATATGGAAGGCGAGGACGTAATCCTCGGCGAGGATTGGCTTAATAATCACCAAGCGATTATGAATTACCGTACCAAGGTTATTACCATGATGACTAAAGACGGATCTAAGTACTCGTTTTTGGGACGTAAGTCGGGCCAATCCAAGTTACTTATCAGTTCCATGAAGGCCGTAAAACTTTTGAATAAAGGTTGTACGGGCTATTGGTGTTATGCTTTAAAAACGGAAGGAAACGAAGTCAATTTCTCTTCGATTCCGGTTGTTAATGAGTATCCCGATGTTTTTCCGGATGATCTCCCGGGACTACCGCCAGATCGAGAGATAGAATTTACCGTAGACTTAGAGCCAGATGCGGCTCCGATTTCTAAAGCACCTTATCGGATGGCACCTTCCGAGATGCAGGAATTGAAGACTCAGTTGGGAGAACTTTTGGAAAAAGGGTACATCAGACCGAGTGCTTCGCCTTGGGGCGCGCCTGTCCTCTTCGTGAGGAAGAAAGATGGTTCACTACGTTTGTGCATCGACTACTATGAGCTGAATAAAGTAACCATCAAGAATAAATATCCTTTGCCTCGTATAGACGATCTATTTGATCAATTGCAAGGAGCTGCGGTTTTCTCGAAGATTGATTTAAGATCCGGGTATTATCAACTCAGGGTGAGGGAGTCCGACGTTCCGAAGACGGCGTTTCGGACGAGACATGGGCATTATGAATTTGTAGTTATGCCTTTTGGGTTGATGAATGCGCCGGCAGTATTCATGCAGTTAATGAATAAAATATTCATCGAGTACCTCGAAAGGTGTGTAGTCGTCTTTATTGACGACATCTTGATCTATTCTCGAGATAAGGAGGAACATGCCCGGTACTTGCATTTGGTTTTAGACATTTTGAGAACCGAGCACCTCTATGCAAAATTCTCGAAATGTGAGTTTTGGTTGGAAGAAGTTATGTTTCTCGGCCATGTGATTTCGGCCGAAGGGGTTCGTGTAGACCCGCAGAAGATCGAGGCAGTGCTAGATTGGGCACCGCCTAAAAATGTTAAGGAAGTTCGTAGCTTTTTGGGCCTTGCTGGGTATTACCGTCGGTTTGTCGAGGGATTTTCCAAACTCGCTCGACCGCTTACGAAATTACTCCAGAAAACCGAAAAGTTTATTTGGACGGATGAGAGACAACAGTGTTTCGATGAACTGAAGAGACGATTGACTTCAGCGCCGATTCTAACTTTACCACATGGTAGCGAATGCTTTGCGGTTACTGATGACGCTTCGGTCAAGGCACAGCCGTGTCCTTATGCAGCATGATAAGACAATAGCTTTTGCGTCACGACAATTAAAGCCTTATGAGATGAATTATCCTACTCACGATTTAGAGTTGGCCGCAATTGTCTTCACACTCAAGATTTGGCGGCATTATTTGTATGGTTCACCATGCCGGATTTATACCGATCACAAGAGCCTGAAGTATATTTTCAGTCAGAAAGAGCTGAATATGAGACAGAGACGTTGGCTAGAGTTGATAAAGGATTATGATTTGGAAATTCTTTACCACCCCGGAAAAGCCAATGTCATTGCAGATGCTTTGAGCCGCAAATCTGCATCTCTTCAAATGCTCGAGGTTCTTACATCCTGCATTTAAAATTCGTCAGATTTAATTGAACAAGGGATAGAAGTTTGGCTTCACGAGTACAAGGACAGTGTGTTCTCGAAATTACTTCGTCCTTAGTTGACGACATCAAAGGGAAGCAAGGAGTGACCCGATGATTTCTCAACTGAAGGAAGATGTAATTAAAGGAAAAGCTCCTGGCTTTATGGTTCACGAGGATAGTATTCTGAGATTTCAGGGCAGGCTTTGTGTTCCGAACGATTTGGAGTTGAGACAGAGGATTTTCCGAGAAGCTCATGCTACGCCTTACTCAATCCACCCCGGAACGAGTAAGATGTACAAAGATTTGAAGCGCAATTTTTGGTGGAATAACATGAAGAAGGATGTTACGGAGTTTGTACTACGATGCTTGACGTGTCAACAAGTCAAGATCGAACATCAACGACCGGCGGGGTTGTTAAAACCACTTCCCATTCCCGAGTGGAAGTGGGAAGACATCTCAATGGATTTCATCACTGGCATGCTGAGAACTCGGGCCGGAATGAATATGATTTGGGTGATTGTCGATCGGTTGACCAAGTCTGCACACTTCTTGGGTATTAAGGATACTTGGGGACTGGATAGACTAGCTCGAACCTTTATTGCTGAGATCGTGAGGTTGCACGGTGCCCCCAAGACCATTGTTTCTGATCGAGACGGCCGTTTCGTATCGCATTTTTGGCAGGCCATTCACCAGGCTCTGGGTACGGAGTTGAGATTGAGCACTTCCTTTCTTCCTCAGTCGGACGGTCAGACAGAGAGGACGATTCAGACATTGGAAGATATGTTACGGGCTTGTGCCTTGGATTGGAGTAATGATTGGGAGCTTCACTTACCGTTGATCGAGTTTGCTTACAATAATAGTTGGCATGCATCGATCAAAATGGCACCCTTCGAGGCACTCTATGGTAGGCGATGTAGGTCGCCATTATGTTGGGACGAGGCTTCTGAGCTAGTTGGGACGGGGCCAGATATGTTGATGGAGACTAAGGAAAAGATTTCTATTATCCGAGATCGATTGCTAGCTGCCCAGAGTCGTCAGAAATCTTATGCAGATACTCGTCGTCGACCTTTGGAGTTCGAGATAGGAGATCATGTCTTGCTCAAGGTGTCGCCGACCAGGGGAGTTTTCCGTTTCGGGAAAAAGAGGAAACTTAGTCCGAGGTACATCGGACCCTTCGAGATTTTGGACAGAGTTGGGGATTTAGCTTATCGCTTGGCATTGCCTCCAGCTTTGAGTCACGTCCACAGTGTTTTTCATGTGTCTCAGTTGAGAAAGTACGTACCGGATCCGAGCCACATTATCGACTACAGTGAGATTGACGTAGCCGAGGATATTACCTTTCCGGAGAAACCCGTGAGGATTCTTGAGCGCCGCGAGAAACAACTTCGGCATAAGACCATTCCACTAGTTAAAGTGCAATGGTCGAGGCATGGAGTCGAGGAGGCGACTTGGGAGACGGAAGAGAAGATGCGAGTGGAATACCCCGAACTATTTATTTCTTAAGTTTCGGGACGAAACTTCTTTTTAGAGGGGGAGAATGTAATACCCGGTCGATAGTCATGTCATTTCAAACCTCTTCATTTTCTTCGAATCGTGATTTGTTGGGCGAACCCTTGTAATCATTGCTTGGAACCACCGTTTTGGGGTTTCCGTACTTCTATTTCGTGTTATTGTTGCCCAGATATTGAGTCCTATTGCTTTTATTCTCTTCCCGAGCCATTTTTCATCATTTTAGGACCCAAGGGGGGGTGTGAGCCGCGGCACAAGGAGTGTGCGCCGCGGAACACACATTTCCTAAACCTGGAAGAGCGGACTGTACCGGGTGCCGCAGTACATGCCGGCAGGGCCGCGGCACACTGCTGAGTCACTGCCGCGGCACACCTAGGCTGAGCCGCGGCACACTTGTGTTGCATCCTCAGCCAAAAACCGACTGTACCCGGTGCCGCGGCACACCTGGGCTGAGCCGCGGCACACTGCCGAGCCCTGGGAGCAATTTTTTGGACCTGTGCCGCGGCACACCTAGGCTGAGCCGCAGCACACAATGCGGTCAACTGCATAAATTGTGCGTTTTGAGCGAGATGCAGCTCATTTCACCATTTTCTTCTTCCACCTGCGAGAGAGAGAGAGTTTGAGAGGAGGAGTTTTCTCTCATCTATCACTTGTGTGTTGGATTTTTACCTTTCTCACTCGGTTGGGAAGCCCGGATAGTCGATCTAACGCGTATTCCTCGGATCATAGAGCTTGGATATTCAAGAGGTAATTTCTTCAACATCTTGATTCTCGATTTTGTATGGGTATTGACGCTTTGGATGTTAAAATCATGGAGTACGAAGTGATATATGCATGATTATGGACATGTTTGAGTATTCATCGGATTATTGAAAGATTATTCAAGAACACTTTGAATTTTGTGTTGGATTTTGGGGGTTTTCGTAGATTCGTCCGATTTATCCGATTGAAGCTTGAGAACCTTGAGATTATGATATATCTATACCGTATGCGTGTTTTCTTACGATTTTACGGGTTGGATTGTGCCATTTTCGGACTTGTGGGAGTTTGGGCGATTTCCCAACCTTTAGTTGTTCACCCGTGTATTTTCTTGAATCGTAGACGAGTTTCGGGAGTCTCTTCGTGTAATTTGAGTATGGATAATTAATTGTCATATTCCTTGCGAATCGTTTAGGTGCCGGAAGCGCGTTCTTGGACCTACCGAACTCATACCTTTCCTCCGTTCGATTTCTCGATGTCTCAAAGGCAAGTATACATTTATGATTGTACGTTCTCGACTTTGAAAGTAAGAAATATTGATGGTATGATATGAACGAACCGTTTTTACGGCATTCATAGATATATTGATGGCATATTATGAACGAACCGTTTTTACGGCATTCATGTATGTATTGATGGCATGATATGAACGAACCGTTTCTACGGCATTCATACATGTATCGGCGTATGATATGAACGAACCGTTTCTACGGCATTCACATACGTATCGGCGTATGATATGAACGAACCGTTTCTACGGCATTCACATACGTCTTGTTGTGGCACTATGAGATTTTAGTTATTCCGGAATACTAGTCTTGAATTGATGAATTGACGGTTACATTTACTTTATTGTCGAGGAGTATTGTGTTTCATATTGATATACTTGCACTAGCTATTCGACGGCTAACCCCTTTATGGGGGAAATACGTTTCATGTATTTCAGGTTCCAGGAGGACGGACAGACAGGTATCGGGTCGGCATGAAGATGGTGGGCAAGTGTGATACTGTGTCTTTCTTCCAGCTATGTTATGAGTTTCCGTTCAGTGTTGTTGTACTGGATTGGCTATTGAATACTCGAGTATTGTTTTCTATTTTCTTTGATGTCCCGGCCTGTGTTTGCCGAAGTATTGATTCTTGTTGTGATGTCTGTGAATACATTGGTTATGTTTTTGAATACCTTTGTATTGTTTTCATTCTATTGTGTGTAGACCTTCTCAGTCAAAGTTACAGTTCCGCGTATGTTTAGCTTTGTGGGCCCCATGGCGGGGCTTACGGCGCTGTAATATTCCCTGAATAACTTGGGGGTGTTACAATCACTGAGCCATTTCATCGTCCTGTCGGTACTGTGGTTCCTTCCCCGCTCCTCGGCTACCTGAACATCAAAACAATATCCACCCCCGAAGGGGTTAGCAAAACAATGCTAGTACAAGTATCATAATACATAAATCATCAGTGCATCATAAAACATACAAAACGGACTTCCGTCATCGGAATCCAACGATGTGAATCCTCACGATTCCATCAACACAATACAGGGTAATACAAGGATCCAGCGCCCTTGGTATAGATCCCCATGATGATCCCGTCGGACCAACGCATGGTGGAAAACCCGTCCAGCGATCCAGCGCCCTCAGCATAGATCCCCATGATGATCCCGTCGGACCAACGCATGGTGGACATTCGATCCAGCGCCCTCAGCATAGATCCTCATGACCCCCTTCGGATCATTTTACAATATAAACCATGCAATCGTGCATACATATATGCATTTCAATATGTCCATTCATACGAACAATTAACCACAAATACCACAAGAAATCAAAGAAATCAATCTCATACTCGACAATATGAACAAAACCATATGCATGATCAAAGTTCCAATATAAACCAAACTCAACATATGATACTTGCCTCGAAAATGGCAAGAATGAAATACTCCAACAAATGACACGCGTCCGTATGTCACCGCCCCTCGATCATCCCCTATTCAAGGCTCGGACCTAAGAAATAATAAAGAATTCATCTCAAGCCGTACGAATGTCTAACAATCCGGTTTACGGCCTAAAGCTCTAAAAAAGTGAATTCTGCCTGAACTACTTAGCGTGCGCTACGTACTCTACGTAACGTGCGCTAAGCCTGCCTGTTAACGTACGCAAATGACCAAGTCTAGCGTACGCTAGCTGTGTACTGACAGTCCTCTCTGATCAGCCGACTGTCCTGCCTGATGACATAACGTACGTTACGTACCAAACGTAGCGTACGTTACTCATTCCCGATAGCGCACGTTAATATGCCTATCTTAGCGTGCGCTAACTGTGCATGGCAGTTTACTACTGGGCAGAAAACTTGAGCTAAAGGTGATGAAACTCATGAAATCTTCAGTGGTAATGCATGCCATCTCTGTGCATAACATACTCATACGGTTTGTGAAAGATCTTTACGTATTAAATGACTATGAGATACAAGGATACGTATAATCATCACAACACCATAATTCATCTTTGATCTTCAAGAAAATATCCTAAGTCCAATCCATTTCATGTCCCAAAACGTATGATTCCTTTATGTGAAAACATAAGAACTTGGTAATCTCTATATACTGGTCATAATCGGTTTTGAAGATACATGAATATGCTTAGGAGTCCATACACTAAAAAGGTTCAATGGATTATACGATGAATAAGTACCGAAATGTCAAAAATATCCTTCTAACACATGATGTTCGACTACTAACGAATTTAACTGACTAGATAATCCCAAATCATGATCAAAACGTCCTTCAGAATATTACTAATATTGGTGAAGAATCACCTACCTCAAAGTAGTGAAGAACATGAAGGAACTTGCAGAAATCCAACACCGAGAGCTTGAACCCCAATATCCAATGATCTACAATCTTCAACTCGAGCTAGGATAATGATATGAAGGGTTTAGGATGAAGAGAGTGACTCTCTAAGTCCAAGGATTCAGATGTGGGAAGTGAAAAGGCTGAAAATACGAAAAAGGATGCTGTCCTATTTATAGAAAGTGGTTATTAGCGCGCGCTAGTCCATATTCATAGCGTGCGCTAACGGCTTACTGACTACACTGTACTCAGCATTTAGCGTGCGCTATCCTCATATCAGTAGCGTGCGCTACCGCGTTGACTTGGCTTTTTCCTGAAAGCCGTCCAGGTTCATCCCGACATAATCCGACCGAGATCCGCAGCCGATCTCACCTACCGCCCTGTCTCAATCATGCTGACTACGTGTAGCGCGCGCTAAGATTCATACATAGCGTGCGCTATGGATCCAAGTTAGCGTACACTACTCACAGTCGATAGCGTGCGCTACATGCGCAGAATCACAATTTAGATCACATTCATGAAATCATACGCTCAACAACACCAGATTATGAAATACGGAGAATAATACTCAGATTAAAATGCAACAATTACAATATCACAAGTTCCAAATACATATCAGAAATCTCGGGTATTACATCCTTCCTCCTTAAAAAGAAGTTTCGTCCTGAAACTTAAAATGAAAACAACTCTGGATATCTAGTCTTCATACTGTTCTCCGTTTCCCAGGTGGCCTCTTCAGCCCCATGTCGTGACTATTATACTTTAACCAAGTGTATTGGTTTGTTCCTCAATTGTTTGATCCGACTCTCAAGTATCTTGATTGGTCTCTCTTCGAAAGTGCCATCATTAGCTATCTAGATCTCATCGAACTCAATGATATGGCTGGGATATGGTACATACTTCCGTAATTGGGATACGTGAAATACATTATGAACGTGACTCAGCGATGGTGGTAAGGCCAACCTGTACGCTAAATCCCCAACTCTCTCGAGGATCTCAAATGGCCCGATATATCTCGGACTTAGCTTACCTTTCCTCCTAAAACGGAAAATTCCTCGTGTAGAAGACACCTTCAGTAGTACGTGGTTCCCAATTTCGAACTCTAGAGGGTGATGACGCACATCTGCATAAGACTTCTGTCGACTCTGGGCAGTCAACAGTCTTTCCCGAATCAAAGCTATCTTCTCTTGAGTCTGAACTATCAATTCCGGTTCTGTCCCGATCGAGTCCGAAGAATCATCCCAGCACAGGGGTGATCGACATCTTCTCCCGTACAAAGCTTCAAATGGTGCCATCTTAATAGAAGCATGCCTACTATTATTGTAGGTGAATTCAATCAACGACAAATGAACTTCCCAATCAGTTGACCAATCCAAAGCACAAGCTCTAAGCATGTCTTCTACTGTTTGTATAGTCCTTTCAGACTGACCGTCCGTCTGAGGATGATAAGCCGTGCTAAAGTTGAGCTCAGTCCCCAAAGCCCTGTGAACTGCCTTCCAGAAGTGCGACACGAAACGACCATCTCGATCTGAAATAATGGTCTTCGGTGTCCCATGTAATCTGACTATCTCTGCAATAAATACTCGCGCTAATCTCTCGGGTCCCCAAGTATCTTTAATTCCTAGGAAATGAGCCGACTTGGTTAGTCGATCAACTACAACCCAAATCATGTTCATTCCCGTCTTGGTCCTTGGCATACTAGTGATGAAATCCATTGAAATATCCTCCCACTTCCATTTAGGGATCGGAAGCGGCTTTAACATTCCGGCAGGTCGCTGATGTTCGATCTTAACTTGCTGACAAGTCAAACACTTTGAAACGTATTCTGCTACATCTTTCTTCATATTCCCCCACCAGAAGTTTTGCTTAAGATCCTTATACATCTTACTGCTGCCCGGGTGAATAGAATAAGGCGCGCTGTGAGCTTCCTTCAGAATTGTCCGTCTCAATCATCAGCATCGGGAATGCAAAGTCGACTCTGAAATCTCAGAACTCCATCATCTTGTATCACGAATCCTGGGGCCTTTCCTTTCTTTACTTTGTCACATAACCGAAGGATCAGAGAATCGTTCAACTGCTTAGATTTGATTTCCTCGACTAGGGACGAAGCCAGTTCCATCACATATAGTTGCCCTTGGATTTCTGGTGCCCATACTTCAATCCCTTCGCGGATCAGTTCTCGTTGAATGCTAGTTTGGGACGTAAGTGCTTCCAACACTCGAAGAGAAATGGGTTTACGGCTCAGTGCATCAGCCACTACGTTTGCTTTACCCGGATGATAGAGGATTTCCATGTCGTAATCTTTGATCAATTCCAGCCACCTTCTCTGCCTCATGTTTAATTCTTTCTGACTGGAAATGTACTTGAGGCTCTTATAATCTGTAAATATCTGACAATGAGTGCCGTATAAATAATGTCGCCAAATTTTCAAGGCAAAGACCACAGCTGCTAACTCCAGATCATGAGTCGGGTAATTAACCTCGTACGGTTTCAACTGCTGAGAAGCATAGGCAATCACCTTATCCTTTTGCATCAGCACACATCCCAGACCCTGATTTGAAGCGTCGCTGTATACCATGAATCCATCAGTTCCATCTGGTAATGCTAATATAGGTGCTGTTGTCAGTCTCCCCTTAAGTTCATCAAAACCAGCCTGGCATTTCTCATCCCACGTGAACTTTTGAGTTTTCTGTAACAGCTGAGTGAGTGGACGAGCAATTTTGGAAAATCCCTCTACAAAACGGCGATAATAACCAGCAAGTCCTAAGAAGCTTCAGACTTCTTTCACATTACTAGGAGCTTCCCATTCCAAGATTGCTTCGACTTTCTTCGGGTCCACCTGAACTCCGTCAGCTAATATCACATGCCCAAGGAAAGTTACTTCCCTAAGCCATAACTCGCATTTGGAAAGCTTTGCATACAGCTGTTCCTTCCTCAAGATGCTCAAAACCACACGCAAATGCTCAGCGTGCTCCTCTGTGTCTTTCGAATAGATCAAGATGTCATCGATGAAGACGACCACGAATTTATCCAAGTATTCCAAGAATACCCGATTCATCAATTGCATAAATACCGCAGGAGCATTGGTAAGTCCAAATGGCATCACTACAAATTCATAATGCCCGTACCGGGATCCAAAGCGATTTCGTATATCCGATTCCTTAATTCTCAACTGATGGTATCCTGATCGCAATTCAATCTTCGAGAATACCCTTGCCCCTTGCAGTTGATCAAACAAGTCGTCGATCCGAGGTATAGGATACTTATTCTTGATCGTCACTTTGTTGAGCTCCCTGTAATCAATACATAATCGGAGGGATCCGTCTTTCTTCCGGACAAAGAGAACGGGCTCTCCCCAAAGAGAAACGCTAGGTTGAATATAACCCTTTTGTAATAATTCCTCCAGTTGCTTCTTTAGTTCATACATCTCGGTTGGCGCCATGCGGTATGTGTAACACCCCAAACTAGGCGGATATTACAGTGCCGTGGACCCCCGACTGGGACCCACCAGGCTAATGAAAATGAGTAAATTACGCGGGGTAAATGTAGTACCGAACCACATTACACAATTAATTACTCCGATAAGGAGTTTCATACAACACACCCAGGATGATACTGAGTACAGGTATATTTTATATGGAGATAAAATATACAACACTGAGTGAAATGAATATTTAAATGGAATGTCTGCAGCGGAATAAATGAAGGAAACATAAATGACTGAATAAATGACTGAAAAGACTGGGCCCCCCTTCTAGTATCACTGGGACTCCTCGCCGTCACCGTGCTCTCACCGTGCTTTAGCCTTGCCATGACCTGAAAAACAATATCCCCCAATGGGGTCAGTTACACAGAACAACAATCCTCAAGAGTTGAAAATACACAATCATGAGTTATCCACAATTATGAAATATCCCGTCGAAACATACGCAATCAAACATGCTATATGAATCAACTAATGATACGGCTCAAAGGAATGGCGCCACACTACGTCCGGGATGGAAATGTGTCCGTGCACAAGCCACCAACGAGTATCGATCGAATACACGTGTGGTCTTGTACCTAATCAGTCTCACGAAGCCATCAACTCGTGTGCACAGTCCAATGTGAGGCCACCAACCAACACACGACTATAATGTGCCCGACATGAAAATCCTACACATACCAACCGGCACGCCCAAGATGACCCTAATGCCACAATATGACAAAAGTGACAACGAAAATGAATAATGACTCACCAAGATTAAATGATGGTGAAATGAATGACAGCTTAATGAAATGATTGGAACCGTCGTTCCTTATGACTGAGGTGATTAATTGACAATGACAAATTTTGATACGGTTAATACAATGATGAATGAGTTACAATTATGAATGAACAACATCAAAAGGAATGAATATCCTTTTAACCGAGTAAGAATTAACTTACACAATACCGATGAAGAATGTCCGTCCACGAACAACATCCTAAATGAAATGCCGGTCGCTCGAACAACCTTGAATAACAATAATTACCAACAACCGTTCAATACACGTATCAAGCAACTAAACACGACTAACCCAAAGGTCGAAAACAACGGTAATCAAACTCATAGGGGCATTCCAACGAATACGTAACCAACCACACGACTTCGAAAATATCCAATCCCGAATATATCGAAACCAACACCAAAATGAGTATATCGAACTAACAAAACACTTCAATGATATCAATAACCCATTAGGAATCCACAATTCGAGATTACAACTACATTAATCGGAAAATCCCCAAATAACCGAAGTCAACCCCAAGGGTTCTTGAAATAATTCCGAAAATAACCATTAAATCCGTAAGAATATACTTATCCAAGGTAGATAATCCATATCTAACATATTCAAATGATAATCCTCGATTACACGAAGAAATCGGGGGGGAAAACACCAAAATCCTAAATTCAAGATCCAAGAGATTAATACCTTTGATTCGATGTCAAGGAGATGATGAAGTGATGATAATCCAACTCAAAGACTTGAAGATGATGATGGATGATAGAAGCTCAAGAGAACTCTCCAAATGCCCAAAATCGCCCGAAACCGATGAGGGAATGAGAAAGGATGATAAAATGACGAACTCGGGCTAAGCTGTCGATATATAGCCATTCCGGGTTAGCGTGCGCTAGCCTCATGCGTAGCGTGCGCTAACGGGAAATTTGGGTAGTCCAGTACCCATTGTCCGAACATGGTAGCGCGCGCTACGTACCCTTTTGTAGCGTGCGCTACGGTCATGCCATTAGCGTGCGTTAATACCCATTGTTAGCGTGCGCTAACGAATTATGTGATGCCCGATCTTGGAATCCGAAACCTTCGTCCTCCGATCTGATCTCGATAGCGTGCGCTACAACCAACGATTAGTGTGCGCTATAATATCGATTGCGTCGCTAAATATCACTCATAGCGTGCGCTATGAATTAATCGATGCGATCCGGAGCCACCGGACTCAACCCGATCCGTCCCTAGCGCGCGCTACTCCACATATTTAGCGTGCGCTACTACAACCCGCTAGCGCGCGCTACTTACCACTCGTAGCGTGCGCTACAAATAACTCACTGCGGTCGGTACCTTACGGATCGCAGCTGTAACATTAGCGTGCGCTAATGCCGAGTGGTAGCGTCGCTACACACTCAATTAGCGTACGCTAAAAAGAGTACATAGCGTGCGCTACTCCTCACGCACAGCCCACAACGAAAATGACAACGATGATAAACACGGCACGAAACTCCAATTAGATTAGTGACGAATGATGATTGATACACGATATAATTACTCTGAATGATGAATACCATGATTGAATATGAGTGACAATTGATCATTAATGAGTGAAATTACTGAGTATCAATTACTGAATGATAAATACTGAATTACAACCGGGTATTACATACACCCCCCCTTAAAAGAGTTTCGTCCCCGAAACTAAGGGTCAAACAACTCGGGATAACTCTCCCGCATACTATCCTCGGTTTCCCACGTAGCCTCTTCGACTCCGTGTCTAGACCACTAAATTTTAACGAAAGGAATCGTCTTATTCCTCAACTGCTTGATTCGCCGCTCTAAAACTCGTATAGGACGCTCCTCATATGAATGATCATCGGCAATCTCGATTTCATCGAACTGAAGTATGTGACTCGGGTCGGCAACATACTTCCGCAACTGAGATATGTGAAACACATTATGAATTCGGCTCAACGCCGGAGGTAAAGCCAATCGGTAAGCTAACTCGCCTACTCGATCCAGAATCTCAAACGGTCCAATGAATCTCGGACTCAACTTACCCCTCTTCCCAAAATGGAAGATACCACGACTCGGGGAGACCTTGACCAAAACATGGTCACCCGCCTCGAACTCTAACGGTCGACGACGATTATCTGCATATGATTTCTGTCGACTCTGAGCGGTCAACAAACGACTTCTGATCAAAGCTACCTTCTCACGGGCGGCTATAAGCATATCGGGCTCGGTGCCGATTGATTATGATAGGTCATCCCAACACAAGGGAGATCGACAACGACGACCGTACAAGGCCTCGTAAGGTGCCATCTTAATCGAAGCATGCCAACTATTATTATACGTGAACTCGATCAATGGTAGTTGGGCTTCCCAATCGTCTTTCCAATCGAGGACGCATGCCCTCAACATGTCCTCTAAGGTCTGAATAGTCCTCTCTGATTGTCCGTCGGACTGAGGATGAAAAGCGGTACTGATATTAAGCTGAGTTCCCATAGCACGATGAACTGATTTCCAAAAATGAGACACAAATCGTCCATCACGATCGGAAACGATACTTTTAGGAGTACCATGCAATCTCACTATCTCCTTTATGAACAACTGGGCCAGTCTCTCGGGACCCCACGTATCCTTGATTTCAAGGAAATGAGCCGATTTGGTTAAGCGGTCCACGATTACCCAGATCGTATTCATGTCACGACGACTCGTCGACAAACTCGTGATGAAATCCATAGAAATGTCTTCCCACTTCCATCTGGAATAGGGATAGGTTTCAGCATGCCCGCCGGTCGCTGGTGTTCAATCTTAACTTGTTGACATGTTAAGCATCTCGAAACAAATTCTGCGACTTCTCGCTTCATATTACTCCACCAGTAATTTTGTTTCAAGTCCTTATACATCTTACTAGACCCCGGATGAACAGAATAAGGGGTAGCATGAGCTTCTTTCAAACTCGAGTTTTTCAACTCGTCATTCGCCGGTACGCATAACCGATTCTTAAAACGCAGAAGTCCATCCTCGTGAACCACAAATCCGGGGGCTTTCCCCTGAGTCACATCCTCTCGAATGCGTAACAAAAATGGGTCCACACCCTGATTCTCCCTGATCACCTCCTCAAGTGACGATGAAATCTCCAACGTACAAAGTTGCCCTTGTACTCGCTGTAACCAGACCTCGATCTCGAGTCTCAGAAATTCTCGAAGTTCCTTCGAATCGTTAATCGAGCAAGCATCTGCTCCTGAACGGACTTACGACTCAAGGCGTCGGCGACAACGTTCGCCTTGCCCAGGTGGTAAAGGATCTCGATATCATAATCTTTGATTAGTTCTAACCACCGTCTCTGTCGCATATTTAACTCCTTCTGAGTAAATATATACTTTAAACTCTTATGATCGGTGAATATCTGACAGGTAACGCCATAAAGATAATGACGCCAAATCTTCAATGCGAACACCACGGCTGCTAGCTCCAGGTCGTGGGTCGGATAATTAACCTCGTAAGGTCTCAATTGCCGTGAAGCATAAGCGATAACTTTCCCGTTCTGCATGAGTACACATCCGAGACCCTGTCCGGACGCATCACTATAGACCACAAATCCCTCCGTCCCTTGCGGTAAAGAAAGGACAGGTGCTGAAGTTAACCGGCTCTTGAGTTCCTCAAAACTCTGTTGACACGCGTCGGACCATGTGTATTTCTTATCCTTCCGTAAAAGGTTCGTCATGGGTTGAGCGATTTTAGAAAATCCCTCCACAAATCGCCGATAATAACCCGCTAATCCGAGGAAACTTCGGATTTCCTTAACATTCTTCGGAGGTAGCCAATCTCGAATAGCCTCCGTCTTCTGAGGATCGACACGAACTCCGTCTGATGAAATTACGTGTCCGAGAAACGTCACTTCGGACATCCAAAACTCACATTTGGAAAACTTCCCATAAAGTTGTTCTCGCCTCAACACGTCGAGAACTTGATGAAGGTGAGACTCGTGTTCCTCCCGGTCACGAGAATAAATCAAAATGTCATCGATGAAGACAACAACAAACTGATCCAAAAAGTCGATGAAAACCCGATTCATTAACTCCATGAATACTGCAGGTGCATTAGTCAATCCAAACGGCATAACCACAAACTCATAATGACCATAGCGTGTTCGAAACGCCGTCCTCGCGATATCCGACTCTCGAATCCGCAACTGATGATATCCAGATCTTAAGTCGATCTTGGAAAATACTGAAGCTCCCTGAAGTTGATCTAAGAGGTCATCAATACGGGGTAAAGGACACTTATTCTTGATTGTCACCCTATTCAATTCCCGGTAATCAATACACAAGCGAAAAGAACCATCCTTCTTCTTGACAAATAATACTGGTGCTCCCTACGGGGACGCACTCGGTCGAATATAAACCTTCTCGAACAACTCCTCAAGTTGGTTCTTTAATTCCTGCATTTTGGTCGGGGCCATCCGGTACGGTGCCTTCGATATTGGGGACGTACCAGGTTCCAACTCAATCGTGAATTCCACATCCCTCTGTGGAGGCAAACCAGGTAACTCGTCTGGAAAAACATCGGCATATTCCCTCACTACCGGAATATCCGTCAACATTACTGATGATTTATCGGTTTTGGTCATATAGCACCAATAACCGACACATCCCTGATTGAGTAATCTTACTGCTTTCATCAAATTAATGACTTTACCAGAACAGTCGGGATTACCTCCCTGAAACGCACATTCGACCCCATCGTCTGAAATGATAGTGATCATACGCTTACGGACACTAATGATGGCATCATGACGATCCATCCAATCAATACCCAAGATGACGTCGTCCCTCGGCAAATCTACTACGATTAGGTCCGCTGGCCATACACGACCATGAAGCTGAATCGGACAATTCTGAATCTCACGATTTCCGACAATTCGTCTACCATCAGGTAGACCAATGACATAAGGCTCACAACTAGTAGCACTACCCAGACGTAGTCTACTCAAACATGACTCGGAAATGAATGAATGCGATGCACCAGTATCAAAAAGGGTACACACAGGTTGAGATAGAATATCGAGTGTACCTGAGATCATCCGGGCCTCCGGATCATCGGTCTTCTTCATCTCATACATTTGGGGCTTGCCGGCCCCCGAACCGGACGCTCCCGTCTGATAGCTCTTGGCTCCGCCTTTAGCTCCTGTCGTCTTGAACGACGCCGGCGAGTGCTTTGATTACGCACCGAATGACACAGGGCTTGAGATGACGCCGGAGTGGGTTTAGAGTCCCTACGGCAAAAACGGGCCCTATGCCCAGCAACCCCACATTGTGGCACGTGATACCGCTTCGGACATTTGGTGCTGAAATGACCCTGTTCTTCACAATTGAAACAGTGATGGCCGAATCGCGCCGCGATCGAGATTCCGCGGGTTTAGGCGTCATCGGAGGACGCTCGAGAAAAGGTAGAGCGCACGTGGTTTCTTGAAAGTGGCACACTCCGTCACTGATTACGGTTCTTAGACTTCTTGCAAGCTGATGAGGGTTGTTGCATAACAATTTCCTTAGCAGTAAGCTCGTAAGTGAGAGCTTTCTCAATGAACTCGGCCAGAGTGGCACAATTATGATTAAGCAACTGTAGCCGCATACGAGGTTTCAGCCTCTTGCTGAAATACTTGATCTTGTCCGCCTCAGAGTGAATGATAGATGAGGTGAACGGAAGAAGTTCCTGAAATTTTTCGGTGATGGCGAGAACATCATCATCCGTCGAAAGGTCGGGAGTGAGTAGTTCCGACAACTTGGCCTCCCTGAGTGGGGCCGGATAGTACCTCTCCATCATGAGGGTCTTGAACTGATCCCAAGTACATGATCCGTCTGTGGGCTTCAACGATAACCACCATGAATGAGCGCTCTTACCAAGATAGTAAGCCGCAACTGAAACTTTATGCCCTTCAGGGCAATCCACCATAGCAAATAACTTTTCGAAATGCTCAAGCCAATGGACAATATCCGCCGGCTCAGATGAGCCCTCAAAGGTAGGTGGTCGCTGGCGAGAGATATCGCTAATGATATTGCTTACACCCCTCTCTTGCCTCTGAGGTGGCGGCGGAGGAGCCTGTTGATTTTGAGTATTGTAGTTATTCATCGCCTCCAATAGTTGTTCCATCTGAGTCATATGGGCCATCATTCACTGCATAAAGGAGAGTGTCTCGACTCGAACACCCTCTGACTGAGCTGTGTCCCGGGTTCGACTCCCTGATAGCGAATGATCACGTCCAGGTGAATGAGTGGCAGCGTCACTAATCGATGAGTTAGCATTATTCCTGGCATTCGCACGTGTATTCACACGAGTTCTCGGGATTCGGCCCGCTCCACGGCCTCGTCCTCCACGTCCTCTGCCAGCCCTTTCCATACTGAAGTGGAAAGTCATATGATGATTATATATCTCGCATGAGTATCGCATTATGATTATATTATGAAATGATGAAAATGAGCATACGCGCTCAAATACAGCGATTACATGAATGATTAATTGACGTGACATGATTATCTGATGAAATTACTGAAATGATTATCTTGAACAATTTAACAAGATTGATGATATGATCTTCAAGATCAACAACTGAGTAATGAAATGAATTGAGTGATTAATGAGTTATCATTATCGACTTGATCACAATTGAAGATGATGAATGAGGATTGTTAACTGATGAATTATGAATGAATGATTATTGCCAGAAATTATACCATGGCATCAGAAATCTTACAGTTCTTGGTATGATTGGCTCGGCATTTGCACAGGTCACACGTGACGCGAAAGTCCAATGATACTAGTCCGATGACGATGATTTCAAATGAGACATGACTCGGAAGGTAGTATTCAAAACAACGCTCTGATACCAACTCTGTAACACCCCAAACTAGGCGGATATTACAGTGCCGTGGACCCCCGACTGGGACCCACCAGGCTAATGAAAATGAGTAAATTACGCGGGGTAAATGTAGTACCGAACCACATTACAAAATTAATTACTCCGATAAGGAGTTTCATACAACACGCCCAGGATGATACTGAATACAAGTATATTTTATATGGAGATAAAATATACAACACTGAGTGAAATGAATATTCAAACGGAATGTCTGCAGCGGAATAAATGAAGGAAACATAAATGACTGAATAAATGACTGAAAAGACTGGGGCCCCCTTCTAGTATCACTGGGACTCCTCGCCATCACCGTGCTCTCCCCGTGCTTTAGCCTTGCCATGACCTGAAAAACAATATCCCCCAACGGGGTCAGTTACACAGAACAACAATACTCAAGAGTTGAATATACACAATCATGAGTTATCCACAGTTATGAAATATCCTGTCGAAACATACGCAATCAAACATGCTATATGAATCAACTAATGATACGGCTCAAAGGAATGGTGCCACACTACGTCCGGGATGGAAATGTGTCCGTGCACAAGCCACCAACGAGTATCGATCGAATACACGTGTGGTCTTGTACCTAATCAGTCTCACGAAGCCATCAACTCGTGTGCACAGTCCAATGTGAGGCCACCAACCAACACACGACTATAATGTGCCCGACATGAAAATCCTACACATACCAACCGCACGCCAAGATGACCCGGAATGCCACAATATGACAAAAGTGACAATAAATGAATAATGACTCACCAAGATTAAATGATGGTGAAATGAATGACAATTAATGAAATGATTGGAACCGCTGCTCCTTATGGTGAGGTGATTAATTGACAATGACAAATTTTGATACGGTTAATACAATGATGAATGAGTTACGATTATGAATGAACAACATCAAAAGGAATGAATATCCTTTTAACCGAGTAAGAATTAACTTACACAATACCGATGAAGAATGTCCGTCCACGAACAACGTCCTAAATGAAATGCCGATCGCTCGAAAAACCTTGAATAACAATAATTACCAACAACCGTTCAATACACGTATCAAGCAACTAAACAAGACTATCCCAAAGGTCGAAAACAACGATAATCAAACTCATAGGGGCATTCCAACGAATACGTAACCAACCACACGACTTCGAAAATATCCAATCCCGAATATATCGAAACCAACACCAAAATGAGTATATCGAACTAAAAAAACACTTCAATGATATCAATAACCCATTAGGAATCCACAATTCGAGATTACAACTACATTAATCGGAAAATCCCCAAATAACCGAAGTCAACCCCAAGGGTTCTTGAAATAATTCCGAAAATAACCATTAAATCCGTAAGAATATACTATCCAAGGTAGATAATCCATACATATTCCAATGATAATCCAAGCTTACACGAAGAAATCGGAAGGAAAAACCCAAAAATCCGAAATTCTAGATCCAAGAGATTAATACCTTTGATTCGATGTTAAGGAGATGATGAAGTGATGATAATCCAACTCAAAGACTTGAAGATGATGATGGATGATAGAAGCTCGAAGAGAACTCTCCAAAATGCCCAAAATCGCCCGAAACCGATGAGGGAATGAGAAAGGATCATAAAATGACGAACCCAGGCTAACTGTCCAATATATAGCCATTCCAGGTTAGCGTGCGCTAGCCCTTGTGCGTAGCGTGCGCTAACGGGAAATTTGGGTAGTATGTGATGCCCAGTACTGGAATCCAGAAACCTTCTGTCCTCTGATCTGATCTCGATAGCATGCGCTACAACCAACGATTAGCGTGCGCTATAATATCGATTGCGTACGCTAAATATCACTCATAGCGTGCGCTATGAATTAATCCAGTGCAGTCCAGTAGCCACTGGACTCAACTTGATCCGTCCCTAGCGCGCGCTACTCCACATATTTAGCGTGCGCTACTACAACCCGCTAGCGCGCGCTACTTACCACTCGTAGCGTGCGCTACAAATAACTCACCTACAGTCCAGTACCTTCTGGACTGCAACCAGGGTAACATTAGCGTGCGCTAATGCTGAGTGGTAGCGTGCGCTACCTGTACTCAATTAGCGTACGCTAAAAAGAGTACGTAGCGTGCGCTACTCCTCACGCACAGCCCACAACGAAAATGACAACGATGATAAACACGGCACGAAACTCCAATTAGATTAGTGACGAATGACGATTGATACACGATACAATTACTCTGAATGATGAATACCATGATTGAATATGAGTGACAATTGATCATTAATGAGTGAAATTACTGAGTATCAATTACTGAATGATAAATACTGAATGATAATTACTGAATTACAACCGGGTATTACAGTATGGCTCTCTGGAAATAGGAGCGGCTCCAGGCTCTAATTCGATAGTGAACTCCACTTCTCTCTGCAGAGGTAACCCAGGTAGTTCGTCAGGAAATACATCTGAGAACTCATTCACAACTGAAATAGATGAGAGCTCTACTCCTTCCTCTTTCCTCATGGCATAGCACCAAAGTCCATGACATCCCTGCTTCAGTAATTTCACGGCTTTCATTGCTTTGATCAATTTTCCCGAGCTTCCCGGTCTCCATCCTCTGAATAAGTGTTCTGATCCGTCATCAGCAATGATAGAAATGACTCTCTTTCAGTAATTCAGATTAGCTCCATAACGGTTGAGAAAAATTCCGGACTCTGTACATAATGTTGACCCGAGGAGTATTGTCTAGATCCTAATATGATCCCGTCGAACCATCAAATTAGCGTACGCTACTCACAGTCGATAGCGTGCGCTACATGCGCAGAATCACAATTTAGATCACATTCATGAAATCATACGCTCAACAACACCGGATTATGAAATGCGGAGAATAATACTCAGATTAAAATGCAACAATTACAATATCACAAGTTCCAAATACATATCAGAAATCTCGGGTATTACAACAACGACGCGATATACATCACATGACCGTACCCACACGAGTACAAACCAAAATGCGACCATGACCAAGACAATACCAACTCAAAATAGTACACGATATCAATGTTGCTCACCAAGCTCGTGTCCGCCCTGTGCTGGCTCTCCCACTGGACCTGTACCTGAATACACAACAAGTATATCCACCCCCGAAGGGGTCAGCAAGAAGCCGGTGCAAGAACAATGATTCTAGAATATGTACAACAAGTGAATAAACCACAAAAATCACAGTGCCATCACAGATATTCCGGAATACCATACCACAATCATCGTCACAAAATAACAACGGGGGTTGAATAGGTACTGCACCTCACGCGCGATACATATCTCTCTCCAGAGAGTCCTCGTTAGGCCTCCTTAGTTGTACAAACCCAGCCAAGTGGACCGCAGAAACCTCGATCTACGGAACCTATGGGACCCTTGCTGGTTTTACTTGGCACACAACCTCAAGTCGCACTTTTAGAAATCATCACTTTTGGCACAAACGCATTTCCGAAATTACCACTTTTCACAAAAATCACGTTTGTCACATATTCACACGAAGTACATTTAACACAATCAAAGTACTTGTCTTGATTCGAACGACACAAGAAACAACGAACGGGAGAACGTACGGTCCGAACTCTTTCAACTATTCGATTCTAGTACAACAAAATACCGAATCAAACACAACACCATGTAAACGGAAGTATTTCCTTCAAATTCTACTCTTAGGGACAAACTATCAAACACTACGAATGTGGAGTTGTTCATACTCCATTTATTAGATGGAAACTCGAACAAATTCGTAGACTTCAAGGAAAATAAGGGATTATGACTTCATAATCATAATCTAACACAAATCAAGGCTTAATACGAACTAGAAGGATGAGATCTAAACAAAACCCCAAAATTCCAAAAAACTAGGGACATTTTTCCCACTGGGTTTTTGCTTGACGAGCTTTTAACGAGGCAACATGACATGCGCTTGTAGACTAGGCACAAGGGGGAGTGTTAAAGGAATAATACCCATTGTGTGCCTAAGTCTGTTAGTTTATGAGCTTTCTTAGTTAGGGTTTGGCTAAGGCCTGTTTGTATGTACTTCACCCTATTTAAGGGATCTCATTGATGGAATAATAGAACACTTTTGCCCTACTTTCTGTCTCAAGTTATTTTCCCTTAAACAGATATAATTATTTTCTGTTAATTGTTCGCTTGTTCGGTCGTTAATGTTGGATCTTTCTCGTCCACGCTAAATCCAACTTATGTTTATTTTCAAACAATTTTGGGTCTTGTGGAAAAGCAATTTAATTTTATAATTAAGAATTCTATACGAAGAAGGGTGGATCTACAAGCCTACCACCATAATAATGGTATTAAGTGTCTTACTATGACACTCTGCACCCCCAACAAAATGGAATTTTTGAAAGACGAACCATTAAATTCTAGTAGTTAGTCGCGTACTTTTACATAATATTGGGATTTTCTATTTTTCGTCAAGTATGATACATGTTGAGGTTTCTTTAATTAACCGAATACCTAATTCTATCTAATGACAAGAATCATTCTGAGGTTCTATTTAACTAGGAGCCCATTATCAAAAACTTCATGTATTTGTTTGTATTTGCTTCTCATGGCTTCATTCATATAATTCGGGAAAATTAGTTTCTACTTACGAACCATGTCTTTTTGTTGGGTACTGATAAACACGGATTGTACGTGCATTGTAGGGTTTTAGAGCATATTTTTTAGGTGACATGTTTAATATGACATTATTTTGCTTGATTTTATTATTTTTATGGTATGTCATTTGTTTTGTTCTATGTGCTTATAAAATAGGTAGAACAGACTGAAAATTGTAATATCCGGATACTTGTTGTGTATTTTTATTTGTATTTGGATCATGTGGTATGATTATATCATATAATTAAGTAAAGTATGATTTTCCTTATCCATAATCTAGTATTAATGATCGTATTGTGTAGGGTTGTTAATTCATGCATGTGCCTTCATGGTATTAGCGTCCGCTAACTGATTCACCTAGGGTACACTAATAACCAGAGATAGCGTACGTTAAGTTGGATACTCAGCGTATGCAAGAGGCAGTCAAGATCAGATAAGGTGTAGTCGGTGGGTGGGGCCGGATAAAAGATATTGTCGGATTCCCTTGCATGAACCTGGACAACTTTTGTCAAAGTTAAGTCAATGATGTTTAAAGTACGCTAAGTGATGTAGATAACGCCCGCTAAGTCGGAGGATCGATAGATGTTGGTGAATAACGTGCACCAAGACAACACGTACCGTACGTAATGCCTAGTAGCGTACGCAAGACAGTGGACATAATGAGACAGTAAGCTACGGAGCTCGTTAGCGTGTTAGCGTGCGCTATGTAAATGTGGTAGCATATGTTAGATGTAATTTCCTATAAATAGGAGAACAACCCCCTTTCATTTCCGTCGATTTTTGAAGGTTGTAAGGGAACAGTCATTCACTTGTGTTTCAAGGTATTTTGGCTATACCTTCACTCTTACCTTTGATTTTAGATGTTTTATATAATTCTGGAGATGAACACTTGTTCAAAATAGTTTTCCTTCGATATGTATTCATGTTTTGGTTGGGTTGGTAGTCGGTTTTGTGGAAGTATGTTCATAGTATCATGTTGATTCGTGAACACGCATGTTAGGTGATTAAACTATGATACTAGAGGAGGTATACGAGATTCTTATAATTTCAAAACCTTCTTATGCTTTGAGGTACGAAGATTGAATGTAAATCAACCTCGAAAACCAAATTTTCAAACATTCCCTTTAAAAGATATTTGGGCTTCATTCGTTGATCATATGTTTGATAGAGAACCGTCGATTAGATTGAACGTATGTTTTGGGTTGATAATAACGGGCTGGAGTAGTGACTTGATGACTTGAGAATGGTGTTACTCTTGGTAGATGAATCATACGATCCTTTCTTTTAGAACTGATTATCCTTCTTCGTTGATTATGTTGGTAATATACATGTTTGACCGTTAGAACCCTCAGATGAAGAATTACAATAATTGGGAATTGAAATTATAAGTAGATATATGGTTAACCCTTCAGTCAAGCGTATAAGTTAAATGAGATGCTTTGTTCGTAATGTAATATGATGATTTAGAGGGCTGAATTGCACACCTACATATACACGTAGTGATGGAACTCCCGTATTTGTTTTTGGGATGTTTGTTGACCTTATGATGTTAACGTTATCATACGATTATCTGAAACCATTAGTCATTGTGATGTTATATTGATAGTTAAGGTACGTGCAAGAGATTGATCGAAGGGACGTCCTTCGAGTGTGTTGACGTTCGCCGAAAGTATTGAATTCTTGTCGTCATTCTAAGGCAAGTACTTTAATTATGTTTGTCGTGTTAAACGTTATTCATGTTGTCGTGCATATGTGTCATCATTGTTTGTCCACCACATGTTGATCCGACGAAATCATCTCGGGATCTATGCTTGCCCGCGCTGCATCATTGGAAGGGTTTTCCACCATGTGTTGGTCCGACGGGATCATATTAGGATCTAGACAGTGAATGCTAGATCACCGGATTACCATGTGTATATTGAGATTGTAATATTGTGTAATGCATTGTAAGTCTTCTCGTAGGAGAGGCTTGTGAGTTGTTGTTACTTTTCGTGAATTATCAATTAACCTCTTGTTGTATAACTATCGTACTTGTACTAGCTTCGTTGTGCTAACCCCCTTTAGGGTGGACATGTGTTTCATGCTTAGGAATTAGGAGTGCAGGAAAACAACCACATGAGCAATATGATGATGAGGGTACAAAGTGATGTTGGTGACCCGTAGAAGTTCTTTCCATTCATTTTCATGTTTGAATAAGTACTCGAGTACATTGTTCCTTTTATGTTAATTTTGGTTGGTCATGTATTGATGATTTCTATTCGGTGCTTGCCTTTTATTTCAAAAAACTCGGTTTGTAATAGTAACTCTACAATTGGTATTTAATAAGTGTTTGTTTTAATTATTAGCCTAGTAAATCCTTATATAAAGGATTTATAGCGCTGTAATAATCCTGAATATCTCAGGGTGTTACAGAATATGATATCGGAGCTAAGACTTATGGATATCTTGGCAGTTGGTTAAATTAGGGTCCATATGTGGCTTTTCTTGATGAACCAAGTATTCATTGAGTACTTGGATAAATTCATAGTTGTCTTTACCGATGATATTTTGGTCCACTCTAAAAGCCCAAGCGAGCATGCGGAACACCTGCAGATTGTGAGGAGCGAACAATTGCTTGCCAAGCTTTCTAAATGTGAATTCTGGTTGAAGGAAGTAATGTTCATTGCTTATGTAGTATCAGCAAAAGGAGTCCGAGTAGATCCAGATAAAGTCGAGGCAATTACATAGTGGGAGTCTCCTAAGAATGTGAAAGAGGTCAGAAGTTTCTTAGGACTTGATGGGTACGATCGTAGTTCATGGAGGGGTTTTCCAAAATCACCTGCCCACTTACTAGGTTATTGCAGAAAACCCAAAGGTTCGAATGAAATGAGAAGTATCATATTAGTTTTGACGAACTCAAGAAGAAATTAACAACGGCTCAATCTTAGCACTACCATAAGGAATTGAAGGATTCGTAGTTTACAGCGATGCTTCAAATTAGGGTCTAGGTTGCGTGCTGATGCAATACGATAGGGTAATCATCTATGCTTCACGGCAGCTGAAACCGTATGAGGTCAATTATCCAACGCATGATTTGGAGTTAGTAGCTGTCGTTATCACACTAAAAATATGGCGACAATATTTGTATGGAATCATTGTCATATCTTCACCAATCATAAGAGTCTTAAATACATTTTCAGTCAGAAAGAATTAAACATACGATAGAGGAGATGGCTAGAACTGATTAAAGACTATGGTCTGGAAATTTTTTATCATCCAGGCAGAGAAAATGTGGTATCTAATGCACTAAGACGCAAACCTGTTTCTATTCGAATGTTGGAGATGCTCACGACCCAGTCCAAGATTCGACAAGAGTTAATTCGTGAAGAAATTGAAGTGTGGTTACAAAGAATTTAAGGGCAACTAACTTCTTCATTGACTGATGAAATCAAATCTAAGCAATTAGACGACCCTCCGATGATTCGATTACGTGATGAAGTGAGTAAAGAAAAGGCCTCAGGCTTTGTAAGCCATGAAGATGGAGTTGACTACGTGTCCTGAATGATAATGTCCTAAAGCAAACAATCATGAAATAAGCTCATAGTACACCTTATTCGATTCACCCAGGAGCCAGTAAGATGTACAAAGATCTTAAGCAAAACTTTTGGTGGGGTAACATGAAGAAATAAGTGGCGGAATATATCTCAAAGTGTTTAACTTGCCAGCAGGTTAAGATCGAGCATCAACGACCTGCCGAAATGTTGAAGCCACTTCCAATTCCGGAATGGAAGTGGGAGGATATCCCAATGGACTTTATAACCAGCATGTCAAAGACCAGGACTAGAATGAATATGATCTGGGTGATAGTTGATAGTTTAGCCAAGTCGGCTCACTTTCTAGGTTTCAAGAATACCTGGGGACCGGAGAGAGATTGACTTGGATATTTATTGCAGAAATAGTCCAATTACATGGAACACCAAAGACTATTATTCCAGATCGGTATGGTCGTTTCATGTCGCATTTTTGGAAAGAGGTTCATAAGGCTTTAAGAACCGAGTTGATATTTAGCACGACTTACCATCCTCAATCGATGGACAATCCGAGAGGGCCATTCAAATAGTAAAAGACATGTTTATCTTGTGCCCTATATTGGTTGACTGATTGGGAAACTCACATGCCTTGATTGAGTTCACCTACCATAATAGTTGGCACGCTTCAATTAAGATGGCACCTTTTGAAGCATTGTAAGGGAGAAGATACTAATCACCCTTATGCTGGGATGATTCATCATACTTAATCGGGACAGAACCAGGATTTATAATACAGACTCAGGAGAAGGTAGCCCTAATCCCTGAAAGATTGTTGACCGCCCAAAGTCGTCAGAAGTCTTATGCACCGTCTGCCATTAAAAAATGAAGTTGGGGACCATCTACTTCTAAAATTTTCTCCTACTTAAGGAAATTTTCATTTATGAAGGATGGGAAGGCTGAGTCTAAGGTACATCGGTCCATTCGAGGTTCTTGAAAGTGTTGGAGAATTAGCATACAGATTGGCCTTATCTCAATTGTTGAGTCATGTTCATAATGTGTTTTATGTATCACAGTTACAGAAGTACGTATCAGATCCCAGTCATGTCATCGACTTTGGCAAGATCGAAGTAGCTAATGATAGCACGTTTGAAGAGAATCCAATCAAGATACTCGAGAGTCGAATCAAGCAATTGAGGAATAAACTAATCTCATTAGTTAAAGTTCAATTGTCATGACATGGAGTCCAAGAAGCAACCTGGGAGACTGAAAATGGTATGAAGGCGAGATACCCGGATTTATTCATATCTTAAGTTTTGGGATGAAACTTCTTTTTACAGAGGGAGTATGTAATATTCGAATTCTTGTTGTGTATTTTTATCTGTATTTGGATCATGTGATATGGAAAGAGGGGAAAGTTGAGTCCGAGATTCATTGGACCATTTGAGATTTTGGATCGAGTAGGCGAATTAGCTTATCGATTGGCCTTACCTCTGGCGTTGAGCCGAATTCATAATGTGTTTCACGTCTCTCAGTTACGGAAGTATGTTGCCGACCCGAGTCACATACTTCAGTTCGACAAAATCGAGATCGCTGATGATCATTCATATGAGGAGCATCCTATACGAGTCTTAGAGCGGCGAATCAAACAATTGAGGAACAAGACGATTCCTTTGGTTAAAATTCAGTGGTCTAGACACGGAGTCGAAGAAGCTACTTGAGAAACCGAGGATAGTATGTGGGAGAGTTATCCCGAGTTGTTTGACCCTTAGTTTCGGGGACGAAACTCTTTTAAGGGGGGGTGTATGTAATACCCGGTTGTAATTCAGTCATTATCATTCAATATTTATCATTCAGTAATTGTCACTCAATAATTTTCACTCATTAATGATCATTTGTCACTCATATTCAATCATTGTATTCACCGTTCAGAGTAATTGTATTGTGTATCAATCGTCATTCATCATCAATCTAGTTGGTGAATCGTACCGTGTTTATCATCATTGTCATCTTCACAGTGGGCTGTGTGTGAGGAGTAGCGCACGCTATGAACTCTCTTTAGCGCGCGCTAATTGAGTTCAAGTAGCGCACGCTACCTGTCAACACTAGCGCACGCTAGTGCAGTTCAAGCAGGCAGTCTAGAAGGCATTGGACTGCAGTCGGGTTGTAGGTAGCGCACGCTACGAATGGTAAGTAGCGCGCACTAGTAGGTCGGAGTAGCGCACGCTATTCAGTCATGTAGCACGCGCTAAGGACGGATCAGGCAGAGTCCAGTGGCTACTGGACTGCATTGGATTAATTCCTAGCGTACGCTACTTGTAGATATTAGCGTACGCTAATCGGGGTCAGTGGCACACACTGAATCTTGTGTGTAGTGCACGCTATCGCGAACAGATCAGAGAACAGGAGGTTCTGGACTCCACTACTGGGCATCAGATAATACGTTAGCGCACGCTAACCATTTGTGTTAACGCACGCTAATTACATGGTTGTAGCGCACGCTACAAAAGGTACGTAGTGCACGCTACCGTTGCGAACAGAGGGTACTGGACTACCCAGTACACCAGTTAGTGCACGCTAAGCACAGGAGCTAGCGCACGCTAACTGGGATTTGCTATATATACAAGTCGCCCATCCGCCGGAGAAGAAGAGAGAGATGGTGAAAATGACGAATCTAGAACATGTTGCCCATATATATACTGGGAGTGTTTAGCGTGCGCTACGACCGAAGAATAGCGCGCGCTAACGAGCTGAAAGGCGGTGCACTGTTGGATGGAAGGCGGTCCAGAATCTTCTGTCTGACTTTGGTAGCGTGCACTACCCATATGTTAGCATGCACTAACTATGTCACTAGCACGCGCTAGCCAAAATACTAGCGTGCTCTACCTGCTGCAACAGGTAGTCCAGAACCTTACTGTCCTCACTGCCCTGCCGCGATAGCGCGCGCTACCACACAACCTAATGTGATCTAGCCTACCTCAATAGCGTATGCCAGTTTACCATTAGCGTGTGCTAATGCCCCATTCCAGAGTCCAGAAAGCTCACTGCCCAGCAGGCATAGCGTGCGCTACGCACAAGAGTAGCGTGCGCTATTCGCATCTGGTTAGCGTGCGCTATCAGTGCAATCTAGCATGCGCTAAGTGCTACTTTCCAGCATAAAATTCGCGAAGTCCGGCCAGAACGAACACAATCCGAAAATCACAAAAACTCGACATTACTAACCATCAACACTCCAATATCAATCATCAATATACTCATCTCCAAATAACCACAATTCAACAAGATACATCCAAAATAACACACATAAAATGCACGGATATTACAGGCATTACATACGCTATACATGAAGCATAACGCACACTATGAACAGACCAGTGACCAATGGCTAGTTTAGGATTTGAAGCCTATAAAGACCACTTCATATGGTATTCACCTTACAACAACTTCAGGCAAAGCTTCTATACTTCATATATCATTACATTAATTATTGTTGTTGTAATCGAGCTTAATTCATAAGAGTTCGGGTGTTTAATTCACTCAACCAAACACGACAGAAAAGAAAGGATTATAGAATTGATTTGGTGTTATTAGGATCGTGGATCCGGCATTGTTAGAATCATAATCTAAATCCAAGTGAGGTTTTTCTAGTACCGATACAAAGCTAGAAAGGTTGATTCCTTATCCGATAGAAAATAAAAGCGGGTTATCGTGGACCGACAAAAATACAAGATTGTAACGGTTTATCTTGGACCGATAGAAGACAAGATTATAATAGTTCACCTCGGACTGATAGAAGACAAGGCAGAAAGGTTTATATTAAGCCTATAGAAAAAGATTTGAAGAGAGGACGTAGGCACATTGCCGAACCTCTATATATCGCTGTGTCATTTACATTCCGCACTTGATCGCTTCCGCAATCGCTAAAGAATTCTTTATTCTTAACTGCACTATCTAAACCCCTTTCTAGTGGCGGTACCATACCCAACAATTGGTATCGAAGCGGGTATCTCTTGTAGTTGGCTTAACATCCAAGGAGAAAAAGATCCAATGGCGCTTCATTATGCCCCGGTCGAAGGCCTCGCCTTAAACCAACCTCCATTTTTTGATGGATCAAATTTTATGACATGGAAAAAGAAGATGTCAATATTCATCCTAGCCTTTGATATCGAGCTCAAAGTCATCTGTCTTGGTCCTAAAATTCCCATAAATTCCAATGGTACTCTAAAAAGCTTCGAAAAATACGATGATGCATATTGGAAAAATGATCATTAGAATCGTGAAACAACACAATTTTTTTATTGTGCTTTAAATCCGGAAGAACACAATCGGATTTCCTCATGTGATAGTGCCAAAAGAATTTGGAAAATGCTATAGGTAACTCACGAAGGAACGAATCAAGTTAAGGAGACTAAAATCAATACGCTTCTCCACGACTACGAGCTTTTCATGATGAAAGACGAGAGTCCATCACAAATATGCTAGACCGATTTTCAGTTACTACAAATGGGCTAGCATGCTTCGGAAAACCCTTATCGAGTAGTGAAAAGGTCAAGAAAATATTATAATCACTACCTCTCAAATGGGACGGCACGGTTATGGAAATTATGGAATCTAAAGATCTCAATACTCTTGATTTTAGCGCCCTTGTTGGTTTACTAAAAAATTATGAGATTGTCCTTAAATCTCAAAACACGAAGCCAAAACCGAAGGAAAGATCTATAGCTTTATAAGCTAAGGAGATGTCAAGAAATGAAGAAACTATCCCGGTTGATGACGATGATGAAGAATCGGCGTTTTATGCCAATAACATTAATAAGTATCAAAACTTATTAAACCGGAGAATAAGAGACATCAATTCGCAGGTCCGAAATGTGTTAAATTGATTCGACAATAATTGTTGAAATTGTGAAAAATATGACCACTTTGTGAAGAATTTTCGTGGCTCGACTTCTAAGAAGGAAGTGCTGATAGCCACCTGGAGTGATAAGGATGAAGAAGAAGAAGAAGATAATATTCAAGATTATCTCGCACTCATGGCAAGGAGCTCGTTTGACGATAGTGACGATGAAAGCCATGTAAGTACCTCGTCTAAAGATGAACTTTATGATGCTTTCGAATCATTACATTCGGATTTTCAAAATTCGCTAAAAGCTAATAAATCCCTTAAAATTAAAAATAAATTTTTGGAAGACGAAATCTCCAAATTACACGAAAAAGGAAAATTTATTGAAATTGATCATTCTCTATGCCTTGAAACTGCAAATAATTTAAAGAATGATTTATTAAAAGTTCAAAATGAACTCAAAAATTTAACGAATAAATTTTCTCTCGGAAATGAGAAATTTGAAAAATTAGTAAATGTTCAAAAAATTTCGTTAAATAAATAAGGTTTAGGATTCAATCATAATGATAAAAATGAATCCTTAAATTTTAAAGTACCCCGGTGTGGTAAATGTTTAAAAATCAGGCATCACATTTCAGACTTTAAAAGCCCAAGACGAACAATCAAAATAAATAAAATATGGATTCCAAAAGGAACCATAATACCAAACATCATCTATTTACCAAATGAAAAACGACCAAGAGTCGGTTGGATCCCCAAAATTCAAAATTAATTACTTCAAAATATTTGATATTTATCTCAAGGGGAGTTATTTTTTAAAGGGGAGATAATTTTTCAGGGGGAGTTTTTACCCATTTCTTTTCATATTTAAATTTTCATTGATTTTATGATTTATATGCACTTTTTGCTAATGACAAAAAGGGGGAGAAGAATGACGAGAAAAATGAAAAAAAAATATAATGAGGGAGAAGAATATTAAAAGAGAAAAAGAGAAGGAATGATGGGGAGAAGAAAACTAACGAAATGGATAAAGTCGAAAGTTTTGATCTGTATATTTTTTTATGTATTTTTGCAGGTATAAATCCTATCGAAGTATTGTTGTTTTGCCACCATAAAAAAGGTGGAGATTGTTGGAATATTTTATTCCACACATTCAATTTAGAGGTTTTGATGATAAGTTGCTAAACAAAAAAAATAATTAATCAACAAGAAGTCGAAGACACAAAAAATGGACAGAAGAATAGTTAATGCACACTAACACAAAGATTCGAATTCAATAAATCAATCCATTGGATTGATCCTAGAAGGTAAAAAAACATGCAATGGATATGTGCTATAATGTACGCTACGAGGTATGTTTAACGTACGCTAATGCATGTGACGTCATGGAGTAGGTCATCATATCAACGGCTATCTGAGGTTGATATAACATATGCAATCGACATGGTTAATGTATGCTACAAGGAGAATAATAACGTACGCTACGAAGAAAGCTAACGTACGCTACGTAAGAGACCGAATACTGGACTGAAACGAACAGAAGATAACGTACACTACATGAAGTGTTACGTACACCAAAGGCATTACGTATGCTATACATGAAGCATAACATACATTATGAATAGACCAGTGACCAACTGCTAGTTTAGGCTTTGAAGCCTATAAATACCAAAGCCTATAAATACCACTTCATATGGTATTCACCTTACAACAACTTCAAGCAAAGCTTCTATACTTCAGATATCATTATATTCATTAATATTGTTGTAATCTAGCTTAATTCATAAGAGTTCGATTGTTTAATTCACTGAACCAAACACGAGAAAAAAGAAAGGATTATAGATTTGATTCGGTGTTATTAGGGTCTTGGATCCGACATTGTTAGAATCATAATCTAAATCTAAGTGAGGTTTTTCTAGTACCGATAGAAAGTTAGAAAGGTTGATTTCTTATCCGATAGAAAAGGAAAATTGTTTATCTTGGACCGACATAAAAACAAGATTGTAATGGTTTATCTTGGACCGATAGAAGACAAGATTGTAACGGTTTACCTCTGACCGATAGAATACAAGGTGGGAAGGTTTATCTTAAGCTTATAGAAAAATATGCGAAGAGAGGACATAGGCACATTACCGAACATCTATATATCGCTGTGTCATTTGCATTCCGCACTTAATCACTTCCGCAATCGCTAAAGAATTCTATATTCTTAACTGCACTATCTAAACCCCCTTCTAGTGGCGGTACCATACCCAACAATCTCAATGGGTGCCCTTTATATTTTCATGGAACCACAGAGGAGTGGGCGGTTAAAGGCTGACCATGTACAAACCAAACCAAACCAAACATACCCAGTATATCCCGCTCAGAGCAGGGTCTGGGGAGGGTAAGATGTACGTAGACCATGCCCCTACTTATTACGGTAGAAAGGCTATTTCCGTGAAGACCCCCAGCTTAGTGCACCGCAGAATCTTGTGTGATAAATACAAAGGAAAACATATGATTCGAAAAAGCTCGAGACCATACCTGAGCCCATGGCTTGATCCACATGGGACTTACCTAAGCGGAATTTGGCTACTTCACTCCCGATGAACGCTGCTCTAACAAAAGAGAGGTTGGCTCTGCGCACAGCTCCCTGTCAAAAATACACCACACGCAAAGACAATAGGATAAAATATACAATAAAAGTAAATATGCAATGCTCTAGGTCAAAGTTAACCGAGACAACCCAACCCTGAGGCTCTCAACTACAGCACCGCTCCCTACAAAAGAATCCACAACTCTGATCTGGCGCCTCCAAGCGCACCTATCAACAGTCATGGTCTCGGAAAGGTTTAAGGCCTTCAAATCTAATCTCAGTTGCTCCTCCCACGTCCTCCTCGGTCTGCCCCTCCTCCTCTCCCCGACAACTATTAAACTCTCGACCCTCCTCACCGGAGCAGATGCCTTCCTCCTACGGACGTGGCCAAACCATCTCAATCTCCCTTCCCTAACTTACGCTGAAATGGGCGCCACTTCCAGCGCGTTCCTGAAAACTCCGTTCGCAATTCTATCTAATATTGTGCGACCACACGACCAACGTAACATTCTCATTTCAGCCACTTCCAACTTGCTCTCAAGCGACTTCTTCATCGCCCAACATTTGGCGCCATACAACATTACAGGTCGGATTGCCGCTCTATAGAATTTACCCTTCAACTTTAGAGGGACTTTCTTATCGCACAGGACCTCTGTCGCTGCTCTCCACCTTAGCCACCCCACCTTGATGCGATGCGTGACATCATCTTCACACTCACTTTCCTTCTGAATGATCGAACCCAAATACTTGAACTTATTCGTACGGGGTACGATCTGATCCGCAATCATTACCTCAACATCTTCCTCGTTGTCCTCACCACTAAAGTTACACCAGAGATACTCGGTCTTAGACCGGCTCACACGCAAGCCCTGGGATTCTAACTTAGCCCTCCAAAGCTCCAACTTCGAGTTCACCTCCCTCCTCGACTCCGCCACTAACACAATGTCGTCAGCAAAAAGCATGCACCACGGATGCCATCTTGAATCCCTAACGAAATGACGTCAGGGATTAGAGCGAAGAGAAGAGGACTTAGAGCCGACCCCTGTTGTAGCGTAGCCCTATCTCAACCGGAAAATGCTGGGTGTCACCAACTGGGGTCCTAACGCACGTCCTAGCTTGGGAGTACATGTCTTGGATCGCCCTAACGAACCGCAACGACACCTTCCTCTCTACTAGGCTCCTCCAAATAACATCGCGCGGAATGCTATCATAAGCCTTCTCTAGACCTATGAACACCATATGGAGGTCCTTACGCCGCTCTCTAAACTTCTCCATAAGGCGTCTGACGAGATGAATGGCCTCAGTATAATTCAAGTCAAAGAAAATTTCAACCCTTATACTCCAAGAGGTGGTGCTCAGCGGTCTTGATATCGTGATCGACATGGGTGAGGGGCGGTCTAGGCATGAGGACTCGATGGTTAGGGCATGATGACTCACTGGTCTGTGCATTAATACTCAGGCATGATTGCTTCTCGTGTCCGAGTTGATCCAATGTCCATTTTTCCTAAAATTGTGAAAAAAATCCATATGAATACCACAAATTCCAAAATAAACTCAAATCTCAGAAATGACATATACCCTAAATGAAGAAAAAAACAAGATGAAAATTCAATATCACACGGCTAAAATAATTACACAAATACTAACAAACACAACTGAAGCACCTAGGAAATTCCTCCACTAGTACTTGTTCTTTTCGAATAGTGCCTTGATATATTGGTTCGTCCTGTCGATTGAGCCTTTTTAAGTGCATATGATTTCTAAGATAGCTAATATATTAAACAATCATATAATAATATTTACACAACCATATGACATTACATTCATAATTAGTTTAATTATCCCATTGCATGTAATACCAGCTCACTGGCAATGGTTTCAAGGTATTAAAGATTCTTGTTAATTGCTCACGATTTTAAATCCTTAGTCTAAAATGTAGGAGATAATTTCTTATTTGAATACTTACTGATCCACTCATTAACCAATTATCACTGAACTACTACCATCTAAAATCTTTTGAGTTCACCTGACTTTCAAATCAGTTTGATGTTTGGTCGTCCTGCGCGCCGCCGACTTGTGCATTATTTTGAGACATGGTTCCGGTGAACATCTTTAATGAACACCAAGTATTATCATACTTTTTTTATAATATTAATGGAATATTATACAATTGATTACTATATTGAAAAATGAGATTTCTCTAGCAAGTTTGTTTCCTTTATGCCGATAACCGACTTTAAACCATTCTTAATACCTAAATTTCTTTGTAATAACCTTAGATCGACCACCCCTACCCTTTTAACACCCTTTACCGGTCTAAACCATCTAAGAACCAGACTATATCAACATGAACCAGCTCGGGAAATAAGACTTGATTTCTAGATGTGCCTTAAGGATATTTGTCACATTTCAATCCTAAAACCGATTGTACCCACTTATAAAAGGGTAGAAGGTGGCTCAAGACCCTCCTACACAGTCTGAAGTCGATCAAGAAACTTTCCCCTTCGAAAATCCACCAAAAAGTCAAGGAAAATTAATCAAAACTTCAAACACCTCAATCTTTTGACAATCAAGGTGAGTTTACTTTATTTCTTCTTGTTTTTGCAATGTTACTTGGTTATTTTTAGGTTGAGAAGGCTGTTGTAGCTACTTATATATATTGTATAGAGGTTAGAAAATCATTCTTGGCATAATCAAGTGGTTATGACAAGAGCTTAAAACTAACTAGAACAGTAATAGAGTCAATTCTGCCATCTTGTAGAACTATTGGTATATTGCATGCAATGTATATGTTTCAGGGGCAGGGACATTCATGTAATTGTTCGTAGTTATCATAGAGATATAATGACAACATTTGAGGCCATTGTGACTTTTATTGAATAGGTAATGAACTATACAAATCATGTTATTATGTTGTTATTAGAACTCCTGTTTAGATAGCTATAATGAGAGAATGAACCTTGAGAAAATAACAAAAAGCATGTCTTAATCATGTTAGTGAGCCACAAATATTATATACAAGTTTTAGAATGTATCCAAGTATAAATACAAATATGTTGAAGTATCGAATATAGTTCTACAAAGGGGTAGGTAATCAATAGAGCCTGAGAAATGTATTGAGCGTGTGAATCATCATTTATAATCATATACTTAATTCATCAAAATAGGGAATAGGGTTAGAAAGTTGTATATTGCACCTATAAACAACAGTTTGCAAATCTTACAAGTAAGTAGAAACTCACTTCAACTACAATGCATAAACATTGATGTGCTTCGTTTATTTGTCTTTACCTTATGATATCATATACTGAATTAATATATACAGTATTGATGGATTTATGTACCTTGATGAATTAATGTCACCCTCTCATGATACCATCGTGGTGGTGAGTTGTGATATAAGGGTATGTCCGTGTGACTAACAAGTGAATAAATTTATATAATAAGAAGAGTATTAAAGATTGTGTGAGAACTGAAATGGGAACAACACTACAAATCGAGGTAGGGGCGATAGCTCTCGGGAAGGTACCTACGATTGGGATGGAATCTTTGTGATATATCTTACCCGATTGAAAATGATAAGTGTCTGGTTCCAATTAGTCTGGAGTCTTACAGACATTGCCTGTCATGTGATTAATATCTCACTGTATGCTCCAAGGTATGTGACATGTTCATATGTGGCCTGGGGATAGCCGGCAGATTACACTACCTTTAGGTGGTCCAGTGACCTGGTAGATTTATGCCCACATGTGGATTTGATGTTACTAGTGATATTGTACATCCATTTTGGAGTGACGCTCAACACTTAGTGGTTCGTCACGGGCTATAAAACTAAAATATGTTTAACTCTTATGATTGTGAATTCTTGGCATACTACGTGACATTGTTGCATCTAAATATTACATGCATAGTACCAGTTTCTATTCACTGGGCTTTTGATCATAGGTTTATGCATTGTAGGTTAGGGTGATGATGTCGATCTAGCTTATAGGAGGAGCCACTACTAATTCTATACTGCACTTGGATGATGACTTGTTGGGACGAAACCATGATTGTTTTCTCCATGTCATGTTATGTAGTGTACTTCACATTGGTGAGAATAAGAGATGAACTTCAGGTTGTAACTTAGTGGGTGTACTTGTAGTTAGTATGCGTTGTGTGAAAGTTATAACTTTCCTTTTTGGTGGTTTTGTGTATAAGGCATTGGTGGTTGATGCAGCTGTTTGGGGTGCCCCCAAGCAATGACTATTCCACCTTTCATTTATGAGGATGGAATATTTTGGTTATGAGATGAGGCATAATGCCTCTTTGTTGTGTATTACTATTTTGTCTGGAAGGTTTGAGATAGTGTCAGTTTTAGAGGAAACCCTGCTCAAAGGTTTATCGGGTTTGGATGTGTATTAGTAAAATATTATTGATAAGAGTCGTGAATTAATGTTATTATGTTGTCATGTTTGTGCTGACGGGGTCACTGTTGGGATTCGGTGCCTAAAACGAAGGCCCAGCGGAAGCGGTAAAACAAAAATTAATTCGATCCGAATCCCTACGAGGATCGATCGAGCTACGTATATACGAATATCAAAAACGAATTCACAAGAGATATAGAAACTCACCCTTGTAGACCGTTGATTAGATGGATAACCTTCTCTTGAGCTATTCCCCAAGCTCTTGAACGATCCAATGCCGAAAGCACCGCGTCTCTACTTGCCACGCGCCGGAGAAACGACCGGAATGACAACACCTTGCAATCCTCCGAGGATACGGCTAGAGCTAGGTGATGAAGCTATTGATTTTGATGAATATACTCCAAGTATGTTTATCAAAATTCTCTCAATATTTTTCTCTCAATTTTCTCCAAGAAAAATGAAAAAGAAGTTAGTGAAGAAGATGAAGATGAGTATGAACACCATGAAATGAACTCTAAGTTCTTTTCTCTCTCTACTTCTTTCATCCTTACGTCTCTCTCTCTCTCTCTCTCTAAAAGTGTGAAATATATATGTGATATTATATCTACTCAATCACAAGTCTACATATTATTCTTTATACACCTTCCACCAACTTATACAACTCATTCACATGAGAGGTATCCCCACCATGTCAATATCATCCATATAAAATGGAAATAAAAGACAAGGGGAAATTAGGTGGAAAAGAGGAGGGTGGCCATGATGAAAAACGGACGAGTTCGGTTCGTTTCGGACTCCCGAAAGTCCAAACAGATAAACTCCGATTTTGTTTCGATGTATTTATATCGATTAATTAATCCAATTAATTAAACATATCAAATACAAAATAATATAATTAATTTCTCCAAGAAATAATTATATACATGAATTAAATTAATCACCCAGTAATTTATTTAATTCATTAGGCCGTAAATCAATTTATCCAATAAATCGATTTAGACATCTAATGTCCCAAATTTAGATATCCAATATCTAATACACATAATGAGATAATTAGCTTGATTCATTCCGTCGTCAATCCTAATGCGCGACTCGGTAGGTCCGTCTCAGTCAGCAATGGGAGGAACCAAAGAGTAGTAGCACCACCTAGCCAGCCTGGCGGCCTACACTGTACCCCAACTGAGAACGAATGATTGGGATCATTCAAGAACCATTCTGTCGTGAATACCAGTATACGTATAAACCCTTCTTTCAAATGTCCCGATCAAGTTATAGGGTCACGGTCAGTCAAACCCTATCTGTACTTGACGTTATGCATGCGTTAATGCAAATCGAGATCATCGAGCTGTCGTGTATCTAATACAACTAGCTTCAGTGCTTTGGCCAAAGACTTATGATCTCATCTGCCAATAACCGCATAGGACATATAACCCGCTCACTAACGGGAGAAAGAATTCTATCTTGGTATTCAGTAGGACCTGCTACTTGCCCATCAAGATGCACGTCGAGGTTGACCCGCCTTAGGTTTATAGGGTCGAACTACTCTAATGAAAATCTTGACGTCACAAGCACATCCCTACTAAATCCTCAAGTCGAAGGTTCACGAATACCTATCACAACCTTTCGATTCCATCATTGACTGTCCCGGAGTGAAATCCGTGTGATGAATCGAGGGTAAGTTGGTTCGAGTATACTAATCCAATTAGCATACCTATAACGTGTGCTCCCACTAACCATTAGTGTTCGACAAGCACTCTCCATGTCAAAGAACACGTCATACAAGTCTTCATATAAACTTAACGCCCAGTCAAGTTTCATCGACTTGCGAACGATTAAGTATTTGAGCTATAACCTTTCCAGTGCCGACCCCCTTATCCAATAAGGAGTGGAACATTTTGCTCTCAAATACACGGACTAGTTTCCATATGTTTATTTACGAGTTAGGAATGCCAGTAACTACGAGTAAATAAATAAACATTCATTTGCCTTATATAAATGGTTTACATAATTACAAGTACAATGCCATCACTCAACAACCTCTGAGTGGCATTCGAGGGCATACTCCTAACAATCTCCCACTTGCACTCAATTCCACACACTATGGTATCTAATACCATATGTTCTCCAGATGACGCTCTAAGCTAATCTAAGAAAATGGCTAGGTCAGTGGATCAGCGACGTAGTCGGCTGACTCGCAGCTCAATGTATCTCTTTGCGAACGAATGCTTTTACGAGATGATACTCTCTCTCAATATGTTTGGTACTATTATGAAACCTTGGCTCCTAGGCCTGTGCTACTGCTCCGGCAGTGCAGCACCAGGTGTCACGTGAAGTTTACCCAGTAACTTCTAAATTCTTCCTTTGGAGGCCTCCGAGGCCGCATTATACTCAGCCTAACAGGTGGAATTAGCAGTCGCGCTATTCTTGGCACTATGCCAAGATACTACTCCTCCATTAAGAGTAAATGTAGCCAGAAGTAGACATAGAATCGTCTTTCTGTCCTTGGAAGTCTAATACAGTGAATCCCATCACATTCAGGTCTCCACCACCATATATAAGAACCATATCTCTAGTCCTTCTAAATTACTTGAGAATGTTCTTTATGGTGGTCTAATGTTCTTGAACTGGGTTAGCCCGAAACCTACTTACCACGCTCCCAGCATGCGCAATGTCAGGTCTCGTACACAATAAAGCATATGTGAGGCTACCCACTGCCGAATCATATGGTATATAACTCATTTCCTTTCATTGTTCCTCACTTTGAGGACACATCTTCAAGGTGAGTTTTATTCCATGTCGCATCGGTAGGAACCCTCTTTTAGAATCATCCATCTTAAATCGCTTTAAGATCTTACATATATAGAGGGCTTGGGAAAGACCTATTGATCTCTTCGCTCTATCTCGGTAGAGTCGAATACCAAGAATATAGGTAGCTTCTCCCAAGTCTTTCATGGAGAAATTACTCGAAAGCCAAGCTTTCCCAGAACTGAGCATTCCCACATCATTTCCTATTAGTAGAATGTCATCTACATATAGTACTTAGAATGTGATCTTGCTCCCACTAACCCTATTGTATACACAAGATTCCTCTTCATTTTGCACGAAGTCAAACTCTTTGACCGTCTCATCAAAATGAAGGTCCCAACTATATGAAGATCTGATCCATTTCATGGAGTCTACATCCACCATTGCTAGGTCATTGGTCGTGGGTCGATCTCTTGTTTATCACTTGGAACCTCGAGAAACCCGGTTCCTCCAAGTGCATAAAACTATACCTCTCGAGTAATTGAGACACCCTACTAGACCTACGAGGTGGTTGTACTTGTGTTTGAAGGTTCGGTTCCGAGTTTCTTGCAGTGTCTCCCGAGGAGTTTCATTGTATTCTTCTAAAGAAATACTTCTACCTGCTCCGCCTTCCTGAATGAACTCATCTTCCAGGAAGTGTGCTTGTAAAGCAACAACGATCCTTCGATCTTCGGGCATGTAGAATAGATATCCCATCGTCCCAGATGGGAATCCAATGAAACGTCCCTTCGCAGACCTAGCTTCCAACTTTTCCACCTTAGTCTTCTTGACATAGGCGGGACATCCCCAAATCCTAATATGATTAAGACTTGGTTTCCTTCCCTCCCACATCTCATGTGGAGTTTTAGGAATAGATTTGGAAGGACATCTGTTCAAGATGTAAGTGGCAGTCAGGAGTGCATACCCCCACAGGTAAATCGGCAAGTCAGTATAGCCCAGCATGGAACGGACCATGTTCAACAAGGTCCGATTCCTTCTTTATGACACACCATTTAACTGAGGAGTACCTGGAGGTGTTAGTTGTGAAACTATTCCATGTTCTTTAAGGAACTCGTCAAACTTCGTACTCATATACTCGCCACCTCGGTCCGACCGAAGTGCTTTGATATGATTACCAGTTTGCTTCTCGACTAGGGCCTTGAATTCCTGGAATTTCTCAAAGGCCTCGGATTTATGTTTCATTAAGTATACATAACCATACCTAGTATGATCATCTGTAAACGTAATGAAATATTGATATCCGTCACGTGCTGCTTCCAAAGCACCACAAACGTCAGTATGGATTAATCCCAGTTTATCAGCGGCTCTTTCAAAAGTCTCTGTGAAGGGGGACTTAGTCATTTTGCCTTTAAGGCAAGATTCACAAGTAGGAAAGGGATCTGATCCTAATGGACCCATAAGTCCATCTTTTTCCATCTTGTAAACATTGGTCTGACCAACATGACCAAGTCTAAGATGCCATTTCAAAACTTGATTGGTTTCATCCCTACCACGTTTTCTAGTCATAGTATTCACAACTACTTTGTTGCTGAGATTTAGATGATACAATCCATTCAACAATGTAGCAGTACCCACTAGTTTATTTCTAAAATAAATTTTGCAGGAACCATCACCAATGAAAAATGAAAAGCCTTTTCGGTCCATGACCGGAATGGATACAATGTTTTTGTGTCCCTTAGGCAAAACAAGTACATCTTCTAAAGTCAAAACAAAGCCGGATTCTAAACCCAAAAGAAGTGATCCTATGTCGGTCGCCTCGACACTATGCCCGCTTCCGACTGTGATCATAACTTCTCCAGCTCCAAGCTTCCTACTTTGTTCCAGGTCCTGATTCACGGTACAAATATGAGAACTAGCACCAGAATCAAGTATCCAGGAAGTAGAAAATACAGTAGCAGAACAATTTGTTTCCAAAACTAAAAGTTCTGTACCTGAAGTGCCATGAAGAATCGGACAGTCTCTAGCCCAGTGGCCCAGCTCACCGCACTTGAGACAAACATCCTTCTTCTTCTTGTTCTTTGGAACCATCGGGGCCTTGCTCTTTCCCTTAAGGTCCTTAGCTTGTGGTCCAGTTCGCTTCTTGGTCTTTTTCTTCTTATTCTTAGACTTTCGAAGTCCAGAAGAAATCACAAGAGCAGACTCCTTCATTCGCGGAGTCTTCATCTGAGACTGAGCGGTCACAAGTTTGTTCATAAGCCCAGCTAAATTACATGCAATCTCATTGCAGTTGAAGTTCATAACAAACTGTGAGAAGGAATCAGGGAGAGATTGTAGGATAAGGTCGGTTTGGAGAGAAGTATCTATTTTAAAATCAAGAGCCTCCAATCTCTCGATCATGGATATCATTTTGAGGACGTGTTCCCCAACCTTCTCACCTTCCTTCATCCTTGCACCGAACAGTTGCTTGGATATCTCATATCTAGCAGTTCTGCTATGATCACCATAAAGCTCGGTTAAGTGAGATAGAATCTGCCTAGCAGAAGTCATTTTCTCATGAGCTCTCTCAAGCTCATTAGACATGGAAGCCATCATATAAGCACGGACTTTCACGTCATCCTTAACCCACTTTTCGTGGTTTTCAATCTCTTCCTGATTGGCTCGGGTCCACACAGGAGGCGCCGGAATGTCCGTCTCCAAGACGTATCCCAGTGTCTCTATACTGAGGACAATCATCAGATTGCGGAGCCAATCCACAAAGTTAGGTCCCATTAAGGTGTTCTTTTCGAGCAGAATTGCGAGTGGATTCATTGTCATATTGAGATTTGAGTCTGCATTAAGTACGATAGATTAATTAGTGACTCATTCAATTATGTTCTAAGTATAGAATTAAGGTCTTTTCTATTCTTGTTACCCATCTCCCACTATTTTTATCGGAATAACACACTCCCATGTGATATCCGGAAGTATCGTCGCTCTACTTCATAGTGGTGATCGAGTTCTTTATAAATCTTAATAGAGGGCAACCGAACAGGTTTCTAGTCTATTAATTTTCATAAAGTGGTGTCCAACACCAACCATCTAATGGATGATTCGATCTTCTTTTTCCCCTTGTTCACTCCCCTCAACCTATACGGTTTCTATGGTTCGTGAACAAGTTAAGTTTATACCATCGATGCAAATCAGTTTCACAATTGAATCTTATCCGGCAACCTATCAGGTTTCTAGGGATAAAATTTGCTCCAACCGAAGGCATCCAATGCGCTCCCGGTAATTTATCCATCCTCCCCGAACGACTACCCCGATAACTCGGAAGCATAGCACATCCGGTTTGGATTTCAATTTCCCGAAAACTCGATGGAGGGAAGGAAAACCTTGAAACCTTATAAACTTAATTATTTGTTGTGGGAGAATTATCGCGATTAACGTTACACTTTGCACATTAATCATTTAAGCGCGTTTGTGGCATTCATATAATATGAAACAACCATTCACAACCTAGTTGCTACCTACATGTGGTTCATGGACCGTTCCTAGAAAACAAAAAACTCCGTAATCTAATTACAAGTCTTCGTCTTGAGTCTTCGTCTTCTCGAAATGGATCTTCCTCCGGTCTTCGTCATTACATATAAATTTTACATTGAAAATTGCATCCTAGATACAAATTTTTCTAGTAAAATAAATAGGCTCAAAACGGCCTTTACAACCCAATCGAATAAAACGAATGATTCAAAACTAAGTCCACGAACCACATCCCCATTCAAAAGCATTCATCCAATAAATACTAAATAAATGGAAAGCGTAGAGATACATTTATCCAATCAACAATACGAACCGATCAAATCGATTCACACAATCGGTAATATGATAACATTCAAAATAATTCGGTCGACCATAAATATTCCAATTAATCAAATTTCCCTTATAAAATGAAATACCATAAATCATTTTAATCATATTAAATCCAATTTAACATGTGGGAGATTAATTTTCAAGAATACACGAAAAATTGGTAAGGCGAAAAAGTACTGGCGAGTCACCCTCGCGGCTTTCCGTGACAGGCTGGCATGGCGAGTCACGCTCGGCGGTGCCGGACGGCACGGCCGTGTCTCGACACGGTCGGAGTGCACTGGCGATGGCAGAGGCTAGGACACGGCCCGTGTCACCAGACACGGCCGAGTCACCCTGGCAGCTTCCTGCCCTTTGTCCGAAAAGTCGTCCGACGACGATTCGGAGCTAGATTTTCGACCGGATATCCAATATCTATAATTTTAGACTTTAATATCTTCAATATAAATCATATTTCCCAGAAATTTAAGATTTATATTTAGACATAAACTTACGAAAAATACAATTATTACGAACGAAAAACATATACCACGATTATGACTAAAATGATTCCAAATCATTCACCATCTAATCAAGCATTCCAAATGCTAATATCGTATATACGATCGCAAGACCTACGCTCCGATACCACTGTTGGGATTCGGTGCCTAAAATGAAGGCCCAGCGGAAATGGTAAAACGAAAATTAATTCGATCTGAATCCCTACGAGGATCGATCGAGCTACGTATATACGAATATCAAAAACGAATTCACAAGAGATATAGAAACTCACCCTTGTAGACCGTTGATTAGATGGATAACCTTCTCTTGAGCTATTCCCCAAGCTCTTGAACGATCCAACGCCGAAAGCACCGCGTCTCTACTTGCCACGCGCCGGAGAAACGACCGGAATGACAACACCTTGCTATCCTCCGAGGATACGGCTAGAGCTAGGTGATGAAGCTATTGATTTTGATGAATATACTCCAAGTATGTTTATCAAAATTCTCTCAATATTTTTCTCTCAATTTTCTCCAAGAAAAATGAAAAAGAAGTTAGTGAAGAAGATGAAGATGAGTATGAACACCATGAAATGAACTCTAAGTTCTTTTCTCTCTCTACTTCTTTCATCCTTACGTCTCTCTCTCTCTCTCTCTCAAAGTGTGAAATATGTATGTGATATTATATCTACTCAATCACAAGTCTACATATTATTCTTTATACACCTTCCACCAACTTATACAACTCATTCACATGAGAGGTATCCCCACCATGTCAATATCATCCATATAAAATGGAAATAAAAGACAAGGGGAAATTAGGTGGAAAAGAGGAGGGTGGCCATGATGAAAAACGGATGAGTTCGGTTCGTTTCGGACTCTCGAAAGTCCAAACAGATAAACTCTGATTCCGTTTCAATGTATTTATATCGATTAATTAATCCAATTAATTAAACATATCAAATATAAAATAATATAATTAATTTCTCCAAGAAATAATTATATACATGAATTAAATTAATCACCCAGTAATTTATTTAATTCATTAGGCCGTAAATCAATTTATCAGATAAATCGATTTAGACATCTAATGTCCCAAATTTAGATATCCAATATCTAATACACATAATGAGATAATTAGCTTGATTCATCCCGTCGTCAATCCTAATGCGCGACTCGGTAGGTCCGTCTCGATCGGCAATGGGAGGAACCAAAGAGTAGTAGCACCACCTAGCGGCTGGCGGCTACACTGTACTTCAATCGAGAACGAATGATTGGGATCATTCAAGAACCATTCTGCGTGAATACCGGTATACGTATAAACCCTTCTTTCAAATGTCCCGATCAAGTTATAGGGTCACGGTCGATCAAACCCTATCTGCTTGACGCTATGCATGCGTTAATGCAAATCGAGATCATCGGTCATCGTGTATCTAATACAACTAGCTTCAATGCTTTGGCCAAAGACTTATGATCTCATCTGCCAATAACCGCATAGGACATATAACCCGCTCACTAACGGGAAAAAGAATTCTATCTTGGTATTCAGTAGGACCTGCTACTTGCCCATCAAGATTCACGTCGAGGTTGACCCCCGCCTTCCGGTTTATAGGGTCAAACTACTCTAATGAAAATCTTGACGTCACAAGCACATCCCTACTAAATCCTCAAGTCGAAGGTTCACGAATACCTATCACAACCTTTCGATTCCATCATTGGTATCCGGAGTGAAATCCGTGTGATGAATCGAGGGTGAGTCGGTTCGAGTATACTAATCCAATTAGCATACCTATAACGTGTGCTCCCACTAATCATTAGTGTTCGACAAGCACTCTCCATGTCAAAGAACACGTCATACAAGTCTTCATATAAACTTAACGCCCAGTCAAGTTTCATCGACTTGCGAACGATTAAGTATTTGAGCTATAACCTTTCGAGTGCCGAACCCCTTATCCAATAAGGAGTGGAACGTTTTGCTCTCAAATACACAGACTAGTTTCCATATGTTTATTTACGAGTTAGGAATGCCAGTAACTACGAGTAAATAAAGAAACATTCATTTGCCTTATATAAATGGTTTACATAATTACAAGTACAATGCCCTCACTCAACAACCTCTGAGTGGCATTCGAGAGCATACTCCTAACAGTCACTGCAGTTGATATCAGAGCCACTCTATCGTGCGGTTTAAGTGTGTTGATGAAGACGTTAGGCCCTTAGGGGGTTCTAATAGGAGTAGATGATGTGCCTTGTATGTGCATACCCACCTCCATCTAACATGAGCCTTTTGGGGACTCACTAACTTCTGGGAGATAGGAACTCCGAAGTTAATTGTGCTTGATGCTGGAGCAATTTCAGGATGGTTTACCTCCTCCGAAGTTTCTCGTGGGCTCCTAAAAACAAAACCGTTCGGTCCAGAGAGGAGAGTGTAAAAAATGGACAATACCATGATATGGCGGAGCAGTCCTATGTGGTGCGAGTGTGCAGACAAGGGCATTGAGCCCCTTAGGGAGGTGTATTGTAATACCCCACATCGACCATCTAAGAGGGAGTAATGTGCTTTATATGTGCATGCCCACCTCCATGTATGATGAGGCATTTTGGGGCTCACTAGCTTCAGGGAAAAGGAACTCCGAAGTTAAGCGTGCTTGGTGTTGGAGTAATTTCAAGATGGATGGCCTCTTGGGAAGTTGCTCGTAGGCTCCCAGAAACAAATGGTCGGAGAGGAGAGTGCCCAAAGGAAACAATATTATGCTATGACAGAGTGGTCCCAGGATGTGACAGTTTTCTATCAGAGCCACTCTACCGTGTGGTCCAAGTGTGCCGACGAGGATGTCGGGCCTCTTAGGAGGGTGGATTGTAATATCCCACAGCGACCATCGAAGAGGGGGTAATGTGACTTATATGTGCATACCCTCCTCCATATAACTTCAGGCCTTTTGGGGGTTCACTGGCTTTGGGGAGATAGGAACCTCGAAGTTAAGTGCGCTTAGTGTTGGAGCAATTTCAGGATGGGTGACCTATTGGGAAGTTGCTTGTAAGCTCACATAAGCAAAACTGTAAGGGCCATACAGAAGAGTGCCCAAAGCATACAATATTGTAATACAGCGGAGCGGTCCTGGGAGGTGATAGCATCCTACTGTTGGAATTCAGTAATTAAAATCGAGTTACACATCGGAAAAATAAAATCGATCTAACTGGATAAAAATTGAACCCCTTAGAAGGTCGATCAAGAATTGTTTATAGATTATAATTATATGAAGATAAAATTAAAGAAGTCATATCCTCGTAGTCCTTTGATAATTTTATCTTGAGGGAAAATCGAGCCAAGCTTTGTAAAGTCCCCGAACACCAAAAAATGTTGTTCCTCTTCGTATCATTGTAATAACTAAGTTTTTGGTTTTGGTTGTCTGGAACTATTTGTCGTTTTGTGTTTAGTGCTCCTTGATTTGGTGAATATTCCTTCCTTGGCTGTGTATATTGAGACTGAGTTGTCGTATTTGGCATTTAATATGTATTCTGTCAAGTTAGTTATGTGATGATTTGTGTGTGTATTCATGTTATGGTATGATGTGTGTTGTCATTGTTTCGTCTTCATATTATTTCACTGACTTGCGAATACATTTTCGCCAATTCTGGAGGAACATACGCTAAAAATGGTGCTAATTGTGTCGTGTGTTGGGCCATTTGTGACACGGCCGTGTTTGGAGTGAGTGTTGCATCGTTTGTTGGAACCCGGCGCTGAACACTCGGCATTTTGCACTGTGTTGTGCACCATTTTGTTCAGGTTTTTCATATTTGCCTGATGTCAGAACACGGCGCTAAACACGGCGACGTTTGAGCCGTGTTCTGGGCCATTTTGTTCAAATGTATAAATAGGATAGTCGCGTTTTTCAGCCCCATTTCACTTCTCTCGCTCGGTTTTGGGCGATTCGACAAGGGTTTCAAACCCTGAGCAGATTATCATTATATATTGGGTTCTTGATCATGTTTAACTTCATTCTTTGTTGATTCTTCATCCGGATTGAGGTACTTCTTTGAAAATCCTTTTTCAACTATTTTTGGGGTTTTACTCTTAAGTACAATTCTGACCCGATTTTGATGAATTGTTTAGCATTATATGATGTTATTAATCGTGTTGTCTATATTATATATCCATATTTCAAGTTTGTTAAACTCGATTGACGATCTGAGTGTTCTTGGGAAATATTGAACATTTAATGTTTGATTAATGTTCCAATGAGTTTCCTTCGGGTGTTGGGCGTGTTTTCCGGTGTTATTGGTCCTTATTCTCGTAGTGATTGTGTTGTCTTTGTTTTTTATGGAGGTTGTAGGTTTTCGGGGCTGTCCGATTGAACCGTGTTCTTCGGAGGATTCATGTGTTGATTATCGAGGCAAGTATCTTGCTTATACGACTTGTATCTTGTGAATAGAGATTACGTGATGGGTTTATGATTTTGTGTTGATATTTCGTGTGAAATGGTTATGAACTACTTGAAATGAATGTTTTGTGGTGTTTATGTTATTCTTGAATATTCAATGTTGAGGAATTGTATTGGTTGTGGTAATTGTGTTGGTTTATAATACGCTTGGATGTGTATTGTGTTGTGTGTGATCGTTGAATATGTTTAGTTGATTGTGTATTGTTTGTGATGATGGTATGGTGTATTGTGCTATCGATTATGTAATGTGGTATGTTGATTGTGATTGGTGTGTTCCGTGTTGCTAAGTTCATTCATGTAGGTTTGACGGGGCCTACGATGATTCATGGCAAGGGATCATAGGATTGGAACTTTAGTATGTGGTGCTGAGGTCCAATTGTGCGGGTCTGACGAGGCCTATAAAGACACATAGCAAGGGATCATGGGGTGAGGACATAGTACGTCCGACCATGTGGGCTCGACGGGGACTACGGTGACTCGTGGCAAGAGATCATGGAGTCGGGACGGGTTGTTGTGATTATTGTGTCGGCTTAATCCGTGTTGGTTGTTGAACCTACAAAGACACGTGGCAAGGGATCACGAGGTCATGGGCATGAATGATGTTGATGTACTGTTTTGGCTCAATATGCATGGGTTGTTGAACCTACGGAGACACGTGGCAAGGGATCACGGGGTGATGAGCACATTTTGATGAACAAAATTTTTGAAAATGAAGTTTTATGAAAAGGAATGTTGGGCCGAGACCCAAATGAATTGAGAAATGTCATCTGTGTTGTAAACTATTGAGACATTAAATGAGATTTGGGCTAAGACCCTAATGTTTTCGAAAATAGTTTTTGTTAAGACTCGAGGTCCTAAGGGATTTGTGTTTCTAAAATTCCCGAGATGATAATTTTATTTTCAAATGCTTCATAGCTTATTTTCTAATTACTAAAACCTCTTGGGAATACTTGGTGAATGGTTGTCGTATCTGGTTTATGTTCGCTTGCTATATTTTGTATGGTTATAATACTTGTACTAGCAAATTCGATTTGCTAACCCGATAAATAGGGAAAATGCATTTCATGCATTTCAAGTTGCTTGGTTTGTGGGAGCAGACACAGAGTCAGCATGGGAGATGATGGGCTGCAATACTAATCAAGAAGTAAAGAGTTCGGTTTGAGATTGTTGAGTCGTTGAGTTTTATCAAGTCTTTCCCTGTATTATATTTTGACCCTGTGTGGGTATGTATTGTATTGAGATTAGTTTGGGTTGATTCAATCGTGTGACCTTGCCTGTCCAAGTAAATTATATATTCGACCTGATCGGTCCGTGTCGTCATGTGGTTTGATCCCGGTCGGTCATACATTTGATTACTTTGTGGTGTTTAGCCTGGTAGAACCTTGTGGAAAGGGTCTACGGTGTGTGATATACCCATGTAATATCTGGGGGTGTTATATTTATGGTATTAGAGCTTAGCTTGTGGAAACCTAGGCTGTCAGTCGAGTTGAGTTGTGTTTTTGTCGCGTCATTCGAGTTGTCGATTGACAAGTTGAGTTTGTACGTTGTCACATCGTGTCGTTCATGTTGTTCATTGAGATTAGTATCATGGGCGACCGTCATCTTCGTGTAACCTGTGGATGTAAGTCTCCGATTCTATATCTCGTCTTTAGTGACCTTGGTTATATGTGTGTTATGAGGTGGAATTCATATTTGATACTTGTGGTATATTACGTATGTAATGAGTTGTATATATTGATGGATTGGACACTGAGTGGTGTATTGCGTTATGAAACTTTGAACATTGGTGTGTTTCGAAAAGCGTATTGGTGTTAGAGTTTGTTGATAACTCAAATAGATGGTTCGACATGTGTTCGGATTCAGTGTTCGTAAATTGTGTTTGTTGAACTGGTGATTTTGAATGTTGTATTAGCATATGTTTGAGAATCGGTTGTGTTTAGATAATTTTTATTATTTGCTACAAACGTGTTCGCATTGGCAATTGTATCCGTTGTGTGCGTGTTTGAAAATGGTGTACTTAACTTTCATGTACTTGAATATTTTGTGAAAAAACAAATTTTGGAAATGTTTTGACGGTGCGATCAAACGGTGGTTTATTGTGGATTTGAAAGGTTGTTTGAATTTTGGCGAGTCGGCCTTGTATCTTCGGATAAAACCTTGCGATGGTATTTGAAGGATGTGCTTTGAAGTACTTTGGACATTTTGTAAAATATAATCGTCGTTGATCTTTCGTCATGTTTGAAAGGATTTTGGAAATGACTTTTAAGTATTGGTTTTATTTTCAAATAACTCGAGTATACAATTTTAAAAATCTTTCACAGCATAAAAATTTTGTATTTTAAAATAAAAATGTGATTTTTATTTTCAAAAAATAAATAGTGAAAGAAAAAAAAAATCTTACTCGATTTAAACTCTAAACTAGGACTTGGAAAATTTTCTGAGAAAAGTCAGTTAGCGCACGCTAATGTTATCATTAGCACACGCTGACGAACTTGGACTGGAGTGTGGTCTGAATTGAGTAGTTAGTGCAGGCTAGCAGCCTCATTAGCGCACCCTAGCAAGATTAAAATGCTGAACATTTGATTTTTACAACTCGTTAGCGCATGCTAATTTTGTACCTAGCGCGCGCTAAGTGCAGTGTGTGGGGGGGTGTGGATTTTGCTTAAGGTGACAGGCTAGAGTTGAATCGTGTGGTGTCAAGTGGTTGTGATATATTTGTCATATTACCATTCTTGTTGAGGAATTTTGGTTGAGTACCCAATGGTTGTGTTACGTGGTTTGAATTTGCTTTGTGACTCGTATGATGTTATTCCGATGTGAATGTTGATCTCTGATGTTATTTAGATGTGAACGTTGATCTGTGGCAGTATTCAGTGCGGGTATGTGTGGTCTGAATTGAGTAGTTAGTGCAGGCTACAGCCTCATTAGCACACCCTAGCCAGATTAAACATGCTGAACATTTGATTTTTACAACTCGTTAGCGCATGCTAATTTTGTACCTAACGCGCGTTAAGTGAAGTGTGTGGTGGGGATGTGGATTTTGCTTAAGGTGACAGGCTAGAGTTGAATCGTGTGCTGTCAAGCGGTTGTGATATATTTGTCATATTACCATTCTTGTTGAGGAATTTCAGTTGAGTACCCAATGGTTGTGTTACCTGGTTTGAATTTGCTTTGTGACTCGTATGATGTTATTCCAATGTGGGTGTTGATCTATGATGTTATTTCGATGTGAATGTTGATCTGTGGCAGTATTCAGTGCGGATATGAGCGGTTTCCCACCCGGGGATGATTCGATGGAACCTCTGGGGGTCGATGCTAAGGGGCATGGCCGTGGGTTACCTTGTGTGTTGTTATTATGATGATGTTGCGTGGTAACATGTGGTAACCCTATGTGTTGTAAGTTGTGATAATCATACGTGATGACGTGGATATCTGGATGATGTTGTTTGCGAAAAAACTGATATTTCAGAAGGTTATGATGCAAATATTTTCAAAATGATATGGTCACGACTTATGATTCATGGTTTTGGTAAAATAGTTTGAGGTATCAAAAGTATTTTCAAATTTTAATTCGAAAAATTTACAAATTCTAAGGTTTTCAAATGATATTATTTAAACGAATACCTCGTGGAGTTTTAAAAAGAATGTTATCAATAGTTGACTACAACGATGTGTAGTTGTTACGGCCGTGTTTGTATCGGTAGTGGTCATAAGTCTTTTCTTGATATGGTCATGTGATTTGTTGGTTATGACTGTAAGCTCTATTTATTATAGTTGTTCTCGTATTCGTGTAATTATTCGAAGTGGATATTTTTGTCGTCTTGATAATTGTTGCCTTACATGGATGTTTTGTATTGAGTTGGCATTTAGATATGTTGTTTTGCAATGTTGTGTTTCATTGTATTGAACGGTTGCCTGTTTAGTATGCCGAGGGGCCGAGGCCGAGGTAGTGGTTGTAGTGTGGACATAGTCAGGAGCATGTTGAGGTGACCCATTCGTTGTCAAGCGCCAATCCGCCCGGTACAGATGGTTGGGATGACCAGTCGCGTGATCAGGGGTAAACAGCTAGAGGTAATGTTGATGTTGGTGCCGGCACCATCCTTCAACAGGTGGCAAACCATTTGGCATAGATGAATCAGGGTATCCACCGGAGTGATCATTCAGATGGGAGTGACCGAGCTAGTAAGTGGCTACGAGATGTGATGAGAATGCATCCGCCTAGTTTTACAGGTTCCTCGGATTCGATAGGTTGGGAGGACTGGCTCTTCCAGTTGGGAAGAACAATTGATGCTGTAGCTTGTCCGGATGAGACAAGGGTACATATGGCTCAGTACCTCCTCGGCAAAGAAGTTGCAGACTGGTGGGAGGCCGTAGCGCCTAGTGATGGTACAGCTACTTGGGTTGAATTCAAGACTACCATGGAGGCTGAGTATTGTCCGCCGCCTATTCGAGAGCACAGGATTGTTGAATTTTTCTCATCTACATCCCAGGATGTGTCGATTTCCCAGGCTATATTTGATTATAATAAGTAGTTGTGTTATGTTCGTGAACAAGTGAGGAGCGAAGCTAATAAGATTTGATACTTCGATATGCGGATGAAACCTCGTATACGACATATCATAGCTCCCATCATGTGTACTACTTTAAGAGAGTACCAGGATTGAGCTTTAGCCATTGATATGGTCATTTTTGTGACGGGAGCGGGTCCAGAAAGTAAGAAACATAAGATTACGGGTAACTTCTCAAGGGGTCAGAGAAGTGAGTTCCATGAGCCTGTTGTTTCATATCATTCTTCTAGAATGACTCCCCGTTCATTTGATCAGTCCAAGAACCTTACTCATATAGTGAATGTGGTGAGTGCTGTAAAGACGTGTTTCAACTGTAGCCGTGTGGGCCATACAAAGAAGAATTTTCATTCGCTGCAGGTTATCTGTTTCAAGTGTGGTCAAGTGGGTCACCAAATGGTGCATTGCGAGACCGTCGCTAAGATGTTTGGGGGGACCAGGGGTACCCGGTGAGGATAGTTCGTGTATTGTTTTGTGGATTGACTCTCATGGAGATTTGATATTTGTTGCTTGAATGCTTTTGTTTTGTTATATAGCACTTTTGATGTTTCTTGCTTTAAGTTTCGGGACGAAACTTATTTTTAGGGGGTGTAATGTAATAACCAAAATTTTTGATTTTGGTTGTCTGGAAATATTTGTCGTTTTGTGTTTAATGCTCCTTCATTTGGTGAATATTCCTTTGTTGGGTGTGTATATTGAGATTGTGTTGTCGTGTTTGGCATTTAATATGTATTCTGTGAAGTTAGTTTTGTGATGAATTTTATGTGTATTCGTGTTATGGTATGTTGTGTGTTGTCAATGTTTCGTCTTCATATCAGTTCGTCGACTTATGGAGACATTTTCGCCAATTTTGAAGGAATACGGCGCTAAAAACGGTGCTAATTGCACCGTGTGTTGGGTCGATTGTGACACGGCCGTGTCTGGAGTGGGTGTTGCATCGTTTTTTGGAACCCAGCGCTGAACACGCAGCATTTTGTGTCGTGTTGTACACCATTTTTTTCAGGTTTTTCATTTTTGCCAGCTGTCAGAACACGACGCTGAACACGGCGATGTTTGACCTGTATTCTGGGCCATTTTGTTCAGATGTATAAATAGGACAGTCACGTTTTTTGGCCCCACTTCACTTCTCTCTCTCAGTTTTGGGCGATTCGACAAGGGTTTCGTACCCTGAGCAGATTATCATCATATATTGGGGTCTTGATCATGTTTAACATCATACTTTGTTGATTCTTCATCTGGATTGAGGTACTTCTTTGAAAATCCTTTTTCATCTATTTTGGGGATTTACTCTTAAGTACGATTCTGACCCGATTTTGATGAATTGATTAGCATTCTATGATGTTATTAATCGTGTTCTATAGATTGTATATATTGGGATTCGGTGCCTAAAACGAAGGCCCAGCGGAAGCGGTAAAACGAAAATTAATTCGATCTGAATCCCTACGAGGATCGATCAAGCTACGTATATACGAATATAAAATAAACAAAGGAAGATTCGAAATCATACCCTTGTAGTTTGTTGATTAAATGGTGTTCTTATCTTGAGAAATTCCCCAAGCTTTAAATGCTTTCCACGAATCCAATCTTCAAGCTCTTAAATGATCCAACGCCGAAAACACCGCGTCTCTACTTGCCACGTGCCGGAGAAAATGACCGGAACGACTAAACCTCGTTATCCTCCAAGGATATGGCTAGAACAAGATTATAGGAGCATGCTAATCAAGATTATAATACTCTAAGTGTTCAATCTATATCTCTCAATTTATGTCTTGAATTTTCTCCAAGAAAAACAAGAAGAAATGAAGAAGAAGAAGTAGTAGAAGACTTTGAGAAAATATTTTTCTCTCTCTCTCTACTCTTTCTCGCAGATGAAAATACCAAAATGAAGTGTGTCCTAAGACAAATATTGTTCTTCATTCTTTATACACTTCCAACCCACATCTACAACTCATACACATGTGAGATTCCCTACAAGTCATTGTCATCCATTATAAAATGGAAACAAAAGACCAAGAGGAAGGTTGGTGGAAGGGGGGCAGCCATCATGGAAAAATCGGATGAGTTCGGTTCGTTTCGGACTCCTGTGAGTCCAAAAAAATAAACTCCAATTCCGTTCCGATGTATTTATATCAATTAATTAATTCAATTAATTAATCATATCAAATACATAATAACATAATTAATTTCTCTAAGAAATAATTATATTCATGCATTAAATTAATCACCTAGTAATTTATTTAATTCATTATGACGTAAAATATCCAATAAATCAATTTAGACATCCAATGTCCCAATAATTATATATCCAATATTTAATATTTATAAAGAGAGAATTAGCTCGATTCATTCTGTCGCCAATCCTATTGCGCGACTCGGTAGGTCCGTCTCAGTTAGCAATGGGAGGAACCAAAGAGTAGTAGTAGCACCTAGCCAGTCTGGAGGCCTACACTGTATCCCAACTGAGAACGAATGATGGGATTATTCAAGAACCATTCTGTCGTGAATACCAGTATACCAGTCAAACCCTATCTGTACTTGATGAGTTAATGCAAATCGAGATCAGCTCTCGTGTATCCAATACAACTAGCTCCAATGCTTTGGCCAAAGAGTTATGATCTCATATGCCAATAACCGCATAGGATATATAACCCGTTCACTAACAGGAGAAAATATTCTATCTTGGTATCCAGTAGGACCTACTTTTTGCCCGTCATGACGCACGTCGAGGTTGACCCCCACCTTCTGGTTTTCTGGGTCGAACTACTCTAATGAAAATCTTAACGTCACAAGCACATCCCTACCAAATCCTCAAGTCGAAGGTTCACGAATACCTATCACAACCTTTCGATTCCGTAATTGACTGTCCCAAAGTGAAATCCGTGTGACGAATCGAGGGTGAGTCGGTTCGAGTATACTAATCTAATTAGCATACTTATAATGTGTGCTCCCACTAACCATTAGTGTTCGACAGGCACTCTCCAAGTCAAAGAACACGTCATACAAGTCTTCACATAAACTTAACGCCCAATCAAGTTTCATCGACTTGCGAATGATTAAGTATTTGAGCTATAAACCTTTCCAGTGTCGACCCCCTTATCTAATAAGGAGTGGAATGTTTTGCTCTAAAATACACTGACTAGTTTCTATTTATATAGTTACGAGCTAGGAATGCCAGTAACTGCCACTAAATAAAGAAACAAACAATTGCCTTATGATAATGATTTACATAATAACAAATACAATGCCCTCACTCAACATCCTTTGAGTGGCATTCGAGGGCACACTCCTAACAATCTCCCACTTGCACTCAATGCCATACACTATGGTATCTAATACACATGCTCTCCAGATGACGCTCCAAGCTAGTCTGATAAAGTGGCTTGGTCAATGGATCATCGACGATGTCGGCTGAGTCTACTCTATGCAGCACAATGTATCCCTTGTGAACAAATTCTCTTACCAGATGATACTTCCTCTCAATGTGTTTGGTACTATTGTGAAACCTCGGCTCCTTAGCCTGCGCTACAGCTCCGTCGTTGTCGCAGAAAAGTGGAATAGGCAGCTCAGCACATGGTATCACTTGAAGTTCTACCAAAAACTTCTTAATCCAGACAGGTGGAATCAGCAGTCGCGCTTTGCTTGGCTCTACGCCAAGATACTACTCCTCCATTAAGAGTAAATATGTAGCCAGAAGTAGACATCGAATCGTATTTATGCCCTTGGAAGTCTGAATCAGTGAAGCCCATTACATTCAGTTCTCCATTACCATACATAAGAACCATATCTCTAGTCCTTCTCAAGTACTTGAGAATGTCCTTTAGGCAGTCCAATGTTCCCTCCCTGGGTTTGCCTGAAACCTGCTGACCTCGCTCGCAGCATGCGCAATGTCAGGTCTCGTACACAACATAGCATACATAAGGCTACCCACGGCCGAAGCATATGGTATATTACTCATTTCCTTTCATTGTTCCTTACTTTGAAGACACATCTTCATGGAGAGTTTTATTCCATGTCGCATCGGTATGAACCCTCGTTTAGAATCATCCATCTTAAATCACTTTAAGATTTTATCTATATAGAGGGCTTGGAAAAGACCTATCGTTCTCTTCACTCTATCCCGGTAGAGCCGAATACCAAGAATATAGGTTGCTTCTCCCAAGTCTTTCATGGAGAAATTACTCGAAAGCCAAGCTTTCACAAAACTGAGCATTCCCACATCATTTCCTATTAGTAGAATGTCATCTACATATAGTACTAAGAATGCCATCTTGATCCCACTAACCCTCTTGTATACACAAGGTTCCTCTTCATTTTGCACGAAGTCAAACTCTTTGACTCCGACTACGCGAAGCTTGCTTCAGTCCATAAATGGAACGCTGAATCTTGCACACTTTCTGAATATCAACCTCGGACACAAAGCCTTTAGGCTGCTCCATATAGATTTCCTCCTTGAGGAATCCATTAAGGAAAGCCGTCTTTATGTCCATTTGCCATATCTCATAATCGTGGTAGGCAGCTATAGCAAGCATCATGCGAATAGCCTTGATCATAGCTGCGGACGAGAAGGTATCGTGGTAATCGATTTCTTCCTTCTGGGTATAACCCTTTTGCCACAAGCCTGGCCTTATAGGTGTTAACCTTGCCATCACCATCAGTCTTTCTCTTGTAGATCCACTTGTTCCAAGTAGGCACTATGCCCTTGGGGCGGTCTACTAGAGTCCAGACCTGATTGACATGCTTCGAGTCTATCTCAGCTTCCATAACTTCACGCCATTTCGCGGAGTCTACATCCACCATCACTTGGTCATAGGTCGTTGGGTCGGTCTCTTGGCTATCACCTGGAATCTCATGGAGACCCAACTCCTCCAGGTGCACAAGGCCATATCTCTCAGGTAAATGAGAGACCCTATTAGACCTACGAGGTGGTTGTACTTATGTTTCAGAAGGTTCGGTTCCAATTTCTTGCACAGGTGTCTCCTGAGAAGTTTCATTGTATTCTTCCAAAGAAATACTTCTACATGCTCCTCCTTCCTGAATGAACTCATCTTACAGGAAGTGTGCTTGCAAAGAAATAATGATTTTTCGATCTTTGGGCATGTAGAATAGATAACCCATCGTCCCAGATGGGAATCTAATGAAACGTTCCTTCACGGACCTCGCTTCTAACTTTTCCACCTTAGTCTTTTTGACATGGGCGGAACATCCCCAAATCCTAATGTGATTAAGACTTGGTTTCCTTCCCTCCCACATATCATGTGGAGTTTTAGGAACGGATTTGGAAGGACATCTATTCAAGATATAAGTAGCAGTCATGAGTGCATACCCCCACAGGTAAATTGGTAAGTCAGTATAGCCCAGCATAGAATGGACCATGTTCAACAAGGTTCGGTTCCTTCTTTCTGACACACCATTTAACTGAGGAGTACCTGGAGGTGTAAGTTGTGATACTATTCCATGTTCCTTAAGGAACTCGTCAAACTCCGCACTCATATACTCACCACCTCGGTCCTACCGAAGTGCTTTGATATGATTACCAGTTTGTTTTTCGACTAGGGCCTTAAATTCAGCGGCTCTTTCAAAAGTCCCTGTGAAGGGGGACTTAGTCATTTTGCCTTTAAGGCAAGATTCACAAGTAGGAAAGGGATCCGATCCCAATGGACACATAAGTCCATCTTTTTCCATTTTGTAAACCTTGGTCTGACCAACATGACCAAGTTTAAGATGCCATTTCAAAACTTGATTAGTTTTATCCCTACCACGCTTCCTAGTCATAGTAGTCACAACGACTTTGTTACTAAGGTTTAGATGATATAGTCCATTTAACAATGTAGCAGTGCCCACGGGTTTATTTCTAAAATAAATTTTGCAGGAACCATCACCAATAAAAAATGGAAAGCCTTTCCGATCCATGACCGGAATGGATACAATGTTCTTATGCCTCTTGGGCAAAACGAGTACATCTTCTAAAGTTAAAACAAAGCCGGATTCTAAACCCAAAAGAAGTGATCTTATGTCAGTTGCTTCGACACTATGCCCGTTTCCGACACTAATCATCACTTCCCCAGCTCCAAGCTTCCTACTTTGTTCCAGATCCTGATTCAAGGTACAAATATGAGAACTAACACCTGAATCCAGTATCCAAGAAGTAGAAAATACAGTAGCAGAACAATTTGTTTCCAAAACTAAAAGTTCTGTACCTGAAGCGCCATGAATAATGGGACAGTCTCTAGCCCAGTGGCCCAGCTCACCGCATTTGAGACAAGCATCCTTCTTCTTTTTGCTCTTTGGAACCATCGGGGCCTTGCCCTTACCCTTAAGGTCCTTGACTTGTGGTCCCGTCCGCTTCTTGGTCTTTTTCTTCTTATTCTTAGACCGCAGAGGTCCAGAAGAAATCACAAGGGCAGGCCCCTTCATCCGTGGAGTCTACATCTGAGACTGAGCGGTCACAGCTTGTTCATCAACCCTGCTAAGTTGCACACAATCTCATTGCAGTTGAAATTTATTACAAACTATGAGAAGGAATCGGGGAGAGACTGTAGGATAAGGTCGGTCTGCAGAGAAGTATCTATCTTAAAATCAAGAGCCTCCAATCTCTCGATCATAGATATCTTTTTGAGGACGTGGTCTCCAACCTTCTCACATTCCTTCATCCTTGCACCAAACAGTTGCTTGGATATCTCATATCTAGCAGTTCAACTGTGCTCATCATAAAGCTCGGTTAAGTGAGATAGAATCTGCCTAGTAGAAGTCATCTTCTCATGAGCTCTCTGAAGCTAATTAGACATAGAATCCATCATGTAAGTACGGACTTTTACGTCATCCTTAACCCACTTTTCGTGGTTTTCAATCTCTTCCTGATTGGCTCTAGTCCGCACTGGAGGTGCCGGAATATCCATCTCCAACACGTATCTCAGTGCCTCTATACTGAGGACTATCATCAGATTGCGGAGCCAATCCACTAAGTTAGTCCGATCAAGGTGTTCTTTTCGAGTAGAATTGCGAGTGGGTTCATTGTCATATAGAGAGTTATGTCTGCATTAAGTATGATAGATTAATTAGTGACTCGTTCAATTATGATCTGAGTATAGAATTAAGGTCTTTTCTATTCTTTAACCAGGTCCCACTATTTTTATCGGAATAACACACTCCCATGTGAAATCCGAAAGTATCGTTCGCTCTACTTCTTAGTGGTGATCGAGTTCTTTATAAATTTTAATAGCGGGCAACCGAATAGGTTTCTAGTCTATTAATTTTCATAAAGTGGTGTCCAGCATCAATCCATCTAATAGATGATTCGATCTTCTTTTTCCCCTTGTTCACTCCCCTCAACCTATACAGTTTCTATGGTTCGTGAACAAGTTAAGTTTATACCATCGACGCAAAGCAGTTTCACAATTAAATCTTATCCGGAAACCGAACAAGTTTCTAGGGATAAAATTTGCTCCAACCGAAGGCATCCAATGCGCTCCCGGTAGTTTATCCATCCTCCCCGAACGACTACCCCGATAACTCGGAAGCATATCACATCTGGTTTGGATTGTAATTTTCCGAAAGCTAAACGGAGGGAAGGAAAACCTTGAAACCTTTTGAACTTAATTATTTGTCGTGGGAGAATTTTCGCGATTAATATTACACTTTGCACATTAATTCATTTAAGCGTGTTTATGCATTCATACCATATGAATCAACATTCACAACCTAGTTGCTACCAACATGTAGTTCATGGACCGTTCCTAGAATAAAAAACTTCTCAATCTAATTACAAGTCTTCGGTATTGAATCTTTATCTTCTCGAATGGATCTTCCTACGGTCTTCATCATTATATATAAATTTTACATTGAAAAATTGCATCCTAGATACAAATATTTCTAGTAAAATAAATAGGCTCAAAACGGCCTTTACAACCTAATCGAATAAAACCGAACGATTCAAAACTAAGTCCATGAACCACATCCCCATTCAAAGCATTCATCCAATAAATACTAATTAAATGGATACAGCATATATATATATATATCGATTCAATCAATAAATAGAATTGATCCAATCAATTCACACAACCGGTAATATGAAAAAACATTCAAAGTATTCGGTCCCCCATAAATATTCCAATTAATCAAATTTCCCTTATAAAATGAAATACCATAAATCATTTTAATCATATCAAATCCAATTTAAGATACGGGAGATTGATTTTCTGGAATACACGAAAAATCAAGCCGGGACGAAACTGTCTGCCGGACACGGCCCGTGCCAATTGGCACGGTCGGGTTACCTCGGCAGTCAGCTGCCGGCCCGACGCAGCCCGTGCCAAATGGCACGCTCGGGTCACCTCAGCAGTCACCTGCCTGCCCGACGCGGCCCATGCCGAAGGGCATGCTCGGGTCACCTCGATAGTCTCCGAGACTAGCCTGCCTGGCACGGCCCGTGCCGATTGGCACGGTCGAGTCACCCGGGCAGATTCGTGCCCCCGTCCGAAAAATCATCCAACGACGATTCGGGGCTACATTTTCGACCGGATATCTATTATCAATATTTTCTGACTTTCATATCTTCAATATAAATCACATTTTCCAGAAATAAAAGATTTATATTTAGACATAAATTTACTAAAAATATCACTACAACGAACGAAAAGCATACACCACGATTATGACTATAAATGATTGCAAATCATTCACCATCCAATCAAGCATTCTAAATGCAAATATCGTATATACGATCGCAAAACCTGGCTCCGATACCACTGTTGGATTTGATGCCTAAAACGAAGGCCCAGCGGAAGCGGTAAAACGAAAATTAATTCGATTCGCATCCCTACGAGGATCGATCAAGCTACATATATATGAATATAAAATAAACAAGGAAGATTCGAAATCATACCCTTGTAGTCCGTTGATTAAATGGTGTTCTTCTCTTGGGCGACTTCCCAAGCTTTAAATGCTTTCCACGACTCCAATCTTCAAGCTCTTAAATGATCCAATGCCGAAAGCACCACGTCTCTACTTACCACGCGTCGGAGAAAACGACCGGAACGACTAAACCTCATTATCCTCCAAGGATACGGCTAGAACAAGATTATATGAGCTTGCTAATCAAGATTATAACACTCTAAGTGTTCAATCTATACCTCTCAATTTATATCTTGAATTTTCTCCAAGAAAAACACGAAGAAAAGAAGAAGAAGAAGAAGAAGAAGAAGAAGAAGAAGAAGAAGAACTTGAGAAAATATTTTTCTCTTTCTATACTCTTTCTCATGGATGAAAACACCAAAATGAAGTGTGTCCTAAGACAAGTCTTCTTCTTCATTCTTTATACACTTCCAACCCACACCTACAACTCATACACATGAGAGATTCCCTACAAGTCATTGTCATCCATTATAAAATGGAAACAAAAGATCAAGAGGAAGGTTGGTGGAAGGGGGGCATCATGGAAAAATCGGACGAGTTCGGTTCGTTTCGGACTCCTGTGAGTCCAAACAGATAAACTCCAATTACGTTCCGATAATAATATCAAATACGTAATAACATAATTAATTTCTCCAAGAAATAATTATATTCATGAATTAAATTAATCACCAAGTAATTTATTTAATTCATTAGGCCGTAAATTAATTTATCCAATAAATCAATTTATACATCCAATGTCCCAATAATTAGATATCCAATATCTAATATTTATAAAGAGAGAATTAGCTCGATTCATTTCGTCGTCAATCCTATTACGCGACTCGGTAGGTCCGTCTCAGTTAGCAATGGGAGGAACCAAAGAGTAATAGAACCACCTAGCCAGCCTGGCGGCCTACCCTGTACCCCAACTTAGAACGAATGATGGGATCATTCAAGAACCATTATGTCGTGAATACCAGTATACGTATAAACCCTTATTTCAAATGTCCCGATCAAGTTATAGGGTCACGATCAGTCAAACCCTATCTGTACTTGACACTATACATTAGTTAATGCAAATCGATATCATCGAGCTCTCATGTATCCAATACAACTAGCTCCAATGCTTTGACCAAAGACTTATGATCTCATCTGCCAATAACTAGGGGTGTCTAAATAGTTCCCAGTTCTCGGTTAGAACCGGAACCGAACCGGAACCGAGCCGGTTCCGGTTAACCGGAGCCGAGCCGGTTCCGGTTAACCGGAGCCGTATAATCAGTTTTCGATTCGGTTTTCGGTTCCTTATTACATAATATTATATTATAATATTAAATATATTTATTATATATTTATTAAATATTATTTTTATATTTTATACTTATATATTTTATTATTTTAATTTTTGTAAATTAAAATTTTAAAACCCTAATATTGTTAAATAAATATTTTATATTTTGTTAAAAATTTATAATAATATATTATGTATGTATTAAATATTAAGGATGATTTGGGTCAAGTGTTAGTGAACGATGTGGCTATTAAGGAGCGGTGGAATAGGTATTTTTTCGAACTTTTCAATGAGGCTAGAGGTAGTGACTCGGTGGTGTAAGGAGTTAGTCTATCTTCTGCTCGTTCGTTTAGTTCCTGTGAGAGCATCAGCAAGGAGGAAGTAAAGGGTGCCCTAATGAAAATGGATAGAGCTAAGGCTGTAGGCCCGGATCAGATCCCTATTGAGGTATGGCTTTGTCTGGGGGAAGTCGGAGTTCAGTGGCTAGCAGAGCTGTTCAACATCCTCCTCAGAGGCTTTAAGATGCCGACAGAGTGGAGGCATAGTATTGTCGTGCCTTTTTTCAAGAACAAAGGCGATGCTCAGAGTTGTAGTAACTATAGGGGTATTAAACTCCTCAGTCATACTATGAAACTTTGGGAAAGAGTGGTGGAATGCAGGGTTAGAAGAGAAGTTGAGATCTCAGAGAACCAATTTGGCTTCATGCCGGGGAGGTCCACGACTGAGGCCATTCATCTCGTCAGATGCCTTATGGAGAAGTTTAGAGAGGGGCGTAAGGACCTCCATATGGTGTTCATAAATCTAGAGAAGGCTTATGATAGCATTCCGCGTGATGTTATTTGGAGGAGTCTAGTAGAGAGGAGGGTGTCGTTGCCGTTCGTTAGGGCGATCCAAGACATGTACTCCCAAGCTAGGACATGCGTTAGGACCCCAGTTGGTGACACCCAGTATTTTCCGGTTGAGATAGGGCTACACCAGGGGTCGGCGCTAAGCCCTCTTCTCTTCGCTCTAATCCTTGACGTCATTTCGCGAGGGATTCAAGATGGCATCCCGTGGTGCATGCTTTTTGCTGATGACATTGTGTTAGTGTCGGAGTCGAGAAGGGATGTGAACTCGAATTTGGAGCTTTAGAGGGCTAAGTTAGAATCCCAGGGCTTGAGTGTGAGTCGGTCTAAGACCGAGTATCTCTGGTGTAACTTTAGTGGTGAGGCCAACGAGGAAGATGTTGAGGTAATGATTACGGATCAGATCGTACCCCGTACGGATAAGTTCAAGTATTTGGGTTCGATCATTCAGAAGGAAGGTGATTGTGAAGATGATGTCATGCATCGCATCAAGGCGGGGTGGCTAAGGTGGAGAGCAGCGACAGGGGTCCTGTGCGACAAGAAAGTCCCTCTAAAGTTGAAGGGTAAATTCTATAGAGCGGCAATCCGACCTGCAATGTTGTATGGCTCCGAATGTTGGGCGATGAAGAAGTCGCTTGAGAGCAAGTTGGAAGTGGCTGAAATGAGAATGTTACGTTGGTCGTGTGGTCGCACAATGTTAGATTTAATTGCGAACAAGGTTTTCAGGAAGACGCTGGAAGTGGCGCCCATTTCAGCGAAAGTTAGGGAAGGGAGATTGAGATGGTTTTGTTAGGAGTATGCCCTCGAATGCCACTCAGAGGTTGTTGAGTGAGGGCATTGTACTTGTAATTATGTAAACCATTTATATAAGGCAAATGAATGTTTCTTTATTTACTGGTAGTTACTGGCATTCCTAACTCGTAAATAAACATATAGAAACTAGTCTGTGTATTTGAGAGCAAAACTTTCCACTCCTTATTGGATAAGGGGGTCGGCACTGGAAAGGTTATAGCTCAAATACTTAATCGTTCGCAAGTCGATGAAACTTGACTGGCATTAAGTTTATGTGAAGACTTGTATGACGTGTTCTTTGACATGGAGAGTGCCTGTCGAACACTAATGGTTAGTGGGAGCACACGTTATAGGTATGCTAATTGGATTAGTATACTCGAACCGACTCACCCTCGATTCGTCACATGGATTTCACTCCGGGACAGTCAATGACGGAATCGAAAGGTTGTGATAGGTATTCGTGAACCTTCGACTTGAGGATTTAATAGGGATGTGCTTGTGACGTCAAGATTTTCCTTAGATTAGTTTGACCCTGTAAACCGGAAGGCGGGGGTCAACCTCGACGTGCATCTTGATGGGCAAGTAGCAGGTCCTACTGAATACCAAGATAGAATTCTTTCTCCCGTTAGTGAGCGGGTTATATGTCCTATGCGCTATTGGCGATGAGATCATAAGTCTTTGGCCAAAGCATTGGAGCTAGTTGTATTAGATACACGACAGCTCGATGATCTCGATTTGCATTAACGCATGCATAGCGTCAAGTACAGATAGGGTTTGACTGACCGTGACCCTATAACTTGATCGGGACATTTGAAAGAAGGGTTTATATGTATCTTGGTATTCACGACGAATGGTTCTTGAATGATCCCAATCATTCGTTCTCGGTCGAAGTACAGTGTAGGCCACCAGTGGCTAGGTGGTGCTACTACTCTTTGGTTCCTCCCATTCTTGATCGAGACGTACCTACCGAGTAGCGCATTAGGATTGACGACGGAATGAATTGAGCTAATTCTCTCATTATGAATATTGGATATTGGATATCTAAATTTGGGACATTGGATGTTTAAATCGAATTATAGGATAAATTGATTTACTGCTTAATGGATTAAATATATCCGGTGATTAATTTAATTTATGAATATAATTATTTCTTGGAGAAATTAATTATGTTATTTTGTGTTTGATATGTTTAATTAATTGGATTAATTAATCGACACAAATACATCGGAACAGAATCGGAGTTTATCTGTTTGGACTCACGGGAGTCCGAAACGAACCAAACTCATTCGTTTTTCATGATAGCCGCCCCCATTATGCTTCCACCCACTTTCCCATTGTCTTTTCTTCCATTTATTAAATGATGATAATGACTTGGTGGGACAAGACTTCATGTTACATGAGTTGTAAACATGAGGGTGGAAATAATATAAGATGATGTCTTTGACAAACTCTCCCAACACTTGATTCCATTTCCAACGTGAGGTTGAAGAGGAGAGAGAGATAGAAGTCTTCTTCATCATGTTCTTTATTCATCTTCTTCATTCATCTTCTTCACAACTTCTTAGAGAAATTTTGTGAGGAAATATTGAGAGAGATAGATATTCATACACTTAGAGTGATATTAATATCTATAACAAGCTTCATCACCTAGCTCTAGCCGTATCCTCGGAGGATAGCAAGGTGTTGTCATTCCATTCGTTTTTCCGGTGCGTGGCAAGTAGAGACGTGGTGCTTTCGGCGTTGGATCGTTCAAGAGCTTGGGGAATAGCTCAAGAGAAGGTTATCCATCTAATCAACGGACTGGAAAGGGTGAGTTTCTATATCTCTTGTGAATTCGTTTTTGATATTCGTATATACGTAGCTCGATCGATCCTCGTAGGGATTCGGATCGAATTAATTTTCGTTTTACCGCTTCCGCTGGGCCTTCGTTTTTAAGGCACCGAATTCCAACAGTGGTATCGGAGCGTAGGTCTTGCGATCGTATATACGATATTGGCATTTGGAATGCTCGATTAGATGGTGAATGATTTGGAATCATTTTAGTCATAATCGTGGTATATGTTTTCCGTTCGTAATAATTGTATTTTTCGTAAGTTTATGTCTAAATATAAATCTTAAATTTCTGGGAAATATGATTTATATTGAAGATATGGAAGTCGAAAAATATTGATATTGGATATCCGGTCGAAAATCTAGCTTCGAATCGTCGTCGGATGACTTTTTGGACAAAAAGGGTAATCTGGCCGAGAGTGACTCGACCGTGTCCTGGGTGACACGGTCGTGTCCCGATCTGGCCAAGTCATCGCCAGCGACCCGACCGTGTCTTGGTGACTTGGTCGTGTCTGGCGGCATCTTCCGAGCGTGACTCGGCCGTGCAGCCCTGTCTGCCGAGGGTGACTCGGCCATGCAGCGCTTTCACCCCGGCTCGATTTTTCCGTGTATTCTTAAAAATTAATCTCCCGCACATTAAATTGGATTTAATATGATTAAAATGATTTATGGTATTTCATTTTATAAGGGAAATTTAATTAATTGGAATATTTATAGTCGACCGAATTATTTTGAACGTTATCAAATTACCGATTGTGTGAATCGATTGGATCGGTTCGTATTGTTGATTGGATCAATGTATCTCTACGCTTTCCATTTATATAGTATTTATTGGATGAATGCTTTTTGAATGGGGATGTGGTTCATGGACTTAGATTTGAATCGTTCGTTTTATTCGATTGGGTTGTAAAGGTCGTTTTGAGCCTATTTATTTTACTAGAAATGTTTGTATCTAGGATGCAATTTTCGATGTAAAATTTATATGTAATGACGAAGACCGGAAGAAGATCCATTTCGAGAAGATGAAGATTCAAGACGAAGACTTGTAATTAGATTACGATGTTTTTGTTTTCTAGGAACGGTCCATGAACCACATGTTGGTAGCAACTAGGTTGTGAATGGTTGTTTCATATTGTATGAATGCCACAAACGCGCTAATATGATTAATGTGCAAAGTGTAACGTTAATCACGAAAATTCTCCCACAATAAATAATTAAGTTTATAAGGTTTCAAGGTTTTCCTTCCCTCCATCGATCTTTCGAGAAATTGAAATCCAAACCGGATGTGCTATGCTTCCGAGTTATCGGGGTAATCGTTCGGGGAGGACAGATAAATTACCGGGAGCGCATTGGATGCCTTCGGTTGGAGCAAATTTTATCCCTAGAAACCTGATAGGTTGCCGGATAAGATTCAATTGTGAAGCTGATTTGCGTCGATGGTATAAACTTAACTTGTTCACGAACCATAGAAATCGTATAGGTTGAGGGGAGTGAACAAGGGGAAAAAGAAGATCGAATCATCCATTAGATGAGTTGGTGTTGGACACCACTTTATGAAAATTAATAGACTATAAACCTGTTCGGTTGCCCTCTATTAAGATTTATAAAGAACTCGATCACCACTATGAAGTAGAGCGACGATACTTCCGGATATCACATGGGAGTGTGTTATTCCGATAAAAATAGTGGGAGCTGGGTAACAAGAATAGAAAAGACCTTAAATTCTATACTCAGAACATAATTGAATGAGTCACTAATTAATCTGTTTTACTTAATGCATACTAATCTCAATATGACATTGAATCCACTCGCAATTCTACTCGAAAAGAACACCTTAATGGGACCTAACTTTGTGGATTGGCTCCGCAATCGATGATTGTCCTCGTATAGAGGCACCGGGATACGTCTTGGAGACGGACATTCCGGCGCCTCCTATGCGGACTCGAGCCAATCAGAAGAGATTGAAAACCACGAACAGTGGGTTAAGGATGACGTGAAAGTCCGTGCTTATATGATGGCTTCCATGTCTAATGAGCTTGAGAGCTCATGAGAAAATGACTTCGCTAGGCGATTCTATCTCACTTAACCGAGCTTTATGGTGAGCACAGTGAATCGCTAGATATGAGATATCCAAGCAATTGTTCGGTGCAAGGATGAAGGAAGGTGAGAAAGTTGGGGAACACGTCCTCAAAATGATATCCATGATCGAGAGATTGGAGGCTCTTGATTTTAAAATGGATACTTCTCTCCAAACCGACCTTATCCTACAGTCTCTCCCTAATTCCTTCTCACAGTTTGTTATGAACTTCAACTGCAATGAGATTGCATGTAACTTAGCTGGGCTAATGAACAAACTGGTGACCGGTCAGTCTCAGATGAAGACCCTGCGGATGAAGGAGTCTTCACTTGTGATTTCTTCTGGACTTCGGAAGTCTAAGAATAAGAAGAAAAAGACCAAGAAGCGGACTGGACCACAATCTAAGGACCTTAAGGTAAAGGGCAAGGCCCCGATGGTTCCAAAGAACAAGAAGAAGAAGGATGCTTGTCTCAAGTGCGGTGAGCTGGGCCACTGGGCTAGAGACTGTCCGATTCTTCATGGCACTTCAGGTACAGAACTTTTTGTTTTGAAAACAAATTGTTCTGCTACTGTATTTTCTACTTCTGAATCTTGGATTCTGGTGCTAGTTCTCATATTTGTACCGTGAATCAGGATCTGGAACAAAGTAGGAAGCTTGGAGCTGGAGAAGTTATGATCACAGTCGGAAGCGGGCATAGTGTCGAGGCGACCGACATAGGATCACTTCTTTTAGGTTTAGAATCCGGCTTTGTTTTGACTTTAGAAGATGTACTTGTTTTGCCCAAGGGGCACAAAAACATTGTATCCATTCCGGTCATGGACCGAAAAGGCTTTTCATTTTTCATTGGTGATGGTTCCTGCAAAATTTATTTTAGAAATAAACTAGTGGGTACTGCTACATTGTTGAATGGATTGTATCATCTAAATCTCAGCAACAAAGTAGTTGTGAATACTATAACTAGAAAACGCGGTAGGGATGAAATCAATCAAGTTTTGAAATGGCATCTTAGACTTGGTCATGTTGGTCAGACCAAGGTTTACAAGATAGAAAAAGATGGACTTATGGGTCCATTGGGATCGGATCCCTTTCCTACTTGTGAATCTTGCCTTAAAGGCAAAATGACTAAGTCCCCCTTCACAGGGACATTTCAAAGAGCCGCTGATAAACTGGGATTAATCCATACCGATGTATGTGGTGCTTTGGAAGCAGCACGTGACGGATATGAATATTTCATTACGTTTACAGATGATCATACTAGGTATGTTTATGTATACTTAATGAAACATAAATCCGAGGCCTTTGAGAAATTCCAGGAATTCAAGGCCCTAGTCGAGAAACAAACTGGTAATCATATCAAAGCACTTCGGTCGGACCGAGGTGGCGAGTATATGAGCACGGAGTTTGACGAGTTCCTTAAGGAACATGGAATAGTTTCACAACTAACACCTCCAGGTACTCCTCAGTTAAATGGTGTGTCAGAAAGAAGGAACCGGACCCTGTTGAACATGGTCCGTTCCATGCTGGGCTAAACTGACTTGCCGATTTACCTGTGGGGGTATGCACTCCTGACTGCCACGTATATCTTGAACAGATGTCCTTTCAAATCCGTTCCTAAAACTCCACATGAGATGTGGGAAGGAAGGAAACCAAGTCTTAATCATATTAGGATTTGGGGATGTCCCGCTTATGTCAAGAAGACTAAGGTGGAAAAGTTGGAAGCTAGGTCTGCGAAGGGACATTTCATTGGATTCCCGTCTGGGACGATGGGATATCTATTCTACATGCCCGAAGATCGAAGGATCATTGTTGCTTTACAAGCACACTTCCTGGAAGATGAGTTCATTCAGGAAGGCGGAGCAGGTAGAAGTATTTCTTTAGAAGAATACAATGAAACTCCTCGAGAGACACCTGTGCAAGAAACTGGAACCGAACTTTCTGAAACACAAGTACAACCACCGCGTAGGTCCAGTAGGGTGTCTCATTTACCTGAGAGGTATGGGCTTGTGCACTTGGAGGAGATGGGTCTCCATGAGGTTCCAAGTGATAGCCAAGACACCGACCCAACAACCTATGACCAAGCGATGGTGGATGTAGACTCCGCGAAATGGCGTGAAGCTATGGAAGCTGAGATAGACTCGATGCATATCAATCAGGTCTGGACTCTAGTAGACCGCCCCAAGGGCATAGTGCCTATTGGGAACAAGTGGATCTACAAGAGAAAGACTGATGGTGATGGCAAGGTTGACGCTTATAAGATCAGGCTTGTGGCAAAGGGTTATACCCAGAAGTAAGGGATCGATTACCACGATACCTTCTCGCCCGTAGCCATGATCAAGTCTATTCGCATGATGCTTGCTATAGCTTCCTACCACGATTATGAGATATGGCAAATGGACGTAAAGACGGCTTTCCTTAATGGATTCCTCGAGGAGGAAATCTATATGGAGCAGCCTAAAGGCTTTGTGTCTGAAGTCGATATTCAGAAAGTGTGCAAGCTTCAGCGTTCCATTTATGGACTGAAGCAAGCGTCGCGTAGTTGGAACCTTCGTTTTGATGAGGCAATCAAAGAGTTTGATTTCGTGCAAAATGAAGAGGAACCTTGTGTATACAAGAGGGTTAGTGGGAGCAAGATCGCATTCTTAGTACTATATGTAGATGACATTCTACTAATAGGAAATGATGTGGGAATGCTTAGTTCTGTGAAAGTTTGGCTTTCGAGTAATTTCTCCATGAAAGACTTGGGAGAAGCAATCTATATTCTTGGTATACGGCTCTACTGGGATAGAGCGAAGAGAACAATAGGCCTTTCCCAAGCCCTCTATATAGATAAGATCTTAAAGCGATTTAAGATGGCTGATTCTAAAAGTGGGTTCCTACCGATGCAACATGGAATAAAAGTCACCTTGAAGATGTGTCCTCAAAGTGAGGAACAACGCAAGGAAATGAGTAATATACCATATGCTTCGGCCGTGGGTAGCCTTATGTATGCTATGTTGTGTACAAGACCTGACATCGCGCATGCTGTAAGCGTGGTGAGTAGGTTTCAGGCAAACCCAGGTAGGGAACATTGGACTGCTGTAAAGATCGTTCTCAAGTACTTGAGAAGAACTAGAGATATGGTTCTTATGTATGGCGGTGGAGAATTGGATGTGGTGGGATTCACTGATTCGGACTTCCAAGGACTGAAGGACGACTCGATGTCCACTTCTGGCTACATATTTACTCTTAATGGAGGAGCAGTATCTTGGCGTAGTGCCAAGCAAAGCGCGATCACGATTCCACTGTCAGCCGAGTATCAAGCGGCCTCGGAGGGTTCCAAGGAAGGGTTACGGATTAAGAAGTTTCGGGAGAACTTCAAATGATACCTTGTCTTTGAAATGCTGTTCCATACTGCATCGCGACAACGACAGTAGTCAGCGCGAGCCAAGGAGCCGAGGTTTCAAAACGGCACCAAATATATTGAGAGGAAGTATCATCTCGTAAGAGAATTTGTTCACAAGGGATACATTGTCTTGCCGCAGTAGACTCGGCCGACAACGTCGCCGATCCACTGACCAAGCCACTTTCTCAGACTAGCTTGGAGCGTCATCTGGATAACATGGGTATTAGATATCATAGTGTGTGGCATTGAGTGCAAGTGGGAGATTGTTAGCAGTATGCCCTCGAATGCCACTCAGAGGTTGTTGAGTGAGGGCATTGTACTTGTAATTATGTAAACCATTTATATAAGGCAAATGAATGTTTCTTTATTTACTGGTAGTTACTGGCATTCCTAACTCGTAAATAAACATATAGAAACTAGTCTGTGTATTTGAGAGCAAAACTTTCCACTCCTTATTGGATAAGGGGGTCGGCACTGGAAAGGTTATAGCTCAAATACTTAATCGTTCGCAAGTCGATGAAACTTGACTGGGCATTAAGTTTATGTGAAGACTTGTATGACGTGTTCTTTGACATGGAGAGTGCCTGTCGAACACTAATGGTTAGTGGGAGCACACGTTATAGGTATGCTAATTGGATTAGTATACTCGAACCGACTCACCCTCGATTCGTCACATGGATTTCACTCCGGGACAGTCAATGACGGAATCGAAAGGTTGTGATAGGTATTCGTGAACCTTCGACTTGAGGATTTAATAGGGATGTGCTTGTGACGTCAAGATTTTCCTTAGATTAGTTCGACCCTGTAAACCGGAAGGCGGGGGTCAACCTCGACGTGCATCTTGATGGGCAAGTAGCAGGTCCTACTGAATACCAAGATAGAATTCTTTCTCCCGTTAGTGAGCGGGTTATATGTCCTATGCAGTTATTGGCAGATGAGATCATAAGTCTTTGGCCAAAGCATTGAAGCTAGTTGTATTAGATACACGACAGCTCGATGATCTCGATTTGCATTAACGCATGCATAGCGTCAAGTACAGATAGGGTTTGACTGACCGTGACCCTATAACTTGATCGGGACATTTGAAAGAAGGGTTTATATGTATACTGGTATTCACGACAGAATGGTTCTTGAATGATCCCAATCATTCGTTCTCAGTCGGGGTACAGTGTAGGCCACCAGGCTGGCTAGGTGGTGCTACTACTCTTTGGTTCCTCCCATTGCTGACTGAGACGGACCTACCGAGTCGCGCATTAGGATTGACGACGGAATGAATTGAGCTAATTCTCTCATTATGAATATTGGATATTGGATATCTAAATTTGGGACATTGGATGTTTAAATCGATTTATTGGATAAATTGATTTACGGCTTAATGGATTAAATATATCACTGGGTGATTAATTTAATTTATGAATATAATTATTTCTTGGAGAAATTAATTATGTTATTTTGTGTTTGATATGTTTAATTAATTGGATTAATTAATCGACACAAATACATCGGAACAGAATCGGAGTTTATCTGTTTGGACTCACGGGAGTCCGAAACGAACCAAACTCATTCGTTTTTCATGATAGCCGCCCCCATTATGCTTCCACCCACTTTCCCATTGTCTTTTCTTCCATTTATTAAATGATGATAATGACTTGGTGGGACAAGACTTCATGTTACATGAGTTGTAAACATGAGGGTGGAAATAATATAAGATGATGTCTTTGACAAACTCTCCCAACACTTGATTCCATTTCCAACGTGAGGTTGAAGAGGAGAGAGAGATAGAAGTCTTCTTCATCATCTTCTTTATTCATCTTCTTCATTCATCTTCTTCACAACTTCTTAGAGATATTTTGTGAGGAAATATTGAGAGAGATAGATATTCATACACTTAGAGTGATATTAATATCTATAACAAGCTTCATCACCTAGCTCTAGCCGTATCCTCGGAGGATAGCAAGGTGTTGTCATTCCGTTCGTTTTTCCGGCGCGTGGCAAGTAGAGACGCGGTGCTTTCGGAGTTGGATCGTTCAAGAGCTTGGGGAATAGCTCAAGAGAAGGTTATCCATCTAATCAACGGACTACAAGGGTGAGTTTCTATATCTCTTGTGAATTCGTTTTTGATATTCGTATATACGTAGCTCGATCGATCCTCGTAGGGATTCGGATCGAATTAATTTTTGTTTTACTTCTTCCGCTGGGCCTTCGTTTTTAAGGCACCGAATTCCAACAGGTTTGGCCACGTCCGCAGGAGGCAGGCATCTGCTCCGGTGAGGAGGGTCGAGAGTTTAATGGTTTTCGGGGAGAGGAGGAGAGGCAGACCGAGGAGGACGTGAGAGGAGCAACTGAGATTAGATTTGAAGGCCTTAAACCTTTCCGAGACCATGACTGTTGATAGGTGCGCTTGGAGGCGCCAGATCAGAGTTGTGGATTCTTTTTTAGGGAGCGGTGATGTAGTTGAGAGCCTCAGGGTTGGGTTGTCTCGGTTCGCTTTGACCTAGAGCATTGCATTTTTACTTTTATTGTATATTTTATCCTATTGTCTTTGCGTGTGGTGTATTTTTGACAGGGAGCTGTGCGCAGAGCCAACCTCTCTTTTGTTAGAGCAGCGTTCATCGGGAGTGAAGTAGCCAAATTCCGCTTAGGTAAGTCCCATGCGGATCAAGCCATGGGCTCAGGTATGGTCTCGAGCTTTTTCGAATCATATATTTTCCTTTGTATTTATCACACAAGATTCTGCTGTGCACTAAGCTGGGGGTCTTCACGGAAACAGCCTCCCTACCGTAATAAGTAGGGGCATGGTCTGCGTACATCTTACCCTCCCCAGACCCTGCTCTAAGCGGGATATACTGGGTATGTTTGGTTTGGTTTGGTTTTATATTTTATAATTTATAATTTATAATTTAACTCGTGTATAAAAAAAACAGTACTGTCGGTTTAACCGAACCGGAACCGAAAATAACCGGTTCGGTTCCGGTTAACCAAAATTTTAGATGGTTTGGTTTTCGGTTCTCATTTTTGGGCAATTGTGGTTCCGGTTAACCAAAAATTTAGGTCCGGTTAACCGTAACCGAACCGTTCGACACCCCCACCAATAACTGCATAGGACATATAACCCGTTCAATAACAGGAGAAAGAATTTTATCTTGGTATCCAGTAGGAACTGCTACTTGCCCGACAAGACGCATGTCGAGGTTGACCCCCACCTTCTGGTTTTCTGGGTCGAACTACTCTAATGATAATCTTAACGTCACAAGCACATCCCTACCAAATCCTCAAGTCGAAGGTTCACGAATACCTATCACAACCTTTCGATTCCGTCATTGACTGTCCCGGAGTGAAATCCGTGCGACGAATCGAGGGTGAGTCGGTTCGAGTATAATAATCTGATTAGCATACTTATAACGTGTGCTCCCACTAACCATTAGTGTTCGACAGGCACTTTCCAAGTCAAAGAACACGTCATACAAGTCTTCACATAAACTTAACGCCCAGTCAAGTTTCATCGACTTGCGAATGATTAAGTATTTGAGCTATAAACCTTTCCAGTGCCGACCCCCTTATCCAATAAGGAGTGGAATGTTTTGCTCTCAAATACACGGGCAAGTTTCTATATATATATTTACGAGTTAAGAATGCCAGTAACTGCCAGTAAATAAAGAAACAAGCAATTGCCTTATGTTAATGATTTACTTAATAACAAGTACAATGCCCTCACTCAACATCCTCTGAGTGGCATTCGAGGGCATACTCCTAACAGTATATCCATATTTTGAGTTTGTTTAACTCGATTGACGATTTGAGTGATCTTGGAAAATATTGAACATTTAATGTTTGATTAATGTTCCAATGAGTTTCCTTCGGGTGTTGGGCATGATTTCCATTGTTATTGGTCCTTCGGGTGTTGGGCATGGTTGTGTTGTCGTTGTTTTTCAGGGAGGTTGTAGGTTTTCAGGGCTGTCCGATCGAACCGTGTTCTTCGGAGGATTCCTTTGTCGATTATCGAGAAAAGTATCTTACTTATACGACTTGTATCTTCTGAACAGAGATTACGTGTTGGGTTTACGATAATTGGTTTACCTTCGTGATCGTATTTCGTGTAAAATGGTTATGAACTACTTGAAATGAATGTTTTGTGGTGTTTATGTTATTCTCGAATGTTCACTGTTGAGGAATTATGTTGGTTGTGGTAATTGTGCTGGTTTGTAATACACTTGGATGTGTATTGTGTTGTGTGTGGTCGTTGAATATGTTGAGTTGATTGTGTATTGTTTGTGATGATGGTATGGCGTAATGTGCTATCGACTGTGTAATGTGGTATGTTGATTGAGATTGTTGTGTGTCGTGTTGCTAAGTTCACTCATGTGGGTTGTTGGGAAAACAAGAACCCTGTATCGAAACAGCCGGAATATTCAATCCCTGTATCGAATGGTATTTGATAAGAGGTTTTGACATATATGCCAATCCGCATACAGTAAAGGAAACTGTATCGAAGTATTGAGGCATCATCCTGTATCGAAGACCTGTCTGGAATCCAGCATATTGTGAAGCCCTTCAGTACAGCATAGAAGTTTTATAAAGACCTAGTATGGAAACTGTCTCGAAACTCCAATATAGTTATCTTGCATACAACTCACAACAGGACAAAGAAGAAATCTTCAGAAGTCAAGTCCCGTTGAATAAAGAAGTATTTAAATACTCAAGGATAAAGTATTTAAATACTGTCAGTCAACAGATCTTCAAATCCCACTAAATCCGGATCGTGTTATAATCCCGTTGGAACGGAATCTCACTCAAACGGATACATCTCAATGGATATATATTTCAGAGACTATATATATCACATCAAGATGTTGAAGATCAGTTACCCAAGCTATCGAAATTATCAAGCTATCAAAGTTATCATCAGAACAAAACATATCTCCAAAGCTTACTGCAATTCAGATCTAAAGAGATATACAGTGCTCATCATGTTGAACAACACTTCATCAGCTGAAAGCTCTTAAAGTCAAAGTTGTTGTTCACCCACTGTTCTATACCTTGAACAAACCCAGATCAGCCCTGTGTGGACTGAGTAATCTGTGCTTCTCCGGAACTGTGTGTGAAGGATTTGCATTGAAGAAGACGAAGCTTCAGAACTGTGTGTGAAGAAGCAAGTCAAAGCATTAGCTCAAAACCAATCTGTGTGAACGGTTGAAGCTAAGATCTTTATATCAATCTGTGTGAACGATATATTGATTGTGTGTTGTTATAATTACGTAGTTGTGTACGTAGTAATTATAATAAACTTTTTACTCCTGTGTGGAGGACCAGTGGACGTAGAGGGGTTTACCTCGAACCACTTTAATTACTGTGTTATTTACCTTCAGTTTTTACTGTTTTAATTACTGTGATTAATTAAGTATACACTATACATTTAGTTCTTTGTATCCACAAAGAACCTCACGTATCTAAGACTTCCGCTACGCACTCAGATTTAAAATCAGTACAGTTTGTTGTTTAAACTATTTCCCAAACTGTATCTAGTATACTTAGTGACCAACAAGTGGTATCGGAGCGGTTGATTCTAAAAAGAATCAGTCGTATTTTTAACCGAATCAGATCCAAAATCACTTATTTTCAAATAAGGCTCTTTCATTTCTGTATTATCACATGGATACTTCTATGATCAACAAAGTGCCTATGTTCTCTATTAACGAATTCGATGAATGGAGAATTAGGATGGAGGCTCATCTTGCAGCAATGCACGAAGAGATGATTTTTGTGATACACGATGGTCCTATCAAGATCATGAAGGTAAACACAGCCGCAAGGATTGAAGGCCAAGCCCATGCTGAGATGCTCGAGAAGGATCGCGAGCAATGGACCACAGATGAAAGAAAGCGAGCCAACCTTGACAATGTGGCTAAGAACGCGTTATTTGTCACTCTTGACAAAGGCACGTTCTCAAAGGTAAAGAGCTGCAAAACAGCCAAGGAAATCTGGGATAAACTCAAGTTGATTTGTGAGGGAACTGAGCTCTCAAAAGAAAACAAGATTTCAAAACTGACTCAGCAACTTGAATCTTTCGAAATGAAACCAACTGAGACACTTGAGGAACTTGACCTCAGATTCACTGGTATTGTTGGTGAACTTGAAGCGTTGGGCAAAATTTATACCCAAAAGGAGAAGAATTTAAAAAATTTCAGATCTCTCCCAGCCCGATGGGACATTAAGACCACAACTATGCGTGTATCTTGCAATCTTAATGAAATATCTACTTTTGATCTCTTCTCTGACCTCAAAGCTTTTGAGTATGATATTGTGAGAAGAGAGAAAGTCAAGAATCTCCATCAAAGGTCACAAGACTAGCCGCTGTATCGAACCGTCGACACGGATGCCCACTCGTCGAAGCCTAGTCACAAGAATGCTGACAGTGACGACGATATCCTGTCTCAAGATGAAATGGCGCTTCTCATGCACAAATTCAAAAAGTTCATCAAACAGTCTGGAAAGACTCCCTACAGGCCCAAACCTGTCCACAAGGTAAGTACCGAAACATCATCTGGTGACGCTAACCTGTGCTATAATTGCAGGAAACCAGGGCATTATGCAAATAAATGTCCTCATCCTAAAGTACAAAGGTTGCCTGAGGCCGAGCAACAAGAGAGAGATGAAAGGAGACGTGCTTGGAAAGACAAGCTCAAGGCCCTGATTGGAGAATCAGAAGCCTCCCCCACACCATCCAAATCAGCAGAATGTCTTCAGGTGGTCACTGAAAGTGATTCATCTGACGATGAGTTCGATGATAAAGCATATATGTGCTTTATGGCCAAAGACATTCCTGAAGGTGAAGATAGCGATGATGAGGTAAGTTCAACCTCAGCTATTCCGTCAAATGCATCTCATACTTTTGAAAACATGATGAATGAATTTAAAAACATTCAAAAGGCCCATGAGACATTGAAAACTGAGAATATACAGCTTCAATTAAATAATTTAGAGCTGAAAGATGAAAATGACTTGCTGAAGATAAATTATGAAAATATGTCTCTTGACTGTGAAACCAGCAAAGTCGACTTTGAAAAACTCATGGAGAGCAATCATCAACTTGCTCATGAACTAAGTAAGGTTAAAACTCACAACGAGAGCAAGACAAATGATTTGGTTCTACTTCAAGCCAAACTCACAACTCTCGAAAAGCGAGAAATTGAACTTGAGACCACTCTGAAATCATTCGAGAAATCGTCCAAAAGAATGGAAGAAATTCTGAGCACTCGGCAAAATGCTCATGATAAAAGTGGCTTAGGATACAGCTCATGTTCAAACAGAGGGAAAACTAGTACAGTGTTCGTCAAGAGTGTGGAACACATTACAGAATCGGAAGATACCCCTAGTCCCGTGAAGGAACCTGCTGTACCGAGAAAACCGAAGGCTACTATTCCGCCCCCGCAATCCTATTCCAGACAGCGGAATCATAAACCGTTCCAACCTATGAGGCGCACTCAACAGCATGCTCCCAGAGCATATCAACAGCGCCAACAGCCGTTCAGAAGGAAGGTTGTATCCAACTACCAAAGGCCCGCATGGCAGTACTATCAGTACAGCACGCCTAGGTATTGGATACAGGAGCCCCGTTATCCATCGAGACAGCAGATGCCGGTTCAGTATCAACAACAGCATTGGGAATCCAACTGGAGACCCAGAAGGCAAGCTGTCAGGCTAAAGAAAAAGGCTCCACCTCCAAGACGGCACTCGTACTGGATTAATAATAATAACCCTGAATTTTTCATGCATAATAATTATCATGGTTATAGCGACTACGGATATGCCCCTCGTAGATATCGCAAAACTGTACCGAGTATGACCTACAGTAAACCAATTGCTGCCAGGAAAACTTGGGTACCTAGAGGAACTAACATACACGGACCCAAAAATCAAAGGGGACCTAAATCTACTTAATTTCTTTATAACAGGACATTCAAGAGGAGGATACCGGGTACTTTGATAGTGGATGCTCTCGACACATGACCGGAGATAGGAGCCAGCTATCAGATTTTGTAGAAGGTCGCGGTCTAAAAGTTCGTTTCGGTGATAAATCTAAAGGAAGAACAAGAGGGAAATCAAACCTACTTGTCAGAAAATTCAAAGTCATCGATGTTGCATATGTTGAAGGCTTACAGTATAATCTACTTAGTATTAGCCAGTTCTGTGATAAACAGTTCTCGGTGAAGTTCTACATAGATCGCTGTAGAGTCAAGAACATCCAAACCAAGGAAGTTGTGCTTACAGGAAGCAGATCAGGTAACATGTATATTGCTGACTGGAAGTCTATGAGCTCCTCAATTCCATGCTTTGTTGCCAAAGGCACTGCAGATCTTAGCTGGTTATGGCACAAGAGGATGTCTCACGTCAACTTCAAGACGATCAACAAGCTCTCAAGACAGGGAATGGTTAGAGGTTTGCCAAGTGTGTCATTCAAGAAAGACAGCGTCTGCGGACTATGTAAGAAAGGCAAGCAAATCAAGTCAACCCTGAAGAGAAAATCCTACCTTTCAACCCAAAGAGTGTTGGAGATGCTACACATGGATCTCTACGGTCCTGTAGACCCATTAAGTTTGGGAGGTAAGAAATACTGCATAGTTGTTGTTGATGATTATTCCAGGTATGCTTGGACGATCTTCCTTAGCAAGAAGAAGGAAACAACATCAAAGCTGCCCGAGCTCCTGAGAAAGTTGCAAAATGAAAAGGCATCGAGTATCGTGTGCATTCGTTCCGACAGAGGTACAGAATTTACTAACCGCTTTATAGAGCAATACTGTTCGGAGAATGGAATACAACACGAATACTCAGCTGCCCGTACACCTCAACAAAATGGTGTTGCCGAGCGAAAGAATAGGACGTTGAAAGAAGCAACAAGGACAATGATTGCCGCAAGCAAGTTGCCACAGCGTTTCTGGGGTGAAGCAACCAATACAGCATGCTACACTCAAAACCGATGTATCGTCCACAAATACCACAACAAAACAGCATATGAGGTATGGAACAACAAAACTCCGTTAGTTTCGTATTTCCATATTTTTGGATGCAGATGTTATGTATTGAATAATGGGAAGGACCAACTTAGAACCTTTGATGAGAAATCAGATGAAGGAATATTCGTAGGATACTCCTCCGTCAGCAAATCTTTCAGAATCTTTAACAAAAGGAAGCTGACGATCGAGGAATCAGTTCATGTAGTATTCGAGGAACCTCACCATGACTCTACAGGAGTAGAAGATGTTACCCAGAACATTCAACATCTATCTATCTTAGATCCTCCAACTCCCATAGAACCTGTCGTTGATTTAGAAATCAACCCCGCAGCTGTAAGAATCGACGTGGATGAAGCCGACGCTGTACAAGTTGAAGCTGTGTCCACAGAATCTTTTGATACAGTACGGGATCCTGAACTAGAACCCGACCGAAGATGGTTGAGAGATCACCCGCAAGAGCTGATCATTGGAAACATAAATGTTGGTGTTTCTACTCGTAGGAGAATACAGAGTACACAAGGAAATGTACTTTGTGCACAAGAAGAATCTGATACTGAGAAATCACAGTTTCCTGAATGGAAATCTCAATCCGAGCTTAGAAGACTCAATATGTGCACTATTGCTGTATTCTTAGCCCAGTCCGAACCTGTTTCGACCATAGACGCTCTTAATAATTCCCATTGGATAACATCTATGGAAGAAGAGCTTAACGGTTTCGAAAGAAACAATGTATGGTATCTTGTACCCAGACCTACACATCAATCGATTATAGGAACCAAATGGGTATTTCGAAACAAAAAGGATCGAAATGGACTTATTATAAGGAATAAATCCAGACTAGTAGCACAAGGCTATAGTCAGGAAGAAGGCATAGACTATGATGAAACCTTCGCCTCTGTAGCGAGACTAGAAGCCATTAGGATATTTTTAGCCTTTGCCGCCCATAAGAGATTTATTGTATACCAAATGGACGTCAAGAGTGCATTCCTGAATGGAGACCTTGCAGAAGAAGTTTATGTTGAACAACCACCAGGGTTTGCCAACACAGACAGTATCGATCTAGTTTACAGGCTAAGAAAGCGCTGTATGGACTTAAACAAGCCCCTAGAGCCTGGTACGAAACCTTGTCCCAGTATCTAACCAACAACGGATATGAGAAAGGTGCTGTAGACAAGACCTTGTTCAAAATACAGGAAGGTGATGACCTTCTTATGGTGCAAATCTATGTGGATGATATTATTTTTGGTTCAACTAACCTTGCTTTATGTCAAAGGTTCTCTCATCTCATGCAAAGTAAATTTGAAATGAGTATGATGGGGGAACTTAGTTATTTCATAGGTTTGCAGGTAAAGCAGTTGCCTACAGGTATTTTCATCAACCAAGAAAAATACAGCAAGGAGCTTCTCAACAAATTTGGAATGAACACTTCCAAATCTTCGCCAACCCCCATGAGCACTTCCGTGCAAATTAGTGCTGATGAAGCCGGAAAGCCGTATGACCAATCACTCTACAGGAAGCTCATTGGTTCGCTCTTGTACCTAACGGCTAGCAGGCCCGATATCCAGTTTGCTGTTGGAGTGTGTGCGAGATATCAAGTTGCACCTAAGGAATCACACTTCAATACGACTAAACGAATCCTGAAGTACATTAAAGGAACAATCGATGCGGGACTATGGTATCCTAAAGAAGGCGGATTCGATTTAGTTGGATACAACGATTCGGATCTCGGAGGTCGCAAGCTAGATAGGAAGAGTACAAGTGGAACTTGTCACTTTCTTGGACCTAGACTCGTTTCTTGGTTCAAGAAGAAGCAATTGGATAACTCTCTTTCCACTACCGAATCAGTACTATCTTCTTTGGTAGTTCTTTGTATGCAGATCCTTTAGATGCAGCAACAATTGTCAGACTATGGAATCGATGCCAGAGAGACTCCAATCATGTGTGATAGCACGAGTGCAATTGCAATCACGCACAATCCTGTCCTGCACTCGCGCACTAAGCATATCAACATGAAGCATCACTTTATAAGGAATCATGTCGAGAACAAGGATGTTCGCCTTGAAAAAGTTCATACAGACGTTCAGTTGGCCGACATCTTCACCAAGCCGCTCGACACAGCCAGATTCAACATGCTTAGACAAGAATTGGGAATGCTACAGCCCGACTCCCTGTAAGTAATTTATTGTTTTTTACTCAACAAATTGAGGAGGAATGCTGTAAGACCCAAGAATACAGTATCCAATGTTAATTATCTGTACACTCAGAACTGTCAATACAGCACTGTAGTGAGCGAAGACATATAAATCCTACAGCTGACGTGTGCAATAATTAAGGGGGAATACTGTAGGACCCATGAATACAGCATTAATCCACAAGTTGCTGTATGGAATCTAAAACCTATATGTACTTTTTTAAGGGGGAACGCTATATCGACGCGGACACAGCACATACTATAGGATTTCGATTCAGTATATATATATATATAATATTATATTGCTTCATTTTAAAATAATTTTTGTCCACGTGCCCTGTTTCTATGTCAAACGTCATGTACATTAAATGCCTTACACGACATCTGGACAACTGAATCTCAAAAGCCGCGATGTTTTAAATTGTTTATTGTTTTAAAACCGCCGTTTCAGGTATTTAGGGTGACACAAATGTCAGAAGTGGGACCCGCTCATTTTTAAACATTTTAATGGATTAGCGTACGATTACACTCGACCATCTTAACCGTTGATTTCAAAAACCGGTTCCCATCCCTTAAAATCTGACCATTCGTACTCTGCAAAACCCTATTTCGCTGCCCAACTATAAAAGGACTGATACTGCCATTAGAGACTCTTTACGCTTTCTGCAAATTCAAGAGTTCTCCAACAAAAACAGCCTACATACTTTTCTGCATTTTACTGCATATTTCGGTTATTCTCTTTCACTTTTTCTTGAAAAATCATCAAATGGCTGGACAAACTTCTTCTCCCTCTCTGAAGAAAACCGCTAACATCATCGATGGATGGATCTTTTCAAGATCTGTTATCATTGAGCGCATTCTGTCTGAAACCAACGACGCAGAACCCATGGAGTACATCATCACTCGTCTTCGTCAACAAGTCCTCTATCGCCTTGGAAGTCAGACTGCTGACAAGTACGATGCTCATCTGGTTGAGGAATTTTACCTCAACGCCGTCGTACGCTTCTTGTCACTGGCCCAAGGAGGTCACGTTGCTAACATTACCGCTACAATCCGAGGAGTTGAGATCTGTGTTGATAGCGATCTGCTCCAGAATATCTACAGGCTACCCGCTGATGGCCTAACTATGGATCAACTTGAGACATTTGGGTCTCAAGATCTAATAACCAAATTTTATGGATTGTTCACAAGCTCAAAAGTTGTTGACATGGTTCAAACCACCTGTCACAAAAAGAATTTCTGTCTACCTTATGTATATTTGCATGATTTCTGCTGCAGGATAATTGAGAATCGAACTGGTGAGTTCGAAATGCGTACCAATCTGAGGTTCAGGATGATGGTGGCTATTCTGACCTGTGAAAAGGTCAACTGGTGCCAGATAATCCTGAAGCGCCTGCAAGAGGAGGTGTGCAAGTCTGCCACCCAGAAGAAATCTTTTGGTTTGATGTTAAACCATATCCTGATGAAATGCGGACTATCGCAATCCGCTGATGCTAAGAAGAATAACTCCAGGATATACCTAGGAGGCGTCAAGCCTACTGCGTATAATCAAACCACAATGGTCTGCAACCACCCGAAAACTGGAAGTATGCCAGTTTCCGCAAATCCACGAGATGAGTCTTTGAAGTCCCAGGACGTGGAATCTGCAAAGAAGAGAAAGAGATCTCACAGTAAGAAACCCATTGCTGGTGAGAAGCCCAAGAAGAAACTTAGGAGGCTTTCTAAAGTCAAATCTGCCAAGCCCTCCGAAGAAGTTTCCCCCGTGGCTCAACCCACTGAAGAACAACCCCAAGGCCCAACCCCTGTGGAAGAGGTGTCCACTACTGTATCGACAGTAGATCCTGAGCCTTTGGCGGCTAGGACGGATGATGAGACATCTGCCAACGAACAAGAGTTTAGCGAGTCGGCTGCCCATTTGGATCCAAAAGCTACTTCTCATCTGCGGGATCCCACACCCGTACAGGATCCATCTTCCTTCGGGGCACCATCCCCTGTAAGGAATCCCACTTCCATACAGGATCCCATACCTGTACAGGAATCCCTCGCTACAACGTCTCCAGACATTGTACATAGTCCCTCCCATGACACCATTATTCATAAGATCCTTCTCTCTGTTCAAATTGAACCTTATGAAATATTTCTAACATGGAAAGGCTACAGGCTCGCTCCATATGAAACATTGTACAACTGGAGCGATTGGAGCTAAGAAGAAAGATTCGTATCAGAAGTGACGGACTCAATGGAAATTGAAGCCCTGATCCGATGGGACAATCCCTTCTGCAAGGAGCTGATTGAAAGCCATCTTTGCAGAAATCTGACGCAAGAATGAAAGGAAAGGACAAGTCATAGGACTCTCCCACAAATCCAAAAGACGATGACAATGAATCAGACGACGACGACGAAGCTTTTCAAGCTGCTCTGAGGATGAGTCATGAAGAGGCTCAAGCTAGAGACGCCTCTCCACCAAAAGGTGACGAAGGGCCATCGACTCGAAGCAATCCCCCTTCGCCACAGCAAGAGATAATTCCCGACGAAGAGGAATCAGTCCCTCAAGTCGAGGAAGTTGAAGCAGTTTTGGAATAGGCACCTGAGCCTGCTGCCACTGAAGAAGAAGTTGCCCACGCCGTCCAACAAGAGGAATCAGTCCCTCTGTCGGAACAGGCGGAAGCTGAGAGACAACAGGAGGATTCAGTCCCTCCTGTATCCATGTCTACTGAGGAAACTTCGCAACAGAAAGCCACTCAACCCCCTGCCGCCGAACCAGAACAAGCTGCTCCCGCCCCTTCAACCGTGGAATCCGAGGACGGTATCGTACCTGAGGATGTCCAACTTACTTCACGCCCAACCGTGAACGTAAGGAGGTTGAACAGCTCTGAGGACTTTGCTCAACCAGATTCTCCGATTTCTGCCGCTAGGAAAGAACGCCTGCGTGCACTTGGTCTTCAAACTGTATTCATCCAGGATGCAGTGAATGCTCTGTCTTCTGTTGAGAAAGCATTGAATTGGATGCATACTTCTGCCCTTGTAGAAAGAATGACTAACATTGAGACGAAACAGGATGCTGCATTAGAGATCCTAGAACGTCTTGATGAAGCCAAAAAGGGGGAAGAGGCAAGAGAAGCTGCTAGGAGAATCAGGATACAACAAGAAAGGGAATTCGAGGCCGCTCAAGACAGAATCACTGCCGAGTTAAACAAGCTAGCCCCTCCCTCCCAAAGTTTTAGGATTTCAGGCTCCCGACCTAAATTTCATGATCCAAATGTTCCGTGGCAAAATCTAATCCAGAGACCTTCTGAAATTCGTCTGCCGACCAACCGCCATCCTACTACCGATGAAGTGAAGCAATGGAGGAAGAACGAACTGATGAGATACTTTGTCAAACTCATCAGGGAATCCGCCATCTTCAAGAGCTATAAAACGTTAGCGAAGGCCGCAGACAAATTTACGAAGATGCTAGAAGACGGAAAACTCCCACTCCAGTAGATATGAAGAGCAAGCACAAAAGAGGAGACCGGATCACCCATCCAGAAGACTGGATTCTTGCCTTTGATAGATCCTATGAAGGAAGAGCTATATATCAGGATCGAGGCAATGATTCCCTATAGAACTGGTGGCGTGGTACCGAGAATGATCCAGGGAGAAAGCCATGGAGGCATGCGGACTACAGATAGGAGTTGAAATCTCTGTATATTATTTTTGATTTGTAATTTTTCTCTTCGAAATAGCAAACCATGTACTCAATTTGTTTTGAATATCAATAAAAGTGTTTGTTTGTCTTGAAAGATTACAACTCGTAATCTACTGTGTTGATGTATGATTACTTAAATTGTTTGATAACAAATCTCAAGTATAGAAACTTGATTGAAAATTAAGCTGTACGAACTAGTCTACGAACAGTTCATGATTTCAGTTGTAAGCTTAGAAAACATAGTAAGATTGTGCCTGCGCGCCAATCATAAGCTTAAGTTGTAAAAATCCTTAGCTGTATCAAACTCGCCTGCGAGCAGTTCACTAGATAGACTAAGTTGCTGAAAGACAGACCTTTTAACAAAAGACCGAGAAATCAGCCAGAAGACATCAAAGAAGATCACTTCATGAAGAAGGTTTTGGCATCATCAAGAAGACTTGAAAAGTTAAGAAAGTAAGTCTTGGCAAATTGTCAAAAAGGGGGAAATTGTTGGGAAAACAAGAACCCTGTATCGAAACAGCCGGAATATTCAATCCCTGTATCGAATGGTATTTGATAAGAGGTTTTGACATATATGCCAATCTGCATACAGTAAAGGAAACTGTATCGAAGTATTAAGGCATCATCCTGTATCGAAGACCTGTCTCGAATCCAGTATATTATGAAGCCTTTTAGTACAGCATAGAAGTTTTATAAAGACCTAGTATGGAAACTGTCTCGAAACTCTAATACAGTTATCTTCCATACAGCTCACAACAGGACAAAGTAGGAATCTTCATAAGTCAAGTCCCGTTGAATAAAGAAGTATTTAAATACTCAAGGATAAAGTATTTAAATACTGTCAGTCAACAGATCTTCAAATTTCGCTAAATCCGGATCGTGTTATAATCCCGTTGGAACGGAATCTCACTCAAACGGATACATCTCAACGGATATATATTTCAGAGACTATATATATCACATCAAGATGCTGAAGATCAGTTACCCAAGCTATCGAAATTATCAAGCTATCAAATTTATCATCAGAGCAAAACATATCTCCAAAGCTTACTGCAATTCAGATCTAAAGAGATATACAGTGCTCATCATGTTGAACAACACTTCATCAGCTGAAAGCTCTTAAAGTCAAAGTTGTTGTTCACCCACTGTTCTATACATTGAACAAACCCAGATCATCCCTGTGTGGACTGAGTAATCTGTGCTTCTCCGGAACTGTGTATGAAGGATTTGCATTGAAGAAGACGAAGCTTCAGAACTGTGTGTGAAGAAGCAAGTCAAAGCATTAGCTCAAAAACCAATCTGTGTGAACGGTTGAAGCTAAGATCTTTATATCAATCTGTGTGAACGATATATTGATTGTGTGTTGTTATAATTATGTAGTTGTGTACGTAGTAATTATAATAAACTTTTTACTCCTGTGTGGAGGACCAGTGGACGTAGAGGGGTTTACCTCGAACCACTTTAATTACTGTGTTATTTACCTTCAGTTTTTACTGTTTTAATTATTGTGATTAATTAAGTATACACTATACATTTAGTTGTTGTATCCACAGCAACCTACTGTATCTAAGACTTCCACTACGCACTCAGATTTAAAATCAGTACAGTTTGTTGTTTAAACTGTTTCCCAAACTGTATCCAGTATACTTAGTGACCAACATGGGTTCTACGGGGCCTACGAGGATTCATGGCAAGGGATCATGGGATTGGAACTTAGTATGTGGTGTTGAGGTCCAATCGTGCGGGTCTGACGAGTCCTACGACGACAAATGGCAAGGGATCATGGGGTCAAGACACAGTACGTCCAACCGTGTGGGCTCGACGGGGCCTACGGTGACTCGTGGCAAGAGATCATGGAGTCAGAATTGGTTGTTGTGATTGTTGTGTCGGCTCAATCTATGTGGGTTGTTGAACCTACGGAGACACGTGGCAAGGGATCACGGGGTCACGAGCATGATTGATGTTGATGTACTATTTTAGCTCAATCCGTGTGGGTTCTTGAACTTACGGAGACACGTGGCAAGGGATCACGGGGTCACGAGCATGATTGATGTTGATGTACTATTTTGGCTCAATCCACATCGGTTGTTGAACCTATGGAGATACGTGGCAAGGTACCACGGGGTCATGAGCACGTTTTGATGAAAAAGGTTTTTGAAAATGAAGTTTTATGAAAAGGAATATTGGGCTGAGACCCAAATGAATTGAGAAATGACATCCGTGTTGTAAACTATCGAGACGTGAAATGAGATTTGGGCTAAGACCCTAATGTTTTGGAAATTAGTTTTTGTAACTTAGGACTCGAGGTCCTAAAGGCTTTGTGTTTCTAAAATTCCCGATATGATGATTTTATTTTCAAATGCTTCATAGCTTGTTTTCTAATTTCTAAAACCTCTCAGGAATACTTGGTGAATGGTTGTCGTATGTGATTTATGTTTGCTTGCTACAATTTGTATGGTTATGATACTTATACTAGCAAATTCGATTTGCTAACCCGTTAAATGGGGAAATACATTTCATGCATTTCAGGTTGCTTGGTTTGTGGGAGACACAGAGACGGCATGGGAGATGATGGGCTGCGATACTAATCAAGATGTAAAGAGTTCAGTTTGAGATTGTTGAGTCGTTGAGTTTTATCGAGTCTTATGCTGTATTGTATTTTGACCCCTATATGGGTATGTATTGTATTGAGATTAGTTTGGGTTGATTCAGTCGTGTGACCTTGCCGGTCCGAGTAAATTGTAAATTCAACTTGATCGGTCTGTGTAGTCATGTGGTTTAATCCCGGTCGGTCATACATTTGATTGTCTTGTGGTGTTTAGTCTGGTAGAAGCTTGTGGAAAAGGTCTACGGCGTGTGATATCCCCGTATAATTTCTGGGGGTGTTACAATCATGAAAACTAATACGAATTCAATTCGTTTAGGCTTGAAGAATGATTCAACGCCGAAGATGTCAGATGTCTCTATGCTACCACGCGGTGGATATTGGTCGGAGAAATTCTATATCAATTAGTTATCTAACAACACGGCTATGAATTGCTATAGTATTTTTCTTCTTTTATTTTCTTCTTTTCTTTCTCTCTAAGATGAACACGAAAATAAAAAAGTTTCTCCCTTTCTTACCAAATGGCTTTGACCGTGACACTATATGTGTATGTGTGTGTAGTTTTTCAACTTGTAATAAGTATAAGTCTTACTTATTTTATATATCAAGATGAGATCAAATGATAAGATTTTGAGATCTCATCCATTTGTCCTTAATACATAAAATAAATCATCCACACCCCGCATAAGATTATGACAAAATAAATGAAGGCATATGGAAGATGAGGGAGAGGGAGGGGTGGCGAAGGTTGGTGAGAAAAACGAGCCGAGCTACTTAGTTCGTGTACCAGATCTTCGCGTGTCTGGTCCATTAAGTACACTTCATTTTACCTCAAATATATTTATACTTAATTAGTTAATCCAATTAATTAATTATATCAGATAAAATATTAGAATTATATTTCTCCAAGAAATAATTATTTGTGAATTAAATTTATCACCCACTAATTAATCTCAATTCATAAGACTGCATCGATTTATCCACTAAATCAAATTTGATATCTAATATCCAATATTAATGAAGAGATACTAAATACATATTTTATTCCATCAAATATTCTTGTGCATGACTCCATAGGTCAGTCTCAGTCGGCAATGGGAAAATCCAAGGAACACGGATAACACTTAGCCAGTCTAGTGGCCCGCACCGTAACCCAACTGAGAACGAATGATTAAATCATTCTGAAACCATTATGTCTTGAATACCATATATGTATAAACCCTTCGATCATATGTCCTGGTCAAGTATTAGGATCACAGTAATGTCAAACCCTATAGTAACTTGACTCTATGCATTTGTTAATGCAAACCGAGATCACTGAGCTCTCGTGTGTCAAATACAACTAGCTCTAAATGCTTTCGCCAAAGACGTGGTCTCATTTGCCATTAACTGCATACGACGTTTACCTGTTCACTTACAGGAGAGAACCATATTTTGGTATTCAGTCGAGACTGCTACTTGTCCACTAAGTTGCACTTCAAAGTTTATTCCACCAACTGGTGATTGAATCGAACTACTATAATGTCTAACTTAATGTCACAAGCACATCTCCTACTGACACCTCAGGTAAAGGTTCACATATACCTATCACAACCTTTCGATTCAGTTATTGACAATCCTATGATGAAATACATGCAACCGAATCGAGGTGAGTCGAGTTCGTGTATATTAATCCGATTAGCATACCTATAACGTGTGCTCTCACTAACCCTTAGTGAAGACAGGCACTCTACATTTTAAACACGTTACACAAGTCTTGTCTAAACTTACTTTCCGGTTAAGTTTTATCGACTTGCGAACATGTTAAGTATTCGAGCCCTAAATACTTCCATTTGCTCTCAAATGCAATGACTATTATTCTATATATCAAATCACAATGCCATTGATATATAATAATCTAGAAATAATAGATGTCTTATTTAATTTAATATTCATAATTACAATACAATGCTCTCACGCTCTCATCCTCTGAGTGGGAGATTTGTCATGTACCAACTTGATTCTGATTCCATGTATCATTTTACTTTTAGCAAGGGTGTCCTACAATACTGATTTACCAGTATTATTTTTGGCTTGGTCTTCTGCAAGCTTCTTTGCTCTTAGCTCGGGATGTATTCTTCTTTCCTTACCACTTTGGTCCTACGGAAGTACTTTGACTTAGGTATGGGAACCTAGGAAGTCAGATTGATACTCTTCTTACCCAGTAGAAAGTCAATGTGGAGACAAAATGGGGTTGGCTCAGCTGCTGTGCCTCTCAACTTTCCGTTTTATCAATATACTCTTGTAGTTGATGGAACGTGAATTCAGCCCAGTCAAATCTTTTTTGTCTTTGAGACCACATACCTCATTTTTGCCCTTGTTTATGTTAGGTAGTCAAAGTTACCAATTTTGAAAGGGCTATGCTAATCCCTTTCTTTTGCTAATCCCCTCTCTTGATAAAAAAAAACCAAAATATCTAAAAACAACCACACAAACTTTTAGAAAATTACAATTAAATCCCTAAAAACAGAAAAAAGCAAAATCGAAGGCCTAAACGTCGTTTTTTGGCCAAAAATCCACGGACCTCACTGCGGAGAGTGAGTCTTATTCAGTGAGTCGATTCCGATAAAAAAAGGCCGAGTTTATCCCAAAATTCACCAACAAATATTTTCCATATATTTCAAAAACAACCATTTTTCAAATAACAAATTGCAATATCCTCCACTACATCAATAGTCATCTATACAAATAATATATATTATTATTCAAATTATATATTATTATCTTGATATATATTATTATTATTAGCTACCAATTGAGTTGTCATTTCAAAGTCTTTCAACAAAATAGTTCCCTAACCTATATCTACCTATTGAATTGTCATTTCAAAGTCTTTCACCAAAATAGTTCCCTAATCTATACTACATATTGAATTGTCATGTCAATTATTTTTATTATTTAGTAGTCCTGTTTGGCTATAAATAGGGAGTGAAGAAGAAATATAACTCACCATCTCTCAATATTTTCTTCTTAAATTTCTCATGTAATATCACTTATTTGTTCACATTTCTGAAACACTATTCTGTTTATAATAAATGGAAGAATATAATTCAGCAAATAATGGGAACATGTCGTGTGAATTTATCACTGATCAGGTACGACTTCGTGTAAATATCTTTTTTTTTGTGTTTCGTCATTTTTTTGGTATATATATATATATATATATATATATATATATATATATATATGTATGTATATATATATATATTGCTCTTTTTTCGTATAAATATATTTTTCTGTTTTGCTCTTTTCATTTAATTAGTTTAGTATATATATTGCTCATTTAATCAGTTTTACTCTTTTTATTTTTTTACAGATTTTTGAAAGTAGAGATGGGATGTTAGATTGGGTGAGGACGACCGGAAGGAAAAATAGATTCGTCATAGTTATTGATAAATCCGCAAAGAAAATAGGTAACAAACTCCCAAAATGCACTCTAATTTGGGAAAAGGGAGGAAAATATCAACCACCAAGATATTTAAAAAGTGGAGAAACTTTAAAAAGATGTACTAGTACAAAAAAAAATGGTTGTCCATTCTCTCTACGAGGTGTACCGATTCCTCCAGATGGTATTTTGTGGGGAATTACTGTTGTGTGCGGAGAGCATAATCATGCCCCAGCACAATATTTAGAGGGTCATGAGTACACATCAAGACTAACATGAGATGAAAAGTGCATTGTGAGTAAAATGGCCGAGATTACTGCTCCTCGGTTTATTCTGAGCGCCTTGAAGGAACGTGACCCATCTAATACTGCAGGCATTAAAAGTATTTACAATGCAGTACAAAGCGAAAGGAAGGCCAAAAAGGGTTTATTAAGCAACGTCCAATATGCTTTATCTCAATTAATTCAAAAAAGTAATTAAGTTTTTTTTCCATTTGAAATATTAATATAATTTGTTCATCTATTAACTAACTATTTTTGGTACATGCAGGTTATTTTCATATGTACCGTGTGCATCCGGAGACACAAGCAATTACAGATATTGTTTGGATTCATAGAGATAGTATTAAGTTATATGCGCAATTTCCTACGGTACTCGTTATTGACGTCACTTACAAGACGAACGAATATCGGGTTCCTTTCTTGGAGGTCGTGGGTATCACATCCACGAAGCTAACTTATTCACTTATGTTTGGCTATATGTGTGATGAACTAACAGAACGATACACTTGGCATTTAAATTGTCTAAAAAAATTATGCTTGAAAAAGGGGCATTAATGCCATCTGTGCTTGTTACTGATAGAGATTTGGCACTAATATCTTCAATAGGAGAAGTTTTTCCCAACGCACATCACATTATCTGCATATGGCACATAAATAAAAATGTCATGAAAAAATGCAGTCCCTTCTTAGGTGCCGAATGGACTAACTTTAATCAGTCTTGGCACAAAGTTTATATGTCATCTGATATGGGTTCTTTTGAACATGAATGGAAGTTGTTGATAGATAAATATAAACCGTACCCGAAAGTGATAGAATATCTATGGTCAACATGGATATTGCCTTACAGTGATCGATTTGTCTATGCTTAGACGAATAATTATATGCACATCGAATGTCGTTCAAGTCAAAGGTATTATGTTATGTACTTAAAATACTAGTATTTATCCATCTTGATTTCATATTCTAACACAATATTATAAATTTTCAGGGTAGAGTCAGCCCATTCAAGATTGAAAAAATATTTGGGTGATACGATGTCTTCGATCGACACATCTATTGAAAAAATCGACAAGATGTTGATTCTGGAATTTGGAGATATCAAAGCATCGTTTGAAAGGTCGCGTATTATGAGATGTCATGATTTTAATGATGAAATCTATGAAAATTTACTAGGCTGCATATCCTTGGAGGCACTCCACCTGATCTCTAATGAGTTGAAGAAGGTCGACGGACAATATGTGGACAATTGTAATTGTAGTTTCAAATTTGTATATGGTTTTCCATGTAAGCATCGCTTATCGTTTTATCAGTCACAATTCTTGTCAATTCCAATAGGCGAGATCCACTGCCACTGGAAAAGGTTATCCATGACCTCTGCTTTGCCAAATGAGACGAGATCTCCCGATAGAATGACAACGTTAAAGACGCAGTTGGATAAAATGGATCCAGCCATGAGATATCATATGTTAGATAAAATGATTGACATGGTAGATCCATCTAACTGCAAATATCAAGAACCACCCTACAACACAAAAAACAAAGGTCGGCTTAGTAAAAAAGAGCAAAGTCAGCTGAGGATGCGCTCTTGCTTTGAGTCTACGAACACTCGTACACGAAATTCAGGAAAAGGAATCAATGATCCATATATCACACAAATGCCAGGTGCATATCGGAGTCACGTCAGTCATACAGTTGATGTTCTTGGGGATGGTAACTGCGGATACAGAGCGATAGCTGCACAAGTCGGGTATAATTCAGAAGATGGTTGGAAGCAGGTTCGGGCAGATCTTTACATTGAAATTGAACAAAATATGGAGTTCTACGATCGTGTTTATCTTGAACGAGGTGCTATCGATAATATGATGCGAGCACTAAATTTCTTCGAATCTCCGGCACCACAGTGGAGTTGGATGGACATTATGTGTGGGGCTGTCATTGCAACATGATATAATGTTGTGCTGCATGCATTTACTCCTCTTAGTGGAAGTTGTTTTACACACTTGCCATTAAGGTCAGCTCCAATTCCATTTCAACAACGTCAACATATAGCAATTGCATTAGTTAATGGTAATCACTTTGTACAAGTTTTTTTGAACTCCGATTATCCTGTACCACCAATTCCAATTTTATGGTGGAATAATGTGAGTGAAGATTGTAAAGGATGGGCTGATCCATATGGAGAAAGGATACAATATTGGTTCGATTTGATGACCAGATAATATAATTGAATAATTTATTTATCAATGTTGATCGTATTTTCCGCATTTATTATTTATTATATTGTGTCGTAGTTATTTTTAATTATAAATAATATAAATAAAAATAAATAAATAAATAATAGAAATTTTTAATTTTGATAATTATAAAGTAAAATAAAAATTCAAAGAAAAAAGAACAAATAAATAAATAATATGAAAAAAAATTAAAGTGCAAATGAGTAAAGGATAGAAAAGGAAAAAATAAAGTATCTAACAATATATTTTAAAATAATATATAAAATATGAGAAACTATTAATTTTAATAATAACAAAAAAATAATATTAATGTTAAATATATTAAGATAAAATTGCTAAAAAAACAAAAAATAACAAAAATAATTAAAGGATAGAATGGGAAAAAAAAAGAGAAGTGGGTGGGAGACGGCGGGTGTGGGGGGGGGGGGGAATAGCATGTCAAATTCCCATCTTTGCTTTGACTTTGACATTTAGAGTTAAGTTGTCCAGACCTACTATTATCTGGTGCTCCCTAAGTCATACCATCCGTATTCACCTTTATTCATCCAAGAGAGATGATGTTGTTGGGATTCGAAGTCCAAAATCAAGCCGCGGTGGAATAAAAATATTGATCTAATCAATAAATCGAACCCCTAAAATTAGATTGATCAGTATCGTATATACCAAACCAAACCAAACCAAACCAAACATACCCAGTATATCCCGCTCAGAGCAGGATCTGGGGAGGGTAAGATGTACGCAGACCATGCCCCTACTTATTAGGGTAGGGAGGTTGTTTCCGTGAAGACCCTCAGCTTAGTGCACAACAACATATTGAGTGAAAAATACAAAGGGAAGCATATGATACGAAAAACTCAATACCATACATGAGCCCATGGCTAAATCCACATGGACTTACCTAAGAAGAATTTGGCTACTTCACTCCCGATGAACAGTGCTCAAACAGAAGAGAGGTTGACTCCGCGCACAGCTCCCTGTCAAAAATACACCACACGCAAAAAGCAATAGGATAAAATATACAATAAATGTAAAAATACAATGCTCTAGGTCAAAGCTAACCGAGACAACCCAACACTGAGGCTCTCAACTACATCAACACTCTCAACTAAAGAATCCACAACTCTGATCTGGTGCCTCCAAGCACACCTATCAACAGTCACGGTCTCGGAAAGGTTTAAGGCCTTCAAATCTAATATCAGCTGCTCCTCTCACGTCCTCCTCGGTCTGCCTCTCCTCCTCTCGCCGACAACTACTAAACTCTCGACCCTCCTCACCGGAGCAGATGCCGGCCTCCTGCGGACGTGGCCAAACCATCTCAATCTCCCTTCCCTAACTTTCGCTGAAATGGGCGCCACTTCTAGCGCGTTCCTGAAAATCCCGTTCGAGATTCTATCTAACATTGTGCGACCACACGACCAGCGTAACATTCTCATTTCAGCCGCTTCCAACTTGCTCTCAAGCGACTTCTTCATCGCCCAACATTCGGAGCCATACAACATTACAGGTCGGATTGCCGCTCTATAGAATTTACCCTTCAACTTTAGAGGGACTTTCTTGTCGCACAGGACCCCTGTCGCTGCTCTCCACCTTAGCCACCCCGCCTTGATGCGATGAGTGACATCATCTTCACACTCACCTTCCTTCTGAATGATCGAACCCAAATACTTGAACTTATCCGTACGGGGAATGATCTGATCCGCAATCATTACCTCTACATCTTCCTCGTTGGCCTCACCACTAAAGTTACACCAGAGATACTCTGTCTTAGACCGTCTCACACGCAAGCCCTGGGATTCTAACTTAGACCTCCATAGATCCAACTTCGAGTTCACCTCCCTCCTCGACTCCGCCACTAACACAATGTCTTCAGCAAAAAGCATGCACCACGAGATGCCATCTTGTATCCCCCGCGAAATGACGTCAAGGATCAGAGCGAAGAGAAGAGGGCTTAGCGCCGACCCCTGGTGTAGCCCTATCTCAACCGGGAAAAACTGGGTGTCACCAGCTGGGGTCCTAACGCACGTCCTAGCTTGGGAGTACATGTCTTGGATCGCCCTAACGAACGGCAACGACACCTTCCTCTCTACTAGGCTCCTCCAAATAACATCGCACGGAATGATATCATAAGCTTTCTCTAGATCTATGAACACCATATGGAGGTCCTTACGCCGCTCTCTAAACCTCTCCATAAGGCGTCTGACGAGATGAATGGCCTCAGTCGTGGACCTCTCCGGCATGAAGCCAAATTGGTTCTCTGAGATCTCAACTTCTCTTCTAACCCTGTATTTACGAATATAATAAATCAAAGCATGAATAAGAAATCATACTCTTGAGGTCTTTTGATTAAATGTTGAACAAAAAAGATCCAAGTTTTCGCAAAATCCCGAGCACCAAAAGCACTGTGCCTCTACGTATCACGCTTCGAAAGATAACCGGAATAATTTCTACCTTCTTATTCTCGAAGAATACGACTAGAAATAAATAAAAAGAGTTTATATTTATTTTATAAATACTCTAATTATTTTATAAATAATATTTTTTTCTCAAAATTACACTTAGAACACAAGTGTAAAAACTTAAAATTCTTCCCTTCTCTCCAAAAGCTCTCGGCGGAAATGATGATTTTGCATGGGAGTGGAGAATGATTTTGATGAGATATAAATATCAATCACTCTACACATCAAGCCATGTTAACCCATTTTAATATACACACCAAATATATATAAAACTCATATCATATCAAATCCAACGTGCAGAAAAATAAGACCAAACCACCATGGTGGGAATAGGGGTGGCCAAGTGAGGAAGAATATTATTGTTTGTTTTGGTTCATGAAAGGGACCCTCGTGTATCTAGTCTGATAGATAAATCTTGCTATTTTTTAATATTAATATACTTAATTAATCTAATTAATTAACTATATTAAATATAAATTCTCTAAGAAATAATATTAGTAAAATTAATTACCCAATAATTTATTTAATTCACGAGATCTATTAATTTATTCAATAAATTAAAATAGACATCTAATGTCCAATATTAATCAAGAGATAATAAGTTAAATATCATCTGTCGTCAATTCTTGTGTCGCGACTATGTAGGTTCGTCTTAGTTAGAATTGGGAGGATCTAATTAGTGTTGGCACCACCTAGCCAGTCTCGTGGCCTATACCGTAACCTAACTGAGAAGGAATGATAAGGGTCATTCCAAAAACCATTACATTATGATTACCATATACATATAAACCCTTCAATCATATGTCCACATCAAGTATTAGGGTCACGATAATGTCAAATCTTATTGTAACTTGACTTTATGCATTTGTTAATGCAAACTGAGATCACTAAACTCTCATGTATCAAATACAATCAGATCTAAATGCTTTTGCCAAAGACTTATGGTCTCATTTTCCACTAACCATATATGACATTTACCTGTTCACTTAGAGGAGAAATAATCATATCTTGGTATTAGTAGAGACTGCCATTTGTCCATTAAGTTGCACTTTGAGGTTGACTCCATCAACCGGTGATTGGATCGAACTAATCTAATGGCTAACTTAATGTCATAAACACATCTCCTACTGAATCCTCAAGTCAAAGTTTCACGTAGACCTATCACAACTTTCGATTTAGTCATTGACTATCCCAGAGTGAAATCCAAGTGACCCGAGTCGATGTGAGTCGAATTCGAGTATACTAATCCCATTAGCATACCTATAATGTGTGCTCCCACTAACCCTTAGTGAAGAAAGAAATTATCCATGTCAAAGTACATGTTATACAAGTCTTGTCTAAACTTAATTCCCAGTTAAATTTTTTCGACTTGCAAATCGGTTAAGCATTCGAGCCCTAAACACTTCGAGTGTCTATCTACTTATCTTAATAAGCAGTAGAATGTTTGCTCTTAAATGAAAAGACTATTGTTCTTTATACCAAATCACGAAGCCAATGATATACAATAATATAGCAAAAATAAATACCTTATTCAATTGATGTTCATAATGTCAGTACAATGCTCTGTGTGGCATTCGAGAGCATATTCCTTCCACTCAATGCCACAAACTATGTCATCTAATACCCATACTTTACAGATGTCTCTTTAAGACCATCTGACATAGTGGCTTGGTCAATGGACCAGCAATGTTATTTGATGTGTCTACTCTCTATAGTGTAATATTCGCCTTCTGGACCATTTCTCAAACAAAATGATATTTTCTCTCAATATGTTTGGTGTTGTGGTGAGCCCTAGGCACCTTAGCCTGTGCAACAGCTCCGTCGTTGTTGCAAAACAGCGCCATGGGCTGATCTGAGTCAGGGACCACTTGAAGTTCCTCAGTAACCTTTTTAATCCAAAATGCTTCTTTAGCAGCCTCTTTGGTTGCCTGTGTACTAGCCCAAGCCACTCGGGAATATTGCAGCGCCACAGACCCTCTCCGAGAGGATCTACCAGGCTAAATACAGAAATCACAACAATACAATACATGCTGACATGGCTAAATAACGAACCGTTAGACCGATTTGGTCTTTTACCACAACATACACATAACTTATACATAACTCTTTCTCACAACTCATACCCACGCAGGTGTCAGAATACATCAACACTCCTATAAGATGGGAAAAATACCACAACGGAAAGACAAAACAATGAGACATTACTAAAATACTCAACACTGATCTTCATGTGATTAGTATCATCGTCTTTCCATCATTCCTCGTGTCGATCCTGTGATTTGCTCCCCAAACCTGTAAGTACCTGGACGCAATACAGGCATCCACCCCCGAATACTCGGGGGTTAGCAAAACTCTACTGTTTTGCTAGTGCAAGTATAAATTACAAATAGAAGCCATACTCTAAGAACATAATGACCGAGAATAGTCATCGGGACAAAAATAACTACAGACTTCCCGAGATAATTTGCTTGAATAAAACAGTTCGAAACACGAAAGTTGGGAACGTAGCTCGATATACATTCTGAGAAAAACATTTTAAGATCTCAGGAGTTTTGAGAAACATTTGAGAATTCTCACTTATCGAAACCATTTAGGGACACAACACAAAGATCAATTTTCAAAATACCAATCCGATAACAAACACGGGGTCCACGACCCCATCATACCATTCTGGTCACAAAACATAGGGTCCAAGACCCAATCGAACATCTCAACATATTCCCATGGATTATTCGCATCCCTTGCTAACAAGCCACGAACTTCAGATGCTCCCATAGAACATACCCGAGTGAATAACTCGATGGAAACTATACAATATCACATATCATAGTGACAACAGTCACACAATTATAACCATATGTACGTTCATAGTTATCCCAGCATCGAGATAGCAAGCCACAAACCTCGGAGCCTCCACGAGACATACCCGATTGGATAACCCATAACACGTACGTCACACAACCAAACCACAACCATAAGTTCTCCCGACATCGCGCTAACAAGCTACGAACCTCAGAGTTCCCGCAAGACATACCCGATTTGGATAACCACACGAGTTATCCCGGCATCGGGCTAGAAATCCATGAACCTCAGAGTCCCCGCAAGATATACCCGATTAGATAACCCCACGGTCACGCCCGATCCATACTAGCAAGGACGGATCCCGGAGATTCAACAATCTTACCCGGTGGCACATCACTTACAATAATCACACAACAACAATCAAATACCATTACCAAACAACATTAATCATCACAACCTCCTTACAAAGGAGTGACAACTAATATTACACAACGCCATATATTCACCAAATGAGTACACACATCAATACACAATCTTCAACCAGTGGAAAGGTCTACTATAATCGCATAATATAATCACAACCACGCAACACTACTACACATATACAGGAAAGCACATTTACTCCCAAACGTACGAGTTATCTTTTGAAAAACAACATTTATCGGGAGCATACCGATCCTTTTGAAAGTTCAATAAAACATTCGGATTGCACATATAATCAATTTCCAACTATTACGTCTATGAAACATGAAATGTATGGGCAAGATACTTGCCTCGATACCACGAGCAATGGAACAATGAACGGACATAGTCGGGAAGCCCTCAAACTTCTAAAAATGGCCAAGAACTCGACAACCCCATGAATATTACAAAAATAACACTGCCACGAATCAATAACACTAATCGGAATTCGAATCGACCCTAAAAATAACAAGAATCCGAAGGTTTCTTCTAAGAAATCAAGAATCATGATCCGGGTGATAAAAATCAATAAATGGGTTACAAAATCCGAAGATTATGGCCAAGACAACAAGAATTCCATAATTAAATTATCAACCTCGGATTAAATCGAAGAATCATGAAGAAACCCCCCAAAAATTACACAACTAGGGTTCTAAGGAAGAAAATACCTCGATCCGACAAAGAACAAGGATTTGATGTTGATATAGTCAACAAAAACCTTCCAAAACGCCCAGAAATTGAGTAGAGCCGACCAAGGATCCGATTTCCCGTCTCTCAACCGCAACAAGAAGTGAAGAAAGGGGTGAAATGAAGTCTTCCCGTCGCCCAAGCCTATATATGGCCGATCACGTTAGGGCCGTAACCGGCCACCCCTTACGGCCGTAACTTGGTCAACCTCGCTTACGTACGTACCTGCCTCTGCCTTACGTACGTACCCGACACCCCTTACGGCTGTACTCGGCACCCCCTTACGGCCGTAACCCAGCTCTCGAGGCTACTGCCCAAAACCTGCTGGTGCATTACGGCTGTAACCGGCCCATGCCTTGCGGCCGTAACGCGTCATTACAGCCGTAACCGTACACTCCTTATGGCCGTAACCGAGTTCCCCCAGGCCGCTGCCCAAAATGTCTGAATCCCTTACAGCCATAATCGGCCACGCCTTACGGCCGTAACTCGACCCAGGCCACCATCTGGCAGTCCGGTTAGATGCTCGACGACGTCTCTATCACACTAACGCATCGTCTAATATTCAAAGCAATAACGAGCAGGCTACGAAACCTAATGTACCACGGCACAAGCACACATTTCCAAAGACGTGGACGACAACAATCCGCTCGACCAAAGAAAAGTTCAACGAAACCGGAATGAAGATCCTGGGTATTACAGCCTGATATTCGGCTTCACATGTGGAAATACAGTCGCACTTTGCTTGGCACTTCTCCAAGATACTCCACCATTCAGAGATATTCCCTGATATGGACATCTTCACATCCATGTCTCTCGAAAAATCTGAGTTCGTATAACCCTCCACTTTAAGTTCTCCACCGCCGTATGTAAGAACCAAGTCTTTAGTCCTCTTAAGATACTTAAAAATGTTCTTTACAGCAGTCCAATATTCCTGACCTGGATTTGACTGAAACCGACTTACTACGCTCACAGCATAGGCAATGTCTGGTCTAGTGCTAATCATTGCGTACATGATGCTACCCACTGCCGAAGCATAGGGTACCTTACTCATCTTCTTTTTGCCTTTCTCACTTTGAGGACACATATTTTAAGAGAGTTTTATACCATATTGCATAGGCAAAAAACCTCTTTTAGAATCTTCCATCCTAAATCGCTTTAGGATCTGATCTATACAGAGGGCTTGGGAGAGACCTAACGGTCTCTTCATTCTATCTCGATAGAGACGAATACCTAGAATATAGGTAGTTTCTCCCAAGTCTTTCATTGGGAACTCACTAGAAAGTCAACCTTTCACAGAACTGAGCATTCCAATGTTGTTTCCTATAAGTAGAATGCCATCCACATATAGTATTAAGAATGCAATTTTGCTCCCACTAACCTTGTTATAAATACATGGCTCTTTTTCATTTTAGACAAAATCAAACTCTTCAACTGTCTCGTCAAAATGAAGATTCCAACTTCCTGAAGCTTGCTTAAGTCTATAAATGGCACGCTGAAGCTTGCATACTTTATGAGCATTGGTCGTAGATATGAATTCATTAAGTTGTTCCACATAGATCCCCTCCTCGAGGAATCTATTTAGGAATGATGTTTGCACATTCATTTATCATATTTCATAATCTAAGTGGACTGCTATAGCAAGCATCATGCAAATAGACTTAATCATGGCGACATGAGAGAAGGTCTCGAAGTACTCAATTCCCTCTCTTTAGGAATAACCCTTTGCACAAGTCTGGCTTTATAGGTGTTAGCCTTGTCATCTCCATCAGTCTTTCTCATATATATGCATTTATTCCAAATAGGCACTATGCCCCTAGGACGATCAACAAAAGTCCAGACCTGATTAGCATGCATAGAGTCTATCTCAGGTTCCATAGCCTCTTGCCACTTCACGGAGTCTACGTCTACCATATGTAGAGGTCTCCTGGCTACTTTTTGTCATCTCATGAGGACCCAGTTCCTCTTGATGCAGATAGCCATACCTCTAAGATGCCACTTAAGTGGTTGATTTGTTTCATCCCTATCACACTTCCTAATTACAGTATTCATAGTAGTTTTATTCTTTATATTCAAATTATATAAACCATTCAATAATATAGCAGTACCAATCAATTTATTTTGAAAATAAGTACGACATAATCCATCTCCAATAAAGAAATTAAATCCTTTATGGTCCATGACCAGAATTGATACAATAATTTTATTCCCCTTGTGCAAAATAAGTATGTCAAGCAAAGTAATAATAAAACTGGATTCTAAATTCAACATAAGTGATCTGATGTCAATAGCCTCGACACTATGCCCGCTGTTGATTATCACCATCACTTCTCCTGTGCCAAGCTTCCTGCTTCATTCCATATCCTGATTCATTGTAGATAGAATCAACTATAAAATAAAAAGTTACAGAATAATTCGTTTCCAAAACTAGTAGTTCCATACCTGAAGGCGCATTGCGGTCAAGTTTAGGACAGTACATTCTCTAGTGGTTTACTTTGTTTGTATGAAGCAAGGAAAGAGATTTTATCTACGCGTTATCGGTCGAGCTTCTTCAATTCTATAGTTGGGATGACATTGGATACTAAACCCTGGCTATTTCAGCCGTCTTCTTGGCCACCTTACTCTTTAGAAATACTGAGACCTTGTCCTTATCTTTCTGTACCCTACTTTTAGGATTGAACTGCTTTTTGCCCTTCTTCTTATTGTTCTTGGACCTCCAAGGCCCAGAAGAAATTACAAGAGCAGCCTCCTTCAGTCTAGTCTTCATATGAGACTGTGTTGTAGTCAGCTTATTCATTATCCCAGCTAAGTTGCAAGCAATTCCATTGCGGTAGAAATTCATTACAAATTGAGAAGGAGTCAGGAAGTGACTTTAGGATAAGATAGGTCTGGAGAGAAGCATTCATCAAGAAATCAAGAGCCTTCAATCTCTGTATCATGGATATCATTTTGAGGACGTGATCCCCAACTTTCTCACATTCCTTCATCCGAGCACCAAACAACTGCGTCAATATCTCATAATGAACAGTTCAATTGCGCTCCTCATAGAGCTCAATAAGATGTGCCATAATCGCCCTTGAAGAGGGCGTGTTCTCATGGGCCCTCTGAAGCTCATTGTTTATTTAGGCCATCATGAAATCTCGGACCCTAACATCATCTTTAACTCTTTTCTCATGGGGATCAACTTTTTCCTAATTTTTACCCTGGTCCTTGCAGGAGCTGATGGAATGTCCGCCTCGAAGACATAGCCCAGCGTCTCCATACTAAGGATTATCCTCATATTGCGGAGCCAGTCCACAAAGTTGGGTCCAGTAAGAGTGTTCTTTTCAAGTAAAATAGCGAGTGGATTCATTATCATTTTAATACAGTGTTGTTGTTAACTGCAGAGAATAATCTTAGATTCATTAGTGATTGTTTAATTATGATCCGAGTATATAATTTAAGGACTTTATTTATTCGTAACTCGGATCAAACTATTTTATTGGCATTAGACACACCCATGTGGAATCCGGAAGTCATGTTTGACTTCATAGTGGTGATCAATTTCTTTACAAAGTTTAATAGAAGGCAACCCATTCAGTTTATGTTCTATCATTCTTTATAAAGTGGTGGCTGACACCAACCCATCTAATGGGTGATTCGGTCTTCTTTCACCCATACTTCACTTGCCCTCAACCCATAGGTATATATGACTCGATGAACTATCTAAGCTTAAACTGTCAATTCCTATCAGTCTGATAATTAATCGTACCCAGCAACCCATATAGTTTCTAGGGGTTCGATTTATCACAACTGAAGGCATAACTGCAATCTTCCCCAAAATACTACACCGACATACTCGGAAGAATAGTATTTCTGTATAGATTTTGATTTTCTATGAGTTTGACGGAGGGTAGGAAACCTCGTACTCTTTATAACTTAGTGTTTGTAAGTGGGAGTATTATGCGATTATATGTTACACTTTGCACATTAATCCGTTTATAAGTGCGGTTTGTCGGTTTGTTTATTTGTCATACAATATGAAAACATCCACAACCTAAATCTACCAACATGCAGTTCATGGATCGTTCCTAAGTACCGAGTCATTGTCAACTCCATAAAATGCAATAAGTACATTAAAGTAATGGCATGAAGAATAAATAATATATACTTATCCAATCAATATAAAATAATTCAATTATTAGAATTAACCCAATTAATTCACGCAACCGATAATTTTAATTTGTTTCGGACGAAAGTAATTTTCTATTAAATTAATTCTCTTAAAAATAAAATACTATATTTATATTTTAGTCAAAATAAATCCAATTTATTTTATGGGAGATTAATTTATCAAAAATAGAATAAAAAGAATGGAGTCGGAAATCAAGGCTCAGGCCAAGCTCATGCGATAGGTGCCAAGCCCTGGCCGAGAAGTCGCCCCCTCTCGTCCATTGCCTGCGCTGTGAGCGAGCTCTGAGTCGAGATGTCGGGTCCGACCAGTTTTCTGGCTCATCTTTTCGTCCTGAATCTAAAAATAAGAATTTCTAATTTTTAAATTACACATATAAATCAGTTTTTCAAATAAAAAAATAGATTTATATTCTAACATAAAATCACGAAAAACAAATCTTTCGATGAACAATTAAACATTAACGATTAAAATAACTATGTTGCCAAATCATAAAAATATTTAATCAAGCATTGCAAATGCGAATATCATTTTTACGATCGCGTAGATATCACTCTGGTACCGCTGTTAGGATCGGGGCCTAAAATCGAAGGCGCAACGGAATAAAAATATTGATTTAATCAATAAACTAAACCCTTGAAACAAGATCGATCAAGCATCGTATATATGAATATAATTAAACAAAGCATGAATAAGAAATCATCCCCTTGAAGTACTTTGATTAAATGTTGAACAAAAATGATCCAAGATTTCGCAAAATCCCGAGCACAAAAAGCACCGTGCCTCTACGTATCACGCTTCGAAAGATGACCAGAATAATTTCTACCTTCTTATTTTCAAATAATACGACCAGAAGTAAATAGAAATAGATTATATTTATTTTATAAATACTCTAAGTATTTTATAATAATATCTCTCTCAAAATTACACTTACAACACAACTGTAAAAACTTGAAAAAAAAAAATCTTCCTATCTCTCTCCAAAAGCTCTCAGCCAAAATGATGATTTTGCATGGGAGTGGAGAATGATTTTGATGAGATATAAATATCAATCACTCTACACATCAACCCATGTTAACCCCATTTTAATATACACACCAAATGGATATAAAATTGACTCATATCTTATCAAATCCCACATGAAGACGAATAAGATTAAAGCACCATCAAATGGTGGGGAAGGGGGCGGCCAAGTAAGGAATAATAATGTTGGTTCATTTTGGTCTATCAAACGGACTCTCATGTATCTAGTCTGATAGATAAATCTTGGTATGTTTTAATATTAATAAAGTTAATTAAACTAATTAATTAGTTATATTAAATATAAGTTTTCTAAGAAATAATATGAATAAAATTAATTACTTAGTAATTTATTTAATTCACGAGACCGATTTAATTTATCCAACAAATTAAATTAGAACTCTAATGTCCAATACTAATCAAGAGAGAATAAGCCAAATATAATCCGTCGTCAATTCTTGTGCCGTGATTCTCTAGGTTCGTCTTAGTTAGCATTGAGAGGATCCAATGAGTGTTAGCACCACCTAGCCGGTCATGTGGCCTACACCGTAACCTAACTAGAATGAATGATAGGGATCATTCCAAAAATCATTACGTTTTGAATATACGTATAAACCCTTCAATCATATGTCTCGATCATGTATTAGGGTCACGATAATGTCAAGCATTATTGTCACTTGACTCTATGCATTTGTTAATTCAAACCGAGATCACCGAGCTCTAGTGTATCAAATATAACCAGCTATAAATGCTTTGGACAAAGACTTATGATCTCATTTGTCACTAACCGCATAGGGCATTTACCTGCTCACTTACAGGAGAAAGAATCATATCTTGGTATTCAGTAGAGACTGCTACTTGTCCACTAAGTTGCACTTCGAGGTTGACCCCACCAACTAGTGATCGGATCGAACTACTTTGACTAACTTAATGTCACAAGCACATCCCCTACTGAATTCTCAAGTCAAAGATTCACATATACCTATCACAATCTTTCGATTCAATCATTCTCTATCCTAGAGTGAAATCCATGTGACCGAATCGAGGTGAGTCGAGTCCGAATATACTAATCCCATTAGCATACCTATCTGCTCCCACTAATCCTTAGTGAAGACAGGTTTCATGTCAAAGTAGACGTTATACAAGTCTTGTCTAAACTTAATGTCCAGTTAAGCTTTATCGACTTGCGAACCGGTTAAGCAGTCGATCCCTAACACTTCCAGTGCCAATATCCTTATCTTCATAAGAAATTGAATGTTTGCTCTCAAATGTAAGGATTATTATTATGTATAGCAAATCACGATGCCAATGATAAACAATAATATAGCAATAATAAATGCCTTATTCAATTGATGTTTAGAATTTCAATACAATGATCTCACTTTCTCATCCTCTAAGTGGCATTCGAGGGCATATTCCTAACAAATACTATTTAAATAATATAGATTACTCAATTATTTAGGAACCATAAGATGCCAAAAGACCTCAATCAAAGAAGGTCCTCCGTCATTTTATTTATGTAACTCATATCCATATGAATTACCTTTCTACTCGAACTCCAAAAGAGTGCACATAGTGAATCATGTGAGCAAGCTCCTCACAAACTATCATATTACGACGCGAATTCCAAATAGCCCAAATAGCAACGGGAATCGTTGTTCGCCATATTGTACTAATTTGAGGGCTAAAGCGCGGAGCCATGGCTTGAAGTAATACCTTCACGAAACCTAAAGAATAATTTAGAGTCACTCAAAAAGTCTGTTCAATATGATACAATAACCTTCAAACCAGACTGCACTCGATCAATAAATGACCAATCAATTCAAGATATCTTGACAGAAAAAGATACGTCGATGGGTCAATAAAACCCCTAAGCCCAAGCATGTTGAGTACCGAAAGCTTACTCGTAGTTTCCTTTGAAACTGTGAGAGTGGCGAAAATAAGAGGGGGAAAATCATGAGATGTTGTTAGTCTTTCTAAATTGATGAACATATAATAGATTTTTATGTCCCATCCACTGCAATAAAAGCAATGGTTAATAAGAATAAACAAGACAAAATTGTGAATGAGCAACTTAGTTTAGGTAATAGGGCTCAATTCCTGCATCAATCTGAATTTTGTCATTGGCGTCAAATTTTGAGTGAGCAAGAAAATTATCTAAATAATTGGTGCGATTATGTGATGCCCTATAGTCGACAAACTAAGAGTATCATGGGGGGCTACCCGGTTGGAGAGTGAGCGATGTTTCTGATAGCCATGAGTTTGCAACAAGGTGTTGTGTGCTCGGGGTGGCACAAGTTTGACAAGACACATGGTGATGGGGACCATTTGAGCCACGACCACAACCCCTATTATTGTGGCCATGCCAAAGAGATGGGCCAAAGTCACCACGACCTTCGGAGGGTTTAGAAGCGCCCTGGTGGGGATGATCAAATAGGTGACCATTGACATTGGCAATGGTGACGAGGTCGGAATTGTCACTCTCCAAATCCTTCAAAGCTCATGTTAACCAAACAATCATGTAACTCCTCAAATCAAAGGGGTCTCACAGGTGTGAATCAGCCAAACAGTTTTGCGAGATAAATGTCCCAAGCCATCATCGACATAGAGAGTTAAATCAGTCAGATCATTAAGCACCAATTTATCAACATTCATCTTGATATATTGCATAAATTCAGAGGATCGAGACCCGTAAATACGCGAGCTACATCACTGTTTGAGTTTCATAACCTCAAGCTCAAGAGTTTCAAGCAAGCCATCAATTAGTTCATTCCACGCAGATTCAAGGATGGTCACAAAGGAGATGGGGGAATATCGGGCATTAATGAACCAAAAATAACGACCAATATGAGTTGATCCTGTTGGAACCAAAGGGCCACCGCTTCTGAATGTTCATCATTTTAACCTTCATCTTCTCTAATTGGTTGCGATTTAGGGTAACAATTATTGATATAACCCATGAGATGGTAATCATTCAAAGCGAGAAAACTCGCAGGCTAAAACAAGTAATGTGTGGTGGTGAGTTTGATTGGGATGTGGGTGTGACGCAGGAATTAGAGGTAGCAGGTCGGTGGGGTGGCATTGTTCATGACAAAAGTGGGGAGGAAGAGTTCTCAAACATCATTGACGTGAAGTGTCTTCACTGTCGATATCATAAACAGAATAGAAAAGGTCAAATATTGTTATTGCCTTTTAATTATGATAATGTAATCAATAGAGATTATATTCAAAGGAAAGAAGCTGGAATCAATTCACAACCAATCACACCTGATTACAATACCAATAAATTAGTTAAATAAATTTATCTTGGAATGTTCCTTAATACGTAAATCATCAACGAACAAATTACAATGGGGATACATGAGTTATCTCATTTAAAAAGAGACAACCAAACACAAGGTTGTAAAAGTCCGTTCCCTTGACTATGCAGCCTCCACCCATAACCGCTTCAGTGTCGTACTTGCATGCACGAGTACAGTCAGGACAATAAGTTACCTATATATAAACAGAATACACATAATGATGTAAAAGAATAATATGGCCATCTCAAACATTAGTAAAGGCAGTAATCAGGGCAAATCGTACTTCAGCACATCCAACACCAATCAGATGAATAAGAAAAGCAGCAACAAGAATGCAATGGGTCCCAACGCCGAGCTATCAGGGATTTTGTAAATGCCATATGGCAATATGAGCTTCTATTGCATGATACGCAAATCGAGGCGTGCCTCAGAGAGGTGGCCGAACGGCGCAAATCAAATTATATAAATTAAAAACAGACACGAAAATATAACAATCACAAAAAAACTCAATAACTAACAAAATAAGTGACGAAACAATCAAAACAAATCTAAAAGTGTTCTGAAAAGACCCAAAAAAAAAGACCAAAGGCGCAACCAGCCTGGCTGAGGTAGTCCGCATTTTGGCTTAAAAAGCAACTTTCTTTTCTACCTGCGCGTCTTGCACCTGAGGCGCGCCTTAACATTTAATGGAAGGAAATTCATATGTAGGAAATAGATGTTCAATATAAACGAAATCTCTTACAGATGGACCCGAAGCCTCTCTCTTTATGTGAGAGTTTATTCAAGTGTTAACATGATTTCAACCTCGTGCCGATATCTATTGTTTCTTCAAAATACTCAACCCTTACTTCAACCTCAAAATGAACAGAAACTTTAAAATTTTTTGCAGGTTGGAATTCAAACTCACATTCGCGAACAATTTTCAACAGTCCATATGAAGAAGAATGTCATCTTTTCAAAAAAAGTTTTGACACAGATGCCTCTCTTTAAACATTTATATACACATACACTGATGCATACAGTCAAACTTCACAACAAATTCATTTTAAGTTGTCATCTCATCAACAAATATTCCACAATCTTGTTTCCAGGAGTAACATAAGAGTTTCTCTCACCTCCAATAATATTGGTTGATAACTGCAATCAAGCATAACATCAATGCCATACATGGCTCTAGAAGTGGCGCTATGCATTTCCGGATGCACCATGGCAGCTGACTCAAAAACAGATCTGATCATCCGTTTAACTCTCAGATGTATATCCAACCATTGAACTGCAAAATTAAGCATGGATACAACATATGAATTAAGAAAATTTGTGACATTCAAGAGTTGAAGCCTTCACAGGCAACCAAAACACGTGGAAGCAAAATGTGACGAGTACCATGATGTTCTTGTTCAAACTCCTTAACAAACTCCGGTGTGTTCATGTGATTCAATCCTCCCCTGTAATTCTGAGGAAGTTGCACAAGTAATCTTAAATATGACTGCATGATATGATCAAAAAGAGTCAAGTGGAAACAAGTACTAGTTGCCCAATCTGCTGTATCTAGAACGTAGTTACCTTCATAGACAACGAGGTGGTAACATAAAAATTAACGTAGGTATGAGTTAGCAAAGTAAAAATAATGGATGTACTTACCATCACTGTGAAATGTGTTTCATATTCAAATAAACTGTGATTCTGCAACGAGTAAGTGTTGTTTGCCAACCTAACCTGGAAGAAAGATGTAGACATAATCTCACATCTACAAAACAAACAAGTTTTGGAGTAATAACCTGCTGCAAAGATCTAGATTAATTCACCACATTCCTAGCAACTCGTCAACAAAATGAAAATGCACATACCCAGAAAACATCAGCAAGGAATATCTCCAATGGTTTCATGCTTCGCACCAAAACAATGTAACGAAGATCAAACTTTCTCCGTTTAAATAAGGCAGGGTGTTCAATATACTTCTGGCATATCTTTGGACCAGTTTCCATGAGACGGATGATCGCTGATAAACTTTGAGTAACAGTTGTGTCAATAGTTCTGGCCATGTTCCATGGTTTTAAGATCCACAAGTTGTCAGCTCCATCCCTTTCTCGTGTGTAATAATCTCCTATAAGTTGAGTAAGATGTGTTTCAAGATTATATGTTGGCTGGAGCCACAAGGGATCACCATGAGCCTGTTACAAAATCAGGTTGAAACCAAATTGATGAGAATATGTATTGAAATTGACACCTTTTAATTGAATGATGCATATATAATAATGAACCTTTTGAACAGTTTCGGCTAAATGATGTTTCATGACAAGGCAAGCCTCGAAAGGAAATTGATTTGTGTACTGATGATCATTCAGTCCAACCTCCTCCTTCATCTCTTCATCTACTTGCACACTGGTCCACACTATATCTGCATTCTTTGGTTCAGTTGCTGCAGAAGGGATTGCAAAGAAAACAAGTCAACATAAATAAGAAAGTCAATGCTGCAACAGAAAGCTCCACTTTTCTGAACTGCAATAAACATGCTGCAAAAGCAGTGACTTTAAGTGGATAGCTAATAGAAAATTATCATGTGTACTCCACTAATGCATGAAAAACTCACTCAAACAATTCTTTATGTGTTCCGTTGAAGAAAGCGTGTTGTTTGTTACAAGACGTTGAGTAAAACATAGTTGCCTCCAATATCAGCGTTATAAGACATCAGGGTAAAGTATATGTAACTTAAGTACCAAATAACACAGATTCATTACATACCCGACATGTAGGAAAATAATATATAATGGTTGTAACCATAATCCAAGGAGCCATGTTCCATGATGTACATGTTGATTTTACAATTTCAATCACATAATCTGACATGATCGATTATCTCGACTCATCACCGTCTCATGATATTTTCCACGTGACTGGAAAAATATATGATATTGATGGCTTTGGAATTTCATATCATTTCTCCTGCGTACGAAGGTTGTAGCGGGAAGAGCATTCAGCATAAAACTTTGTTAGTTTATTTTTTTGCATAAATTATAGTGCTAACTAATTTTAGACAATTGACACTATAATCTTCATGTCACCGACCCCAACATAGTTGGGACTTGGGACTAAGGTGCAGTTGTTGATGATGATGATGATGATGATGATGATGATGATGATGATGGTGGTGGTGGTTGTAATCACAATCCAAATAAAATTTCAGAGGGCATGATCTCAAACACGTACTAAATACAAATTCTGGACGATTCAAATATTCCTCCACTTGAGGTATATCAGTGTAAACATACAAAAGACGTCCATCAGTATGCAGCAGACTACTGGTTACAGGTGGCATCACCGGCAGTGGAGAGAACTTTCTCGAGTGTAGTTCCGTTCTGTATTTGTCATACTCCTGTGAAGATAAAAAAAACCTTAAATAACAGTACCAGAATAAATAAAGCGCAATCAAGAGAACGTACTTTGATAAAATAATTTTGAGGGGTATGAAACCAGGCAGTAAGCCTAGCAGAACGTTGTCTGTCCTCCCCAATGCCGAACAGGTAATCCCGAGTGCACTCATCACCATTCCAAACATTTTTTGTAGGCCAAAGGATCGAGAAACTGAAAGTCTCACTAAGTGAGTAACTTTTCACAAAATAGCAGATGAGATCGTGACCATAACGCGTTGTATGGATATATTCCGATGTCCATTGTAGTGTTGGAAAATAAATTGAGAAGTTACTGGTTTCCGTGTGCATAATGAAAATATGTTCGGTTTGTTGTCCTAATTTCCATGTTTGGAAATGAAAGCATGTTTGGTTATAGTTTTGGAATTGTATCTTGGACATAAATTTGGGTGATTGTAACCAATAAATGTTTGGATGTAGTTTTTAAAGAGGGTTTGCACATAAGCTTGTGTGATTATAGTGAGCAGTTGTTTGGTTAATATTTCCAAAATCTTATTTTATTGAAGAAGTGAAACTGAAAATGATTCCATTTCCAGTTAGAGCTTCAGTAAACATTTCTGAAATAGTTGGAAATGAGAAATGACACTTGAAAACACAACTATATATCATTTTACAAGAAATGGTTCTGGAAAAGAACCTCACAGCTGACTCCAGTTTACCCTCAGGCATGTAGAGGAAAGGTGAAACTCTGAAATTGGCTTCATCACTGTGCCGTAACGCGGATCCTAGTTCATCCATAACATACCTAAAATAATGCCAAAACAAACATTACAATAAGAGAACATTTGTGAACCCTGTTCTTCTATCAGTATATTCAGAAACATAAATCTGTACAATCTTCTTAATGCGACGATAAATTAATCTAGTTGAGGTCTGTTGAAGTATCTATTACAAAAAATAAAAAATTAAAGAATATAAACAAATATTTAATCTCATTTCTCCTTCGAATGAAGGTTGCGACAGGAAGGTCATCCAAAGTAAAACTTTGCTACTTTGATTTTTGCATGAACTCATAGTGCTAACTAAGTTTAGACCATTAATTGACACTATAATTTTCATGCCACTCAGTGTTGTTAAAATTGCGATTAAGCGCATTAATCGCGCTTCGGGAGTAGGCGAAGGTTCTGCGAGTTGCGTATGAGCGATATAGTGCGATTATGAAATTGGCAAAAATCGCGATTGACTCGCGCTTATTCGCAAAAAAGCGCAGAAAATAGCAGTAAAAAGCGCAAAAAAACTCACTGTACATAAAAAAGGAATAGGCTGACTCAAAAGCGGCTCAACGACTTGGTATATGTCAAGTATAATGGAGCATTGAAACGTAGGTTTGATGCATGTGATGTACAAGACCCAATTGCTTTGGATGTAATTGATGATTGTAATGAGTGGTTGCTTGGAAAGAGCCTTGATGATGACGATGTGGATCCCAATTATGTGCATGAAGGAGAAGATCTTAGCTGGGACGATGTTTGTATTGCTTCTGGAGTCGAAGAACCACTTTATCGTACTAGGTGCTTGACAAGAAACATGAACACCTCAAAATCAAGTGAAAGAGCAGGAGCTTCTTCTTCAACTCTTCGAGACGAAGATTATGAGGAGGAAGAAAGAGAATTTGCGGGAACCGAGATCGAGCTAAATGATTTGGAAGCCTTTGACTTGCTAAATGTCATTGATTGATAGTTCAATACTTTACTATGACATTCCTACTAAGCTGATATTTCTACTAAGTACTAAGCTAGAGACATTATATTATGTTTATTTCTACTAAGTTGGAGACTTTTTATTATGTTATTTCTACTAAGTTGGAGACTTTTTATTATGTTTGAAACTGTTTAAAGTGCCATTCTGTTTTTTATATTAGAACTAACATTTTTAGAAGCATATATGTATAAATAAAGATAATTATGTAAATTATTTAATTTCTGGCAAAAAATCATGCGAGTAATCGTGCTTCGCGAGTCACGCTTCAAAATTGGAACTTGCGCTTTTTTCAATTTTGCGCATTTCACAACACTGATGCCACCGATATGTTGGGATTAAGGTGCAGTTGATGATGATGACGAAGGGGGAGAGGATGAGGAGGACGACACCGACATACAAACAGGAGCATAGAATGGCTCAAGAAACTACTAAACATTCACCAGTTAACTGGATTCTATTGAGTTCTTTTAAAAGCAGAAACGACATGCTGAAAGACACATGGTGTGTGCTTTTTTATAGGTGATGCAGGAGAATGGATTGAAGGAGGGTCAGCCAGGGCCCACTGCACACCTTCCTGTAGCGTTGGTAGGAACTGGGAAGGAAAGAACGGTAGAACAGGACATAAGGAAACATCTCCTCTTGGACGTCCTAAACCTTATACAGAGAAGTTGGAGAACAGCGAACACAACCCCCCCACCCCACCCCCCCACACACTTTTGGTTGACCCAATGATAGTTAATTTATAATTTTTAAATAGCACTCCCTCTGTTTCTAAAAGATTGTCCAGTTTTGACTTTTTCAAATATGTAAGGAGTTGGTGATATATTTCAATTTCACCCCATTATTCCATGTAAAAATGGTCAAATGTGACTAGTTTTGAAACATTTAAAAATAGGCAAAGTGGGCAATCTTTTAGAAGCGGAGTATTTAACAAATTAAGTATCAAAATCATATAATGAGAAATCAAGATTTGAATTGTAGATTAATATAAACTACATCATTTACTTTCTAAAAAAATGACAATAAATTGTTGCATGTGTGAAGTCTTTTATGTTGTAAATATTAAAGATTACACTAAGAAAACAAAAAATAAGTATTAATAATAGTAATAATAATAATACAACAACAACAACAACATCTAAGCCTTAGTCCCAAAATGATTTGGGGTCGGCTAACATGAATCAAACTTTGAAACCGTCAATAATCGTTACATAAATAACATAAAAGGAAAAAAGAGGGAAAAAAGTAGAGAAAAAAGCAAATAAAAAAAGAGAATGAATGTTAGACAATAATAATATGTTAGACATCATTTGTGTATTGAACAGCTTGTCTTATTTGCCTTCTTTTCAAGCTCCTACAATAGTATTAACGAATCTTTAAGAAAAATTGTAAATCTTAAAATCAGTCCCACATACTGAATAATTAGGGAACCCAGTAGCTTCCGTAATTGCAGTCATTTAGCTTATGTACTCAACAGGCATGTCCCCCAGAACATATCCTTGGTCACAAGACAGAGGAAGGAGTTTATGTAGCTATTGTGCCCACTCCCAGCTTACCAATGGGGCACAGTAAGATTGTTATTAAAAGCGAAAAATACTTCTACATCCACATTAATATATTGTAACTCAGCCTAAACGAAAATCCACCTGATGTTCCAAAGATTAACATCAAATTAGAGGTCATTCCTTCAAATGTACACTGGTCAATAAAGCTGAAATCGTTCCTAGACCATGTATTTTCTCAATCCTGTTGTCAATGCTTCAAATTCGAAAACCCAATAATACCCCACTTCTGCATTTTCTATGACTATCATCTCTACCATTGCGAATAAATCAGCTAATTAAACAACAGCAGGATCATCACTCAACTATAATCAGCAAAATATTATGGATGTGGAGTCACCATTGATCCACTGTGAGAGAAGGCATATGGGCCCAATATATATCACTCTTGTTTCTTGTATAAGTTGAGATATTTCATTACAGATGTCAAGTTCAAATGGTAGTTTAGTAGTAAGCTACAAATAGAGATCTAATTTGCATGGTTCTCAAACCAAAAATTCCGTAAGTTAAGAGATCCTGAATTTTCATAGTGCTTTACTATTACTTTTCCTAGAGGGCACAGCCCAAAAAAAGCCTTTAGATGCAAACTCTACCCAGACATCATCACTTTCACGGTTCACCTGTGCCACAGTATAATGTTCAGAAGCAAGATCAATTAATTTTGCGAAAACAAGCATAAGTATGAATCACATCTTTATACAGTTCCAGAACAACATCAGTGAAATGGTGAATAACCAGGTCTTCTGTAGGTGATTAAATAGTATTACTTTCCTCAATTATGCTTCCTTCTTATGGACTAACTGACATCTCGTGGGTCATATAGGCAAAATTATTTAATTTTCTTGCTTATAGATACCAAATGGATATTTGTTAGCTCATTTCATAGAATACATCACATCCATATGAAACCCCAATAAAAGCAGTCAAGTGATTAGACTGAATGCATACCAAACAGAGGTTTCATCTATCTTTTCTTCATTTGCAAGACGATATGTCATCAAGTACAACCACATAGCATTGACAACACGATCAACAAGAGATTCTCCAACATTCAACTCAAGAAGACGCGGTTTTAACATTGAATCAACAATGCTCTTCTGTGATTCCAATATTTTGGAAGTAGTAAGCCCATTCAATAGACAGAGACCAGACAAAGCTTCAATAATATCAACAGCATTCTCTCCGAGAGGTCCAGGAATGTCGACCTATCAAAACACCCATGTCAACATAAGCAGCTTCTGAAAGAAAATTAGATATTCTTCATCAATTACCTCCAATGCAGTTAAGTTGATGAACCCTCTAAGATACTTTAGCAATTCATCAACTGAGTTTTCATTTAATGGATTTCCACGAAGGTTCAAGAATGAAAGAACAGGCATTTCAAAAGGAGAAAAGGCCTGGAAAGAAGTCACAAACAAGCCAATAAACAAGGAGCTAAATCAATAAATAGTAGATTATACAAATTTGTAGATAAATGAGGAGGAAGTTGGAAGCCAAAAGTAAAAATTAAAAACTTGGCGTAAAAATATATGCTGACCTTGATGATGAGATTGTGAATACATCTATTTGAAAGGTCAAGAGATGCGACACCCTGCAATAGATTATCACCGTCACATGAACCTCCAGGATTGTCTTTCTCATATAATCCTCCACAGAATCCCAAAGCCCAGTGACCATACTTGGGGGTGAATCGGGAATTGTAGATTTCTAATTCAGGGCACTTCAGCATAATACTATTTTCCAAATAATTATCACTGTAAAAGAAAGAAAATCCTGTAACTATTGAGAAATTCAAGCATATGACTCCTAAATCCATCCTCTTATCAGTTTTCTGAAACATGGAGACTTACCCAGTTTTCAGTAAGGAATTAGAATTCAGCCATAGAGCTCTAAGAGATTTGAAATGAGCTACCATCTTTACCACAACTTCCGAGTTCTTCAGCTTGTTGCCACGGAGGCTTAGTGCCAGCAATTTCTGATGCAATGAAATTAACAGTTAGAAAAAGACCACTCATAAATAACATACTGAACTCACTTCAGTGCCATTTTCAGAAACTATAAAACGAAGATTGAATTTCAACTGGCACAGACTCCTGATATCTGCAAAAATAAAAACTATACAAAAAAGAATAAAGAAAAAGAGAATTTGGTATAGCTTGAAAAAGAACAAGATGGAATTATGCCTGCCTTAGATGCACCAAAGAAACCAGTAAGAACACAACCACAACTATTGTTCTTGAATCATTAATTATCACTACATATCCCATGTGTCTCTCTGCTCAGTTCATTAAGCATCACTTGGTATCCCATGTGTCAGACTAGTTTTCAACAGTTATTAAGACTTCAGGAAAAATATTCTAGACCACTCCTTAAAAGTCCCTACCTAATGTACCAGACACTCCACCAACAAAAGAGCGACTTACAGGAAATTTACTGGATAAATCAAGAGAAACTAGCATCTCATCATCAATTTCAAGATCCTCAAGCTCCAACCACCTCACAGAATCAACGCCTTCTTCCTTAACTTTATGGAGTTCTTTCTCAACTACTTCCGCAGCACTTAATTTAGCATCATCTTCATCACGCGGCTCATCAGTCTCTGAATTCAAATCGATATCCACACACATTAATGAAGCCATCCTCTCTACCAATCCTGGAACCTCCTGTAACTGCAAAAGTATTCAAAAAAATAATGCACAAAATACCGACTAATAGATCAAGGATGTTCTGAATTAGGAAACACGTAACAAAGAAAAAAGTCTCTCCCAAAGCAATAGCAAGGGTGCTGACCCTAATAAATACATTTATCATAAATAAACAAACAAACACTAAAAGGAGCAAGCTTCTGTTTGTTTATACCTGTTTGTAAGCATCATTAAGGCGAAAAGTCCAGGCATGGTCCACTAGAAAGACGTCAGAATCTTTTCCGAGAAAATCGGCTGCCAGCACCAGAGTTCTCTGCCCGCCATCCTCCAAAGGACCCACCTGAAAATATTTCCCGCCATCGAATGTTTCCGCCGCAAGCTTCTGAAAGAGCTTCCGATGCAACGGCTGAGGGAGTCCCGAGGCTGCTAGAAGGACGCCGTGGGACTTAACGAAGTCTTCGTAGATCTCAATTCTGGTGACGGCGGCGGGCATTTTCTATTGTTGATGGGATGGTGTCGGCTTGTAGATAGAACTTAAATCATTACTTTTCCCCCCAATTTTTTGAGTAACGCCTCATTATCACTATTAAGCAATGATTGCATTCTTTACTCCTAACCAAGCACGTTTATTCATTGCCCCATTCCCTACCCTCGATACCCCCAACCAAGCACCCCTTTAATGAATTACCGTTCGTAACCCTTATCGATACTACATGATCCTTCAGTCAAATTTTGATGGGATGTGATGAGTGGTCAGTACTCGCATAAAAAATACGCGAGAAGGGTGTCCGCCTAAGCCTGGTTACGACAGTGGGCACTCCCATCTTCACCTAGGGGTGGGCAACGAAACCGAATTTTCCCGAACCGTCCCGAACCGATATGATTCCGTTTCAGAAAATAACGGATCTAATCGGATCTATATAATTTTGGCTCGGTCCCAATCCCGGTCCGATTCAAATATACCATACCCGGTTCCCTAAAATTATGTGCCGAACCGGACCGGTTGTCCAAGTTGATGTACACATGACAATTATATTGTAGCGTATAATAGAATCACGGATTCTTCGTCGTTCGTCTCCTGCTCCAGGTGTATGCCTAACCTCTTCTCTTTACCTTCTTGAAACGTGTCGTCCTTCGATTTTCCTCTCATATCGCCTCTTCTTCATGCGCTGCTCTCTTACCTTCTCTTCTCCTCCTTTCTTCTTCGCGTCGCATACCTGCACAGGTGATTCCTCTCCCTCTCTTCGTTTTCTTTTTTTTTTGTTCGATGCCCCGTCTGGATTTGATCGATTGAATATTAAACTTCTTATTTGATTTTGGTTCAGTTTTCTTGCTGATTCGGTTTCTCCCGATGATTTTTTTTCTCTCCTTTGTTATTTAGGAACAAAGGCTCTCCCTGAAAGATCTGAGATTCGTTCACTCCCAAGTAAAGTGTGCAACAACCAATATCTCCGATGACTGCTTCTGCCGCATTGTTCGCTACTGGCGATTGTGCCGCCATTAAAACTCCATCGACTGCCGATACGCCGCCGTTTACCGCGAAGTGCAGAACAGCCGCCTCGACCATCCCCTCCCCCTACCTTCCGTCCTCAAAAGTTCCTTCAAAGTCGTCGACTGTCTGCTTAGCTCCGCTGCAGGCAATCCAGGTATATATATACTTGCTTACCATGAGTGAACAATGGATTTTGATTACTTAGATTTATGAATTGGATGTTCAATTTGTTCTTTTAGTGTTTTTTTAACTGATCTGGTTGTTGGAATTTGCTTGAATGATATTTTATGATTCACTAACCAAGCATTGCCTGATTTCAAATTTTCTTTCTTGGTGGCGTGATTTGATTATTTCGTGACTACTATTTTTCGAGTACTTCCTGTTTTGGGCGATCTTGTTAATATTAGTTGTCAGTTGGTGAAAATGCAGATGAGATTGCAAAAAGGTTTCCTTGTTTGTTTGGACAACCATCAGTAAACCTGGTACCTTCAGACTCCCCCGAGAACTTGTCGGGTCGGGGATTGAAGATCGGCGTGGTTTTATCGGGCGGACAAGCTCCCGGGGGACACAATGTTATTTCTGGAATTTTTGGTTAGTGGCTGAATATTTTTTCCCCCACCAAATATTAGGCGATAAAATTGTTTTATGTGAATTGATTAACTCAATAAGTGTATATTGTTTGTAGACTACTTGCAGGATCGTTGTAAAGGGAGCACATTGTATGGATTCTTGGGCGGCTCAACTGGAATTATGAAGTGCAGGTATGTCGTGTTGATGTCCGACTATATCTATCCTTATAGAAATCAGGTGCTTTTATTTCCTCATCCATAATGTATCAATATTCATCATTGAGGAGGTTTAGGTCATGTTTTTTTTTTCCTACTTCACTTAGTATATGTACATTCATAGACATCTTATGAACATGCACCAAGAATGCATTTTACTCCATATATATGCTACTAATATCCTAATTTCAATTTGTTCTTTTAGTGTTTTTTTAACTTATTTGGTTGTTGGAATTTGCTTGAATGATATTTTATGATTCACTAACCAAGCATTACCTGATTTCAAATTTTCTTTCTTGGTGGCGTGATTTGATTATTTCGTGACTACTATTTTTCGGGTACTTCCTGTTTTGGGCGATCTGGTTAATATTAGTTGTCAGTTGGTGAAAATGCAGATGAGATTGAAAAAAGGTTTCCTTGTTTGTTTGGACAACCATCAGTAAATCTGGTACCTGGAGTCTCCCCCGAGAACTTGTCGGGTCGGGGATTGAAGATCGGCGTGGTTTTATCGAGCGGACATGCTCCCGGGGGACACAATGTTATTTTTGGAATTTTTGGTTAGTGGCTGAATATTCCCCCCCCCCCCCCCACCAAATATTAGGCGATAAAATTGTTTTATGTGAATTGAATAACTCAATAAGTGCATATTGGTTGTAGACTACTTGCAGGATCGTTGTAAAGGGAGCACATTGTATGGATTTAGGGGCGGCCCAACTGGAATTATGAAGTGCAGGTATGTCGTGTTGACGTCCGACTATATCTATCCTTACAGAAATCAGGTGCTTTTATTTCCTCATCCGTACTGTATCAATATTCATCATTGAGGAGGTTTAGGTCATGTTTTTTTCCTACTTCACTTAGTATATGTACATTCATAGACATCTTACGAACATGCACCAAGAATGCATTTTACTTCATATATATGCTACTAATATCCTAATTTCATCCTAAAACATAAAAAAACTTATAAATCAAAGCTCCAATATTTATAGTTAGGTAAAATAAGATTATATTAATTGATTAATTTTACATGTTTACCATTCATCAACAATCTTTTTTGTAATTCAATTGAGTGAAAAGCTTGTTTTTTTCCTTGTTGAGAGAGTTTTTTTCCAATCTATTCGCATCATGATATGACCTCTTTCACTTATAGTATTATACTTGTTCAGGGTGGCTTTGATATGATCTGCAGCGGTAGAGACAAAATCGAGACTCCAGAACAGGTGTACACATGATTTGCTTTCATATCCATACTGGTACAACGTAAGCTCTTTCTGAGGCTGAAAAAGGTTGTTCTAACCCATTTTAGTTTAGGCAAGCTGAAGAAACAGCAGTTTGGCTTGATTTAGATGACATTGTTGTAATTGGTGGAGATGACTTGAACACGAATGCTTGCTTTTTGGCTGAAAATTTTAGGTATGCAACTTACTACGCGTGGAGATTATTATTATCTTGTTTGGTACTCCCTCCACCCACTAATTGGGAGTAATTTTTTTTTTTTTTCTAATTTGCCCTTTCATTAAATGGGTAAATTGAAATTGGTCAAACACAAAGAGATTTAAATGTTGGTACTTTAGTTTATTATTGTGTAATTAATACCCTCAATGAGGAACAAAGCCGATAATTTGGGACAAACAGGTCTATGTTACTTAGATGGGTGGAGTAGTTATATGAACGATTGGATTAACATTCTCTCCTCGTTTACTATAATCACTTTCTTTTTCCCTCAGGATCAAAAACTTGAAAGCCAGCGTCATTGGATGTCCGAAGACCATAGCTGGTGATCTGGAATATAAGGAGGTCCCCACATGTTTTGGTTTTGATACTGCATGCAAGGTAATTTTGTACATGGATTTATATTTGTTGTTTATCTTAATATTTCTTTTATTTTCTGCGTCAACATGTTCTCGCAGCCAGCTTTTGAAACTCATGTCTGTTCTATTTTCTATATCAGATATCTTTTTCTTGTGTTGTTATGTTTGACTGTTGAATAGTAGTTTGTATAATCTTGAATGTATTACGAATTACCTCCTGCACAACATTGAAAGGCTACAATCAGTGATGGGTCCAGAAATTGATGATAGGGTAGGCTAGAAATCGAAAATTTCTAATTATCATTAAAGTTTATAACCCTTTTTTCTCAATAATAGTTGAGGCTGCTCCCGACGGCAAATGAAAAATTCAATATCACGAAAATTTGAGAGCATGTCAATGAGTTTTGGGAATATGGGTATTGTGTAATTGTTTAAATGGGGTTGCATGGGCTAACAAAGTAACAACAAATAGGCTAAACTCAACATAGATTTGGATGATTAATAACTATATCCGAACTATTATTATTATACAACAAAAGTTTGTACTTCTCGTATGGACTTGAAAGTTAGCAGCCCTAGGCTGCAGCCCACACTTGCCATGAGCGAGATACGCCCCTGGCTACCACAGCTCAAATGTAAAATGCAGAATGTTTTATCTATTTATCAACCAATCTAATATGTAGTCATCTCTGAACGGGCAAAGGATGCATTTGCAAACGTTGGTGTAAAAATTAATTGTGCTTTCAGTTGCACTTTTTGGAAACTTTCCAGCCGTTAAAGTACCAAGATTTATCATTTTGATTTATGGTCTCCTGCATACCATGCATACTCCTTAACCTTGGGATTTTTCATCTATTAGGTCAACTTTGTCAAACTCTCTACTCATAATTCTCTATGAAAAAGCTCTACTAGATATCCGTAGTATGCCATTTGGTCAATTTATTTGGTAGTATTAAATGCGCCTCATTTTTCAATCTTAGTTCGTCATTTTCGTTTCTTGATTTTTATACATAGGGTTTTTGTCAAGAGAGACCCATCTTTGCCTTCGGTCTTTTTTATCTTTCTCTCTATTTTTTTAGCTTTTTCCTTCTCTTCGTTTTTGTTTACTGATTTTGTTTCGTGCTTTTAATGACTTTTTTTCTTCTTCCTCTTCTTCTGTCGGTGTAACTTAGGTTTCCGTCGAGCTGCTATAACTTCGTTGGCTGGGTATTAAGGATACTTGGGGACCAGAGAGACTATCACGGGTGTTCATTGCAGAAATCGTAAGGTTGCATGGGACTCCTAAGAGTATTATTTATGATCGAGATGGCTGGTTCGTATCACATTTTTGGCAGGCTGTTCACCGGGATTTAGGGACTGAATTGAGACTCAGTACATCCTACCATCCACAGACAGACGGACAGTTGGAAAGGACAATTCAAACACTTGAGGATATGTTGAGAGCATGTGCCTTAGACTGGAAAGATGATTGGGAGTCACACTTGCTGTTGATCAATTTCACATACAAAAACAGTTGGCACGCTTTGATCAAATGGCACCATTTGAGGCATTGTACAGAAGGATGTACAGATCATCATTGTGTTGGGATGATGCATCCGAATTGATTGGCACTGAACCAGATATGGTAGTTGAGATGAGAGAGAAGATTGACGTGATTCATGAAAGGTTGTTAACAGCCTAGAGTCGACAGAAGTCCTATGCCGATACGCGTCGCCGACCGTTAGAGTTTGAGGTTAAAGACCATGTATTACTGAAGGTGTCGCCGACTCGGGAAGTTCACCACTTCGGTCGGAAGGGTAAACTTAGTCCGAGGTATATTGGACCTTTCGAGATTATAGAGCGAGTTGGAAATCTTGCATATTAGTTAGGTTTGCTGCCATCCTTCAATCAGGTGCATAACATATTCCACATCTCCCAGCTAAGAAAGTATGTACCGGATCCTAGTCATGTTATCGACCTAGGAGAGATTGAACTGGGACCCGACATCACATTTGAGGAGAGACCAATTCAGATTTTGAAGCGTCAGATAAATCAACTTAGGCATAAAACCATTCTGTTGGTTAAAGTGCAATGGTCGAGGCATGGAAAGGAGGAGGTCACTTGGGGAACGGAAGATAGTATGAGAGCGAGATACCCCGAACTTTTCACCTTATAAGTTTCGGGATGAAACTTCTTTTAGAGGGAGAGAATGTAATATCCATTTTTTTCGTTTCCGTTTATTCCAACTATTGTGATTTATTTGTACTCGATTCAACTTTTGTGTGTTTCATATCATTCATCGTACTCATTCTAATATAATTGAATTATTTATTGTTGTTCATTTCTGAATGTATCATATTGGATGGATAATGGTATGTCTCGTCTTACCAATAATGGTTCGAACAGCACTGCTGGGTTCCGTGTATAACATATGTTATGCTTTGTACGTAGCGTACATTATTTCACCTATGTAAGTTGGTCAGTAACCTCTGGGGTTACTTTTGCGTACGTTACCCCCACCCCTCAATGTACGTAATGTCGTCTGAGAAACAGGTCAGCGAGCCCTGGACATCTTCTTACGTACGCTAGCATCAGAGTATAACGTATGCTAATTTTCCTTACGTACGTTATATCTACCATACAACGTACGTAATATTTCATATTCGTCGAGTCAGGAGTTTATGTGGGAGTTCATTACATACGTAAGGCAGATGCCTTAACGTACGTTATATGGTTTACGTAGGTAATGAATGTGTCGTTATGTATGTAAGGATGTTCAGTTATATAATCGGGTTCTAGTCCAGGTTTTGTCATTTTTTCATCCCTTCCTCTCTTCCTTTGGAGATTGCGATGATTTGGACTGAGTAATACAAATCTTGATTGATTGTCGTCACCCTTCAATAATTTCGAGGTTCCTACACATATTTAACACTATCTAATCATCTTTCACCGTCCGAATCAAGGTAAGAAACCTAGAACCCTATGTGTTGGGATTCTGGGGGTTTTGTGGTGATTTGGTCTTTTTAATCCGATTTAGCCAAGATTGTAGTTAGATTTCGATAGTATGCTGATAATCCTTAGTTTTCTTGTTGTTTTGTGGACTGAAATTATGTTATTCCATCATTGATGGATTATGATCCTTTGCGCATTCGTAGTGATCGACGATGTTGGCCACTAAGTATACTGGATATAGCTTGGAAAGTGTTTTAAACAACAAGCTGTACTGATTTTAAATCTGAGTGCGTAGCGAAAGTCTTAAATACAGTACGTTGTTGTGGATACAGTAACTCGATGTGCAGTGTATGTAACACCCCCAAGTTATTCAGGGTATATTACAGCGCCGTGAGCCCCGCCGTGGGACCCACAAGGCTAAATATACGCGGAACTGTAAACTTTGACCGAGAAGGTCTACACACAATAGAATGAAAACATTACAATGGTATTCAAAAACAGAACCAATGTATTCACAGACATCACAATACGAATCAATACTTCGGCAAACACAGGCCGGGAATCAAAGAAAATGGAAAACAATACTCGAGTATTCCATAACCAATCCAGTACAACAACACTGAACGGAAAACTCATAACACCACTGGAAGAAAGACACAGTATCACACTTCCCCACCATCTTCATGCCGACCCGATACCTGCCTGTCCGACCTCCTGGAACCTGAAATACATGAAACGTATTTCCCCCATAAAGGGGTTAGCCGTCGAATAGCTAGTGCAAGTATATCAATATGAAACACAATATCCTCGACAATAAAGTAAATGTAACCGTCAATTCATCAATTCAAGACAAGTATTCCGGAATAACTAAAATATCATAAGACGTATGTGAATGCCATAGAAACGGTTCGTTCATATCATACGCCGATACGTATGTGAATGCCGTAGAAACGGTTCGTTCATCTCATACGCCGATACATGTAGGAATGCCGTAAAAACGGTTCGTTCATTACATGCCAACAATACATACATGAATGCCGTAAAAACGGTTCGTTCATAATATGCCATCAATATATCTATGAATGCCGTAAAAACGGTTCGTTCATAATATGCCATCAATATTTCTTACTTTCAAAGTCGAGAATGTACAATCATAAATGTATACTTGCCTTTGAGACGTCGAGAAATCGAACGGAGGAAAGGTATGAGTTTGGTAGGTCCAAGAACGCGCTTCCGGCACCTAAACGATTCGCAAGGAATATGACAATTAATTACCCATACTCAAATTACACGAAGAGACTCCCGAAACTCGTCTACGATTCAAGAAAATATACGGGTGAACAACTAAAGGTTGGGAAATCGCCCAAACTCCCACAAGTCCGAAAACGGCACAATCCAACCCGTAAAATCGTAAGAAAACACTCATACGGTATAGATATATCAAAATCTCAAGGTTCTCAAGCTTCAATCGGATAAAACGGACGAATCTACGAAAACCCCCAAAATCCAACACAAAATTCAAAGTGTTCTTGAATAATCTTTCAATAATCCGATGAATACTCAAACATGTCCATAATCACGCATATATCACTTCATACACCATGATTTTATCATCCAAAACGTCAATACCACACAAAATCGAGAAGTCAAGATGTCAAGAAATTACCTCTTGAATATCAAGCTCTATGATCCAAGGAATACGCGTTAGATCGACTATCCTGCATCCCACCGAATGAAAGTGGTAAAAATCCAACACACAAGTGATAGATGTGAGAAAACTCCTCCTCAAACTCTCTCTCGCAGTGGAAGAAGGAAATGGGGAAATGAGTGCATCTCGCTCAAAAGCACAAATAATGCGATTGACCGCATTGTGTGCCGGCTCAGCCAGTGTGCGCGGCACAGCCTAAAATTGCTCCCAGGTTTCGGCGGTGTCATGGCTCGGCCAGTGTGCGCGACACCGTACTGATCGGTTTTGGCGAGGATGCAACACAAGTGTCTGCGGCTCGGCTAGGTGTGCTGCGGCAATGACTCGGCAGTGTGCGCGGCCTTCGCCGAGTGTGCCGCGGCACCGTCTGATCGCTCGGCCAGATTTAGGAAATGTGTGTGCCGCTGCGCACACTCCTTGTGCCGCGGCTCACACTCCCTTCGGGTCCTAAAATGATGAAAAATGACCCGGGAAGAGAATAAAAGCAATAGGATTCAATGTCTGGGCAACAATAACACGAAATAGAAGTACGGAAACCCCAAAACGGTGGTTCCAAGCGATGATTACAAGGGTTCGCCCAACAAATCACGATTCGAAGAACATGAAGAGGTTTGAAATGACATGACTTTCGACCGGGTATTACATTCTCCCCCTCTAAAAAGAAGTTTCATCCCGAAACTTAAGAAATAAATAGTTCGGGGTATTCCACCAGCATCTTCTCTTCCGTCTCCCAAGTCGCCTCTTCGACTCCATGCCTCGACCATTGCACTTTAACCAGTGGAATGGTCTTATGCCGGAGTTGTTTCTCACGGCGCTCAAGAATCTTCACGGGTTTCTCCGGAAAGGTAATATCCTCGGCTACGTCAATCTCACCGTAGTCGATAATGTGGCTCGGATCAGTGCGTACTTCCTCAATGCGACACATGAAAAACACTATGGACGTGGCTCAAAGTCGAGGCAACGCTAAGCGATAAGCTAAATCTCAACTCATCCAAAATCTCGAAAGGTCCGATATACCTTGGGTGAGTTTCCCCTTTCCCGAAGCGGAAAACTCCTCTGCAGTCGGCGATACTTTGAGCAAGACATGATCCCCACATCAAACTCCAAGGGTCGGCGACGAGTATCGGCGTAAGATTTCGACGACTTTGGGCGTCGATGTCGATCTCGGATAATAGAAATCTTTTCCTTGGTCTCCAATAACATATCCGGTTCCGTCCCAACTAGCTCAGAAGCCTCGTCCCAACATAATGGCGACCTACATCGCCTACCATAGAGTGCCTCGAAGGGTGCCATTTTGATCGACGCATGCCAACTATTATTGTAAGCAAACTCGATCAACGGTAGGTGAAGCTCCCAATCATTACTCCAATCCAAGGCACAAGCCCGTAACATATCTTCCAGAGTCTGAATCGTCCTCTCTGTCTGACCGTCCGACTGAGGATGAAAGGAAGTGCTCAATCTCAACTCAGTACCCAGAGCCTGATGAACGGCCTGCCAAAAGTGTGATACAAAGCGGCCGTCTCGATCAGAAACAATGGTCTTGGGGGCACCGTGTAGCCTCACAATCTCAACAATAAAGGTTCGAGCCAGTCTATCCGGTCCCCAAGTATCCTTAATACCCAAGAAGTGTGCATACTTGGTCAATCAATCGATAATTACCCAAATCATATTCATTCCAGTCCGAGTTCTCGGCATGCCAGTGATGAAATCCATTGAGGTGTCTTCCCACTTCCACTCGGGAATGGGAAGTGGTTTCAACAACCCCGCCGGTCGTTGATGTTCGATCTTGACTTGTTGACACGTCAAGCATCGTAGTACAAATTCCGTAACATCCTTCTTCATGTTATTCCACCAAAAATTGCGCTTCAAATCTTTGTACATCTTACTCGTTCCGGGGTGGATTGAGTAAGGCGTAGCATGAGCTTCTCGGAGAATCCTCTGTCTCAACTCCAAATCGTTCGGAACACAAAGCCTGCCCTGAAATCTCAGAATACTATCCTCGTGAACCATAAAGCCAGGAGCTTTTCCTTTAATCACATCTTCCTTCAGTTGAGAAATCATCGGGTCACTCCACTGCTTCCCTTTGATGTCGTCAACTAAGGACGAAGTAATGTCGAGAGTACACAACTGTCCCTGTACTCGTTGAAGCCAAACTTCTATCCCTTGCTCAATTAAATCTTGAAGAATTTTAAATGCAGGGACGTAAGAACCTCGAGCATTTGAAGAGATGCCGATTTGCGGCTCAAAGCATCATAGCGACATTGGCTTTCCCGGGGTGGTAAAGAATTTCCAGATCATAATCCTTTATCAACTCTAGCCAACGTCTCTGTCTCATATTCAGCTCCTTCTGGCTGAAAATATACTTCAGGCTCTTGTGATCGGTATAAATCCGGCACGGTGAACCATACAAATAATGCCGCCAAATCTTGAGTGCGAAGACAATTGCGGCCAACTCTAAATCGTGAGTAGGATAATTCATCTCGTAAGGCTTTAGTTGTCGTGACGCAAAGCTATTATCTTATCTGCCGCATAAGAACACACCCATGCCTTGACCGAGCGTCATCAGTAGCGCAAAGCCCTCGCTACCATGCGGTAAAGTTAAAATTGGCGCGAAGTCAAACGTCTCTTTAGTTCATCAAGCTCTGTTGTCTCTCATCCGTCAAATAAACTTTTCGGTCTTACGGAATAATTTCGTAGCGGTCGAGCGAGTTTCGAGAACCCTCGACAAACCGACAGTAATACCAGCCAAGGCCCAAAAAGCTACGAACCTCCTTAACATTTTTAGGCGGCGCCCGACTAGCACCGCCTCGATCTTCTGGGTCTACACGAACCCCTTCGGCCGAAATCACATGGCCGAGAAACATAACTTCTTCCAACCAAAACTCACATTTCGAGAATTTTGCATAGAGGTGCTCGGTTCTCAAAATGTCTAAGACCAAACGCAAGTGTCGGGCATGTTCCTCCTTATCTCGAGAATAGATTAAGATGTCGTCAATAAAGACGACTACACACTGTCGAGGTACTCGATGAATATTTTATTCATTAATTGCATGAATCCGCGGCGCATTTGTCAACCCAAAGGCATAACTACAAATTCATAATGCCCATATCTCGTCCGAAACGCCGTCTTGAACATCGGACTCCCTCACCTGAGTTGATAATACCGGATCTTAAATCAATTTTCGAGAAAATTGCGGCCCTTGCAATTGGTCAAATAAATTGTCTATACGCGGTAGAGGGTACTTGTTCTTGATGGTTACTTTGTTCAGCTCGCGGTAGTCGATGCACAAACGTAGTGAACCATCTTTCTTCCTCACGAAAAGAACAGGCGCGCCCCAAGGCGAAGCGCTCGGTCTGATGTACCCTTTTTCCAGAAGTTCTCCCAACTGGTTCTTCAATTCTTGCATTTCGGAAGGTGCCATCCGGTAAGGTGCTTTAGAAATCGGAGCCGCATCTGGCTCTAAGTCCACGGTAAATTCTATCTCTCGATCTGGCGGTAATCCCGGGAGGTCATCCGGAAAAACATCAGGATACTCATTAACAACCGGAATCGAAGAGAGATCGACTTCGCTTCCTTCCATTTTCAAGGCATAACACCAATAGCCCGCACAACCTTTATTCAAAAGTTTTACGGCCTTCATGGCAATGATAAGTAACTTGGATTGGCCCGACTTGCGTCCCAAAAACGAGTACTCAGATCCATCTTTAGTCATCATGGTAATAACCTTGGTACGGTAATTCATAATCGCTTGGTGATTATTAAGCCAATCCTCGCCGAGGATTACGTCCTCGCCTTCCATATCAACTACAATTAGATTCGATAACCATTCCATACCGGATATAACCACCGGAAAATCTCTAATCTCCCGATTCCCCACAATCCTATCCCCGCTAGGTAGTTTCACGATAAAGGGATCGCAAGCAGTCAAACAAGTTATATTCAGACGGCGTACACACTCCAAAGAAATAAAAGAATATGTAGCACCCGTATCAAAGAGTACACGAACTGGATAAGTTAAAATATGGATGGTACCTGAAGCCACCGCCGCATCTGGTTCGTCTGTTCGACGCATCTCATAAACCCGTGGTTGCACCGAACCGACGCTAGAGTTCCCCCCTCCCGGCCCGACCCGGCCCCCCCTGCCAAAATTGCCGAGGTTGACCAAAAGATTGCTTTGATTAACACCTTGATCAAGGGTGTTGGGCGAAGCCAGTGTCCAAAGTCTGGTTCGGCTCGGAATAATAAACCGCTCTATGCCCCATCTGACCACACGTGTGACACTTTAATGGTGGAAAGTAGCATTCCGAACTAAAGTGGCCTGGACGACCACAATTATAGCAAGTCACTGTGTGATTTGAGGTACCCGGAGTGGGACGGTAACCCCTCTTTCCTTTATTAGAACGTGACGGTATCGGCAAAGCGGTTAGTAAATGCTGTGACTTGAAAGTTGCCACCCTTAGAGCCAGAAAAATTTCCCCCGACTTTCTGCTTCTTCGGTTCTTCAACGGTATCATTGTCAGGGCTCAACATATCATGGGCTAAAGCTCTGTCCTGATACTCTTTCAGTGTGGTACAAGCAAATCCGGCCATGTACCGCCGTAAGTCCAAATTCATCCGCATATCAAAATAACGGATCTTATCACGCTCGCTACGCACTTGATCCTTCACATGGATCAATTGTTGGTTGTACTCCACGATCGCCTGCGAAACGGGAATTTCTTGTGGTTTAGCCTCGAAGAAGGCTCGGATTCGGCTCTCTCGTACCGGCCAAGGACAAAACTCGGCCTCCAAGAGCTCCTTAAATTCATCCCACGAGGCAATACAATCCTGTGGCTTGATGACCTTCCACCAAGTAGCGGCCTCCTTAGTGAGGAAATACTGAGCAATTGGTACTTTCCTCACCTCGGGGCAATCAACCGCTTCGAAAATCTTCTCCAATTCCGCTAGCCAATCTTTCCAGCCTAACGGGTCTGTGGCACCGCCAAACTGTGGAGGGTGCATACGGATTACATTCTGAAGCAAGGCATCCGTGTTTGGGTTCGGGTTATTCAGTTGAACAGTTTGGGCTAAAATGGTCATCTGAGTAGCCAATTGTTGAAGTGCATTCGCCACTCCAACGTCTGCGTTGTTCCCCTGACCGTCTGATCGTCGTGCCGACTCTCGGTGTCGGGATGCACCGAGTTCGACAAATCAGGGTTGGTCGACCCCGCCAGGCCCGATGGAAACGGCCGCGCCACGACCCCTTCCTCGTCCACGGCCACGACCACGGCCACGGCCCCTACCAGCTGACATACTGAAGAACACACAAGGTACGTAATCACAATTCAAACGCACGACATTAAGGTGATCGATTCTCAAGAATATCCATAGAAGAAGCATAACGAATAAGGAAACATTAGAAGAGTAAGAGGTCTTAGAATTACCGGTCGCACTGTGATGATGGCAGAGTAGTGATACTGTGGACAATTGACGACTCATTCGACCCAAAAGACCGACAGCCTAGGTATCCATAGACCTAAGCTCTGATACCATATTCTGTAACACCCCAAAGTTATTCAGGGTATATTACAGCGCCGTGAGCCCCGCCGTGGGACCCACAAGGCTAAATATACGCGGAACTGTAAACTTTGACCGAGAAGGTCTACACACAATAGAATGAAAACATTACAATGGTATTCAAAAACAGAACCAATGTATTCACAGACATCACAATACGAATCAATACTTCGGCAAACACAGGCCGGGAATCAAAGAAAATGGAAAACAATACTCGAGTATTCCATAACCAATCGAAGACAACAACCTTTGAACGGAAAACTCATAACACCACTGGAAGAAAGACACAGTATCACACTTGCCCACCATCTTCATGCCGACCCGATACCTGCCTGTCCGACCTCTTGGAACCTGAAATACATGAAACGTATTTCCCCCATAAAGTTAGCCGTCGAATAGCTAGTGCAAGTATATCAATATGAAACACAATACTCCTCGACAATAAAGTAAATGTAACCGTCAATTCATCAATTCAAGACTAGTATTCCGGAATAACTAAAATCTCATAAGACGTATGTGAATGCCGTAGAAACGGTTCGTTCATATCATACGCCGATACGTATGTGAATGCCGTAGAAACGGTTCGTTCATCTCATACGCCGATACATGTAGGAATGCCGTAAAAACGGTTCGTTCATTACATGCCAACAATACATACATGAATGCCGTAAAAACGGTTCGTTCATAATATGCCATCAATATATCTATGAATGCCGTAAAAACAGATCGTTCATAATATGCCATCAATATTTCTTACTTTCAAAGTCGAGAACGTACAATCATAAATGTATACTTGCCTTTGAGACGTCGAGAAATCGAATGGAGGAAAGGTATGAGTTTGGTAGGTCCAAGAACGCGCTTCCGGCACCTAAACGATTCGCAAGGAATATGATAATTAATTATCCATACTCAAATTACACGAAGAGACTCCCGAAACTCGTCTACGATTCAAGAAAATATACGGGTGAACAACTAAAGGTTGGGAAATCGCCCAAACTCCCACAAGTCCGAAAACGGCACAATCCAACCCGTAAAATCGTAAGAAAACACTCATACGGTATAGATATATCAAAATCTCAAGGTTCTCAAGCTTCAATCGGATAAAACGGACGAATCTACGAAAACCCCCAAAATCCAACACAAAATTCAAAGTGTTCTTGAATAATCTTTCAATAATCCGATGAATAATCAAACATGTCCATAATCACGCATATATCACTTCATACACCATGATTTTATCATCCAAAACGTCAATACCCACACAAAATCGAGAAGTCAAGATGTCGAAGAAATTACCTCTTGAATATCCAAGCTCTATGATCCAAGGAATACGCGTTAGATCTACTATCCGGGCATCCCAATCGAATGAAAGTGGTAAAAATCCAACACACAAGTGATAGATGTGAGAAAACTCCTCCCTCAAACTCTCTCTCTCGCAGGTGGAAGAAGGAAATGGGGAAATGAGCTGCATCTCGCTCAAAAAGCACAAATAATGCAGTTGACCGCATTTTGTGCCGCGGCTCAGCCCAGGTGTGCCGCGGCACAGCCTAAAATTGCTCCTGTGTTTCGGCGGTGTGCGCGGCTCGGCCAGTGTGCCGCGGCCTGGTCTGATCGGTTTTGGTGAGGATGCAACACAAGTGTGCCGCGGCTCGGCTAGGTGTGCGCGGCAATGACTCGGCGGTGTGCGCAAAGATCGCCGGAGTGTGCCGCGGCACCCGGTACAGTCCGCTCGGCCAGATTTAGGAAATGTGTGTGCCGCGGCGCACATTCCTTGTGCCGCGGCTCACACCCCCTTCGGGTCCTAAAATGATGAAAAATGACCCGGGAAGAGAATAAAAGCAATAGGATTCAATGTCTGGGCAACAATAACACGAAATAGAAGTACGGAAACCCCAAAACGGTGGTTCCAAGCGATGATTACAAGGGTTCGCCCAACAAATCACGATTCGAAGAACATGAAGAGGTTTGAAATGACATGACTTTCGACCGGGTATTACAGTGTATACTTAAATAATCACAGTTAAATAAAACAAGTAAGGCAGAAGGTAAATAACACAGTATTTAAAGTGGTTCGAGGTAAACCCCTCTACGTCCACTGGTCCTCCACACAGGAGTAAAAAGTTTATTATAATTACTGCGTACACAACTACGTAATTATAACAACACTTAATCAATATATCGTTCACACAGATTGATATAAAGATCTTAGCTTCAACCGTTCACACATATTGGTTTGAGCTAACACTATAACTGGCTTCTTCACACACAGTTCTGAAGCTTCATCTTCTTCAATGCAATTCCTTCACACACAGTTCCGGAGTAGCAAAGATTACTCAGTTCACACAGGGCTGATCTGGGTTTGTTCAAATGATAGAACAGGGCATGAACAACAGCTTTGACTTTCTGAGCTTCTAGCTGATGATGTGTTGTTCACGATTTTAGCACTGTATATCTCTTTATATCCGAATAGCAGTAAGCTTTTGGAGATATGTTTTGCTCTGATGTATATGATAACTTCGTAACTTGGTAACTGATGATCTTCAAACTCTGGAGATATATATAGTCTCTGAAATATATCTGTTGGAGATCTATCCATTGGGCAAGATTCTGTGACAACAGATATTCAATTGAGATCCGGATATTGCGGGATTTGAAGATCTTTCTGACTTACAGTATTTAAATACTTTATCCTTTAGTATTTAAATACTTCTTTATCAACGGGACTTGACTTTTAGTGAAGACTGAAGATTTCTTCTTTGTCCTGTTGAGAGCTGTATGGAAGGATTACGTATTGATAATTTCGAGACAACTTCCATACTTAGTCTTTATGAGACTTCTTTGCTGTACTGAAAGATATGCTGGATCTATGAGAGGTCTTCGATACAGGTTGACACTATAGATCAACTTTTCGATACAGTTCGCTTACTGTATGCAGGATTGGTATATTGTCAAAACATACTGACACTACGATCAATACAGGGCAGTATCGATACAGGGATTTGTTATCCTAACAAATTCGATACAGGGTATTGTTATCCCAACAATTTCCCCCTTTTTGACAATTTGCCAAGACTTTAAATCTTTCAAGTCCTTCTTGATGATGCCAAAACCTTCTTCATGAAGCGAATGACTTTCTTTGATGACTTCGGGCAGATTTCTTGGTCTTCTGTCAAATGATCTGGCTTTTAGTAACTTAGACTAATTTATGAACTGCTCGTAGGCGAGTTCGATACAGCTAAGAATTTTTACAACTTAAGCTTATGATTGGAGCGCAAGCACAATCTTACAATGTATTCTAGATGCATACAACTGAATCTATGAACTGTTTGTAGACAAGTTCGTTCAGCTTAATTTTCAAACAAGTTTCTATACTTGTGATTGTTATCCTAACAATTTAAGTTATGTAATCATACATTAACACAGTAGATTACAAGTTGTAATCTTTCAAGACAAGCAAACATTTTATTGATATTCAAAAATAGAGTACAAGGATTTGCTGTTTTGAAAGAAAAATTACAAACAAAAAATACAAGGATTTTAGCTCCTATAATCAGAATGTCTACATGGCCTCTTCTCTGGATCATGCTCGGTTCCACGCCACCAGTGTTGTAGGGAGTCATTGCCTCGATCTAGGTAGATTGCTCTACCTTCGTAGGATCTGTCGAAGGCAAGAATCCAGTCTTCTGGATGGGTGATATGATCTCCTCTTCTATGCTTGGATTTCATTTCTTGCTGGAGAGGAAGCTTTCCTTCTTCTAACATCTTCGTGAATTTGTGTGAAGCATCCGCTAATGTTTTATAACCTTTGAAGACGATGGATTCCCTGACGAGTTTTGCAAAATATCTCATCAGTTCATTTCTCCTCCATTGTTTCACTTCTTCGGCAGTGGGATGGCGGTTGGTTGGCAGACGAATTTCAGAAGGTCTTTGAATAATGCTTTGCCAAGGGACACTGGGGTCATGAAACTCAGGTCGAGAACCTGAAATCCTGAAACTTTGAGAGGGTGGGGCTAATTTATTCAATTCAGCGGTAATGCTGACTTGAGTAGCATTAAATTCCCTTTCATGCTGAAGCCTTGTTCTACTCGCTGCTTCTATTGCTTCTTCCCCTTTTTTGGCGTCATCAAGACGTTCTAGGATCTCCAGTGCGGCATCTTGTTTCGTCTCAATGTTTGTCATTCTCTCGACAAGGGTGGAGAGCACCTGCGACATATCTTTAATACTTTTGTCATGGGCTCGAAGCTGGGAAGATGTTTCGATCATTGCAGATGTTGTCTTGGCCTCGGATATGCGCATTTTGGATTCCTCGTCTCTTAGGAGTTGCTTTTGTTTCTCTTGCAGATTCTTCAGGGCTTGCTTGAAGACTTCTGGCAAAACAGTGAAGGCTTCGACTACGCGAGAGACTTCATGCTGTAATCCAGTCATCTCTTCAACAGAAGAAGTATGCATCCAATTCAGAGCTTTTTCAACTGAATACAAGGCATTGACTGCATCCTGGATAAAGACGGTTTGAAGGCCAAGAGCACGCAATCGCTCTTTCCTAGCAGCAGTGTTGGGAGAATCCGGCTTGGCGAAGTCCTCGACTCCATTTAACCTTCTCAGATTCACGTTGGGACGTGGAGTGAGTTGGACATCCTAAGGTGTGGTACCGTCGTCGGATTCCACGGTTGATGGGGCGGGAGCAGCAGTTTCGGGTTCGGCAGCAGGGGGTGCGATGTCCTCCTGTGTCGAAGGGATTTATGAAGACATAGATATAGGAGGGACTGATTCCTCCTGTTGTCTCTCAACAACTTCTTCTTCTTCTTCTTCCTTTTCTTCTTCTTCTTCTTCTTCTTCTTCTTCTTCTTCTTCTTCTTCTTCTTCTGCAGCAGCAGGCTCGGGTGCCTATTCCGAAATATTTTCTTCTTCCTCCGCGACAGGAGGGACTAATTCCTCCTGCTCGGGAATAAAATCTGGTTGTTGCGATGGGAGCTCATGGCGGCTTGATGTCCCTTCATCATTTTGTTGAAACTGGGGGACTTCTCTTTCGTGAGCCTCCCCACGGCTCATTCTCAGACCTGCCTGAAAGGCATCGTCGTCGTCGTCTGAATCGTGGTCTTCTTTTGGATTTTCGGGAGATTCCTCGGACTTATCTTTTCCTTTTCTTCTGGCATCAGATTTTTGCAAGAGATGGCTTTCAATCAACTCTTTGCAGAATAGATTGTCCCATTGGATCAGGGCTTCAACTTCTGTGGAGTCCGTCACTTCCAATACGAATCTTTCTTCATGTCTCCACTCACTCCAGTTGTATAGGGTATCGTACGGAGCTAGCCTGTAGCTTTTCAATTGAAGAAATTTTTCGTATGCCTGCTCAATTTGCACAGAGAGAAGGGTTTTGTTGATAATAGTGTCCGGGGAGGGACTTCGTACAACGTCTGAGTCCGCTGTAGCGAGGGGTTCCTCTATAGGTATGGGATCCTGTAGGGAATAGGGATTCCTTACAAGGTATGGTGCCCCGAAGGAAGGTGGATCATGTACAGGTGTGGAATCCCGCATAGGAGAGTTAGCTGTTGGCTCCAAAGGGGCAGCCGACTCGATAGAGTCTTCTAAGTTGGCAGATGACCTCATATCCGTCGTTACCGCCAAAGGCTCGGGATTTAGTGTCGATACAGTAATGGGCATCTCTTCTGCAGGGGTTGGGTCCTGGGGTAGTTGTTCAGTGGGTTGCGCCACGGTAGAAGCTTCCTCGGAGGTTTTTGTGGATTTGGCTTTAGAAAGCCTCCTCAGCTTCCTTTTCGGCTTCTCAGCAGCAATAGGTGTCTTGCTGTGAGATCTCTTTATTTTCCTTGAAGACTCCAAACTCGGGGACTTCAAAGAAATATCCCTTGGATCTTCAGACACGGGCATACTTCGGACGGATGGTTGGTTGCAAACCAGAGTGCTCTGGTTAAAAGCCGAAGGCTTGACGCCTCCTAAGTAGATCCGAGAGCTGATTTTCTTCGCATCTGCGGATTGTGGAAGTCCGCCTTTCGTTAAAATGTGGTTTAAAAATAAGCCAAACGATTTCTTTTGAGTGGCAGGCTTGAACACTTCTTCCTGCAAGCGCTTCAAAATAATCTGGCACCAATTGACCTTTTCACAGGTCAAAATCGCAACCATCATTCTAAATCTAAGATTAGTACACATTTCAAATGCACCAGTGCGATTTTCGATGATTCTGCAACCAAAATCATGCAAGTACACGTATGGCAAACAAAAATTCTTCTTGTGACAGGTGGTGTGAACCACTTCAACCATAGTTGAGCCGGTGAACAGGCCATAGTACTTGGTCATCAGCTCTTGAGACCCAAAAGTCTCAATTTCTTCCATGGTCAGGCCATCAGCGGGCAGCCTGTAAATGTTCTGGAGAAGATCTCGGTCGATGCAGATCTCCACTCCTTGAATGACAACAGTGATGTCAGCGACATGGCCTCCCTGGGCCAGCGACAGAAAGCAAACGACAGCATTGAGGTAAAAGTCCTCAACCAAGTGAACGTCGTATTTCTCGGTGGTGTGACTCCCAAGGCGGTAGAGGCCTTGCTAATGGAGTCTGGTGATGATGAACTCCATTGGTTTGACGTCATTAGTTTCAGAGAGAATACGCTCGATGACGACAGATCTGGAGAAGATCCGTCCATCGATGATGTTCGAGGCTTTCTTGAGGGCGGAAGAAGATGTCTGAGCAGCCATTGGTGATTCTCAAGAAAATATGAAAGAGATTAAGAGAGATTTGCAGTAAAACACATAAAAACTTATAGGCTGTATTTGCTTGAGTGCTCTTAAATTTTGCAGAAAGCGTAAAGAGTCTCAAATGGCAGTATCAGTCCTTTTATAGTGGGCGGCGAAGAAGGGTTTTCCAGAGAATGAATGGTCAGATTTAAGGGATGGGAACCGGTTTTTAAAATGAACGGTCATGATGAACTGAGTGTAACTGGTACACTTATCCATGGAATATTAAAATATGAGCGGGTCCTACTTCTGACATTTGTTGTTACCCTTAATGCCTGAAACGGCGGTTTTAAACATTAAACAATTTGAAAACATCGCGGCTTTTGAGATTCAGTTGTCCAGATGTCGTGTAAGGCATTTAATGTAAGTGACGTTTGACATGAAAATAGGGCACGTAGACAAAAATTATTTTAAAATGAAATATTATAATATATATACTGAATCGAAATCCTATAGTATGTGCTGTATCCGCGACGATACAACGTTCCCCCTTAAAAGGTACATATAGGTTTTAATTCCATACAACAAATTTTGGATTAATGCTGTATTCATGGGTCGTACTGTATTCCCCCTTAATTATTGCACAAGTCAGTTGTAGGATGATTCATATGTCTTTGTTCCCTACAGTGCTGTATTGAAGGCTCTGAGTGTACAGATAATTAATGGTGGATACTGTATTCTTGGGTCTTACAGCATTCCCCCTCAATTGTTGAGTAAAAACAGTAAATTACTTACAGGGAGTCAGGCTGTAGCATTCCTAATTCTTGTCTAAGCATGTTGAATCTTGCTGTGTCGAGAGGCTTGGTGAAGATGTCGGCCAACTGAATATCTGTATGAACCTTTTCGAGCCGAACATCCTTGTTCTCGACATGATTCCTTATGAAATGATGCTTCATGTTGATATGCTTAGTGCGCGAGTGCAATACAGGATTGTGCGTGATTGCAATTGCACTCATGCTATATCACATGATTGGCGTCTCTCTGGCTTCAATCCCATAATCTGACAACTGCTGCTGCATCCAAAGGATCTGCATGTAGCAACTACCAGCAGCATAGTATTCTGATTCAGCCGTGGAAAGTGAGTTTGGCAATTGCTTCTTACTGAACCAAGAAACGAGTCTAGGTCCAAGAAAGTGACAAGTTCCACTCGTACTCTTCCTATCTAGCTTGCAGCCTCCGAGATCCGAGTCGCTGTATCCAACTAAATCGAATCCGCCTTCTTTAGGATACCACAGTCCTACATCGACTGTTCCTTTAATGTACTTCAGGATTCGTTTAGCTGTATTGAAGTGTGATTCATTAGGTGCTACTTGATATCTCGCACACACTCCTACAGCAAACCGGATATCGGGCCTGCTAGCCGTTAGGTACAGGAGCGAGCCAATAAGCTTCCTGTAGAGTGATTGGTCAACCGACTTTCCGGCTTCATCAGCACTAATTTGCACGGAAGTGCTCATGGGAGTTGGCGATGATTTGGAAGTGTTCATTCCAAATTTATTGAGAACTCCTTGCTGTATTTTTCCTGGTTGATGAAAATACCTGTAGGCAACTGCTTTACCTGCAAACCTAGGAAATAACTAAGTTCTCCCATCATACTCATTTCAAATTTACTTTGCATGAGATGAGAGAACCTTTGACACAAAGCAAGGTTAGTTGAACCAAAAATTATATCATCTACATAAATTTGCACCATCAAAAGGTCATCACCTTCCTGTATTTTGAACAAAGTCTTGTGCACAACACCTTTCTCAAATCTATTATCGGTTAGATACTGGGATAGGGTCTCATACCAGGCTCTAGGGGCTTGCTTAACTCCATACAGTGCTTTCCTCAGCCTGTATACTAGGTTGATGCCGTCTGTGTTGGCAAACCCTGGTGGTTGTTCAACATAAACTTCTTCGGCAAGGTCTCCATTTAACAATGCACTCTTGACGTACATTTGGTATACAATAAAGCTCTTATGGGCGGCAAAGGCTAAAAATATCATAATGCTTCTAGTCTGGTTACATGGGCAAAGGTTTCATCGTAGTCTATGCCTTCTTCCTGTCTATAGCCTTGTGCGACTAGCCTTGGTTTGTTCCTTATGATTAGTCCATTTCGATCCTTTTTGTTTCTAAATACCCATTTGGTTCCTATAACCGATTGATGCGTAGGTCTGGGTACAAGATACCATACGTTGTTTCTTTTAAAACCGTTAAGCTCTTCTTCCATAGATGTTATCCAATGAGAATTATTAAGAGCGTCTATGGTAGAAACAGGTTCGGACTGGGCTAAGAATACAACAATAGTGCACATGTTGAGTCTTTTAAGCTCGGATTGAGATTTCCATTCAGGAAATGGTGATATCTCAGTATCTAGTTCTTCTTGTGCACACAGTACATTTCCTTGTGTACTTTGTATTCTTCTACGAGTAGAAACACCAGCATCAATGTTTCCAATGATCAGCTCTTGCGGGTGATCTCTCAACCATCTTCGGTCGGGTTCTAATTCAGGGTCCCGTACTGTATCGAGAGTTTCTGTAGATACAGCTTCAGCTTGTACAGCGTCGGCTTCATCTACGTCGATTCTTACAGCTGCGGGGTTGATTTCTAAGTCAACAACAGGTTCTACGGGAGTTGGTGGATCTAAGATGGAGAGTTGTTGAATGTTCTGAGTAATGTCATCTACTCCTGTAGGGTCATGGTGAGGTTCGTTGAATACTACATGAACTGATTCCTCGATCGTCAGCTTCCTTTTATTAAAGATCCTGTAAGCTTCGCTGACGGAGGAGTATCCTACAAATATTCCTTCATCTGATTTCTCATCAAAGGTTCTAAGTTGATCCTTCCCATTGTTCAATACATAGCACCTGCATCCAAAAATGTGAAAATATGAAACTAACGGAGTTTTTGTTGTTCCATACCTCGTATGCTGTTTTGTTGTGGTGTTTGTTGACGATACAGCGGTTTTGAGTGTAGCATGCTGTATTGGTTGCTTCACCCCAGAAATGCTGTGGCAACTTGCTTGCGGCAATCATTGTCCTTGTTGCTTCTTTCAGCGTCCTATTCTTTTGCTCGGCAATGCCATTTTGTTGAGGTGTACGGGCAACTAAGTATTCGTGCTGTATCCCATTTTCTGAACAGTATTGCTCTATAAAGCAGTTAGTAAATTCTGTACATCTGTCGGAACGAATTGACACGATACTCAATGCCTTTTCATTTGGAAGCTTTCTCAGGAGCTCGGGAAGCTTTGATGTTGTTTCCTTATTCTTGCTTAGGAAAATTGTCCAAGCATACCTGGAGTAATCATCAACAACAACAAGATAGTATTTCTTACCTCCCAAACTTACTGGGTCTACAGGACCGTAGAGATCCATGTGTAGCATCTCCAACACTCTGTGGGTTGAAAGGTAGGATTTGCTTTTCAGGGTTGGCTTGATTTGCTTGCCTTTCTGACATGGTCCGCAGACGCTGTCCTTTTTGAATGACACGTTTGGCAATCCTCTCACCATTCCCTGTCTTGAGAGCTTATTGATCATCTTAAAGTTGACATGAGACATCCTCTTGTGCCATAACTAGCTTAGATCTGCAGTGCCTTTGGCAACAAAGCATGGAATTGAGGAGCTCATAGGCTTCCAGTCAGCAATATACATGTTACCTGATCTGCTTCCTGTAAGCACAACTTCTTTGGTCTGGATGTTCTTGACTCTACAGCAATCTATATAGAATTTCACCGAGAACTGTTTATCACAGAACTGGCTAATATGAAGTAGATTGTACTGTAAGCCTTCAACATATGCAACATCGGTGACTTTGAATTTTCCGACAAGAAGGTTTCCTTTCCCTCTTGTTCTTCTTTTAGATTTATCACTGAAGCGAACTTTTGGACCGCGACCTTCTACGAAATCTGATAGCTTGCTTCTCTCTCCGATCATGTGCCAAGAGCATCCACTATCGAAGTACCAGGTGTCCTCCTCTAGGATGTCCTGTATGCAAAGAGATTAAGTAGATTTAGGTCCCCTTTGATTGTTGGGTCCATGTATGTTAGTGCCTTTAGGTACCCAAATTTTCCTGACTGCAATTGGTTACTGTAGGTCACATTCGGTACAGTGTTACGGTATCTACGTGGGGCATAAACGTAGTCGTTATAACCATGATTATTATTATGCATGAAAAATTCAGGGTTATTATTATTAGTCCAGTACGAGTGCTGTCTTGGAGGTGGAGCCATTTTCTTTGGCCTAACAGCTTGCCTTCTGGGTCTCCAGTTGAATTCCCAATGTTGTTGTTGATACTGAGCGGGCACCTCCTGTCTCGAGGAATAACGGGGCTCCTGTATCCAATACCTTGGCGTGCTGTACTGATTGTACTGCCATGCGGGCCTTTGGTATTTGGATACAGCCTTCCTTCTAAACGGCTGTTGGCGCTGTTGATGTGCTCGGGGAGCATGCTGTTGAGTGCGCCTTTCAGGTCTGAATGGCTGGTGATTCCACTGTCTAGAGTATGATTGAGGTGGCGGAATGGCAGCCTTTGCTGTTTGGTGTGCAACAGGTTCCTTCACAGGACTCGAAGTTTCTTTCGATACAGGAATGGGTTCCACACCCCTGACAAACACTGTACTAGTTTTCCCTTTGTTTGAACATGAGCTGTATCCTAAGCCACTTTTATCATGAGCATGTTGCCCAGTGCTTAGAATTTCTTCCATTCTTTTGGACGATTTCTCGAACGATTTCAGAATAGTCTCAAGTTCATCTTCTCGTTTTTCGAGAGTTTTGACTTTGGATTAAAGTAGAACCAAATCATTTGTCTTTCTCTCATTGTGAATTTTAACCTCACTTAGTTCATGAGCAAGTTGATGATTGCTCTCCATGAGTTTTTCAAAATCGACTTTGCTGGTTTCACAATCAATGGACATATTTTCATAATTTATTTTCAGCAAGTCATTTTCATCTTTCAGCTTTATGTTAGACAGTTGGAGCTGTATATTCTCATTTTTCAATGTCTCATGGGACTTTTGAATGTTTTTAAACTCATTCATCATGTTTTCAAAAGTATGAGATGCATTTACTGGAATAGCTGAGGTTGAGCTTACCTCATCGTCGCTATCTTCACCTTCAGGAATGTCCTTGGCCATAAAGCATATATATGCTTTATCATCGAAATCATCGTCAGATGAATCACTTTCAGTGACCACCTGAAGACATTCTTCTGATTTGGATGGTGCGGGGGAGGCTTCTGATTCTCCAATCAGGGCCTTGAGCTTGTTTTTCCAAGCACGTCTTCGTTCATCTCTCTCTTGTTGCTCGGCTTCCGGCAACCTTTGAACTTTGGGATAAGGACATTTATTTGCATAATGTCATGGTTTCCTGCAATTATAACATAGGTTAGCATCACCGGATGAAGTTTCGGTACTTACCTTGTGGACAGGTTTGGGCCTGTAGGGAGTCTTTCCAGACTGCTTGATGAACTTTTTGAATTTGTGCATGAGAAGCGACATTTCATCTTGAGACAGGATTTCATCGTCACTGTCAGCATTCTTGTGACTAGGCTTCGACGAGCTGGGCATGCTGTGTCGACGATTCGATACAGCGACTAGTGATGTAACCTTTGAAGGAGATTCTTCAGCTTTCTCTCTTCTGTCAATATCATACTCAAAAGCTTTGAGGTCAGAGAAGAGATCAAAAGTAGATATTTCATTAAGATTGCAAGATACACGCATAGCTGTGGTCTTAATGTCCCATCGGGCAGGGAGAGATCTGAAAATTTTTAAATTCTTCTCCTTTTGGGTATAAATTTTGCCCAAAGCTTCAAGTTCACCAACAATACCAGTGAATCTGAGGTCAAGTTCCTCAAGTGTCTCAGTTGGTTTCATTTCGAAAGATTCAAATTGCTGAGTCAGTTTTGAAATTTTGTTTTCTTTTGAGAGCTCAGTTCCCTCACAAATTATCTTAAGTTTATCCCAGATTTCCTTGGCTGTTTTACAGCTTTTTACCTTCGAGAACATGCCTTTGTCAAGAGTGACAAATAACGCGTTCTTAGCCACATTGTCGAGATTGGCATGCTTTCTTTCATCTGTGGTCCATTGCTCGCGCTCCTTCTTGAGCATCTCAGCGTAGGCTTGGCCTTCAATCCTTGCGGCCGTGTTTACCTTCATGATCTTAATGGGCCCATCCTGTATAACAAAAATTATCTCTTCGTGCATTGCTGCAAGATGAGCCTCCATCCTAATTCTCCAATCATCAAATTCGTTAATAGAGAACATAGGCACTTTGTTGATCATAGATATATCCATGTGAGAATAAAGGAATGAAAAAGACTGTTTTAAAATTAAGTGATTTTGGATCTGATTCGGTTAAAAATACGACTGATTCTTTTTAGAATCAACCGCTCCGATACCACTTGTTGGCCACTAAGTATACTGGATACAACTTGGAAAGTGTTTTAAACAACAAGCTATATTGATTTTAAATCTGAGTGCGTAGCGAAAGTCTTAAATACAGTAAGTTGCTGTGGATACAGCAACTCGATGTGCAGTGTATACTTAAATAATCACAGTTAAATAAAAAAAGTAAGGCAAAAGGTAAATAACACAGTATTTAAAGTGGTTCGAGGTAAACCCCTCTACGTCTACTGGTTCTCCACACAGGAGTAAAAAGTTTATTATAATTACTGCGTACACAACTACGTAATTATAACAACACTTAATCAATATATCGTTCACACAGATTGATATAAAGTTCTTAGCTTCAACTGTTCACACAGATTGGTTTGAGCTAACATTTTGACTGGCTTCTTCACACACAGTTCTAAAGCTTCGTCTTCTTCGATGCAATTCCTTCACACACAGTTCCGAAGTAGCAAAAATTACTCAGTCCACACAGGGCTGATCTGGGTTTGTTCAAAGGATAGAACAGGGTATGAACAACAGCTTTGACTTTCTGAGCTTCTAGCTGATGATGTGTTGTTCACGATTTTAGCACTGTATATCTCTATATATCTGAATAGCAGTAAACTTTTGGAGATATGTTTTGCTCTGATGTATATGATAACTTCATAACTTGGTAACTGATGATCTTCAAACTCTGGAGATATATATAGTCTCTGAAATATATCCGTTGGAGATCTATCCGTTGGGCAAGATTCTGTGACAACAGATATTCAACTGAGATCCGGATATTGCGGGATTTGAAGATCTTTCTGACTTACAGTATTTAAATACTTTATCCTTTAGTATTTAAATACTTCTTTAACGGGACTTGACTTTTAGTGAAGACTGAAGATTCCTTCTTTATCCTGTTGAAAGATGTATGGAAGGATTACGTATTGATAATTTCGAGACAGCTTCCATACTTAGTCTTTATGAGACTTCTTTGCTGTACTGAAAGATATGGTGGATCTATGAGAGGTCTTCGATAAAGGTTGACACTATAGATCAGCTTTTCGATACAGTTCGCTTACTGTATGCAGGATTGGTATATTGTCAAAACATACTGACACTACGATCAATACAGGGCAGTATCGATACAGGGATTTGTTATCCTAACAAATACGATATAGGGTATTGTTATCCCAACAGACGAATCATTCTAAAGGGGTAGAATCTAGGATGATCCTTTTAATCTCGTAGTGTTGTAGTTAATTGAATATCATTGTGTGCCAGGAATGAAACTTTGGAGTGAGTTTGGATCGTAGCCTCTCCGTTCACTGTTTCTTCGTGTCATATCATTCAAGGCAAGTACATGTATTACATTTCGTTATGTGTGTTATGATTTCGATACGATTGAACTGTGATATCGAGTGCGTGTTTATGTTCTTCCACCCAGGGACGGCTCGATGGGATCTCTGTGGGCTAATACTAATTGGTACGGTCGAGGAAGTGGTTTTCCACCCAGGGACGGTCTGACGGGGAGTCGATACTAATGGGTACGGCCGCGGGTTACCAAGTGTAGATGGTGGTATTGATGAAATGTGTTGATATAATGTTTTGACACAAATGTGATATTCCAGAATATTGATTTCAAATGCTTTCCAAATGAATTTATTGTGTTGAATCGTATCTATATATAATATAGTGTAATTTTGTACTTTCACTAGCTATTCGAATGCTAACCCCTTAAATAGGGGGAAATGCATTTCATGCATTTCAGGTATCGAGCGAGCTGAGGAGCCAACGCAGGAACCGCATGCAAAGGATGGTCAAGCATGATGATGAGGCTCGAGTCTATGTTAATTATGTTGTTTTTATGCCTACGTGGTTTGGTGGAGTTAGTCGAGTAAACATGTTATTGTCTTGAGGAAGTTTTTAAGTCCCCTGCGTGGGCAATGAACTCATTTTACTTTCTGTTTTTCTAAAGTTGAGCTAAAATGTTTTGGCCGAGTCCATAGCCCTATTTATTATTATTAATGTGTCTTTATGGGATTTTTGTGAATTATGTGTCATGTGCTATCCTGGTAGACCTTGTTGAAGGTTCTATGACATGTAATGTCCCTTATGAGATTTGGGGTGTTAAAGTTGGCCGTCCGGAGTAGTCCTTTCAGTTTGTGTTTGTTTTGACTAAGTACTCGAGTACACCGAGTTGTTATTTGATGTTGATGATTACGTATTGATGAATTCTATTCAGTGTCGTCATTTATTCATGAAAAAACTCGGTCTGTAATAATAATTCCATTGTTGGTATTTAATATGTGTTTGTTTTATTTATTTAGCGTCGTAAATCATTATATAAAAGATTCACGGTGCTGTAATCAACCTGAATATCTCGCGGTGTTACATAATCGGAGCTAAGATTATGGATATCTTGGCAGTAGGGTTAAATTAGGGTCCACATGTATCTTTTGGTTAACCGACCATGAATAACATCACTGTACGACCTACGTCGTCATGCAAGTCGTGGTTGTAAGTTTCCTACAACTCAATTGTTGTCCTTAAATATTATTGTCTTTTGTGATCATTAGACTCTAGAACGATATTGTCCTCGTATATTGAGTATGTATGCTTACAATATGTTGAGAGGATGTCGTGAATGTGGTCGCGGTCGTGGGCACGGACGGGGGAATGCTGGAAGAGAAGCTTCACCCTCAATTTCTGATTCTCTGTCGAATTAGGCTAATCTCAGTTCTAGTGAACAACAGGAATCTATAACAATGGTCGAGAGAGAAAAGTGGAGGCAAATGATCATCCTGATGTTCCCGATATGCTTCGTCAAGTGGTCAACCAAATTACCCAATTTGCTCAAGTGGTGGACCGAATGCAAGTGGCGATAGGTCTATAACTGGGAGAAGGATATCAAGGTGTTCTGAACTTGGGCTATCATGGGAATAAGTGGATTTAAGAAGCGGTGAAGATTATCTTCCAAAATTTGATGGTTTTTCTGATGTACCTACATGGGATCACTGGCTGAGGGAATTTGGAAAGATGTTTGGAGGAATCAACTGCCCGAATGACTGAAAAGTCCCCATCGCCCAATATTTGTTGACTGGAGAAGCGTCTGAGTGGTGGGAGGCCATGCGACCTGCTGACCATGATGTTTATTGGGGAGAATTCAAGCTAATGATGGAATCTCGGTATTACCGTCGTCCAATCAAGAGGCTATAGTTCGAGAATTTTCTCCACGCAACCTCTGGACTTACCTATGGCTCAAGTGATTAAGACCTTTAATCATCAACTGGCATTTGTTCGACACATGGTCAGAACCGATGCAGAAAAGATGTTCCATTTTGACATGAGGATGAAACTAGAGATACAACGAAATATGTTGGGATTTGAATGGACCACTCTTTGTTAGTATCAAGATAGAGCCTTGGCATATGAAATGAAAGAAGCAGAAGTGGAAAAATTTTCCGAGTCCAAAAATCAGAAAGTTTCTGGTGGTTTTTCAGAGCACAAGAATAATGGGGTCCATAAAGCCCAATCATATTTTTACTCATCCAGGAGGCCTCCGCATCCATCAAGAGGTGGAAGGAGTTCTAGATCAGCATCAACAGTTACAGATGCAGCGAGGAAATATTTTAACTGTGTCCGATCAGGGCATTTCCTACATGACTGCTCATTTCCTTCCGTGACGTGTTATGAATGTGAACAAGAAGGACACCACGATTTTTGTAGATATGTTGCTAGATCTTTTGGAGCTCATACTTCACAGTAGGCCTAGTGAGGAGCTAGTGTCAAACTTAGCAGAGTGGTTAGCCACACCAGAACTTTGATCGAGGAAGAGGTAGAGGTAGAGGTCAGTATGACAAGAAGGAAGCATCGAGTTTGGGTATGTTCCTCCATGCATTTATGAGATGAGGAGGAAAGATGATCAGAGTATGATGATTATGTCAAGTACGGTTAGATCCTTTCGCAACCAGTTAGTATTTTGTTCGATACATGAGCTATAAATTCTTTTATATAACTATCTTGTGCAAATCGCTTAAAAATTTCTGATTTTCATAAATGCGAGCCTTATATTGTGGGTTTACCAAGCGGGGAAAGGATTGTGGGAAATTTAAAAGCTAGAAATTATCCTGCATCAACCGGAGGCAAGAGTTGGCCTTCAAATCTGATCGTGGTAGATATTCAAGGAGATGACCTGATTCTTGGAGATGATTGTCTTAACTGGTACAGAGCTATTATGAACTACTAGAATAGAAATATTTCGATGGAAGCTGAGGACGGTTCTGAATATTTATTCGAAGGATGGAGACTAAGGAGCTCAGGGAAAGTGATTAAAGCAATAAAGGCTATCAAACTGTTGAAATGGAGTTGTGCCGGATACTGATGTTATGCAATGAAGAAAGACGAAGGAAGAGTAGAACTTTCATTTATTCCTATTGCAAATGAATTTTCAGATGTTTTCCCTAATGAGTTACCTAGATTACCTCCACAACGAGATGTAGAGTGTACCATCGAGTTAGAACCGGGAGTCGCACCTATTTCAAAGGCGCCATATCGCATGCATCCACCAAGATGTATGAGTTAAAGAAGCAACTTGAAGAGCTGTTGAACAAAAGGTTATATCCAACAAAGAGTTTTCTCCTCGGGTGCACTAGTTCTTTTTGCTCATAATAAAGCTGGATCACTCCAGTTGTACATTGACTATCGGGAGCTAAACAAAGTGACGATCAAGAATAAGTACCCGTTGCCTCGGATTGATGATTTGTTCAACCAGTTGCAAGGAGCGCAGTATTATCGAAGATCAATTGAGATTGGGATATCATTAATTGAGGATTAAAGAACCAACATTCCGACGTCAGCATTTAGAACTCACTACGGGCATTATGAATTTGTGGTAATGCCATTTGGTCTCACCAATGTGCTTGCTGTGTTTATACAGATAATGAACGGACATTATGAGTTTGTGGTCATGCCCTTCGGGTTGAATAATGCGCCGGCGGTGTTCATGCAGTTGATGAACAAGGTCTTTATTGAGTATTTGGATAAGTGTGTCGTCATCTTCATTGACGATATCCTTATTTATTCGAGGAACGAGGAGGAAGTTGGAGATTTAGTTAATCATTTGGCGTTGCCTCCATCTTTGAGTCATGTCCATAGCGTTTTTCATGTTTCTCAGTTGAGAAAGTATGTGCCCGATCTAAGTCATATTATCGACTATAGTGAGATTATGTAGCCGAGGATGTTACCTTTCCAGAGAGACCGGTGAAGATCCTTGAACGTCGTGTGAAGAAGATTCAAAACCCGTTGGTTAAGGTGCAATGGTCAAGACATGGAGTCGAGGATGTGACTTGGGAGATGGGAGAGAAGATGCGATCGGGATACCCTGAACTTTTTATTTCTTAAGTTTCGGGATGAAACTTCTTTTAGAGGGGTAGAATGCAATAACCATATTTGCCGTGAATTTTTGGGTTCTGATGTTCTTTCACTTTTGTCGATCTTGTAAGCACTTTTTAAGATGTTGTTGTTGATTTTAGAGTTTCGTACCTTTCGGGACATGTTCATATTGATTGGACCTTGTAGCGATGTTTTGAGTGAGGCAGATAACGTATGATAGGCGTAATCTAATGCACGCTATTTCTGTTGAGTAGCACGCGCTAGATTTGCCTGCAGCGCACGCTAATGGTCCGGGCTTGGCGGAGGTAGTAGCTGTGTTCTGCCCTCTGGACTAGCAGTTAGCGCACGCTAGGCATGAGATAACGCATGCTATTTATGTTGAGTAGCGCGCGCCAGCATCGCATGTAGCGCACGCTAATGGGCTAAGTTGGTAGGGGCAGTGGGGTGATTTCTGTTCTCTGGACTAACAGCTAACGCACGCCAGGCACGAGCTAGCGCACACTATAGGTATTGTGTAGCGCGCGCTAGTGCCCAATGTAGCACACACTAGCTAGATGGGCAGTGCGTTTTGGAATTTTTGCATGGTAACAGTTAGCGCATGCTAAGGATGTGGTAGCGCACGCTAACATCGCAGGTCAGAAGCTACTGGACTACCGGGTGACCCCGTTAGCGCACGCTAACCTTGAGTTTTAGCACGCGCTAATCAGACACAGTATATAAGGAGGGTCAACCCTGTTCTTCGTCATCTTTCATCTCTTTTCTTTATTTCCGACTAGAGAGCACGAAAGGGCGATTCGGAGGCGATTTGGGGGCAACCTTTCATCATCCATTATCATCTTTGGTCGAATAACAAGGATTATACAACATCTAATCCGTTCCTTCTCTCCGAATCAAGGTAAATTCCTTAGAATCCTAGTTTGGGGAAATTTTGGGGATTTTCTTATATCCGTCCGATTTATCCATCTTGAAGCTTGAAATCCTTGAGATTATGATATATCTAATCCGTATCCGCTTTACCCTTATGATTATATGAATGATTTTGCGTATTACTTGAAGTACAGAGGGTTTGGATGATTTCCAACCTCTATGTGAATACTTTGAAGATTTATGAATCGTAAAAGAGGGGGGGTTTCGGGAATCTTCCTTGAGAATTTAGTATTGATGATTGATTATCGTATTTCTCTACGAACTGTTTAGGCCCGAAAGTGCATTCTTGGACCTCTCGAGCGTGAACACCATTTTTCACTTCAGTTCTAATGTCTCGAAGGCAAGTATATGTTTATGATTGTACGTTCTCGACTTTGAATGTGAGGTATATGAATTGTATGATTGTATATATTCACTCTGGGACGGACTTACGGGCACTCAGAGGGTTCCGTTGCCTCTGGTGCATTTCGACGAATATTTTGGGTTAACCACTCTGGGAGGGTCCGACGAAGCCTTAGAGGGTTCCGTTGCCTTTGGTGCGGTTCCATGGTTAATCATGTATGTATTGAAATGAAGTGCTATGAGATTTAGGCCCTGTTTAGTTCAGGAAAAGTATTCCACTTTTCCAGAATAATATTCTAGAATACAAGAGAATTTGGAAAACATGTTCAAAAACAGTTCAGTTTGAATAATTTGGAATAGGCTATATTCCAATATTCCATTTTTCTCGAAAACCAAGTCTAAATTTGAACTGGAGTATTCCAAAAATTTGGAATAATGGAATACCGAATATTCCAAATTAGAAAACTGGACTGTTTCTGAACATGTTTTCTCCAATTTTCCATATTTTTTTGAAAACGGAATATTTTGGAATACTCTTGAAAAATTTAGAATAGAATAATGGAATACTTGTCCGTAACTAAACAGGCCCTTAGTTATTCCGGAATACTAGTCTTAAGTTTGATGAAATGAGTACATTTACTTTTTTGTCAAGAAGTATTGTGTTTCATATTCGATATACTTGTACTAGCTGTTCAATGGCTAACCCCTTTTGGGGGAAGTACCTTTCATGTATTTCAGGATCTAGGAGAGGGGAAAGGCGTGTACCGGGTCGGCATGAAGATGATGGCAAGAGTGATATCGTGTCTTATTTCTGTCTGTGTTTTTGTACCTTGTTCCATTTGGTATTGTTGTACTTGGAATGGTTTGAATACTCGAGTAATGTTTCAGTTATTCATGATGTTGTGGCCTATTTTGCCCTGGGTTTCAAACTCCCAATGTATTGTATTCTGTCGAATCGATTATTACATTGGTGTCATCCTTATTACCTTCTATTAGGTTTATGTTTAGACCTTGTCGGTTGAGTTTTATGGTTCCGTGTAATTATAGCCTTGTGGGTCCACGGAGGGGCTCATGGCGCTGTAATATACCCTTAATAACTTGGGGGTGTTACAGATTATTCTGATACGAGAGGAATTATTCTATCAATACGATATCTACATTCTTGTATCAACATGAGCTATCTTTTGTAAAGACGAGTTTTCTTACTCGCAACTTTTGTTGAGTTATTGTGAGGTTGTCTTGTATCCTTAAAAACAAGAGAGATTATAATGAGGTTGTTTTTGTGCCCGGAAATCAAGAAACTATAAAGTTCGGCACTAACCTTGAAAGTGTTATTGTAAGAGTTGGCACTAAACTAGAAAGTGCATTCAAAGTTTTAGAAAAGTCCTAGTCGATAACACTAGGTAGGGGACGTAGGCTGGTTTATAGCCGAACCTCTCGAATAATTTCGTGTGTTCTTTCTTTTCCACACTTCTATTACTCCGATTAATAGCTTCCTCATAAAAAGAGTTCAAAACTCTACTCCGCAATATTCAACCCCCCCTTCTAGTGGCTGTACCAATCCAACATATATGATCCCTGGGCATCACGGCCTCCCACCACTCCGCAACTTCCTTTTCCAGGAGGTATTGAGTAATAGGTACTCTCCTATCATCAGGACAAGCTACAGCATCGAACGTCCTACCTAACTGAAAAAGCCAATTCTCCCAACCTAGGGAGTCAGTAGAACCATCAAAGCGAGTGAGTGTATCTTAGTCACTTTCTGAAGCCATTTACTAGCTCCGTCCTCCGGGGTCGGGGGCGGACTCTGACACCCACCTTGAGCGATCTGAGTTAACTGAGCTACTAACTGCTGAAGTATAGCAGTAGATCCTGGGTCGCCGTTATTACCCGACGACTGGCCTTGGATGACTGATAAGTTCTGTTTCCCGTCAGAGCTCAGGGGTAGAGTATTCGGCATTAAATGTGAGGCCGAATCTGCAGATGACTGTGAAAGCGGAACCTCCTCACTGTTAGCACCAGGACCACGACCTCGGTCGCGTCCCCTAGCTGGTCTACCACGACCTCTCAACATACTGAAGAATAAGAATTGAAAAGAACAAGATCAGCAAAAATCACAATTTATAAAGTTGGTATCCCAACTCATAATTTCAATTTACGTAAAAGAAGTAATACAAGAATGTAATAGTTTGAGGAGATTTACAACCACGAGTCGCATGAAAAGATGGTATCATGATGATATTAGGCTCAACAACTGACTCTTACGACATGAGTGGCAGACCCAATTTAATTGACAACCTAGGTATTCACATCCTAAGTCTCTGATACCATAAATGTAACACCCCAAATCTCATAAAGGGTACTACACGCCGTACAACCTTCAACAAGGTCTACCAGGCTAGGACATTCCCACAAATCACAATAAAACCCATAACGACACATTAATAATGTAAATAAGGCCGTGACCTTGGCCAGAATATAATTCAGATGCAGACAGACCAAATGTAAAATGAATTCATTTCCCACGCAGGGGACTTCAACGACATCATTAAACCAATAATACGCTCACTCGACTAACTTCAACAACTGTATAAGCATAATAAAATAAATAACACAGACTCGAGCCTCATCATCATCCTTGGCCATCTTTAGCATGCTCTCCTCAGATCGCCCGATACCTGAAATGCATGAAACGCATTTCCCCCATTTAATGGGTTAGAATTTGAATAGCTAGTGCAAGTACACATTTACACAATATTATATACGAATAATATCCAACATGAATATTACATTTGAAAACATTATAAAACAATATTCCGGAATACTACATTTTCATCAAGACATGAACATCATGAAAAACCGTAGCATCACATTTCATTATCACAAAATCCACACTTGGTAACCCGTGGCCGTACCCCTTAGTATCGACCCCCAGGGGCCCCGTCAGACCATCCCGAGATGGGAAACCACTTCCTCGGCCGTTCCCCTTAGTAGCGGCCCCCAGAGTTCCCGTCAAACCGTTCCCAAGTAGAAGAAGCACAACGATACTCACACACGCATTTATCATAAATCATTATTTATGTCGAAATCACATTATACATAACATAATGTAAACTATGTACTTGGGTTGATCAATAAGACATGAAGAAATGGTGAAAGGAAAGAGTTTTGGTCCAACTCCCTTCAAAGGCTCGTTCCTAAATCACAACGACACGAAATCCATTACCACACTATGGAAACATAGGAAATCATCCTAAGTTCTACCCGTAGGAACAATTCGTCGTACATTACGAGGGTATAATTCAACATAATCGTATAACGGAGGAATCTACAAATTTTATCCCACAAAACTACAAGAGTAACAAAGGATTCTGAATGTACAACTCTAATCTAACAACAATATCGGTCAGGTCAGAATAATAAGATGGAATCACAAGAAAATCCCCCAAAATTCCCAAAATTTAGGGTTTAAATCGATTTACCTTGATTCAGACGGTGGAAGATGTTAGGACTATGATTACTTCTTGTTAGGGACTCAAATCTATGGATAGATGATGAAATTTCGCCTTGATTCACCCTCTCTCTCGAACAAAATCGCCAGTTCATTGGAAGAAGAAGAAGAAAAGAGAAAATGGCAAAACAGGGTTGAAGTCCGCCTATATATAGGTGAACTTAGTTATGTACATATGGAAATACGTGTTACGTACACAACATGCTTAACATACATTAATGCGGCTGCATTACATACACAACGAACCCCACAGATCTCAATGCCTCAATCATAGATTATATTACGTATGTTGCATGGCAAGCATAACATACGTAAAATATGGATAGCGTATGCTATGGTCGAGTGTTAACGTACGTAATAGCTTGTCCAGTGCTCACTGACCTGGTGCCCAGGTATCTTTATGTACGTTAAGGAGTTGGAATAGAGTACGTAATTCACTTTTACGTACGTTAAGTCCTACAGGTAGTGTACGTAAAAGTGACTCCAGAGGCTACTAGCCAACTTACACAATTGAAATAACGTACGCTAAGTAATAAGCATAATGTACATTATACTCATAAACTAGCAGTCCAGCTCTTATAAATAGGAACACAATGGGCTATACGATTATCCTTCTAACATGATACATCCAGGAATGAACATCAATAACTAGCCAAAATATCACGATAATAGAACGGGTACAATATACGACACGAAACACACAAAAATTGAATCTAGTACCAATGAATTACAACAGTTTGGAGTAAACGAATGAAAAAAATGTGGATATTACAGAGGCAGTAGAAGTCAAGATGGGCAGGGTTATTGATTGGCCCACATCTCATTATAATAGGCCCACCCAACCGAAGTTAGAGCTCTACTGTCGGTTCCACAGCATTATGGGAATAAAACGGATGAGTGCAAGAACCTAACAAATGAGATCGAGAGGCTAGCTCGAGTAGGGCACCTAATGGAGTTCACGTACCAACAAAGAAATGGAGGTCGGAAGAAGCTGCCCGTGCCACAGGGGAGTATAGGGGTGAAAAAGGAAGCTCCTCGAGGGCCTCCTACGGCCAGTCCAAGAAAGGAGTAATTCATATGATATCAGCGGGACCAACCGACGGAAGTTATAATCAATCCAGGAAGGCACACACAAAAAGTAAAATATCGCCGGTTGAGGAGGTCACCTGCGTAAGCAGAGGACCCATCATCCGATTTACTCCTGCAGACTATAAAGGGATACACGTATCCCACAATGACGCACTTGTCATCACAACATAAATTGCTAGTTATGGTGTACAAAGGGTCTTCATTGGTACCGGAAGCTCGGTGGACATACTATTTTACGATTGTTTCAAACAAATGATTCTTGAGGTGGAATTAAGAAAGGTATATACGGCACTCTATGGGTTCTGTATGACCGAGGTACAACCAGTATGATAGGTGGTACTCCCGATGGTTTGGTCAGGTACCTCACAGAAAGGTCAAGACAATCATAAATTTTTGTCATTGACACCAAGTTCGCATACAACCCCATTCTACGGCATCCCAGGCTCAACAAGTTCGAAGTAGTGGTGTCCACATGCCATATGAAGGTAAAATTCCTAGTGGGAAACAAGATTGGGGAAATAGCTGGAGACCAATTCATTTCCCGATCTTGCTACCAGACAATAGTGAAGCATGGGGTGCAAAATAATTAAAGAACACCCGAGCTAAGAGGCTTAGAAACAGAGCAGATAAAAGATAAGAGGCTAAAAGCGGCAAAGGAAGCTTAGGAGGAAGGTGTCAAACCTAACGAAGAGTTAGGCAAGCCAGAAACAAAAATTCATGTGGGAAGTCGGTTTGACAAAGGGCTAAAAGAATGTTTGATTCGCCTACTAAGGAAATTTGTAGACATATTCGCATTATCACCCGAGGACTTGGTAGGAATAATCCAATAATTGCCGAGCACGGATTAAACATCGGCCCAACAGTGAGGCCACTAAAACAAAAAGAGAAGGCACTTCAGGCCAGAGATGGATGGAATTATTGGAGAAGAGGTTGACAAACTCCTCCGGGCTGGACACATAACTGAAATCCAGTTCCCAGAGTGGTTATCCAATGCTGTCATGGTGGGAAAAAGCCAAGGAAAATGGAGAATGTGCATTGATTACCGAGACCTAAACAAGGCATGTCCCAAGGACCACTGTCCGTTACCTCATGTAGATCAACTAGTTGACTCATCATCGAGGTGCGAGATGCTCAACATGATGGATGTCTCCCAGTGATATCATCAAATCCCCTTAGTACCCGAAGATAGAAAGAGAGTTAGCTTCGTAGTATCAAAAGGAAGTTTCTATTACGTACGCATGTCTTTTAGGTTAAAGAATGCAGGAGCAACACATCAAAGGATGATCAAGAGAATCTTTCAATCACAAAACGGTCGAAATATGGAGGTTTACATGGATGACATGCTGGTGAAAAGCATAAAGGTATGGGAACATATAAAAGATCTAGAAGAAATCTTTGAAAACCTGCACACATACGGGATGAAACTCACTCCATCGAAATGTTCCTTTGGGGTGAGATCGGGAAATTTTTTAGGGTATGTGGTTACAGAGCAGGGTATCAATCTCAATTCACTACTAGAATACCCTTATAGTGACACTTTTCTTATGACACTTATAAACAAGTGTTGCTATATGTACATGTAATGACACTTTAATGTTTTATTAATTTTATAATCATATTTTGTGATGCTAAACAGACTTTTCTTTTCTATTTCACCGCTCCATCGTGTATCAAAACCTATCTGCTGTCTCCGCCTCCACTACCTCTCAAATCTCTCTATCTCTGCCTCCGCCCCATTACCTCTGAAAATCTGTCCATCTCAAGAACCATTTCTTCTTCGGTTGGCCTCCAATTTCCGTACGTCGTCTTTGAACTCGGTCACGCCCACGTCACATCTCCCTTAGCTTACGGATTCGAGCTCGCGCAATCACCGGATGACTGAATCTTCTCAGGTTAGTTTTTGTTTTAGATTTATTATGTATTCTTTTGTAATTTGTTTGGTGGCGATAAATAGGAGATAAGGAGCAGAACAATTAGAAACTTTTTTGTAATTTGTATTCTTTTGTAATTTGTTAGAAATTTTGATTGTATTGTGACTTCCCATGGTTATGCGGGAAGCTTATAGTAATTTATAAGCTGAGTTACTATGCTTATATATATATATATATCTATATAGTTGGCAGTGTCTGTTAAATGTGTGCAATATGAGAAATAAGCTAATATGATTGGAGGAGGCTAGACGAATGAGTTATATGTGAGTTTTCATAATTTGGACCTAAAAACTGATGGTTGTTTATAGATGCTTGCAAGCATGTGATATAGTCCATGAGGATATAATCAAACGCATTATATGGTGATGCTTACTTAACTTTACAGCTCGTTTAATATCTGTATGCTTATGTGAAAGCAGATTATTAGTAATTTTCAACAGATTATAGTGGTTGTTCTGTTGGACCTTCTAGTGCTAACCAAAACCTCTAATGTAATCCATGCATGGTCTTGTGGCTATCACAAGAAACCTAAAAGAAAAATTCATAGTATTTGATTAAAGTAAAATAGTATTTTGAATTCCTTGGGGGATGATAACAAGGATGCATGTGAAAAACCGGAAACGGATTTGTTTATTTGATAATGTAGGGTAAAAAGTTTTATCGGAGAATGATGGGATATATGGGGCAATTTGAGATTGGATGTTTTATCATGTTTGGGAAGAGGAAAAAGTTAGTTGCAGACTTGCAGGATGAAGAACAAACAACCATTCCCTTTCAGGTTTCCTTTCTTTAAGTTGGTGTGTGCATTACAATCATCATCTCGCCATTTCTTTCCTGCTGTCCAAGCTTTTTCATTGTCTTCTCGGAGCTCTGCCTGTGCAGTACATTCTATTTTTCTTTTGGGTGGGAAATTAATGATTGTATGTTAATACAGAGAAAATATAATTATTGGCTTCCGGTAATGCTTTAATCAATATATATTTGTCTTCAGGTTGCAGTTACATAAAAAGCAACTGGCTGCAAGAGATAATAGTTTCCATGTCTTTACTCTTTTCAATGTGTTACTGTCTTTAGAGACTAAAAGTTATGGTTATCTATCCATGTACTTTAACTTTACAGACAACGGGAAGGACTTTGATCAGCAATCAAACACTGGTGAGGCTAATGAAGCTGCCAACAACTTCTATGAAAAGGTGTTTTAAATACTTTGTCTGTGAGAATAACTTTCTATATGCTCTTTATTATGTCAAATTTTAACATTTTCCAACTTAAAAGATCATAAATAAAGATCAATAGAATAACCGAGTAGTCAATTGCAATATGGGAGCTGAAAGCAGAGTTAGAGAGAAAAAGAGATTAAACAAATATGCCGCCTTATGAGACAAACATGCATTTAATAAAGAGTGAAACACCAGATTACTGACACCAATGAGGACGCTGTAATGACATATAATCCTCAATGTTATTACTTGGTTTTTTTTGGGTTCTCTAATGTGAGGGAAACCATTGTCTGTCATAAATCTCTCCTTATATTGTGTTGTGCATAAGCTCTCCAAGTTCTGAGTTTATCTAGTGAATTTATTTGGAAAATCACTTAAATTCAGTTGAGATCTCAATTATTCAGTGCCAATCATCATATATTTTTATCCTGACACCATAAAGAATTTGTGTAGGTAAAGTATATATGTGTTTTAATGGAGTGAGCATGGGTCCTTACCTTTTATTCTAGACTAGATGCAGTACTTTTATGGTCATGGATCTTGATGTTGCAAGTATTAGTCATTTAGTTGAAAGTAAACCAATATACCTGATGAATTAATATAATTTTGTCCCAGTACTGTTTCTTAATCAACTTTTACACTTACACATTGATTAATATATTTTTTCGCAACAAACTCCTTCTATAGTTCTTCTGAGCCTGGCACCGGGGCTAAAGTAGATGAGATGGGAATTTACCATTCGAATAGAAATCCATCTTCTGTTGAGGAGATATAACCTGTTAAAAGAACTACAAACAGTGAGTATCGATCAGGATGGTCATGATGCAGGACACAATTTATCTGGAGCTAAGGCTGAGCTTGTTCTGAATCCACTTAGGCTTGATTTTGAAACCAAAAACACTGAAGTTGTGGAGCTTGCATTGGATTGCCTTCATGTAAGTGTGCGTTCCCTGCACAATTATCAACTTCTATTAAGTCCCATTCAGAGTTACACTGTGATCTTTCTATATTTCAGTTGTAGGTATGTTATTTGGCATTTTACTTCCCATAAATGAAAAAGAACAGATGATCTCTTTCTTCGATCATATATCCTTAATCATGAATGTCATGCTCTATGAATGACAAGCAGCTAGAGATCCTGCCTGGATGAATCGTGTACACTAACTTAGTCTTTACTTTTCCTTTGCCTCTCATCTCAATGTACAAACTCATATAATACAACCACCTAGAAGGTGATCCTGGTCTTGATGGTGGAAATGATGCAATTATTTACAGATATAATCAATATGGTTTGCAGGACTATGGATAATTCCTCACCTGACAGGTATGTTTGTTGGGTGATTAAAGCTGGTTCGTTTGCACCTTTGACATTTCCTCGGTACAAGCTATGGGGAAATAAAATGCAGTACTAATCTTCAAGTACTAAAAGTGCTTCCAACTTCCGTAGCATCAACAAATCTGCGAGGTATGTGAATTTTATCATCTTTTCTTATTCGTAGTTTACCCATTGTTGCATATTTCGTCCACTGAAGTCGTCTTCCCATAGTGCAAAAGTAAGTTCTGGAAAATTAAGTACGGACTCGGTAGAATATTCCTTTCCTTTAATAATAAGAACAATAACAATTAAGCAATACGGCTCGTGTGCAAATTTTTTATTTTTTTTTAAAAGGAAATGTAAGATTTCCGGGACACCTTATTTTTCTTTTTCACATATGGTTTGGGTTTCTTGTTTTTCAGAACAAAGCAAAAGGGATGATTTAGAATCTCTTGGCTATGTCTTGATGAACTTCCTGAGGGGAAGGTTGATTACATGGGCTTTACTACAGATTTTCTATCATTATTTTTTTGCATTTCCGACATAACCTGCTGATTGATTTCATTTTATTCCTTATATGTCATTTTAGCCTTCCCTGGCGAGGACTGAAAGCTGGCACAAAGAAGCAGAAATACGAAAAAATCAGCGAGAAGAAGATGCTTACACCCATTGAAGTGCTACTGCATATTGTCGAACCCTTGTGTAAAAAAACTATATACGACATACATTTATCTTGTTAGTGGATTAATTATTTATGCGATTTCATTGGAGTGACTAGTGGAGACAAATTTGTAAAACTAAAATACCACTTTTTACTTGAGAACATATTCGCCGCCAAAAAGTGTCACCATAGCCTGCTATGGTGACTCCAGAAAGTGTCACCATAGCATACTATTGCGACGCCAGAAAGTATCGCCATAGCAATACTATTGCGACGCCAGAAAGTGTCGCCATAGCATACTATTGCGACGCCAGAAAGTGTCACCATAGCATATTATTGAAACACTAGAAAGTGTCACCACGTCAGAAAATGTCACCATAACATATTATTGTGACGCCAGAAAGTGTCACCAAAATGCGAAAAGAGCGCCACTAAAGCTAACTGATGTGATGAAAAAAAAGTGTCACAATATATAAAAAAGTGTCACAATAGATATCTGTTGTGACGCCTTGAAAGTGTCATAATAATGGGCTATTGAAACGCCAAATCAGGCGACGCCTTTGAAAAGCGTCACTATACCAAAAGCATCACAATAGACTACATATTGTGACGCTTTTGAGCGTCACTATAGCCATTTTTTCTAGTAGTGATCCGAAGAAAGTAAAAGCAGTATTACATATGAACCCACCAAAAAATATCAAAGATATTCAAATACTCATATAAAGGATAGCTGTGCTGAGCCGATTTTTGTCCCGCTCGGCCGAGAAGGGTTTTCCGTTTTTCAAGCTCTTGAGAAAGGAAAATAAATTCGAATCGGCATCCGAAGCATAAGTCGCATTTGACAAATTAAAAGAGTATTTTTCCGAATTACGATTACTCACAAACCAATACCAGGGGAGGAGCTAGTACTGTACATATCCATCGGAAATGGGGCAGTCAATTCGGTCCTGTTAAGAGAAGAAGTGAACCAACAAATGCCTATCTATTACACTAGACGAATTTTACAAGGGGCAGAGCAGAACTACCCTAATTTGGATAAAGGAGCCCAAGCATTGGCAATTACAACTCGACGACTCAGACTGTATTTTCTTGCCCACAGCATAAAATATACCTTTGCGGGAGACACTGGGGCGACCTGACACATCAGGTCGCCTGGTAAAATGGGCGATAGAAATGGAGAAATATGACATGGAATACGAACCAAGAACAACAATCAAGGCCCACGCTTGGCAGATTTGATTCAAGAAAGGGCTACACCATCACTACCGGAAGGTCAGTGGCTCTTACATGTTGAAGGATCAGCTACGACAGGTTGCCCCAGAGCAGGTATAATTCTCACCACCCCGGAAGGGGATCATTTGGAGTATGCTATGAAATTTGATTTTAAAAGCCTCTAACAATGAAGCCGAATATAAAGCCTTAGTTAAAGTAACGCATCTAGGAATAGATTTAGGCGCACGACGACTTATTGCTTATTCCGACTCTCAGCTGGTTACACAACAAGTAAGAGGAAAAATTGAAATAAACGAAGGGCGGATGAAGAGGTACATTGAGGAAATAAAAGAAGCCGCCAAGAAATTGGGAGAGTGGGAGTTGGTACATATTCTTATGGTAGAGAATGTAAGAGAGATTATTTGGCAAAAATGAGAAGTTCCTTAGTGGATTGTCGCTCACAAACAATAATAATTTTAAGAGTATCTCGGAGTAGCATCTCGAGGCAGGTGATGGAGATAAATGAAATAACAGACTGGCGAGCTCCCCTGTTAACATATTGAAGCAGGGCAGAGCTGCCAAGCGACATGGAGGAGAATGCAAAAATTATGCGCAAAACAGCTAGATTTTGTTTCATTAATGGTGAGCTATACAAAAGATCTTACCTCGGGCCTTACCTGAGGTGTGTCTCAGAAGAAGAAGGAGAGGGTATACTAGAGGAAATTCATGAAGGATGTTGCGGTGATCACATAAAAGGAAGACCATTGATCAATAATATGTTAAGGGCAGGCTTTTTCTGGCCGACAATCAGTAATAAGGCGGTCGAGATGTTTAAGCATTCCCAAAAGTGTCAAATTCATGCACCTCTAATACATATCCCAGCATAAAACATGATCACTATGGGGTACCCTGCCCATTTTCTAAATGGGGGATCGACATTATGGGATAATTTACAACGGCCTCAGGAGGAAGTTTCTCGTAGTGGTCATTGACTACTTCAGTAAATGGAAGGAGGCCCAACCAGCAGCCACCATTTGGTACCATCACTTGAAGGGGAGTTAGATAGTGCGGTTAATAATATAGAATCCTTTTGCGATGATGGAAGCGATAAAGTGTGGAATGTAAATGACACAACGATATATAAAGGTTCGGCAATGTGCCTACGTCCTCCCTCCGTATCTTTTTCTATATGTTTAAGATAAACCTTTCCGCCTTATCTTATTTCGATCTGAGGGAAACCATTACAATCTTGTCTTCTATTGGTCTAATATAACTTGTTACAATCTTGTCTTTTTATTGGTCCAAGATAAACCATTTTCCTTTTCTATCAGATAAGGAATCAACCTTTCTAACTTTCTATCACTACTAGAAAAACCTCTCTTGGATTTATATTATGATTCTAACAATGATGGATCCATGATCCTAATAACACCGAATCAAATCTACAATCCTTTCTTTTCTCTCGTGTTTGGTTGATTGAATTTAAACACTCGAACTCTTATCAATTAAGCTCGATTACAACAACAATAATGTATATAATGATATCAGATGTATCTGAACTTTACTTGAAGTTGTTGTACTAAACAAGACCGAATGCTTTGGTATTTATCGGCTTGAGATCCAAACTAGCCATTGCTCACTGCCCTTCTTTATCAGGCGCTATATACTCTAAATAGCGTACATAATGCTCTTAGCGTACGTAAGTCTTATTTGTAGGGTACGTTATTACATGTCTATTTCAGTCCAGTAGCTACTGCATCGATCATAGCGTGCGCTATATCATCACGTAGCATCTGTTATATGTAACCTTAGATAGCCATTGAAATGATGATGTACTCCATGACGTCACTTGCCCATCAACGGTCCAATGTTTGAATTCAGATTCAAACTCTTAGCATACGTTTTGTTACGTACTTAGCGTACGTTATGTTACGTACTTAGCGTATGTTAATCTTCATGTATTGCATACATTATCCATGCCATGCTCGACTGTCTTCAGCTGGGTCTTTGTTGTGTACGTTACCTAGGAAGCTTAGCGTATGTTAGCTATGTTTTATGCTTCAGTTCATTGTATTTCTGTCCAGCTCGAGCTTCTTCAACTGTTATTGATTAATTATTTTTTTTTCATTGTTTATCAACTTAGCATCAAAACTTTTAATATGAATGTGTGGAATAAAATGTTCCAACAATATCCCCCTTTTTGATAATGACAAAACAAAAATTCTTGATGAGATTTATACCTGCAAAAAATACAGTAAATAATAAACAGATCAAAGTTTTTGGCTTTGTTTGTTTCGTTAATTTTCTCCTCCCATCATACCTTCTTATTCTTCTCACAATTTATTATTTCTCCCCCATCACATTCTCATTTTTCTCCCCTTTTTGTCATTAGCAAAAATTACATATAATCGATGAAAAATTATTATGACAAGAAATGGGTAAAACTCCCCTGAATATATTAACTCCCCCTGAGTAAAATACCAATTTGTTTGAATAACTAATTTAGAATTTTGGGGATCCATCCGACTCTTGATCATTTTTCATTTGCCAAGTAGACGATATTTGGTATTATGGTTCCCTTTGGAATCCATATTTTCTTAATTTTTATCGTTCGTCTTAGACTTTTACAATTAGTAATATAATGCCCGATTTTTAAACATTTGTCACGATTGGGTATTTTCAAATTTAAGGATTCATTTTTATAATTTTGTTTGAATCCTGATCCTTGTTTATTTAACGAGAATTTTTGAGCAGAAAGTAATTTTTCAAATTTCTCATTTCTGAGAGAAATTTTTTTCGTTAAATCTATAGGTTCATTTTGAACTTTTAATATATCATTTTTCAATTTATTTTCTTTTTCTAAACATAGAGAATGATTATTTTCAATAATTTCCCCTTTTTCTTGTATTTTGAAGATTTCATCTTCCAATATTTTATTTTTATTTTAAGGGATTTATTATCTTTCAGCGAATTTTGAAAATCCGTATGTAATTTTTCGAAAGCATTAAAAAGTTCATCTGAGACGAGGTACTTACCTGGTTTTCGTCGTCTATATCGTCAAATGATCTCTTTGCCATGAGTGCGAGGTTATTGTGAATATATTCATCTTCATCTTCTTCGTCACTCCAGGTGGCTATTAGCACTTCCTTCTTCGAAGTCGAGCCACGACAGTTTTTGCGAATTGGCTGGTTTTCCACAATTTCGATAATTATTGTCTTCTTCTCTGTTTCTGATTTTTCGTTAACGCAAGTGCACGTTATCATATACAAGTAATAAAGTGATGAGTGAGTATCGTTCCCACGAGGACTGAATCACTAAGTACCGATTTTTATGTATTCTAGTTTTATCTGAACAATCAAAATTTGGGTTGCAATTAATTACTAAAGAAAATTAATAAAAGATTAAACAGTAAAAACGATCGCTTGAAGAAAGAAAATCAAATGATGAATAAGTCTAGGATTCTGAATCCACCTTGGTTTATCCGAATTTACTTTCGATTATCTGAAGTTAATGATTTCCCCAATTTATTGAAGGCGAAGATTGCTAATATACTCTATCGCCTCTCCCGAGGTCAATAGATTTTTCTAAAGGCGAATAACGCACTCTATCCCTAGGTGAATTAATTCGTCAATAGGCAAAAAACATAAAATCTCCAAAAGGCCACATAGTTCCTATGAGTATATTCCTATCTCACAAGATAAAACGGTCCTCACCAATAGTTCCTCACCATCTCTCCTCTCCCGATTCGAATTGTATGATTAGAACAATACAACTATTGGCCAGATAATTGAAAGCATTAAACACGATTGGGAAAGCTCAACAAAAAGGGAATTAAATAGATAATCTCAAGCAAATCCGTCAAAACATAGGTTTCATCAAAATCCTAGATTAGGGTTTTAGCCTGACATGCTAAAAGATAAAAATACAGAATAAAAGAATGAAAGCATTAAAATCAAACGCAGATGAAGAGCTCGGATCCCTCCGTTCTTCTGGCTTCCGCCCTCTGCTCCTGATGTCTTCTGCTTCTGCTCCTTGATTAATTCTTTAATCCCTCGATCCTCCTCTTCCAAGATCATTAATTAGGGTCTTAAACCCTTATTTATAGCTCCCAACAGCCTCCAAATCGCGTCCGTGTGAGTAGGTCGAGAACTGGCTTCAAAACGGCCCAACCCGCGCGGAGTACACCAAAACCGCCCTGTGTGCCGCGGCACATGGCGTCCAGATTAAAACCTGGGCACTGTGACTTTCTTCTGGGCCACGGCTCACCTTGTTCAGGCCGCGCACGCAGTACAATTACTCGTGCTCGCCGGTGCCTTCTGTGCCGCCGCGCCCGCCAAAATTGCTGTTTCGTCCGTTTTTCATCATTTCGGCTTTCGGACTCCAATTTTCTGCAAAACATAAGATGATAGGGCATTAAAGGCTCATTTATGCAAATTTACTCGCCAAAATAATATAAAATAATGATAAATAAGCGTATAAAAATACGCCTAACAAGTACCCCCAAACTTGAGCCTTTGCTTGTCCTCAAGCAAAAAGAGTTAATTTCAACAAAAGAATATCGTGAATAATCGTGCAACTCATAGTGCTCGACCTAATCAATACTACCCTGAAATTCTCTCTGAATAGTACGAGTATCGTAATAGCGAGCTACACTCAGAACACTGATTCCACAAAGTAACCAAGTTCAGTCCTAATTACTTTTTCATGAAGAAAATCCAGCTCAAAGATTAACAAACGTGAATCTAATCGATCGTCAATATGAAAGGTTAAAATAAACAAGCTAATTCGCCTCGTTCCACAGTCTAATGGCAAAATTTTCACGAGTTTCATCAAAAATAACCCTCGGATAGTATTCCCTTATATATGCTCAAGAAATTGATTCGAGTTGACCACTAGGTTCGGATCTCGGGATGTTTTATCGGGACAATCCTAGGGTGGAAATTCCATTCTCATGTATTGGGAAACCGTTTGACGTAAAAGACACTCATGGGGCACATGGATGCTTCTAGTTACTAAGTTCCCCTCCACAGCGGAGAAACAACTCGAATAGCTATTCCCGCATGTCCGAATCAGGGTCGCTGTTTTACGCAAGAGTAAAAAACGGGTCACGCGAATACCCCCGGTTGCTAGGCTCCCTATCATTGGCATATGCAAAATTTCCAAATCACTAGTCTAATCAGGGTCGTCGTTTTACGCGAGAGTAAACAACGGGTAACGTGAATACCCCCGGTTACTAGACTTCCCGTCATAGAACAAATAATATCACGACTCTTGGGAAAAACTGTCCGACTCTAAACTCAAAGCAAGTGCCAACACGACTTATGTTACTGGACGACTAGCTAACCGAAAAATGTAACCAAACGTATCGACGGTGATTTTAAAACACGTATGTCTCCTCTCTTATCCGCTAAGGTCTCTACACAAAACGAAAAAAATTTCGGACCTAAATGAAGACTTAGCAGAAACAGAAATCACTGACTACAACTCGACTAAAACTCGACCGTTTTTTCAGAGAGAAAAACAGTGTCGTAACATCAGTATTACACAAATAGAAGCACGAAAAATTCACGAATAAGAGTAAAATCATGACAAGCAAGGCTAGCAACAAAAGGATAACTAAAATAACAAAAAGTGCAAACGAAATAAGTACAGCAGTAAATGTAGCAACAGAAATAGACCCCCCCAAACTTAGGACGTACATTGACCTCAATGGACACAATATACTATGCAATAAAAGTGAAAGGTCAAGTACTCCCCTCCAGTCCTCTCACGAGCTGGTGCCGGCGTCATCCGGCGAGTAGGGTGGTGTGGCTGGCCGAGCAGGTGGAATGAATGGCTCGTCCGGATGCAAAATGTGGCCCGTCCATGCGGCAAGGTGCTCCTGGTGGTAGGCGTCCCTCGCTGCCAGACGCCTCGCCTCACGCCGGTTGGCCCGGCGGGCCTGCTCTCGCATCTCATCACGGACGGCAGCAAAGATGCTCTCCCTCTCCATCCGCCTCTCCTCTCTCATCTCAGCCAGAAGGCTCTCTCTCGCTCTCCTCATCTCTCTCTCTCCTCATATCCTCTCTCTCTCTCCTCATATCCTCCCTCAGCCCGTCGAACATCGCCTGCAATCTCTCTCTGTCGGGCGGTGGGCCGCATCCGCCTCGCTCCCGTGTCGCAGGAGGGCTCGGGGGACCCCTCGTGGGCCTCATCAAGTAAAAATCCTCGCCCCCGAGCGTGCGCCGGTGCTCCTCCCCACTGGTCAAAATGTGAGATGATGCGGTGGTCGATCGGGGCCTGGGGAGCAAGCATCGGCTCGTCATCCGACCACGTCATCCCCGACTACCGGCACAGAGCGTAGATAAGAGAGGGGTGCTTCAACCCCGTCTTGGCCCCTCCCTGAATACACTGAAAGATAGATCGGACCAGGAGAGGAGCCACATCGAATCGCAGCCCGGAGGTGATAGCATATAATGTCCGGGCTCGGGAGAGAAAAACAGTGCGGATCTGAGAGGTGGGGTCTATACGAGCGCAGATAAAATATAGCCAGGCACGCCCGAGCCGACTGAGGTGCGAGCTCTTGAAGTAGAAAGTGGAAGAACCCGGTGCGCGCCGCTCCCAGTCGGAGTCGGGCTGCGTAAGAGTCTCAAGCAGAGCCTCCTTCGTGAGGCTATCCATAACTCGCGCATAAGGCGTCTCATCGACCACCGACAGCCCAAACAACCTCCGAATAGCAGCTACAGAAAAATCAACCGTAATACCTCGGACTTCGACCTGAGTCCGAGTGTCTGACTGCTACAATATCTGGCCTGCCCGAATGTGTTTCAATAACGCGCTGGCATAGAACTCCTGCACTATCGATATCACCGCCGGCTCAGGAGGTGCAGCAAAACGGGCCCACCCCATCTCGTCTATCATAGTCAGCAGTTCCCCATCCTGGGGGGCTGGAGTGAATCCCCTCTCCGGGATCAGAGGTCGCGGGCGAATCTTCTCCTTGAAGATTTTGTGGATCTCCGGGTCAGAGAACTGGTGTGCCTCTGAATCGGCTCAACTGTGAGAAGTTTCCCCTCGAGTGGGGACGACTGAGTCCTGGCCCTCTTACTCAGCTTCTTAGTCCTAGCCATAGCGAGTCCTGAAAAAAATTAAACACCGGAGTTTACCTACTCTGTAACACCCCAAACTAGGCGGATATTACAGTGCCGTGAATCCCCAACTGGGACCCACCAGGCGAATGAAAATGATGAATTAAATAATATAATTGTAGTACCGAACCACATTATATTACCAAATACTCCGATGAGGAGTTTAAGTACAACACACTAGGACAATACCGAATACTAGTATATTTTATATGAAGATAAAATACACGACACTGAATGAAACGGAGTATCCAAATGAAAGTCTGCAGCGGAAAATAAAGGACAATAACATGAATGACTGAAAGATCGGGCCCCCCCTACTAGTATCACTGACTCTCGACGCGCCGTGTTCTCCCGTACTTTTGCCTTGCCAAGACTCGAAAAGTAATCCCCAAACGGGCCGCCATACGTAACAACAATCCTCAAGGGTTGAAAATACACAATCATGATTATATAAGAAGTTATGAAATATCCTGTCGAAACATACGCAATCAAACATGCTATATGAATCAACTAACAGTACGGCTCAAAGGGTGGCGCCACACTACGCCCGGGATGGAAATGTGTCCGTGCACAAGCCACCAACGAGTATCGATCGAATACACGTGTGGTCTTGTAGCTAATCAGTCTCACGAGACAATATGACTCGTGTGCACAGTCCAATGTAAGGCCAACAACCAACAAACGACTTAAAACGTGCCCGACATGAAAATCCAACACATACCAACCGGCACGCCAGTATGACCCGGAATGCCACGATATAACAAAAGTGACATCGAAAATGAATAATGACTCACCGAGATGGAATGATAGTGAAATAAATGACAGCTCAACGAAATGATCGGAACCGTCGTTCCTTATGACTGAAGTGATTAATTGACAATAACAAGTTTGATACGGTTAATACAATGATGAATGAGTTATGATTATGAATGAACAACAAAAAAAGGGATGAATATCCTTTTAACTGAGTAAGAATCAACTTACTCAACACCGGTGACAATTATCCTTCCACGAACAACGTCCTAATTGAGATATCGGTCGCTCGAACAACCTTGAATAATTCAATTACCAACAATCCGCTCAATATACGAATCAAACACGAATATAACGAACTCAAAACGCCAATACGACTAAACCAAGTCCATTGAGGCATTAAATCAAACACGTTGCGTCCAAACTCCGATTGTTTACAATCAAACCTCAATATACCAATATCAAATCCCCCAAGAAATGTTTCAAACCAACAAAACATCTTCAATACGATTAATAATCCAAAACGAATATCCAAAAACGTGATTATAACGACAATTAATCGAAAACCCCCAATTTCAACTCGATATTCAAAGTGTTCTTGAATAATTCCTCAATAATCCGATGAATCCTTATACAAACTCATAATCATATACATGTCCCTTCATATAACATGATTATAACGTCCAAAACATCATATCTCAACACAAAATCGAAATCCAAGGTGTTGAAGAATATTACCTTTGAAGATCCAAACACTTCGATCCGATGAAAACGTGTTAAATCGACTATCCAAGCTTCCCAACGAAATAAGATGATGAAATCCGAAAATACAAGTGATTGATGATGACAAAATATCTCCCTCAAGCTCTCTCTCTCGGACAAGATGAAGAAAAGGAATGAAAATGAGGAAAAATGTCCCGGCCGAGTCCTTAAATACTACCGGAAGTTACGGCCGTAACTCGGCCCTCTTACGGCCGTAACATTCCAAGTCAACGGCCTTACGGCCAGAATCGCCAACTCAGACGATCAGAACTCGGCTTCGTCCAAAGCTCGCTGACAGACTTACTACGGCCAGAATCGCTTCCCGAGTTACGGCGTAACTCCGCCTTCAAAAACACACGTCGAAAACCTTACTGCCGTACCGCACAACATACGGCCGAAACTCGCAAGATAATGCCGAATACGGCCAACCTTACGGCCGTAAAACGCCTTTGTCAAAACGACTGTGCATCTCGCTGCAGCCAGACGGCCAGATCCGGCCAAGCCTTACGGCCGTACCTGCCTCGACTTACGGCCGTATGCCGCAACCCTTACGGCCGTAAGTCACCCTTGGTCGACAACGCCTAAAATTTACGAACACCACTTACGGCCGTATCCTACCCACCTTACGGCCGTAACTCACCTTCAGCCAAAATGCAGGCACTGGCCGACCACTTATGGTCAGAATCGCCACCTTTATGGCCGTACTACGAACTTACGGCCTTATCCTTAACCTTACGGCCGTAACTCAATGCTGGCCAAGGTGGATTAATCCGATAACTCCGATTCCTCGTTACGACTGATGAATGATCCGACATACCATACGAATGTGGAAGTGAACAAGTCTAACACGAGCCAAAGATGATACTCCCAGTACAAGGCTATCAATCACAATGAAAATGATAATACTCCCATCTCGATCTAAAAACGGAGATAAAATGACGATCGGTAACTGATATACGATTACAACATGCCAACATTGAACGCAAATGAGTGATTCATGAATGATGAGTGATTATTAATGAGTGAGAATTACTGAGTGACAATTACAGACTGATAATTACTGAATGAAAATGAATGAATTACAACCGGGTATTACATACTCAACCAATAACGAGAATAATCATCACTCGGCTAAGGATATCCAGCCGTAAATCAAGAATTTGACGAGCTAGCGCAGCCGTGAGAGAAAAAATAAAATTGAGCTTTAACGTTTAAACTAGACGTAAGGGTTGGGGTTGCTGTAATTCCAGATCGAATACATTGCACGAAGATTCAAAATATTGACCTAACAAAGAAAATTTTTCATTCAGACATTTCATCAAACACTTTAAAGACATGAATTCAATTGAAGAACAAACAAGATAATAGCTCGATAAAATCCCCAAAAACAACAACACGAATCATTCTTCATGACAACCGACATATTCAACTCATTCATAATAAAAAATAACCATCAAAAATCGATCAAAAGCCATCATGTCATCAACTCAACTTGATAGAAAGAAAGAAAGAACATAATCAATCCTCAAATAACACAACTTCACCTTTTGATTCATAGAACAATTGAGATTACAAGTTTAGACATACCTTGCTTGGATTGTGAAGAGTGCAAGAAAAATTGCAAGAGGAAGAAGGGAGATGAAGGTCGGCCGATCGCGTGCGCAAAGGAGAGAAAAGGGAAGGGAAGTGTACCTGGGTAGTCGGCCGAATGAGAGTTATAAACTACCTGGGCTGTTCAAATTCCGCAAGGTGTGCCGCGGCACAGCTCAAGTGAGCCGCGACACAGAGTACATCGTGCCTGGTTGTGGATTTTATGTCGACATGTGCCGCGGCTCAGAATGCGTGTGCCGCGGCTCAGCCATCAAGTGTGCCGCGGCACATAGTACAGAAAGTTAAGCTCTCTCCTTCGATTTGTGTGTGCCGCGGCTCACAATACTTGTTCCGCGGCTCAGGCATAAATTTCTCCCCTGGGACTTTTCCTGCACAGAATTTTAACAGGAACACGTCAAGAACGAGAGGTAAAAGCTAATCAAAGCACAAAATGATGAAAAATAAAAATTCAAGAATGCAGGAAAAATACAGAAACGCAAAAATCTACAACTAAGAACTCGGGTTGCCTCCCGAGAAGCGCTAAGTTTATAGTCTTCAGCCGGACCTATTTAAAATCAGTTCGCTTTTCGCAAACTCCATTTGATCTCCGCCCCGTTCATCGAACCGTTAATATGGGTTTTAAAATTTTGACCATCGGTCCTTAACGATTCGATTTTCGGTTCGGATATCCAATGTTGTTTGCGGAAAGGTTTTGATGAGAACAACTTTCCGAAACACCCGTTTTTCTCATGAGTAGACGTCCGTTTGACTTCCGGCTTATTTTCCTCTTTCACAAATGACTTTATGACAGCAGCAGACTTGTTCGATTGTGGCTGGTCGGATGGCGATGACGGCATGTCCACATGCTTGAGATATGCGACTTGTTCTACATCTTTCTTAGAAGTCGGACCATCTGAAACGGAATATGAGTTTTTCGAACGACGATTTTTTTGGTGTCTTTCTTTCACAACGGCCTCCACACTTTCAATTTGTGAGCTTTTATCAACACCTCCCGGACATGGAAAAGATTTGAACACTTGGAACGTGACATGCTCATATTGAACCCTCAGAGTTAATTCCCCTTTTTCCACGTCTATAAGAGTTCGGACGGTCGCTAAAAATGGTCGTCCCATGATAATCGGTATATCTTGATCTTCCTCCATGTCGAGAACAATAAAATCCGCTGGAAAGATAAATTTATCCACTATTACTAACACGTCCTCAATCACTCCCCTCAGATACTTAATAGATCGATTCGCTAATTGCAAGGAGACCATCGTCGGCTTTGCTTCTCCAATTCCCAGCTTTTTGAAAATAGACAGAGGCATGAGGTTAATACTAGCACCGAGATCGCACAACGCCTTATTAAAGGAGAGATTCCCCATGGTGCACGGTATGTTGAAACTTCCCGGATCCTTCAATTTTGGCGGAAGCTTTTTCTGAAGAATCGCGCTGACTGTCTCAAACTCCTCGAGCTTTCTTTTCTTTGACAAGATCTCCTTCATGAATTTAACGTAGCTCGGCATTTTCTCCAACGCGTCAGCAAATGGAATGTTAATATGAAGCTTCTTGAACACGTCGAGGAACCTAGAGAATTGCTTGTCTGCCTTTTTCTGTTGTAATCTCTGCGGAAACGGGATGGGTGGCACATATGCTTTCGGATTATCCGGAAACATTATCAAGGGTCTCCAATTTTGTGATTCCTCCGTCGCTAAATTTTTCTTCTCCTCAATTTCACTTCTCTTTTCACTTCTCTCGGGCTGGTCACATACCTCCTTCCCGCTTCTCAAACTGATCGCATTTAGACTTTCTCTAGGATTTGTCTCGGTCGTACTTGGCAATGCTCCCTCCGGGCGGGCTGTCAACACATTAGCAATCTGGCCCAGTTGGACTTCCAAGTTGCGAATGGAAGCGGAATGATTTTGCAATGTTGCTTCAGTACGGGTCATGAATTGACTCGTATTCGCTGCCAATTTCGCAATTGCTTCCTCGAGAGAAACTTTTGGAGCGGGAGGAGGCTGCTGTTGGTTTTGAGTGAACGGAGGCTGGTTCGAGTTCTGTCCGTTTCTCCATGAGAAGTTGGGATGATTACGCCATCCCGGATTATACGTGTTGGAGTACGGATTATTTTGCCGGTTTCCGTTTCCTACGAACTGAGCTTGTTCAATTGGGGGCTGCTCGAATGGGTTTCCTACTTGGCACTCCGCGCTGGGATGGGATCCGTTACACCAATTACACGACTCAATGGTAACGGGGGAAGGATCATGCGAAAATGCTTGAAGCTGCTGTGTTAATGCTGCGACTTGGGCTAACAATGTAGATATCGGGTCATTACTCGAAATTTCCATAACTCGTTTCGGCGTTATTCGTTCGGATGGCCATTAATAAGCATTAGCGGCCATAGCTTCCAACAACGAGTGTGCTTTAGCCATCGTCTTTCCCATCAAGGCTCCACCGGCGGCTGCATCCACGAGAGTGCGTGTTGAAGCACTCAAACCATTGTAGAACGTCTGAATTTGAAGCCAGTCCGGAAGGCCGTGATGTGGGCATCTCCTTAGCAAATCTTTGTATCGCTCCCACGCCTCGTGGAGCGACTCCATATCATATTGACCAAAAGTAGTGATCTCGTTCCGTAACCTCGCCGTCTTTGAAGGTGGGAAGAATTTATCAAGGAAGGCTTGCGCTCATTCCGCCCATGTCGTGATCGAGCCCGGCGGTAAAGAATTCAACCAAAATTTCGCTTTGTCCCTCAAAGAGAAAGGGAAAAGCCGTAAACGGATAGCATCGTCGGTGACACCATTGTTCTTGAACGTGTCACAAATCTCGAGAAAAGACGCAATGTGTGCGTTGGGGTCATCGTTCGGCAAAGCACAGAACTGGCTCGATTGTACCATCTGAATAATTGCAGGCTTGATTTCGAAGTTGTTCGCCTGAATGGTGGGACGCCGAATCCCCGAAAAGTTTGCGTTAATCTGCGGCATAGCATAATCTCGAAGTGCTAATGCCGGTTGAACTTGCTGAACAGGATTATCACCTCCGTGAATTTCGATATTTTCGGCCATGGTCACTGTCGTCTGTAACTCTCGTTTCTCCTTCTTGTTTCTTCAAAGAGTGCACTCGAGTTCGGTATTCAAAGGTAGTAGGCCTTTGTTACCGAGTTTTCTCATGCACTACCCGAAAAACCCTAAAAGGAAAAACAAATAAAATAAAGTAAAGTACACGAAAATAAAAAAAATGTTCAAACTAAGACTAGAAATACTGAAATTGATATTAGTAAAACTCAATCCCCGGCAACGGCGCCAAAAACTTGTTGCTGATTTTTCGTTAACGCAAGTGCACGTTATCGTATACAAGTAATAAAGTGATGAGTGAGTATCATTCCCACGAGGACTGAATCACTAAGTACCGATTTTTATGTATTCTAGTTTTATCTGAACAATCGAAATTTGGGTTGCAATTAATTACTAAAGAAAATTAATAAAAGATTAAACAGTAAAAACGATCGCTTGAAGAAAGAAAATCAAATGATGAATAAGTCTAGGATTCTGAATCCACCTTGGTTTATCCGAATTTACTTTCGATTATCTGAAGTTAATGATTTCCCCAATTTATTGAAGGCGAAGATTGCTAATATACTCTATCGCCTCTCCCGAGGTCAATAGATTTTTCTAAAGGCGAATAACGCACTCTATCCCTAGGTGAATTAATTCGTCAATAGGCAAAAAACATAAAATCTCCAAAAGGCCACGTAGTTCCTATGAGTATATTCCTATCTCACAAGATAAAACGGTCTTCACCAATAGTTCCTCACCAACTCTCCTCTCTCGATTCGAATTGTATGATTAGAACAATACAACTATTGGTCAGATAATTGAAAGCATTAAACACGATTGGGAAAGCTCAACAAAAAGGGAATTAAATAGATAATCTCAAGCAAATCCGTCAAAACATAGGTTTCATCAAAATCCTAGATTAGGGTTTTAGCCTGACATGCTAAAAGATAAAAATACAAAATAAAAGAATGAAAACATTAAAATCAAACGCAGATGAAGAGCTCGGATCCCTCCGTTCTTCTGGCTTCCGCCCTCTGCTCCTGATGTCTTCTGCTTCTGCTCCTTGATTAATTCTTCAATCCCTCGATCCTCCTCTTCTAAGATCATTAATTAGGGTCTTAAACCCTTATTTATAGCTCCCAACAGCCTCCAAATCGCGTCCGTATGAGTAGGTTGAGAACTGGCTTCAAAACGGCCCAAACCCGCGCGGAGTACACCAAAACCGCCCTGTGTGCCGCGGCTCACTTAACCTGTGCCGCGGCACATGGCGTCCAGATTAAAACCTGGGCGCTGTGACTTTCTTCTGGGCCGCGGCTCACCTTGTCTGTGCCGCGGCACAGAGTACAGATTACTCTGGTGCTCGCTGGGTGCCTTCCTGTGCCGCGGCCCGCTTGCCTTGTGCCGCGCCCCCGGGCCAAAATTCGCCGTTTTCGTCCGTTTTTCATCGTTTTGGCTTTCGGACTCCAATTTTCTGCAAAACATAAGATGATAAGGCATTAAAGGCTCATTTATGCAAATTTACTCGCCAAAATAATATAAAATAATGATAAATAAGCGTATAAAAATACGCCTAACATTCTCCCACTTAAAAAGTTTTGATACTGATTGATGTTTTTGGCATAAAATGCTGATTGTTCATCATTATCATCAACCGAGATTTCTTCTTCATTTCTAAACATTTTTTTAGCTTTCAAAGCTATAGATTTCTCCTTGAGATTTGGTTTGGCATTTCTAGATTTTAACAAGATCTCGTAGTTTATTAGCGAACCGACAGGGGTGTTGGAGTAGTATTGGTATTAGCGCCGTTGTGCGGAAGCGTAAATATAAAGGTGCGGAAAATAAATCGACACAAGGATTTATAGAGGTTCGGCTATTAACGAAGCCTACGTCCTGTCTCGGTATCTTTTCAATAGGATGAAGATCAATCTCTGCACCTCTCTTCTATCGATCGAGGGATAACCGTTACAAACTTGTCTTCTATCGGTCCAAGTTAAACCATACAATCTCTCTTCTATCGGACGAGATATTACCGCTTGTACTTGTCTTTGTGTCGGTCCAAGTTAAACCATTTTCCTTTTCTATTGGACAAGGAATCAATCAATCTAGCTTTCTATGGGTACTAGATAAACCTCACTTAGATATCGATTGTGATTCTAACAATGCCGGATCCTTGATCCTAATAACACCGAATCCAATTGTATCTTTTCTTTTTTCTCTCGTGTATGTGTTGAATGTATAAACACTCAAACTATCAATATAAGCACTACAAAAACAAGAATGTGTATAATAATCTCTGATCAGTATATTGAATGCTTTGCGTTGTTATATCTTCAATACCATAGAAAGTGGTATTTATAAGCTCCAAAGCCTCAACTAGCCATTAGCTCCCTGACTCTTCATTACGTACGTTAGTGCTTCCCTTTTACGTACGCTAGATCATTTATGTACGTTAACTTCTAAATGTTACGTACGTTATCCTCTCCACAAAACAGTCCAGTGGCTTCTGTCTTGATCATTACGTAGGTTAGCAACTCCCCGTTACGTACATTATCCATTTGTCAACATATCCATTGCTTGTTGATCTATGACATGACATCATCTTCAACGTTCTTCTTGTTTGAGTACTGAAACATCATATTATGTACGTTATACCAATATTCTTACGTATGTTATATTGCCAACATTGCGTACGCTATGCAATATATATAGCGTGCGTTATCCATGTAGTTTGGGCAGATTTTTGCATCTTCGTCTCCTCCGATGTTTTGATTTGCCTCTTTGTTGTTTTGCTTTGTTTAGCAACTTAATCATCAAAACTATATTAATGAATATGTGGAATAAATATTCCAACAATCTCCCCCTTTTTGATGATAACAAAACAACCCTTGAATTGGAAAAAACCTGCAAAATAAAAGTATATATATTTGAATGTATCAAAGTTTTCGGCTTTGATCGTTTCGTTAGTTTCACCCAACTTTTCTTTTTTGTTTCTCATTTTTCAACTCCTTTGTTTCTCCCCCTTTTTGTATGCTTTTTTTTTCTCCTTTTTGAGTTCTTCGATTTTTATTATTTTCTCCTCCTTTTTACTTTTTATTTTTCTCGTCATTACTTCCATGACGCTTTTTATCCGATTCTACTCCTTTCTCCCCCTTTCTGTATTCAGCAAAAAGTGTAAAAAATATACCAATTGAATATAAATATGCATCATACCAATTAATGATGGGTAATATATGAATAAAAATACCAATTGATGTAAATAAATAAAAAAATATGCATGATAGGGTATAACTCCCTCTGAAAAAAATATCCATTTTAAAAAATATACTCCCCCTGAGTAAAATACGATTTGTTAAAAATTAATTTTTGGGGACCAACCTATAGTTGGTTTTTCTTTAGAGACATAGACGATGTTCGGAATACAAGTTATTTTTGGAATCCAAATCTTTTTAACTTTTATCGTCCGTCTTGGGCTTTTGTAATTTGAAATGTGGTGCCCAATTTTCAAACATTTTTCGCAATGGGGTATTTTCAAATTTACGGATTCATTTTTAGAATGTTGTTTGAATCCCAACCCCTGTTTGTTCAAAGTGAATTTCTGAACCGAGAGCATTTGTTCAAATTTTTCGTTTCCACACGAAAATTTCTTCGTTAAATTTTTCAGCTCGGTTTGAACTTTTCAAAAGATCATCCTTTAAGATATTTTCATTTTTAACGCATTAAGAATGATCGGTCTCGATAAATTTTCCCTTTTCAAGAATTTTGGAATTTCCAATTTCCAATGATTTATTTTTTTATTTCCAATAAAGCATTTTGATAATCCGTATGCAATAATTTAAATGCTTCAAAAAGTTCGTCGTAAAAGTTAATAACTTAACTTTCGATGTCACTATACTCGAATGAACTTCGGACCATAAGAGCGAGATTATTTTGATTGATAAAATCATCATCTTCGTCTTCATCGCCGTGTTGCAACGAGAACCTCCTTCTTGGGTTCTGCTCGGCAGTTCTTCGCAAAGTGGCCTGGTTTACCATATAATCGACAACAACTGTCGAATTTCTTAGATTCGCCTTTTGGATGTCCTGCTTTCTCCGGTTTAACAAGTGTTGGAACTTATTAATATTTTTGGCATAATATGTCGATTCTTCATCGCTTTCATCAACCGGAATTTCTTCTCTTTTTGACATCTTAGCCTTCAAGGCTATTGAGTTTTCCTTTGGCTTCGGTTTAGCATTCCGAGATTTTAGGACAATCTCGTAGTTTATAAGTGAACCAACGAGAGCACTAAAATCAAGATTGTTTAGATCTTTAGATTCCATTATCGCCGTAACCGTGCCGTCCCATTCAACAGGTAGTGATCTTAAGATTTTCTTAACTTTCTCACTACTTGATAATGGTTTACCGAACGAAGATAGTCCATTGGTGATGACCGCAAATCGGTCGAGCATGTTGGTGATGGACTCGTTACCCTTCATCATGAATAACTCGTAGTCATGGAGAAGCATATTGATCTTCGTCTCCTTGACTTGAGTTGTCCCTTCGTGTGTGATTTCAAGAATTTTCCAAATTTATTTAGCACATTCACACGATGAGATACGATTGACCTCTTCTGGATTTAAGGCACAATATAGAAATTGAGTAGCCTTACAATTTAGATGGTCGTTCTTCCAATCCTCGTCATTATATTATTCGAAACTCTTAAGAGATCCGTCAGGTTTGATTGGAACTTTCCGGCCAAGGCAAATGATCTTCTAAATCTCTATATCATAGGCACGAATAAAGATCGACATCTTTTTCTTCCATGTCAAATAATTTGATCCATCAAAGAATGGTGGTCGGTTCAAAGCAAGATCTTCGACCAGAGCAAATTGGAATGCCATTTGGATCTTCCTTGGATGTAAAGCCGCTTATTAGAGGTACCGCTCCGATATCAATTGTTGGAGCAGTATTGTTATTAGCGCCGTTGTGCGGAATCATAAATATAAAGGTGTGGAAAATAAATCGACACAAGATTAATAGAGGTTCGGATATTAACGAAGCCTACGTCCTCTCTCGGTATCTTTTTCAATAGGATGAAGATCAACCTCTGCATCTCTCTTCTATCGGTTGAGGGATAACCATTACAAACTTGTCTTCTATCGATCCAAGTTAAATCGTACAATCTCTTTTCCATCGGTCGAGATATTACCGCTTGTACTTGTCTTTGTGTCGGTCCAAGTTAAACTGTTTTCCTTTTATATTGGACAAGGAATCAACCAATCTACCTTTCTATGGGTACTAGATAAACCTCACTTAGATATCGATTGTGATTCCAACAATGTCGGATCCTTGATCCTAATAACACCAAATCCAATCGTATCTTTTCTTTTTCCTCTCGTGTATGTGTTGAATATATAAACACTCAAACTATCAATATAAGCACAATTACAACAACAAAAATGTGTATAATAATCTCTGGTCAATATATCGAATGCTTTGCATTGTTGTATCTTCAATACCATAGGAATGGGTATTTATAGGCTCCAAAGCCTCAACTAGCCGTTAGCTTCCTGACTCTTCATTACGTACGTTAGTGCTTCCCTTTTACGTACGCTAGATCATTTACGTACGTTAACTTCTAAATGTTACGTACGTTATCCTCTCCATAAAACAGTCCAGTGGCTTCTGTCTTGATCATTACGTATGTTAACAACTCCCCGTTACGTATGTTATCCATTTGTCAACATATCCGTTGCTTTCTGATCTATGCCATGACGTCATCTTCAACGTTCTCCTTGTTTGAATACTGAAACATCATATTACGTACGTTATACCAATATTCTTACGTACGTTATATTGCTAACATTGCGTACGCTATGCAATATATATAGCGTGCGTTATCCATGCAGTTTGGGCAACTTTTTGCGTCTTCGTCTCCTCCGATGTTTTGCTTCGCCTCTTTGTCGTTTTTCTTTGTTTAGCAACTTAATAATCGAAACTCTATTAATGAATATGTGGAATAAATATTCTAACAATCTTCCCATTTTTGATGATTACAAAACAACCCTTGAATTGGACAAAACCTGCAAAATAAAAGTATATATATTTGTACGTATCAAAGTTTTCGGCTTTGATCGTTTCGTTAGTTTCACCCAACTTTTCTTTTTCGTTTCTCATTTTTCAACTCCTTTGTTTCTCCCCCTTTTTGTATGCTTTCTTTTTCTCCTTTTCGACTTCTTCGATTTTTATTATTTTCTCCTCTTTTTTACTTTTTATTTTTCTCGTCATTACTTCCATGACGCTTTTTATCCGATTCTACTCCTTTCTCCCCCTTTTTGTATTCAGCAAAAAGTGGAAAAAATATACCAATTGAATATAAATATGCATAATACCAATTAATGATGGATAATATATGAATAAAGATACCAATTGATGTAAATAAATAAAAAAATATGCATGATAGGGTATAACTCCCTCTAACAAAAATATCCGTTTTAAAAAATATACTCCCCCTGAGTAAAATACAATTTGTTAAAAATTAAGTTTTGGGGACCCTGTAACACCCCAATTCACAAATAGGACATTACTCGCCGTAGAACCCTCGTGAGGTCTACTAGGCTAACACATGACACATAACCCCAATGAAATCCCAAAGATGCACTCAAAAGTAAATAAGGCCGTGGCCTCGTCCAAAACATTTCAACGGAGTACATGAAACATAAGGTAAATATCAATTCATTACCCACGCAGGGGACTTAAACCAAGTTTATAAGTAAACAGTCTAACTCCAGTACTCGACAAATGCAATGACAAAACATAAAAGTACAGACTCGAGCCACATCATCAAGCCAACCCATCCTTTGCGTGCATATCCCGTGCCTGCTCCTCAGCTCTCCCGGTACCTGAAATGCATAAGACGCATTTCTCCCATTTAAGGGGTTAGCATTTGAATAGCTAGTGCAAGTACACAATTACACAACATTATATACAAATACAGTTTTGACACAATTATCTCAATCAGAAATCATTTGCCATAAATATTCCGGAATACTACATTGGCAATCAACTCAGTTTCAATCATCACGATATCACAAAATCACAACTGGTATCCTGTGGCCGTACCCCTTAGTATCGACCTCCAGACATCCTGTCGAACGCTCCGGGTGGGATACCACTTCCGCGGCCGTACCCCTTAGTATCGACCCCCAGAAATCCCGTCGGACACTCCGGGTGGAAGTTCAACCACACACATACCCAAGTTCACTTCCGTGGCTGTACCCCTTAGTATCGACCCCCAGACATCCCGTCGAACACTCCAGGTGGAAGGAACACAACTCACGCACCCGAAAACCACAATTCATCATTCATTTCGAAAACGCAACATACATAACGAAATGTAATACATGTACTTGCCTTGAATAAGACGAAATGAAGGAAACGACGAAGGAATAGGTTTTGGTCCGAACAATCCTCCCAAATCCGTTCCTAACACAATAACGGTATACAACAAGTCTCAATAATGCGGAAAGGTAAGAATTAATCCTAATTCTACCCGTTGGAACAATTTTTCGGTCATTACGAAGTCCAAGACGGTTATAATCTAACAATGGAGAAACTACTAGGTTAAATACGTTAAACTATAATGGAAACAAGGGATTTACGACTACACAATCGTAATCTAACAAGTCGTCGAAGCTAAATCGGATTAAAAGGAAGGATCATGCCAAAAAAATCCCGAAATCCCCAAAAACTAGGGTTCAACGATGTATACCTCGATTCGGACGGAGAAAGATTATGATTAACCTTCCTTGGGACGCAATAATCAACCTTTAGAAGGTTTCTACGGATTGCACCGGACGAATCACTCCAAATCGCTCAAAGGAAACTCACGTCGCGAGAAAGAAAGAAAAGGAATGAAATGAGGCGACTGAGGATAAGTCAGGAATTAAAAGGCCTGACAGCGCATTACGTACGTTAACGTAGGCTATTAACGTACGTTATGATGGTTACGTACGTAACCCAACACTGGTTAACGTACATAACAAATAGCCTGTACTAAAATGCGAAGGGCCATAACGTACGTTATGGATCATGCATAACGTACGTTATGCATGCAGCAGTTCCCAGATCTGAACACTACATTCTACACAGTCGATACAACGATGAAACGTGATACAAGGATAGAACCAAAAGTGTAAATACGAGGTGTTCATAACAACGAAGCTAAGTGTTGAAAGTAAATGCACTTCTAACTACCGAGGAAATCCAAAATACGACAAGGAGGGTAAAGGCACCCTAAACTCTTAAGAAATTACAAAATGGCCCGAACATCCGAAAATTCAAGACACGACGTCGGATTAACAATCCGAAACTCACAACATGAGCAACTCATCCAAACGAACGCATAGAAATGGAGAAATAATGAAATCGAACAGATTTTACGAGAATCGAACATAGTTACAACAACATAAAATTCAAGATGAAAATATGCAAGAACGTCGACGAAACTCGTCCGGATGGAAAAACCCCAAGAACAAAATAGATTCAGAATTCCAAAACAGTGCTAAGCGAGTTGTCCGAAACGAACATACACCAAAAATAAAAATTATCAAAAATAGAAAACACGGATATTACATTCTCTCCCCCTAAAAATAAGTTTCGTCCCGAAACTTACAATGCGAATAACTCGGGGTATCTCGACTGCATACTCTCTTCCGTCTCCCATGTGGCTTCCTCGTATCCATGCCTCGACCACTGAACTTTAACCAAAGGAATGGTTTTATGATGAAGTTGCTTCACCCGACGCTCTAAAATCTCGGCCTCTCCTCGATGGTAATGTCGGGTCCCAACTCGATCTCTCCAAAATCAATAATATGGCTAGGGTCCGGTACGTACTTCCTAAGCTGGGAAACATGAAACACGTTATGCACGTGACTCAAGGACGGCGGCAAGCCTAACCAATAGGCAAGCTCTCCAACTCTCTCTAAAATCTCGAACGGTCCAATATATCTCGGACTAAGTTTACCCTTCCGGTCGAAGCGGTAAACTCCCCGTGTTGGCGACACCTTAAGCAAGACATGATCTCCCACCTCAGACTCCAACGGCCGGCGACGCGTATCGGCGTAAGACTTCTGCCGACTCTGGGCCGTCAACAACCTATCGTGAATCAGAGCAATCTTCTCTCTCGTCTCAAATACCATATCGGGCTCGGTGCCAATCATCTCAGACGCATCGTCCCAACACAACAGCGATCTGCACCTCCTCCCATATAATGCCTCAAATGGTGCCATTTTAATCGAGGCATGCCAACTATTGTTGTATGTGAACTCGATCAACGACAAGTGCGACTCCCAATCATCCTTCCAATCTAAGGCACAGGCTCTTAACATATCCTCCAACGTCTGGATCATCCGCTCTGACTGTCTGTCAGTCTGAGGGTGGTAGGATGTACTGAGTCTCAACTCGGTCCCTAAGGCCCTATGAACGGCCTGCCAAAAATGTGATATAAACCGGCCATCACGATCCAAAACAATACTCTTAGGAGTCCCATGCAATCTCACGATCTCTGCAATAAACGCTCGTGCCAGTCTCTCTGGCCCCCAAGTGTCCTTAATGCCCAGGAAATGAGCTGATTTGGTCAGTAGATCGACAACAACCCAAATCATGTTCATTCCAGTCCGAGTCCTAGGCATACTGGTAATGAAATCCATAGAAATATCCTCCCATTTCCACTCCGGGATAGGAAGTGGTCGTAAAAGCCCCGCGGGTCGCTGATGCTCGATCTTAACCTGCTGACAGGTTAAACACCTCGACACAAACTCGATAATGTCTGTCTTTAAATTACTCCACCAGTAGTTACTCTTCACATCCTTGTACATTTTACTCGTACCAGGATGTATGGAGTAAGGTGTGGTATAAGCTTCACTCAAGATCTTCTGTCTCAGCTCAATAACATTCGGTACACATAGTTTGCCGCGAAATCTCAAAACTCCGTCATCCTGAACCACAAATCCAGGGGCTTTCCCATTCCTCACATCCTCTCTCAGCTGGACCAAAAACGGATCATCATACTGTTTCTCCTTGACATCATCAGTCAAGGACGAAGTGATATCTAACGCACATAACTGACCCTGAACTCTCTGAACCCAAACCTCGATATTCTGACAAATAAAATCCCACCGGATCCTGCTCTGTGGCGTAAGTACCTCTAACATCTGTAATGCCACCGGCTTTCGGCTCAACGCATCAGCCACTACGTTAGCCTTACCACGATGATAAAGTATCTCGAGGTCGTAATCTTTAATTAGCTCCAACCATCTATGCTGTCTCATGTTCAACTCTTTTTGACTGAAGATATACTTCAAACTCTTGTGATCCGTAAATATCTTACACGACGACCCGTAGAGATAATGCCTCCAGATCTTTAAGGCGAAAACGACCACAGCTAACTCCAAATCGTGCGTGGGATAATTCGTCTCATACGGTTTCAACTGGCGGGACGCATAAGCAATAACCCTATCTCTCTGCCTCAAAACACATCCGAGCCCGAGGCCCGAAGCATCACTATATACCACGAAATCTTCGTTCCCCTGAGGCAACACTAACATAAGTGCGGTAGTTAGTCGTCTCTTCAGTTCGTCAAAACTACTTTGTCTGTCTGCGGTCCATTCGAATTTCTGAGTCTTCTGGAGCAACTGAGTGAGTGGTCTAGCGATCTTATAAAATCCCTCAACAAATCTACGGTAATAGCCGGCAAGACCCAGAAAACTCCTCACCTCCTTCACATTCTTAGGCGGCTCCCAAGCCATCACTGCCTCTATCTTCTGCGGATCTACCCGAACTCCCTCCGTTGAGATCACGTGTCCGAGGAACATCACTTTTTTGAGCCAAAACTCACACTTAGAGAACTTCGCGTACAACTGCTCAGCTCTCAAAATGTCTAATACAATCCTGAGATGTAAGGCGTGCTCCTCCTAACTCTGTGAATAGATAAGAATGTCATCGATAAAGACGACTACGAATTTGTCTAGATACTCAATAAAAACTTTGTTCATCAACTGCATGAACACTGCTGGGGCATTGGTTAGCCCGAAAGGCATAACCACAAACTCGTAATGGCCATATCTCGTCCGAAAGGCAGCTTTCGGTATATCGGTGTCCCGAATCCTCTACTGATAGTAGCCCGATCGCAAATCAATCTTCGAAAAGACTGTCGGCCCCTGAAGCTGATCAAACAAGTCGTCAATCCGAGGCAAAGGGTATTTATTTTTGATGGTTAACTTGTTTAATTCTCGATAGTCGATGCATAAACGAAGTGATCCATCCTTCTTATTAACAAAAAGTACAGGCGCACCCCAAGGCGATGCGCTCAGTCGAATATACCCTTTATCTAACAACTCTCCCAACTGATTCTTCAATTCTAACATCTCTGACGGTGCCATACGGTACGGCGCTCGAGAAATAGGGGCCGCATTCGGCTCTAGATCAATAGGAAACTCCACCTCTCGCTGTGGTGGTAATCCCGGCAAGTCATCCGGAAATACGTCGGGGTATTCACTAACAATTGGAATTGACGACAAATCAACTCCACCATCTTCCGCCTTCAGAGCATAACACCAGTAGCCGACACAACCCTGGTTCAGAAGTTTCATCGCCTTCAAGGTGCTAATCACACTCCCTGATCTACCCGGCTTACAACCGAAGAGAGTATGCTCGGTGCCGCCCTCGGCCACTATCGAGATGGTATGAGTCCGATAATTCATGATAGCACCGTGACGATCCAACCAATCGTCCCCGAGGATCAAATCCTCATTCTTAAGGTCTATAACAATGAGATTAAAGGGCCAATCCCAGCTCCCGATCCTCACTGGGCAATCCCTAACTTCCCGGTCCCCAACCATACGATCCCCGTTGGGCGTACTCACTACAAACGGTTCACACTCAAACAAGATGTCAAAACCAATACGACTCACACAATCCGATGCAATAAAGGAATGGGTAGCACCCGAATCAAAAAGCACTGAAACTGGATGAGTAAGGATCTGAGTGGTACCTGACGCCACCGGAACGTCCGCCTCCTCTGTGTGCCTCATCTGATACAATCGGGGGTGAACTGAACCCGAAATCGATGCTGCACGGCGATCCGGCTGACCCCGACCCCTACCACGAGCCGAACTCTGCGGAACATGAGTAGCTGGAGTGCTGTGATCCTTATGATCGGTAGTGGTAGTCGGAACTCTAGCGGCCCTGGTGGCCCTCTCATAATGAGCTGCCCGATGCCCGGTCTGCCCGCAAGTAAAACAAGTAACTGGAGTAGAAGGGCAATCCTTCATCAAATGCTCATATTGGTTGCAGTTAAAACAAACCACGCCACCGTAAGCAGATCGGTGAGCGATTACCACACTCGAGATCCCCCAGCCTGATGAAACGGTCTCTTCCCAGGTGTAGGGGCAGACTGTGCTCTTGATAATCGGCCACTCTTGCCGGCTGAAAAACTGCCAACCGTTTTCTGTTTCTTGGCCTCGGTACTCAACTTTGATTCCGGTGCGGCCATATCGATCAGTAGAGCGCGATCCTGATACTCCTTCAAAGTGGCACACATGAGCGGTGCCATACTCTGCCTGATATGCGGCTTCATGCGCATATTGAAGTAACGGATTTTATCAGCCTCCGTCCTCACTTGATCTCTCACGAAACCCAACTGCTGATTGTAAGTAAGGATGGCCTGAGAAATAGGTACATCCTGAGGTGTAGCGGTGAAGAACTCCACAATTCTGCGCTCCTTAACTGGCGGTGGACAATATTCTGCTTCCATAGCAGCCTTGAATTCCTCCCAAGTAGCTCGACGGTCTCTGGGTGCAACGCCTCCCACCATTCCGCAGCTTCATTATCCAGGAGGTATTGGGCAATATGTACCCTCCTGTCTTCGGGACAAGCTACGACATCGAAGGTCCTGGACAACTGAAAAAGCTAATTCTCCCAACCGAGGGATTCAGAAGATCCATAGAAACGAGGTGGGTGCATCTTAGTCACCGTCTGAAGCCACTTACTAGCTTCCTCTTCAGGTGTCTGGAGCGGATTCTGGCGTCCACCCTGAGCTATCTGAGTAAGTTGGGCTACTAACTGCTGAAGTACGACAGTAGCCCCGGCGTCGGCATTATTACCCGACGGCACTAAGTGAGAGGCTGAGTCCGCAGAGGACTGAGAAAGTGAGCCCTCTTCATTATCAACACCCCGACCACGGCCTCGGCCGCGTCCCCTAGCTGGTCTACCACGACCTCTCAACATACTGAAGGAAAAATGAAAAGAACAAGATCAGAAAGATTCACAATTGTCAAAGTTGGTATCACAATTCACGATTCCGAAAAACGCAAGAAAATGAATCACAAAAATATAAGAGTTCGAGGAGACTTACAGCCACGGGTCGCACGAAAATACGGTAGCATGATGATATTAGGCTCAACGACTGACTCTAATGACGCAACTGACAGACCCAAAAATTTACCGACAGCCTAGGTATTCAAAACCTAAGTTCCGTTACCATAAATGTAACACCCCAATTCACAAATGGGACATTACACGCCGTAGAACCCTCGTGAGGTCTACCAGGCTAACACATGACACATAACCACAATGAAATCCCAAACGGACACTCCGGGTGGAAGTTCAACCACACACACACCCAAGTTCACTTCCATGGCCGTACCCCTTAGTATCGACCCCAGACATCCCGTCGAACACTCCGGGTGGAAGGAACACAACTCACGCACCCGAAAACCACAATTCATCATTCATTTCGAAAACGCAACATACATAACGAAATGTAATACATGTACTTGCCTTGAATAAGACGAAATGATGAAAACGACGAAGGAATAGGTTTCGGTCCGAACAATCCTCCCAAATCCGTTCCTAACACAATAACGGTATACAACAAGTCTTAATAATACGGAAAGGTAAGAATTAATCCTAATTCTACCCGTTGGAACAATTTGTCTGTCATTACGAAGTCCAAGATGGTTATAATCTAACAATGGAGAAACTACTAGGTTAAATACATTAAACTATAATGGAAACAAGGGATTTACGACTACACAATCGTAATCTCACAAGTCGTCGAAGCTAAATCGGATTAAAAGGAAGGATCATGCCAAAAATCCCGAAATCCCGAAAAACTAGGGTTCAACGATGTATACCTCGATTCGGACGGAGAAAGATGATGATTAACCTTCCTTGGGACGCAATAATAAACCTTTAGAAGGTTTCTACGGATTGCACCGGACGAATCGCTCCAAATCGCTCAAAGGAAACTCACGTCGCGAGAGAGAAAGAGAAGGAATGAGATGAGGCGACTGAGGATAAGTCAGGAATTAAAAGGCCTGATAGCGCGTTACGTACGTTAACGCAGGCTGTTAACGTACATTATGATGGTTATGTACGTAACCCAACACTGGTTAACGTATGTAACAAATAGCCTGTACTAAAATGCGAAGGGCCATAACGTACGTTATGTATCATGCATAACGTACGTTATGCATGCAGCAGTTCCCAAATCTGAACACTACATTCTACATAGTCGATACAACGATGAAACGCGACACAAGGATAGAACTAAAAGTGTAAATACGAGGTGTTCATAACAACGAAGCTAAGTGTTGAAAGAAAATGCACTTCTAACTACCGAGGAAATCCAAAATACGACAAGGAGGATAAAGGCACCCTAAACTCTTAAGAAATTACAAAATGGCCCAAACATCCGAAAATTCAAGACACGACGTCAGATTAACAATCCGAAACTCACAACATGAGCAACTCATCCAAACGAACTCATAGAAATGGAGAAATAATGAAATCGAACGGATTTTACGAGAATCGAACATAGTTACAACAACATAAAATTCAAGATGAAAATATGCAAGAACGTCGACGAAACTCGTCCGGATGGAAAAACCCCAAGAACAAAATAGATTCAGAATTCCAAAACAGTGCTAAGCGAGTTGTCCGAAACGAACATACACCAAAAATAAAAATTATCAAAAATAGAAAACACGGATATTACAGACCCAACCTATAGTTGGTTTTTGTTTAGAGACATAGACGATGTTCGGAACAAAAGTTCCTTTTGGAATCCAAATCTTTTTAACTTTTATCGTCCATCTTGGGCTTTTGCAATTTGAAATGTGGTGCCCAATTTTCAAACATTTTTTGCAATGGGGTATTTTCAAATTTACGGATTCATTTTTAGAATGTTGTTTGAATCCCAACCCCTGTTTGTTCAAAGTGAATTTTTGAACCGAGAGCATTTGTTCGAATTTTTCGTTTCACACAAAAATTTCCATTAAATTTTTCAGCTCGGTTTGAACTTTTCAAAAGATCATCCTTTAGGATATTTTCGTTTTTAACGCATTGAGAATGATTGGTCTCGATAAATTTTCCCTTTTCAAGAATTTTGGAATTTTCAATTACCAATGATTTATTTTTAAATTTAAGGGATTTTATTTCCGATAAAGCATTTTTATAATCTGTATGCAATAATTCAAATGCTTCAAAAAGTTCGTCGTAAGAGTTACTTACTTGACTTTCGACGTCACTATCGTCGAATGAACTTCGGGCCATAAGAGCGAAATTATTTTGATTGATAAAATCATCATCTTTGTCTTCATCGCTCCATGTTGCAACGAGAACCTCATTCTTGGGTTTTGCTCGGCAGTTCTTCGCAAAGTGGCCTGGTTTACCATATAATCGACAAGAATTGTCGAATTTCTTAGATTCGCCTTTTTAGATGTCCTGCTTTCTCTGGTTTAACAAGTATTGAAACTTATTAATATTTTTAGCATAATATGCCGATTCTTCGTCGCTTTCATCAACCGGAATTTCTTTTCTTTTTGACATCTTAGCCATCAAGGTTATTGATCTTTCCTTCGGCTTCGGTTTAGCGTTCCGAGATTTTAGGACAATCTCGTAGTTTATAGGTGAACCAACGAGAGCACTAAAATCAAGATTATTTAGATCTTTAGATTCTATTATCCTCGTAACCGTGCCATCCCATTCAACAGGTAGTGATCTTAAGATTTTGTTGACTTTCTCACTACTTGATAATGGTTTACCGAACGAAGCTATTCCATTGGTGATGACCGCAAATCGGTCAAGCATGTTGGTGATGGACTTGTCACCCTTCATCATGAATAACTCGCAGTCATGGAGAAGCATATTGATCTTCGTCTCCTTGACTTGAGTTATCCCTTCGTGTGTGATTTTAAGAATTTTCCATATTTCTTTAGCACTTTCACACGATGAGATACGATTGACCTCTTCTAGATTTAAGGCACAATATAGAAATTGGGTAGCCTTACAATTTAGATGGTCATTCTTCCAATCCTCGTCATTATATTCTTCGAAAGTCTTAAGAGATCCGTCAGGTTTGATTGGAACTTTCGGGCCAAGGCAAATGATCTTCCAAATCTCTATATCATAGGCATGAATAAAGATCGATATCTTTTTCTTCCATGTCATATAATTTGATCCATCAAAGAATGGTGGTCGGTTCAAGGCAAGATCTTCGACCGGAGTAAATTGGAATGCCATTTGGATTTTCTCCTCGGATGTTAAGCCGCTAATTGGAGGTACCGCTCCGATACTAATTGTTGGAGCAGTATTGGTATTAGCGCCTTTGTGCGGAAGCATAAATATAAAGGTGCGGAAAATAAATCGACACAAGAATTTATAGAGGTTCGGTTATTAACGAAGCCTATGTCCTCTCTCGGTATCTTTTTCAATAGGATAAAGATCAACCTCTGCACAAATCTTCTATCGGTCGAGGGATAACTATTACAAACTTGTCTTCTATCGGTCCAAGTTAATCTTTACAATCTCTCTTCTATCGGTCGAGATATTACCGCTTGTACTTGTCTTTGTGTCGGTCCAAGTTAAACCATTTTCCTTTTCTATTGGACAAGGAATCAACCAATCTAGCTTTCTATGGGTACTAGATAAACCTCACTTAGAGATCGATTGCGATTCTAACAATGCCGAATCCTTGATCCTAATAACACCTAATCCAATCATATCTTTTCTTTTTCCTCTCGTGTATGTGTTGAATGTATAAACACTCAAACTATCAATATAAGCACAATTACAACAACAAGAATATGTATAATAATCTCTGATCAATATATCGAATGCTTTGTGTTGTTGTATCTTCAATACCATAGGAAGTGGTATTTATAGGCTCCAAAGCCTCAACTAGCCATTAGCTCCCTGACTCTTCATTATGTACGTTAGTGCTTCCCTTTTACGTACGCTAGATCATTTACATACGTTAACTTCTAAATGTTACGTACGTTATCCTCTCCACAAAACAGTCCAATGGCTTTGTTAGGAATACTTGTTAGATTTTGATGATGTCATCATTATACTTGTTTATTCAAATGTATGTTTATTATTTGGCAAAATATAAGGAAGAACGAGAGTATCTTCCATAAGCCAAACTGTGCAAAGTTAGATACTTGGCAAAATGTAAAGAAGAACCAAATGAGTATCTTCTATAGGCCATTAAGTTAGGCTTAAAATCAGCTAAGTACAAAGTACAGTTAAGTACATCAGAGAAGTTTCGGTCAGACAAGTATCATCAGAGAGGTCTTGACCAAACATTGCAGAAAGCCAAGTGACAGTCAAGTGAAAATCAGAGAAGTTCTGGTCAGCAAATTTTATTAGAGAAGTTTGACCGGATTGGAGTCAAGTGAATAGGCGGAGCCCAAGTCATATGAAGTTTGACCATCAGATCAGTCAAGTTCATCAGGTCAGAAGACTTCAGACAAAGTCGTCAGATCAGAGAAGTCTCGGTAGGACATCAGAGAAGTCATCATCAGAGAAGTCCGACGACAGAGAAGTTTGATTGCATATCAGACAGATTGACTTATAAAGATCAAATAAGTCATCAGCCAAGTAAGCCTGTATACGTCAGCATGCGTTGAATAGTCAATAATTATGGAAAATAACAAGCAGGCGATAAGGGATAGATTGGAGAGATTCTCGGAAGGATATGATTTAAATAAATCATCTAGACCCACCTCTAAAGACTCTAAGCATATTTAAATCAAAAGATTCGGCGCCATCACGTGAAAGTCTTCACAACGGTCGTAAATGGATTAAAATAAGGGAATCCAGCCTTGCAACGTTCAGAAAGAAAAACAAAGAAGTCTATTTCTCCGACGGATGGATTTGTTATAGATTTGTAGCATCTATGAAGAAAAGCTCTAAGGATTGACAAGCTATAAATACCTGAAGATTTGAAAGAGCAAAGTACGATGCGAACTATACTCTCAAGCAATTAAGGCAATCAAGTGATCAAGAAATTAATAGCATCATAAAGAGCAGTATTCTCAGTACATATACGAAGAAAGCTCTTAGTTGGAGAAGACAAAACACTATTATCTTAAAACCTGAGTAAGGGGTCCTTAACTGGTTGAAGTTTTGCGACTGATAGGCATCCAAGGATTTGAAGATCGAGTGGTGCTAGGCAGTCAGAAAGGAGTTACACCGACAGGATTTCCACTGGTTGGAAGTTGTTGCAGCTAAGTTGTAGAATCACTGTAATATTGATCACTGGTTGAAAATTATAGTGGATTCATATCCAACTGGTTTGGAGAAAGTGGATTAGTAGAGGATTACCCCACCTCTGAGACCACTATAAATTTCCTGCGTACTTTACTCTTTTAGCATCATACTTAACTGCTGCATTCATACTTTTTTTTAGTGTTTCATTGTTTATATTCTATATTCGTCATCAGCTGACTTCTGCACTTATATTGTCTATAGACGACTCTAAGTCATCTGTACCATCAGCTGAGAAACTCCTTTATTCCGACTTGGAAAGAGTTTTAATAAGTCTATTCACCCACCCATCTTGACTTATTTCTGACGACTTGTGACCTACAAGTGGTATCATAGAGGTTGGTTCATTTATTCCAGAACCAGATCCATATATCTTGCATATATTTATATTTCTCAATTAGAATGGGACACATGCACTCTAAATTACCCGTGTTTTCAGTTGACGAGTATGATCTTTGGAAGATAAGGATGTAGGCACACTTATCTTCTATCCATGACGACATGTGGTGCATCATAGAAGACGGTCCTTTCATCTTTGAGAAGGACAGCACACCTGAGGAGATTGCAGCAGAGAAACCAGCAAAAATTCCCAAGAAAAGAACAAAGATGAGCTCAGAAGAAAGAAAGCTGGCCAACCTTGACAACCGGGCCAGAGATGTGCTATATCAAACTCTTAACAAGTCAACCATGGTCAAGATCAAGAATTGCCAGAATGCCAAGGAGATTTGGGATACCCTTGCTGTGATGTCTGAAGGTACAGAGCTGATAAAAGAAAACAAGTTGTCAATTGCTACCCAGAAGTTTGACAACTTCAAAATAAAGACCGGAGAATCCATAGACCAGGTGGACACAAGGTTCACAGAAATCATCAACGAAATAAACTCCCTTGGAAAAACTTATGGCAACAGGAAGATGGACTTGAAGGTGTTAAGATCTCTTAGTCCCGAATGGAGTATGAAGGCGGTGGCCTTGAGGGAATCCAAAGACATCAATAAAAAAAATTCATGAACTATTCTCTGACCTGAAGGCTTATGAATTCGAACTCCCAAGTTCATCATCAAACAAGCCTGCAGAGAAGGGAATAGCATTTACAGTTGAGTCCTCTGCCAAGAACCTGTCTGATGTGAAACCTCCAAATCCACCCGATTTCGAGGAAGAAATGGCATTTATAATGCAAAGATTCAGCAATTTCCGAAAGAACTACTCCAAATATAAGAAGAAGTATAAGGAGAATCCAAGGAGAAACCAAAAATCCAGAAGCTGGAAGGTGGAATGCTATAACTGTCATAAGATAGGACACATTCAAATCGACTGTCCTGATCTTAAGAAGGACGAGAGCAAGAAAGAAGTGAGCATAAAAGAAGATCGAAGGAAAGCCCTCATTGGAGAAGACCAAGAGAAATTGGAATCAAGCAGTGGATTCTTCTCTGATGATGATGAGGAATATGACTGTCTGATGGTCAACCTAGCTGATGAAGAGGTAACATCAAAACCCTATAATTTAAATAATAGTTCAGACATGTCACAAGATATGGACTTGCACGAATCTATAAATCAGCTTCTCAAGGATTTTGAGAAATTAAAATCTGCGCACCTATCTGTATTAGCCGAGAAGACTCAGCTGCAAGATGAGAATATGCAGCTAAAAAATGATTTTGAAAAACTCAGCCTAGAGTTGCATAAAACCAAATCTGATCTTGAAAAACAGACTGCAGACAACTTTAAAAACCAGGTTGATATCACTACAGCTGAGATAAAACGATCAACTGTTTTGAATATTGAAAAATTAGCTGCACTTGCTCATGTCAAAGCTGAGTTTAGTAAACTGACTCAGCTAAGTAAAACTCAGCCGAAGGAAATAACCTCCCTGAAGGCGTCTCTAACTTTGTACGAATTGTGTATGAAGAAAAAGCCACTATATTCCAGATCAGGTCTTAGATATGACCCCAATACTCCCTCTAGTTCTAAAACCACTTTCATCAAGGAAGAAACAATTGTCCCGTCTACTGGGCCTAATTACAAACCAGTGTTTCAAAATATGTAGCATCCAAGTCACAAGTCTAGGCTGCAGCCAAGGTATACATGGCAGCCACCTAGATATGAGACTAGGCAATGGCCAAGGCAGAAGCAGCAGCCCAGAAAACATGCCCATTATTATCAAAGACTCCCCAAAAACATATTTCAAAATGGGAGGGGCAAATGGAAACCTCAAGGTTATCCAAATTTTCAAAATGAACATATGTGGAGACCCCAAAGATTTTATAATTGGTCTCAGCCAAGATTTAGAAATGGCCCACATCAATTTTATGAGGCATATCCAGTACACAATCCTAACAGAGGATACAGGCCCAGACAACACACACCTTTTAGGGGCAATAACAACAACTTTCACAATCCCAGGAGAAATCAGTTCTCCAGGAAACTAACCCACGAGGACCCACACAGATATGGGTACCTAAATCTCTGCTTGTTTGATTGCAGAAAAGGTGGTAGGACTACTACCATATCTCCATAAATTCAAACATTGGAGGTGAAGAATGGTTTGTAGATTCTGGATGCTCAAGGCACATGACCGGGAACAAGAAGGTGCTGACAAATTATATCAAAGAAAGAGTTCCAGACGTAACCTTAGGAGATATCTCTAGAGGTCATACTAAAGGATTTGGACAGCTGCACAGAGGAATCATCACTATATCAAAAGTTCATTATGTCAAAGGGCTCAAGTACAACCTTTTAAGCATAAGCCAATTTTGTGATGAGAAGAATCTAGTAGTTTTCACCATTTGGAAATATATGGTGATAGATATTCTATCTGGAGAAGTGAAGCTACAAGGATTCAGAAGGAGAGATGTCGATATGATAGATTGGAAAACAAAAACTCCCAACACCTGCTTTCTATCCAAGACAATATCATAAAATGGATGGCTATGGCACAAGAGACTATGTCACCTAAATTTCAAAGACATCAACAAGATTAGTTCTCAGAAGCTGGTCAGAGGACTTCCAGAAGAAGTTTTCAGAAATGAAGCTCTCTGTGATGCATGTCAGAAAGGGAAGCAGACCAGAGCATCATTCAAGCCAGTTAAGCCTACCATTCTTACAACAAGGATCTTAGATCTACTTCACATGGATCTATTTGGTCCTATCAAGACAAGGACCCTGTAATACCCGAGATTTCTGTTATGTAATTGGAACTTGTGATATTGTAATGATTGTACTTTTGTCTGAGTACTATTCTCCGTATTTCATAATCCGATGTTGTCGAGCGTATGATTTCGTATATGTGAAATAAAGAATGAAATTCTGTGCATGTAGCGCACGCTACAGGCTGCGTGTAGCGTACGCTAACAGGGATTCATAGCGCACGCTACAGGGGATCATTAGCGCACGCTATGCGTGGTCAAATTGATTGAGACGTGCGGTAGGTGAGATCTGGCCGGGGGACCCTTGTCGGATTGTGTCGAATGAACCTGGACGGCTTTCGGGAAAAGCCAAGTCAACGCCTTAGCGCACGCTACAGGCATGTAAATAGCGCAGGCTAAGTCGACTCGATTAAGTTAGGCGGCGTTAGCGCACGCTACGGCGAGGACTAGCGCGCGCTAATAGCCATTTATTATAAATAGGACAGCATCCTATTCGTGATTTCAGTTCTTTCTCCTCCCATAACCCGAACTCTTACACTTAGAACATAACTCCCTTCGTCCAAAACACTTCGTATCAACCTCCTAGTTCGAGATTGAAGATCGTATATCATTGGAGATTGGTGTTCAAGCCTTCGGTGTTGGATTGCTTCATTTCCCTCCGTGTTCTTCACTACTTTGAGGTAGGTGATTCTTCACCGATGTTAGTAATATTCCTAAGGAAGTTTGAATCATGTTTGGATAGCAAGTATTTCGTTATAATCGGTCATCACATGTTAGAAGGATACTTTTGACGTATCGGCACTATATATCGTATGAACCTTTGAACCATATTATTATAAGGACTCCTAAGCATGTTCAAATCGATTTGTGATCAGTAATCGGATATTACCCAGTTGCTACGTTGTACATGTTGGAATCATGTGTTTTGGAACGTAAGACGATCGGAACTTAGATTATTTCTTGAAGATCGTAGATGGATTATGATATTGAGATGACTATCCGTATATTTGTATTTCATAATCATAAAACTTCCACAAACCTTATTAGCATGATATGCCCGAGGATAACTTATATTATCACGGTAGAATTCATGAGTTCTTCACCATTCAACCCAGTTTTCGGTTTGCGATTCGCCATGCAAGATTAGCGCACGCTAACATGTGTGAGTTAACGTGCGCTATCGGGGTTCGATTAACGCCGAAACGCACGTAGCGTCGTTATGAGACCACCGAGTCGAGACTCGATCCGTGGCTAGCGCACGCTAGTCTTATACGATAGCGTACGCTAACAGTCCGGCTTAGCGCACGTTACGTAGAGTACGTAGCGCGCGCTAAGCAATCCAGACAGATTGTTTATTTTGAGCTTTTCGGCCGTAGGCCGAATTGTTGGGCCATTGTTCGACTTGAGATGATTTGTATATCATTCCTTTTGTTAAGGTTCAAGCTTGCTACGTTGATCGAAGGAGGCGACTTTCGAGAGTGTTGAGATCATTGAAGTATATCGTTCTTGCCATCTTCGAGGCAAGTATCGTGATATGTTAATATTGGTATTTTTGGAGCATGCGTATGATTATTCATGATGTTGAACATGATATTTACTTCGTTGATTTGCCATGGTATTCGTTATATAGTGTTTATATGTTCATGTTGATGAACATAATGATTTGGCATATGTGTATGCATGAGTTGTGTTTGTATACGTTGTACGATCTATGCTGAGGGCGCTGGATCGGATGTCCACCTCGTGTTGGTCCGACGGGATCATCTTGGGATCTAGCCGAGGCGCTGGATCATTGGACGGGTTATTTCCACCTTGTGTTGGTCCGACGGGATCATCTTGGGATCTATGCTGAGGGCGCTGGATCATTGGAATACCCATGCTGTGTAATGGAATCTTGTAGATTCGCATTGTCGGATTCCGGTAGCGGAAGTCCGTGTGGTGTATCTTGTTATGTATTGTAGATGCATATTCGAATTGTTTAATATGATACTTGTACTAGCATCGTTTTGCTAACCCCTTCGGGGGTGGACATTTGTTTTGATGTTCAGGTAGCCAAGGAGCAGGGAAGCGACACAAGACGTGACGACGAAGGGGTTCAGTGATGTTTATTGTTATTGGAGATTTGTTTTCTTGGTTTGGTTTCTGTACTCGAGTACGCGTGTCTTATTGATATTAATTCGATATGGTTGTATTCATTACTCGTTAAACCAGTTGTACGTTTTCATAAACTTGAATTTCCGCAGTATTGATGTCTTAGATTTATTTTTTTATTAGCCTTGTAAATCCTTACTTAAAGGGTTTACGGCGCTGTAATTATTCCGAATATCTCGGGGTGTTACAGAATATGGTATCGGAGCTAAGATTCATGGATATCTTGGCAGTCGGGTTTTAGTTGGGTCTGTTTACGTTATTTGATTTACGGGTCGTTTGTAACATCACTGTTCAGCCGAAGTCGTCATGTGGACCGTGGTTGTAAGTCTCTTAATCTCTTATACTACCGTTTTACTTAATTACTGTTTTGTGAGTATTGACGGACTTTATTTCAAAATTTTGTTCGATATTGAGAAATTACGCTTACGATGTTGAGAGGAGGACGCGGACGCGGTCGTGGACGCGGACGTGGTAACATGAGACATGAGGATTCCGCAACTACCCCCGAAATATCGGCTAGTCGAACCGATTCCCATTATGGAGGGCAGCAAGGATCAGCGAATGATGACGCAAATCCTAACATGCCGGGAGTGCTTCAACAGGTGGTGGCGCAGATAAACCAGTTCGCTCAGGTCGTTGATCGCATGCAGACGGCGATGGGACAGCAGCACCACGAGGATAACCGGGGAGACAGATGGCTTGTTGAGGTGGTTAAATTGCACCCGCCAAAATTTGACGGATCTGCTGAGGCACTTACTTGGGATCACTGGCTCAAGGAGTTGGAGAAGATATTCGCGGGTCTTAACTGTCCCGAGGACCGGAAGGTTCCCATTGCCCAAGATTTCTCTCGACGGGAGGCCTTTGATTGGTGGGAAGCTATTCGACCCGAGAATCATAATGCGGATTGGACGGAATTCAAACTAATGATGGAAGCACAGTATTGTCCTCGTCCAGTTAGAGAGGCAAAGATCCGAGAGTTTTTCTCACCACAGAGTTCGGAGGCATCTGTGACAGATGTAATTAAAACTTTTAATCATTAGCTGACTTGTGTGCGACACTGTCGAACGGAGGCGTAAAAGATTTTTCATTTTGATATGCGGATGAAGCCGGAGATTCAGAAGACATGTCCGGATTCGAGTGTACTACGTTGCACAGTATCAAGACAAAGCGGCCTACGACATGAAAGAGGCGGCGGTGGAGAAATCGGTGAGGCAAAGAAGCGAAGGTGACCGTGACTTTGCGAGAAAACAAGTGTGTTGGGGCCAGCAAGGGCCAGTCTACCTATTATTCGGCTAGGAAACCTACACATCATACTAAAGGCGGAAAGAAGTTCCGGACAACATCAGCAGTTTCGGACGCATCAAGGAAATGCTACAATTGTGGTCGAGCAGGGCATATTCGACGTGATTGCCCCGCATCTTCTGTGACTTGTTACGATTGTGGGCAAGAAGGGCACCGTGCGGCCTTCTGTGGAGCCGCTACTAGATCTTTTGGTACTCGCACTCCAGCGCCAGTTCCGAAGGAAACAAGTGTGAACCAGACGCAGCAGAGTGGATTTCAGCAGCAGAACGTTGGGAAGAGAGAGACATCCAGTGCTCGCGCCTGTATGAAATGAGGAGATCTGACGATCAGAACACTGCTGTTGCATCAGGTACGATTCAGATTCTTTTGCAACCAGTTAGTGTTTTATTCGATTCCGGAGCTACACATTCTTTTGTATCATTGAACTGTGTAAATCGTTTAAAAATCTCGTGCTTAATTGATTGTGAACCGTATGTTGTGGGATTGCCGAGTGGAGAGAGAATTGTTGGAACCCTAGAGGCTAGAGATTTTCCAGTATCTATAGGAGGGAGAGATTGGCCGTCGAATCTCATTGTTGTTGACATCTACGGTGACGATTTAATTCTCGGAGACGATTGGCTCAACCGTTATGGAGCTATCCTGAATTACCGAGAGAGAGTCATTTCTATCATTGCTGATGACGGGTCTGAACACTTATTCCGAGGATGGAGACCGGGAAGCTCGGGAAAATTGATCAAAGCAATGAAAGCCGTAAAATTGATGAAACAGGGATGTCATGGACTTTGGTGTTATGCCATGAGGAAAGAGGAAGGAGTAGAGCTCTCGTCTATTTCAGTTGTGAATGAGTTCTCAGATGTATTTCCTGACGAGCTACCAGGGTTACCTCCGCAAAGAGAAGTGGAATTCACCATCGAATTGGAGCCTGGAGCAGCCCCTATTTCTAGGGCACCATACCGCATGGCGCCAACCGAGATGTATGAACTCAAGAAGCAACTGGAGGAATTGTTACAGAAGGGCTATATTCAACCTAGCGTTTCTCCTTGGGGAGCGCCCGTTCTCTTTGTCCGGAAGAAAGACGGATCCCTCCGACTGTGTATTGATTACATGGAGCTTAACAAAATGACGATCAAGAATAAGTATCCTATACCTCGGATCGACGACTTGTTTGATCAACTGCAAGGGGCAAGGGTATTCTCGAAGATTGACTTGCGATCAGGATACCATCAGTTGAGAATTAAGGGATCAGATATACCGAAATCTGCTTTGGATCCCGATCGGACATTATGAATTTGTAGTGATGCCATTTGGACTTACCAATGCTCCTGCGGTATTCATGCAATTGATGAATCGGGTATTCTTGGAGTACTTGGATAAATTTGTGGTCGTTTTCATTGACGACATTTTGATATATTCGAGGGACGCAGAGGAACATGATGAACATTTACGTGTGGTTTTGAGCATCTTGAGAAAGGAACAATTGTATGCTAAGCTTTCTAAATGCGACTCGCTTAAGGAAGTAACCTTCCTTGGGCATGTGATATCATCCGACGGAGTTCGGTGGACCAAGAAAGTCAAGCAATCTTGGAGTGGGAAGCTCCCAAAACGTGAAAGAAGTCCAAGCTTCTTAGGACTTGGCCGGGTATTATCGCCGCTTTGTAGAGGGATTTTCCAAAATTGCTCGTCCGCTCACTCATTTATTCTGAGAAAACTCAAAAGTTCACGTGGGATGAGAAATGCCAGTGGTTTGTGAACTTAAGAGGAGACCGACGACAAGACCTATATTAGCTTGCAGAGGGAACCGATGGATTCATGGTATACAGCGACGCTTCAAATCAGGGTTTGGGTTGTGTGTTGATGCAGAAGGATAAAGTGATTGCTTATGCTTCTCGGCAATTGAAACCGTACGAAGTTAATTATCCGACTCATGATCTGGAGCTAGCAGCTGTGGTCTTTGCTTTGAAAATCTGGCGACATTATTTGTACGGCACTCATTGTCAGATCTTTATAGATCATAAGAGCCTCAAATACATTTTCAGTCAGAAAGAATTAAACATGAGGCAGAGAAGGTGGCTGGAATTAATCAAGGATTACGACTTGGAGATTCTCTATCATCCGGGGAAAGCAAATGTAGTAGCCGATGCTTTGAGCCGTAAACCTGTTTCTCTTCGAGTGTTGGAAACTCTCACATCCCAAACCAGTATTCAACGAGAACTGATCCGCGAGGGGATTGAAGTATGGGCACCAGGAATCCAAGGGCAACTGTATGTGATGGAACTGACTTCATCACTAGTCGAGGAGATCAAATCTAAGCAGTTGGTCGATTCTTTAATCCTTCGATTATGTGATGAAGTAAAGAAAGGAAAAGCCCCAGGATTCGTGATACAAGATGATGGAGTTCTGAGATTTCAGAGTCGACTTTGCGTTCCCGAGGATGATGATTTGAGACGGACTATTCTGAAAGAAGCTCATAGCACGCCCTATTCTATTCACCCAGGCAGCAGTAAAATGTATAAGGATCTAAAACAAAACTTCTGGTGGGGGAATATGAAGAAGGACGTAGCAGAGTACGTTTCGAAGTGTTTGACTTGTCAGCAGGTCAAGATTGAGCATCAGCGACCTGCCGGAATGTTAAAGCCGCTTCCGATCCCTGAATGGAAGTGGGAGGACATCTCGATGGATTTCATCACCAGTATGCCAAGGACTAGAGCGGGAATGAACATGATTTGGGTCGTAGTCGACTGACTAACCAAGTCGGCTCATTTCCTAGGAATCAAAGATACATGGGGACCCGAGAGATTGGCGCGAGTATTTATTGCGGAGATAGTCAGATTGCATGGGACGCCGAAGACCATTATTTCGGATCGAGATGGTCATTTCGTGCCGCACTTCTGGAAAGTAGTTCACAAGGCTTTGGGGACTGAGCTCAACTTTAGCACAGCTTATCATCCCCAAACAGACGGCCAGTCCGAAAGGACTATCCAAACCGTAGAAGACATGCTTAGAGCCTGTGCTTTGGATTGGTCAACTGATTGGGAAGTTCATTTGCCATTAGTTGAATTCACCTACAATAATAGTTGGCATGCTTCAATTAAGATGGCACCATTTGAAGCTTTGTACGGGAGAAGATGCCGATCACCCCTGAGTTGGGATGATTCTTCGGATTTGATCGGGACAGAACCGGAATTGATTATTCAGACTCAAGAGAAGATAGCTTTGATTCGAGAGAGACTGTTGAGATCGCAGTCGATGTAAGTCTTATGCCGATGTATGTCGTCGCCCTCTAGAGTTCGACGCTGGGGACCACGTACTATTGAAGGTGTCTCCTACACGAGGGATTTTCCGTTTTGGGAGAAGAGGCAAGCTTAGTCCGAGATATATCGGACCATTTGAGATCTTACAGAGAGTTGGGGATTTAGCATACCGGTTGGCCTTACCGCCATCGCTGAGTCATGTTCACAATGTGTTTCACGTATCCCAACTGCGGAAGTATGTACCGGACCCCAGTCACGTCGTTGATTTCGACGAGATCGAGATAGCTAATGATGGCACTTTCGAAGAGAGACCAATCAAGATACTTGAGAGCCGGATCAAACAATTGAGGAATAAACCAATACATTTGGTTAAAGTACAATGGTCACGACATGGAGTCGAAGAGGCCACTTGGGAAACGGAGGACGATATGAAGGCTAAATATCCAGAGTTGTTTTCATCCTAAGTTTCGGGACGAAACTTCTTTTTAGGGAGGAAGGATGTAATACCCGAGATTTCTGTTATGTAATTGGAACTTGTGATATTGTAATGATTGTACTTTTGTCTGAGTACTATTCTCCGTATTTCATAATCCGATGTTGTAGAGCGTATGATTTCGTATATGTGATATAAAGAATGAAATTCTGTGCATGTAGCGCACGCTACAGGCTGCGTGTAGCGTACGCTAACAGGGATTCATAGCGCACGCTACAGGGGATCATTAGCGCACGCTATGCGTGGTCAAATTGATTGAGACGTGCGGTAGGTGAGATCTGGCCGGGGGACCCTTGTCGGATTGTGTCGAATGAACCTGGACGGCTTTCGGGAAAAGCCAAGTCAACGCCTTAGCGCACGCTACAGGCATGTAAATAGCGCACGCTAAGTGCTGACTCCAGTTAAGTTAGACAGCCGTTAGCGCACGCTACGAGCAGGGACTAGCGCGCGCTAATAGCCATTTATTATAAATAGGACAGCATCCTATTCGTGATTTCAGTTCTTTCTCCTCCCATAACCCGAACTCTTACACTTAGAACATAACTCCCTTCGTCCAAAACACTTCGTATCAACCTCCTAGTTCGAGATTGAAGATCGTATATCATTGGAGATTGGTGTTCAAGCCTTCGGTGTTGGATTGCTTCATTTCCCTCCGTGTTCTTCACTACTTTGAGGTAGGTGATTCTTCACCGATGTTAGTAATATTCCTAAGGAAGTTTGAATCATGTTTGGATAGCAAGTATTTCGTTATAATCGGTCATCACATGTTAGAAGGATACTTTTGACGTATCGGCACTATATATCGTATGAACCTTTGAACCATCTTATTATAAGGACTCCTAAGCATGTTCAAATCGATTTGTGATCAGTAATCGGATATTACCCAGTTGCTACGTTGTACATGTTGGAATCATGTGGTTTGGAACGTAAGACGATCGGAACTTAGATTATTTCTTGAAGATCGTAGATGGATTATGATATTGAGATGACTATCCGTATATTTGTATTTCATAATCATAAAACTTCCACAAACCTTATTAGCATGATATGCCCGAGGATAACTTGTATTATCACGGTAGAATTCATGAGTTCTTCACCATTCAACCCAGTTTTCGGTTTGCGATTACGCCATGCAAGATTAGCGCACGCTAACATGTGTGAGTTAACGTGCGCTATCGGGGGTTGATTAACGCACGAAAGCGTCGTAGCGTCGTTATGAGACCAGCCAGTCGACTCGATCCGTGGCTAGCGACGCTAGTCTTATACGATAGCGTCGCTAATCACGGCTTAGCGCACGTTACGTGAAGTACGTAGCGCGCGCTAAGCAATCCGCATGATTGTTTATTTTGAGCTTTTGGCCGTAGGCGAATTGTTTGGGCCATTGTTCGACTTGAGATGATTTGTATATCATTCCTTTTGTTAAGGTTCAAGCTTGCTACGTTGATCGAAGGAGGCGACTTTCGAGAGTGTTGAGATCATTGAAGTATATCGTTCTTGCCATCTTCGAGGCAAGTATCGTGATATGTTAATATTGGTATTTTTGGAGCATGCGTATGATTATTCATGATGTTGAACATGATATTTACTTCGTTGATTTGCCATGGTATTCGTTATATAGTGTTTATATGTTCATGTTGATGAACATAATGATTTGGCATATGTGTATGCATGAGTTGTGTTTGTATACGTTGTACGATCTATCGAGGGCGCTGGATCGGATGTCCACCTCGTGTTGGTCCGACGGATCATCTTGGGATCTAGCCGAGGGCCCGGATCATTGGACGGGTTATTTCCACCTCGTGTTGGTCCGATGGGATCATCTTGGAATCTATGCTGAGGGCGCTGGATCATTGGAATACCCATGCTGTGTAATGGAATCTTGTAGATTCGCATTGTCGGATTCCGGTAGCGGAAGTCCGTGTGGTGTATCTTGTTATGTATTGTTGATGCATATTCGAATTGTTTAATATGATACTTGTACTAACATCGTTTTGCTAACCCCTTCGGGGGTGGACATTTGTTTTGATGTTCAGGTAGCCAAGGAGCAGGGAAAGCGACCACGATGCAAGCGTGACGAAGGGGTTCAGTGATGTTTATTTTTATTGGAGATTTGTTTTCTTGGTTTGGTTTCTGTACTCGAGTACGCGTGTCTTATTGATATTAATTCGATATGGTTGTATTCATTACTCGTTAAACCAGTTGTACGTTTTCATAAACTTGAATTTCCGCAGTATTGATGTCTTAGATTTATTTTTTTATTAGCCTTGTAAATCCTTACTTAAAGGGTTTACGGCGCTGTAATTATTCCGAATATCTCGGGGTGTTACGGACCCTAAGTGGCAGAAAGCATGCTCTAGTAGTAGTGGATGACTACTCAAGGTACACATGGATTGTCTTTCTAAGAAGAGTGAAACCTTGACAAAGCTACCTGAGCTGCTGAGAAAGATCCAGAATGAGAAATCTCTCTCAATCATCAAGATTAGATCAAATAGAGGAGGAGAATTTCTCAACAGAGCAATCACTGAGTACAGTGATCATAATGGGATCCAGCACGAGCTCTCTGAAGCCAAGACTCCACAGCAGAATGGTGTTGCTGAAAGAAGAAACAGAACCTTGAAAGAAGCAGCCAGGTCCATGATTGCAGAAGCAGACCTGCCCAAAAAGTTCTGGGCTGTGACATGTTCTTAGTGTAACTATCGCAAGTGCACCATATCGTATCAAGTAGTAAGTGGACTTTTTGAGTCCGGTTTATCAATCCCACGAGGAAGTTTGGTTATAATTTGAATTATACACTATTAGTCTATTTTTATAGATACTAAGATGAGTGAAACACACAATTAAAGAGTTTGGTTTAATAATTGCAAAGATAATGCAATAATAGTTCTAATATTTTAAGGAAATAAAAAGATTGCAATAATAATAGATTGATTAACGATAAAATGAAATAGTTGGGATTACAAACTTAGTTCGTCATTAGTTATAGAAGATGTATAGGAGATCATAAGATGAATTTACTTATTATGTTGTGTAGATTCGATTTTCCTTAAAAAGACGGTTTCTCTTTCGAACTATAAAACGCCCCTTACATATTGAATCAATCCACTATATTTCTATGTTGATTGGCTTCAATACATAGCATTAGGATTTATGAAAATAACTCAAAGAATCATCTAAGGTCTAGAGGTATATTTCTATCCCCTAGAACAACTTATAGTGAAGATCATTTGATCTAATCAAACATATTTTCTTTCAAAACATATGAAGACCATAAATATCGTCATTTATTGGCCAAATAAATAAAGATTGTTAAAACAATGAAAATCACACACAATAATAAGTAATTCAAAATAGATCTTTATACAAACTTAAATAACATGACTAACCTTGTTTATAATCCCAACTAAAGGTAACTTAGCCCATGAAGGGTTTAATATACATAATACAAGCTTGTGTGGTCATTATTCGTTGAATCAAGAGAAAGAATTGATCCTCACTCCCTTAGTAGATAAAGGAGAAAGAAGTAATAAACTCTCTGAACAACATATGTTATACTACACTCACACAAATCACTCAAGAACACAAGTGTGTTCTTCACACAAAAAGAAAAGATTACAAAAAGTGAAAAATTATAAGATGAATGATGAATGATGAAGGATCTAAGGGGTCTATTTATACACCTAAAGTCATCTAATAGCTCCAAAACTCCAACATTATTACAATAGATCGGATCAATGCCAGCCATCCCCTCAATAGTATACAAAAAGTATAAAAAATTAGACAAATTATAACAATCTGTCAAGAGTTACGGCCGTAACATTAAGGAGTTACGGCCGTAACAAGGATGTCTTACGGCCGTAACGTTCAGTAGTTACGGCCGTAACTTGGCTTCGTCAATTCGCTCACTGGTTGCTTTGAGAGTTACGTTTTCAGCCCAGAATTTCTCAGACTTTGCGTTTTTGCCCCAAATCTTCTTCGGATGATAACTTTTGATATATAACTCTGATTTTTAATCCGGAAAGACTACCGAATTCGTCTCGGAAAGCCCTACAACATGAATATATCAAAATTCAACAAAGAGAATATTTAATAAACATGTTATTTCTTGAGTAAATCAGTTATTCAATCCGATTAAGATTAGATTTACATCATCATCCGATAAAAATAAAATTATTAAAAACTAATTAATTAAAAGCAAAAAACGAGTAGACTAGCTCAATTATGGGTGAAATTTATCGATACAAACCATGGATAAGTGTATAAAACTGACACTTATCAGGCTGAAGCTGTCAACACAGCATGCCACACTCAAAATAGGAGTATGATAGTAGGGAGACATGGCAAAACTCCCTATGAGGTTTGGAATGGCAGAACATTAACAGTTGCTTATTTTTATATATTTGGTTGTAAGTGTTTCATCCACAACAATGGTAAAACCCAACTAAATGCCTTTGATGCTAAAACTGATGATGGTCTGTTTATGGGATATTCACAAAGATGCAAGGCATATAGAGTCTTTAACAAAAGAACCTTAGTTGTGGAGGAAACACCTCATGTGGTATTTAATGAATCTACTGCTGAGTACAGGAAATAAGTGGAACTGATTGAGGATAAACTCAAATCTGCAACCCTAGAAGGAGTCATTGTTCATGATACAGGAATGATGGACTCATGTGCAGATCAGCCTGAAGACCCAACTGCAGATCAGATAGGACCTCAAAACCTACATGATCCAGATGTAGCTGATGAAGACCCATCTGTTGCTGATAAAGACCCATCTGCAGACCAGACCAGATCCCCATCTGCAGATGACAAGGCGGTAGCTGACCCAGTTGCAGACCAAGGAGACCAGAACCAAGCTGAAGCAGAAAGAGAAGGAGTTCACCAAGGCAACTCTACAGGGGGAACAGACCCTGAAGAAGAAGACATTCCTAAGTGGCTTAAATATCATCCCATCCAACAAATCATTGGGAAGCTAACTAATGGAGTCAAGACCAGATAGTCCACTCTACCCACAGGAATGGCAATATTTTCATGCTTTATGTCTCAAATAGAACCCAAGACCACAGAATAAGCTTTGGAAGACTACTCATGGATCAATGCAATGCAAGAAGAGCTTAACCAGATGGAAAGGAACAATGTTTGGATCTAACAGACAGACCAGATCACAAGAAGGTTATTGGCACCAAATAGGTGTACAAGAACAAATGCGATGAAGATGGAGCTGTTGTTAGTAATAAACCCAGACTTGTTGCTAAAGGCTATGCATAATGTGAAGGAATAGATTTTGATGAAACCTATGCACCTGTTGTAAGATTAGAAGCCATCAGATTATTCCTTGCATATGCAGCATTCAAGGATTTTGTAGTCTACCAAATGGATGTGAAGAGTGCATTTCTTAATGGAATTCTAGAAGAAGAAGTCTATGTGGAGCAACCCCCTGGATTTGTCAAAGGAGACAAAGTCTACAAGCTTTTAAAACCTCTATATGGACTTAAGCAAGCACCAAGAGCATGGTATGAAACATTATCTGTGTTTCTATAGAAGAATGATTTCAGCAAAGGAAAGGTGGACAAGACCCTATTCAGAGTGGAGCATGAAGACCAAATATTATTAGTTCAAATATATGTGGATGATATTATATTTGGCTCAACTAATCCAGAGCTGTGTGAGAAATTCTCAAATCTCATGCAAGGAGAGTTTGAAATGAGTATGATGGGCAAACTGAATTTCTTTCTAGGTTTGCAAGTTAAACAGATGGAAAATAGACTTTTCATCAACCAGGCCAAATATACCAGAGATTTAATCAAGATATTTGGAATGGAATCATCCAAACAAACAAGAATCCCTATGAGCACAAGCACTCATCTAGATACAGATGAAGGAGGCATATCAGTGGATCCAACCCACTACAGAGGACTTATTGGATCACTCCATTATCTGACTGCAAGCAGACCAGACATATCTTATGCCGTGGGAGTATGTGCTAGATTTCAATCCAAGCCAAAGCAGTCTCACCAGGATGTAGCTAAGAGGATAATCAGATATCTTAAGTCAACAGTCAATGTTGTACTATGGTATCCTAAGGATGATAATTTTGAGCTATCAGGATACTCAGATGCAGACTTCGCAGGATGCAAAATTAATAGAAATAGCACCAGTGGAACGTGCCAATTCCTAGGAACCAGACTAATATCCTGGTTTAGCAAGAAGAAGATATTTAACTCTATTTAAACAACAGAGTCAGAATACCTAGCTACAGGTAGCTGTTGTGCCTAGATTTTATGGATCAGACAACAGCTAAGGGACTACAACATCATTGCAAATGATGTCCCAATTTGGTGTGACAACAACACTGCAATTGCAATAACCAGCAATCCAGTATTGCACTCCAGGACAAAGCACATTGATGTTAAACACCATTTCATAAAAGACCATGTGCTTAACAAGAGAGTCAGAGTAGAAAGATTCAGCACAGAATATTCACCAAACCTTTACCAGAAGAAAGGTTTTTAGAACTGAGCAGGAAACTTGGATTACTAGAGTGGGAACCTAGTACAGACGAGAAAGCTAGCTGAGCAGATCAGACAAGAAGACGAAGGCCAGACGAAGAAACCTAGCTGATCCAGACTACATGCGATACAACCCACCTGATGTAGATCAGTCAAACAAGTCAAACGGTCAACCAGCTAAGTTCTCCATCCCTGACTGACTCTTGAATTTTAAATTATTATTTTTCTATACGTGGCAACTACACGTTCACACGACCTCCACAATGACCAATTAAATCCAACCGTCATTTTTCAAATTTTCAAAAGCAGGACCACCGATTAATTTAATTTAAATTTTAAAATTTCAAAATGTGGACCACCGCTTAAATAAATAATATTAAATTCCAAACGTCGTTTCAATTTTCTATTTAAAGACACGAAAATCATTTCAACTTTACCCTCTTCAAGCTTACAAACCTTAGTTTTCAAGAGCAAAAATCCTTTCGAAGTTTCAATACACTCAAAAAAATTTTCTTGCGCAGAAATTGAATCGTATTTCGAAGGAGTGAATCTAAAGGCAGTGAAGGACCAGATCATTTTTTCTCTGGTGGTCGATTTTGAGGGCCTGCTCGAAACAAATCTAGACAACGAAGTGTACAACATCATCAGATCCATGAAGACGAATGGGATCTACCCATTCTTGAGCATCAGCCCCAAATCTCTCTACAAGGAGGCTGTCATCGCATTTTACAGGGAAGCCAGAGTTCTGGAATCGGGCATCTGGAGTTCAGTCTTTGGAAAGGAAGTGGAAATCATTGCGGATACAGTCTGAAAGGCATTCGGAATGAAACCCCGAGGTGTGGCCGTTGAAGCCTTGAAGCAAAACGCAGCCGACTTTTGGCTGAAGATCAAGGCGGATGACCAGCCAGCAAAATTGAAGCTGACTGCGAAGAGAAGCGAGCTGAGAAAAGAGTATTGATATGTGTTGGATATTACCAACAAAATCGTGATGGGGATGGCTGGCAGCTATGATCAGTTGTCGTCAGCTAAGTTCACAATTATGGGAGCCTTGATACAGGATGAGCCAATTGACTGGCCTGATTATATCTACAGACAATTGGTGCGAGAAGTGAATAAAGTTCATTGGATAGCTGACGAGAAGAGATTCAAGACCAAACTGGCCTATGGGACACATGTCAGTTAGATTTTTGAGCAATTGGGCATGGCGAAGGGAAATCCAGATCCCTTCCACGTCAATAAGAGGCTTGGTCACCTAGACCAAGAGACGCTAAGAAGATTAGGAAGTGTGAGGAAAGCAGGCAAAATTATGGAGGAAATGCCCATTAATCCTACACCTTACACATACCCCTCTAATTCAGACGAGTCTGAAGACCAAGCTACAAGCATCGGCCAACCTGCAGAACAGTCTGATTCAGACTCAGATGACACTCCAATAGCCATTTGTTTCAAGAGAAGAGGACCATCCCCTGGAGAGCCATCTGTGATCCAATCATCACCGGAACCATCCCCCAAGAGGCCAAGGCACCTAAATTTTGAAGAGGAAGAGCAATCAGAGAACCTGTCTGCACCTGAACCTGCCCCTGCAGATCAGATGCAGATCATCCCTTCACCCATTCTTATCCCTTAAGAGATCCCTCGGGTCAACCTGCCAGACTTGTCTGAAGAAGAAGAAGCAGGCTTAATCATCCACATCCCTGAAGCAGATTACTCATTCAACCCGCTAGAGAACAACTTCCCGAGACTATCTGTAGAGCAGCTTCTAATGGTAAAACATCATGTCCTTAAAGTTTCATATATTAATGTTTTCGAGGAATGGAAAACTTTAAAATCCGTTCCATTTACTCAACTGCAAATGTTTGTTGAAAAGAGTAGCTGGGACTATACCCAGGCTACGGAGCAAGTGCTCATGTCCTCCTGTCATGAGACAGATGCAATCTTATTGCTCCAGGAGAACTGGTCCATGTCCCATTTTAAAACCAACATGGACCAGTTCATCCATCTTGCTATGGAAGGTGTTTTGAAGGGGATTGATGAAGAACTTGAAGAAAAGGAAATAATAATAGAAGAAATTGTAGAGGAAGAAGAGTCTGAGAACAGAGAAGTTGAAAACGAAGAAAAAATATTAGTTGAAGAACAAGGACAAGAAGAGAGGCATGATGAAGAAAGAGATGTTGAAAACGAAAAAAACATCATAGTTGAAAAACAATCTGATGGGGAAGAAGATGAAAAGACAGAAGAGTTCACTACTACAAAACTGGCTTTTAACAGCGGTTAAAATGGCCAATTAACGGCGGTTCCGGAACCACCGTTATATGTACCGCTGTTAATTTCAACAGCGGTTTTAAAGACCGCCGTTGAATTTGTCAAATAACGGCGGTTCATAATAACCACTGTTAAATGCGTTACGGCGGTTTCTCGCAACCGCTGTTAAATATCCATTTAACAGCGGTTATAGGTAACCGCTTTTAAATCTGATACTTAACAGCGGTTATAAAACCGCCGTTAATTTTACAAATAACAGCGGTTTCGGAGGAACCGCTGTTGAAGTTTTAAAAATTTTGTCCAGTTTTTCCCCTATTTTGCACAATCCAGTACCTGAATCGGATCAAACTAATCAATAAACCACCAATTCATCGAATCCAAACACACCGAAAAGAACTAACCAACACCAAATTCATTGAACCACCAATTCATTGAAAAAGATAATACAAAAAAACCCCAATTCATCCAAAATAATTCATACAAATATCCAATGTATAATTCATACAAATAATTCACACAAAAACACCAAAATCATGTCGCGAGACGATTTCAAACCTCCAAGAAATAAAGTCCCCAATCAACTCGAATTTTATCAAAAACATCTTCAGACAGTGCTCCAACATCATCAAACATCTGCACATATAAACGTATAATAAACAAAATTTAAATGTAAAAGAGCAAACAGTATTATCACCACTTCAAGTAAAAAATATACTACCTCCATCCAACCATCCAAAATACGCGCTCGGGCGATAGTCGACATCCAGTGCATAACATAATAACCACACTCCCAACCTTCATTTTGTTTATTACACTAAAACAAAATAAGACACAATTATATGAGTCGCTTTCAGTAAATAAAATCAACACACAACATACACAGTTAAAAAACACACACTGACACAAACACACAATGCACAAAAAAAACATACACACAGCACAGACACACACAGACACACACACTTCACACACACTTCACACAAACATACAAAAACACACACATACACACAATACCCACACACACATATTGCACATAAACACACATACACACACACACACACACACACTGCACAAACAGAAAAAAAGAAAAACAACAACACAAACACACACACCCTGCACACAACATAAACACAATACACACACAAACAGAAAAAAACAACACAAACATAAACACACAACACACACACACTGCACAAACAGAAAAAAAAACACAAACACACACACTGCACACAGCATAAACACAATACACACACAAACAGAAAAAAAAACATAAACATAAATACACACAACATACACAGTACACACAGCACACACACACATATACTGCACACAAACACACAGTACACACACACACATTTCACACACACACACACACACAGTACACACACACACAAACAAAAAAAACACAAACACACACACACACACACTGCACAGCTAAACACACAACACACACACATATACTGCACACAAACACACACATACACACAGTACACACACACATTGCACACAAACAAACAAACACACACACACAGTACACACACACACTGCACAAAAAGAAAAAAAACACAAACACACACACACACTGCACAGCTAAACACACAATACACACACAAACAGAAAAAAAACACAAACACACAATACACACACAAATATAAACACACACAACACACATAGTACACACAGCACACACACACATACTGCACAAAAACACACACATACACACAGTACACACACACATTGCACACAAATAAACACACACACACACAGTACACACACACACACACACTGCACAAACGGAAAAAAACACAAACACACACACTGCACAGCTAAACACACAATACACACACAAACAGAAAAAAAACACAAACACACAATACACACACAAACATAAACACACACAACACACACAGTACACACAGTACACACACACACACTGCACAAACAGAAAAAAAAAACACAAACACACACACTGCACAGCTAAACAAAAATAGAAAACAAAAAAACCAACACAAACACACACACACAGCACACACACACACAAACCAACACAAACAAACGGACACTTCATACACGATATGTTGGGAGAAGATCCTTAAGACGAAAGTTAACATCTATCCCAAAGGGAGAAGATCCTTACGACGTTAACCACGTCTATCCTAAAATAATTCGTGTTTCCAAAAACAAAGTTGTCGTACACACTCAAATATTTACACACACACACACACACACACACACTGCACACACACACACACACACACACACACACACACACACACACACACACACACACACACACACACACACACACACACACACTGCACGCACACACACAGCACACACACTGCCCACACACAAAACACAAACACACACAAACACAAATGCACATAAACACAAACACACACACACACACACACACACACACACACACACACACACACACACACACTCACAGCACACACAGCACACACTGCACATAAACACACACAAACACAAACACACACACACAGCACACACACTGCCACTACACACACACACACACACTGCATAGAAAAAAAACGAACATAAACAAACGGACACTTCATACATGATATGTTGGGAGAAGATCCTTAAGACGAAAGTTAACATCTATCCCAAAGGGAGAAGACCCTTATGACGTTAACCACGTCTATCCCAAAATAATTCGTGTTTCCAAATACAATATTGTCGTACACACTCAAATATTCATACACACAAACACACATATTTACACTCATGTAATTAAATGTATTACCTTGGGATATATCCAACTAACCGCCTGCTTTGATTTACTTGTATGCATACCATCTATGGTCTTGAATGCGGTCACGACACTGCTTAAAAGTAACAATTATATATTGAGTCGTCGATATAAAATTTTAAAGGAAATATGTTATAAATAGAATCTTACTTTTGGAGTATGGCCTTAATGCGAGAGTTAGGCCTACTATGTAGTGAGCAAAACCATATAATAGTTCCTCTTGCTGGCACAATGACCAGAAGTTGCCAATGATGCCTACATAGATAAATGCATTTGAAAGAAAGAACATATTACTACAGTATGTTGTAAAAAAAAAGGAAATAGTTTTGTTAAAAAGAAAATATTTTAAAATTTACAATCTTTTATCTTTCTTATGATGGTAAGCTCCCATGTATATTTGCTTCTTCGACTCAAGCATACACGTCGATATATATCTCGAGATCTTCTCTCCCCTCTGTCCCATATTTTGTATGGATTGAGGATCAAAATATCCATACAAAACCTCGTCCATCGTGCCCACATTCATATTAGACAAATACCTAATTTGTTAAGCAAAATATTAATATAAAAAAAACACTCCACACACTGCACACACACACACACACTACACACACACACTGCCACACAATAAAAACACACACACACTGCACACAAACACACACTGCACGTACACACACACACACTGCACGCGGTAAAAAAAACACACTGCCACACAGTACATACACACACACTGCACACACACAGCACATACAAACACACACACACACACAAACACTATACACACACACATACTACGAATGTAGAAAAATTCCATAAAGGAAATTACTCACATAGTCCAAAACTGTAAAACTGATAAACTAAGCCACTCCTTTCCTTAAACGATCTCTAAAATATCAGTGTAAGTGATGTACAATGGAACATCATCACCACCACATCCAAAGATAGCTGTATCCCACGGCACTGATATCGGATTATTGTACATACTCGACGCAGCACTAAGTAAGTCTTTCATGATGTCATCTTTGGTCCTCGACCCGTCATTGTGACGAGCCTGCTTCTTTGGTCGCTGAATATCCTATTTCATATAGTATAGTGTAAAATACAAGTAAATTTGAAATAATTTATTTTGTTTTCTTTCCATTGTAACTTCAGAAAGGATGAAAGATAAACGTATCTATTGAATACTATATAAACTCATTAATAATGACCCGAACCTATATCTATTTGTTGAATATTAAAACGAGAAGAATTGGTGCGAATTTCTTCTATATTGAATAAAGAATATTCATTCATCAAAACATTCACTCCATAGTCTGATAAATCTTTTAAAGAACTGATTAATCAGACGAGAATAAAGATAGAGTCCCATTCTATATTTTTATTTATTATTATTCCTACATGTTTCCATTCCTTTGGGATGTTACTACGCATTTTGGTTGCGTTTAATCTTTTCCATATTAAAAATCATAATCAATTTATATTGGATTGATTTTGCAATAATGTTTGGTAGTTACTAAAAAGAAAAAGAAAATATTTACCTTTGAAAAATCGGAGAAAATAAAATCTCGTGGCCATGCAATAAATCCACCTAAAGCTTCCCCCACGACTCTCACCTCATCAGTCGCCAAAGGGACTTCACCGCTGGCATCTACGGCCTCCTCAACCACTACCTTAACCAAATGAGCTGGTAAAGGAGCACAATGTAGGGTTGAATCGCCCTGAATAACCCTACCGATAGCAACTAGATGGGGAGGATGCTCGTCCACATAAAATACAACTCGATGAGTGTCTCCAGTCACAGGCCTCTCTCCGGAAGGGCCAGAAATAGCATCAGCACAACTCCCCTTCGTGCTAACACGAGTAACCTCATCCGGTGTATGAATATCGACAGGCCGCTGGGAACTAGCACCCATTGTGTGGCCGAACTCTTTCATCAAAGTCTTTGTGACATCAAGGGTGATCTCTTTCCTTAGCTGCTCCAACACATCTTTACTTACGGAAGACGTCGATCCACATGATCGTCCAAAGTAATCGCGAATACCCACACCAAAACCAATGCCACGAACACGACCAGGGTGCTCGGGTCTCCCAATGGCAGCCGCCAATATATCCTGTCGTCCCTCATGAATGAAGGTACCTTGTGTATACTGCTTCTCCAAATCATCCTACAAAAATTTAATTTGGCACCATATTACAAAATTTTGAAATTTACAAACAACTGATACAAGTTGATGAAGGAGAAAAAACAATACAAGAATGTAGATAAAAATAATTGGGTAGAAAAGTGGTTATTTACATTTAATAAAGCAAATAATTTACCTCAAATTTTTAATGTTTGCTAATACTTAGCAACAAAAAAGTGGAGCTTTTTCTTTTTCTTACAAGAAAAAATAATTCTTAAAAAAGAACTTACAATCCTCTCGACAATCTCCCGTGCAATATCGGATGACGTACCCTCCCGTCTTTTTGTATGACCAAGCTTCCACCTTTGATGACGCGTAGGTGGAGACGGGGGATCAATAACAATATCTTCTTCAGATTTAGATACTTCTCGACGCTCGTTCATCTTCCTCTCCATCTCCCGTATATCCATAAAGTCGTACCCTCCTCGAGCCATATAATGCGGAATGTTCATTTTGGCTAATTCTTGTTTCTTACTTCTTTGTTCCTGATACAAGTATCAAATAATCCATAAACAATTTTATAAATATTTTCAAATTCAAAACATTTTTTTTCATATTTTATGTTCTTAATTAGAAATAGGTTCTTAATTAGAAATTGTTTTATTTGATTCTTGTAAAATTATTCAGATTATTGTACAATTCTTTTATAAATATTGTAATATATATGTATATATATTATAAATATTTTCAAATTTAAAACATTTTTTATTTAAGATTTTATGTTATTATTTAGAAATTATTTTATTTGATTGTGCGTTCATTATTTTCAGCATTGACCTTTTAAAAAAAAACTTAAAACATTTTTTTATTTCAGATTTTATGTTATTAATTAGAAATTATTTTATTTGATTGTGCGTTCATTATTTTCAGCATTGAACTTTAAAAAAGACTTAAAACATTTTTTTATTTCAGATTTTATGTTATTAATTAGAAATTATTTTATTTGATTGTGTGTTCATTATTTTCAGCATTGAACTTTAAAAAAAAATTAAAACATTTTTTTCGGTTTTACCTCCCAAGCGGAGTCCTCACGAATCCTTTTGAAATCTCTCCAGTCCTCCTCGGAGATACCATACTTGTCACAATGAGATTTTTCTTTGCTTGGACCATATATGTACTCACCGGTCAGATCAGACTTAAATTGCCTCCATTTAACGCCAATTGACTGTAAACACGTCTTCTGAAAATGACCAAGATTGCTAATCTGGCTAACATAAAAATTGACCTAGATATTGACAATTAAAACTAGAGTTAGCCACACACACAAACACACACAGCATAAAAACACACACACACACACAGTACACAAACACACACACAGACACACACAGTACAAAAACACACTGCCACACACACAAAAACACACACACACACACACACACAGCATACAAACAAACACACACGCACTGCCACACACACAAAAACACACACACACACACACAGCACAAAAACACACACACACTGCCACAAAAAACACACACACACACACACACTGCACACAAACAAACACACACACACACACTGCCACACACAAAAAAACACACACAACATACAACAAACACACACCCACTGCCACACACACACACAAACACACACACTGCCACACACACACAAACACACACACACACACAGCACATTTAAGTTGTTTTCTAGTCAGTACTTGTGCTCCTCTTTAAAAATATTTGAAATGTCTGTTTATTGAAATTCTTCCAAGTTAATGGTTTAGTGAAAAAAAAAATGAATGGTTCAGTTCATTAATAAGTTATCTACTGCTACTTGTTTGTCATTTCTTTTGCAGATGAGATGATCTAAGTTATCTAATAAATTCATGTACTATGAATTTTTTGTGTTTGTTAATGAAAAGTAATTGACATAAAATTTCCATCTAATTCTAGATCATAATAGTTTGATCCAAGCTTCAATATTTACAAGTCTAAGACCTCCTTCAGCTCTAGTTTTATGCAACCATTATGATCTTCTCAAAAGGTAATGAACATTTAGTTGTTGCTCTGTTGGATGTTTTTGATAGCTCTATTCATACCTCAGGACTTAAAGCTAACAGGATTAAGTGTGAAATATTTTTTGGAGGAGTGAAACCTGAGGTAAGGAGTACAATTTGTAACAGTACTCAATTGAAAGAAGGTTCTCTTCCTTTTAGATATCTTGGTGTCCCTTTGAACAGTAGAAAACTATCTATTTCTCAATATCAACATCTGATGGAGAAATTGTTAGCTAAAGTGAGACACTGGACTACTAAATATCTGAGCTAAGGAGGAAGACACTTGCTTGTACAGAGTGTCCTTTATGCAATACAGAATTTTTGGAGTCAGGTGTTTACATTTCCAAAAAAAAAGTGTTGAACATGTTAAGTACTTTTAGATATCAACGTAGATCATAATGGTTGCACAAAACTAGAGCTGAAGGAGGTCATATTTTGTAAGCCAATTTTAATTAGTATTGTAATTTTCCATTAGTATTGTAATTATTAATTGTAATATATGTACCTACATCGGTATGAAAACATTGATATTTTATAAGCAATCTGGGCTTCATGTTCGTTTTTTGCAAGAGTTGGTTAGTACACTTGCATTGATGAATTTGTAAATCAATTTGACACAAACACACACACACTGTCACACACACACAAACACATACACACAACACAAAAACACACACACACTGTCACACACACACAAACACACACACACAGCACAAAAAACACACACACACACACACAGCATACAAATAAACACACACACACAACATAAACACACACACACACACATAGCATAAAAACACACACACACAGCACACAAACACACACACACACACATAGCACAAAAACACACACACACACTGCCACACACACAAACATAGCACAAAAAAAGCAGAAAAAAACACATACAGTACACACACAATTCTTAATACAAAAAGAGAGTTATGTACCAATATATCCTGCCACAACATTTCTTTATCCGGCTTGTCAGGTACTTGCTTCCAACTCTTGTACAATATCGAGACATGATCTTTGGCAAGTTTTCCCAAGTACGTACTTAACTTCAATTTGTGTTCGTATTTGATCTTTCCCCGTACTGGATCAATGTGAAGAGGTAATTTTTTTCCGTCAACACGGCGTTTCGACATACTTCTACATCGCGTGGGATTTCTCGATGTAGAAGTACTACGTGTATGAGCATCGGGAGACCGGGAGGAATGAGGAGAACGAGCGGGAGGAGTGTGAGGGGAACGAGAAGGAGACGCCATGTGCCTGCATTAACAAATAAATTTAATCACCAACCACAATATACACTGCACAAATAAAACACACACAACACACACACACACTGCACACATTCTCACACACTACACACACACACGTACTGCACACACTCACACACACTACACACACACACACTACACACACTGCACTCTCACACACACACACTGCACTATCTCTCTCTCTCACACACACACTGCACTCTGCACTCTCACACACACACACACACTGCACTCTGCACTCTCACACACACTGCACACAAGCACGCATACTGCACACACACACACACACACAAACACACACTACACAAACTGCACTCTCACACACACTGCACTCTCTCTCTCTCTCTCTCACACACACACACGCACACACACACTATACACCAATTTATAGTATGGACCTGAGTTCGATTTTAGTTTTTAAGAGTCATTTTCAGTTTTCTACAACAATTTTGTAAGTTTTATTTTATTAATAAAATTTTTTTGGACCATTTCTCGATTGTCATTAGTTATCTTATGAGGCTTTTATTATTTTATTAATATGTAAGTTTTATTGTACGACTCGCGAGTCGACTCGTATGAGCTGATCGTTTTTTAAAACATTGCTATACACACTACACACAGTGCATATACACACGCACACACACATTTTTTCAATAACAAATAATGAAATAATCTTAATTACTAAAATATAAAAACTTGATTATTCATAACAGAACGTTCAACATTAATATTAAAATTCAACAAAACCAACTTTATCATTAACAATGTCACAAAATTGAACATTAATACTACAATTCAACATAATCGACTGTGCCTTCATCATCAACTATCTAACTTGACTCTAGATAACAACGTTTTCCCATATGCCTTCATCATGATCATCTCGAATGGCATGTATGTCATCTGCTACATTTTCTTCAACGATAGTCGGCATCCGTGTTGATAAAGGAATAAACTCACAAATGTCAAAACTTGACTCTTCAGTTTCATTAATATCCACACTTCTACCCGGAATGACCACTGACAATATTTCATTGCATGGATCCTTGACATAAAACACCTGTTTAGCTTGATATGCTATGATAAAAGGCTCGTCAGTGTAAGCTATCTTATGAAGATCTACCAATGTAAAGCCCAGTTCATTGATTACCACACCCGTGTTATTATCAACCCACTTACACTTAAAAATAGGCACTCTAAACTTAACATAATCATGTTCCCACATATCTTCAATAACTCCATAGTAACTTGTCGATGCCATAACTGGATTTTTATCTTTCGAGCTTGAAAAGTGCATGGACTCGGCTTGAAGAGTAACTCCGCTATTTTGAACCGAACTTTTGTCATCTTGTGACTTTGTATAGAATGAGTACTTATTGATATCATATCCATTCTAAATTACGACATCGGACTTCGGCCCTTAAGCTAGCCATTTTAACATTTCAGATTGGCTATCACTTTCGGAGATTTGTACCTTAAACCACCTCAAAATAGTCTTATTATGTTCAATCAACAACCATTTCTCGCTCATTCGGGGATTCTTTGTCTTTAAAAGATTCTTGTGAGCAGACAAGTACGGAAGAACCTCATCAGTGTTATTCAAAACGTACAAATGTGCTTGAAGCACCTCATCGCGATTCTTGGTTAATATTTTAACACCCCGTGTACCCTTTCCATTAAGTTTCCCATCATGTCGAGACTTCGGAAGCCCTACAGATGGTGTTTGTGACATGTAATATGTGCAAAACTCGATTGCTTCTTCTGCAATATACCTCTCAACAATAGATGCTTCTGGACGAAATGGGTTTTTACTATACCTTTTAAAAATCTTCATGTATCGCTCAATTGGAAACATCCATCGCAAATAAACGAGGCCACACTCTTCAATATCTCTAACTACATGGACAAGTAAGTGAACCATAATATCAAAAAAAGGAGGAGGAAAATACATCTCCAATTGGCACAAGATAACAACAACCTCGTTTTTCCACTCATCCAAAACCAAAGGATCAATCACTTTGCTACATATAGAATTGAAGAAAAAACACAAGTGAGTTATGGCATTTCTCACTTTTTTAGGCAAGACATCACGTATAGCCACAACTAGAAGTTGTTGCATCAAGACATGACAGTCATGAGACTTTAAGCCGACCAATGTCAGATTTTGCATCGATACAAGACTCTTAATATTCGACGAATAACCTTGTGGCACTTTAATGCCTTGTAAACAATTACAAAAGCTGGTTTTCTCTCTTCTGGATAAAGTATAACATGCCGGGGGAAGATAAGTTCGTTTACCGGCTACTTGCGGATGCAACTGAGGACGTATACCCATTTCCTCTAAGTCTTGACGAGCCTGGACACCATCCTTTGTTTTGTGTTTAACATTGAGAAGTGTGCCGATCACACTATCGCAAACATTTTTTTCGACATGCATAACATCTATGCAATGTCTAACATCTAGATGTCTCCAGAAGGAAGATCAAAAATATTGACCTCTTCTTCCAAATGTTTGTCGAGTGTGACCTTCTTTTTAGTTTTTCCAAATATAGTATTTATGTTCTTCACATGATCGTACACTTGCTCACCTGTTAAGGGCATCGACGCAAGTCCATTTTCTGGGAATCCATTAAAATCTTTTCGCAATCTACGATACGGGTGATGGCGACTGAGAAACCTCCGATGTTGAGTGTAAACTGTTTTATTTCCATGTTTCAACTGGATGTAGCTTGTGTTTTCTTCACATATAGGACATGCATGATGTCCCTTCACACTATATCCACTCAAGTTTCCATATGTAGGAAAGTCATTAATCGTACAAAATAACATTGCACGCAACTTGAAACTTTGCTGGCAGTAACCATCAAACATGTAAATCCCTTCATCCCACATCATTCTCAAGTCATCAATCAACGGACTTAGATAAACATCTATGTCATTTCCTGGTTGTTTTGGTCCTGAAATCATCATTGACAACATAACGTACTTCCGTTTCATACATAACCAATGAGGTAGATTATATATCACAAGTAAAACAGGTCAAGAGCTATGCTTGGTGCTTAAGTTACCGAACGGATTCATTCCATCTGTGGAAAGTCCAAGCCTAAGGTTTCTTGTGTCACTCCCGAAATCTGGAAATAAATGATCTATTTTCTTCCATTGTGCAGCATCAGCTGGATGACGAATTTGCCCGTCGCATTTTCTCTCATTTGCATGCCATGTAAGATTCTTTGCATCATCTCTATTAGCAAAAAATCGCTTGAACCTTGGAACAATCGGAAGATACCATAACACCTTCGCGGGAGGTCCTTGTTGTGTGTTCTCTCCATCATTCTTCACTTTGTATCGTGATACCCCACACCTAGGACACTTATGCAATTCTTCAAACTCTTTTCTGTATAATATGCAATCATTGGGACAAGCGTGTATTTTTTTATACTCCATAGCCATCGGACACAAAACTTTCTTCGCCTCATAGGCACGCTTAGGCAATGTATTGCCTTTTGGTAGCATCTCATTCATCAACTGGAGCAATTCGGTAAAACTTTTGTCACTCCACCCATTTATTGCCTTCAAATTAACCAGCTTCAACACGGCAGATAGACGTGTGAAATTTTCACACCCCAGATACAATGGAGTCTCTGAATCACTTTTCAACGCATCATAAACATGAGCTCTTTGAAATGATTCTTGTCCGACATCACGAATCATTTCTTCAAATTGATCACCATCTATATCTACATGAGTGTTTCCAGTTGGAACATCTACTATTTCGCCATGCCATATCCACACCGTATAGTTGGTGCTTATCCCCTCACAAACAAGATGTTCACGAATTGTGTCAGCCTCATGTCGTCTCCCATTCATACACTTCACACAAGGGCAAAAGTATCGTTCATCGGGTTCCAAGCGATGTTCTCGAGCAAATTTAAGAAATTGCTCAATTCCATTGTCATACTCCGCACTCGCACGACTTGCATTCATCCAACTTCGATCCATTTCTTCTTTTCTGTTACACATACTATGTTCATCAATTTTCTATTGTTTTGTATAAGGGGAAGAATTTCATTTCTATATGATTACTAACTTTTTGAAAATTGTTTTGACAGAGAGAATGACAAAGGTATGGTAGTCCTATAATTGTTGTTTAAAATAGAAACATGAACGATGGTTGTCAAAATAGAATTAACTATATACTACGTCAACTTATGGCTTTGTCAAGATTGCTAAATCTATCTGCACGAACTGTTGGGAGAAGATCCTTAAGACGAAAGTTAACATCTATCCCAAAAGAAGAAGATCCTTAAGAAGTTAACCAAAGCTATCCCAAAATAATTCGTGTTCCACAAAATAGTGTTGTCAAAAGCACTACACATAATTAAACACACACACTCAACTAAATCGATTAAATTATACGACAAACAAGAAGAAAATAACATGTTAAACTACATTACACACTCACATACACATAGTGCACACGCACATACATATTTTGTTCGTTATGTGCATTTGAATACCACGTTTGTGATTATTGTGGTTTTATTGAGGTTTTAACATTATTTTCCAAAACAATCCGGGTATAATTAAAAGTCCACACACAAACAATACACACAACACACACTGCCACACACAATACACTGCCACACACACACACAACACAATACAGCCTCACACACAATACACATACACACACTGCACGCACACACACTGCCACACCTATACATGCACATACACACACAACACATACATTAAACATCACACAACAATCCTTAAAAGACTAGATAAAATTACCAAATAGGAACAAAGAAGAGAGTTCGGAATAATTACCAAATAATTCGCGGTGGTCGATTGCGAAATGCCGGGGAGGTTGCGGGGATCGCGAGGTCGCCGGAGGTCGCGGGGGTCACGAGGTCGCGGGTCGACTGTGAAAAGTCGGGGAGTCAGAAGTGTAAGAGGAAAGAAAGGAAAAAAGAAGAAAGAAAGAAAGAAAGAAACGGGGTAGTAATTATATGGAATATTAACAGCAACGGCGATTTTCAAGTAACCGCCGTAAAATTTCCAAAATTAACAGCAGTTATTAAGCAACCGCCGTTAATTGTCAGAATTTAACAGTGGTTTGACGAAAACCGCCGTTAACTGTCTTAATTTAACAGCGGTTTCTTTATTAACTGCTGTTAATTTTTAATAATATTTACGAACCATGCCACCGCACAAATTTAACAGTGGTTTTAACATAACCGCTGTTAATTGTCTGCTGTTAAATGGGTATTTTGTAGTAGTGGTTGGAGGAAGAAGAAGAAGATGATGAAGGAGAAGAAGTTGAGAAGGAAGAAAAAAGACGAAAAAGATGATGATGAAGAAAAGGAGGATGAGAAAGAGGAAGCAAAGGAGGACGAAAAGAATGATAATGATAAGGAGGAAGAAGAGAAGAAAGAAGAAAAAGAAGATGAAGGAGACAGAGGAGATGAGCCTGGGGCACCTAATCAACCCCCCAGCTCAGAAGTCTCAAGAAGAGGATGACAGATCGGGGACCCCTACAAATACCCCATCTGATCAGCCTCCTGCAGACAGGAGTCTGCACACAGGCAGGTCCATCAACCAACCTGCAGCTGCAGAAGGAGCTGGCGACCACTCTCCACAGGTAACACCTATTTCAACTGAGATGGCTGACCTGATCAAGTCTCTAGTCAGATAAACTGTTTCCCAGCTCATTACAACAGAAATCACACCTGACCTACAGACCATCAATGCCAAAATCAATACCCTACTGCAGAGGAATGTCCCTCAACCTCCTTCTCCTACAAATTCCAGAATGCCACTTGGCATGTCTGATTGGATGTCTCGAGTAGAATAGCAGTTAGCCATATTGGTTGATGCTGGCAAAAAGGGGGAAGAGAGAAGCAAGAGGTCAGGGGGAAGAAGATACTACTGAGTTAGTCAGAAGGGAGCTAAGGTCAAAGCAGAGAAGCGACCTCCCTCTCATTGGAGCTGGGTCATCTAATCTGAAAAGGAAAGAATTGCTGCTCTAGATGATGATGACCAACCTGCAGTCAAGAAGAGGAGAACCAGATTTGGGGAAGAGCCAAGATTTAAATGGGAAGGCAAAGAGCTTTGGTATGTTGAGGAATTCCTACCTGATGAAGCTGGTCTAATGTGGGGAGATGCGAGGAAGCAGTTCATTGACAAATACTATATCTGGGAGTTACTCCAGGATAAAGACTGCTCCCCACAGCAGACATTCATCAACTTCATGGAATCGACATGGCCAACTCTCTGGGCCATCTTAGTAAAATATGCAAAAGAAAGGGATGTTTACCCCATGATTCCCCCCTTCATATCGGAAGATCCTCCCACTTTAGTAAATGATGAATTGGATGAGCTAGCACTGCAGAGAGAGATAAGAAAGCTATGTGAAGAGCACAAATTCTCATCCAAAGAAGAACAAGAGTTTGCCTCTCTTGTCGTCAGAATTAAGTATGGCCTAGTACCTATCAAGAAGAGACCAATTGGTGCAAAGCCCATTAGGCCTTCCAAGCAGCCTATCAGAAGAGGCAGAGGCAGAGGTAGATAGATCTTTGTAATTTACTGTTTTTGTAACTTACCTGTAAAAATCTTATTTTGTAGAATGTCTCTGTATTCTGTTTGATCATTTAAAGCCTATGTACTTGTAAACACATTAGAGAATTATATAACAGTCATTTGAATGACAACCACTAGTTGTCTCAAAACAAAGACTGAATTTTAGTTTGTATCTTGCACTTGGCTATGTGCAGACCTGTTATTCATTTGAATAATTGCTTAAGTTTTGCCATCATCAAAATAGGGGGAATTTGTTAAGAATACTTGTTAGATTTTGATGATGTCATCATTATACTTGCTTATACAAATGTGTGTTTATTACTTGGCAAAATGTAAGGAAGAACCAAATGAGTATCTTCCATAGGCCAAACTGTGTTAAGTTAGATACTTGGCAAAATGTAAAGAAGACCCAAATGAGTATCTTCTATACGCCATTTAAGTTAGGCTTAAAATCGGCTAAGTACAAAGTATAGTTAAGTACATTAGAGAAGTTTCGGTCAGACAAGTATGATCAGAGAGGTCCTGACCAAACACTGCAGAAAGTCGAGTGACAATCAAGTGAAAATTAGAGAAGTTCTGGTCAACAAATTTTATCAGAGAAGTTTGACCAGATTGCAGTCAAGTGATCAGGCGGAGCCCAAGTCATCTGATGTTTGACCATCAGATCAGTCAAGTTCATCAGATCAGAAGACTTCAGACAAAGTCGTCAGATCATAGAAGTCTCGGCAGGACATCAGAGAAGTCATCATCAGAGAAGTCCGACGACAGAGAAGTTTGACTGCATATTAGACAGATTGACTTATAATGATCAGATAAGTCATCAGCCAAGTAAGCCTGTCCACGTCAGCATGAGTTGAATAGTCTATAATTATGGAAAGTCACATGCGGGCGATAAGGGACAAATTGGAGAGATTCCCGGAAGGATATGATTTAAATAAATCATCCAGACCCACCTCTGAAGACTCTAAGAATATTTAAATCAAAAGATTCGGCGCCATCACGTGAAAGTCTTCACAACAGTAGGAAATGGATTAAAATAAGGTAATCCTGCCTTGCAATGTTCAGAAAGAAAAACAAAGAAGTCTATTTCTCCAACGGATGGATTTGCTACAGATTTGCAACGGCTATGAAGTAAAGCTCTAAGGATTGACATGCTATAAATACCTGAAGATTTGAAAGACCAAAGTACGATGCGAACTATACTCTCAAGCAATTAAAGCAATCAAGCGATCAAGAAATCTATAGCATCGTAAAGAGCAGTATTCTCAGTACATATATGAAGAAAGCTCTTAGGTGGAGAAGACAAAACACTCTTGTCTTAAAACCTGAGTAAGGGGTACTTCACTGGTTGAAGTTTCGCGATGATAGGCATCCAAGGATTTGAAGATCGAGTGGTGCTAGGCAGTCAGAAAGGAGTTGCAACGATAGTATTTCCACTGGTTGGAAGTTGTTGTAGCTAAGTTGTAGAATCACTATAATATTGATCACTGGTTGAAAATTATAGTGGATTCATCTCCAACTGGTTTGGAGAAAGTGGATTAGTAGAGGATTACCCCACCTCTGAGACCACTATAAATTGCCTGCGTACTTTACTGTTTTAGCATCATACTTAACTGCTGCATTCATACTTAGTGTATCATTGTTTATATTCTGTATTCGTCATCAGCTGAATTCCGCACTTATATTGTCTACAGACGACTCTAAGTCATCTGTACCATCAACTGAGAAACTCCTTTATTCCTACTTGGAAGGAGTTTGAATAAGTCTATTCACCCCCCCTCTAGACTTATTTCTGACGACTTGTGACCTACAGGCTCCTGTCTTGATCATTACGTATGTTATCAACTCCCCGTTACGTACGTTATCCATTTGTCAACATATCCGTTGCTTGTTGATCTATGCCAGGGCGTCATCTTCAACGTTCTTCTTGTTTGAATACTGAAACATCTTATTACCTACGTTATACCAATATTGTTATGTATGTTATATTGCCAACATTGCGTACGCTATGCAATATATATATAGTGTGCATTATCCATGCAGTTTGGGCAGCTTTTTGCATCTTCGTCTCCTCCGATGTTTTGCTTCGCCTCTTTGTTGTTTTGCTTTGTTTAGCAACTTAATCATCAAAACTCTATTAATGAATATGTGGAATAAATATTCCAACAAAGGGCGCTAGAATCAAGCATGTTGAGATCTTTCGACTCCATGATAGCCGTAACCGTCCCATCCCATTTCACAAGGTTGTGATCATATAATTTTCTTCACTTTTTACTACTTGATAATGGTTTTCCAAAACAAGCTAGTCCATTTGTGATGACCAAAAATCGATCGAGCATGTTTGTTATAGACTCCTCATTCTTTATCATAAATAATTCATAGTCGTGCAGAAGCATATTGATCTTTGTTTCCTTGACTTGATTCGTTCCTTCGGGAGTTACATCTAGCATTTTCCAAATTTCTTTGGGACTATCATACGAGGAAATGTGATTATGTTCTTCCAGATTTAAAGCACAATAAAGCAATTATGTTGCTTTTCTATTGTAGTGATCATCTTTCCAATCTGTATCATCATATTCTTTGAAGTTTTTGAGAAAGCCGTCGGCTTTCGAAGGAATTTTTGGACCAAGGCATATTTCAAAGTTCGATATCATAGGCTCGAATGATGATTGAAATCTTTTTCTTCCATATCATGAAATTTGAACCATCAAAGAATGGAGGTCGGTTTAAGGTGAGGCCTTCGACCGAGGCAAAATGAAGCGACATTAGACTTATTTTTCTCCTTGGATGTTAAGCTGACTATTAGAGACACCCTCTCTGATAACAATTATTGGGTTGGTACCTCCACTTGAAGGGGGGTTATATAGTCAGGAATATAGAATTCTTTTGCGATTGCAAAAGCGATAAAGTGCGGAATGTAAATGACACAATGATATATAGAGGTTTGGCAACGTGCCTACGTCCTCTCTTCGTATCTTTTTCTATAGGCTTAAGATTAACCTTTCCGCCTTGTCTTCTATTGGTCCAAGGGAAAACGTTATAATCTTGTCTTCTATCGGTCCAAGATAAACCGTTACAATCTTATCCTTATGTCGGTCCAAGATAAACTGTTTTCCTTTTCTATAAGATAAGGAATCAACTTTTCTAGCTTTCTATCGGTACTAGAAGAACCTATCTTGGATTTAGATTATGATTATAACAATGCCGGATCACCGATCCTAATAACACCAACTGATATCTACAATCATTTCTTTCCTCTTGTGTTTGGTTGAGTGAATTTAAACACTCGAACTCTTATCAATTAAGCTCGATTACAACAAAAATAATGTATATAGAGATATATGATGTAAATGAACTTTGCTTGAAGTTGTTGTACTACACAATACCAAATGCTTTGGTATTTATCGGCTTGAGAGCCAAACTAGCCGTTGCTCACTGTCCTTCTTTAGCCTGCATTATATACTCTGAATAGCGTACGTAAGTCTTCTTTGTAGCGTACGTTATTACATGTCCATTTCAGTCCAGTATCTTACTGTGTCTCTCATAGCATGGGCTATATCATCACATAGTGTACATTATATGTATCCTTAGATAGACGTTGAATGACATACTCCATGATGTCACTTGACCATCAATGGTCCAATGCTTGAATTCAGATTCAAACTCTTAGCGTACGTTATATTATGTACTTAGCGTACGTTAATATTCATATATTGCGTACGTTAGCCATGCCATGCTCGGCTGTCTTTAGCTGGGTCTTTGTTGCATACGTTTGCTAGGATGCTTGGCGTACGTTAGCTGTGATTTATGCTTCAGTTCATTATATTTCTGTCGAGCTTGATCTTCTGCAACTGTTGTTGATTAATTGTTGTTTGTAAATGTTTATGAACTTATCATCAAAACCTTTAATATGAATGTGTGGAATATAATGTTCAAACAAGGATCATAGTTTTTTGTTTAACAACATCTGCTGCAGGTACGGGGCACCCCAAATACTCATCTCAAATAATGGGACACAATTCAATGGGAAGAGAACCTAATCCTGGTGCGAAGGAATGCACATCAAACAACTATTTGCTGCGGTAGCCCATCCAGGCCAACGGACAGGTGGAGGTCACAAATAGAATAATATTGCAAGGGATAAAAAACCGTCTAGATAAAGTTGGGGAGAATGGGTTGATGAACTCATCTTGGTAGTATGGTCTTATAGAACCACACCTAGGTCTTCAACAGGAGAAACACACTTAGTATGGTATATTGATCCAAAGCAGTAATCCCAGCAGAGGTCGGGGAAATGTCTCACCGAGTTTGATGGTTTAATGAAGAAGAAAATGAAGAAATGATGATGGAAACATTAGATGCTATAGAAGAATGAAGGGAAATAGCCGCGCACGAACTGAAAGATACAAAAGTCTGATAAAAGCAGCTCATGATATGAAGGTTAAGAAAAGACATTCCAAGTCGGAAACTTGGTGCTCAAGCAAGTCGATGCTCTCAAAAAGACAAGAAAACTGGAACCGAGCTGGGAAGGACCTTACAAAGTAATCCAAATCCACACACGGGGGGGGGGGGGGGGGGGGGTTATGAACTTGAGTACATGGAAGGACACCCCGTTAAGAGAACATGGAACGTATGCCATCAAAAGAAATATTTTGTGTAACAATAGCAATGCGATTGTAATGTTTTAATGAAAGTCCATTACCAAAGAAATCCGAATATGCACTTCAAGCAGCCCTAGAAATCTGATCGGTGAAACGCCCTCAGATTCAACTAAGGGTGAACAGCACTAAAAGTCTGATCAGGTGAAACACCCCCATATTCAATTAAGGGTTAATTGCCCAAATAATCTGATTAGATGAAACGCCCTCAGATTCAAACAAGGGTGAACTGCCCTAAAAATCTGATCGGGTAAAACGCCCTCAGATTCAAGCAAGGGTGAACTGCCCTAAAAATCCTTTTGGGTGAAACGCCCTTAGATACAAACAAGGGTGAACTGCCCTAAAAATATAATCGGGTAAAACGCGCTCAGATTTAAATCAGTGTGAACAACCCTAAAATTATGATCGAGTGAAATGAATTTCAGATTCAAATGCCTTTGATAGTAGCTTCGAGCTACACCAACATCATAAAAACTCTATGGTATTGAGGTCAGAAACAGGTAGGTCTAAGCTACACCGACTCAGTTGAATTATGTTTAAAAATAGGTATAGACCTGAGCTACGCCAACTTTACAAAAACTCCACATTATTGAGGTCAGAAATAGGTAGATCTAAGCTATGTTGACTCGGTTGAATTATGTTTAAAAATGGGTATAGACCCGAGCTACATCAACTTTATATAATGTTTATAGACCAAGCTGATCAAAAGCAGAATAAAATTAAACTAAAAGAACAAATAGTAATTACGAAAGGGGTCTTCATTAAAAAACATACAATTGTGCTATTACAATGACAAAAAAAATATAAACAAGCTAAATTACGGGCTCATGAGATCTAGGAGAAGATAAGGGGGAGGCCTCACGGTCATCTCCTCCAGTCAAATCAACGGAAGCATCGGCCATTCCTGATGAACCAAGATGATCTTCAGAGGCAGTAGGGGTAGCTCGTCATTCCAAATTGAGGCCGGACTCAGTTATCGATTCCCCGAGGGCAGCTTCCCACCAAGCAGCTTCTGGGAACTCATTCACATTTCCAGCCCAACCTGAGAGGATAGGGACTGGGAAGCCTCTCTATTCAGCTCACCCAAAAACCCAAATCCGTCAGTTTCTCTCGAGCACGGGACAAGGCAAAATCAAAATATTGTGTCGCGGATGGGGCAAGTCGGACCATGAAGGTAGTGGAGTTGTGGAAGTGAGCTAAGAGGGCTGAACGATGAGATCCTAAGAAGGAAAACCCTACATCAATGGCAAGAAAATACATTGGCCGTCAGAAACCCCCCACTCATAAGCCAAAGACCCCTCACCCTTGGCCTCCGCAAGCTAAGCTTCAAGCTGGAAAAACTTCTCAAATGCGGGCTTGGCCTCCGAAGTCTGAGCCTCGAGCTGTAAAAACTTCTCAGATTCATCTTGGGCCTGCGTCTTCGCGAGTTTTAGCTCCTGGTTCAGCTGGACATTAGCCATTTGAGCACGCTCCAAAACTGTTTTGCGCTCGAAAATCTTCCTCAGGGCGATGTCCAGACGATGTTCCTTCTCAGCTAACTTCGCCTCTGACTCCTCTTTCACCCCAGGGCGGCCTTAAGCTCGACTGACAGATGAGACACTTGAGAGGGATAAGAACCTTCACTCTTCTGATTCTCATCTATATACACCAAGGTAGAGAAGAGCTAAAAATAGGGGAAAGAAATAAGCAAAGGTAAAAAAATAATTAAGAAAGAAAAAATAAGGAAAGGTGGAAAAATAATGAAGAGAGAAAACATAAGCAAAGATAATTATCTTCCCGAAGTAGATCATCATTAGATCCAGATGGGTATTCTTCGAGAGTTATACAATATCGCTCTGTCCCTATCAGGGATCACCGAGCTAAAGAAAGGCAGGAATTTCTCAAAATCCTTACACTGCAGCAGGGACTCCATGCCGAAACTGGAGGTACCAGCACCTGTGGCCTTGGACCGCTTGGAAGGAGATGGAGAATGTAACACCCTCAAGATATTCGAGGTATATTACAGCGCCGTGAATCCCTATATGGGACCCACCAGGCTGAACAGCATCATACTCATCGACTCACATAAACGACAAACCAAAACCATGTCATAAAGACGCAAAACAGAATAATCCACCCGGTTTACCGATCAAACATAACATCATCAATCAACACAAACATATAGGCAACAATACAATCCGGACGGACAAGAACTCTTAAGTACTCGAGTACAACCATTAGTTCAAAAGCCACAAAAGATGAAAAGACAAAAAGACATTAAGAAGTCACTTAGGCACAATCATCACGCTCGGCCATCATCCGCATACTGGTCCAGCGCCCGTTCGTCTCGATGAACCTGACCTGAAATTCATAAAACGAATTTCCCCAAACGGGTCCCCAGAGGGGTTAGCAATTACGCTAGTACAAGTAACCAGATGAACAACTTACATCTTACACATATAGTAATGCATGCAATAAAGAAAACCGTTCGAAAACACTCATTTCCGGAAATGCCACTATCAAAATCACATTTGTAAAATGCACCACAATTAACCGTCGATCCACACCTCCGTGGACCCCTACCGAGACCCCGTCGGATCTAACCCGTAGTGGTTAAAAGCAAAGCTCGTCGATCCACACCTCCGTGGACCCCTACCGAGACCCCGTCGGATCTAACCCGTAGTGGTTAAAAGCAAAGCTCGTCGATCCACACCTCCGTGGACCCCTACCGAGACCCCGTCGAGTCTAACCCGTAGTGAGCATACACACACACACACAATTTCTCATACAAAACTACTATGCCAAGATTGTAAGTTCATAAGGATACTTGCCTCGATTAATAGACGGTGACGCAAACGGAACGGAAGAATCAAGCACGACCGAGAGGAACCGACGGATGAACCTAACGATTCGAACAACACAATCACAACCAACTCTAGACGATTACGGAAAAGGAATACACCCGGAAACCCGCCTACGATTCATGTATATTCATACCAAAATAACAACGAGGGCGGACCACAACCAAACCCTCTCGATTCCGTAAAAATCCACAAAATATCCATGAATCCGTAGGGAAACTAAAGATACTAACAATATCAATCGTATACATCATGAATCCACCAACAAAACAGAACGAATCGGAAGAAAAACCCAAAACCCCCAAATTAATCGAAAATAGGGTTTTAGAACATTACCTTAGGAGATTCAAGTACCAAGATCCGTAGAACGCGCGTTAGATTGATTGCCCGAGCTTTACAACCGAAGAGAAATGATGAAAAATCGACTCCCGAATGAAGAATGCTTGAGAGTTCTCTCCCCCTAAGCTCTCTCTCTCTCTCTCTCGCTCGCGCAGTGAAAATGGGGAAAAGTCGGCCGATTTCGTCTAATAAAGACGAATCTGCACAATTGACCGCTTCGTGTGCCGCGGCACAGCCAAAGTGTGCCGCGGCACAGGCCAAGAAAATACTCCCAGGTTTCCGCGTTGTGCCGCGGCACAGTCTGCGTGTGCCGCGGCACACGGTACAGTTTGGTTTTGGTCGCAGGAAGACACACGAGTGTGCCGCGGCACCGGATAGGTGTGCCGCGGCACTGGCCTGGCACTGTGCCGCGGCACCGGATGGGTGTGCCGCGGCACACAGTCCAGTTTGCTCGACTATCAATTGAAGGAATTTGTGTGCCGCGGCGCACACACCTTGTGCCGCGGCCCATACCCCCTTTTGGGTTCCAAAATGATAAAAATGATCCGGAAAAGGGAATAAAACGATAGAAATCAATATTTGGGGACCAACAAAACGCAATGGATCCACGGCAACCCCGAAACGGCGGTTCCGCACAACAACAACGAGGATACAGTTCAACAGTTTGACATGAAGGACACACTGAAAGATACACGAGGGTCACTACGACCGAGAAATACACCAAAAACGAAAATACAAGGAAAAGAAAAATACGGATATTACATTCTACCCCTCTAAAAATAAGTTTCGTCCCGAAACTTAAGAAACAAACAACTCCGGGTACCTAGCGCGCATGCTATCCTCGGTTTCCCAAGTTGCTTCCTCGACACCGTGTCTCGACCACTGCACCTTGACCAAAGGTATGGTCTTATGCCTCAATCGTTTCTCACGATGCTCCAAAATCTTCAAAGGACGCTCTTCGAAAGTAACATCTTCGGCGACATCAATCTCTCCATAATCGATGATGTGACTAGGATCCGGGACATATTTCCTCAACTGGGAAACATGGAAAACGCTATGAACATGACTCAAGGCCGGAGGTAACGCCAAACGGTATGCCAACTCACCTATTCGCTCGAGGATCTCGAAGGGGCCGATAAATCTCGGACTCAGCTTCCCTTTCTTCCCGAAACGAAAAACTCCCTTCGTCGGCGACACCTTTAGCAAAACGTGGTCTCCCACCTCGAATTCCAAAGGTCATCGACGGACGTCGGCATACGACTTCTGTCGACTCCGGGCAGTCAACATCCGTTCCCGAATTAACTCTATCTTCCGCCTCGTCTCTAAAATGACATCCGGCTCGGTCCCGACCAAATCGGACGCCTCATTCCAACAAATCGGTGATCGACATCGCTGCCCGTAAAGTGCCTCATACGGTGCCATCCGAATCGACGCGTGCCAACTGTTGTTGTACGTGAATTCAATCAGCGGCAAATGTTCCTCCCAGCCACTACTCCAATCGAGAGCACAGGCACGTAACAAGTCCTCGAACGTCTGGATAGTGCGTTCGACCGGCCCATCCGTCTGGGATGAAAAGAGGTACTCAAACGCAACCGGGTACCTAACGCCTTATGCACCTCCTGCCAGAAGTGCGATACAAAACGGCCGTCACGATCCGAAACAATAGACTTCGGAGTACCGTGAAGTCTCACGATCTGCGCAATAAACACACGAGCTAACTTCTCCGGGCCCCAAGTGTCCTTGATGCCCAGAAAATGTGCCGACTTGGTCAGACGATCAACAATCACCCATACCATATTCATGCCCGACCTCGATCTCGGCAAACTCGTAACGAAATCCATCGATATATCTTCCCATTTCCATTAGGAACGGAAGTGATCGCAATATCCCAATGGTCCGATGCTCGATTTTGACCTGCTGACAAGTCAAACATCTCGCTACAAAATGTGCGACCTCATCCTTCATATCATTCCACCAGAAGTTTCTTCTCAGGTCCTTGTACATCTTACTCGAACCAGGATGAAAGGAATAAGGTGTAGCATGGGCCTCCCGTAAAATACTCGCCTCAACTCGAGTCGTTCGGCACACAAAGCCGACTGAATCTCAAAACACCATCCTCGTGAATCACAAATCCAGGAGACTTTCCTTTAAGAACGTTCTCTCGGATTTGAGTAATCATCGGATCCTCTAACTGCTTCAGCTTAATTTCATCGATCAAAGACGACGAAATCTCTAAAGCACGAAGTTGCCCGACGGCTCCCGGCAACGAGACCTCAACATCTAACTCGATCAAAGCCCTCCGAAGCTCAGACTGAGATGTAAGGATCTCAAGCGTTCGCAACGCGACTGGTTTCCGACTCAAGGCGTCGGCCACAACGTTCGCCTTGCCCGGATGATAAAGGATTTCGAGGTCATAATCCTTAATCAACTCTAACCACCTCCTCTGCCTCATATTCAACTCTCGCTGAGTAAATATGTATTTCAGACTTTTATGATCGGTAAAAATCTGACATGCAGAGCCGAAAAGATAGTGACGCCAAATCTTTAGCGCAAAAACGACTGCCGCCAACTCCAAATCATGAGTAGGGTAGTTAAGCTCGTACGGCCTCAACTGCCTCGATGCATAAGCAATGGTCTTGCCGTGCTGCATCAACACGCACCCAAGACCCTGACCCGAAGCATCGCTATAAACGGAAAAACCCTCGTTGCCACATGGCAACGCCAAAACTGGGGCTGAAGTCAAACGCTTCTTCAGTTCCTCAAAACTCGACTGCCTCTCGTCATTCCAGACGAACTTCTGGAGCAACTGCGTAAGTGGTCGAGCTACTTTTGAGAAACCCTCGACGAACCTACGATAGTAGCCAGCTAAACCCAAGAAACTACGGAGCTCCTTCACATTCTTGGGCGGTGCCCAATCCAATACGGCCTCAATCTTCTGCGGATCCACACGAACCCCCTCGGCTGAAATCACGTGACCTAAAAACATCACTTCTTTCAGCCAGAACTCACATTTCGAGAACTTTGCATAGAGTTGCTCGGTCCTCAAAATGTCTAATACTACCCGCAAATGATGGGCATGCTCTTCCTCATTCTTCGAATAAATAAGAATATCGTCAATAAAGACGACGACGCACTTATCCAAATACTCGATAAAAACTTTGTTCATCAACTGCATGAACACCGCCGGTGCATTAGTTAACCCGAAGGGCACGACTACGAACTCATAATGTCCGTACCTCGTCCGAAAAGTTGTCTTCGGCACATCGGACTCTCTCACCCGGAGCTGATAGTACCCCGATTTCAAATCAATTTTCGAGAATACCGCAGCTCCCTGCAACTGATCGAACAAGTCATCAATTCTCGGCAAAGGATACTTGTTCTTGATGGTCACCTTGTTTAGTTCGCGATAGTCGATACACAAACGTAGTGAACCATCCTTCTTCCGCACAAACAGACCGGCGCCCCAAGGCGAGGCGCTCGGTCGAACATACCCCGACTCAAGAAGCTCGCTCAACCGCTTCTTCAACTCGCCATCTCTCGAAGGTGCCATGCGATACGGCGCCTTGAAATAGGAGCCGCGCCCGGCTCTAACTCTATAGCAAACTCAACCTCACGATCCGGTGGCAATCCCAGAACTCATCAGAAATACATCAGAAACTCATTAACGACCGGAATCGACGAAAGCTCGACTCCACCATCCCCGCCTTCAAGGCATAGCACCAATAACCAGACACCCCTTTCGCAGAGACTCATCGCCTTCAAGGCATTAATAACGAATTTGGTTTCCTCTCTTTCGCCCGAAAGAGTGCTCGGTGCCGTCCTCGGATAACATAGTGATGATTCTCGTGCGGTAGTTCATGATCGCACCATGCCGCTCGAGCCAATCATCACCAAGAATTAAATCCTCACCCTCGATACTCACAACAATAAGATTAGAGGGCCAAGTCCTCTCACAAATAAGTACAGAGAGCGTCTCGAACCTCCTGATCACCAACGATCCTATCGCCGCTAGGAAGCTTAACGATGAAGGGCTCACAAGGCGTCAAACGGTCGAGACTCAAACGACGCACACAATCCAGAGATATGAACGAATGCGTAGCACCGGAATCGGAAAGCACACTGACAGGATGAGAAAGAATATAAACGGTACTGCCGCCACGGTGAGCCGCCGGATCATCGGCTCTCCGCATCTCATAGACACGCGGATGGGCGGAGCCGACACTGAAGCTCCCCTTAGAGGGCTGACCCGCCCTCTCCCGACTAGCACTCGCGAGACCGAGGAGCAAACGATCCTCGATTCACACTTGGTTCCCTAGGCGCTGGAATGGAAGCCCGGCACCAAGAATTTTCTCCCTCTCAAGACAGACTGCCTTGTGGCCCTACCGCCACACCGATTACACGTCGAGAAAGGGCTCAAACAAGTACGACCGATGTGGCCTGTACGACCACAATTGAAACACTTCACATCACGGAAAGGAGCACAGGTAGTTCCACGAAGACCCCCCAGTGACGAGCCGGACCACCGCCGGCGGGAAGTTAGCGATTGGGATCTCTGCCGACCCCCACTCTTGTGGCCCGAAAAGTTCCCAGCGGACTTCGCTTACTCTCGCGGGCCGCCTCACTCGCCGTCACGGACATATCATAAGCAAGGGCCCTGCTCTGGTAATCTTTCAAGGTAGTGCATACAAGCCCCGACATATAGTCCCGAATCGGCAACTTCATCCGTCTGGAGAAATGGAAAATCTTGTCACTCTCCTCGACAACTTGGGTCTTCACATAACCCAACTCCTTATTAAAATCGGCAATAGCTTGAGATACGGGATATCCCGCGGTTGAGCATCATAAAAGCATGCACCGAGCCTGTCTGATCGCCACGGCAATATTCACCTCCATCAACTCTTGAAACTTAGCCCACGAAGCGGATGGTCTTTGGGCCCAACGGCCTCCCACCAATCCGTAGCGTCCCCTGTGAGAAAATATTGAGCAATAGGGACTCTACGTTCCTCGAGACGATTAGTGGCAACGAAGACCTTTGATATCTCCTTAATCCACCCTTCCCGGCCCATCGGGTCCGAAGCTCCCGAAACCGAGGAGGATGCATCTTGATGACATCTTGGAGCCAACGGTCCGCTCCGCCCGATTAGCATGGGCTCGATCCGGTTCAACCGCCCGAGCTATTGCCGCCATTTGGTTCACCATTTGTTGCATTACGGCCGCAATACCAAGATCGGCACGCTCCTGAGAAGAAGCATGGCTATGACGGTCGCCAGATCGCGGCCTCGAAGACCGTGACGTGGCCGCCCACCGGCTGCCCCACGTCCCCGGCCGCGTCCACGACCACGACCGCGACCACGACCTCTTCCAGCATCCATACTGGAGTCAAATAAGTAGCAAAAGCCATACGAGGATCAGTACAAGAAAAGAACAATCACAAGTCGAGAATCAAGGGTACGAGACAAGGAATTAATGAACAGAGGAAAGAAAAACTTACGGGCACTGGTAGTACCGGAATCATGGCAGCGTGACGATGATGTGCAAAACAAAACACCACAAGACCCAATAAACCGACAAGCCTAGGTATCCATAAACCTAGTGCTCCGATACCATTTTCTGTAACACCCTCAAGATATTCGAGGTATATTACAGCGCCATGAATCCCTATATGGGACCCACCAGGCTGAACAGCATCATACTCATCGACTCACATAAACGACAAACCAAAACCATGTCATAAAGACGCAAAACAGAATAATCCACCCGGTTTACTGATCAAACATAACATCATCAATCAACACAAACATATAGGCAACAATACAATCCGGACGGACAAGAACTCTTAAGTACTCGAGTACAACCATTAGTTCAAAAGCCACAAAAGATGAAAAGACAAAAAGACATTAAGACGTCACTTAGGCACAATCATCACGCTCGGCCATCATCCGCATCTTGGTCCAAGTACCCGTTCGTCTCGATGAACTCCGACCAAATTCATAAAACGAATTTCCCCAAACGGGTCCCCAGAGGGGTTAGCAATTACGCTAGTACAAGTAACCAGATGAACAACTTACATCTTACACATATAGTAATGCATGCAATAAAGAAAACCGTTCGAAAACACTCATTTCCGGAAATGCCACTATCAAAATCACATTTGTAAAATGCACCACAATTAACCGTCGATCCACACCTCCGTGGACCCCTACCGAGACCCCGTCGGATCTAACCCGTAGTGGTTAAAAGCAAAGCTCGTCGATCCACACCTCCGTGGACCCCTACCGAGACCCCGTCGAGTCTAACCCGTAGTGAGCATACACACACACACAATTTCTCATACAAAACTACTATGCCAAGATTGTAAGTTCATAAGGATACTTGCCTCGATTAATAGACGGTGATGCGAACGGAACGGAAGAATCAAGCACGACCGAGAGGAAGCGACGGATGAACCTAACGATTCGAACAACACAATCACAACCAACTCTAGACGATTACGGAAAAGGAATACACCCGGAAACCCGCCTACGATTCATGTATATTCATACCAAAATAACAACGAGGGCGGACCACAACCAAACCCTCTCGATTCCGTAAAAATCCACAAAATATCCATGAATCCGTAGGGAAACTAAAGATACTAACAATATCAATCGTATACGTCATGAATCCACCAACAAAACGGAACGAATCGGAAGAAAAACCCAAAACCCCCAAATTAATCGAAAATAGGGTTTTAGAACATTACCTTAGGAGATTCAAGTACCAAGATCCGTAGAATGCGCGTTAGATTGATTGCCCGAGCTTTACAATCGAAGAGAAATGATGAAAAATCGACTCCCGAATGAAGAATGCTTGAGAGTTCTCTCCCCCTAAGCTCTCTCTCTCTCTCTCTCTCTCGCTCGCGCAGTGAAAATGGGGAAAAGTCGGCCGATTTTGTCTAATAAAGACGAATCTGCACAATTGACCGCTTCGTGTGCCGCGGCACAGCCAAAGTGTGCCGCGGCACAGGCCAAGAAAATACTCCTGTGTTTCGCGTTGTGCCGCAGCATACTGCGTGTGCCGCGGCACACGGTCTGATTTGGTTTTGGTCGCAGGAAGACACACGAGTGTGCCGCGGCACCGGATAGGTGTGCCGCGGCACTGGCCTGGCACTGTGCCGCGGCACCGGATGGGTGTGCCGCGGCACACAGTACAGTTTGCTCGACTATCAATTGAAGGAATTTGTGTGCCGCGGCGCACACACCTTGTGCCGCGGCCCATACCCCCTTTTGGGTTCCAAAATGATAAAATTGATCCGGAAAAGGGAATAAAACGATAGAAATCAATATTTGGGGACCAACAAAACGCAATGGATCCACGGCAACCCCGAAACGGCGGTTCCGCACAACAACAACGAGGATACAGTTCAACAGTTTGACAGGAAGGACACACTGAAAGATACACGAGGGTCACTACGACCGAGAAATACACCAAAAACGAAAATACAAGGAAAAGAAAAATACGGATATTACAGAGAACTCGGATATCGGTCTCACTTACCTATCTTTAGTTTCAAAGATGAGCTACCGGATCCAGCTCAATCATAAATGGTGGAGCTGAGTCAGAGGGAAGAGCTACCCCGACCTTGGCCATCTTAGGAGAAGTAATCTTCTGCTTCGACTTGGATGAACCCTCAGCCTTATCTCTAGGAGGGTCCACCAATTTAGAAACCTTATCTTTCATAGGCTCAGCAGGCCTAGCAGCATCAGATTGACAGGTCTGCATAAAATGATCTATAGGGAATAAAAAATTATCATCATCACACTCAAATGTATGCCATATATATATATATATATATATATATATATATATTTATATATATATATATAATAAACATAAAACTTTTAGACCTACCAATATCCGGGATGAGTGGATAAGGATTGGAACTCAACCCACAATGAAATAACAGGTTATGAAAATACGTCAGCTGGAAATTATTATAAGAAGCGACATTCCATTCCTGAACCTTATTAACCTATCCAGCCCGAATAGATCTACGTCGGGGGATCGGATCTTTACTCGGGGTGGCGTGTACCCATTGTGTTGGAAAACCCCAAGATTCACTGGGAGCAAGGCGAAGGAAAAAGAATCGGGTCCTCCAGTCCTTCACGTTGGAAGGGAGGTGGTGAAAAAATGGACGTCGTTCCAGGAGTTCAGATAAAAAGATCTCCTAAAGCTTTTTAGCCCGAAACAAAAATAGAAAAAATCTAGGTTGGGTTCCTAATTATTATAATAACAAAGCACGAGAAAATCAATCATATAGCGAAATGAGTTCGGAGAAAATTTATTAAGAGGAAGGTTATACTTGATAGAAATAGAAACAGGAAAAGGATGAAGGGGAAAACAAAGGCCACTATTCACCTGATCTAAAAACCAAGTGATATGGCCCGGAGGAGGGTGATCATGGATGTCAAAAGCCTGAGGGGTCGTGAAATCTCACCCCGAAAGAAGCCTAAGGAACCTTACAAAACCCTCTAAACCGGCTGGGCTGGTACTGGATAAAGAGTGAGGAGGAAGGACATGGGTAACTCCCACACCCACCTGACTAGGATCAGCTAAAAGGACGATAATCGTCACCTCACCAGAAGGAAGGGGGGACATAAGGTCTACAAAAACTAAAGGGATCCCAGAAACAAGGGAATTGGGTATATCACCTAGGTCGGACCAATCCATATTTTTTATAGGCTCGTCACAAAGAGAGGAGCTAACAGATAGGTCCGACCTACCACCTAAATCCTATTCAGAGGAAGATAAGGATTCCAAAAAATCAAGACTCACGGAGGCCGACTGGCCGGAGATATTTTATGAGTCAGAAGCAGATGACATTATAATATATATATATATATATATATAAACCCTAAGTACCAAAATAAAAAGTAAGAAGAGGCAAGGAAAGGAGAAAAATCAGATGAACATACCCATAATAGGGCAGAAAGAGGAAAAATGTCGAAGATGAAAAAGGAAAGGAGTCTCTGCGGACCGTAGCTACGATCGGATCTGTCGCTGGAGAAATTTTCTATTCCGGTGTGGAGGTTTAAAATGCAAAAATAAAAATGGGACTGAAGCCTTCCATGTTATAGAGAAAGAAGGCGAAGCCCGAGGAAGGTTAAGGCGGTCTGGAGCGTATGATGGCCTCTTTAAATGAACATCTCGGATATAGCTGCCCTGTCTATAGCCTAGTGACACTTGGACCTAGGACGTAGACGAAAAGCGACCGTTGCATAACACATTCATAGAGGTGCATGAATTCAGAGACAAAATCATTATTACCTAGGGAATAGTGCCCGAAAATTTATCATATCGAGGTCGCCAAAATCTAAACAATTCTATTATACTCGGTCTTATAGCTTGACTAGAGTATGGGGACGGGTTGACAGGACGATAAATGTTGACATCCCAAAAACTCGATCTAAAGAGCTCGATTATTGGCCAACCTACCGATCTATAAAGAGGACGAGAGTCCCCGATAAGGGGGTCTCTTGATAAAAGAATCAAAGCTGGCTGACCCTAACCCGAGCTCAGAGGCCAATATGTAAATATTAGCAAGAAGGACGAGCTGGGAGGAGTCCTAGACTATAAGGATAAAATCCCAGAAAAGCTGGGGTTTTATCGTCCTTATAAAATCCCAGATTTTCAAAGATTGGCAGTCGCAGCCAAATCCCTAAAAATTAGGGATTTCTGTAGGCTAGGAGCAAGAACTCAGGGATCGATTTCTCCTCCCTTCTACAAATAGGTGAGAAGATGTCCCTTCCAAAGGGAAGCAATCAGAAGAATACAACAAGATACTTTATCACACATTCGAGTTTCTTAGCTCAAACCTCTAAGATTGACCCAGTTCTTGGTGGTCGATCAGCTCGGTTACATCAGATATGATTTTGTTTCTTTTTTTTAATTTTGAATTTAAAATTCCATCCATTTCTACTTTATCCATCATTTCAAATTTGAATTAACTATCCATCTTCATCTTCTACAGTCAAGCTCTCACAGATAAAAACAAGATCTCAAAGTGTCGATTTTTTTCTACTGCATTCGGTTTTTCATTGTTGCATGTTTTTATCCTAATCATGGCCAACGAACTAGCATTTTTAATTAATGGTATCATTGGTGAATGCATGCAGTTGGTTCAGTCTCTTCCATTTTTGTATAATTTTGTTCTGATCTTTTCTTTTCTTTCAAGTTATGAACTTCGAACTTGTCTAATCTTGCAACCGTTTATTTTTTGTTAGAGGGGGAAGACATTAACCCAGGCACAGATGAATCTGTAGTGGAATCTTCATATCCAGGTTTGAAATGGTTTAATTTCTTCTTTGCATTTAAGTTAGTGGTCATTGCTGTTGAATGTCTCAATATCCATGCGTAGATGTTGCCATATATGAGGTTGTTTTTTGTTGCATTTACTTTATATCCTTGAAAATTGTCTTCCTTGTTAACACTTGGTGGGAGTCTGGCATGCAAACTGCGATTCTATAATTTCAAGGTACCCTTCAACCTGGTGAGTTCCTTGATTGGTTGTCCATAGTTGAGGAGGTTTTGGAGCTCAAGGGGGTCCAAAGGATAAGAGAGTGCAGTTAGTAGCTACCAGGTTACGGGATATGGTGATGGATTGGTGGCAACAGTTAAAGAATTGTAGGATTTCTATGGGGAATCCTAAAATTTTATCGTGGGATAAGATGAAGAAGCAGCTAAGGGCGAATTTTCTGCCCTATAATTACTAACGATTGCTATAACGGAGGTTGCAAAACTTGAAGCAAAGAGGGAGATCCATAGAAGAATATACAACTGAATTCGATCAATTGGTAGCCAGGAATGGTGTGTTTGATATCGAAGACCAGTTGGTAGCCCGATATATTGGAGGGTTGCAGAGCAGATTCCTGAAGCGGTTAATGATTTTGATCCCCTCATGGTGTCGGATGCGCATCAAAAGGCGTTGCGGTTGGAAAAGAGGACTCGAGCACTGTTTTTGCTGCAAGCTAAAACTGTAGGAAGTGAAGGTAATAAGGGTGGAGAACTTTCCACCACCAAATCGGTGGCTCCTATAGGGGCGGCTAGTGAGACTGTTGCTTAGGGTGCAAGTCAAACACGTAGTACAGTGAAATACTTTGGCTGTGGTTGGACTGGTCACAGAAAAGCCAACTGTAAGGGAGATGGTAAATGGGTGATGGTATCTGAACCTGAAGCGGGGAGGTAGATGAGGCCGTTGAAGATTTTGATGAGGGGGTGGATGAGGAGCTCTTGGTGGAAGAAGATGTGGGTACTGCTTTAGTTGTAAAGGCACTCCTATTTAACTCCAAGTGTGGCTGAATATTCCTGGTTACGGAATAATTGTAATATCCACATTTTTCTTTTCCCGGTATTTTCATTTTTCGGTGTATTTCTCGCTTGTAGCGACCCTCGTGTATTTTTCAGTGTATTTCTTCTGCCATCTATTGATCTGATTCTCGTAATTGTTGTTCGGAACCGCCATATGGGGTTGCCATGGATCCATCGTATGTTAACATACGTATTGTGTTGTTCCATTTGATGTTTCGTTCATATTCCGAGCCTAGCGCGCGCTAATTTTCCGCATAGCGCACGCTAGAGATCTCTTAGTAGCGCACGCTACGTCTGCTTCGTAGCGCGCACTAGCAAGCTGAGCCCTGGGAGTGGCAGTATGGTTTTCAGCCCTCTGGACTAACGAATTAGCGTACGCTACGTTGTCTAGCGTACGCTAATGTTGGGGGACTAATGCATGCTAAGATGTCTGGTAACGTGCGCTAGCGTGACTGTCCAGTACTGGACAGTTTGCTACTGGACTCGATCAGGTGCCCAGGTAGTGCACGCTACGTTTGGCCGATAGCGCGCGCTAACGGGGTCAGGTGAGTACTGGGTAGTTCACTTCTGGACTCGGCTGATGTCCAGGTAGCGCACGCTATGGCCGATAGCGCACGCTACCAAGGGGCTATTAGCGCACGCTACGTTTCGGGTAGCGCACGCTAATGGCCCAGTAATCTGGTTACTAGAGTGGGACGTTAACTTCTGGACTGGAGTTTTGTCCCGTTAGCGCATGCTAACTTCTGAGTGTTAGCGCGCGCTAACACTCCCTGGCTATATAAACCAGGGAGTTGACCCAGATGAACGTATTATTTTCATTTCTTCTCCTCCCCGCGGCTTAGAGATCTTTTGGCGATTTTGGGCGATTTCTTACTCCAATCATCTCAACCATCAACTTCCATGAGTTCTTGGTGTATAATAACAACATCAACACGAATCTTTCATCCTAATCCAAGGTAAATCTTTTAGAACCCTACTTTTGGATAAATTGGGGGTTTTGAGATTTTCGTCCGATTCGTTCCGTTTTGTTAGTTAATCCATGATGAATATGATTAATCTTGTTGATATCATTAGTTTTCCTACGGATTCATGGTATATTTTCATGGTTCTGCGAAATCGAGAGGGTTTGTTTGTGGTCTGCCCTCATTGTTATTTTTGTACGAATGTACATGAGTCGTAGGCGGGTTTTTGGGTGTATTCCATTTCCGTATTCGTCTAGAGTTGGTTGTGATTATGTTCTTTGAATCATTAGGTTAGGTTCCGTTGGTTCATAGCGTTCGTCGGTGATTTTCGTTTACATTCGTTGCGTCATTAATTATTCAAGGCACGTATTTTTGGAGACCTTTATGCTTAACGTGAAATGGTAATGTATATTGTGTGTGCTTTGCTCACCCTGGGAGTGTCCGACAGGGCCTCGGGGGAATCTATGACTTCACTCTGGATTCACGAATTTGTTTCGCTAGCCAGCTTGGGAGGGTCCTTAGAGGCCTCGGGTGGGATTCGTTGCTTCGTCCCGGTCCTAGGCGATGCCTGTGCGCGATTTGTTTTTATAATGTAGCCAGCCTGGGAGGGTCCTCAGAGGCCTCGGGTGGGATTTGTGGCTTCGTCCCGGTCCTAGGCAAATTTGATTGTGACTGTTTGTTTCCAGAAAAGACATGTCTGGTTTTGGTTTTTGAAATGATTTGGTGCTTTGTACTATGAAACGTGTAAGCGAATGGTTTGGCTTGATTACTTGTACTAGCGTAATTGCTAACCCCTTTGGGGACCCGTTTTGGGGAAATTCTTGTTATGGATTTCAGGTTATGTTTTGCCGGACGAGCGGGCGCTAGGACAATACGAGGATGTTGGCCAGGGTCATTGACATGTGCATTTGGGTCTTCTTATTTCTTTTGTCTACTTCGATTTGGATGTTTCCCATATTTATAAACTTATAGATTGTACTCGCGAGTACTTAGGCTTTTCACTTCGAACTTTGTTTTGTATTAATTCAAATTGCTATATTGTCGGTTGATGTTTATTATGCCGGTTGCTCCAGACGTATCTTTATATGTTGTATTATTTAAATTTGTGTCCTTGCTAACTGAGATGGTTAGTCGAGTGGTGTTGTTCTTGTTTTAGCCTGGTGGATCCCATGTAGGGGTCCACGGCGCTGTAATATACTCCGAATATCTCGGGGGTGTTACAGAAAATGATATCGGAGCACTAGGTTTATGGATACCTAGGCTTGTCGATTATTTGGGTCTAGTTGTGTTTTGTTTTGCACATCGTCACACCGCTGCCGACATCTCAGTACTTCCAGTGCTCGTAAGTTTTCCTTACTCGATTATTTACTTTCTCGTACCGTATTTCCGTTTCTTGAACTGTGGTTATTCTCCCTCGTTTACTTATCATCGAGTTGCTTTTTGCCACCTCTTAACACCAGCATGGATGCTGGAAGGGGCCGTGGTCGTGGTCGTGGCCGTGGACGCGGTCGGGGACGTGGGGCAGCCGGTGGGGCGGCCACGTCGCATTCTTCAGAAACCGGCAGTACCGGTGACCGTCACAGTCATGCTTCTTCTCAGGAGCGCGCCGACCTCGGTATTGCGGCTATTATGCAGCAAATGGTAAACAAAATGGCAGCGATAGCTCAGGTGGTTCAGAACCCGAATCAGGCCCATGCTAATCGGGGCAGAGCAGACCGTTAGTTCCAAGATATCATCAAGATGCATCCTCCCCAGTTTTCGGGAGCATCAGACCCGATCGGCTGGGAGGAGTGGATCAAGGAGATATCTAAAGTCTTCATTTCCACCAACTGTCCCGAGGACCGTAAGGTCCCTATTGCCCAGTACTTCCTCACTGGGGACGCTACGGATTGGTGGGAGGCCGTTGGGCCCAAAGACCATGTTGCTTCGTGGGCCGAATTTCAAGAATTGATGGAGACTGAATATTGCCCGTAGCCGGTTAGATAGGCTCGAGTCCATTCTTTCTATGATGCTCAACCACGGGACATTCCCGTATCCCAAGCTATTGCCGATTTTAACAAGGAGTTGGGTTATGTGAAGACCCAGGTTGTCGAAGAGAGCGACAAAATTTTCCAATTTTCTAGGAGGGTGAAACTGTCAATTCGGGACTACATGTCTGGGCTCGTCTATACTACTTTGAAGGATTATCAGAGTCGAGGTCTTGCCTATGATATGTCGGTAACATCCAGTGCGGCAGTTCGGGAGAGTAAGAAACAGAAATCCGCCGGAAATTTCTCGGGTCACAGAGGTGGAGGTCAGCAGAAGTCTCAGTCTGCGAATATTCCTGGAAGTAGTTCAGCTCGTTTCTCTGGGGGCTATCGGGGTACTGCCAGTGCCTCCGTTCGGGAAGTCAAATGCTTTAACTGTGGCGAGCCGGGCCACCGGAACTGGGAGTATCCTCGTCCGCCTCTATCTTGTCATACTTGTGGCCAGTCGGGCCACAAGGCTTTCTTTTGTGAGCGGGCAAGAAAGTCCCTTGGTGCTCAGGCTTCTTTTCCATCACCTATGGAGCCGAGTGTAAATCAGGGCTAATTTGCTCCGCAGCCTTCGCCGGGTGCTGGTCGAGGTAGAGGTCGGGGTCAGCCCGCTAGAGGAGGAGCTTCTAGTGTCGGCTCTGCCCAGCCACATATCTATGAGATGAGGAGGGGCCGATGATCTAGCAGCCACTGTGGCGACAGGTACCGTTCATATCCATTCCCACTACGCCATATATGGGCTTCAGTCACACCTAAAAAAGTGTGTTCACAGCCCAAAAAGTGTTGGTAAAAGAAAAAAAACAAGCTACGGCTACACTTTGACCAAATTTGAGGGTGTTACAAAAATGGCCGCTACCATAGGGGTCTACACTAACACTTTTATAGTTTCTCGTAACACTGCGAAAAAGTGTAGCTGTAGACCCCTGTGCCAACACTTTTTGGTTCTATTCCTACACCTTAAGAGGTGTTGTTGTAGACCTATGCCAACACCGTTATCTATGTGGTGACACCATTAAAAGTATAGCTGTAGACCTATGGCTACACTTGTATAGTACTACTGTAACATAAAATTGTGAAACACTTAGATATTGTTGGCAACACCTTTTATCATTATGGCTACACTTGTTTCTTAAACAATTTAATATCTTTGGCTACACTATATTATTCTTTTGCCAACACGTAAAGAGTTTTTGGGGTTAATGGCTACATTTTCGCAGGTCTTTTATCAACACTCTAAATGATAAAAATCAACCCATGATATTTAAAAAAAGAGTTACCCATTAAAAATAAATTCAAACATCCCAAAACATAAAAGGTTATCAAATAACCATCCAAATACATCAACCATCCAAAAGAACTACATAAATCCAAAACGAATAGAAGGATGTCAAGGATCCTATGCCAAACCAAGAGTCTAGAACTTGAATAATAATCGGAGAAAAATCATTGTCCACTTGTAGCTCTTCGAATATACCTAAGCCATCCATCGGATTACCGTGCGCCTTGTCAACCCGAATAGCAAAATCCCCCGTCTGCTTTCAACAACCAACAAGTCCCCACCGTTAATACTATTTTCCGAGCTACTTCCCGCCCACCATCTATCACCAAGTTTATGTGATCCGATTTTCGTGCGATTGCTTGGTTACGGTAAAAACACCATCCTGGAAGTTAACATTTTCCTTGTTCACACCGATACTAGTTTCTTTAACTAGTGTGTCCTTGGGCCTTGCTATTAGCGGGCGGAGCCGAGACGAGTTTTAAATTAACCTCAATATTGGATATTGATCCATTTTCTTCCATCACCGGTCTTGGTTGAGAATCACCACCATCAACATCTTCCAAGGCAAAATCATAATCAAAAACACATACAAAATTTCATTAGCAAGTTAATAAGAGTCATCTCATGCATATATAAATCATAACCCTTATTCTAACATAAATAAGTCAACAGAGGCCCACAAAGCAAATAAAGAAAAGCAATTCACAAGAAGGATAAAGAACCCAAAGCCATAGCAAATGTTTTATTTCATCGGATGAGCTAAACACATTTTTGTTTCTGTTATCAACACTCTTCCAAGGAAAAGAAGAAATCCCATGTGAGAAGAATAAATCAACTCTGCTCATTTTCCCACTTTAACTTCTAATCAACCAAGTACAACAATGATTTTCTTCCAAAGAAACGTGTGTACACACACACAATACCTACATACAGAGAGAGAGAGAGAGAGAGATCAAAAGTTCAAATTGAAAATTTGAACGGATAACTAACCAAGAATCGGAAACGAAACGGAGTTTTTTGTAATACCTTGAATTTGGAGCTGGGAAGAGCTGTAATACCTTGTCGATTATTATTCCGAAGTTCTATCACTCTTTATAAGTAAATTACTAATGCCACAGAACTAGTCTTTCATATAATTCAAAAGATAAAATATCAACGTATGGCGGTGAAAAAATAATTATCAAAATCTGTTCATCAGCAACAACATTGTAAGTGGTGTACCTTTCACAAAGTTTATACAACTCTACAGACAACTTATTTTCATACAGCTCTACTCAAGATACTCAGCTAAAGCATGAATTTGAATCTTGAACAAATTAACTTCTAAAAAACACGATATGAAGCCTGCTAAGCAAATATCAACTGTTCATGGGAGTAGCAGCACACAGATGACAGGCAAAACAAATAAGAACGTAGATCAACATAGAAACAAAGATCGGTGAAGAGAACGACAGCAACTGTCGTGGAAAAAGCGAGAAAGTAAACCTGCTGAGCAAATGTTGCTTCTTCAATTGCAGCAGCAGCAAGACTTCTAGACTGAAAAGCTGATGAAACTGCATATCCAGGTCCCATAATACTTTTTGCATAGGCAACTCGAAGAATCTGCCCGTTTTCCTCCAAAGTAGTACCAATTGGTTTTATATTGTAAACCAACGAAATTGTCATATAAAAAGCAATCAATACAAAAAGAAATCATCTATTAACAGGAAGATATAGATTATAGATCCAAGGAAAACTTTAATGCAGAAGACTAATTCTCACCATGCATTGATCCAAAATATTTGACAAAGATCCACCTTCACTTATCTTAGGAAGCACGATTTGGAGGGTCTTCAGGTGTAAGGTGATCTGATGCATGGCCAAGTCAAAGAGAAGGCCACCATTATAATTTTCTTCACTTCCGATGTGTCATCAGCAAATATGGCTCGATACTGGTTAAGAACATCAAAAAGATGCATTTTATGACATTGTACCAACCCTTTCAAATATTCATAAGGATTCATCCGTCTAAAACGTCAAGTATTCCAATAAGCCGGGGTTCACGACATCTTAAAAGCTGACCACCAGAAACGGCCCTTGTTCGTAATAATATATCTTAAAAATGTAATGAGATCTATAGATCGGGGACTATGAACCATACAACTAACTAAAATTGTGTAATTTAAACGAGCAGTCCATTACCTGGGGAAAAAAGAAGGAAAATACGGCATCTCAGATTATTACATAACTACGTAAAAGGTCATCAAGGAAAATGATGAGAAACAAAAGCGGAATCGTCATTTATTAACAAGAATGTCCTATCATTTTAAATAATATTATAAATAATATGAACATACCCTAGCCGATTACGCATTAAATAAAAAGGCACAAACACAAGTGTCATATTTAGTGATAAACTCAACGAAAGGGCAATAGGCGACATACATATAACTAAATAAAATAAATTATAAATCCGATGTCCTAATAGTTTACATATATGAGTTTTCATTCAAAGAGGCTCCTTTAGCTGAGCCTTAGTGACACCGCTAAGAGAAAATCAAGTCCTACTCTTTAGTCGATTCAAAGTTGATAACATGAAACAACTCGAAGCATTACATGCATTCTTCCTCCAATTTTAACCATATACTATATCCGAATTTTTCAAAAGTAAGGAGATCGAAACTTCAAAAGCTTTGCTCATAAACTTGACAAGGCGACAATTGCAAAACGAGAAAATCTAAAATACCGACGGATGCATGTGCTTATTTTTTTGAATGACACTCAAGTTTTATGTGCATATATCGGAAAGGGTTGAAATAATGCAAAGACATAATAATCTTCTTATAATGCTAATGAATAAATAAAACCTAGAAATGCAAAATAAATCAGTGCAAAGCAATCCAACTATGTGTTTGCATGCGGATCCCTATAGCCAAAATAAACTTAACATCGATCTTAGTGGCAACACCAGAATAGATCACAGGCTCTGAATCTTTTATCACATAAGAACGTTGAAATTTTGTGCAACCAATGTAGGTGTCCCTCACACAACAAAAGAAGAGCAATGAATATCATATCTGCAGTAGATGTGATGTGTCAACTCGAAAAAAAAATCTAGTCGTTTATTTGATGATATTTCTATAAAACTGTAGTTTAGTGTTCTTACATCCATTTGAAAAGTAATCATAATTTCTCATGGCACAAGAGAGAGATTATGGAAGTAATCAGCTGTCAAGAATATGAAGGTTTTCAAGGTCAGGATCTTCGCATCAGTAACCAAAATACTCGTACCATGTGAGATTGATGTGGCCTCACCGACCCTGCTCCTCAAATCAACTGAATTTTCAATAAGAGCAGCTTTCTTTCTAGTCACCTAATAGATGAGCACCATGATATGAGAAGAGTTTCCAAATAAAAATATAACTCAGAAGTCAAAATTAATAGGCTCTATCACTATTTTAAGTAATGGCAGTTGGTATAGACAGAAGCATCATGGTCAAACTTAATGAAGTCCAGATAAGAAAGAAAGTCATGGGGAGAGAAAGAAGATAGACAATTATGAGAACAAATCATTGCTACCTCTTTGAAATCTAATTCCACATAAAGATAAGGTGCTTTCCCTTCGTCCTGTAAAATATAGAAACAGCTACCGTAAAAGGGCATAACTTACATTTGATTGGTTGATCCACAAACAAGCGATGTTACCGGCTGTATCAAGATGCATTGCATAAGATAACAAAAAATGAATGATGAAAAATAAAACATATCATATAATGGAAGGATCCATCGAACTCACTAGCACCCAGTAATAAACAATATCTCTCACGAGATGAAAGTGAGGAAGGATACCTTTGACCAGCAGCATGAGATGAAGAAGCGACATGAATTTGAGATGAGGGATGGAGGGCGAGGCTCTTTTGGGTAAGAAGGTAGGACGGAAAAGCATGAGGCGTTAATCGCCCGTGGTTGGGGAAAACCACCTCATCACCGACCGCAGGAATTTTAATTGTAAAAAAATCCTAAATCGGATTCCTAAAATAAGCAAGACAACAAAGATAGTATAAGGTGGGACGATGAGAGAAGCCGAGCCACGGGAGAACGCAGCAAGGAGGTGAAATGGAAGGAAGCAGACATGAAGGCGGGATGACGACGAAAAAGTAACCCTAGAAAATGAAAGAACTGTGAAAGAGGCGAAGCGGATTTACGGATTTAAGTGCAAGCCTCCCTATTTTTTTTTCTTTCATGGTAACACTTTTTTTTAAAGATCAACGGTAACAGCGAATTTGGTGTTACCATAGATACTATGGCAACACCTGTTATTATCAATTGTAACGCTAGAAAAAAGTGTTAGCGTAGATCAATTTCAAGGCATCTATGCTAACACTTTTGCTTGTAACATCGAAATAAACGTTGCTAAAGGCCATTTGTGGCGTAGTGTCCCATCCTGTCAGTGTGCTTTTCGATTCTGGTGCTACACATTCATTCATATCACTGTAGTGTGTACGCCGTTTGAGTCTCGACTGTTTGTCGCCTTGCGAATCTTTCATCATTAAACTTCCTAGCGGTGATAGGATCGTTGGCGATCGAGAGGTCCGGGACTATTCTGTGTTTATTTGTGAGAGGGCTTGGCCCTCCAATCTTATTGCCGTGGGTATCGAGGGTGAGGATTTGATTCTCTGGGATGATTGGCTCGAGCGACATGGCGCAATCATGAACTACCGCACGAGAATCATCACTATGTTAGCCGAGGACGGCACCGAGCACTCTTTCGCGGGACAAAAGAGGGGAAACCAGAAGTTCGTTATTAACGCCTTGAAAGCGATGAAACTCCTGCGAAAGGGATGTACTGGTTATTGGTGCTATGACTTGAAGGCGGAAGATGCTGGAGTCGAGCTTTCATCGATTCTAGTCGTTAGTGAGTTTCCTGATGTATTCCCTGATGAGTTAACGGGATTTCCACCGGACCGTGAGGTCGAGTTTGCTATAGAGTTAGAGCCGGACGCGGCTCCGATTTCGAAGGAACCGTATCGCATGGCACCTTCAGAGATGACCGAGTTGAAGAAGCAGTTGAGTGAGCTTCTTGAGTCAGGGTATGTTCAACCGAGCGCCTCGCCTTGGGGCGCACCGGTCCTATTTGTGCGGAAGAAGGATGGTTCACTGCGTTTGTGTATCGACTATCGCGAACTAAATAAGGTGACCATCAAGAACAAGTATCCTTTGCCGAGGATTATGACTTGTTCGACCAGTTGCAGGAAGCTGCGGTGCTCTCGAAAATTGATTTGAGATCGGGGTACTATCAGCTCCGGGTGAGGGAGTCCGATGTGCCGAAAATAGCTTTTCGGACGAGATATGGACATTATGAGTTTGTAGTTATGCCTTTCGGGTTAACTAATGCGCCGGCGGTGTTCATGCACTTGATGAACAAAGTCTTTATCGAGTATTTATATAGGTGTGTCGTCGTCTTCATTGACTATATTCTTATTTATTCGAGGAATGAGGAAGAGCATGCCCATCATTTGTGGATAATGTTAGACATTTTAAGGACCGAGCAACTCTATGCGAAGTTCTCGAAATGTGAGTTCTGGCTGAAGGAAGTGATGTTTTTGGGTCACGTGCTTTCAGCCGAGGGAGTTCGAGTGGATCCGCAGAAGATTGAGACAGTGTTGGATTGGGCACCGCCCAAGAATGTGAAGGAGATCCATAGTTTCTTGGGTCTGGCCGGCTACTACCGTAGGTTCGTCGAGGGTTTCTCGAAACTGGCTCGGCCACTTACACAGTTGCTCCAGAAGTCCGAGAAGTTCGTCTGGAATGACGAGAGACAGTCGAGTTTTGAGGAGCTGAAGAGGCATTTGAGTTCAGCCCTGATTTTAGCGTTGCCGTGTGGCAACGGGGGTTTTGCTGTTTATAGTGATGCTTCGGGTCAGGGTCTTGGGTGCGTATTGATGCAGCACGGCAAGACCATTGCATATGCGTCGAGACAGTTGAGGCCGTATGAGCTTAACTACCCTACTCATGATTTCGAGTTAGCGGCAGTTGTTTTTGCGCTCAAGATTTGGCATCACTATCTTTTCGGCTCTGCATGTCAGATTTTTACCGATCATAAAAGTCTGAAATATATATTTACTCAGCGGGAGTTGACTATGAGGCAGAGGAGGTGGTTAGAGCTGATTAATGATTATGACCTCAAAATCCTTTATCATCCGGGCAAGACGAACGTCGTGGCCGACGCCTTGAGTCAGAAACCGGTTGCGTTGCGAACGCTTGAGATCCTTACGTCTCAGTCTGAGCTTCGACGAATTTTGATCGAGTTAGGTGTTGAGGTTTTGTTGCCTGGAGATGTCAGGCAACTTTGTGCTTTGGAGATTTCGTCGTCTTTGATCGACGAAATTAAGCTGAAGCAGTTGGAGGTCCGATGATTACTCAAATCCGAGAGAATGTTCTTAAGGGAAAGTCTCCTGGGTTTGTGATTCACGAGGATGGTGTTTTGAGATTCCAGAGTCGGCTTTATGTACCGAATGACTCAGAGTTGAGACAGAGTATTTTGCGTGAGGCCCATGCTACACCTTACTCCGTTCATCCTGGTTCGAGTAAGATGTACAAGGACCTGAGAAGGAATTTCTGGTGGAGTGATATGAAGGAGGAGGTCGCACAGTTTGTAGCTAAATCGAGCATCAGCGACCGGCTGGGTTATTGCAGTCACTGCCTGTTCCGGAATGGAAATGGGAAGACATATCGATGGATTTCATTATGAGTTTTCCGAGATCGAGGTCGGGCATGAATATGGTATGGGTGATTGTTGATCGTCTGACCAAGTCGGCACATTTTCTGGGCATCAAAGACACTTGGGGCCTGGAGAAGTTGGCTCGTGTGTTTATCGCGTAGATTGTGAGGCTTAACGGTACTCCGAAGTCTATTGTTTCGGATCGTGATGGCCATTTTGTATCGCATTTTTGGCAGGCGGTGCATAAGGCATTGAGTACTCGTTTACGTTTGAGTACCTCTTTTCATCCACAGTCAGATGGACAGTCGGAACGCACTATCCAGACATTCGAGGATATGTTGCGTGCTTGTGCTCTTGATTGGAGCAATGACTGGGAGGAACATTTGCCATTAATCGAATTCACGTACAACAATAGTTGGCACGCGTTGATTCGGATGGCACCGTATGAGGCACTTTATGGGCGGCGTTGTCGATCACCGATTTGTTGGAATGAGGCGTCCGATATGGTTGGGACCAAGCCGGATATCGTTCTGGAGACGAAGCGGAAGATAGAATTAATTCGGGAACGGATGTTGACTGCCCAGAGTCGACAGAAGTCATATGCCGATGTCCATCGTCGACCTTTGGAATTCGAGGTGGGAGACCACGTTTTACTGAAGGTGTCACCGACAAGAGGAGTTTTCCGTTTTTGGAAAAAATGGAAGTTGAGTCTGAGATTTATTGGACCATTCGAGGTTCTCGAGCGAGTCGGTGGGTTGGCATATCGTTTGGTGTTACCCCCAGTCTCGAGTCATGTTCATAGCATTTTTCATGTTTCCCAGCTGAGGAAATATGTCCCGGATCCTAGTCACGTCATCGATTATGGTGAGATTGATGTCGCCTAAGATATTACTTTTGAGGAGCGTCCCTTGAAGATCTTGGAGCATCGTGAGAAGCGATTGAGGCATAAGACCATCCCCTTGGTCAAGGTGCAGTGGTCGAGACATGGTGTCGAGGAGGCAACTTGGGAAACCGAGGATAGCATGCGTGCTAGGTACCATGAGTTGTTTGTTTCTTAAGTTTCGGGACGAAACTTATTTTTAGAGGGGTGGAATGTAATATCCACATTCTTTTTTTCCCGGTATTTTCATTTTTTGGTGTATTTCTCGCTTGTAGCGACCCTCGTGTATTTTTCAGTATATTTCTTGTGTCATCTATTGATCTGATTCTCGTAATTGTAGTTCGGAACCGCCGTACGGGGTTGCCGTGGATCCATTGTATGTTATCATACGTATTCTGTTGTTCCGTTTGATGTTTCGTTCATATTCCGTGCCTAGCGCGCGCTAATTTTTCGCATAGCACACGCTAGAGATCCCTTAGTAGCGCACGCTACATCTACTTCGTAGCGCGCGCTAGCAAGCTGAGTCCTGGGAGTCGCAGTTAGGTTTCCAGCCCTCTGGACTAACGAATTAGCGTACGCTACGTTGTCTAGCGCATGCTAATCTCGGGGGACTAACACACGCTAAGATGTCCGTGCTGGCGCTAGCGTGGCCCGATCTTGGGCAGGTTGCTCTTGGACTCGATCAGGTGCCCAGGTAGCGCACGCTACGTTTGGCCGATAGCGCGCGCTAACGGGGTTAGGTGAGTACTGGGCAGTTCACTTCTGGACTCGGCTGATGTCCAGGTAGCGCACGCTATGGCCGATAGCGCGCGCTACCAAGGGGCTATTAGCACACGCTACGTTTCGGGTAGCGCACGCTAACGGCCCAGTAATCTGGTTACTGGACTGGGACGTTAACTTCTGGACTGGAGTTTTGTCCCGTTAGCGCACACTAACTTCTGGGTGTTAGCGCACGCTAACACTCCCTGGCTATATAAACCAGGGAGTTGACCCAGATGAACGTATTATTTTCATTTCTTCTCCTCTCTGCGGCTTAGAGCTCCTTTGGCAATTTTGGACGATTTCTTGGCGATTTCTTCCTCCAATCATCTAAACCATCAACTTCCTTGAGTTCCTGGTGTATAATAACAACATCAACACGAATCTTTCATCCTAATCCAAGGTAAATCTCTTAGAACCCTACTTTTGGATAAATTGGGGGTTTTGGGATTTTCGTCCGATTCGTTCTGTTTTGTTGGTTAATCCATGATGAATATGATTAATCTTGTTGATATCATTAGTTTTCCTACGAATTCATGGTATATTTTCATGGTTTTGCGAAATCGAGAGGGTTTGGTTGTGGTCCGCCCTCGTTGTTATTTTTGTACGAATATACATGAATCGTAGGCAGGTTTTCGGGTGTATTACATTTCCGTATTCATCTAGAGTTGGTTGTGATTATGTTCTTCGAATCGTTAGGCTCGGTTCCGTTGGTTCATAGCGTTCGTCGATGATTTTTCTTTCCGTTCGTTGCGTCATCAATTATTCAAGGCAAATATTTTTGGAAACCTTTATGCTTAACTTGAAATGGTAATGTATATTGTGTGTGCTTTGCTCACCCTGGGAGGGTCCGACGGGGCCTTGGGGGAATCTATGACTTCACTCTAGATTCACGAGTTTGTTTCGCTATCCAGCCTGCGAGGGTCCTTAGAGGCCTCGGGTGGGATTCGTGGCTTCGTCCCGGTCCTAGGCGATGCCCGTGCGTGATTTGTTTTTATAATGTGGCCAGCCTGGGAGGGTCCTCAGAGGCCTCGGGTGGCATTTGTGTCTTCGTCCCAGTCCTAGGCAAATTTGATTGTGACTGTTTGTTTCCGGAAAAGACATGTCTGGTTTTGGTTTTTGAAATGATTTGGTGCATTGTACTATGAAACGTGTAAGCGAATGGTTTGCCTTGATTACTTGTACTAGCATAATTGCTAACCCCTTTGGGGACCCGTTTTGGGGAAATTCTTGTTATGGATTTCAGGTTATGTTTTGCTGGACGAGCGGGCGCTGGGACAGTATGATGATGTTGGCCAGGGTCGTTGACATGTGCATTTGGGTCTTCTTATTTCTTTTGTCTACTTCGATTTGGATGTTTCCCATATTTATAAACTTATAGATTGTACTCGCGAGTACTTAGGCTTTTCACTTCGAACTTCATTTTGTATTAATTCAAATTGCTATATTGTCGGTTGATTATTATTATGCCGGTTGCTCCAGACGTATCTTTATATGTTGTATTATTTAAATGTGTGTCCTTGCTAACTGAGATGGTTAGTCAAGTGGTGTTGTTCTTGTTTTAGCCTGTGGATCCCATGTAGGGGTCCACGACTCTGTAATATACTCCGAATATCTCGAGGGTGTTACAATAATATATTCCAATCCACTTGTACCACCAATGGAAAGGTATCCAGATCAATGATTGATGCTGGGCGTTGTGAAAATATTATTTCTTTAGAGGTTGTTCGTAAATTAGGGTTAGCCACTGAGAAACATCCCAATCCTTATAGATTGGCCTGGCTGAAACATGGAGGAGAGGTTGTGGTGACTAAATGGGTGCGGTTACAATTTTTGGTCGGGACAAAATATAGGGATGAGGTGTGGTGTGATGTGGTGGACATGGATACTTGCCATTTGTTGTTAGGGCATCCAAGGCAGTTTGTTAGGGGAGTCTAGTATAATGGTACGGCCAATTCATAAGGTTTTAGTTCAAAGGAGTGAAGATTGTGTTGTTGTCCAATAATGAGAAGAAACCGGAGAGTGCTACTCTATCAAAACCAACGAGTACTACGCTTTTGTCCCAGAGGCAGTTTGAAGCGGAGTTGAGGCATGCAAATGTAGTGTCTGCAGTGATGGGTAGAGTGGTAGATGGAGTGGTTGTTGATACTCCAGTTGTGGTCCAAGCACTGTTGAAGGAGTATAAGGATGTCTTTCCAACAAAATTGTCAGATGAGTTGCCAACAATGCGTGATATTCAGTGTCAAACTTATCTTGAGTCAGGGGCTGTCTTTCCGAATAGACCCCATTATAGGATGAGTCCCACTGAGCATGAGGAGCTGTGAAGACAGGTTGAGGGACTATTGGCAAAATGGTTCATTCGAGAAATTTTGAGTCCGTGTGCTATGCCTGCCCTGTTGATTCCGAAGAAAGATGGTTCATGGAGGATGTGTGTGGATATTCGGGCCATCAAAAAAGTAACAGTCAGGTATTGTTTCCCTATTCCTCGGTGGGATGATTTATTGGACCAACTTAGTGGTGCTATGGTTTTTACTAAACTTGATTTGTAGTGTGGGTATCATTAGATTCGTGTTAGATCTGGTGATGAGTGGACAATTGCATTTAAGATGCGATAAGGGTTGTATGAATGTTTGGTTATGCCTTTTGTCTATTTAATCCCCGGAGTACTTTTATGCGAGTTATGAATCATATTTTGAGGCTTTTTATTGGGCGTTATGTTGTTGTCTATTTTGATGAAACTCTAATTTATAGTGCTGATGTTGCTACTCATTTACGTCACTTGAAAGATGTGCTTGATGTGTTGAGAAGGGAGAAGTTGTATGCTGCTCGGAAGAAGTGGGTGTTTTTGTCGTCTAGGTTTTTTTTTGGGATATGTGATGTCTGAAAAGGGCTTAATGGTAGATGAGCCTAAAATAGAGGCTGTCCGGGAGTTGCCGAGCCCCAGAACTATTACTAAAGTCTGTAGTTTTCATGGTTTTGCGACTTCCTATAGGCATTTTATTCCTCACTTCAGCAGTATTATGTCCCCCGTTACTGACTGTATGAAGCAGGATACTAAGTTTGTGTGGGCGTACGTTGCAGAAGCTGCCTATCAATAGACTAAATTCAAACTGACCACAACTCCCATTTTAGTGCTGCCAGATTTTCATCAACCTTTTGAGTTGCATTATGATGCATCAAAGATGGGTATTGGTCGAGTTGTAAGTCCGAACGGGCGACATGTGGCATAGTTCAGTGAGAAGCTATTGGGTGTTAGATTGTGTTATAGTACTTATGATGTGGAATTTTACGCAGTTGTGCAGGTAATTAAGCATTGGCGGCATTATTTGTTCCAGCGGGAGGTTGTATTATATTCTGATCATGAGGCGGTGAAGCATTTTCATGTTGGGATACGGTAATAAAAACGAATTACGCAGCAGAAAAATAAACGGATCAAACAAAAAAAACCGAACACCTAAGAAGATCGTTCATGCATCGTGTATACGAATATAAATACAAAGTATGAATTTGAAATTATACCCTTGAAGTCCTTGATTTAATATTGACGATTCGATCCATGCTTTCGCAAAATCTCGAGCACCGAAAATACTGTGCCTCTACTTATCACGCATCGAAAAGATGACCGAAAAAATACAACCACCACCACTATACCCACAAGGTCGACGGCTAATATGTGGTAGTAACAGGATAAATTATTCTTATTATTTTAATTCTCAGAGAATTAAATATAAGATTAAATTATATCTCAAAGATAATTAAAGGGGGAGAAGCTTTCTCTCCTTTTTTTTCTTTCTATTGTCTCTCACGTTCTCTCTTCTCTTGGCCGAGAAAAACCTCCCTGCACCTTCATTTACATGTTCCATATTCAAGTCCACACAACACCCCTATAATAAAATGACTTCATTATAAAAATGACTCACATGTAAGGGATAGTTGTGAAAAAACAACTCACATGAGGGAGATTGACATCAAAATTATTCTTGTGAACAATATGGAAGACAAGGACGGCTAGTTGAGAAGTAAAAGAATTGGGTTCATTTCGGTCCATGAAACGGACCCTCGTGTATCTAATCCGATAGATAAATCTTAGTACGTTTCATTATTAATATAATTAATTAATCCAATTAATAAATTATATTAAAAGTTCTCCATGAAATAATATGAGTTAAATTAATTACCCAGTAATTTATTTAGTTCACTATACTGATTTAGTTTATCTAATAAATTAAAGTAACAATAATCCAATAATTTAAACTAGACATCTAATGTCTAATATTCATAAAAAAAGAATATCATTTATTTTAATCCGTCATCGATCCTATGTCGCGACTCCATAGGTTCGTCTGTAATACCACGATTATTCCATGATATTTAACATTATGTACCTCGTTTTTAATGATTAATAATGTGCTCCATTGCGATGCGTGTACTTTTATACGTTATGTTTTAACCGTGTTGTCACGTACAAAATCTTATCTGCACTTATTTGTTTTTGTGATGTAATTGTATGATGTTGATGATATGTCAGTGACATACATTTATGTCATTGAGCAATTATCGGTGCGAATATGACGGTGGCCAATGTCTTGTTCCCCGAAAAATTGCTGGACGAGTCTAAGGGAAGTCGCGTTATAAGGATTAAATGTGATAATATAACTTAGTGAATTAAAACGAACCTTACGTACGTTATTCGTAGAGCATTACGTACGCTAGTCTCGTTACGTACGTTAAAACTTAGGCCTTACGTACATAACGAAGTCTTCAGTCTTCAGACAACAATCTTGATTTCGCGTGGTCAGGACAACTTTCGGCACGATAATGACAGACAGGTCAACTGATATTAGCGTACATTATATCGGCCAACATTACGGACGTTACACGGGGAATGTTACGTATGCTACTACACCATTACATATGTAATGTTGGGAGTCATTTCGGGCAGAGAGTTCTGGGCATGCCTTATGTACGTTAACTTGTTTTCTATAACGTACGTAAGAATCCTTACGTACGTAAACCTTCGAATATAACGTGCATAAGGGGCATACTACTATTATAAATCAACACTTCCTCTTTCATTTTGCATGAAGCAAAAATCGTCTCTCTCTCTCAAAAATCATCCTCCAACCTCCTCACTCAAGTTCTAGCCTTCCTAGCCTCATATTATCGTAGTAGAAAGGATTGTTCAGGTTCCGGAGAAGGTTTTGAAGGTGTTATCTCCTGGTATTCATCGTTTTTCATTGTTCTTCCTCGTTCCTTGTCAAGTAAGATGAGTTATCGAGTCTTTGAATCTATTTTAATGATAATAGTTATGTTGTACCAGATTTCGGGTGTTTTGGACAGTTGAGAACCCTTGCTGATAATCGAACCATGGAAACTAGTACTAACCTTGATCTAAGCCTATCTCGGACTAGCATTTCGTATATCTTGTTGAGAAAATTGTATATTGAGTTGTCACCTTATGAGTAAACCTACCTTGCCAATGCTATTGGGAACGTAATATATTATGTTTAGTTGTTCGATTTTCGTTTGTTAAGCTCATTGGAATTGTTAATATGGATTAGTATCAAGATACGAATTAGATAAACAATCACACAGATTAGGATTTCTCCGGAATTGTACTTGTCCATTCTACCCTAGGATTGTGTAATTTTGAATTTGAGTAATTGGTGAATTTACAAGTGGTTATAGTTGTAGTCGTATCGTAGAAATATTATATAAGAACATTTTGGTTAAAATGATGTGATAAATTGATAATCGATGGAATGAGTATTTGAGTAATCCGCATTGTTATTAAACATAGAATTTTGGTTTCAACATTATGAATCTAACTAGGTTTAGAATCCTATTAGGACGGGGTGATTGTAGATTATTCGTCATTCACGCCATGAGGTATTAATTGATGAATATGTAATAGGTTGAGCTCTCGATTGTGGGCGTTCAAGCCGTTGTGTCGTCAAGGGACTCTCGTCAGAAATAAGGCAAGTGATACCTTGCTCCGACTATATTATATTAAATTCCAAAAATTTAATATGGGACACTATTTGTGGAACTTGTGTTCATTTTACTTACCCATGTATGGAGTATTCTTGTGTAGATACTTCTGTGACCCTTGGTTGCGACCTTGGGAGTTTATATGTTGATATACTGTACGGAACCGTATTGAGGGATAAAACCTGAATGGTACCCACGTTTGGAGTATTCCTGTGTAGATACTTCCGTGACCCTTGGTTGCGACCTTTAGAGTTTATGTGCTGGTAGAAAAGTAAATGTTGAGTATTCTGTGATCTATTACTATACCGAATAATAACATTGTACTGTGGATTTATCTGATTCCATCAATGAATTTTTGTTCGTATTGTCTGACCTAGGTTGGCTGGCATGATTTGTCATGTCAGGCAAATTTATTGAATATGTGTTGGATATTCCCGAAGGTTCCGGTCAGACTTGAGCAAGCGTTGGGGGAAGCCTTGTTTTTTTATATCTTTAAATTGAATTCTGAAACATTCCACAGTTGTGTAATAACTGCATATGCGGACTTATTTTTCCAAAGTATTCGTTTTGTATTATACTATCCTGGAGCTACTTTCATAAATTATTTAATGTAGAAATTTTGAAGTTTTAAAAATTTGCCTTGTGGGTCCCACACGGGATTCATGACACTGTAACGTTCCGATAAATTGTGGGGGCGTTACAGAAAATGGTATCCGAGACGAAACATACATGCGGAAATTTTTACTAAAACATTCCGAAATTATTTAAGGGTTTTCAAGGTCCAACGCTCCAATCGACTGTAACTCCTCGGGGAATGTCAAAGTGAGGGACACGTATGTTTCTTGAGAAACAGGTATGATGTTTGAACTCAATAGAACTCTAGACTAATTTACTGAACTGGACCTCTAGATCAAACATTTATCACAACAGCACATCGTGGAGCTAGGAGGATCGTGAATGACGCTCAGGTCTCCGCTGTGAATCAGCAGGATGAGAGGAATACCTCTAAAACCGTTCCAGCCGGAAACCAGCCACCGTCCAATAATCAGAATGAGTAGGAGGCAGAAAACCAGAACAATGGGGGAATGGATCAGGCTTTCATTCAGACTCTCTCCCAGGCCATTGCAATGGAAATCGCTCAGGTCAACTGAGCAGAGCGAATACTAGTCATTAACGTGGAAGAGAATGCCAGAAAGGACCGATGGCTGGGAGAGATGCTGAAGGCTAGACCACCATTATTCGAAGGTTCGTGGGATAAACATGTGTATGACTAGATCTCCGAAATGGAGACTGCTTTCGAGGCAATCGGTTGCCCAGGGAACCGAAAGGTACCACTAGGAATCAACCAGCTCTGCGACACTGCAGCCTGATGGTGAAGGACCTATAAGCCAGAGGACAGGGTAGTCAGGTGGACCGAGGTTTCCCAACTGTTGAGAGACGAGTACTTCCCCAGGTCATCTCAAACTGCTCGTGCACGGAGTTTCTTCAGTGATGGACCATAGAACTTGCCTGTTCCAGAAATCATTCGAGCCTATAGGACCGAACTAAGCTATGTCTCACAGATGGTTCCATCAGAAGATCGGCGAATATGTCACCTTGCACAGCGGTTGCCGGAAGATGTTCAACGTTACACAGATGGATTTCACTGCATAACGCTGAGGGAATATGAGGACGTAGTCACGGCATATGCCGGTATTGTTGTTAGTTCTGACACCAGGCATAAACAGAAGAAGCGAAAGACGTATAACCAGTCTGGGAGCATCAGTAGAATGAACTCGGGAACTGGGTTCTCCTCTAAATCAGTAGTTTCGTACCAACAGAAGGGCACATCCGACCGATCCCTCCGCTGGAGCTATTTTCATTGTGGCATAGCTGGACATACCATGAGTTAGTGTCGTAAGGTGTACGAAGTGTTTTTCATGCGAAAAAAGTGGGAACATGTCTCGCTACTGTTCGCGGGTCAATTCTACACCAAATACAGAGTCAGCAAGGTTCAGTACAGAGATCCAGGGCACCCGTCGTTTCCGACTATCGAGCTCCACCTTACCAAACTCAAACCCTACCATACGATGCCGGAAGAGGAAGTGGGCGCGGGGAGGTACTACACCCTCCTCATGGACACTACCATCCCGCGTGTTCGAATTAAGGGCTACTGATGACAAACTGCACCTGCTGTCTCAGGTACACTTCTTGTTAACTCCCAGCATGTTCATGTACTGTTTGATACTGGAGCGACACACTTGTTTATATCTGTGGAATGTGTTAATCTTTTGAACCTCCCTTGTATACCTTGTGAATCTTTTACTGTTAAACTACCCGAGGGTAGCAGAGTTGGGGGTAATTTAGAAGTTCGAAACTGTCCGATCCGCATTAATGATCGGGACTGGACAGCGAATCTCATGGTTTTCACACTTCAGAACAAGGATATCATTTTGGGTATGGATTGGATGACTATGTACAGGAAAATATCAGATACCTATCACTTGACCGTTTCCATTATGACATGTAACGGTGCCACTCACATAATCAGTGGTCGAGAACACTTCAGTACTAAAGGGTCTCTCAGCCTCCTTACAACAGGGTTATCTCGTGATACTAGAGAGGCGTATTACTGGTGTTATGTTCTTCAGGAGGACACGTTACAGCTATCAGTTGCCAACATTCCCGCGGTGAGTGAATTTCCAGACGTTTTTCCCGATGAATTACCAGGGTTGCCGCCACGGCAAGAGATTGATCTCTAACTTGAACTTGAGCCGAGGATGATGCCTATCTCCAAAGCACCATACAGGATGTCACCAGCTGATATGAAGGAATAAAAGTTACAACTCGAAGAATTGCTAAAAAAGGGACTGATCCGTTCGAGTACTTCACCGTGGGGTGCACCAGTCCTTTTTGTGAAGAAAAAAGATAACTCCCTACGCCTGTTTATCGATTACAAAGAGCTTAACAAAGTCATTATCAAGAACCTTTATCCACTTCCAAGGAGTGATGACCTACTGGATCAATTATAAAGGGCCGACTGTGTCTCAAAAATCAATTTACAGTCCGGATACCACCAATTGAGGATTCGGGAGGAGGATATTCCCAAGACTACATTTAGATCAATATATGGACACTATGAGTACATGGTAGTGTAGTTCGGCTTGATTAATGCCCCAGCCATTTTTATCGAAATGATGAACAAGGTTCTGACAAATTTTCTCGATAAGTGTATGGTGGTTTTTATTTACGACATTTTAATCTATTCCCGAAGCCGACAGGAGCATGAGGAACACTTGACGCAGGTATTAAGTGTTTTGAGGCAACACCAACTTTATGCAAAACTTTCTAAATGCGAGTTCTGGATGCCGGAGGTGACCTTTCTAGGACATGTTATTTCGGTAGAAGACGTCAAGGTGGATCCGCAAAAGATCGAGACAGTGATGAATTGGGAACCACCAAAGAACGTCAAAGAAGTAAGGAGTTTTCTGGGATTGGCAGGTTATTATCGATGGTTCGTCGAGTCTTTTTCTTGTATCGCTCGGCTATTGACGAACCTAATAAGGAAGAGTACCAAGTTTTTCTAGAAAACGGATTGTCTGGAGAGCTTCGACGAGCTAAAGAGGAGGCTGACTACCGCTCTGGTGTTAGTACTACCACATGGCATGGAAGGATTCGTAATATACATAGATGCATCTAAGCATGGACTAAGATGTGTTTTCATGCAAAACGACAGAGTTATTGCATATGCCTATCGAAAACTTAAACCGTACGAGGTGAATTACCCAACGCATGTCTTGAAACTAGCTGCAGTGGTCCATGCTTTTAGATCTGGAGACACTACCTTTACGGGGTTACCTGTAAGATTTTTACGGACCACAAGAGTTTAAAATATATATTCACCTAAAGGGAGTTAAACATGAGGCAAAGGCGTTGGCTGGAACTAATCAAGGATTACGACGTGGAGATTTTATATCACCCTGGGAAGGCCAACGTCGTAGCAGATGCACTTAGTCAGAAGATCGTTCAAGAGACGATACTATCCGGTTTAACGGCATAGCTGGAACTGCAACAGGATCTCATGATGAATGGTATTGAAGTATGGATACAACACCGCCAGGGACAGCTGTGCTCTATTAAAATTCATTCGTCCTTGCTGGATGAGATACGCCAAGCACAGATGGAAGACTCCAAGCTGCATGCGATCGGAGCAAGAGCTGGGGGGGAGTTATTTCGGACTACAGGATCCAAGGGGGTTGGTTAGATTTAAGAACAAGATCTATATCCCGCCAAATGACGAGCTAAAGCAAACTATACTGAAGAAGCTGATTCTACTCCCTATTCTGTGCATCCCAGGGCGATCAAAATGTACAAAGATTTGCGGAAGAGATTTTGGTGGAAAAACATGAAACAGGAAGTAGCGAGATTCGTTGCTCGATGTATGACGTGTCAACAAGTGAAGATCGAGCACCACAGACCGGCCGGAATCATGCAACCCTTACCCATTCCGGAATGGAAATGGGAGAGCATATCCATGGATCTTGTCACCAACTTACCAGTGACGACGGGAGGAAAGGACAAGATATGGGTCATTGTAGACCGATTGACGAAGTCGGCACATTTCATTTCGATCTAGAAGACTATTGGAACAGAGCAGTTGGCCACCATTTTTTTAAGGAAGACGTAAGACTACATGGCGTTCCTTCAGCAATCATATCAGATAGAGACACCAGGTACGTGTCCCACTTCTGGAAAGCTGTCCACAAGGCTATATGTACTCAGCTACATTTCAGCACATACTTGTATCGAATAAAATGCTAACTGGATGTGAAAGGATCTGAACAGTACATGATGCGATAGCAGCATCCTGGTCGTCTGCCCTCCTCATCTCGTACAGACGTGGAGGAACGGATCCGGCACTTGATGTCACCTTTCGGTCCAACTATCCTCTGCCTCGTCCGCGACCAAAATTTTGGGGCAGCTGAACACTTTGCTGCATCTGCTGAATACTTGCTTCCTTCTGAGCTGGATGTGATGTACGGGCTCTAAAAGATTTTGCAACCTCTTCATAGAACAACGCATGATGTCCCTCTCGACCACAATCAAAACAAGTCACGGCAGGAAGGGGGCAATTTGGCCGATAGTGTCCCGTCTGACTACAATTAAAGCACTTTCTTGTCACATCTATCGTGGACAGATATGGTATTATGGCGAACGGCATGGCAGAGTCATTTAACAATTGGATTTCAGTTGAGCGCCATATGCCTGTATATTGTATGCTAGATCTGACCGGAATCAAGGATATGGATATGATATCATCCAGGCAACGAGAAGCTACTACGTGGATAACGAGGGTGACACCATCGAAGAAAGAAAAGTTAACACAAGGTATTAAGGCTGCATCATCTTATACTGTGCATTGTTGAGAACCGGGTGTATTTCTTGTGAAGTCCGAATTTGCATATATTGTTAAACTTCATGAGCGAACATGCTCTTGCTTGAAATGGCAAATTAACTGCTTCCCCTGCTGCCATGCGCTAGCTGCTATAGGAAATCAACGAGGAGCAGATGTATATGACTTTATTGATCCTTATTTCCATACCGACACATATACGCCCGAGGGGTATGTTCTATAGTCGGGTTGTTTTCATGAGATCCAGTATATGTGAATTGTATAATGTCTTGAGAATTATTATCATGTATATCTGACCCTGTGGTATGGGCGAAATACTTGGGTTGTATTTTAGGTCGAGGCAAAGGCAAGGCACGGGAAGAGCACGGGGATGGTTAAGGATTTGAAGGATACTATTTCGGGGGGCCCAAGTCTTTATTTTCCGGTTATGCTTAAAACCGTGTAATATTACTTTTCCGCTTCATTTAAATTACTAATCGATTGTACAATTATTCTAAGTATATTACATCTTCATATGGTTTATACTCGTATTTGGATCATGTGTATTAGCCGGGGACCATTTTTGGGTTAAAGTATCGCCAATACGGAGCATTCGACGTTTCATCCAGAAGGGCAAATTGAGCTCGAGATTTATCGGCCTGTTCAAGATATTGGACCGAGTTGGTAGACTCGCTTATCGATTAACACTACCTCCATCATTATACGGAGTACATAATGTCTGCCACATCTCCCAATTGAGGAAGTACGTGTATGACCCAAGCCACAAGATCAATTTCGAAGAAGTAGAGATTTATGATGATGCTACCTTTAGAGAAGTGCCAATCGAGATGTTAGACCGACGCACAAAGACACTAAGGAATAAATACATATCTCTTGTAAAAGTTAAGTGGTCGCATCATGGCATTGAAGAAGCAACTTGGGAGACCGAGTCGAGCATGAGGGAGAGTCATCCCGAGTTATTTTCTTAGTTTCAGGGCGAAACTACTTTAAGGAGGGTGATATGTAATACCACGAGTATTCCATGCTGTTTAACATTGTGTACCTCATTTTTAATGATTAATAAGGTGCTCCATCACGATGCGTGTACTTTTATACGTTATGTTTTAACCATGTTGTCACGTATAAAATCTTGTCCGCACTTAATTGTTTTTGTGATATAATTGTAGGATGTTGATGATATGTCGGTGACATACCTTGATGTCGTTGAGAAATTATCGGTGCGAATATGACGGTGGCCAACGTCTTTTTCCCCGAGAAATTGCTGGACGAGTCTAAGGGAAGTCGCGTTATAAGGATTAAATGTTATAATATAACTTCGTGAATTAAAACGAACCTTACGTACGTTATTCGTAGAGCATTACGTACGCTAGTCTCGTTGCAATACGTACGTTAAAACTTAGGCCTTGCGTACATAACGAAGTCTTCAGTCTTCAGACAAGAATCTTGATTCCGCATGGTCAGGACAACTTTTGGCACGATAATGACAGGCAGGTCAACTGATATTAGTGTACGTTATATCGGCCAACATTACGTACTTTGCACAGGGAATGTTACGTATGCTACTACACCATTACATACGTAATGTTGGGAGTCATTTCGAGTAGAAGTTCTGGGTATGCCTTACGTACGTTGACTTGTTTTCTATAACAAGAAGCCTTACATACGTAAACCTTCGAATATAACGTACATAAGGGACATCCTACTATTATAAATCAACACTTCTCCTTTCATTTTGCACGAAGCAAAAACCGTCTCCCTCTCTCTCTCTCTCTCTCTCTCTCTCTCTCAGAAATCATCCTCCAGCCCCCTCACTCAAGTTCTAGCCTTCCTAGCCTCATATTATCGTATTAGAAAGGATTGTTCAAGTTCCCGAGAAGGTTTTGAAGGTGTTGTCTCCCGGTATTCATCGTTCTTCATTGTTCTTACTAGTTCCTCGTCAAGTAAGGTGAGTTATCGAGTCTTTGAATCTATTTTGATGTTGATAGTTATGTTGTCCCAGATTTCAGGTGTTTTGGGTAGTTTAGAACCCTTGATGATAATCGAACTGTGGAAAACTAGCACTAACCTTGATCTAAGCGTATCTCGAACTAGCATTTTGTATATATTGTTGTGAAAACTGTATATTGAGCTGTCAGCTTATGAGTAAACCTACCTTGCCAATGCTGTTAGGATAGTTACGTAATAGATTGTGTTTAGTTGTTTGATTTTCGTTTGTTAAGCTCGTTGGAATTGTTAAGATGGATTAGTATCAAGGTATGAATTAGATAAACAATCACACAAATTAGGATTTCATTGGAATTGTACTTGTGCATTCTACCCTAGGGTTGTGGAATTTCAAATTTAAGTAATTGGTGAATTTACAAGTGGATATAGTTGTAGCCGTATTGTAGAAATATTGTATAAGAACATTGTGGTTAAAATAATGTGATAAATTGATAATCGATGGAATGAGTATTTGAGTAATTCGCATTGTTATTAAACATATAATTTTGGTTTCAACATTACGAATCGAACTAGGTTTTGTTGAATTGGTACAGCCACTAGAAGGGGGGTTGAATAGTGCGGTTAAGAGTTTTAAACTCTTTTTGTGGGGAAGCAAGATATCGGAGGAAATAAAGTGAGGAAAAGAAAGAACACAAAAATTTGTTCGAGAGGTTCGGCTATAAACGAAGCCTACGTCCCCTACCTAGTTTTATCGACTAGGACTTTTCTTAGAAAACTTTGAATGCACTTTCTTGTTTAGTGCTAACTCTTACAATCTCTTGATTTCCGGGCTCAAGAAAACCACACTAAAAACACTCTTGTTTTTCCTGGTACAAGACAACCTTACAATCAAACAATTGCGAGTAGGACTCGACTTTACAAAGAATGTCACTCTTAGATACAAGAATATAAGTAGGAAGTGATGGAACAATTCTCCTTGTATCGCAATGTAGAGTATGTATATCTCTCGTAAAATATTTTTGAAATAGCTTGATAATACTTGTAGGCTCAGATGATTTGTTGTATCTTCCAAATCCTTGAAATGTGCTATTTATAGCCTTCATGAGATGAATTTCCCATTGGAACAGTTGCATGCTTTATGTACGTTATATAACTTGAGTAGCGGCCGTACTGAACTCTGAAAAACTGTCTAGTGACATCTGATAAAATTTCTTACGTACGTTACGTAAGTATGGCTTACGTACGTTAACTTCCAGTCAAAGATCCGTTGGATGTGAAGACCTGTTGTAACGGCTAATGACTTTTTGCAACGGGCAGAAATTTCAAGCCTTACGTACGTTATACAGAATATGTTACGAACATTACCTGCATAAAAACTCTTGCAAGAATTGTGAGTGTTACGTATGCTATAGATAGGTTGATTACGTACGTTAAGTGAAGGAAAAATGTGTAAACTAAATTTTGGTTAAATAACTCATCATCAAAATGTAATAAATGAATTATTAAAAATATTGTACAAACAATCTCCCCCTTTTTGATGATGACAAAATTTATATGGGAGTTTTTGAAAAAGATGAGTTTTGGAGGATCGATTTTTTTTTTTAAGAAAACTCTCCCTCTGAGTAAGACTCCCCCTGAAACGAACAAGGGATATTTTAAAAACGAGACATATTTTTCTACCCTTTTTTGTCGTTAACAAAAAGACAAGAGATCCTGTAACAACAAGGGAAACACAAAATAGTCACCGAATATCAAAACAACGAACATCAATGAATAACGAGTAGTAATAAATAGGAATGGAAACCGACAAAACAACACATTCATTCAAAATAAAGGTAATAAGAGTTTAAGACAGTAAACATAGAGAAATGCATGAAATGTTTGGTCTTTAACAAAATAGAATCATCATCATAGGAAAGAAAATCCTCTAATCAAGGCCGACTTCGAGAGGTGTAGAAGGGATCCCGAAATGAGTACAAATGCTCTTAACCATAAGCTTTATCTCACTCATTTCTTTTTCCAACTTATCCATTCGAGCTACCATCTTGGACGAGGAACTCTCCTGTCTTGGGCGAGAAGGACCGGGCTGAGAAGAAGGATGAGGCCGAGTATGAGCAATCCCACGTGATGTAATCCTCTCCTGTGGTCTCGGTAGCACACCATCAACTAAACAATCGTCATCCTCAATGTAGGCGAAGTAAACCCAACCACGGTTTCGCGTACGGAGATATCTCATGGTCCAAATGGTTCCTTCAGTAACTAGGCTCCCCCTCGGGATAGAGACCCCGTGAAGCCCTGTGAGATCAACTCCAGCATTCTCGAATATCTCAGTCAAAATAGATCCAAACGGCATTCCGGACTTTCGTTGTCGGTCGACCTTGGCATAGCTCTTTTTGTGGAAGATCAGACCTTTTTCCACAAACCACTTGAGTACGAGAGAAGCAAAATTAACCTGATGATCTTTCCAGACATGATAAATGATTTGCATTTCCACATTTACAAGACGATGCTGAGCATTAACTTTAGGCATTAGACATCGAGTGATAGCATCGTGTAGTAAACGAATATTTATTCCGAAATCATTATTTTCAAAACGGCCCGAATGTACTTCAATTACAGCCTTATCCGTCAAGAAATCACGAACTTTAGATTCATGAACACCATAACTTTCATCGTCTTCAAAATTATCAATCACTTCATCAGGAGTGGCAAATTCTCCTTTACAATGAAATCCCTCATTAGAGAGACCAAAAAGTTCGGATAATTTAGCAGCATCAAAGAGAATAGGTTTACCACGAACTAGGGAGTTAACTACAGTTAGTCCTTCAGAATCATAAGTCACGAAAAATTTTGCGTAGAATTCCCTTACGCAATCCACATAAATAGGTCGGGCGAGACTTACAAAACGATTGATACCGAGCATGTCAAAAAATTCTTCTATCCCAATACCAATAGAATTCAGAGATTAAAAGTCAAAGTGATGACTCGGAGTTACCTCTTCGTCGATAAGAACTTCTTTGAAGACTTTTGACGCTTGAGCATTCCTGAAAGTTGATTCTCCAGAAGGTGAGGAAGAGGATTGAGAAGCATCTCCTCGTCGTTTCTTGCTGATTATCTTCAGTAACGTACGTAGCGAAAAAATCCCGAACTCCCTGTACTAAAACCAGTAGATCGTAACGTACGTAGCCCAAACAACTGTTACGTACGTAATGTCCTATTACGTACGTAATATCCCTATCTTAATATCCGTAAATGTGACCAAATGAACAGTGATTTTCTTTCGATGATGTCCCATTTTAATGACCATTTAATGTAAATATGAATATGCAAAACTCAAAAATGATCAACATGCCCCATTCCTAAGTTTATGCGTATAAAATTTAAAGCTTCTTCGGGTAATGGTTTTGTAAAAATATCTGCCAATTGTTCATTAGTACCAACAATTTGGAGACGCACATTCCCATTTTGGACATGGTCACGAATAAAATGGTGACGAATTTCTATATGTTTTGTCCTGCTATGCAAAATGGGATTTTTGCTTAAATTAATGGCACTTGTATTGTCACAAAAAATAGGAGTATTTTTAAGCTCAATGCCATAATCGAGTAATTGATTTTTGATCCATAGGACTTGTGCACATGCACTTCCTGCAGCCACATATTCAGCTTCAGCTGTGGAAGTAGCGACACTAGTCTGTTTCTTACTCCCCCATGAAATTAAACATGAACTCATAAAATGACAAGTTCCGGTGGTGCTCTTTCTATCAATTTTACATCCACTGAAATCGGCATCACTATATGCAAAAAGTTGAAAATAAATGCTAGAAGGATACCACAGACCTAAGCCGACAGTATATTTTAAATAACGAAAAATCCTTTTGCATGCAATGAAATGGGATTCTTTAGGATTGGCTTGAAAACGAGCACATAAGCAAGTAACAAACATTATATCGGGTCTAGATGGAGTTAAATAAAGTAAACAGCCGATCATACCTCGATACTGTTTTTGGTCAACAGACTTACCTTTTTCATCTTTGTCGAGTTTAAGAGTGGAAGACATAGGAGTAGATATTTCTTTGCAATCTTCCATCTTAAATTTCTTTAGGAGCTCATTGACATACTTGGATTGGTGAATGAATATTCCGTCATTGAGTTGCCTAATTTGGAGTCTGAGAAAATTTTTCAACTCTCCCATCATGCTCATTTCGAACTCTCTCTTCATAAGATTTGAAAATTCTTGGGACAGAGATTCATTAGTTGCACCAAAAACAATGTCGTCGACATAAATTTGGCAAATAAGCCTATCATCACCTAAATTCTTAATAAATAGGGTATTATCAACATTACCTCTTTTATACCCATTTGAAATAAGAAAAGTGCTTAAACGATCATACCATGCTCTCGGAGCTTGTTTTAATCCATAGAGAGCTTTATGGAGCTTGTACACATGATCTGGATGATCTTAATCTTCAAAACCCGGCGGTTGCTTAACATACACCTCCTCCTGGATGATTTCATTTAGAAACGCACTTTTTACATCCATTTGATGGAGTTTGATTTTCTTGTATGCGGCAAAGGCACAAAGAAGACGAATTGCCTCAAGACGAGCAATAGGAGCAAATGTTTCCTCATAATCCAAGCCTTCTTCTTGATTATAACCTTGGGCGACCAACCTCGATTTATTTTTAATTGGGAGACCATCATCATCGGTTTTAATTTTATGAACCAATTTGGTACCAATGATTGATTTGTTTACCGGTGCCGGAACCAATTCCCAAACATTATTTCTTTCGATTTGGTTTAGCTCTTCTTGCATAGCAATAGCCCAATTCTCGTCATTTATGGCTTCATCGATATTCTTTGGTTCTGTAAGAGAAATAAATGCAATACTGTTAATACAATCATTTATATTTCTCCTAGTTCGTACTCCTTCATCGATTTTTCCGATAATTTGTTCCATCAGATGGTCTTTCACATTTGTCCAATCTTTAGGAAGGTTGTAAGTATTCTCCTCCTGCTTGTCTGAGCTCAAGTCGAGCTTCTCCAACTCCTTTGATACTTCTGACACTTCTTTAGCCGGAACCATACCTGCATCATCATCAAAAACAACCTTTCTCGGGGGTAAAACTGTATCATCGGATTTTACATGAATTGACTCTTTTATCGAGCCTCTTCAACAATTAAATACACGATACGCTTTACTGTTAGTTGAATAACCAAGAAATATTCCAATATCTGATTTTGAATCAAATTTACCCCAATTATCCTTACCATTATTATGAATAAATACTTTACAACCAAATAGATGAAAATAAGATAAATTGGGCTTTTTTACCTTTAAATATCTCATATGGAGTCATCATTTTGTTCCTCCGGAGATGGACTCGATTAATAATATACCAGGTGGTGTTAACGGCTTCGGCCCAGAAATATTTAGGAAGACCATATTCATTGAGCATTGTTCGGCTCATTTCTTCTAGAGAGCGATTCTTCCTCTCGACAACTCCATTTTGTTGAGGTGTCCGAGGTGCCGAAAAATTGTGCCCAATACTATAATTATCACATCAATCATCAAAAATATGTGAATCAAATTCTCCACCATGATCGGTTCGGATGGCGATAATTGGTAACTCTTTTTCCTTCGGGGTAACCTTACACCACTTAACAAACTCGTTAAATGCATCATTTTTATTTGTCAAGAATTTTACCAAAGAAAATCTCGAAAAATCATCAACAAGAACTAAACTATAAAGTTTACCTGTTAAGCTAGCATGTCGAGATGGACCAATCAAATCCATATGAGTTAATTCGAGAATGCGACTCGTGGAAATTTCCATTTTTGGTTTAAACGAACCTCTAGCATGCTTACCTTTAATACAGGCCTCACAAATGTGGTCTTTTCTGAAATTTAATTTTGGTAGACCACGGACAATGTCGTTTTTGGACAATTTTGAAAGAAGCGGTAAAGAGGCATGTCCCACTTTTCGGTGCCAAATAACGGCATTTTCATCGTATGAAAGTAAGCATTTTTCATTGAAAGAAGATTCATCTTGGAGATCAACAATATAAATATTTCCATATCGTAATCCAATAAAAATGATTTGGTCTTTTCTCATTGCAGTGCAATGCGTACTTTCAAAAATTAATTTAAGATCGGTGTCACAAAGTTGGGAAACACTTAGAAGATTATGGCAAAGACCATCAACAAATAGAACATTTTCAATAGTAGGTAAAGGTTTCTTACTGATCTTACCTGTCCCTTTTATTTGGCTCTTTTTATTATCACCAAAGGTTACACAACGACGATCTTCCTTTTTCAGCTCCGTGAAGAGATGTTCACTCCACTCATGTGATTGGAACATCCACTATCAACATACCATTTATTTGATAATGTTGTCTTCCTTGCTTGTACCTACAAAAACAATTTTCTTCCGTTTTATAGGTACCCAGGCTAATTTGGGTCCTGAGGAGTTAGACACAAAAACTTGATTTTTAACAATGGTCCCTTTTGGTACCCAAATTTGTTCGACTCTTATAGTTTGTCTAGAACTTCTACAGTACGTTTCGGTATGTCCTAGTTTTAAACATTTTGGACATGATGGAATTCCTGTTTTTAAAGTGTCCGAATCTTTCGTGGTAATTTCTAAGGACTTTTTCATTGGAAATGAATTATACCCAAGTCCTTGTTTTGAAAGAGAAATTTTTTGACCAAATAATAGTTGTACGAATTTGTCATTACCACACGAGAATTTTCTAACGTAGAGTTTCAATTCTTGCTGAGTTTTATGTAGATCATCTCTCAGAATTTTCTCGATTTCCAAACAATTTATATGATCAACCGACACTTCCTTGTTTTTCAATAATTTTGCATTTTCATTTTCAAGGAATTTTATTTTCTTTTTCAAATCTTTATTACTATTGCAAACTTTTTCGTATTCATCATTTAGAGATTCAAAAGCATCTAGTAGTTCTTCATGAGAAGAATCACTAACCTAGACTTCTTCATTGCTATCTTCGGATGCGCGGGCCATTAGAGCAAGATTTGTTTGACCTTGAGGTTCATCATCCTCATCATCATCGCTCCATTTAGCGACATATACTTCCTTCTTTTTGAACTTTTTGTGAGGAGGTTTTGATGAATTTATTGGAGCAGCAGCACGACAATCTTTAGCAAAATGGTCTGGAACGCCGCACCTTCGACAAGTGTTGTCGAACCTTTTATTTTGAGGGAAGTGAGTCTTTTTGGTTTCATCCCTCGTTTCTTGTTTGATGTCTTCATCCCTCGTTTCTTGTTTGATGTCTCTCCGGCGCCTTTGTAGAAGATTTTTGAATTTCTTTATGTTTTTGGCATAAAATGCGGTTTCTTCATCCTCTTCTTCAACAGGTTCATCCTCTAGATCGCTTTCTTCTTTGGCTTTGAAGGCGATTGTCCTTTCTCTCTCCTTGGGTTTTGGTTTCGAACTTCGAGATTTAATGACAATCTCGTAAATAATGAGAGACCCAATGAGAGCACTGGATTCTATGGTGTTGAGGTCTTTCGACTCCATGATAGCTGTAACAGTAGCGTCCCATTCTCTTGGTAGAGACCGATGGATTTTCTTAGCTTTATCACTACTTGATATCGGTTTCCCGAATGAAGCTAGCCCATTTGTGATAGCCGAGAAATGGTCAAGCATATTGGTAATGCTTTCTTCTTCTTTCGTAGTGAAGAGTTCATAATCGTGAAGAAGCATATTGATTTTGGTTTCTTTCACTTGACTCGTACTTCGTGGGTAATCTCAAGCATTTTCCAGATCTCTTTAGCCGTCTCGCAAGAAGAAATTATGTTGTGATCTTCTGGGTTGAGAGCACAGTAAAGCAGTTGAGTAGCTTTACTATTGAAGTGATCGTTCTTCCAGTCGGCATCATCATACTCTTCAAAACTTTTGAGAGAGCCATATGTCTTCTTGGGAATGGTAGGTCCCAGAGCAATGACCTTCCATATTTCAATATCGTGAGCTCGGATGAAGATGGACATTTTCTTCTTCCATGTCATAAAGTTTGAGCCATCGAAGAAGGGAGGGCGATTAAGAGCGTTGCCTTCAAGAGAGGAGTGGATAAAGGCCATTTCTGGATCTTTTCTTTAGCGGGTGTTAATCCGGTGATAAAGAGACCGCTCCGATTGTTAGGAGTATGCCCTCGAATGTCACTCAGAGGATGTTAGAGTGAGGGCATTGTACTTGTAATTATGTAAATCATTAATATAAGGCAATGAATGTTTCTTTATTTACTGGTAGTTACTGGCATTCTTAACTCGTAAATATACATATAGAAACTAGTCCGTGTATTTGAGAGCAAAACGTTCCACTCCTTATTGGATAAGGGGGTCGGCACTGGAAAGGTTTATAGCTCAAATACTTAATCATTCGCAAGTCGATGAATCTTGACTGGGCGTTAAGTTTATGTGAAGACTTGTATGATGTGTTCTTTGACATGGAGAGTGCCTGTCAAACACTAATGGTTAGTGGGAGCACATGATATAGGTATTCTAATTGGATTAGTATACTCGAACCGACTCACCCTCGATTCGTCACATGGATTTCACTCTGGGACAGTCAATGACGGAAAGGAAAGGTTGTGATAGGTATTCGTGAATCTTCGACTTGAGGATTTAGTAGGGATGTGCTTGTGATGTCAAGATTTTCATTAGAGTAGTTCGACCCTATAAACCGGGAGGTAGGGGTCAACCTCGACGTGCATCTTAACGGGCAAGTAGCAGGTCCTACTGAATACCAAGATAAAATTCTTTCCCCTATTAGTGAGTGGGTTATATGTCTTATGCGGTTATTGGCAGATGAGATCATAAGTCTTTGGCCAAAGCATTGGAGCTAGTTGTATTGGATACACGAGAGCTCAATGATCTCGATTTGCATTAACACATGCATAGAGTCAAGTACAGATAGGGTTTGACTGACCGTGACCCTATAACTTGATCGGGACATTTGAAAGAAGGGTTTATACGTATACTGGTATTCACGACATAATGGTTCTTGAATGATCCCAATCATTCGTTCTCAGTTGGGCTACAGTGTAGGCCGCCAGGCTGGCTAGGTGGTACTACTACTCTTTAGTTCCTCCCATTGCTGACTGAGACGAACCTACCGAGTCGCGCAATAGGATTGACGATGGAATGAATCGAGCTTAATCTCTCATTATGAATATTAGATATTGGATATCTAATTTGGGACATTGGATGTCTAAATTGATTTATTGGATAAATTAATTTACGGCATAATTAATTAAATAAATTACCGGGTGGTTAATTTAATTCATGAATATAAATATTTCTTGGAGAAATTAATTATGTCATTATGTATTTGATATGATTAATTAATTGGATTAATTAATCGATATAAATACATCAGGACTGAATCAGAGTTTATCTGTTGGGACTTACGGGAGTCCGAAATGGACTGAACTCGTCCAGCTCCTTCTAGATGGCCACCCCTTTTTCCTCCCCGTTTCCTTTGGTCATTGTCTCCAGATGTTGGTGGATGACTTATGTGAGTCAAAGGGACAAGATCATATTATTTATCTATATAGGTGATTTGGTCTTGATTGTGGAGGAGATTATGTAGAATAAAGTGAAGACTCTTATCACTTCTTCCTTACCCATTCCATACGTGAGTTTAGCAAGGGAGAGAGAGAGAAAATAGTTTTCTCAATTTTCTTCATCTTCTTCTTCATTTCTTCTTGGCAATTCTTGGAGAAAAATCAAGATAAAATTGAGAGATATAGATTATACACTTAGAATGCTATAATCAAAACTTCATCACTTAATTCTAGCCGTAACCTTAGAGGTTAATTGAGTGATTGTTGTTCCGGTCGTTTCTCCGGCGTGTGGCAAGTAGAGACGCGGTGCTTTCGGCATTGGATCGTTCAAGGGCTTGGAGTGGATTGGATTCGTAGAGATCAAGCAAAGCTTGGGGAATAGCTCAAGAGAAGGTTACCATTTAATCAACGGACTTCAAGGGTTAGTTTCTTACAACTCTTGCTTTTCGTTTATATATTTGTATATACGTAGCTCGATCGATCCTCATAGGGATTCAGATCAAATTAATTTTTGTTTTACCGCTTCCGCTGGGCCTTCGTTTTAGGCACCGAATCCCAACACCAATACCAATTGTTGAATTGGAACAACCACTAGAAGGGGGGGTTGAATAGTGCGGTTAAGAGTTTTAAACTCTTTTTGTGCGGAAGCAAGATATCGGAGGAAATAAAGTGCGGAAAAGAAAGAACACGAAAATTTGTTCGAGAGGTTCGACTATAAACGAATCCTACATCCCCTACCTAGTTTTATCGACTAGGACTTTTCTTAGAAAACTTTGAATGCACTTTCTAGTTTAGTGCTAACTCTTACAATCTCTTGATTTCCGGGCTCAAGAAAACCACACTAAAAACACTCTTGTTTTTCCTGGTACAAGACAACCTTATAATCAAACAATTGCGAGTAGGAACTCGACTTTACAAAGAATGTCACTCTTAGATACAATAATATAAGTAAGAAGTGATGGAACAATTCCCCTTGTATCGGAATGTAGAGTATGTATATCTCTCGTAAAATATGCTTGAAATAGCTTGATAATACTTGTAGGCTCAGATGATTTGTTGTATCTTCCAAATCCTTGAAATGTGCTATTTATAGCCTTCATGAGGTGAATTTCCTGTTGGAACAGTTGCATGCTTTACGTACGTTATGGAGGGGCGTTTACGTACGTTATAACTCTTACGTAGGTTATATAACTTGAGTAGCGGCCGTACTGAACTCTGAAAAACAGTCCAGTGACATCTGATAAAATTTATTACGTACGTTACGTAAATATGGCTTACGTACGTTAACTTCCATTCAAAGATCCGTTGGATGTGAAGAACTGTTGTAACGGCTAATGACTTTTTGCAACGGGCATAAATTTCAAACCTTACGTACGTTATACAGAATATGTTACGTACATTACCTGCATAAAAACACTTGCAAGAATTGTGAGTATTACGTACGTTATGGATGGATTGATTACGTACGTTAAGTGAAGGAAAAATGTGTAAAGTCAATTTTGGTTAAATAAATCATCATCAAAATGTATAAAATGAATTATTAAAAATATTATACCAACAGGTTTAGAATCTTATCGGGATGGGTGTGATTGTCGATTATTCGTCATTAACGCCATGAGGTATTAATTGACAAATATGTAATTTTGAGCTCTCTATTGTGGGCGTTCAAGCCATTGTGTTGTCAAGGGACTCTCGTCGGAATTAAGGCAAGTGATACCTTGCTCAGACTATGTTATATTAAATTCCAAAAATTTAATTCGGGATACTATTTGTGGAACTTTTGTTCATTTTACTTACCCATGTCCGGAGTATTCCTGTGTAGATACTTCCGTGACCCTTGGTTGCGACCTTGGGAGTTTATGTGTTGATATAGCGTACGGAACTGTGTTGAGATATAAAGCTTGAATGGTACCCACGTCTGGAGTATTCCTATGTAGATACTTCTGGGACCCATGGTTGCGACCTTGGGAGTTTATGTGCTGGTAGAAAAGTAAATGTTGAGTATTCTGTGATCTATTACTATACCGAATAATAACATTGTACTGTGGATTTATCTGATTCCATCAATGAATTTTTGTTCGTATTGTTTGACCTAGGTTGGCTGGCATAATATGCCGTGTCAAGCAAATTTGTTGAATATGTGCAGGACATTTCCGAAGGTTCTGGTCAGAATTGAGCAAGCGTTGGGGGGAAGCCTTGTTATTTCGTATCTTTAAATTAAATTCTGAAACATTCCACGGTTGTGTAATAACCGCATATGCGAACTTATTTTTCCAAAGTATTTCGTTTCGTATAATACTATCGTGGAGCTACTTTCATAAATTATTTAATGGAGAAACTTTAAAGTCTTAAAATTTTTCCTTGTGGGTCCACACGGGATTCACTGCACAGTAACGTTTCGGTAAATTTTTTTTTTAGGGGGGGGGGGTTACATCGTCGCAGTCAGAAATGGGAGGAACTAAAGAGTGAGGAACACTTAGCCAGTCCCGTGGCTCACACTGTAACCCAACTGACAACAAATGATATGGATCATTCCAAAACCTTTTGTTATGAATACCATATATATATAAACCCTTCAATCATATGTCTCGATCAAGTATTAGGGTCACGGTAATGTCAAACCCTCTTACAACTTGACTTATGCATTTGTTAATGCAAACTGAGATCACCAAGCTCTCGTGTATCAAATACAACTAGATCTTAATGCTTTGGTTAAAGACTTATGATCTCATTTTCCATTGACCGCATAGGATATTTACCTGCTCACTTATAGGAGAAAGAATCCTATTTTGGTATCCAGTAAAGACTGCTACTTGTCCACTAAGTTGCACTTTGAGGCTGACACCACCAACCGGTGATTGGATCGAACAACTCTAATGACTAACTTAATCTCACAGGCATATCTCTTACTGAATCCTAAAGTCAATGGTTCACGTGTACCTATCACAACCTTTGATTCATTCATTGACTATCCCAAAGTGAAATCCATGTGACCGAATCGAGATGAGTCGTGTCCGAGTATAGTAATCCCATTATCATACCTATAACGTGTGTTCCCACTAACCCCTGGTGAAGACAGGCACTCTACATTTCAAACGACATATTATACAAATCTTGTCTAAACTTAATGTCCAGTTAAGTTTTATCTACTTGCAAACTAGTTAAGTATTCGAGCCCTAAAAAATTCCAGTGCCTATCTCCTTATCTTCACAAGAAGTGGAATGTTTGCCCTAAAATGCAAGGACTATTATTTTATACACCAAATCATAATGCCATGATATATACTAATAAACCAATAATAAATGTCTTATTTAATTAATATTCATAATTACAATACAATGCTCTCACTCTCTCATCCTCTGAGTGACATTCGAGGGCATATTCCTACCAATCTCCCACTTGCACTAAATGTCACAACCAATTATACCTAATACCCATACTCTCAATATTTTGCACTAAGACCATGTGAAATAGTGGTTTGGTTAGTAGATCAGCAATGTTATTTGCCGTGTCTACTCTCCGCAGTATGACATTCCCTCCACTTTTAGGTCTCCACTGTCGTACGTAAGAATCAATTCTTTAGTCCTCCTCAGGTACTGAAGAATGTTCTATACAGCAGTCTAATGTTCCTGTCCTGGATTTGATTGAAACCGACTTACCACACTCACTGCATAGGCAATGTCCGGTCTGGTGCAAATCATAGCGTACATGAGGCTACCCACTGCCGAAGCATAGGGCACCTTACTCATTTCCTTTCTGTCTTCCTCACTTTGAGGACACATATATGAGGAAAGTTTTATTCCATGTCGCATAGGTAGGAACCCTCTCTTAGAATCTTCCATCCTAAATAGCTTCAGTATCTTTTCTATATAGAAGCCTTGGAAAAGACCTACCATTCTTTTTGCTCTATCCCGATAGAGACGAATACCCATAATATAGGTAGCTTCTCCCAAGTCTTTCATTGAGAACTCATTAGAAAGCCAAAGCTTTCACAGAACGGAGTATTCCTACGTCATTTTCTATAAGTAGAATGTCATCCACATATAGTATTAAGAACGCAATTTTGCTCCCACTAACCTTCTTGTAAAAACAGGGCTCCCGAATCGAGCCACGAACTGAGCTTTTTTGAGCCGAATCCTTTGAACCAAATCGAACTTTTAGGTCTGTTCACAGCCCTACTTAAGAATGTTCTTTACAGCATTCCAATGTTCCTGCCTAGGATTTGACTGAAAACAACTTACTACGCTCACAACATAGGCTATGTCCGGTCTAGTGCAAATCATAACGTACATGAGGCTTCCCACTACCAAAGCATAGGGCACCTTACTCATTTCCTTTATGTCTTCCTCACTTTGAGGACACATCTCTAAGGATAGTTTTATGCCATGTCGCATAGTTAGGAACCCTCTCCTATAATCTTTTATCCTAAATCGCTTCAGTTTCTTTTCTATATAAAGGCCTTGGAAAAGACCTTGCATTCTTTTTGCTCTATCCCGGTAGAGACGAATATAGGTAGCTTCGACCAAGTATTTCATTGAAAACTCATTAGAAAGCTAAGCTTTCATAGAACGGAGGATTCTTACGTTGTTTTCTATAAGTATCATCCATATATAGTATTAAGAACGCAATTTTGCTCCTACTAACCTTATTGTAAATATAGGTCTCCTCTTCATTTTGGATGAAATCAAACTCTTTGACTGTCTCATTAAAACGAATATTCCAACTTCGCGAAGCTTGCTTCAGTCCATAAATAAAACGCGGAAGTTTTCATACTTTATGAATATTAGTTTCAGATATGAATTCCTTATGTTGTTCCATGTAAACCTCCTCTTCGAGGACTCAATTTAGGGATGCCGTTTTCCCATCCATTTGTCATATAATCTAAGTGGGCTGCTATGGAAAGTATCATTCTAATAAACTTAATCATGACTACAGGTGAGAAGGTCTCGAAGTAATTGTTCCTTTTTTTTGGAAATACCCCTTTGCCACAAGCCTGGCCTTATAGGTATCAACCTTGCAATCTCCACGAGTATTAGGATGATCCACTAAAGTCTAAATCTGAGTAGCATGCATTGAGTCTATCTCAGCTTCCATATCCTCTCGCCACTTTGCAGAGTCAACATATACCATCTTTTGGCCATATGTAGAGGGATCATTCTCTTGGCTACTTTCTGTCATCTCATGAGGACCCATTTCCTCTTTATGCAGATAGCCATACCTATCAGGCAAATGAAAAGATCTACTAGACCTGCGAGGTTGTGTTTGTATTTCATAAGGTTCTGTTTCAATATCTTGTTCAGGTGTCTGATTTGGTGTTTCTTTTAATTCTTCTACAGAAATATTTCTAGCTAAGCCACCTTCTAGAAAGAACTCATCTTCAATAAAGTGTGCTTGTAAAGCAACAATGATCATATGATCTTCGTGCATGTAGAATAGATATCTCATGGAATTCCCTAGATATCTGATGAAATGACCTTTCACATACCTAGTTTCCAACTTTTCTACTTTAGTCTTCTTGACATAGGCAGGACATCCCAAAATCCTAATGTGATTAAGACTTGGCTTTCTTCCACTCTACATCTCATGTGGAGTCTTAAGAACGAATTTGGAAGGCCATCTGTTTAAGATATGTGCAGCATTAAGGACCGCATAACCCTACAGGTAAATTGGTATATTGGTATAGTTAAGCATGGAGCGAACCATGTCTAACAAGACTCGGTTCCTTATTTCTAACATACCATTTAATTGTGGAGTGGTTGGAGGAGTAAATTGTGATAATAGTCTTAGTTCTTTCAAGAACTCGTCAAACTCGGTATTCATATACTCGCCACCTCGGTTTGATTGATGTGCTTTAATATTATGTCATGTTTAGTTTTCAACTAGGGCCTTAAGTTCCTTGAATTTATCGAAGGCTTCAGATTTATGTTTCATTAAGTACACGAATCCATACCTAGTATGGTCATCCATGAATGTAATGAAATACTTAAAATCATCTCGTGGCACTTCAAAAGGGCCACGTATGTCGGTATGGATCAATCTAAGTTTTTCAGCAGCTCTTTCAAAAATACTTGTGAAGGGTAAATTCGTCATTTTGCCTTGAAGGCAAGATTCACAAGTCTGATAGGGATCTGATCCCATTGGACCCGTGAGCCCATCTTTCTCCATTTTATGAATCTTGGTCTGACCAACATGACCAAGTCTAAGATTCCACTTAAATACTTGGTTTGTTTCATCCCTACCACACTTCCTATTTATAATATTCACAATTGTTTTATCTTTATATTCAAATAGTATAAACTATTTAATAATGTAGTAGTACCAACCAATTTATTTCTAAAATAAATTCGATAGGACCAATCTCCAATAAAGAAATGAAATCCCTTTCAGTCCATGACTGGAATTTATACAATATTTTTATGCCCCTTGGGCAAAACAAGTACATTATCCAAAGTAATTATAAAACTGGATTCTAAATCCAACATAAGTAATCCGATGTCAGTAGCCTCGACATTATGCCTATTACCGACTATCACCAGCACTTCTCCAACTCCAAGCTTTCTACTTTGTTCCAGATCCTGATTGATTGTACATACATGAGAACTCACACCAGAATTTAAGTATCTAAGAAGTAGAATAAACAGTTACAAAACAATTCATTTCCAAAACTAGTAGTTCCGTACCTGATGACGCATTGCGGTCAAGTTTTGGATAGTGCCTCCTCCAGTAGCCTAGCTCACCGCAGTTGAGTCAAGCATCTGTCTTCTTGGCCACTTTACTATTTTGAAGCATTGAGGCCTTATCTTTATATTTCTGTACCCTACCCTTGGGCTTGAACTGCTTCTTGCCCTTCTTCTTATTGTTCTTCGACCTACAAGGCCCAAAAGAAATTACAAGAGCAGCCTGCTTTGGCCTAGTCTTCATATGAGATTGTGCCGTACTCAGTTTGATCATTAGTCCAGCCATGTTGCATGCAATCTCATTGCAGTTGAAGTTCATTACAAACTAAGAGAAGGAGTCAGGAAGTGACTGCAGGATAAGGTCGTTCTGGAGGGAAGCATGCATATTAAAATCAAGAGCTTCCACTCTCTAGATCATAGATATCATTTTGAGGACGTGGTCCTCAACTTTCTCACCTTCCATCATATGAGCACCAAACAACTGCTTTGATATCTCATACAGAGCAGTTCAACTATGCTCCCCATGTAGCTCAGTAAGACGTGCCAGAATCGCCCTTGAAGAAGGCATGTTTTCATGGGCCCTTTGAACCTCATTGTTAATTGAGGCCACCATGAAAGCACGGACCCAACTTCATCTTTAACCCATTTCCCATGGGCATCAACATCTTCCTGGATAGCCCTTGTCCTTGCAGGAGCCGGTGGGATATCTGCCTCCAAGAGGTATCCCACTATCTCCATACTAAGGACTATCCTCAGATTCCGGATCCAGTCCACAAAGTTGGATCTAGTTAGAGTGTTCTTTTCAAGTAAAATTGCGAGTGGGTTCATTGTTATTTGGAGAGATATTTCCTAACTGCTGAGAATAATTTAAGATTCATTAGTGATTGTTTAATTATTATCCGAGTAAATAATTTAAGGACTTTTTTTATCCATTACTCGGCTCCCACTATTTTATCGATAATTACACACTCCCATGTGAAATTCGGAAGTTATGGTTGACTTCATAGTGGTGATTGAGTTATTTACAAAGTTTAATAAAGGGCAACCCGTTCGGTTTCTATTCTATCATTCTTTATAAAGTGGTGACCCATCTAATGGATGAGTCGATCTTTTTTTTACCCCTAGTTCACTTGCCCTCAACCCATACGGCTTCTATGGCTCGCTGAACTATCTAAGATTAAACTATCAACTCCTATCAGTATGATAATTGAATCTCACCCGGCAACCCATATGGTTTCTAGGGGTCTGATTTGTCACAACCAAAATCATCTAATGCACTCTAGGAATTTATCAACCTTCCTCAAAAATACTACCCAGACATACTCGGAAGAATAATATTTCGGTTTACATTTCAATTTTCCATGATCTTGACGGAGGATAGGAAACCTCGTAACCTTTATAACTTAATGTTTGTAAGTGGGAATATTACGCGATTATAAGTTACACTTTGCACATTAATCTATTTATAGGCACTATTTGTCGACTCGTTTATTTGTCATACAATATGAAAATGTACACAACCTAAATCTAACAACATGCAGTTCATGGACTGATCCTAAGTACCGAGTCATTATCGACTCGATAAGAATACATGTAATCAAATTACATGTCCTGAATCTTCGTCTTCGTGGCGGTTCGTCCTCGGCTCTTCGTTATAGCTAATTTATTACATTAATAAAAAATTGCATCCTATACAAAATTACTAATAAAATTAAATAGGCTCAAAACAGCCTTTGCAACCCATTGAATAAAGATTCAAAACTAAGTCCATCAACTACATCACCATTCACATAATAATGTAACAATGATATTAAAAATAAATGGCATAAATAATTAATTTAAATATTGATCCAATCAATATAATTAATCCATTCATAAGAAATCCAATTAATTCACACAACTATTAATTTTATCCTGTGCCAGATGAAAATGAATATTTTATTAAATTAATTCCGTTAAGAATAGAATTACCATAATTATATATTAGTCAAATTAAATCTAATTTAATTTTCGGGAAATTAATATACCGAACAAAATATAAAAATAGAGTCGAAAAACACAAGGCCCGGGCCAACCCCAAGACCAGTGAGGCTGCCAAGATCGACCGAGCAACAAAGATCTTTGCTCGACTGTCTCTTGCTATCGGCGAGTACTTGCTTGATCAGCTGCTGACCTCCCGACAAAGACTGAGCCAGTCCGCCACTTTTCCGGCTCGTCTTTTCGTACCGAATCCACAAAATAATATTTTTCTAATTTTTATATTACAAATTTAAATCAGTTTTTCGAAAGAAAAATATATTTATATTATAACATAAAATCATGAAAAATAAATTTTAGATGAAGAATTAAAAATTAATGGTTAAAACAATTATGATTCTAAATCAAGAGAACATTTAATCAAGCGTTCTAAATGCTAATATCATATATACGATTGCATAAACCTTGATCTAATACTATTGTTGGGATTCGGTAATAAAACGAATTACGCAACGGAAAAATAAACGGATCAAATCGAATAAATTGAACCCATAAGAAGATCGTTCATGCATCGTATATAGGAATATAAAAACAATGTATGAATTTGAAATCATTCTCTTGAAGTCCTTTGTTTTAATATTGACGAAAAATGATCCAAGCTTTCGCAAAATCCCGAGCACCAAAAATAACGTGCCTCTACTTATCATGAGTTGGAAAGATGATCGGAAAAATGCAACCACCACCACGATACCTTCAACGTCGACGGCTAATAAGTGGTAGTGATTGGATAAATATTTCTTATAATTTTAATTCTCAAAGAATTAAATATATGATGAAATAATATCTCAAAGATAAAGGGAAGAAACTTTCTCTCCTTCTATTTTCTTTCTCCTCTCTCACTTTTTCTCTCTTTTCTTGGCTGTGAAAAACTCGATGCACCTTCACTTACATGTTCCATATTCAAGTGCAGACAACACCTTATGCGTTGCCGACGTCTTTAAGGAATGCAGTCCGTATGGGCAGCTCAACTGGTTCCTGGGTGACAGATTGCTACCAGGACGCATGTTCGAGTCCTGGCAGCCGCAGTGTGGGAGTTTTATCTCTCCAATGTGGGGGATAGCTCCCTGTGGGCACCAGGCACTATTCCTCCCACCTAGTGGGCCGTTGAGTCACCATGATTTAATTCCTCCACCAATCCCTGTCGGACGGGGGGTGGGGGCTCTGGGGGCGAGCGATTTCGCTTTTTGCTACAAGTGCAGACAACACCTTTATAATAAAATGACTCCATTATAAAAATGACACATAAGGAATAGTTTTGAAAAATTAACTCACACGAGGGGGAGTTGACTTCAAATTATTCTTGTGAATAATATGGAAGACAAGGACAGCCACTTCAGAAGAAAAAGAATTGGGTTCGTTTCGTTCTGTGAAATAGACCCTCGTGTATCTAATTCAATAGATTAATCTTGGTACATTTCATTATTAATCCAATTAATTAATTATATTAAATGTAAATTCTAAGAAATAATATGTATTAAATTAAATACCCATTAATTTATTTAATTAACTAGACCGATTTAACGTATATAATAAATTAAAGTAATATTATCCAATAACTTAAATTAGACATCTAATGTCCAATATACATAAAACGAGAATATCCTTTAATTTAATCAGTCATCTATCCTATGTCGCGATTCAATAGGTTTGTCTCAGTCAGCAATGAAAGGAAGCAAAGAGTGTGAGTAACACTTAGCCAGTCTTGTAGCTCACACTGTAACCTAACTGAGAACGAATGATAGGAATCATTTCAAAACCTATTGCTGTGAATACCGTACACGTATAAACCCTTCAATCATATGTATCGATCAAGTATTAGGGTCACGGTAATGTCAAACCCTATTATAAATTGACTCTATGCATTTGCTAACGGAAACCGCGATCACCGAGCTCTCGTGTATCCAATACAACCAGCTCTTAATGCTTTGGCCAAATACTTATGATCTCATTTGCCATTAACGGCATATGACATTTACCTGCTCACTTCCAGAAGAAACAATCCTATCTTGGTATCCAGTAGAGACTGCTACTTGTCCACTAAATTGCGATTGACCCTTACTCTGTTGTAGTGGTGCAAGGGTTAGAATCGGGGGAAGGGGGAACTGAATTCTTCGTTTAGGAAAGATTTCTATTTAAAGGGAATCGACTGTGTATTCCTGATTGCAGTTTGAGATTGAAAATAATTCAGGAATTTCATGTAGAGGGTCATGTTGGGCGAGATAGAACATTGCAACTGATACATGCTTCTTATTTTTGGCCATCTATGCGAAAAGAAGTTGACATATTTGTGCAGGGTTGTATAATATGCCAGGTGTCTAAAGGGGCAGCAATGAATGCGGGACTATACATGCCTTTGCCAGTTCCATCTCAACCGTGTGAGAATATTAGTATGGACTTTGTGCTAGGGCTGCCTCGAACTCAAAGGGGAAACGACTCTATTTTTGTGGTGGGTGGTCGTTTTTCCAAGATGTTGCATTTTATTCCGTGCTAAGACTACTGATGCTATGAAGGTGGCTCAATTGTATTTTTGAGAGGTGTATAAGCTCCCTGGCCTTCCTAAATCAATAGTTTCATATTGGGCCACCAGGTTCCTTAGCCATTTCTGGAGGAGCTTGCAGAAGATGGTAAATACGCAGTTGAATTTCAGTAGTGCCTATCATCCTCAAACTGATGGTCAGAGGGAAGTGGTGAATTGATCTTTAGGCAATATGTTGTGGATTCTGGTGGGAGAGCATGTAAAGAGTTGGGACTTGAAGTTGAGCCAAGCTGAATTTACACACAATCATGCTTTCAATCGGAACAGGAAATTCAGTCCTTTCTAGGTAGTCTATACTATTATTCATCGGGGTCATTTAGAATTAATGCCGTTACCAGATAAGTCCAGAGTGTAGCGGAGGGCAGAAGCATTTGGGACAGTCTTAAGGAAGTACACAAAGATGTTCGGGAAAATCTTTGGCGATCGAATGATAAATACAAGGCGGATGTGGATAAGAAGCGTCGACATGTGGAGTTTGATGTAGGAGATTATGTATATTCTTACCAAGGATAGATTTTATGTCGGCGATTAGAACAAGCTGTCAATAAAGAAGATTGGGCCTGTTGAGATTATTGCGAAAATCAATCTGAATGCCTATCGTTTGAAGCTTCCTATTCATATCCGGACTGCAGATGTGTTCAGCGTGAAACACCTCATTCCTTATTCTAGTGATTCAACATACAAGCAAAATTCGAGGGCAAATTCTATCCCACCCGGGGAAAATGATATAGTGGAAGAGATTGTTATTCGGTATTTGGAGAAAGGGTATTTTTAATGAACTTTGAAAATAATTGTTGGCAATTTTTGGGATAGCTCAGTTGTTTCTTATTGGAATTGGGCCACTGAGCAATAGCCACGGCTACACGGTGAAGCCCATCATTTTTTGGCCAAAAAATGATGTTTAAGCCCTCAATTTTACATTTTTTTTGTTTTTGGGACCTAATTGCAAATTTTGAAAAGTTTGTGTGCTTGTTCTTTAATTCTGAAATTTTACCCCTAGCTTCCCTAGGGTATATATATATATGCTTGTAAAGAAATTATTTTGGTGATTATTAAATTTAAGTGTTCCTATATTTTTTCGAAATTCTTAGATCCGCTGAATCTAGAGTTTTAGAAGGTCGTATTCCAAGGATGGCTGATCCATTAGAATATAGTTGTTTCTTGTAGCTTTACTGCATCGGTTTGGGACTAGGATCTTGTTGTGTCAAGATTTATACACCTCAACAGGCGATCGGCACAGAGATCGGGCGACCGAGTCGGAGCCTAACAGCCAAGGCAGATTGGCCGATCAAAGGTCCCAGGTCGAGTCCCGATCTCGAGCGATCGACATCTAAGGCGATCGTCTCTCGGCACCTGGAGATCGACTCCGGTGCCCGGCCAATGACGACTGCCTCATGCCACACGAAGCCATCGCCCGTCCAGTCGGCGAAGGCTGAAGCTCGAAGCAAGGACCCACGTACAGATCCGGAAAAGGCGCCGCAGGATATGGATCGTTGACCACAACCTGTCAGCATCTTTTCACCTACCGACAGACCCGCCGAAAGGTGCATAGTGGGACCACCCTGTACAGCGACCCAGGATGCGTGCAGGCTCCTCATTAGACCGCACAGCTGGCTGCCAGCAGCAGCCGCAGACTTCAAGGCAGACAGCCCATGTTCTTAAAGACGATCGCCCCTTATTATATTACAAGAAAGGCGATCGCCCGTCAGAACAGGGAATCTCAGCTCCTATAAATAGAAGGCCTCCTGCACTTGGAAAGGGCTCGACTTTTCGACCAGTTTAGACTCTCCGGCTTGGCTTTTTCAGCTTTCACTCTCTTGGCAAAGCTATACACTTCGGACATATTTCTCTCTCAGCACGCCTCTTAACTGAAAGACGGTCGGCAGAGACGAAAACCAGAACTCCCAGTTGTTCAAGAACTCAAAGCAACTCTAGTTCTTCCGGCAAGCACTCAACAACTAGATAACAGGATCTTTTACACTCATTGTAATCGCTTTCTTACATTAATATTTGTACTCAAACATATTCTTATTAATAACATCTCGCGAGAACATTCAAGCCCAGACCTAACAAACCCGGCAATTCTTGTGTCATTTCCATTCCCTCAGACGTGCTCTCGCACCTTGTTTGTTGTCCGTCCATTCCAGCAATATCTATCTCCGGATAATATTTCGGGGAACAACAATTGGCGCTAGAGGAAGGGGATCTTAACCCTCATTTTTATTCCTACCGTCTCGAAGAACACTCACTGTTCTCCGGGGCATATACTTGAAGAGACACTCCCTGCTCTTCAAAGAAAGCTTTCAGAATTATGACTTCTGCCTCCACATCGAAGAAAGCCGCTGTTGCGAAATTCGGTGAACGCAAGTGCACGTTGTCGTAAACAAGTAATAAAGAGATGAGTAAGATATCGTTCCCACGAGGACTGACTTACTAACTACCAATTTATGAGTATTCTGATTTTATCTGAACGATTGAAATTGGAGGTGCAAGAATAATTAAAGAAAATTAATAAAAGAATAAATAATGAAAACGATTGTTCGAAGGAAGAAAATCAAATAAGGAATTAATCTAAGACTGTGAATCCACTTCAGTTTATCCGAATTACTCTTGATTATATGAATTTAATGAATTCCCAATTTATTGAAGGCGAAAATTGCTAAAATACTCTACCGCCTCTCCCCAGGTCAATAGATTTTTCTAAGGCGAATAACACACTCTATTCCTAGGTGAATTAATTCGACAATAGGCAAAAAGTACGAAATCTCCAGAAAGGCCACCTAATTCCTATGAGTATATTCCTATCTCACAAGATAAAACGGTTCTCACCAATTTATCCTACCAACTTTCCTCTCCCGATTCGAGTTGCTTAATCAAAACAATTCAATTATAGGCCACACAATTGAAAGCTCAATATGAAAGGGAATTATATTGATAAAGCATAATCAAAAGTTAATTTGTCAAAACCTCAGTTTCATCAAAATCCTAGAATAGGGTTCTAGCCTGACATGCTAGAAAATAAAAATACACAAAGAATAAGCATAGAAATCAAACGCAGACGAAGAACTTGGATTCCTCCATTCTCTAGCTTCCGCTCTCTGCTCCTTGGTGTTTTCTGCTTCTCTCGATGATCCGCAATGATTCTCTATTCCTCGATGATACACTTTTTTTCAGACCTTAAAACCCTATTTATAACTATCATTAGCCTCCAAAACGAGTCCGTGGATTGGGTCAAAAACAGCTCCAAAAACGGCCCAGAAACGCTGCAAATTCATCAAAACCGCCCCGTGGGCCGCGGCTCACTTAAGATGTGCCACGGACCCCGGCACAGCTTGCTCGGTGCTTGCTAGTCACCTTCGTGTGCCGCGGCTAATTTGGTTCGTGCCGCGGCCCCAGGCCAAAAATTGTCGTTTTGGCCTGTTTTTCGCCGTTCGAGCTTCCGAACTCCAATTTCCTACAAAACAAATAAGAATAGTGCATTAAAAGATCATTTAAGCAGATTTAGACTTCAAATGGATAAAAATAATGATAAATAAGCGCATAAAAATACGCCTAACAGCCGTTGGCCGATCCGCCAGATGCCTCATTCCGTCTCAATCCGAGCCCCAGCCTATGGCGGAGGGTAGCCGCCGCGGTCCGAGACTCTCGATCCCGCCCCCGAGGGACGGCCCAAGCCTCTCGCTCGATTAGTTTCAAACCACGGAACAGATCGAAATGGCCTTGGCCATCCTACAGGAGCGACGGAGAGTTCAAGGGGTGACCATCCGCCGCGTGACCAAACGGAAGTTCAAGGGGTTACTGACCGAGCGATCCCCAGGAGGCCCCTATTCGCAAGAAGAGGCGCTCGCAAGCCGGGACACCTCTGTTTTCAGCCGCCTAGGCAGCGACCCATCATGGCGGCCAAGGCGGTCCGGCCCGGCCACGAGGCAGCAGGCCGGAGTCGTCACCGGGGAGTTCGGCGTACCCAACTCCCAGAGGGCAGGCCAACCATCTGGCTGCTCTCCACGGAACCGAGACCGGAGGCGACGATCTCATCACCTACCGCGGAGTCAGGAGATCGGTACACGATCGCCTCGGATCCCGCTCCAAGAGCCGCACCACGAGCGACCAAGCAACAACGATGGCCGCGATGCAACGCCAGCTCGACGGCATGAAGGCGCTCCTAGAATTAGGGGCAGGCGCCAAGAGAAAGATCGTCGGGCCGAACGATCCACTCGCGGTCCACATAGAGCTCGCCCCCGTGTAGCGTAAGATCGCTCCTCCGCAAACACCTCTGTACGAGGGAAGGTCGAATCCCAATACTCACCTGAGCAGGTTACGGATCTATATGACCGGGTGTGGGGCATCCGACGCGACCAGGTGCTGAATGTTCCTGCTAACGCTGGGCGACCTGGCCCATAGATGGTACATCTCACTACCGTCGCGATCCATCAACTCCTTTGATCAGCTGGCGAACAACTTCACAGCATACTTCGCCGCCAAGGCCGATCGGCCGGAAGGTCCCCATCGCATGATGCAGATCAGGCAAGGGGAAGAAGAGTCCGATGCAGGCTACATCGACCGGGTAGATGAGATCATCCTCAACGGCGAGCCCGTAAGCGATGAGATCGCCCTATACTCGGTCTTAGGGGGATTCCATGGTCTTTCGCCTATGTTCAGGCATCTTACGAAGGACCTCCCCCCGACATACGTGATCTTCCACGCCAAAGCCGCAGATTTTCTGGCCAGACAAAGGTTACTTTTGAACCTATAAAGCAACGCGATCGGCAGCCGAACGACGATCACCAGTCTTCCAACCCGATGACTCGCTCGCCATCTACAGTTCATCACCTAACATGATGAACTAAGGCACGAGATCGCCTCCCCCGCGCAACGTACACCATAGACGGTCGGCATCTAACATGACGATCCGAGGTAGAAGAGTGCAGCCATGGTCCAGGTGGTCGATGGAACCGACTGCTTCGGCCATGCAAGGTTCCTTTGGGCTGAGATCGCTCGCCCTTCGTTTAAATACGAGGCAGGCGTAGCCGAAGGACCATCCAAACAAATCAGTGCACACATTCGACCACCCTCGAGGGTCCGTCACTTAACATGGTGGATCCTTCACGGACAATGCGACGCGTCCCTACCCCTGTCTCAACGTATATTGTCGAGGATTGCCATCTAACATGACGATCCGAGGTAGAAAAGAGCTAACAATCCACGGACGTGGAGTCATCGATCCGGCGACGCCCCGCGCAAGGACTCCTCCAGACCAAGACCGCACGCCCTTCGTTTAAATACGAGGCGAGGCGTAGCCTAACGGAGGACCCTCATAATAAAATGAGTCACGAGATAGACAATGTCGCTCACGCACAAGACACGGTCATGGAGGTCGGTCCATCGAACTCCGCGACTGTGCACGATTCCTCAACGAGGGATCGGCAAATTTGAAATTGCAGGTACAAGACCGAAGATAGCTAGCCAATCGACCAGATTGCCCTAGTCCGAAACCAAAGTCCGCTCAACAGGTCGCCCCTCTTTATCCTCAACGATCGCCAGAACCACCTCACCCCATGTCTTCAACATCGGAGCAAGCTGGGGGGCAATTGTTATGTCAAGATTTATACACCTCAACAGGCGATCGGCACAGAGACCGGGTGATTGAGTCGGAGCCTAACAGCCAAGGCAGATTGTCCGATCGAACGTCCCAGGTTGAGTCCCGATGCCGAGCTATCGACATCTAAGGCGATCGTCTCTCGGCACCTGGCAATCGACTACGGTTTCCTGCCAATGACGACCACCTCATGCCACACGAAGCAATCGCCCGTCCAGTCGGCGAAGGCCGAAGTTCGAAGCAAGGACCCACGTGCAGATCCGGAAAAGGCGCCGCAGGACATGGATCGTTGACCACAGCCTGTTAGCATCTTTTCACCTACCGACAGACCCGCCGAAAGGTGCATAGTGGGACCACCCTGGACAGCAACTCAGGACGCGTGCAGGCTCCTCATTGGACCGCACAGCTGGCTTCCAGCAGCAGCCACAGACTTAAAGGCAGACAGCCCATGTGCTTAAAGACGATCGCCCCTTATTATATTACAAGGAAGGCGATCGCCCGTCAGAACAGGGAATCTTAGCTCCTATAAATAGAAGGCCTCCTGCACTTGGAAAGGGCTCGGCTTTTCGACCAGTTCGGACTCTCGGGCTTGGATTTTTCAACTTTCACTCTCTTGGCAAAGCTATACACTTTGGACATATTTCTCTCTCAGCACCTCTTAACCGAAAGACGGTCGGCAGTGACGAAAACTAGAACTCCCAGCAGTTCAAGAACTCAGAGCAACTCTAGTTCTTCCGACAAGCACCCAACAACTAGATAACAGGATCTTTTACACTCATTGTAATCGCTTTCTTACATTAATATTTGTACTCAAACGTATTCTTATTAATAACATCTCACGAGAGTATTCAAGCCCGGGCCTAACAAACCCGACAATTCTTGTGTCATTTCCATTCCCTCGGACGTGCTCTCGCACCTTGTTTGTTGTCCGTCCATTCCAGCAATATCTATCACCGGATAATATTTTGGGCAACAACAGATCTATCAAATACATAAGGCAAGTTCTAATGATGATGAAATTATGCATTATGCTTACATGATTTTTGAATGCAACAAAGGCGGGGAGAAGAAACCGAAATCCGGTAAAGAGCATGTAGAGGTTCTTCATCCTAGGGCTATCACACGGAATAACTTTGATGTCTATATCTTGTTAAAATTTGATGCCACCAAAGGTGTTTACAAGATTACAGAGTGGGATGACAACCACAACCATCCAATGATTCATGCCGACAAGAGGCAATTCATGACTACTAATAGATTGATCAACCCAATGCAAGAAAAGGTTATTGTGTTGCTTACTGGTTCTAGAAATTCTCAGACGTCAACATATGAGTATATTGTACGTTCGTACGTCGGCCGTGACGATGTTGGTTTTCAGGGGGTCGATATGAAGAACATATTAAATAAGAAGAGAAAGATAAATATGAAAACTGGTGAGGCGATTGCGTTACTGTGTTGGTTTAGACATCAAGCTTTGAGTAAGCCTGGGTTATTCTACGACATGCAAGTTGATGAGAATGAGAAGATATCTTCAATTTTTTGGGCTACCCACAGATGATTGTCGACTATGCTTTGATACCACGCACCAGACTAACAAAGCTTACAGACCTCTTGGTAAGTTCATCTTGTAATATGTCTTTTTCGTATGTCATGTTTGATTAGGAATATTCATGTGTGTTGTGTCACGATTTATCCATCCCGACAGGCGATCGACTGTAAGGCCGAGCGACCAAGTCAACTCCAGTCAAACTATGGCTAGCTCGCCAAGTCGAAGATATCAGACCACCATAAGGTACCTAGCGATCGACTCCCAAGGCGATCGCCCTTCGGCGTCTGGCGATCGACTCTAGTGTCCGGCTAAGGACTGTCGACCTGCGCCCCGAGCAGAGATGATCGCCCATCAAAGTCATCGAGGACTGAGTCTCAGAAAAGCACCCACGTGCAGATCCACAAAAGGCGCTGGCATACGAGATCTTCGCTGACAGATGAGATCTTTTGCTGACAGACAAGACCTTTGACCACAGCCTGTCACCTACCTCACCTACCGGCATGCGCGCCGAAAGTTGTCAGTGGGACCACCCGTGACAGCAACTCAGGACGCGTGTAAGCTCCCCATTGGACCGCACAGTTGACTGCCAGCAACTCCTGCAGACTTTAAGGAGACATGCCCACGTGCTAAATGACGATCGCCCGATTATTATAATGCAGAAAAGGCGATCGCCCGGCACATGCATGTCCTATAAATAGAGAACCTCCTCCTATTGGAAAAAGGTTCCAAATTCATTTGACTTACGTTCAGAATTCATTTCACCCACAACAGAAATACAGTAGAACACACATTTCATCAAACTCCCGGCTTCCTCACCGGAATCCATCTCAGGACTTCTCTCTCCAAATCTCTCGTCCAGAACACGATCGGCAGAAGCAGCAAGTCTCCACTAGACAGATTCCAAGGGATTCATAAGCCCCAGAGCCCAAGCATCCAGCTAAATACTCGCCGTGAGAGACCGTCGATCTCTCTCCGCCGCGACTGTTCATCTCCTTTGTTACAAGAACTCACAGAGCACCAAATCTGGTTCTTCCGGCAATCTACACGCTCACTAGCTAAGATAACAAGAATCTTTACACTCATTGTAATTGTATTCTTACATTAGTACTTGTATCCCCGAATATTGGTATTAATAATATCTCGCGAGAGCATTCAAGCCCGGGACTAACAACCCCGGCAAATCTTGTGTTATTTATCTTTCTCACGGAAGTGCTCTTGCATTTGTTTGCTATCCCATCCATTCCAGCAATATCTATCTCCGGATAATATTTTGGGTAGCAAGAATTGGCGCTAGAAGAAGGGGCCATCTAACCCTCAAACTTTTATTTCTACCGTCCCGAAGAACACTCACTGTTCTCGGGGCATATACTTGAAGTGACACTCACTGCACTTCAAAGAAAACCTTCAGAATCATGACATCCGCCGGTACATCGAAGAAAGCCGCTCTCCGAACCGCCGGACACCATATCCCGGCTCAATCCGAACCCCAGCCAACGACAGGGGGAAGCCGCAGCAACGCGAGACTCTCGATCCCGCATCCGGGAGATGGCCCCAACCTCTCACTCGATCAGTTCCAAACCGAGGAACAGATCGAGGAGGTTATGGCCATCATGGAGGAGCGACGGAGAGCATGTGCGTCGCCTGCAATAACTCCCTCGATCATCCGCCGCATGGGAAAACGGAAATTCAGCGGGCTACTGAACGAGCGATCGTCAGAAAGCCCCAATTCGCGAGGAAAGGCTCTCGCACGACCGGATGGATCCATATTCGATCGCTTGGGGCGCGACCCATCCTGGCGACCGGGGCACTCTGTTTCCAACCTCGAAAAGACAGAACCCGAATCCGTCACCAGAAGTTCGGCCTACCCACCTCACAGCCGAACGCAGGTCAGCCATCTGACTCCCGCCCGATCGCTGAGATCGGTACTCAATCGCCTCGGCACCGCTCGCGCCGAGCGCGGCGGCCAGCCACGGCGATGGCCGCCATACAACGCCGGCTCGGCGAGATGAGAGCACTCTTGGACACGGGCAAGCACCATCAAAAGATCGCCGGGCCGACCGAGCCACTCGCGGTCCACATCGAGCTTGCCCCCTACGGCCAACGATCGCTCCTCCCAAAACACCACCGTATGAGGAGATCGGACCCGAAACCCACCCGAGTAAATTCCGAATCTACATGACAGGTGTGGGGCATCCGATGCAACCAAGTGCCGGATCTTCCGTTGACATTGGGCGGTGGCCCATAGGTGGTACGTCTCACTACCACCACGATCAATCACCTCTTTTAAGAAATCGGCGAATGACTTCACGTCATACTTCGCGGCAAGGTCGCGCCAGAGAAGGCCCCACCGCATGATAAAAATCAAGCAGGGGAAGGACGAAACCGACGCAGATTACATCGACCGGGTAGACGAAATCATCCTCACCGGCGAACCCGTCAGTGACGAGCTCGCTCTCTATTCGGTCATGGGGGGATTCCACGGTCACTCTCCCATGTTTAGACATCTCTCCAAGGATATTCCCCCAACTTACGCGATTTTCCGCGCTAAAGTTGCCAACTTTCTGGCCAGGCAAAGGCTACTCACCCTCCGCTTAGGCGAGGAAACGCCACCTCTTGTCCAGAAGATAGCGATCGCCAAAGCAAAGAAGGCGATCGCCAAGATACCCGGAGATCTCAAGGCTTTCAAGGACATGGAAGCCCATCTCCTCCATTCAACAGAACTCCGGCACATATTTTCTATGCCATCAAGGGGCACGAAGAGCTCAAAAAGCCAAAGGCGATAAGGGACCACGGTCACCTGGACAACAATCAATATTGTGCCTACCATAAGAGTCCCGGCCACAGCACCAACAAATGCCGCGACCTCCTCAAAAAGCTCTGGAGATTGTTCGAGGAGGGCAAGTTGGACAGCTTATTGGTTTAGCCGAAGCCCCTACCTATCTCTATAGACGATCGTCCGAGTCAAACATAAAACAGGCTGGAAAGCTCATATGAGCCGACCCCCGGATCAGCCTCGGCGACCGTCCCTACATGCTTCAATCAAGAGAAGGAGACCTCGGAAGTCTCCTCGATCTCCCTCCTCATTTAAGAAACTGGAGGACTCGATCGCCATCTACAGTTCACCATCTAACATGATGGACTAAGGCACGAGATCGCCTCCCCCGCACAACGTACACCGTCGAAGGTCGGCATCCGCATGACGATCCAAGGTGGAAGAGTGGAGCCATGGTCCTGGTGGTCGATGGAACCGACTGCTTAGGCCATGCAAGGTCGCTTCGGGCCAAGATCGCCCGCCTTTCGTTTAAATACGAGGCCGGCGTAGTCTGAGGGCCCTCCAAAGTTAATCAGTGGACACGATCGCTCGCCCTCAAAGGTTCATCATCTAACATGGTGAACCCGGACAATGCGACGTGCCACAACCCCCGTCTCAACGTACACCGTCGAGGTTCGCCATCTTCATGGTGGGCCGAGGTGGAAGCAGAGCTAAACAAGCCGCGGGCGTGGAGTTGAATCATCCGACGTTGTCCCGCGCAAGGACTCCTCTAGACCGAGACCGCACGCCCTTCGTTTAAATACGAGGCGAGGCGCAGCCTAACAGAGGACCCTCATAATAAAGTGAGTCACGAGACACTCAATGTCTTCGCGCATCAAGACATGATCAAGGAGTCGGTCCATCGAACTCCGCGATCGTGCACGGTTCCTCAAGACGGACGACCGCCCCTGAGGATTCGACAAAGTTGAAGACCGCTCACTCAACAAATTATTTTCATCCCCTTACTTCCACTAAGTGAATAAAAACAAGGGGCAATAAGAGTGCGGACTACCTACACGACGATCGTCGCTATTCAACCACATACGGAGATCGTCATTTTTTCAGATGTAGTGCAGCGATCGAATTTGTTGTAAAAAGTTGTCTTTATGAGTTTATCAATTCATTTGGAACTACCCTCGCAACGATCTCGCCTCACACATTTGTACAAAGTCAAAACAAAGACTCAAAAATAACCATTCATTCAAGTGATAAGTCAGAAATCCAAACGTTCATTTCATTACTTGAAAAATCATAGTACACGGTCGCCCGAAGGCCTAAGTGCTACAAAAGAAAGCTACAAACTACAAGGAAATAAGCTAAAACATCAAAACTGAAGCGCCTCAGGCCCCTTCCTGGCCTTCGCCATCAGCATTCGGCGCGGTCCCCTCATCTTCCGGAGCGTCGGGATGAGCAAGATTGGCCGAAGACGGATACCAGCTCAAATCCACGCCGATGTCCGCAAGATCCAAGATCGGCAAGGAGAAAGCTGAATGGAGAGGATGCTCCAACGCATATGCCTTGAAGTTATCGGCAACAGGCCCGACCTCCAAACCTCCCTTCTTAGCCGCTCGGATCGAGTCGGCGAACGCCAAATAATAGGCGAACTCGCTGACATACTCCAAGTTTTGGAAGGGATCGGCCTTGGTCGCCTCAACCTCTCCTTTCAGCTCGGACATCGCCTGTTGCGATCCCTGGAGCTCGGCCTCCCTCGCAGCAACCTTCTCCTTCGCCTCCGTCAGCTCGCTGGTCAACCGAGCGATCGTCACCTTCTGGCGATCGGCCTCCTCTTCAGCAACCCTCTGCGCCTGTACGGCATTATGCATCTGGTCCCGGAATCGGTCGACCGCCAGACGATATTGCTCAGTTTCCTTCTTCTCCAGCTCAAGCTCATGGTTCGCCCGCTTGGCCGCCTCCAGAGAGTCCTTCTCCATCGCCGCGATCTTATCAGCAAACTCGGCGTTCTCTTTCCGAGCCGCCTCGAGATCCGCCTGCAGGCGAATAGTGGAAGGCCGCCCCTCAAACTCCTGAGCAGCCTGGACAGCCATGGTCGCCATCTGGAGAGAAAGGGCGAGAACAGCATGCATCGAACTCGCCGATCGCTATCGAGCGATCGCATCCAGATCAGTCGTCCATGCCTTCGGCAGAGCAGAAACGGTCTTGCTAACGTATGGAGGAATGTCGCAGGAATGGCGAGGAGATCGGCTCGCTAGGAAATCCACGACCATCGGCGGGCAAGACGGATCTGCGCGACGGATCCTGCATCAAAACAACAAAGTCAATACAACTCCTACGCAGATGCAATTTTCAACACAAAAATGCAATCTACCTCTCAGCCTTCTCGGGATCCCGACCGAAAAACGGTTTCCCTCGAGGGGTCTCAGCATCCGCGATCGCCGTCTCCCGCATAAAAGCCGCAGAGGGCGGCTCACTCTCCGGAGCAACGATGGTGATCGGAGGCGCGGCGATCGGCACTTCATCGCCCGGGGCAGGAACTGAAGTTTCTTCCGGCCTCTGCCTCTTGCGATTCGCTCGAAGCCCCTCCTCCGGAGCTTCCTCCTCAACTACGACCGGCTCCACGCGAGGCTCCACCTCCGGAACTATAGGCAACGCAACGGGTGGGGCCCGAGTCGACCTCTTATGGCGAAGACGGCCCAGAACTCCTGGGTTCGACATAGCGATCTCCGTCGGAGGCTCCACAAAGCGAGGAAAGCGAACCTCTGCAGTTAAGACGATCGATCAACAATCAGATACTGTCCTCAAATAAGGCGATCGCCTAGAAATTGAAGGTCGCAGAAACTCATACCTGGCACCGAGAGATGTCTCGGGAAACGGAATAGTCGAGCCGACAACCAACGACTCTCCTTGTTGATCCGAGTGGCGTCAAGGTCGTCGTCCGACAAGCTCCTTATCCGCTCCCAGACAACGAGAAAGTCAAAAGGCAGCTCCTCGATCGCCGGAATGTGAAAACCTGCAAAACCGAAATCAAATTAGATCAGTCCAAAACGCATCCGAACGAAGGGAGAGTCTAAACCCTTACCGGGATTCCACTCCCGAAATTCAGTAGGGATCTCCAGCTCGCCCGTAGGATTGTCGCTCGCTGAAGCTCTCCACTTGCCGGCGACCCAGAACCACTTCGTCTGATCGCCCCGCATCTTATTCGGGACTCCATGAATCACCCGACCAGATCGGCCTTGAATATGGTAACCGCCGACCAACCCTTTATGAGACATCAGTTTGAACAAATGGTTCATCTCCAACGGCGATGGGAGGCGGTATAGGCGGTGACCGCCGAAAAGGGTGAGAGTGCAGTTTATTTGGAGCCAGGCGTTCGGCGTCAGCTGAAGTGGCGCCACATTCCAAGCGGCCAACAAATGGGAGATAGCAAAGGATAGAGGGAAGTGCAGCCCGGCCTCCATAATCGCCTCGTTCACGGCGACCATACCCATCGGAGGCTGGTCGGCTCGTTCATTCTCCGCCGGCGCGAACATGTCCACATCTGAAGGAACATGGAATCTTGTCCTCCAGACGGCCAGATCTTTCCTGGTCGTCGAACTCCGTATTTGGCCAAGCGACCACAACGATCGCTGCACAGCACGGTACTGCGACCGTTTGGGAAGCACATAGGGGTAGGCGACCGAGTACCCCCGGAAATCGAATCTCGGAGTAGGGCCGGCCAACTTCTCCATTATATCAGCAAAGGCCTTATAGGCCCGACCAAAAGCGCTATGTTGCTCCCAGTAAGCCCTGATCGCCAGATCTCTCTCGATCTGCGATCGTCTCTCTTCAGCAGCCGACTCCTTAGCAACATCGGCCTCATTGAATAAAGCCTCGACTTCAGCCGGGTCGATTCCGGCCCGAATAGCTTCAGCCGCCGTCTCCAGGTGGAAGACGGAAGAAGTTTCTCCCCGGACAGTCGATGTCCCGGCGGCAGAACTGGTTCCCGCTCCAAATGATGATGAGGTTCCGGCCATTCTCAGAAACAGATAAGGGGAAAAGGATTTTTCTTACCCGAAAGTGAAATCGAACGACGATCGGCACTAAGATCTTCAGAAAATTCGGCAGCAAGTCCTTCTTTCTCCAATAAGTACGCGTGAGTATGAAACTGCAGCACCGCGCCCTTTTATAGGAGAAGGCAGGGACTCGTTTGCAATAAGGGAAACCTCAGGGGTCGGATCTCAAACGACGCATTAATTGACCCCCTCGAGACCCGCGTACGCGTCTTTTCAAGGACGCGTCAGCCGAGGAGTCATTAATGACCGTTGGCGTCCTCCAATAGAAGCCCGACACGTGCGCGGAGACTTTTCAACACCCATTGTTTTCTCCCGCGCAGTTCAGCGGCCAACCAGGTCGTCCGAACCCAGAGTATATCAGCTCAAAGACGATCGCCAGTTCAGTTAAACACAAAGTCGCTCGTCAAAAGTTCAGCGATCGCCAAGAGAGCCACCTCACCCCACGTTTCCAACATATGAGCGAGCTGGGGGGCAATTGTTGTGTCACGATTTATCCATCCCGACAGGCGATCGACTGTAAGGCCGAGCGACCAAGTCAACTCCAGTCAAACTATGGCTAGCTCGCCAAGTCGAAGATATCAGACCACCATAAGGTACCTAGCGATCGACTCCCAATGCGATCGCCCTTCGGCGTCTGGCGATCGACTCTAGTGTCCGGCTAAGGACTGTCGACCTGCGCCCCGAGCAGAGATGATCGCCCGTCAAAGTCATCGAGGACTGAGTCTCAGAAAAGCACCCACGTGCAGATCCACAAAAGGCGCTGGCATACGAGATCTTCGCTGACAGATGAGATCTTTTGCTGACAGACAAGACCTTTGACCACAGCCTGTCACCTACCTCACCTACCGGCATGCGCGCCGAAAGTTGTCAGTGGGACCACCCGTGACAGAAACTCAGGACGCGTGTAAGCTCCCCATTGGACCGCACAGTTGACTGCCAGCAACTCCTGCAGACTTTAAGGAGACATGCCCACGTGCTAAAAGACGATCGCCCGATTATTATAATGCAGAAAAGGCGATTGCCCGGCACATGCATGTCCTATAAATAGAGAACCTCCTCCTACTGGAAAAAGGTTCCAAATTCATTTGACTTACGTTCAGAATTCATTTCACCCACAACAGAAATACAGTAGAACACACATTTCATCAAGCTCCCGGCTTCCTCACCGGAATCCATCTGAGGACTTCTCTCTCCGAATCTCTCGTCCAGAACACGATCGGCAGAAGCAGCAAGTCTCCACTAGACAGATTCCAAGGGATTCATAAGCCTCGGAGCCCAAGCATCCAGCTAAATACTCGCCGTGAGAGACCGTCGATCTCTCTCCGTCGCGACTGTTCATCTCTTTTGTTACAAGAACTCACAGAGCACCAAATCTGGTTCTTCCGGCAATCTACACGCTCACTAGCTAATATAACAAGAATCTTTACACTCATTGTAATTGTATTCTTACAATAGTACTTGTATCCCCGAATATTGGTATTAATAATATCTCGCGAGAGCATTCAAGCCCGGGACTAACAACCCCGGCAAATCTTGTGTTATTTATCTTTCTCACGGAAGTGCTCTTGCATTTGTTTGCTATCCCATCCATTCCAGCAATATCTATCTCCGGATAATATTTTGGGTAGCAACAATGTGTTATACTGTGTGTATTGCCTTAATATAAAATTGGATTGGAAACAAAATATTAATTTTGTCACCTATTTTATTTATTGAGTTGGAGACAATTTTGTACTGTATTCTATCTATATCAACCAACTTATTTTGTTTGCTTTGGCTTTTCTGAAATCTCATTTTTTCTATGTTGCAGGCATCTTTCGTGGTTTTAATCACCATAAGGTCACTTGTATCTTTGGTGGTGCATTGCTTTATGATGAGATGGCGGATACGTTTTCTTGGTTGTTTAATGCATTTTGCATGTGGTATAATATGCCTATTACTATTATGACCGATCAAGTGCCTGCTATTGCGTCTGCTGTCAAAGATGTGTTGCCTACAGTATCCCATGCATTGTGTTCTTGGCACATAAAACAGAGCGGTGAAAATAATCTAGGTGCTTTAGCCAACAAACTATTTTTTGATCTATTTAATCATCTCATCAATAACGTAGATGATAAAGATCAATTTGAATTTGGGTGGAATAAGATGTTGGAGTCGTGCATTCCTGGCCGCACTTTGTTGAAGACCACTTGGCTTGATAGGACTTATCTATCTAGGATGCAGTGGTCAGCGGCTTGGGTCAAGTCTTGTTTCACAACTGCAAAGACTACTACGCAACTAAGTGAACAACTGAATGCTTATAGTCGATTCTATTTGGGTCCTGATTTGAATTTATCTAATTTTCTCGAGCATTTTGAAGACATGGTTAAATCCTTGCTCCATGAAGAGTTGTCTGATTACAAAATGAAAAATCAACTTCCTCGTAATCGACATAAGGATTGTCCCCTTATGGTACATGCTGCAAAGGTGTATACACCAGCTTTGTTCGATATTTTCCAGAAGCAATATGATATTGGTTACGGGTTCTTAATGGACGTATGTTCTATCACAGTCACCACCTTTCTCTAAGATTTGGTGATTATCGTAACTGTTCTGTTTCCATGTTTTTGTGTCGAGCTAGTAACAATTTATTTTTCACAGGTCATGGATGATGTACACACTGCACCTATACGGAATATCAAGGTTATGAGGAAAAATATGCTGGATAGTAACTCTGAAATACTTGAGGATCATGTTCCACATGTAGATATGGCAATATCCACAATCTAATGTAACTGTAGTTTCTATGACAATTGGTGGATATTGTGTTAAAGTCAGTTTTAGGCAATGATTAGTCTCGGTATGTGAGGTAATCCATACTTCTTGTCTATTATACAGACGTATATCAAGCCGAGGTAGACCAAAGATTCCAAGAAAGGGTCAAGTGATAATCAGATATCTATTGTTTCGTCGACTGATAATTATGTTGGATGATATCAACAAATCTATTCTCTTGTGGTTTCTGCAAGTCCTCATTTATGTCATAGCCAGGATGCATACGATGTTTTATTGCTCATGTTGTTGATGGTGTTAAGGTCGACGAGATAGCATCAATTTCAGAAGCCAGTTCCTACCAGCCGACATCTGATGCAGTTACCGGTATGGTGTCTAATATTTTGGTGTTCATTATATTTATGTAAAGAGTCTAAAATATCTCGATATATGTAGAAGAGATTGATTATTCCAACTAAAGTTTGAAGAAATATGAACATCCAATCAATGACCGGAATATGTTAAAGTCGGATACCGCGAAAGGACATGCTAAATATAAGCAAGCAGCTAAAGTAGCAATCAGGTTTACATGGATGTGTAGGGTGTCCAGGACAATAGGTGTTCGGGGTCATTCTTTTTTTTAATGTTTCTAGTCTTTAGTCTTTGTAAGAGAACAACTACTTTGTGTTGTTTCCAATTTACGACATTATTCTCATTACTTATTTTGTTGTTTAATGTGTGGTGCTATTTACACATAATATCTAAGTTAGCGAAAGCGTCCTTTGATTAATTATTTCTATTTATAAATGCATCCAGGAAACATAATTGTGTGACTGTGTCAATAGTGTGGATATTATTATGCCAAGCCATATAACATATTAGTAAACAAGGCTAGATAATTGTTTCCAGTAATATTATGTATTTAGGTGACTAATTATTTATTTATAACAATACAACATTACATCTTGAATCAATAAAAAAGTACGAAAGTTCTTCATAATGTTGCAATGTAGTCACCTGTTGCAATTTATTCTTTACCCAATTTTCTGTAATAAACATGAAAAAAATGTGTAACGTGTTTCCAATATGCTACAGTTTTTAGGAGACATTTATATTAGAATCAGAAGATCAAAACATTGAAACATTATCCATAAAATGTGTCAACATAAGAATAGTACGAAGTATTACATGATAATTCTAAAAATTCAACTCTTCTTCCTCTTTTTTCGCACAGCCTTTTTCTTTCCAACTTTTGCTTCCTCCTCCCTATTTTATTTTTCTATCTAACGTTCTGATGCTTTGGAGTTCAAATATTCTTAGACTTCCAGGTATTTTTGTTCGTCCACGTCATGGTCGCCTGCTGATCATGCACATCATCATCGTATGGGCTTAGTAGATATTTGGATTTCTTCTTGTAACGTTTGGATACGTACGCGAGAGGTGATCGTTGTTGGTGTACTGCATCGATGGTAGTGTCCTCAACATCAATTGGCACATTTTTAAGTGGAAGGGGGTCGAGAAAATAAATTTAGCAGGATGATAAAATTGTAGAATATAATGATTCCCATGTAAATAATAATTATAGACTATCAAGATGTTGCCTGAACTCCGTATAATATTGGTGAGAAAATTATTATCTTAGTTTCCAATTACATGCAATAGGTAGGAAGCATTATTTGAACACTTACATGCATCTATAAGTATTGATATATTGGTCTATAACCCTTGCCTCCTGCTGATCAACTGAACTAAAAGGAGCATATACGGTCCAATCATGAACTGCAGAGAATTTTCCTGCCAGACTCTGCTTGAGCTAGTTCCATGACTGTGTTTACCAATAGAATACATTAACCTCATGTTAAAAGTACGTGTACAATAATAAATGAATGGCACTCAAGTTTCAAGTTTTGGGGTAGAGTCCAAGCATCAGTATTCTCTATTGAAAAATTGGTCTCGATTTCTACGATCTTCTTAGTTGCAGTCCTTGTTGTATCCCGCTGACTCTCAGCATTATTTGATGCAAGTGTTAGGAGTATGCCCTCGAATGCCACTCAGAGGATGTTGAGTGAGGGCATTGTACTTGTAATTATGTAAATCATTTATATAAGGCAATGGCTGTTTCTTTATTTACTGGCAGTTACAGGCATCCCTAATTCGTAAATAAACATATAGAAACTAGTCCGTGTATTTGAGAGCAAAACGTTCTACTCCTTATTTGATAAGGGGGTCGGCTGGAAAGGTTTATAGCTCAAATACTTAATCGTGTACAAGTCGATGAAATTTGACTGGGCGTTAAGTTTATGTGAAGACCTGTATGACGTGTTCTTTGACATGGAGAGTGTCTGTCGAACACTAATAGTTAGTGGGAGCACATGTTATAGGTATGCTAATTGGATTAGTATACTCCAACCGACTCACCCTCGATTCGTCACACGGATTTCACTCCGGGACAGTCAATGACGGAATCGAAAGGTTGTGATAGGTATTCGTGAACCTTCGACTTGAGGATTTAGTAGGGATGTGCTTGTGACGTTAAGATTTTCATTAGAGTAGTTCGACCCTATAAACTGGGAGGTGGGGGTCAACCTCGACGTGCATCTTAACGGGAAAGTAGCAGGTCCTACTGAATACCAAGATAGAATTCTTTCTCCCGTTAGTGAGCGGGTCATATGTCCTATGCAGTTATTGGCAGATGAGATCGTAAGTCTTTGGCCAAAGCATTGGAGATAGTTGTATTGGATACACGAGATCTCGATTTGCATTAACGCATGCATGGCGTGAAGTACAGATAGGGTTTGACTGACCGTGACCCTATAACTTGATCGGGACATTTGAAAGAAGGGTTTATACGTATACTGGTATTCACGACAGAATGGTTCTTGAATGATCCCAATCATTCGTTCTCAGTTGGGGTATAGTGTAGGCCGCCAGGCTGGATAGGTGGTACTACTACTCTTTGGTTCCTCCCATTGCTGACTGAGACGGAGCTACCAAGTCGCGCAATAGGATTGACGACGTAATGTATCAAACGTATTATCTCATTATGAATATTAGATATTAGATATCTAATTTAGGACATTGGATGTCTAAATTGATTTATTGGATAAATTGATATACGGCCTAATGGATTAAATAAATTACTGGGTGATTAATTTAATTCATGAATATAATTATTTCTTGGCGAAATTAATTATGTTATTATATATTTAATATGATTAATTAATTGGATTAATTAATCGATATAAATACATCGGAACAGAATTGGAGTTTATCTTTTTGCACTTTCGGGAGTCCGAAACGAACCGAACTCGTCGGATTCCTTCTAGAGGTCGGCCCCACTTTTTGATCTCTTACCTTTAGTCTTAGTCTTGCTTTGGTGGGTGAAGACTAATCACCTTAGAGATTTGATATCTCTTAAAATAAGGTATAGTTGATTTTGTGGGATTTGGAACAAGAATAAAATGAAGACTATTTCTCACTTTTACAAAAACACCATCAGCCGTGAGTTTAGTTTTGAGAGAGAGAAAATAGTTTTCTCAATTGTCTTCATCTTGTTCTTCATCTTGTTCTTGAGTTTTCTTGGAGAAAATTCAAGATACATTGAGAGATATATTATACACTTAGAGTGCAATAATAAAAGGCTTCATCACTTGATTCTAGCCGTAACCTTAGAGGTTAATCGGGTATTGTCATTCCGTCAATTTCTCCGGCGCGTGGCAAGTAGAGACTCAGTGCTTTCGGCGTTGGATCATTCAAGTGCTTGGAGTGCTTCGGATCGTAGAGAATTCAAGTAAAGCTTGGGGAATAGCTCAAGAGAAGGATACCATTTAATCAACGGACTTCAAGGGTGAGTTTCTTACAACTCTTGTTTTTCGTTTATATATTTGTATATACGTAGATCGATCGATCCTCGTAGGGATTCAGATCGAATTAATTTTCATTTACCGCTTCCGCTGGGCCTTCGTTTTAGGCACCGAATCCCAACAGTGGTATCGGAGCGTAGGTCTTGCGATCGTATATACGATATAGGCATTTGGAATGCTCGATTAGATGGTGAATGATTTGGAATTATTTTAGTCATAATCGTGGTATATGTTTTTTCATTCGTTATAGTTGTATTTTTCGTAAGTTTATGTTTAAATATAAATCTTATATTTCTTGGAAATATGATTTATATTGAAGATATGAATGTTGAAAAATATAGATATTAGATATCCGGTCGAAAAACTAGCCCCGAATCGCCGTTAGACGGTCCGGGAGTGGTTCGGAAGAAGGGGGCCATGGCCCAGGGCTGCTGGGCAGCCCACTGCAGGTTACTGGACTGGGGGCCGCGGCCCAGGGTTGCTGGGCAGCCCTGCTTGCTGCCTGGCTCGTTTCGGGGGCGGTCCAGCCCCTTTTCGGACCCGTTCCGGACTTGTTTTCTTCGTGTATTCCTAAAAATGATTTTCCACATTTTAAATTAGATTTAATATGATTAAAATGATTTATGATATTTCATTTTATAAGGGAAAATTGATTAATTGGAATACTTGTGATCGACCGAATTATTTGAACCTTTTTCATATTACCGGTTGTGTGAATCGATTGGATCGGTTCGTATTGTTGATTGGATCAATGTATACCTACGCTTTACATTTATTTGGTATTTATTGGATGAATGCTTTTGAATGGGGATGTGGTTCGTGGACTTAGTTTTTGAATCGTTCATTTTATTCGATTTGGATGTAAAGGCCGTTTTGAGCCTATTTATTTTACTAGAAATATTTGTATCTAGGATGCAATTTTCAATGTAAAATTTATATGTAATGATGAAGACCGTAGGAAGATCCGTTTCGAGAAGATGAAGATTCAAGATGAAGACTTGTAATTAGATTACGGAGTTTTTGTTTTCTAGGAATGGTCCATGAACCACATGTTGGTAGCAACTAGGTTGTGAATGGTTTTTCATATTGTATGAATGCCACAAACGCGCTAAAATGATTAATGTGCAAAGTGTAACGTTAATCGCGAAAATTATTCCACGATAAATAATTAAGTTTATATGGTTTCACGGTTTTCCTTCCCTCCATCGAGTTTTCGAGAAATTGAAATCCAAACTGGATGTGCTATGCTTCCGAGTTATCGGGGTAGTCGTTCGAGGAGGACGGATAAATTACCGTGAGCGCATTGGATGCCTTTGGTTGGAGCAAATTTTATCCCTAGAAACCTGATAAATTGCCGGATAAGATTCAATTGTGAAATTGATTTGCGTCGATGGTATAAAATTAACTTGTTCACGAACCATAGAAACCGTATAGGTTGAGGGGAGTGAACAAGGGGAAAAAGAAGATCGAATCATCCATTAGATGGGTTGGTGCTGGACACCATTTATGAAAATTAATAGACTATAATTGAATGAGTCACTAATTAATCTATCATACTTAATGCAGACATAACTCTCAATATGACAATGAATCCACTCGCAATTCTACTTGAAAAGAACACCTTGATGGGACCTAACTTTGTGGATTGGCTCCGCAATCTGATGATTGCCCTCATTATAGAGGCACTAGGATACGTCTTGGAGACGGACATTCCGGCGCCTCCAATACGGACAAGAGCCAATCAGGAAGAGATTGAAAACCACGAAAAATGGGTTAAGGATGACGTGAAAGTCCGTGCTTATATGATGGCTTCCATGTCTAATGAGCTTCAGAGAGCTCATGAGAAAATGACTTCTGCTAGGCAGATTCTATCTCACTTAACCGATCTTTATGGTGAGCACAGCAGAACTGCTAGATATGAGATATCCAAGCAACTGTTGGGTGCAAGGATGAAGGAAGGCGAGAAGGTTGGGGAACACGTCCTCAAAATGATATCCATGATCGAGAGATTGGAGGCTCTTCATTTTAAAATGGATACTTCTTTCCAAACCGACCTTATCCTACAGTCTCTCCCTGATTCCTTCTCACAGTTTGTTATGAACTTCAACTGCAATGAGATTACATGTAATTTAGCTGGGCTAATGAACAAACTTGTGACCGCTCAGGTGAAAACTCCGCGAATGAAGGAGTCTGCTCTTGTGATTTCTTCTGGACCTCGGCGGTCTAAGAATAAAAAGAAAAAGACCAAGAAGCAGACTGGACCACAAGTTAAGGACCTTAAAGGTAAGGGCAAGGCCCCGATGGTTCCGAAGAACAAGAAGAAGAAGGATGCGTGTCTCAAGTGCGGTGATTTGGGCCACTAGGCTAGAGACTGTCCGATTCTTCATGGAACTTCAGGTACAGAACTTTTAGTTTTGGAAACAGATTATTCTGCTACTGTATTTTCTACTTCCTGGATACTGGATTTTGGTGCTAGTTCTCATATTTGTACCGTGAATCAGGATCTGGAACAAAGTAGGATGTTTGGAGATGGAGAAGTTATGATCACAGTCGGAAGCGGGCATAGTGTCGAGGCGACCGACATAGGATCACTTCTTTTGGGTTTAGAATACGGTTTTATTTTGACTTTAGAAGATGTACTTTTTTTGTCTAAGGGGCACAAAAACATTGTATCCATTCCGGTCATGGACTGAAAAGCCTTTTCATTTTTCATTGGTGATGGTTCCCGCAAAATTTATTTCAGAAATAAACTAGTAGGTACTGCTACATTGTTGAATGGATTGTATCATCTAAATCTCAGCAACAAAGTAGTTGTGAATACTATGACTAGAAAACGTGGTAGGGATGAAACCAATCAAGTTTTGAATTGGCATCTTAAACTTGGTCATGTTGGTCAGACCAAGGTTTACAAAATAGAAAAGGATGGACTTATGGGTCCGTTGGGATCGGATCCCTTTCCTACTTGTGAATCTTGCCTTAAAGGCAAAATGACTAAGTCCCCCTTCACAAGGACTTTTGAAAGAGCCGCTAATAAACTGGGATTAATCCATACTGATGTATGCGGTGCTTTGGAAGCAGCTTATGACGGATATCAATATTTCATTACGTTTACGGATGATCATACTAGGTATGATTATGTATACTTAATGAAACATAAATTAGAGGCCTTTGAGAAATTCCAGGAATTCAAGGCCCTAGTCGAGAAACAAACTGGTAATCATATCAAAGCACTTCGGTCCGACCGAGGTGGCGAGTATATGAGTAAGGAGTTTGACGAGTTCCTTAAGAAAGATGGAACAGTTTCACAACTAACATCTCCAGGTACTCCTCAGTTAAATGGTGTGTCAGAAAGAAGGAACCGGACCTTGTTGAACATGGTCTGTTCCATGCTGGGCTATACTGACTTACCAATTTACTTGTGGAGGTATGCACTTCTGACTGTTGCTTACATCTTGAACAGATGTACTTCCAAATCTGTTCCTAAAACTCCACATGAGATGTGGGAGGGCAGGAGACCAAGTCTTAATCATATTAGGATTTGGGGATGTACCGCCTATCTCAAGAAGACTAAGGTGGAGAAGTTGGAAGCTAGGTCCGCGAAGGGACATTTCATTGGATTCACATCTGGGATGATGGGATATCTATTCTACATGCCCGAAGATTGAAAGATCGTTGTTGCTTTATAAGCACACTGTCTGGAAGATGAGTTCATTCAGGAAGGCGGAGCAGGTAGGAGTATTTATTTAGAAGAATACAATGAAACTCCTCGGGAGACACCTGTACAAGAAACTGGATCCTGAACCTTCTGAAACACAAGTACAACCACCTCGTAGGTCTAGTAGGGTGTCTCATTTACCTAAGAGGTATGGACTTGTGCACTTGGAGGAGCTGGGTCTCCATGAGGTTCCAAGTGATAGCCATGAGACTGACCCAACAACCTATGACCAAGCGATGGTGGATGTAGACTCTGCGAAATGGCGTGAAGCTATGGAAGCTGAGATAGACTCGATGCATGTCAATCAGGTCTGGACTCTAGTAGAGCGCCCCAAGGGCATAATGCCTATTGGGAACAAGTGGATCTACAAGAGAAAGACTGGTGGTGATGGCAAGGTTGACGCCTATAAGGCCACGCTTGTGGCAAAGGGTTATACCCAGAAAGAATGGATCGATTACCACGATACCTTCTCGCCCGTAGCCATGATCAAGTCTATTCGCATGATGCTTGCTATAGCTGCCTATCACGATTATGAGATATGGCAACTGGACATAAAGACAGCTTTCCTTAATGGATTCCTCGAGGAGGAAATCTATATGGAGCAGCATAAAGGCTTTGTGTCCGAAGTCGATATTCAGAAAGTGTGCAAGCTTCAGCGTTCCATTTATGGACTGAAGCAAGCGTCGCGTAGTTGGAACCTCTGTTTTGACGAGGCGGTCAAAGAGTTTGACTTCGTGCAAAATGAAGAGGAACCATGTGTATACAATAGGGTTAGTGGGAGCAAGATCGCATTCTTAGTACTATATGTAGATGACATTCTACTAATAGGAAATGATGTGGGAATGCTCAGTTCTGTGAAAGCTTGGATTTCGAGTAATTTCTCCATAAAAGACTTGATAGAAGCAACCTATATTCTTGGTATTCAGCTCTACCGGGATAGAGCGAAGAGAATAATAGGTCTTTCCCAAGCCCTGTATATAGATAAGATCTTAAAGCGATTTAAGATGGATGATTCTAAAAGAGGGTTCCTACCGATGCGACATGGAATAAAACTCTCCTTGAAGACGTGTCCTCAAAGTGGGGAACAACGAAAGGAAATGAGTAATATACCTTATGCTTCGGCCGTGGCTAGCCTTATATATGCTATGTTGTGTTCAAGACCTGACATCGCGCATGCTGTAAGCGTGGTGAGTAGGTTTCAGGCAAACCCAGGTAGGGAACATTGGACTGCCATAAACAACGTTCTCAAGTACTTAAGAAGGACTAGAGATATGGTTTTGATGTATGACGGTGGAGAATTGGATGTGGTGGGATTCACAGATTCGGACTTCCAAGGACTAAAGGACAACTCGATGTCTACTTCTGACTACATATTTACTCTTAATAGAGGAACAGTATCTTGGCGTAGCGCCAAGCAAAGCGCGACTGCTGATTCCACCTGTCAGGCTGACTATCAAGCAGCCTCGGAGGCTTCCAAGGAAGGGTTCTGGATGAAGAAGTTTCTGGGAGAACTTCAAGTGATATCATGTCTTGTCGCTGTTCCACCATCGCGACAACGACGGAGAGCCGTATGAGCCAAGAAGCCGAGGTTTCACAACACCACCAAACATATTGAGAGGAAGTATTATCTCGTAAGAGAATTTGTTCGCAAGGGATACATTATGCTGCACAGAGTAGACTCGGCCGACAACGTCGCTGATCCACTGACCAAGCCACTTTCTCAAACTAGCTTGGAGCGTCATCTGGAGAACATGGGTATTAGATACCATAGTGTGTGGCATTGAGTGCAAGTGGGAGATTGTTATGAGTATGCCCTCGAATGCCACTCAGAGGATGTTGAGTGAGGACATTGTACTTGTAATTATGTAAATCATTTATATAAGGCAATGGATGTTTCTTTATTTACCGCGCCATCGCATTCCTAACTCGTAAATATACATATAGAAACTAGTCCGTGTATTTGAGAGCAAAATGTTCCACTCCTTATTTGATAAGGGGGTCGGCACTGGAAAGGTTTATAGCTCAAATACTTAATCGTTCGTAAGTCGATGAAACTTGACTGGGCGTTAAGTTTATGTGAAGACTTGTATGAAGTGTTCTTTGACATGGAGAGTACCTGTCGAACACTAATGGTTAGTGGGAGCACACGTTATAGGTATGCTAATTGGATTAGTATACTCGAACCGACTCACCCTCGATTCATCACACGGATTTTACTCCGGGATATTCAATGACGGAATCGAAAGATTGTGATAGGTATTCGTGAACCTTCGACTTGAAGATTTAGTAGGGATGTGCTTGTGATGTTAAGAATTTCATTAGATTAGTTCGACCCTATAAACCGAGAGGTGGGGGTCAACCTCGACGTGCATCTTAACAGGCAAGTAGCAGGTCCTACTGAATACAAAGATAGAATTCTTTCTCCCGTTAGTGAGCGGGTTATATGTCTTATGCGGTTATTGGCAGATAAGATCGTAAGTCTTTGGCCATAGCATTGGAGCTAGTTGTATTGGATACACAAGAGCTCGATGATCTCGATTTGCATTAACGCATGCATGGCGTCAAGTACAGATAGGGTTTGACTGACCGTGACCCTATAACTTGATCGGAACATTTGAAAGAAGGGTTTATACGTATACTGGTATTCACGACAGAATGGTTCTTGAATGATCCCAATCATTCGTTCTCAGTTGGGGTACAGTGTAGGCCGCCAGGCTGGCTAGGTGGTGTTACTACTCTTTGGTTCCTCCCATTGCTGACTGAGACGGAGCTACCAAGTCGCGCAATAGGATTGACGACGGAATGTATCAAGCTTATTATCTCATTATGAATATTAGATATTAGATATCTAATTTAGGACATTGGATGTCTAAATTGATTTATTGCATAAATTGATATACGGCCTAATGGATTAAATAAATTACTGGATGATTAATTTAATTCATGAATATAATTATTTCTTGGAGAAATTAATTATGTTATTATATATTTAATATGATTAATTAATTGGATTAATTAATCGATATGAATACATCGGAATGGAATCGGAGTTTATCTGTTTGGACTCTCGGGAGTCCGAAACGAACCGAACTCGTCGGATTCCTTCTATAGGTCGGCCCCACTTTTTGATCTCTTACCTTTAGTCTTAGTCTTGCTTTGGTGGGTGAAGACTAATCACCTTAGAGATTTGATATCTCTTAAAATAAGGTACAGTTGATTTTATGGGATTTGGAACAAGAATATAATGAAGACTATTCCTCACTTTTACAAAAACACCATCAGCCGTGAGTTTAGTTTTGAGAGAGAGAGAAAATAGTTTTCTCAATTGTCTTCATCTTGTTCTTCATCTTGTTCTTGAGTTTTCTTGGAGAAAATTCAAGATACATTGAGAGATATATATTATACACTTAGAGTGCAATAATAAAAGGCTTCATCACTTGATTCTAACCTTACAGGTTAATCGGGTATTGTCATTCCATTCGTTTCTCCGGCGCGTGGCAAGTAGAGACTCGGTGCTTTCGGCATTGGATCGTTCAAGTGCTTGTAGTGCTTCAGATCGTAGAGAATTCAAGTAAAGCTTGGGGAATAGCTCAAGAGAAAGATACCATTTAATCAACGGACTTCAAGGGTGAGTTTCTTACAACTCTTGTTTTTCGTTTATATATTTGTATATACGTAGCTCGATCGATCCTCGTAGGGATTCAGATCGAATTAATTTTCGTTTACCGCTTTTGCTTGGCCTTCGTTTTAGGCACCGAATCCCAACAGTGGTATCGGAGCGTAGGTCTTGCGATCGTATATACGATATAGGCATTTGGAATGCTCGATTAGATGGTGAATGATTTGGAATCACTTTAGTCATAATCGTGGTATATGTTTTTTCGTTCGTTATAGTTGTATTTTTCGTAAGTTTATGTTTAAATATAAATCTTATATTTCTTGGAAATATGATTTATATTGAAGATATGAATGTTGAAAAATATAGATATTGGATATCCGGTCGAAAAACTAGCTCCGAATCGCCGTAAGACGGTCCGGGAGTGGTTCGGATGAAGGGGGCCGCGCCGATGGCCGGGCAGCCCACCGCAGTTATCGGACCGGGGCCGCGCCTGTGGTGCCGGGCAGCCCCGCTTGTCGCTGCCTGTTTCGGGGTGGTCCAGCCCCTTTTCGGACCCGTTTCGTGCTTGTTTTCTTCGTATATTCCTAAAAATGATTTCCCACATTTTAAATTGGATTTAATATGATTAAAATGATTTATGGTATTTCATTTTTTAAGGGAAAATTGATTAATTGGAATACTTGTGATCGACCGAATTATTTGAACCTTTTTCATATTACCAGTTGTGTGAATCAATTTGATCGGTTCATATTGTTGATTGGATCAATGTATCTCTACGCTTTACTTTTATTTAGTATTTATTGAATGAATGCTTTTGAATGGGGATGTGGTTCGTGGACTTAGTTTTTGAATCGTTCGTTTTATTCGACTGGGTTGTGTAGGCTGTTTTGAGCCTATTTATTTTAGTAGAAATATTTGTATCTAGGATGCAATTTTCAATGTAAAATTTATATGTAATGACGAAGATCAGAGGAAGATCCATTTAGATTACGGAGTTTTTGTTTTCTAGGAACGGTCCATGAACCACATGTTGGTAGCAACTAGGTTGTGAATGGTTTTTTCATATTGTATGAATGCCACAAACGCGCTAAAATGATTAATGTGTAAAGTGTAACGTTAATCGTGAAAATTCTCCCATGATAAATTATTAAGTTTATAAGGTTTCACGGTTTTCCTTCCCTCCATCGAGTTTTCAGGAAATTAAAATCCAAACCGGATGTGCTATGGTTCCGAGTTATCGGGGTAGTCATTCGGGGAGGACGGATAAATTACCGGGAGCGCATTGGATGCCTTCGGTTGGAGCAAATTTTATCCTTAGAAACCTGATAAATTACCAGATAAGATTCAATTGTGAAACAGATTTGCGTCGGTGGTATAAACTTAACTTTTTCACGAACCATAGAAACCGTATAGGGTGAGGGGAGTGAACAAGGGGAAAAAGAAGATCGAATCATCTATTAGATGGGTTGGTGTTGGACACCACTTTATGAAAATTAATAAACTAGAAACCTGTTCGGTTGCCCTCTATTAAGATTTATAAAGAACTCGATCACCACTATGAAGTAGAGCGACGATACTTCCGGATTTCACATGGGAGTGTGTTATTCCGATAAAAATAGTAGGAGATGGGTAACAAGAATAGAAAAGACCTTAATTCTATACTCAGAACATAATTGAATGAGTCACTAATTAATCTACCGTACTTAATGCAGACATAACTCTCAATATGACACTGAATCCACTCGCAATTCTACTCGAAAAGAACACCTTGATGGGACCTAACTTTGTGGATTGGCTCCGCAATCTGATGATTGTCTCAGTATAGAGGCACTGGGATACGTCTTGGAGACAGACATTCCGGCGCCTCCAATGCGGACAAGAGCCAACCAGGAAGAGATTGAAAACCACAAAAAGTGGGTAAAGGATGACGTGAAAGTCCGTGCTTATATGATGGCTTCCATGTATAATGAGCTTCAGAGAGCTCATGAGAAAATGACTTCTGCTAGGCAGATTCTATCTCACTTAACCGATCTTTATGGTGAGCACAGCAGAACTGCTAGATATGAGATATCTAGGCAGCTGTTCGGTGCAAGGATAAAGGAAGGTGACAAGGTTGGGGAACACGTCCTCAAAATGATATCCATGATCGAGAGATTGGAGGCTCTTGATTTTAAAATGGATACTTCTCTCCAAACCGACCTTATCCTACAGTCTCTCCCTGATTCCTTCTCACAGTTTGTTATGAACTTCAACTGCAATGAGATTACATGTAATTTAGCTGGGCTAATGAACAAACTTGTGACTGCTCAGTCTCAGGTGAAGACT